>JAGTTD010000009.1:33187986-34674633 GCA_018398585.1 Simmondsia chinensis | reverse complement strand
AAAAATATTTAAATTTTTTACAAAAATTTATCAAGTTTTTATACATGATACTTAAGTAATAAAATTTTAAAACTTTAACATATTTTATTTTATATATTAAAATGTCAAAATTTGCCTAATAAAAATCTCCAATAAATGTAAATTGGGCCCCACAATAAAGCCTCAAATCTTAACCAATAAAACAGAGTAGGGGCAGTTTCGTAAATTCGAAATTTCCATCCCCCCCACCTAGGGTTTTGGGTCTTAGTCTCCCTCTACCGCCAATCACCGGTGCCGCAGGCTCCGATCGGTCTTCCACCACCATCGCCATCGCTATTCTTGCTGGGGATTTCTCCTTATCGGCGGCCTCGCTCTTCTTCGCCACCATCGACACCAAATCCACCATTTTCGTCGATTCCTCCAAGCAAATAGGTAACCTATTTACGCCGTTGTTCCCTCGTGTTTTTTCTTTTCTTCAAATTAGTCTCTAATATTTTCTTTTGTTCAAATTAATCCCTAATAATTTAATTTAATTTATTTTTTTAGCGAGATAAGGAGATGTTACAGTACAAAACTTGTCCCACATCGAAAAATATAGTGGAATTATACTAACTTATATACATAAGGAGCTACTTTATCCATTGCCAATTGATTTTGGGATGGAACCTCCTTTGGTATGTAATGGGAGAACATTGGATTTCCTAATCAAGGGTCTAGCATTTCATGTTGAATTATCTGATGAAGCTGTATACGAATTCTGTCCATAGAGACCCTTGAACTTTTCCAAGTCGAACCCAATGTAGCCACCCCATCTGCTGCGTTATTTCCTTTGCGAAAAACATGAGATACTATGTACTCCACAAAGCATTGTAGCATATCTCAGATGCCCTCAATTATGTTTTTGATTTGCTAAGAGCATTGGTATTCACGACGGATGACTCGAATCATCGTAAGATTATCACCTTCAATATGCACCAGGTTTAGTCCCATATTTAAGCACTTTTTAATTCCTTCCATAATAGTCCAAGCCTTTTTTAAAAGAATCGGAGCATTCCCGACATTTCTATACTCATAGTTGAGAACTTTTTCCCTAGCATTGCGAATAATATACCTAATAATTTATTTTATGCCAAGCAAGGGTTTATCTTTTTAATTTTTACCTAATTTTGGTCACGAGGTGAGGAACTAAGTGTGTCATAAAATAAAACATTAAGGACCATTTAAACAAAAGAAAAGATGAGAGACCGATTTGAACAAACTTGAAAACATTAGAAACCATTTTAAACAAAAGTAAAAATAAGGGACCAATTTGAATGCATTTAAAACATGAGGGATCATCGGTGTAAATAACTAATTTTTTCGGTATCCAGGGGTATGAGTTTATACCTATGCACTATTTGGTCCGCATTTCTTAATATCTTGGCCAATTCTTGTGCTACTGGGTTGTGACTGACTAAAATCAAAATAGATTGAAATTAACTAAAAGCAGTAAAGGAATATAATAATAGATAGAAATGACAATTGATTTCATTGATGCATTTGTAATACAATTTTCTCTCTATTTATAACGTTTGTCCTCGTTTCCTGGGTCGGGCCCACTTTACTTCCTGTCCGGCTACCCTAGTAATCTAGACTCATACACCTATTTGCGCAATGTATCATATGTCTATTTTAGATCCTCGAAACTTATCTTCCGAAACTGCATAGCGATTTCAGAGCCTTGACCTCTTAGCCTTTCCAAATTAGCGTCGACCCGTTGACTGTTTTCCTTTGTCGGTCTCTCCCCCCTTTGCACCTCAGCCATCAATCGAAATCCACCGGAACAAAGAACCCAGTGGCTCTGATACGGATGATACAATTAAAATCAGGAAGAGTGACTAGATTGCCCTCTTCAAGTTTAACCGGGGTTGATAGCAGAAATTAACAGAGAATTAAAGCAGAATTTAGGGAGTGGAAGAGAAGAGAAGAATGGGGAGGGAAGAATTTCATTAACATTACTCATACGTAATTGTCATACAATCCTATTGCTGATTTTATACTATTTAGAGGGAAGTGGGACCATTATTAAATTAATTACCCACTATTAAGAAGGAAAATTATCTAATTATCACTAAAATAAAACTACCTATTAAACTACTATTCGTCGTATTACCTACAAATAATTAGTTTTAACTGTATCAGGATCATGCTCTGGCTTTGCTCAATTTTGCTTGATCATAATACGACTTGAAGGTGTCAGAGTTTTGCTATTTCTGGCGAAAAATCGAAGACTGCAATTCTGATCTCCATAATTTGGATCTATGGCTGGTACTACTCCTTTAATGTTTCTACGTCTGTAATCTCTGATAGCCCGAACTGGAATCTCGATTAGTGGCAAGATTTATATTTGTAGTTTGTGATGGCATTTGTGATTGTCTAAGTGTGTGGGTTTGTACGGTTATAGGTGGACAATCGGAGAGAGATGATAAAGTTTCATTGGAACTAACAGAAGAGATAATTCAAAGCATGGAAGTCGGATTGGCCTTTCGTGATTATGTAAGTTAAACCTTGCCTCTCTTTGGTTGGTTGATTATTTAGGATTTATCTAAATGAATAATTATTTCGGAAATAACCTCTCTTCAAAGTAGCCTAGCACCCTATAGGAGTAAGACTGTGCAAATCTTACCCACGACCCTGTCTTAGCGGCAGCCTTTTTGAGGCAGTGGGCTGTTGTTATTGTTGTTAAATGAATAATTGTTAGAACTTATTATCTTTCTGGTAATTAAGATGAGACTTACTACCAATGGAAAACTTGTTACATTCAAGTCTATGTTCACCAGGGATACAAAGTACTTATTAGAAAGCAACTAATCAGCTCTGGTACGCAATTGTACTAGAAACTTTGTACAGCAGTACTGATCAATCCATGGTCCTTAACCACCGGAATTTCTCCTGTGCATTCTGACAAGTTGGGGCAGCAGCAGCCGTTATGAACTTAGCTGCATTTTTTATCTCGTTGAGGATCTCATCTGTGTGGAAGCTTGAATTGGGGGCTAATGAGCGAGGGTGTGGAAAATCATTGAATATTGCGATTGTTGTTGAACTATATTCATATTGTTATGTCATGATAAATTTTTAGCTTGCTTGAATGTCGTGCAGAATATTGATAACATTGAAATGGAGGGAATTTTAGAAACGTGTGGGTCACTACATGAATGTTTATCTTTTTATTAATATAGCTACATGTTTGCAATGGGTTGAGTTATCTTAATGGGGTCTTGAACTCACGTGGTAATTTTGGTGACAGAGTGGTAGAATCAGTTCAATGGACTTCCATAGGACTTCAAGTTACTTGGTTACTGCTAGCGATGATGAATCTATTCGGCTGTATGATGTTGCTAATGGAACGTAAGTCTTCTATACTTGGAAATTGGTTGCATCATGTTTTATGGAAACTTCCCCTTCCCGTGGAAGTCATGCAAATGTCTTGATCTTTATGACTCCTATATTCATGTTCTTTTCTTGCTCAAATGATTCCCTTGCATGAAACGGATTGCGAAAAGAGCTTATATGGCATAATGGGACTTATGGATATCTTTCTACTAAATTCTATCCAGGAAAATTGCTTCCGTTAAGCTGGTATATTTAGTAAGTTTGTTTTTATGTATAGTTGATCAGTAAGTTGCGATTTTGAGCTTTAATCTTCAATATTACCATGCTTCATATGTTTGTTATTTTGGTAGATTAAGCGAGCAATTATTGAACAGGAGCTGAACTGATATTTTACTGTCTGAACTGATAGGGTAGTTAGAATATTAGGTTGTTACTTGAGATTGATTTTGATTCAGACTGGGTTCATTGTGGTCATGAAAGACTTTTTTGGTTACGGGGTTCAGGCACATTCAAAATCAGGAGTAGGTCAACAGAACAGATGGCCAACTTCAGAGAATTTACAACCATGGCTGCTTTTACCTCATTTTCCTTCAGTCACCAGACATCTAAACCTCGAGGGCTATTATTTCTCCTTGTATTGCTTCTTTTTTTCCTTATTTGATTGCAGGTTTAAGGTTAAATCGTGCGGGTTTTTGTATTTTCATGCGAAAATCCATTGCTCTGAGCTGTGACGTCTTGATGACAGCTTGTATTGAGCTGCTAAGTTCCTAGTTACTCTTGTCTGAGTTATCACATTGTTCAACCTTATTCATTTGATCTTCAATGACCTGGGGTCAATTCATGAATATGATGATCAGCAGTTATTTTGGTTTAATTCTATTAGTCTTTGCCAAAACAGGGTTAAGAGGAATGTTGACAAAGTATTGGCTGTAGTTTAGGTGCATTGAATTAGAAACTAATTTTAGTGCCTATGTATTTGAACAAGCTATTGACAGCCAATATGCCTGCATATTATCTGTCCTGCTTTAACGGCTTGTTAATTGAATCTCGACTTATATACCAAATAAGTTTGAAGATCAAGCTTGGACCTTATATTTGACTTTAGTCTTGAACAAGCTTTGAGCATACATGCTTGACTACATGCGTGGACAGCTTTGTTGATTGCAACTTACTCCTTTATTTCACTTTAAGTTTGTCTTGAAATAAATACAGTTGTTATTTGAGTTTCCGTTCCTACAAAAGTTGCAATAACTTCTACAAGTCAACATGGGGGCTCTTCAATACTACAGGAGTTGTTACCAATGTTTTTGTAGGAGTTCAGTCTTGAGGTAGATTTCTTCGTGGAAGAGTGAGTTCATTGGCTGCATTGAGTTGAGGTTTTCGATGTTCACATGCAGGAAAAGGTTGTTGAGACCTAGGGTTTTAAGTATATTGAAATAATGAATTATCGGTGTAGTAGTTGAACATTCCACTGATATAGTGTCCGGATCTCATTCACATTGTTGGAGAAGTACTCTTATCTTATCATTCATAACTGTGGAATTGTTTTTTTGCCATTCCTTATTCACATGTTAGTATTGATGAGTATGATATAATGTTCAGATGTCTGAAGACGATCAATAGCAAGAAGTATGGGGTTGAGCTTGTATGCTTTACTTCTCATCCGACAACAGTTATATACTCCTCGAAGAATGGTTGGGATGGTATGTTTCCTGCAACTTAAATGCATTTCCCTAGAATGCTTGAGGAATGCTTAATCATTCCATGTGTGTATACAGAGTCATTACGGCTGCTCTCATTGAATGACAACAAATACTTGCGATACTTCAAAGGTCATCATGATAGGTATTCACCCGATAACATGCTTTTATCTGAATGTCCTTGTTAATGTCGTCAATTCCTGATGCGACATCAATGTTTCCACTCCTTGTACAGGGTTGTATCTCTTAGCTTATGTGCTCCAAATGAATACTTCATCTCTGGGTCCCTGGATCGAACTGTCTTGCTTTGGGACCAAAGGGCTGAGAAGTGTCAAGTATGTGCTTCCATTTTGTGACTTTCCATATTGAAAAGTGAAGGCCTTTTCATTTCCTTTGATGAATATTCATATCATTTTGTTACTTTGTAGGGTCTTTTACGTGTCCAGGGCCGTCCTGCTACTGCTTATGATGATCAAGGTTTAGTCTTTGCGATTGCATTTGGAGGATACATAAGGTTGTTTGATGCTCGCATGTATGAAAAGGTTGGTCCATAATAGCCTGGTGAGCCCTATATGTAATTTTATAATTAAAGCCAGTAGATGCACAAGAGGCTTGTCATGCATTCAACGTTTGTCGTAAACTCATACTGGAATGATTTAGGGCCCGTTTGAAATTTATTCTGTTGGAGGAGACTTGTCGGATGCAAATGTCATAAAATTCAGCAATGATGGTAGACTTATACTTTTAACAACTACAGATGGGCACATTCACGTTCTTGATTCATTCCGAGGCACCTTGGTGGGTTGTGTTTGTCCTTCTGCGTTATCAGGATTTTTATTCCATGATTCTACATTCTGAAGGTCTAGTTCTCATGTGACCCTTGTTTCTCGTGTCCTTTTTTTTTTTAGTTGGGGACGTATAATGTGAAGCCAGTCTCTACCAATTCCACACTAGAAGCATCTTTCAGCCCTGAGGGGATGTTTGTTATATCAGGTATTTAAGTTGTCTTTTGTTGAAAAAAAAGTGAATTACATATTAGTACCCTGAGGTTTAATGTATATTTTTTAAACCACGAACTTTATGAAATAATTTTTTAGTCCGAAAGTTATATGTATTGAATAAGATAGTCCAAACAAAACGGTGTAAAAAGGTGTAACACTTGCCGTTATTTGTTGGCAACCCCACCATTACCTTGCTATTCCTTCATCTTACACACAAACTGCAATGATGTGACACTTCTAATGGAAAAGAGTTGGATGAAGGGCTTATTTTATACCCTTACACACTGCAGTTTATTTATTGAATTTATGGATCTTTTGGACTAAAAATTTATTTTGCAAGGTTTTTGGATTAAAGAAATTAATACATCAAACTTCAGGGTATTAATTTGTGGTTTACCCGAAAAAGGTATTTCAGTTGTCTCATTTTGTTTCTTTTGGGGACATATTGTTCTCATGGTTGCTCCTTTTCTTTTCAAAATTCATATCTTCCTGGCCGGAAAGTTAAAAGAAAGCTCTTATCCTTTGATCATTCGACATTCAATCTTGATCCAGGTTGTGTCAACTTTTAAGTGATCGTTAGAGAACTTGCAGCTGATGTAACTGCTACCATGAAGCTTTCCTTTTCATTCCACTGGATTCTTGTCGTGAACATTCATTACCTGGCTGCATATGAATTGTTGTTTAGCCCTAATGGGTTCCGGCATTAGTTATTATGCACAGTGTAACCAGCCTTCTTAACAAAATCAAATACGCAATGACACAGAGAGGAAGTATTCCCATTTGCGACTTGTCCTGGTGCTCAGAAAAAGCAAAAGAAAAGAGGAGAACGGGGAGGGGGTGGGGGGAAGCATAATATGTTCCCATTTGTAAATTAAATGTACGAATACGATAAGCTAGCATGCGTCGCGGTGGAAGATAGCTGGGTGCTAGATGATAATTGGCTTAGAATTTTCGTTTTCTTTTGCGGGCTTTTGGTTGATGACCAGACTAAACATGTTGAAGAAATTGTAACTGACACAGCCAGAACATTCTGCTATTGGGAAATCACGTGGCTTGAGATGGAGATCCAGTTAGACTTAGCCCTTGCGTCTACATGCTTAAAGCCCACTTATACATCATATTACGCGTTCAAAGAGGGGCTTCCGTTTGCCACCCCCCTGCTGGTGTAGTCCAGGCACTTAGACGTACTTTCATTTTTTGGAGACTTTTATGTGATATAGGGATCTTTATATCCTTTTCATACTTGTTATTTGTAAATTATCTAGTTTATTGTTACATTGCAGGTTCAGGTGACGGAAGTGTATATGCTTGGAGTGTGCGCAGTGGCCAAGAGGTATGGTATTGTACATTATTTTCCCGCATAAAAAAAAAAAAAAAACAGAGATATATTAGATGGGATGGTGTGAATGCGGTTGTCCCTTTAGTGGTTGCACAAAGCGGGAGCGGAAATGGAATAGAAAATGAGGGAGCGCGCAGTCATAGAAGTTTCTAGCGTTAGGATTGTGGAGGGAGCACTCATTTCACTATATATATTAGTTATACAAGAAAAAAATATGAAATTTCATTACTTGAGATGTTAGAGGATAAATATCAAAACAAAGTTAATATTAAGTAATAACTAAGAAAATTGAGTATCTCAATGAATGAGATAAAGAAAATTGACTCCAATATGTCCACACCATCTAATAATTCTTAAATGGAGTGATGCAATGAGCTATTAAATCATATAATAAGTATCTTCTTATGAAAATGATTGGAAAATTGTTTCAATAGTGTTTCATCGGGTTTGATACGTGTTAGAGACGTGAATCTACCCTTGAAACGCTGAATTGCGTTTTTGAGCATAAAATGTTAGCATTTTAGGAGTTACTTGCAAAGTTGCTCCCGTTTATATGAAGATATTTATGAGATTATAAGATGAATTATGTTGCTCCATTCCCATTTTATAATCTTTCACATGTTGTGAACTATTTGAATTATCATAAGCAGCCTGTTCTCTTTCAGAATGTGATTATGCGATCATACCAATGACAGTTGCCGCATTTTACATCCCTGAATTCTTTTGGGCTTCCTTATTCAAAATTTTCCAACACTAAACAGCTAGTCTTTCAGTTGAAATCTACTTAACATGACATTGGTGTTATAAACAACCACCATGCTGGACAATCATAAACAAAGCTTAAATGCATAAATCAATGGAAGTTCTCCAACGGAGGGACTCAACAACTGTTTAAGGTGTCCTCTATCAATCTCCCCAAGTCTCTTTTTTTCCTCCTCATCACATTTCACTTTAGTCTTTATTACTGACCATCCTGAAAATCTGTCGTAGTAGCCGGACATGTGGTGTCAATGAAGTCGTAAGCGTGCAGATGCTGAATGACTTTCTTAGCAAATTCACTGCAGAGAATATACGAGTAACCAAGGCTCTGTCTGGAACAGGGGACGTCCTTTTCCACCGGAAAATATATTCCTTTGGAAAAGATTGTCCAAGGAAAATCAAAATCTGTATATATTTTCTACCATTTGTTTCAAAGGAAAACATGCTCCCACATTATGATATTCCTTTATTTGGTTTAAAAGAAAACACATTCTAACAATCATAATGAGATAATGTTAGTAGTGATACAAGATACATGACAAGTAATAGAAAAATAAAATTTACTACCTAAGATATATATAATCATTATATGACAATTCAAAATGATAAAAACTATTCCATTGAAATAATGACAAAGTAACATTAGGGCTCCATTTAGTTTTGCACAAGTTATCTTCCTGTGGAAAATATATACTAGAAGTAAATATTTTTTAAGCAAAAGTATAAGAATATTGTCGAGAAACGGATTTCCCGTCTTTGTTTAAGGAAACATTATTTCCTAGTTATAGTCTTCAACATATGGGTGTTTATTGTTAGACCCTATTCTTTGTCCTAGATTTGGACTTCAATAGATTTATGGTTCGGTCCAATCTATATTTAGTGTAATGAACATCTTAAAAACGATAAAATATCGTTTTCGAGATAAATGACTCAACCAACTAATTTTGGTCTAAGACTAGATTGAATATGCATTACCAAATTTGCTCCTCAGTCTTCAATTTGGTTTGATCCAGACGAGCATATGTTCTACTTCAAGATAGTGAATTCTGAGCTAGACTAGGAAATTGGATTTCAGACGGAGGACTGGTGTTGGCCAAGGTTTTCAAGTACCAACCCAGATTGTAAAGGGGCCCAGGATAGATCTAGCTATTTAGTCAATGGCTTAACGGAATTGATTGTTATTCGATTTAGTCTTGGATCCTTGATTTAGATCCTTACCAATCTGTGGTCTAGCTCGATTTAGGTGTTAAGTGACAAACATTTTAAAAAATATCTGCTAGGATCGCAAAGAAGATCGAACCACATAACTCAGCCCAAGATCTGACCTGACTAGTCACTCTTCGACCTGATCGAGGACGTTAACGTTTGACGGTCTACGATCCCTTTGGTTTATTTCAGTCTGTATATTCGAACTGATAATACCCCTGGCTTTTTGGGGCCTTTTGGAATGATGACTTTCCACACTTTACAAGAGAAGTCATTTTCCACTCAATGAATAGAAACTCTTTTCTTTTGGAAAATCTTTTCAGTCAAAGAATTTACAGCAAGCAACGAAAGGAGGAAACACAATTCCTAGAATCTAATTTTCCTCCCTACCGAACAGAGCCTAATTCCTAATTATCCTTGTACAGAAGGTAGTAGGAGCAGGAATACTCTTAAATAATCTGTCTCTATTCAGGAGCTTTTATGCAGAGTAAACCAACAAATAAGGTCATGTTTTTGGATATAGAATATCTCCATTTATATCCCCCTTTTAACCTTTCATATTGACTGTTTAATCTGGCCTCCATTTGCAAGGTTCCCTCTAATCAAACTAAGTAGCTAATTTAGCTTTCTTCTTGACAATTTTGCAAGACAATCAGTTTTCCCTTAAGTGAATGGAATGCACCCATCTCAGCCACAATGAAATTGCAGATTCCGATAGTCCAAACATGTTTACTTATAGAACCAACCTTTGACAAAATACTATCTCTTACACCCGAATTTCCACGTAATCCATCTGTTAGTAATATAGCAGCTGTTACGTAATAGATATTAGCATATAGCCATTATATTACAAATTCCCTGCAAAACCATCCAAGGCCTGCAGCAGCCCATTCGACTGTGTTTTAAAACATGCCCTAACTTCCAACTATGCAGTTAAAATTTCCAGTTCCAAACAAAATGTTCTAGGTGCAGTTTTAGAGTAGAAACTTTCATGTTGCACCTTCTAAATGTTTGTCATAGTGCTGAACCTGATCTGCATTCTTAAAATTGAATTAACTAGGATAATTCTGTCTTTCTTGATGTCGAGAACAATTGAGATATGTGAATGTACCGCATGAAACATTAAAAGGATACAAAATCCATCTACCCTGTGATCCTTCAGTTATACCTGTATTTGACGCAATACAATACTTTGTCCATACTTGAAGTTGATCCCTAATCTCTCTTGTGCAGGTGGCAAGCTGGGTGAGTACCGAAAAGGAACCTCCAGTCATAAGATGGGCTCCAGGAAATCTTATGTTCGCAACTGGTTCTTCTGAACTTTCATTTTGGATTCCTGACTTGTCTAAATTGGGAGCATATGCTGGAAGGAAATAGGTGCAATAACCGACCTCTTTCATGAGACATGCCAAGTCACACGACAATGAATGGCTTGAAAATTGAGATTGTTCTAGTCGTCTTAAAGGTGTGCACTGTATGATGCATCCTCTTGGAGAACACGTATGAAGTGCACCGGGATGGCAGGTTTGGGCTGTGACAAGAACCATGTTTTATCACCACTGAAGCGTCATGGGTAAGGTCGTTAGAGAGTCTGATGTCATTGTTTAAAAGCGGTACCATTTCTTGTAATATTAAGGATATGCAGAGTTGGAATGTATCTTATGTCATGGTACGATCCACTAGTAATTGAATTGTTGCAAGCAACCGGCTTTGATATATATGAAAGATCGATTTTTTATGACTCCTTGTTTGTTGCTCTTGTATATTGATAGAAACGATTTAGCGAATTAGTACGCTGCTGCTTGTCACTGGCGATTCAGTCGCCACATGATAGAAGTATTGCATTCATCACTTTTTGTTAAAATATATGGTCTTTCGTTTCTTTAACCAGGTTTTCCGAGACAGAGTAAGGTATTATTACTACTCCGTCAACAATAATAGGTTTTTGCTTTTCTTCTAGTTCTGCTTTGGTCACATATACTTGTTTCAGTTTCTTAATCGGGATTTGAGTTCCATTTCAGATGTTTGGTTCGATGGCATTAACAGTTTGATTTTCCATTGTCTCGTACTGTCAAAGCTTCGATACTTGCACTGATGTCAAAACTCGTATGACTACACATGGGTAAGTTTGGAATAACATCTTGCATTGTCGCTGACAATCTTGAATAGCGATATGCGATTGGAACATGAAGGTTCCCTTAGTTATGGGAAAATTAGTTTTTAGGAATTGATTTTCTTTTTTTTTGGTAAGTTGGAATTGATTTTCTTCTTATCCTTTGTTTGGCCTCCGTTTGTTGATGTAAAAACATCAACGAATGGAGGCTAAACAAAGGATAAGAAGAATCTACTGATGGAAAAGGTTTTCCACCCAGTGAGTGTAGAATGACTCATTCCAAGCGGTCCAAAAGTTCCGGCGTATCTATCGGTCTGAATCTTTGATCATTTTTATTGTATCACTACTTATGTTGCCTTTTAACAAAGTATAGGATGATTGGTGGAAAATATTTTCTTTTAAATGAAAAAAGGGTACATCATAAAATAGAAGCATGTTTTCTGTTAAAACAAACAACATAAAACCTTAGGTTGATTTTGATTTTCCTTGGAAAATCTTTTCCAATGGAAAACATTTTCCGGGAAAAGAAAACTTCTCAACAGAGCGGAAATTTTATATTCACATCAAGGTTATTATGTTCACATGCTGCAATATCTTGATTTTCGAGTGTTTCTTATGGTTATTGATTCGTGTTGAGCGGCACTGAAGCGAGAATGTTATCTGAATATCTTAATTGTTTTTCTTTACTAGGTTTTTACTTGTTAAAGGCAGGCCCACACCATGCTGACTGGTTGAAGCAACAGAAGCTTTGATCTATTAAATGAGGTTCCTTTCCTTTATATCCTTTCTTCCCTACCGTAAGGAAAAAGATTTGTTCATGGAATTTGCAGGCGTTATCCCTGCTGAATGATATAAAAAAAATACGATTTTGATATTAGGGGCTCGTTTGGGGTGGTTTTTTGTTTCAGTTTTTGATTTTTTAGATATTGAGAACCGTGTATTGGAAACGATCTTTTTGGTTTTGGTTTGTTGTTCTCGGATTTTTTTTTATTGAAAACTGAAAGTAGAAAATAGAAAATCGGAAATCAAAAAAGTCGTTTTTGAAACTTATTTTTTTAGTTTCTTAAAAACTAAAATTGCAAATAGAAAACAATACTAAATATGCCTTACAAGTGTTATTCCCCTTAATTCTCCCCCTCCCCCTTGGAATAAAAGGGGTTTGCTCAAATAGTAATGCACTCGGACTTGACGCCTCATAAATAGTTCAATCTAGGGCTCGAATTCTGCCATTTTGTGTAGACAATTCCTTTGGCACACTCATGAGCTCTATAGGGCAATTTACCCTATTTCATATACGAAACCAGATACCAAATAAGATGAACTAACAATATTAAAGGTCATTTTGCTCCTGGGACTTGTTTGGCCAAATTGTGAAAAAAAAAAAAAAAAATATGTTTGTTTCAGTAGTATTTTCAGCAGAATTACTTTTGTAAAAAATGCTTTCGATGGGACATTTCGTTTGAAAAAGTTTTGGCTTTTGCTTCTACTTCTACTTAAAAGCATAAAAACTTCTTTCTGTACTTGAAAACACTTTTTCTTTCCTAGCTGAACAACTTCAAATCTTCAATTAGTGTTCTTTTTCGTTAAAAAAAAAAAAAAAAAAAGCTTAGTTGAACGGTCCGTCCTTATTTATTACCCAAAATTTTCCTGCAGAAAAGTGATAAATTACTTCTGCTAGGAGTATGTCATGCTCTGCTGTAGTAGTGTTTAGATTCAAAACATGTAGCAGTAAGAACGCTGAAAGATAAAAGAGGAGGAAATACAAAGAAGCTAACTTAGTGTGGTCCAGGATATAATTGCATGAGAAAGTACTTTATGAAGAAATCTGAAAAAATATAGAGAGAGAGACAGAGAGAGAGAGAATAAGAGCCATGAAATTTGAAAGAGAGAGCCGTGCAGGTAGTGGTGCAAAATGAATATATGAAGCTTACGTTTCTGTTAGTGTGCATGGACGGTAAAGTACCCAAAACATATTATGTGATCCCCTACATCAAGTACATTATGTAATGTTTCTGGTACTGTACCTCTCTGGCTTTGTTTTTTACTGTGAACATTAAAATCGGAAACTGTTCGGTGTTGAATTAACTAAAATTAGACGAGTTCGTTTGGCTAAGATGTAAAAAATTGTTTTGTTCGCAAGTATTGTTTTTGTAGAAGCGCTTTTGTATAAAGTGCTATTAATAGGTAGTTGTAATTTTAGATCATATCAATATTTTATGGCAAAAATTGGTCGGAATTCGATAAAATTTTTGTAAATTTGCGCATAAGATGCTTAAATGACAAATTTTTGAAATTTAGAGGTACCTTATTATATATATTGAAGTTCTGGAGTACTTAAAGGATAACAACAACAACAACAAGCCCAGTGCCTGCAAGGGCTCCCGCAA
The DNA here is from genome assembly GCA_018398585.1 of Simmondsia chinensis. Taxonomy (NCBI): domain Eukaryota; kingdom Viridiplantae; phylum Streptophyta; class Magnoliopsida; order Caryophyllales; family Simmondsiaceae; genus Simmondsia; species Simmondsia chinensis. Next base: position 34,660,777 of record JAGTTD010000009.1, on the reverse strand, counting down.
AACCAGGGTCTGGGGGGGTAGGTGTACGCAGCCTTCCCTCTTCAGGGGACAACCCTGAAGAGAGGCTGTTTCCGAGGACCCCCAGCCTGAGAAGCCTGAGAGCTTGTCCGCAGCAAATGATATATTTTATGGGGGTGGTGAAAGTGTCGTGTTCGTGTTTATGTGATGCAGGTTAGAGGGTGAAAGGGAGAAACAGGTGGGGGCATTGAATGAAGTAAGTGTCCTTAGGGACATAGCGTGGAGTTCTCCAGCTGTCAATGGCATGACCCGGGTTTGATCCCCGAAAGGCACAAAAGTGGTCCCCTTTCCAGGTAATATATGGAGTGTATCCTCTCCTATTGGGGTGATAAACGTGTCGTGTTCGTGTTTATGTGATGCAAGGGATCTTAGAAATATGGTCAACCCTAACCCAACCTAGTTATTAAACGGATAACTTGCGGGTTACCCTTTTTAATTATATTGGTGATTTTTTTAATTAAATTTTAGTTTTTTCACTTACAAGTATGTAAATAGTACACCTCATGATAGATAGTAATAATAATTATATAAACGGGTTAAATGTGATGAAAATGGGTTAAACAGGTCAAATCTAAATTCAACCCAATTATCTAAACAAGTCAACCTAAATTTAACCCCAATCCAAACCCTCTATGTTTGTGTCGTGTTCGTGTTATGTTATCATGTCATGTCGAAGCTTGCCACCCCTACTGTACCCCCTCCCTCCTTACCATTGTAAAAAAAGGGGGAAAGGAAAAACAAGAGAGAAAAGGGCTGATATAACAGAACTTACACTAAAATAACAAAGTTGGTGATGCATTTGTGTCACGCCCTTCTTTTCTCCTTTGGTACATTACGTACTTTGCCTCTCATAAAGTCCCTAAGATCTCCTTTGGATCCTCCCCCGGACCCGAAACTACTGTATATATCTGTTAAAAACTTTACATGTGAGTCTAATTTGAATCTCACGTAGGAGTTGTGAGAGTGAAGAGACCAATGTATAAGCCTAATGAATTACTCCAACTAATGCCAATTGGTTTTAGGATGGAATTTTACTTGAGCTTATATGTAGACTTCCTATATGTTTTAACTCTGTGGGCCAGGCCTAACAGTCCTGATAAAATTTAATAGTATCTAGTTTAATGTCTCTATATTATTTGAGTATGTAATTACGACAATGTTATTTACAAGCCAAAAATATTAATGCATAGCAACTTTATGAAAATTTAAGGGTCTGGGGTCCCTCGGAAACAGCTTCTCTTCAGGGTAGCCCTCTGGAGGGGGAAGGCTGCGTACATATACCCCCCCCAGACCCTGCTTTTGCGGGAGCCCTTGAAGGCACTGGGTTTTTTTTTGTTGTTGTTGTTGATTTCTTCAAGTAGGGCCGGACATATAACCCCAAGCAAACCATTTGGAGGCCGGACAAAATTTAGGGCTTGTAGTCTCAATTGTCAATATTAATAAGATTTATGATATAAGATTTTTATGATTTATTACATTAGTATCAGAAATTTTATTATTATGAAGGGTCTCATTTGAAATGTTCTTGCCATGACCGACCTTGACCACAAGTCACATAATTATGCTTCTAATAATATTTTTTGTCTTGGCAATAACAAAACTCTATAATTATGTGATAAAGAGTCTATCTTCTATCTCAGACATTATTACCAAGTCTCTCTTTCTCTCAAAACCTTCCCCTCCCCAGCTTTTATAATTTTAGAGAGCAACCTTTGAATTGTCCATTTTTTAAAAATATTAAAATCAAGACATGGAAGAATTGAAGATACAATATTAAACAAATTTTAAAAATAGAAAACATATAATATAGGTCTTTTTTTAGTGATGAGTGCAATACGCAGTATCGAAAACACAAAGTGATACATTAACTGTGTATTGCACGGGGTCAATCTAGTTATTTATTATGAAAAGATAATATTGAATGATTGTTCTTCAATAGACTGATAAATTTATAAATTAGATAGAGTTTGTATGTATTTATAATATTAGATTTCTACCTAGTCTATTAGGATCTGTTGAGCCATGCTATGAAAGGATTTTTTTTTTAAAAAAAAAAAAACCAAAAATCACCTAAATCTTAGATGCGGTTTCAAAAACTAAATTTTCTAATTTTTTAATGTCAAACCTAAACTTTTCAATATTTTTCAATGATATATCTTAACATTAATGCTGTTAACATTTATTAGTTTTTGCTAATATGGCATTTAAAAATTTATTTTTTTTAAATATAAAAATTTATGTTTACAAATTTTAAGAGATTTAAGATATGCATTTATAATTTAAGTAAAAAATATTTTTTTTCTATAATTATTTATCTTCAGAATTCATTTTACAAATAAAGAGTGACGGAATTTTTGTTTCAAAAAGTTTCTAATTTTGCTTTAAAAATAAAATACTATATTTTTGTTGCTTCTTTCCAAGAGTAGAAAAATTCTACTTTTATTAAAAAGTGTCAATAATATTCCAATTCTATTTGACAAAGCTGCAATAAACAACAGACACACTCGCATCAGCGAGGCCTGAGCCAGCTCGTGTAAGTGTAGGCAGTAGAAAGGGACAAACAAAGTGACATCACAATCAAAAAACAAATTATAAAGAAAAAAAAAGATGCTAAATGGCACTCGAAAACTTTTTTTACTTCAAAATAATACCGTCAAGTAAGTATTTAGATCTCGTTTGGTTGCCACATAAATTGAATTATTCAACTCAAGTGTCAACTTCTAAGGAAGTAGGAAAAACATGTTTGGTTACCACGATAGGAAATAGAACTTCCTTCGAGAGGCTAGTTAAAAACAAAGAAATTAGAACCTACCTGAGAAACTAGGTAAGTTACTTCCTACATTAGAAGGAACTGAAAATTGATTAGCAATTTTCACTTCCTTTATTCTTCCTACTCCCTGCATACCAAACAAAAGCTAAATTCTGCACTTCTCGTGTCTACTTCCTACATGCGAGACGAGGCCTTAGTTGTTGTAGATGTGGATGTGTGTAGTTGCCCTTCTCTCTCTGTCTCTGTCTATATGTCTTAAAGGGTAAGAGAGTCCTAAAAAGAGAGAGGGGACAATAAATGCACATAAGGTATGCGAATATTGTCAAACCAAATCAAGCAAAGGCATCTCTTCAAAATCTTCTTGATTGAGACTCCCTTTTCTTATCATTTTTTTCAACTAACCATTATCACCATGTTGTAAATATGCGCCAAATGAAGGATACGAGTCGACATCGATAAAATATTTGATTGGTTCGAGTGCCTAATTTGAAAAGCAAGAGACTTGAGATCGGAGCATAACTGCTTATAGACTACAAGTATTACAGTTCATATGCATAAAATGACTAATACGAGCTGAATGTCTCATATTTGTCCTTTGAAGTAGGTTTCGGAGGATATAATTTGGGCTTATTGGACTTGGAAAACGGACTTGCTAATTGAAGAGTACTGTTAGTATGTAAGCTAACATATGTCAATATAAACTCAAGTAGTTTAGGATACTTAACGCCCACATCTCGAAGCCTAATAACTGCGAAACCTAATACCAAAGGCCTAAAAGTTGAAAATCGGTCCTCTCTTTGATAATATTTCAGATGATATTGGGTCTAACTCTAATAAAACTGGCTTATAAAATAAAGGAGTGTTCTTATCATATAAGCTAACGGTAGTAGAAGAGAGAATGTATTCCCGATCCCCTTGCATTTGAGATGAGAAAAAGCCAAGAAATTTCAACTTGTTATTTATTTTTCTGTTTACTAATTAAATAAAATTACTGTAAACATCGTAAGCTTGATCACATTAGAACTTCGAAAATAACCGTATTTGGACGAGAGTAGTACCAAGATGGGTGACTTCTTGGGAAGTCCTCGTGTTGCACCCATCAGGTTGGGGATTCTCGGAAACAGCCTACCCTGAAGGGGGAAGGCTGCGTACATCTACTCCCCAGACCCTACTTAGGCGGGAGCCCTTGAGACAATGGAAATGTTGCAGTGTAAATGTTAGAATATATTATCGAAATACTTGCAAAATACTTGCAACCAGGTAACCGAGCGATCTCAGGTGTTGAGGCTGTGTAATCACTTTCCTTAAGGTTTATTTCGCTATACGAAATATCCTCGGGGATACAACAATAACCAAAAAATAGAGTGAAGATGTGTATGGGGAGAAATTGACAGAGATGTATGAGATTGATCGAGTTTAAGACAACAAACACTTGTATACACCTAAAGAACTCAAGAACACATGAAGATGTTCTTCAATATCTTTTTTCCTCTTGTGTTTCTCTAATTCAAATAATATATTTTTCAATGTATTCAACAAGTATCAGATGGGAAAATATATATGTATGCAATGGAATAGGACGTCCCAAACATAAACCCAAGAAAAGCCACCAAAATCTGGGAAAGAAGGCGCGAAATTAACTGCCAATAACTGGCCTGTGTATCGACACACAGGCCTGTGTGTCAACACACACATCGACACACAGGGTTACTGTAAGATTGTGTGTCGACACATACAACACCCTGCCGTGCGCTTCTGTAAGGCTGTGTGTCGATACACGGGCCATGTGTGTCGACACACACCTGATTCCCATTCCCAATGGTACTGTAGGATTGTGTGTCGACACAAATGGCCCATGTGTCGACACACACCCCTGACATGTTGTAAATACTTAAACATATACCGGGACTATCTCATACACATTTTATTCATACAAAAAATAATGTTTTACATATTTATCAACACATATTTCGAAAATACACTAACAATCCCCCACCATTTTTAAAATACAATCAATCTCACTATGACATCTCAAATAAAGGACGCCACGTCGTGCTTCAACATGGGTGTCTCCCGATTGAACCCCTGGCTAGTGAAAGGACCATATAGTTAATCGGATCGAAAATGGTAGACCAAGCTTTGAACCATACAACCCATTTGACTAACCGACTATCCAATCACGCACTAGCTGTACTCCCCGTACACACCCTACACCTCCCAGATTGACATATTTGTGGCCTTATGTCATGTACTCTTCGTGAATGTTTCAGGGCCAAACCCTTAGTCAAAAATCACCCATTTGAAGCAGCCAAACTTCAACACACACTACGGTGGACCTCATTGATCATGTCCCTGTGACGCGACATTCAATAAATTCTAGAACCAGGTCCATTAAGAGCATTAGCTCATCCTCTTAGAATCTCTGACGCAGGTACCAAGCACTTCACCGTCAGGATGGAAAAGTCTCATTTAGTGCTTGCAGTCACACAGATGACAAGTCTCTCTCATTGAACCCGAGACCTAGTGTCATACTAGGCGTCGAGTTGAGGGCCTATCATGGGTGACTAATAATGACAGGTTTCACACTATCCCTTTAATTATCAAGTCTCTAGCAATATTCTCAAACAAGAGATCTACTAGTTTCAGACTTACATTTCAAAGTCCACAATGATCACTCAATCTTTCATGAGTTATCTCACCTCACAAAATTTGACACTGTTGTGTCCGGACTTTCAGTGATACATCTCACTCTTTCACATTTAACAAAAAAAAAACATCTCACTATCACAACGGATAGAAATAGACAACATTGGCTTGCGCCACAAAGGAATCTTAAACACAAGATCCTTTAATCACTATATTTCTTTACAAGCAGAAACCAGAGTAATAAACTCTATTATCACAGTGAAATTTATAACACGTGTTAGTTTCTTAAAATTTAAGGAACAACACCCCCACCACTTATAACATTTACTAGCTTTTAAAAGCATAGTCATCCTTCTCGGATGTTCAAGTGGCATTCAAGTATTCTTCTAAATAGAAGTGTATTCATTAAAATAACACCACAACTCGTAGTCATTCCAGTACCTTGAGTACTCCATGCCAGTTACCTTTATTTACATAGCTAGTTATTCACACTTAGCTATCCAACAACAAAGGTTACATCTAAACTTTTCAATTTTCTATTATACCATTGGAACACTTTCATTTGGTTCTAAGTATTCAAACCAAATTTCAATATGTAATCAACTTACATTCACACAATGAATCCACTGTCACTATCAAACTATTCATTTACACTTTTCGGATTCATTAACTACCTCTTTCAAGAGGTCACATCGCAAGACTTCATTGACTTTTCGTAGAATCACAATCTATGACACAACACTATTGAACTTTGATGTTCATATTATCTCTAGTTCATTCTTCTAGAAATGTACAAGTCCAATCGCTAGGACTTCTCTTTTCACACTTTTATTCTTTCAAAGTTCTAGAGTCTTTCCAGGGATATACCCTCAAACATGATTTTCATCATCTATACTTTACTTCACATTATGACAATATATAATTCAAGATCAATGAAAGACTCAATGTTACTTCGTACGCATTCATTAACATTTATATCTCAGGATGTTCAATTCACCCATAACCAATTCATACGAATTTACTTGCCATTTATATGCATCAAAACTTATGGGTAATAAAGGGGTCATCAAAATTCAGTATTTACATACTCTTTAAATTTGTCACGTTGATGACTAACAACATCCTAACATGTGAATATATTATCACATATCACTCAATAACTTTATTCACCATGCAACAATTGCATATAACAACCACTCTATTCGAGTATTTTAGCATTCGTTGTATAATGCACTTATTTTTAATCGACTGCACTATCATCATATACACATGCCCTTTAAGAGTAAATATCATTTACTTCAATCGCATTTATCATGATGATGTCGGTTTCCAATGAGACATTATATCCAATAATATTGGAAAACCCACTTGAGTTATGTGGTGAATCACGAAATCATAAATCATTATTTTCAAGTACTTTTATACAACGTATTTTATTATCCTTAGTCATGTACCTCAATTTGAATATCCTTTTATCAATCACATTAGGGATCTACACATATAATATTATTATATACTTTATGATCCACTAATACATTCAATTTCACATCATTTTCACTTATCATGCATACTAACAGCATTCATGTTCATAAACAACAAAGTCATAAAATTCACAATCACATTTATGTTCACGGGCACAAAGACCTCATAACAACAGCATATATGGTAGCACATGCATTTTATGAAGCATCAGCTTCAATTTAATGTAATCACACATCCATAATCAATTCAACATGCATATAAGCATTAATCGCATCACTGCACAAGCATCCATGCATAATATTGATTGAACATACATCAACCTTGTAACTCTATCAATATGCATATATGATCATACTCAAACTCATTTCATGATCATGACCATATAAACATTGCTTTTCATGATTTTCCAACTCTACTATTGTTCACTCCATTGTTTGTCAATATAAATGCCGTCAATGAACAATACGTACAGGAGACTAAATCAATAACCGTCAAAGCAATTATGCATCAGCATACCCATATTTATTATGGGTTTATTTCCACATGGTTGTTCACATACGTGCATTAAATCACATTCTAATTGTTGTTCAGATTACAAATCCATACACCAATGAATTTACCACACATAATGCACAATTTGTACTTTATCCCAATCATCAAATCCTTTTATGAATTATAATCATAGTTATACAAAGTGCCTGGATCTTTATATCACCAATTTATAACAGAGCATTACTCAATTCTTATTATTATTTGTTTTGGCATCGTCTTGGAGTTTGGTTCCAAAAACCACGCTAAAAGACTTATCTTTTAGCATCACCTCGACGTCTGGTTTCAACAACCACCCAAAACATTCATTTTCTTTCATTTTAATGCTCAAATTATACATACTAATTTATATCAAGTATGTCTTCATAATTTAATTTGTTATCCATTTAACTCCAGTGCACTTATTCTTAAATCCAAGATACAAACCACAACTTAACGGTGTCCGAATTGAATATTATCATGATTTCTCAATTTCACATGTATACTCGTCATGGATCAACATTCATGATATATAACTGTTGAGTTGTGTTCCAAATTTTGAGTCTAAATTTCAAATAGAGGTCTGTGGTGGAGCGGAGGAACCGGGCATTATAGAACTTCATGAATTCTTGAATTATGTTATGAAACCATATGCAAAATAGGCAAGTGCATCATCAGCAAAGTACAAACAAATCCCATTCATCTTAGTGCATCATGGTTTCACAATTTACAAAATTAAACGACATACCTTTGTCCATAGCAATTCATACAAGAGATGGTTCCAAGAAGATGTCCCAATTCTCTCCATTCATCTATCCTCCAATCTCACACAAACTTCGCCATCAAAACACGGAAAGTGAAGAAGCCATTCTCAATTAACGAATTTAAACCTTAAGATTGTTAGAACATATTATCGAAATACTTGCAAAATACTTGCAACCGGGTAACCGAGCGATCTCAGGTGTTGAGGCCTTGTAATCACTTTCCTTTAGATTTATTTCGCTATACGAAATATCCTCGAGGATACAACAACAACCAAAAAATGGAGTGAAGATGTGTATGGGGAGAAATTGACAGAGATGTACGAGATTGATCGAGTTTAAGACAACAAACACTTGTATACACTCAAAGAATTCAAGAACACATGAAGATATTCTTCAATATCTTTTTTCCTCTTGTGTTTCTCTAATTCAAATTATATATTTTTCAATGTATTCAACAAGTATCAGATGGGGAAATATATATGTATGCAATGGAATAAGACGTCCCAAACATAAACCCAAGAAAAGCCACCAAAATCTGGGAAAGAAGGAGCGAAATTAACTGCAAGTAACTGGCCTCGACACACACATCGACACACAGGGTTACTGTAAGATTGTGTGTTGACACACAGTCCCTATGTGTCGACATACAACACCCTGCCGTGCGCTTCTGTAAGGCTGTGTGTCGACACACAGGCCATGTGTGTCGACACACACCTGATTCCCAATGGTACTGTAGGATTGTGTGTTGACACACATGGCCAATGTGTTGACACACACCCCTGACATGTTGTAAACACTTAAACACATACCGGGACTATCTCATACACATTTTATTCATACAAAAAATAATGTTTTACATATTTATCAACACATATTTTGAAAATACACTAACAGTAAACATCGTAAGCAATTTGGGGGGGGAGGGATCAATAGCAAAGGTGACTTTGATTGAAGTTTGGATGAAAGATTCATTCTTGAAAGGGTTTGTGCTTATGAAACAAAACTTGCATATTATGGAATAAGGGTCAATCTTGGCACTTTTATGACCCGAAATAGATATTTAAAATGGGGTTCTTTATATATATTAATATTTTTTAATAATATAAATATTAATTTATGAATTAAAAATAAAATTTAAATTTTTTCCGTCTAAAATTTGGGGACTCAAGTAGCATCAATGGAAAATGGGGCTCCAAGGAGCACCAATAGTCAGCCCCAAATTAGAGGCATGGGGAATTCAAGCCCCATTTTTGAGCAAAAATGTTGCGTTTCGGTCTTAATTAAAGAGAGTTATTTGTGTCAAAAGAGAAAACAGATTAAATAAACATAGTTAAGTTGTACATAAATAGTTTGATTTTATTTGAATTTAATGAAGACATATTTTATAATAAAACATAATTGTTTATTCTGATTAATAGAGCCGATTTAGCTAGTGAGCAGTGAGTACTTTAGAACTTTTTTTTTTTTTTTTTTTTTTCCCTTTTTTTGATAAGGATGATTACTGTAAAACTTATTATCATAACTTTTTGGCTCTATGATTTTTTCTTCAAACAATATAGTGTTATGTTCATCGATTTATGTGACTAATTTGTACTAAGATTGTATATAAGCTCTGTTAAGCGCAAGCTCGTTAGGGTTAAGGCTTGGCCTATCAACATTTCGCTTGACTTGTCATCACAGGTTCAGGCTCGATGGAGCTCCCGCTGTGTTGTGTCTTGAATTGATATCTGAATTCGGAAACAAAGGTATGTGGACAGTAGAGGACTTAGCCTTGGCTTAGCATGCCTGTTTGAGAAATTAGGGTTTCTAGGATTTATATAGAGATATATTAATCACACTAGTTGTATTCCGTACTTTCAAATTTTAGTGGGTTGTTCTCTTGCTTGTTTTTCATGTTTAGGGGGTTTTTGCTTGGATTGGTTAGCCCATTTGGTGTTTTCGTATCCCGGAGGTGGTTTGTGTAGGTGTACTTCTTGACGTTTATGGATTTTGGGGTTTTTTTTGTTTGTTTTGCTTTTTTCCGGCTCGTGCAAGCTTTCTAGGGCTCCACTCTGGCGGTGGCATCGGCTTATACTGAGATATTTCTCTCTAATTATTGAAAAAAGGTGGGTTGCTCTTTTTCATCCATGGTTTCCTCCTCAAATTTGAGGGTTTTTCACATAGATTTGTGTGTTATTCTCTTGCCTTTCGCTCTTTTCTTTGTAATGTTTTTAGATTTGTTTTGTCTTTCCCGATTGGGTCCTCTAATATTCTTTTGTCCCTCGAGAAATAGCCTAATGGCAAAGAACACTAGCGGTCTTACACGTCTTTAGGGTTCGAATCTCCACTATAGTACTTGTGGCCCCTCCCCTCCCTCCCTGCGTTGACCTACCAAAAAAATCTAAATTGAATCCAGTTCTCGAGCAACTTGAACCTAGTTCAATGTATTCCAAGCTAATTTCATCTTATTAAGGCTTAATTAAGCTCACTTAGGCGCGTTTGGCTCATACTTGATCATTTAGGCTCAAAATTGTCTTATTTACCATATCTAAGATAATAAATGACTCATATGCTAAGGCTCGACTCATTTAGCATAAAAGCTAGCTCTGCTCGACTTAAGATGGGCCAAGAGTTTAAAGCCTTCACGAGAGCCAGCTCGGCTCATTTGCACCCTACCTAATATGTAAAGATGAATGCGATTACTTAACTCTTATAATGTTACATTCTTATACTAGTAAGTGTTTATACAGAATTCACTTATACCAGATAATAAAGAGAAAACTAGCTACACTACAATTACTGGAAGTGGGGTTAAGACCACCTTGATAGAGTAGGAATAAAGTCAATGAGTGTTAACAAACACAAGCTGCCCAGAAGCACAACACCTTGAATGTCAGGTCTCTAATACCGGATCCAGAATAATAGACAAGCTTAAGGAATTAGGATATCCTAAATCATGTGCTAAACACATGACATTAGCCCCATACTCTGGGGGATGACAATGAGGCAGGCCGGATATAGGAGAGGTTCCTCTACACAATTATCCATCACACCAAATCCATACTAACCACCCGCCCCATTATCCGCCACGAGTATCCAACAGGTCTTTAATACTCGCCGTAGTGCGGGCACTAAACAATTATCAATATCCACTTATATTAATTAGTCAATATTGTTTTTTAGAAACTAATTATATTTTACTATAACGTTTGATATAAAATTAAGTAATTAGATCAAATACATATTTTTTCTATTTTTAAATTAATAACATATAGATAAGATAGGTACAAGCAAAAGAAAAAAAATGAAAAAAAAGGCCAAACAATCTGAGAAACGCCCAAGAACTGAAGCAGAAACCTACAATTCCACAAACAGACTGCAACCAAAACAACACAAACACCACAAAAACAATTTGTGTCGTTTTTCGGGTCCCTTTTTGGGACGCCGTGCTGTGTTTCTAAAGCTTTGCTCTTTATCAATCGAAAAAAAAATATAGATAAGACAGGTATATGACGAACATAACTAGTATAGGGCAAGGCGAGGTGGGTACGTACCTATACCAGCCATACACATGCGGTGGGTATTGTTATGTGTATATGGCGAGTGCCTGCTACGCTCAACTTGTACTCGTACTAGTACTAAATAGAATAGATACATATAAATAGCGAGTTTTATCTGTCCCAATACCATAACGAGGAAAAGAACAAAGCATCTAGACCTCCAAACCGTCTCAAATTCCCTCCAGATGTCACATAAAAAAAAAAAAAAATTTCTTAGATCTTGCTCCTCACATGAGTTTAAATCCGACTCTCTTAATTAAAATATATATTTATGTTTGACCCATAGAATTAAAATTGGACTGCCCTCTTAAAATGATTATTCCAGAATAAATGGGCAATAGGTAGGAGAGGTTACAATTTTAATTTTAATTTTGATGGGGCTGCAATTAGAACAGAATTGAAATGCTATTGTTTGGTTAATTAAAAGTATCGGAAGTTTGAATTGTAAATCCATATATAACTAATTGTCGAGCTCTGAGTCTATATAAATTCGGATTTTGGGTCAATTCAGGTTGGGTTTCTATTAGATTGGATCATTCTGGATTTGAGCCATTTCCAGTTTCGGATAAACCCGAGTTGGGTTTTATTTGGATCAAATAATATCATGCTCAAGTCATATGTAATTTTTGGTTGATTAGATAGGTTTATTCTCGGACTTGGATTGGGTTTGAGTTATCTATAGATTTAGGGTCAATTAGGTTTGGCTATCCCGTATTTTGGATTAGCTCAATTAGGTCCCATTTAAGTCAGATCGAAGTCAGGTAGCGTCATTTCAGGATTGAGTGTCACATATTTAGGTCTATCTGTTAGTGGGAATGATCCTACTAAAGGAAACCTCTTGACTAGCCCTAGAGCAGAGGACAGAGTGGATAGGGATCCCATAGTAGTGAGCTATTTGGGTAATTCCTTTGGAGTTGATGATGTAGTGGGTGTTTCCCCTGCTTAGGGTCCCTCACTAGCTTTCGCGGACTCCCCTCAAAGCTCTCATAGTATCGATTATGCCGGTGCCCTTGAAGTGACTGAGGATGTTGATCTAAATCATGGTAGGTGCTTATGAGGCGGTTGTTGTACAGGTGTTGGGTGAAGATAAGGCGCCTGAGGTTGGTTCTAGTGATAGTATTCTAGCTTATGTAGGCCAAGAGTATATTGAATGCTTTTCGGAGCTTAATTGCAACGTTTATAATCCAATGGTTGACCGCATTGATGATTCTGTGGCCTGTCCTACCTCTCCTTTTCCTCTTGGTGTTCTTAGTCCTGATATATACTCTGTCGAGCCTCCCTCTGCCCTCAAGCGGGCTCGTAGAGCATGGGACATTGGGAAAAGATTGGGCTTAAAATATGATGGTCCTGAGTCTGACATGCATTAGCTTTTTTGCTCTCTTGAAGGCGAAGCCCGTGGCGGAATTATCTGAAAGAAGAAGAAGCTTTGAAAGAAGAAGTCAGGTCGTGCTTTGTCCCACGTCAAACCTTGATGTCATTGGTGCTCTTTGTGTGGGTTTCTTGGGGCGGGCATGAGCTGAGTATCGTTTGGAGTGCTTGTGGCAAGTGTTTTCCATCATTCAAAAGAATTGTTGGTGTTTGAGAGGTGTCTTTTTTGTGCCTTCCTTAGTAAGATGGAGGGCATTCTTTATCATTGGTGCTCGTTGTTCATGTTTAGGTATTTTTTGACTTAGTTGTATTGTTCTCTTGGTGTTTTCATTCCCCAAGAGTTGGTGTTGGGGTGTTTTTAGGCTTCTTTAGATTTTCGAGTCTTTTTTCATTTTGCTTTTTTTCCCGCTCTTGCAGTCTTTTTAGGGCTCCACTTCGGTGGGTGCGCTAGCTTGTTCTGAGAGTTTTCTCTTTAATTATCAAAAAAAAGTCGGGTCATTTTGAATTTTAGGTCAAATTCAAGTTGGGTTGAGTGTTTCAATTTATAGTGAACTTTGGATTACATGTTAAATAAATTTGATCATTCTGAGTTTTATATCAGTAGAGTTAATATCAAATAGCAATTCTTTCCCTTCATCCCTAGAAATCGGAATTACAATTTTTAGTCAAAATCCAATTTTATACAATTGAGTAATAGAGTTGTAATTCTAATTTCGGTGAGTGAACCAAATAAAAAAATTGAAATTTTGAACCCAATTTCAATCTCAGCCCTAATTCTATACTCCAGTTTTAATTGACAACCAGAAACAAAGATATTGGTATTTTTGTAATAACATTTTTTTGGTGATTGATATTTTTGATGTATTTTTATTGCTTTGTTACTTATTGCCGCTTTATGCTCTCTTCGTGTTATTTTGTTTTATACTTATCAGGTTGGGAGTCCTCGTACATAACCTCTTTTTAAGGTAGCATTCTGAAGGGGTAAGGTTGCGTATATCCTATCCCCCAGACCTTGCATTTGCGGGGGCTCTTAAGGCATTGAATTTGTTGTTGATGTTGTTGGTATTTTTGATGTATTTAGTTAAGAGAAAAAAAAAAAGAAATGTTATTCTTACAGCGAAGATTATTGCTCTTAAAATAATAATATAACTTATATTACAAAAATAATAATTTTTTTACGATAATAACAATTTTATCTTAATAACCATGGTTATCAAAATCTTATAATCTTACGTGATTTTATAATTGCGGACCAATTTAAATCTTAAGAAAAATCTTAATTTTGTAGAATCTTATGATTCGTTGATATTACATGAAATTAACGAATAGAATCATAATACGATTTTAGATTCTACCCATACGACTCCTACTTTACCAGTGTATACAAATAAAAAGTTAAAATATAAAAAAATATATATTATAAACGAATTTACTTTATTAGTTTGAAGTAAAAATAAGTTAACTAAGTGTTATAAACTTTCAAGAAACATAAATTAACTTTAGTTTTATATTTTAACCTTAATACAAATTTCGATTAGCAACATCTATTTAAAACTCTCATGATTATTATAGTATAAAATGACATATTTATATTGCATGATAATATTTTGTCATATTTGATTATCTTTCTTATATATATATCAATGTAAGTAAATATCTTATCAATAATTTTTGAATTATATAACTGATATTAATATAAAAAATTAATATAATAAACATTTAACAAATTTTACGATTCTTAATTCAATTATACGACTCCTATTCAAAAATCATCTTCCATATCTAAGTAGAATTTTGGATTTTTTTACCAAAGTAGCACAATCGGAAAAATATTTACCAAACTGGCATAGTTTACTGTAGCATATGACGAGGAGTGTTGGACAAACGCCGTTGATGTATGAATAGTAAAATAATTAAAATAATTTTTTTTTACAAATGCATACCTAATTTGTATTTTAAAAATTATTACACTAAAACTATTTTACATAAATAATTTAAAATTTTAATATTTTTTTAAAAAAGTTTATTAACTTCATCATAATACTACCACATATTCTTTTTGGTTGTCATGCTATTTTTTTGAGTAATGCATAATATATATATATATATATATATATATATATATATATATAATATTAGTTCAACAAAAATTTAACGAATACCTAAATGATGAAATGACCTGTATATATTATCGTTATTGTTCACTATAGTAAATAGAAAGTAACATATATTCCCAATACCTTAATAGCTTACGCCCATGCAGGAACTAGAGGGGTAAATATACGCAATTTTCACCCACCTATGCAAGGTCTAGGGGTATTTGGAAACAACCTCCCTTAAGACCCTGCATAAACGGGTGAAGGCTGCGTACGTCCACCTCTTCAAATCCTGCATAGGCGAAAGCCACTGAGATATTAAAAATATATGTTACTTTACAACAACAACAACAGTCCCAGTGCCTCACGACTCCTGCAGAAAGTAGGGTCTGTGAGGGGTGAATGTACGCAGCCTTATTCCTTCCGGGTATATGTTACTTTAATAAAAAAAAATAAAATTTCGATTTTAACAATTTTGTTAATAACAAATGCATAAAGAAAAAAAAAAAAAAAGTGCAAAAGTAGGGGGGGAGTAGGGAGGAGGCAGCGAAGGGGGGGTCAAGTTGAGAGGACATTCAAATAATTTGCACCATTCACGATGCTCTTTCAAACTTCCATAAACTCACTCCCCTCTTCTTTTTCTGAGTAAAATTAAATATTAAATTAAATTGGCTATTATATGCTCACTCCCAATATGTTAAAGTATATTAATTAAAAAATAATATTATTAACATAATATACAACAACACAACATTTCTAATGTCACAAGAGCTCTCGCTTGCATGGAGTCTGAGGGTATGACATACGCAACCTTATCCCATCAGGATGAGACCTTGACGAGAGGCTGTTTTCGAGGAATCCTGGACTAGTAGTTGAAAAATTGTCAAGAACATGTAAAAAGAGCTTGAAAGGGGTAAGTAGGGATTATGTAGGAAGTATGTAAGGAGCATGCTTTTTTTTTTTTTTATAAGTAACGCCGAAGCGTGTTACAAGACAGGCGCACTTGCTATTACAAGGCCTGGACTGGCACGAAAGTCCAGTGTTACATCAAAAAATAGAAACAAAAATAAAAAGTTGAGACCCAAACCAAAATGTCCCAACAAGCCAAAATACAATAGTGGGGTCTGAAAAACTTAGTTCCTAGAACAAGTTAGGCTTAGATGTCATGCGGGGCGTGTAAGTGTTCAGACAAGTATAGAAAGTATCATCAGTGATTAGTGCGACTTCAAGGAAACGAATCCTAAGAGCACTAATCGAACAATGTACACTCGAACTGCGGTCATACAAATGAGCTTACAGTAGCGACATGGTACTAGCTTATGGATGGAGACCTATGATCATTATTATTAAAATAAGATAGTAATTTTTAGATAGTTTTATGGTTTTTATTATCTATAAAATAATAAGTTTTTACTCTAGTAATAACTATCAAAAAATTAATTATTCTAAAAGTTTAAGCTAATAGATAAAGACCTATGATTAATTTTATACTCTAATAATAACAACGACTCAATTAATATAGAAATAATAATCCGTAAGGTTTTAATAATTAGATAATTTAGTTAAAAAAAGAGAGTAAATAAATAAATGTTAATAAAAAAAAAGGAAAAAGGGAGAATATAGTCTTGGGGGTTCATGATTGGTTGGGGATTACCGAGGAGGAGGCAGCCACCTTTTCCTTCTCCTTTATTCTTTTGTCTTGTGACCCTTTTTTTTTTTTTTTTTTTTTTGTGTACTTCCTAGATACTTTTCAGTAAGACAGAGTAATGGTGTAAATGAACCGAGCCAGCTCATGAGGAGAGCCAATTTGTTATAAATCTTGAAAAATTTGGATTGCATTTAGCTTGACCTAAGTCAAGCCCGAGCCTAGTGAAGCTTGAACTCGTGGGCTCGCTACCCTAAACAAGTCTAAGCGAGCCTTCCTTACTATAATATATTTGCTTAAATATTTTCAACTGAAGCCATATTATAAGTTTAATTCGAAACACCCTAGGCCTCACCAAAATGCATAACCACAAGTAATCCATACCTAAGAACGAAACCAGAGCCTTAAGTAATTAAGGAAGAGCACGCAAACAGACCCATTAAACTACTAATCTTTCTGAGCAAATATTGTGTAGCATCTACCAGCAGTAGAGACAAAAGCATACCCAAACCATCAGGTAGCCACAGATAACATAAAGCCCCACCAAGAAATGTATCCAACAAAACCCTATCTGAAGCCTCATCCCACAAGCTAGGGCTCCTATGGTCGGTTTGTTAATGACTCTCCTTTCTATTCTTCTTCCCCTTTTTTCCTGCAAATTTAGTGAACCTTGCTATCTTTAGAAACGATTCAAATTGTGAGTGTCTTTTCAACTACAGACCCACTATTGATGGTATAAAAAGTCTTCATGATTTCGTGCTTAGGACCATTATAAGAGAGTCCAAGCCTTTTTCTAATCTCCCAGGTTTGAGCTGCACGAAGAAATTCTTCTGAATGAATGCAGGAAGTGGTCTGAAGGTGATGAGCGGCTGCTTGGTTCAGGCTACGAGCTTCTAATTGTGACTCTATAGACTTTTGAATAGGATTGTTGTTCACAATAGCATCATTGATATCAGGTGGACACGAGATCTTCACTCTGATAAGTATTATCTATGTTTACCTCAATAAAGATTTTAATTGTATCAAGTGTTATCCATGTTTAGAGCCATTGGTTCAGGTTTGTTGTTTCCTGCTTAGTTTTGTTCTATTCTCGGGTCCCTGATTGCTGGGACACTGTCTTTGTACTGAGTCTATGCTCTTAATTTATCGGAAAAAAAATGTATCAAAGCTCATATCATCTTCTATAAGAACCCTTAAAATATTGAGTACCTAAATGATTCATATTCAATCCTTAAGATACCCGAAGCACTGTTTGGCATCTAAAATTGGAAGTGGACCATAAAATTTATTACAGTTCATTTGAAACTCTACTGTTTTGTTCATCAAATGATTAGATGTCAAAAATAATTTCGTACATTGATTCGAGTCATCAGGGATTTTTGTCAATCAAGTTAGAGCGTTTCGAGTTTAGGTCAGCTTGAGTCAGGTTTTGGTTGGGCCATATAACTTTGAGTTTAGGTTATCTCGAGTTTTTGGTCAAATCATGTTGAGTTTTAGTCGCATTGGATCATCTCATGCTTGAGTTTATTCAGGTCATTTCGAGCTCGAGTCATCTTTGCTTTAAGTCAATCGGGTTGCATCATTTAAAGTTTCAGTTTATCTTGGGTTGCTCGAACATAGGTGAGACCGAATGGGTCATTCTGGGTTTGAGCAATTTTAGGTTTTGGGTCAATTATGTTAGGTCATTTCGTTTTGTGGTAAACTTGATTATGTCACATTCGTATTAGGTAGGTTATTTTTGGATTTGAGTTATTTTGAGTTGCGGATCAATTCGGTTAGGTCACTTCGAGCTACGGGTAAGTGAAGTTAGGTCATTTCAAATTCAAGTCATTTAAATTGGGTGATTTTAAGTTTTGAGTTAAATTTGTCTTTTGAGTTTCCTAGGGTTAAGATTAATCAAGTGGGTCTATTTTTTACTCTCAAGTTACAGAGTTAATAAAAAAGTCCATTAAATTGGACAGTTCAATTCTAATAAGTAAATTAAATAATAAATTTGAAATTTTAGACTCTAATTCAAGTTTCATTCTCAATCTCAGGCTCTAATTTCATGACCAAAATCGGACCCAAGTGATAATTCCCAAGAAGCTGTATCCCTTGGGGATGAGCTGCATTTGAACGGCATCATTTTGTCCCATGTAATTCTTTTTTTTTTTTTTTTCAAAATAAAAATATTATTTCCTAAATAATTGCGAATAATTTACTTGCAATATGATATACTTGTAGTATGTGCAGTTATACATTTTAGGGTTCATCTACCATGTACTAAGACTCCGGATCCTATTAGAACTTCGATGTTAAACATGCTTGGGTGAGAGTAGTACCAGGATGGGTGAGCTCCTGGGAAGTCCTCGTGTTGCCAACCCTATAAGGTTGAGGGTCCTCGGAAACAGCCTCTCAGTAAGGTTACACCCCGAAGGGGTAAGGATGGTACATCCACCCCTCCCAGGCCCCGCTTATGCGGAAGCCCTTGAAACACTTGGTCTGTTGTTGTTGTGTAGTTTTATATTTTAATTTAGGATAAACTACTTGAATACCGTGATGCTTAATGAACTTGTTTTACTCTATAAAATTGTTTGATTATAACAATGAAATAAAAAATTAGAACACAAAATTTATATGATAAAAAATTAATTTAAGAAACCTCGAAGCTAAAAAGTTATTAAACTTTTTAAATTATTAATTTTTTTATTTTTTAAAAAAATTGGTAAGGTCATTATATAGAAAAATGAGCAAAGTGTCTCCAATTTGGTACCCAAAAAATGACCTAAAGTGTCGCAACTATTGAGTCGCAAGAATGTTCTAAAAATATATATATATATTTTCCAATAGCTAACTAAGGGGGCTCCAAGCGGTGCCCCACTTTAGGGGAATCGAAGAATTGGAGCTCGAAAAATGAAGTTTTCATTTTTTTTTTTTTAATTTAAAATAGTCAGAATGCGATGTTTTGGCCGTTCTTGAGCTAAAACATTGGGTTTTAGCCCCAATAATTTTTTTTTTTTAATCATGTTTTATTTTCAATGTATTTTCGTTATATATGTTAAAATAATTAACAAAATAAAATAACATTATTAATTAATACAATATCAATAATTAAAATATCAAAAATAAAAATTTAGGTTGAAAAAATATTAATTAATTTTATTAATGGGAGAAAGATGGAGATTAAAAAAATGGAAAAATGATGGAGTAGGCTAATATGAGTAGAGCTAGGGTTAGGATTAGGGTTCACCACCAACAGTTAAAACGATCAGTTCCTTCTGCCCTCCGCCCCCCCTCGATGTCCCCCTTATGCCACGTGCATTACTTTTTTCTATGTTCACTATTTTCTTACCTTTTGTTTTTAATTTAGGCCTCGTAAAATATGACATGATTTATTTGATTTACTGATCCAAATCTAACTTGAAAATTTTTAAATTTTTTGAGATTTGAACTCAAATATAAACTGACCGAATTTTGACTTGACCTGACCCAAGTTGACATAAAACCCGAAATGCTCTGACTCGAATTATACCCAACCCATGATAACTCTAGACATGAACCGCACCTGTTCTATAACCCAAGATGACCCAAGTAAAAATTTAACTTCTCATAGAGTCTAAATATTAGTCTAATTATTATCATTTAGGATTCTTTATGTCAAAAATCCCTGTATTTTATCCATTGTGCCAATTTAGTTCTTGTACTTTTGATTTTGTCAATTTAGTCACTATATAATTCAAAATATGTCAATTTGGTCCTTAAAGAAAAAAATATGATAAGTTTTTAATAAAATTTTTAATTATTCGTCCATGAATTGGGTCTAAATTGAGTGAACATATGAATTTATAATAATTACTTGCATCTAATATAATTTTACTGTTTAAAATTACGTCACTAACATAAATTAAAATTGATCAAAGGGCTAAATTTATACATTTTAAATTGTTTAGGGACTAAATTGACACAATTACAAGTATAAGGACCAAATTGACACACTGGACAAAGTATAGGGACCTTTGGCGTAAATAAGCCTATCATTTATCTTTTAGTTTTCGTTATAATTTTTAATGTGGAATAAATATATTATTAAAATATCGTGATGAATCAACCTGAAATTTGACGCAACCTAAGGATGACCCCGCCCGAGGTTAATCTGACCCCGAGGGTAGTTTGGCATCATTGACACTATTAAATCGAAGATTATCACCTGATTTCAGGCTATTGTGGGTTAGGACCAGTTATGGCATTTTCGTACCCCCAAGCAACAATTTCAGAAAGGGCCCTTTATATATAAAGAATTATAAAAATTTGGTCATAAAACTTAGTAATATCGACAATTAATACTTTAAAAATAACAACTCTAAAACTTTGAGGGCCACTCAAATTTGGGGGCCCAACCGGTTGCTTGGGGTTATGTCCGACGCTGTTGTGGGTTTCCTAGACATATCGATCCACCATAACATGAAAGATACTTACAGATTGTATTTCTCCTCTAAACCCGTTCCAGATTATGAATGGCCGCTCAGATATTACGCGGTTTACATGACTACCACTACCGCCATCCTAGGTTTCATCTCTAGTTGTGGCCCATGGACAAGTTGGTTGATTTTAGCTTGACTTTGACCATGAATGCTTATTTGTCATTGTAGCCTTAGACATAGTTGTCGAGTCCTGAATGTTTGAGGTTGCTCAAAAACTCAGGATGATAAACATCAACCAACTCTTATTATTAAGAATATTTAGAAGAGGCTTGTATTAGACCTAAGTAATGCTGGGTTAAACAAAAAGTTGTATCAATTAACTCTGCAGTGTGAGAAACTTCTATTGTTTAATTGCAAGTATTGGTAAAAATATTGTGGTAAAGAGTGGTTAACAAAGGGGATAGGAATTCTAGGTACTTCCATCTGTCACTATTTGCATAGAGAAAGCGTAGATCCATTTTTGAGTTAGAAATGATATGGGTGAGATTGTTTTTGCTAGATAAGGGATTGCGAATGATACTGGCCCCTAATGGCTAGTCCAGACCTCGCGAAAGTGAGTGCGCTTGTCTTTTATCACGCTTCGGCATTACTTATCGAAAAAAAAGGGATTGCAAACTTACTTATTTGAGAAGTTAAAAGAAGGTAGCCAGGGCTAATATAACTTTGTGAAAAAATTAAATTACATGGTCTCAGTTCAGGATAGTGAAGCATTAATGAAGGAATTTACGGATGAAGAGATGTGGCATGTGACTTTTGAGATGAATCTTCTCTGCTCTGTTTTTTCAATACTTTTGGGATCTGATTGGAATTATCTGTGAGGCTAGCAAAGCCAGCTTGAAAGGCGACAGACTGCTATGTGAAACTGATCACACTTTTATCACTCTTATTTAGAAATCTAGTTCTTCACAATATATTAAACAGTTTAGGTCTATTAGCCTAGGTAATGTGTTAAGTTCTCACAAAGATCCCGGATAATTGATTGAAGCCAGCTCTAAAATGATTTATCAGTGGCAAGGATCCTTTGTCCCAAGAAGGTAAATTCCGATAACATTCTTATCGCTTATGAGGTCATGATAGGATTCTGGAGAGAGCAGGCTAGAGAAAGCAGGGGCGATGGATCGTTATGGGCTACTGTTAAGGTGGTTATGGAAAAGGCGTATAATGGAGTGGGATGGAATGGTAAGAAGTCGGTTTGTTGGGTGATGGAATGAATCACTTCTACATCTTTTTTGATCCTTATAAAAGACAACCGTATGAGCTAGTTTGCTTCTGCTATAAGGTTGAGGCAAGGTGATCCCTCTTTCACCTTACCTCTTTATACCCTCTCCAGAGGCGCTGGCTTTCAATATGTAGGTCTAGAGTGAAGTAAGGACTTCTGAAATAGGTATCAAGATTGGCTCCTAGCTTCCTATGCCTCTTCTTTGTTGATGACTACCTTTTGTTCTATGATGGCCAAATGGAGGCAATTGCTAGGCTCCAGGCAAGCTTGTTAATTTGGTCATCTTCTATTATTTTTTCATCTAATACTCAAAGAGGCCTAAGGCATAGGTTATTGATTTTATTGGGTTCCCATGAGCCCAATCGTTAGGGATGTATTTGGGTTCTATATTCGCTTTGGATAGGTTCAATTCCTATGTTGCTTCTAATACCGCTAATAAGCTTTCCTCAAACATTGCTAATTGGAAAGCAAATTTTTTTTGTATCTGGTGGTCAAGGTACTTTGACTAATTCATATCTTGAATCTCTCTTAGTCATAGTATACAAAGTTTTCAGCTTCCTAAGAAATGATAGGGTGAGCAAACAATCTTTTGGAGACTAGTTCTAGAAGAGGTTTGTATCCAGTTGCTTGGGATAAGATTTGTAGCCTAAGGTAGTAGGAGGTTTTGGTCTTCGGATAATTGAAGCTATTTGTGCAGCTTTTCTCTGGAATTTAGGCTGAAATTCTCGGATAGTATTTGGGTTAAAATAGTTACTGATAAGTATCTAAAAGGAGAAAACTTGTTTACGTACCACGGAAAGAAAACAGATTCTCCAACCTAGAAAGGGGTTCTATTGGCAAATACAATTTTAGATAAATGCATTTGGTGGAAAATAGAGAATGGCTCACAGGTTAGGTTTTTGTATGACAGATGGGTGGTGGATAAGTCTTTGGTGGAGTTACTAGATGATGCGTTGGAACTAAGAGATTCTGTTAATGTTTTAGATGAGATAGCTTAAGTTAAATCTTTTATAGGTTGCAAAAAGCAAAATGACAAATTACAGACACAAGATCTCAAAACCAAAGCAAACATAACAATGAACACAAGGTTTTTTACGAGGTTCAGTTCCTAAAAAAATGGTCTTAGTTCTCGGCTCTCTATTTTTAGAGAGATCTCTACTATATAGGTGATTATTACAAGTTATTGACTGATTACAAACAATAAACAACAAATACAACGCAAGAACTCAAAATACAGTCTCAATCTTGACTTTTAAGACAGAAACCTAACAATTAAACCCTAGATCTTGAACGCCTTATCCCCAGTAGCTGTAAACCTCCATGGATCTTGACTCATAAGCTTGGCATCACCATGGAAGAAGCTCAGAGAAGCATATTAGGGTTAGGGTTTCACAAAGGAAGTAAGATGGAGTAAGAGAAAACAGAGAAATTGGGGGAAAATGAAGAGCAAAAGAAGCTACAGTTCTCCAACCCTAAATCTTGGCCTTAAATACCCCCTACCCTCAAATCCGTGTCTAATGCCCAACTTCTCATGGTAGCCGTTGATAAACTCTCATCATAGCCTACTTTTGGTGTTACAGTTTCTTCTGTTTTGGCATATACTCTTTTGATTCTACTCCCGTTGCATTTTTGGAGCCTAGTCTTTGGCTGCCATTTTTTGTATTGAGCTTTGCTATGTAATTATCAAGAAAAAAAAAAAAATCTCATCCAACAGTTCAGATATGTCAAAAGAAACACCCATCTAACATCCTAGAATGCACCACCTAACTTCATCAGAGTAGCCAGGGAGTGACACATATCATCCTAGATAACAGAAAAGACAAAAAAAGGAAGACAAACAAAAACAGACAAAACATGTGCCTCAAAACACAACAACGCACGACATCGACTACAAGATCAACCAAACGACAGGAAGTTTGAGCAACAGAGTGCTACAAGACCTGAGCATCTTTGTCTCAGCTCCTTTTAGTTATCAAAGAGAGAGTTTAGATTTAATTTGACTTGTGTATCATTAAAAAAGTGTTATACCATAATTTTAAAAATTCTTATTGAGAGGAAAAATATTGGAAAAAAAGGGGGTAAAAGATCAAAATTAATTAGTATATCAATTGACACTTTTCATTTTCAAGCATACGACCAGATTCGGTTTAAGTTTATCTTCCTCGTTTCCAATATTAGTAATATTATTTAGGATAAATATTATACTCCTCACTCATCGATCTAACATTCATATAAAAGTCAAGTATAATATGCTATAATAGGCCAAGTACTAGCTAAAAACGGGTCTTGCCCCCAATAAGTTTTTCAATCCAAGCGGAAGTAAAAAGGGGCAAAACCAACCAAAATAAAATTGACCCATTTTGGCCATTTTTTTTAACACTACAAAGCCCGAAAGCGGAATTATATTTCAATACGATCACGATCTACAAAATGAACCAAATTGGTGGAACAAGAACTCCACCGGTCATGATTGCATATAGACTCCTCCTATGGAACAATTTAGCCTTGTATTACATAGAAAAATAAACATTACCCATATGCATACTCTTTTTAAGTAACATTTTTCACTAAGATTAAGACCACTAACTAGGCCATATGTATATATGACATGCCCTAATGGATAAATAATTAAGCCTAGTAATTGTGTGAGTTAGTCCCATAGCAGTTGAGGCTTAGCTCAAGGGAGGAGAGGGACCCACCATCGGCACCACCACCAGACCACCGATTCCCACCACCGCTGCCACCATAGTATGCCGGTGACTCGGATTTGAGGCCACCAGTTCTGTAGGAGGGTGCGGGGTTGTCCTCCCCATGCATAGGAAAGAGAGGTAGGGTTTCGATTTCTGGCGAGTCGTCTTGGTCGGCAAAGAAATCAGAGTAGGATGGAGGTGCATATGGGTTCATCCCAGCCCAGTTGAAGTTTTGGTTCAAGTTTCCACTGTTGATGCTTGTCGATATCGAACAGTCCTGTGTTCAAGAAGTCAACAATTTCAAAAGTTTAAATTACTGTTAAATATTAGAAATAATTTTATTATCTTTTTTTAGCCAAGTTAGACGAAAGAATCTTCACGGAAGACATAACGTTTAAGAAATAAAATATAATAAAAGATTTGAACTCGAGTGTTATGATGAGCACCATGATCTACAATGTACCTCTTAACATTGTTTGTTCGATTCTGAGTCTGGACAATTAATGCGTTATTAAAATTAAGGTTGTTCAAATGCAAACTTCGATTTCATGGTCATTAAGAATCTTATATCATGTTAAATGAGCTTTCCTAAAAGGCTGGCTTTACAAACTAAAATCGCATTTAGAAAATGATTCTTTATTTTGTTGTTTTATTTTTATTTTTAACGTTTTCTTAATTTGAGTGAAAACATAAATTAAAAATCCAAAAACAAGAAAAAAACTGCTTTTGAAACTTGATTACCAGTCACTCAAAAACTACAAACTGTAAATAAAAACGACAGAAAACTCTGAATTATTACCGCAACAGCAACAACAACAAACCCAATGCTTCAAGGGCTCCCGCATAAGCGGGGTCTGGAAGGGGTGGATGTAGCCAACCTTATCCCTTTAGGGTGTAACCCTATCTAGAGGTTGTTTCCAAGGACCCCAGCTCTTATAAGGTTGACAACACGAGAACTTCCCAAGAGGTCACCCATCCTGGTACTATTCTCATCCAAGCACGCTTAACTTCAAAGTTCCAATAGGATTCAGTGTCTTAGTGTTTGGTAAATGAACCCTCTCTAAATTAATAGATAATAGATAATATATAGATGAATTTAAAGTGAAGAAAAGAGAAGGTTTGAATGTAGAGAGAAGGGTGCTAAGAAAAGCATGTGAGAGTACTATATTTGGGACTGGCTTAGAATAGGGTATGCATATAGTATGTAAGTTAATGCAGCATGATGCTATGTTTTGACTCTTCTCTTCCCTAAATTTATATTTTTTGTACTTCTCTTTATTGCAAATCTATCTTTTCTTTTTCTTAACAAAAAAACGAAAACCCTTTAAGACTATATTGTCATTTATTCATTTATTTTTGAACGAAGTTATAAGGATATATGAATAACAAAGGATCTAATCTGAGCGTCAGGTGATAATAGTCATGTCAAATGTGGCTTCGTAAAATGATCTACGACAAAGTTAACTTTGTTTTAGCTATACTAAGTTCCAATTTAATGAAGGTGCCTTGCTGTCTGGTTCTTGGAGACAAGGGAACAAAGGGGGTTCTTTTACTTCTTTGAACACATACTAATTAATACATGAAATATTTGCTTCTTTATGACAAGACTTTGAAGTCTTTATAATCTTTTTTTTTTAAAAATAATTAGCGAGGGAAAATTCCAAGAACAAAAGGGCACCTACATGAAAACGAGGCTCAAACAAGCAACAAAAAGATGAAAAAGTGTATTTATAATCTAACTTTGATTATAGCGGACATTGCTGCTTCTAGATCTCTGAGTTTCGTTGTGTTTCTTTTCCACTCCATTATTACTATCTTATATCGTTGTATTGCTACCCAACAAGTATCATTTAAAAGTTGAATATACGTATATGTGTACTCAGTACATGTGACGTAGTATTATTTAGTTATAAAACCAATATTAAATTACTTACTCTTTTATAAGTTAATAATTGGCAAACGTTATTTTTAGCCTCATTTTGTTAATGTCGGAGCAATCTACTTTTTACTTTTCAAAAGATTGCTTTTATTATTTGACATTAACAAAACAAACCCTAGTAATAACAATAGCGTAAAAATTTTATGTCATACATATGTTATGCACATAACTGGATATATGAATTTTTTGAGTCATTCATTAATGTTACCCATAAACTTATATTCTATACACATCTAGTTAAAGTTCATATCTCACAAAAAGAGTAAAAAAAAAAAAAAAAAAAAAATGATTTGGGAATGCTATTAATGTTCATATGTCGATGGGAAAGTCTCTTTTCCCGCTTTTGTGGTCTTTTAGGTTCCGTTTTAGTGGATGAGCCAGATTTTGTACTATAATTTCTCTCGTTAATTGTTGAAAAAGATTAATGCTAGTGAGAGAGAGAAAGTACCCTAAACTTAGTCTCCATGGTGATAGCACCTCCATAGCCAAAACCACCCACCATTTGTCCTGCTGAAACTGCTCCTGCTGACGACGAAGATGAAGCCACTCCTGCTACGTTAATATTCATACCCACTTAGATAATTTAACAATTTTCACTTCTAATTTTTCTACTTCAATTTTTGATACGTAAGAAAAGAAGGAAATCATTAGTACATCGAGTTTTAACGGTATATAGAAGACAGAATCCCAAAACATGATGATCAAAGCTTAATTGCACACAATGATCAAAGCAGACCAAAAATGCCTCCGAGCTTTCATATATATTGTGCACTTATACTCATTCTTCAAATGCTCAAATTACCTCAAACACATTTTTCTCGTCTTACCCTTACATGAATGCCCCCGTTGTTATCTTGAAGGCCATGCTTGTTTGAACGGAAAATGTTTGCTATTCTGATTTTATAATGTGTCATCGCTATAAATATGGAGTATATTTTCCTTTATGGAAGGAAATTGAGTTTTCCTTGACAAAAAAAGAAAACATTTTCCTTTTTCGAAGGCAAACGTTTTCCATCTTAATTTTATATCATATGTTTAATCACACCATGAACTTAGCCAAGCATTCAACTCATTAAAATTTATAAAATGAAATCATTTTATTTAGCTCGATAGACAAAATTTATTGAAAAAATATGCTTTTTAATTGAAAACATTTAATGAAGAAAAATTTTTGTAAGAAAAATGTTTTCCATTTAATCAACAGAGCCACAAAGTAAATAATTTCGGAAAAAGGACGATAGAAGGACACATATAATACAAAACCGAGTTGTTGCATTTGATATAGTGATTTGGCTACCCGCTTTCGAGCATAAAGTACTGTGTTCGAAGCTCTTCTCCGTCACTCCTAGATGTTTGTGGTCCTCTTTTAGGGCCGTGTTGTATCCCCATATGTACCTTGCAATATATGTATATAATTCATCTAGCTTTTTATGTTTCGGTAGTTGGTGTGGATATAGACCTTTAAGTTTTTGAGGTATGTCATTGTAATTCAGGTTTTGGTGTGGTGTTAAGCATCTAGGTGCTTTAAGGCTTGTTTTGATTTTTTTTTGTTTTTTTTTTTGCCGGCTCTTGTGGGTTTCTTGGGCTCCATTTGGGTGAGGGCATTAGTTTCGTACTAAGTGTTACCTCCCTAATTATCGGGAAAAAAAAAATGAAAACAGAAAACCAAAAACAAAAAACGAGAAATACCGGAATTCATATTAGTATACTTGCTCTCCTCCTGTTTGCACCCACCATTATTGGTACCAAAATGCCCACTTCTTTGAAAAGAAAGATGATGATCAGCCGAACTGGCCGGACTGCCATTGTTAACATTAGCATTAGCATTAATGACGCTACTATTAAGGCGTTTCTTCTGTCTTTCTCTAGCCTTGTGATTCTGAAACCAATAGAACACATTTTTGCCTTCAATTTTACCATACTGCCTTAACCTAGCAGAAATCCTTTGAATTTGATCAGCAGAAGGGGACCTAACCCCACTGTTATAGTAAAGATCTTTAAGTATTCTGATTTGATCAGTCGTGGGTGTCCATCTTGTGCTTGTTTGCCTGCAAAGGTAGCTGCTTTTTCCACTTCCATTGCTGTCTTCCATGGCGGTTTGTGGGTTTTGTTGGTAATGAGGTTCCATTGTTGAATAGAGAGAGAGAAAGACGAAGAAGAAGAACAGATGAAAGATGAGAATGATGAAAGAAAGAGAGAAAGAGAGAAAGATTGTGTGAATGAGTGAAAGTATGGGGAATTGGTTGGGGGGAGGGGCTATTGGTGGTTATAATGGGGAGAAAAAAGAGGCACAAGTACGGCTCGGTATGTTAGAGTATAAAATTATTCAATGTGTTTATAGTTTGTAATTTTTTATTTCTATAACCCTAGAAATTAGATTTTTGTTCGTAATTATTGGCTACTGCCACTTTGTAGTTCGGGTTCTGCTCCTGTGGATTGTCGGGTTTTATATTGTGATTTTTTACTATCTATTGCATTGTCTTTAGGCCTGTTTCATATTAGTTTTATTTGTGATTTTGGGTTTTTAGGCACTAGATTTGGAAATGATTTCTTTGTTGAGCTATTTAAAGAAACCAAAAACAAAATTTCTTTTTTTTTACAAAATATGGCTTTTTTTGCTTCTAAACAACTAAGAACAACAAACAAAATATGTAGCTTTAATTATATATGTGTGCACTTTAAACATATTCGAGTACTGGGTATGCGAGAGTATAAAATTATTCATTACCAGTCATTCAACACATTTTAAATGATGTATTTATGTAACTTAAGCAAATTTATGTAATTAAGGGACATCTAAATTACCCACACACTTGGGGGGTGTTCCCGGTTTTTGTGCAGGTTGATACTCGAGCGGGTGGGTTTTATTTCCCAGGTCTATTACTTTGGCAGGAGGTTTCCCTTTTTACACTTTTTGTTGTGTTTTTATTCTGTGGCTTTGTTTCGGGACTCTTTGGGTCGCTTGTTTGTTTTGAGCTTTGCTTTATAATTATCGGAAAAAAAATTGCCCGCGCACTTACAAAAGTTATTTATCACAAAAAGATAATTAAATAATTACGACATCGTTATATATAATTAGATACATAAACTGAGTAAAAAAAATAAAAGAAGAGGGGGCACATGGAGGTGAAAAGAGAGGCATATCAGAGATAATCTGAAGGAGAAGGACTGAAGTTGACAGAGAGAGGTATTGAATAGGGAAGGGGACAAAAGAGGGTGTAGAAAGCCACTGCCCCTTAGGAATTTGCTTCGATTTAAAGTTTTTTTTTTCCCGATAAGTAGCAAAAATTGTAGTACAAAAGTCCGCGTCTTACAAAATAGAGACCCAAAAAGGCACGTAAAGTTTTTTTTTTTGATAATTAAAGAAAAAACTCTCGATGCAATACTGGCGCACCCACGAGAGTGGAGCTCGAGAAAGCCCACAAGAGCGGGACAAAAAACCTAAAGTCCTAAACCAATAGAAACTCCAAAACTTAACCTAACGCTCCAAAATAAAAACAAACCAAACCGATTCCTCTCCCCCAAACATGATCAAATACCTAGTAAATGAAACAATCCAATATTCCAATCGATACTTAGAGGGCAATGCCTTTTTCGAACTTGCCATGAGTACTCCGGACGATACACAGATCGCACCCGCCCCAAGTAATCCACCGTAAGAGAAACAATAATGTCAAGATCAAACAAGGGGACAAAGCATGGCCTGACTTCTTACGAAGCTTCTTCTTCTTTTGGGTAATCACACACGCAAAATTATATAGCGAGTTCAAAGTTATACCCCCTTTTTCGATAAATAACGAGTAAAGAACTCGCAATATATAGTAGGGTGCACCTACAAAAGCAAGGTTATGACGAATGATTTTAATTAAATGAGGTGTTTGGTCGGGTTGGGGTTAAATGTTTTAAAAGATGAAAATTATAATATATATTCAAAGATATTGATTGAATGAAAGGAAATGAATGTTACAAAATGATTTCTTTTTGTGATTTTGTTCTTTATTAGGGTTTCTTCTTTTAAAGGAGATATGATCCTTATACAGTCTTATCTATGGTTTGTATTTTTGGATTGTGTGGACTAGCTTGGACCCCCATCAAATTCCCAATTTTGTGTTATGCTTGTTTATGTTTTATATTTGAAGTGTAGATATTGTACGTGTTTATACAGAGGTGGTAATCGGCACTACAAGAAGACGGTGTTTTCTCAACGAATAATAGTGATGGTCAAGATCCGAGCAAATTTAAAATAATTTTGGTACGGGCTTGGAACGGAACTTGAAACGACAAATTTAGCAAAGGAATAGATACGATTTTGTAATGGTAATTTAATACGGCTAAATCGGTTTCAATTCTGTTGCAATTCAAACAATTTTGATAATTAGCCGTTGTTGTCCGGTATCAAATTTGCTATGGCTTTAATATGATACCAAACTGCTGTAATTCAGATGTGGTTTTGCTACGGCAATAGTGATTGCTTTTTGCCATAGATAACCGTATCAAAGCCTTTGCTAAATAGGTTTGCGACGAGCTTTTTCGCTATGGATTTAATAGGACATTTTGCTGTTACAAAATTGTTTCTTTTTTTTATTTTTATTTTTTATTTTGCTATGATTTTGCAAAGATTTTGGTCACTTCTAAAAGCCCGTTTCATTTCGGGCTCATATATACCCCTTTGGGTGCTGTTTCATTCCAGGTTTACAACAAACGTCATTTAGATCGTGACACATCATAGTTGGGTACGGTTGACCCATTCAACTATTGATCACTTTTGATTTTTGACTATACTTTGGATCGGGTTAGGTCTAAGTCAACTGCTGACCCCAATTTTTCTACTGCTGAACAAAGTATTATTTTTAAATTAAAAGGATAAAATTGAGAGGTACATTAATAGTCATAAAGTATTGAAAAGGGAGTAAATAAAATACTAAGGCTTTGTTTGGCGCACAAAAATTAGAATTGGATTGTGGAATTACAATTGCAATTCCAATTCAGATGGAATTGAAATTCCATTATTTGGTTCATAAAGGTAATTGGAGGTTAGAATTACATATATATTTTTTTGATAGAAAGTGAAAAATCGCAATACAGAAGCCGGCATTCCACATGAGCGGAACCCGAGCCAAAAAGGCAAAGTACAAGCCAAACTCGAGCCGAAAAAGAAAGGTACATTAGAAATCAGCAACCCAAAAAACAACACCTGCAATAATCTGAACCCAAAAAATGCTGCACTTCACCAAAGACAGAATCCCATAAACAACAAATTGAGATATATGCTCTTGAAGTCGCGTTCCGTATATGCCTTCTTAAGAAACAACAGCTCCTCAATGTTGCAGTTCATGATCTTATGTTAGCTCTCTGGCATCAGGGGTCTAATATTGGAAAACTGCATTTTTTTACGGGCCAAAATACTATTGGACCCCCAAGATCTAAAGTTGCCGATTCAACAGGTGAGTACAAGAATGAGCTACACCAAGCTTTCACCCAAAAGCCTACTCGTGTCTTGATGGACCATTCTGTGTCTTTCATATTCCAACGGGCCTCTTTGAAGACTATTTGGTTCCTTGTATTCCAAATCTCCCAAATGATAACGAAGAATAGTGTTAACCAAACTCTTTTCTGGAATTAGCTCCCGACTCTTGCTCCCATCCACTGAAAGAAGTTTTCCTTGATAGACCCAGGTACGACCCAGCTCAGATTCCACCACTTCAAAGTTATCGCCCATACTTTCTAGAACTCTTCGCATTCTAAAAATAGGTGTTCCACATTTTCCGGAGCCTTCCCACAAAGAGGACGCCATTTCTCCTCTTTTGGGATAATTCCAATCTTCCAAAGCCTTTCTTTTGTGTTCATCCTTCCCAATAAGACCATCCAAACCACAATTTCAACTTTTGGAGGTGCCAAACCTTTCCATACTCCACATATCAGGTGGTCGACGGAGTACGACCTTGGAGTATTCATGGTCATAGCCTCAGTGAAAGACTTGATTGTGAACACACCCCTTGAGTCATTACTCCACCACATCCCATCTTCTATCGTTGGGCTTGGCTCCACTTCCGCAAGTATACCATTGAATAAAGCGAGGTTGGAATTATATATACAGAAGGATTTGAATTGTATCAAAGGATTTCGGTCAATTGAGATGGAATATTTCATCAACTATTGTTGGATTTTGGTTAGAGCGGTTCACATTATGTTAAATTATTATGGTTGGAGTGGCTCACTTTGAGTTTGAGTTACTTGAGCTTCAAGTCGAATTGGATTGAGTATGGCATTGGATTATTTGGTCTTAAAGTTATCTCGGATTTTTAGTTAATTAGGTTAGATCTTTTCGAATTCATGTTAGTTACGATTGGGTATGAGTTCATTTAGATCATTTTAAAGTTCGAGTCATCTTAGACCGAGTTTGAGATGGGTTAACTCATTTTGAGCAGGGTTCATAGCATGTTTTTGGTCAATTTGGTAGGGTCGTTTTCACTTTACCTCAACTTATTTATACCATATTCAAGTTGAGTAGTTTCATTTTCTAGATTTGAGTTATCTCGAGTTTCGGGTCAATTGGGTTGGGTCACTTCAGGCTTTGAGCTAAAGTGATTTCAATCATTTCAAGTTCAACTCATTCGAGTTAAGTGATTTCGAGGTTCGGGTCAAACTTTAGATTGTGTCTAAGCCTTTAGATTTTGAGCCATTTTGGATTTGGGTTAATCAAATAAGGTCATTTTGGGTTTTAGGTAAATGGAGTTAATATGGAATTGCAATTCCTTACTCTCACCCCATGTAATTGGAAAGTATGATTTTCACTTAAAATTCAATTTAATGGAATATAGCCGTGGAATTATAATCTCAATTTTAATTGGTGAACCAAACAACAAAATTAAAATTCGGGGCCCCAATTCCAGCCTTACCCAAATTCCATACTCCAAATATAGCCTAAGGTTTCGTCACATTCAGTAAGGGACAGATGAATTAATGTATTATATCCTTATACTTTGAATTATGTCCGGATGTGTTTAATGCACTTTTTTTCCCCCTTTTTTTCCATTAGGAGTGATGATGAATGAAATAAATGTCTTTCTCATAGTTAGCAAGTGGATATAATTTTCAAAGCGTACATAAATTTTTCTAATAAAAGAAGAATAAAAAATATCAAAATCTCAAGTTTGAAGCCCGAAATCTGAAATGCACACTATACTGAAAGCCGTACATATATGCCCATATGGGTCTACCTTTAAAGATGGTCCGCGACTATTGTAGCCTCAGCTATGAATCATAGATGTGCACCATGAATGAAATAATATTAAGATTAACATACTAAACTAATAAGTAAACCTATAACCATATTCACTCATCAAAGAAAGATATTTGGTAATGTCGTAGTATAACAATTTTGACTGTTACACCTTGGCTTGATCATGATGCACTTTTAGTCAGAGTTTATTTTTAATTTTCTTTTCTTTCTTTGCATCTTTTGGTTCTTGTTGACTGCTATAACTACTGAGGCCTTCCTCCTGTACTTACGAGGATATTATCAAAATAATAATAATAATAAAATTTCATTGTTGATTCATCAAAGCTCAAGCTCGCAAGCTTAAAGATTGGCTTGTATTCTAAACCATCGCTAATCCCATAAATATCAAAACTTGATGAACCTTGTGCTCAAATCTCAATGCATTTAGAATGCTAGAACACTGCACCATCATTGTTTGCGTCACAAAACATGCAAACCCGTAAAAGTAAGGCCTCAGTCAGCCTGCAAAAAGTGTGCAATAGAAAATACAAGATTAGCAGACATTACAGCCAGAAAAATAGTAAAAAAAAAGAATTACAAGTAATACTAACTGTTATTAGAAGACTCCACCATTACTGAAGATGACTTGCTTGACTCAATTCCAAGTTCACGATAAGTCAAGCCATCTTAGTTGGCCTCGTAAGGACCTACAAGCGAGGTTAAGGTGGTGCTACCAATTTTAACATTATTAAATTACTCGTGTTCAAGATTGATAAAAACTTCTTTACATTTTATAGAGGCTCAATAACCTTACAAGCCAAGTTCAAAATGGGGTGTTAAGAGTGTGTTTATAGCTCAATATTATCTCGATAATAGATGGATGATGACTCATTAGTTTGAATAAATATATCAATTGTTTTTTTTTTTTGTTTTGTTGTTGTTGTTGTAAACAGATTGATATTAAGGACATTTAGATCAACTAGTCAATTTCTCTATCTCTGCCACCCTTCTACCTTCTCTTCGAGTTTATTGTTCTTGATCTACACGCTCCTACTTGTGGGGAAGTATAGATTATTGAAATATTGTATTTGGTATTTTGTATTTTAAACCGAGTATTTTGTATTTAGTAGGATTCACTTAAGTTATATTTAATGGTTATTTCGCACTTGTATGCCACGCTCTTGTGTGGTTCACATTGTGGAATGCTGGTTTTTGTATTGTAATTTTTTGCTATATATAAAAATATGGTTATTGCTAGTATTAGTCTGACCTAATTTAATTTTGATTCTCCAGTTGACTAAGCTAGAAGCGTGGAGTGTTTTAAATCTTGGGAGCCACATCCTGGTGCTCTCATGAGGCGGTAGAAGGCGTTTTAAATAGCAGAATAAGAGCCATGAGTTTTTCATTTAGACTGGTGTTTCTTGGGGTTTTTTTTTTTTTTTGGGCTTGTTAGTGTCTTTGCTGTTGTACGGGGTCTAATTGTAACTTTTTATTGTCTGTTTAGAGTTTTGCGTTTGTACCTTCTTGGGGCCCGTTTGGTTGCCCGTTTGTATCGAGCCTCTGGCTCCTTATTTATCAAAAAAAAAACATATTTAATTTTGATGTTACGGTGGTTGTAAGCTTTTGATCTTTTTCATATTGTTGTACTTTCGGAATTGGCATGATGCTAGACATCTAGGTATTTTGGGGTCTGTTGCTATGTCTTTTTTCCACCCTTGTTAGTTTTTCTCAGGCTCCGCTTCTATAAATGCACCAGTATTATACTAATTGTTATCTCTCTAATTAAAAACAATGGCCTTTGGGTAGTCCAAGTTGTACTACAAATTTGCACTTTTGAAATGTGAAGCGCGTGTGATTTTTTCAAATAAAGTTGTTCGAAAAATGGGTATCATGAGCAACAACAAAAAAAAAAAAAAAAATAATAATAAAATAAAAACAACTAAATTTATGATAGATAAGGGACTCGAAATGCTCAAACCAAATTTAGAAGAGGAATTTACTGACCTCTAACAGAACCAATATGAAACATGGCCTGTGAAGAAGTTAATTCGAGCTTTTGCAAGATTAGGCTTATACTTGAATAGAATAAGGCTCGTGGTAAAACAGAAACGTTCATGAGCTTGAGCAGCACGAATCTCAAACTCAAGCAATCAAACAAGAGAAAATAAAAAAGGGACTAATAGGAAATAGTAATGAAAGGATCAAGTCGAGGAATAGTCGTGCCGTTCAGTTCACCTGTGGTGCTCTAAGTTGTTTATATATT
The DNA here is from genome assembly GCA_018398585.1 of Simmondsia chinensis. Taxonomy (NCBI): domain Eukaryota; kingdom Viridiplantae; phylum Streptophyta; class Magnoliopsida; order Caryophyllales; family Simmondsiaceae; genus Simmondsia; species Simmondsia chinensis. Next base: position 34,624,128 of record JAGTTD010000009.1, on the reverse strand, counting down.
CGCAGTGGTATGAATGAGATCAACTAGCAACCCAACTCCCAGGATTAACATGATGACCTGTACCCTTGAATTGCACCCGTGAATCTTGGATTGGAGCACACTCGATCTTGCTCTATAATGAAACAACAATCATAACCTCAATAAGATGATAAGAGGTACAGAAACCACAAAAGAATAAGGTTGTGGTCCCAAAAAGTCAACACGCAAGGCGCATGCGCCACATGTACCTATTATAAGCCCTCAAAACTTTATCAAATGAAGCGAGAAGGGAATACATAAAATGACTCTCTTGCCATTAATTTTTCTATGTGTGATAAGGAGTATTGAATAAAGCTGAGACACCTCTAAAAATTTTAACAATAGTATTTTAGACTGACTGTTTTCTTACTAAACCAAACTAGCAGAATGGTTCAAAAATCCTTTTTTTATAAATATCTTTTGATTCAAACTCAAACTCCATAAGCCTTGCTAAACTTGGTTTCAAACATAGGGTGCTCAATCAGCTCAGCACGGGCTCAGCTCGTTCCCTTTCCCATACATACTCCTAAACAAGCTAAGAACCCATGTCTTTGATTTTTATATCGGTAAAGTTTGGGGGAGCAAAAATATCTGATTCGAACCTGCATCTCGAGATTGGCCAATTGTCACTTCAGCCATTGGGATGAACCAGTAACCATCTCGCAAAAAACAACATAGATATAAGGGTACAATAGTGGTATAACAATATGAAATTAAGGGGGCATGTTTCTCAGCTTTTTGTTAGCCATACATAAACAAAGAGAAACAAAGATGACAACTTGTATAAAACAATGGCACGATGGATCAAGCATATATTAAATTATAGAAAATCAAATAAAATAATTTGTAATAATAAATATTAATAGGGCTGCAGATATGCTTGCAAAATAGGGTGAGAAAAATCTAAACGACTGTTCATCTTCGTGATTGTGGGCTTATGATTATGTACTTTAGGGAGGCCTACAATTGAAGGTTAGTTATTGTTTGACTGTTCACCATCATGATTGTGTGCTTAAATTTTGAAATTTTTTTAGGGTAATGTTCTTGATAGATGTGGCAATCGGTTTATTTGGGTTGGGGTCGAGATCGGGTGTATCCTTTCGAGTTTGGTATTTCAGAGGCTTACAATAAACTTAGGTCAGGAAAGGCTCGGGTTGACCCATTTAGATTTCAGTCACTTTTGGTTTTTCCCATACTTGGGTCGCATTGGGTATGGATCAAGTTATTTCGGTGTTCGGGTTATTTTAATTTCGGGTTGTCTCGGGTTTAGTTCAATTTTGGGTTGAGTAGTAAGAGAGTCGGGTCATCATGATTTTGCTATGATACTATTTGGTGTCTTAGTTGCATTACACTATTTACAATAATTTAAATTATATTTTAAGGATTTTATATTTTTATCTATATATTATTATGTTACCTATATATATTTTTTTCCGATAATTATAGAGTAAAGCTCAATACAAACAGGCTACCCAAAGGGCCTCGAAAGAAAGCAATAGAACAAAAACACAACAAAAAGCGCAAAAAATGAGACCTCCAGACAAAGCATTAGACCAGAAAGACGAACCCACCCGCTTCTGCACCTATCTGAACAAAAACTAGGAACATCCCCACCCCCCCTCCAAAAAGTAGAAACAAACCGAACCAAAAACAGAAACGACCCAGCAACCTCGCAACACAAAAATGGCGACCAAGCTTCTAAACAATGAACAACACAAGCTGCAACAACCGGGGAGAATGGGAAAGAGCTGCACCAAGCTTACAACCTCAAGCCGAACCTAAACTCTAAAGACCAATCAAAACCAAAGATGCCGAGGCAGCAAGAACGAGGAATAAAATGCTCCTTGACTCCCTCAAATCCAAACAAAAACGAAGAAAGACGAATACCAAACCTTCTTCTGAAGAGCACCCAAAACTCTCAAGAGCCCGTCAAGCTCTAACTTCAGAATTTGAAAATTATTGGAAAACAACCTAACTGTTAAATTTCCATTGGGCCTTTAGGCCCAACCCACAGAGTTGGAACACAAGAGATCCACATATAAGCCCAAGTGGGGTTCCATCCTAAAACCAATTGGCAATAGGTGGAGTAACCCACTAGGCTTATAAGGTGATCTCTTCTCTCTCACAATTCCAATGTGGGATTCTAATTATTAGGCTCACATGTGGAGTCTCAACACTCCCCCTCACATGTGAGACTGCGACAAACGCAACACTCGCCTTCTCCGATTCACTTGGATCCAACATTCACTGGAGAGGCCCTCGGTGCAACAAATTCAAATGCACCCCTCTTTACGAGGACACGGTGCGACAAACAAGACATCGGAATCATCAACCCGCTCTGATACCATGTTATATTTCCATCGGGCCTTTAGGCCCAACCCACAGAGTTGGAACACAAGAGATCCACATATAAGCCCAAGTGGGGTTCCATCCTAAAACCAATTGGCAATAGGTGGAGTAACCCACTAGGCTTATAAGGTAATCTCTTCTCTCTCACAATTCCCATGTGGGATTCTAATTATTAGGCTCACATGTGGAGTCTCAACACTAACCTCCCAAATACGAACTTTCGAAGCAAATGACACCGTGAAATTTGCGGCAGACCATATGGCATTGAGCCCACCCATGCCAACAGATGCAGGGACTTCACCCAAGAGCAATCATCTGAAACCTAACAAGTTATTCTAGCAAGTCAAATCATCAGTCGCATGGACATCGTCTCAAGAGAAATGGGTATCCGACACTTCTTCTTCTTCCGGGGGTTAACTGTTGGATCAAACTGGTCGATCGTGCAAATTATTCTAGCTTCTTCATGCTCCATCCCCTGGAATCTCAGACCAAACCTTTCTCCCATTCTCCATGGTATTTTTGCTCTCGCCATGTTAATTTTTTTTTTTTTTTTTGCACTATTGGGAGGGTGTACTAGTTTTTTGTGCTCGGTTGGAGTCATCTAGTTTATGGGTGGAAAAAGAATTAGGGCTTAAATCAACAAAGCAATTAGTACGGGCCTGACTCATATATGGGGTTAGGAATTCATCTGCCGTTTCTTGTCCTAGGTTCTCATTTTAACTATCCAAAGTTATGTCATTATCCAAAGGGTCAAAGGATTGAGAATTACCTAAAGTAGGAGGGCAATGGGGTAGCCTTTTGGTTCAGTTAACTGTTATGGGTATTTGGTTGGGATAAATGAGAGCATGGGTTGTTAGCTCATTAATAACTTCGAAGTACCAACCCCTTTTGTTTTCTGAAATGCCACTGTCCATCACCTCCCCCACTGCACCTCCTTCTTTGCTCGCCGGTGTGTTCAGATATTTCGGTTGTTCAATTATTGTGCCTTGTGTTTCTGGCACCATCTTATCTTCCTCACAGTTCTTGCTCGTCATCGAGTTGACCACATCTCAATGGCTAACGGTGTTAATTTGCGACGCGGACGAGCAGCTCCCTGGTGATGGTGGTGTGGAGCTTTCATGTGTTTCGAATGACTCAGTGTGCCCTTTTTCCCCCTATGCTTACTTCTCTGACAAAGATGTTGAAGTTTTTATCTCCACGTCGAAAGTTCATCCACTCATTAATTAGATTCATTTGGATTATATAGGTTTAGTGTGCACTAACCTGACTTGGAGAAGCAATATCGAACAATTGATGGCACCAGAGTGTAGATCGGGGATGTTACCAATATATATATATGTTTTGTGATCTCTTACGAGCTTTCATTGTACTTCTGAAAAGTGATAACTATAATTCTATTTAGTGATCTTCGATTAACTCGAGTTTTAGGTTAGTTTGATTTTTTGTCGGGTCGAGTTAGTTCAATGGTGGGTTGGGTTGGGTTAAATTGAGTATTGAGTCATTTTGGGTCAGGCAAAGAACAGGTCGAATTAGTATCAGATCGGGTCACTTGAACTTTGGGTTCAAGTGTTTTGGACAAATTTTCGAATTGGTTCAGGCTGGTTTATGGGTTTTCAAATTGGTTTTTCGGATCAGGTTGGATTTGTATCTCTAGTTATTGTCGGAAAAAAATATTAACTGCGGAGCAATTTCTTAAAAGTTTAAAGCTACTATTAAATTTAAGTCATATCATTATTTTGACATATATATATATATATATTGACAATAATATTTTCTGTCGTATCAATATGAACACATTGCTTTAGTTAGTTTTTGATTTATTAATCTATTTTAAATACTTATTTTTCTCAAATTATTTACTTTTATTAAAATTGAAAAGTACTTTTTTATTTTTTAGATTTGTACTACCATTATTATTATTATTACTATTATTAAAATAACTTTTCAACAAATTATGGAAAACTCTATGCATTTTTCCTAAAAGCATAAAATCCGTCTCTAATAATAAAATCAAATACTTTACCCTAATCTTTCGTCCGTTAAAAGGACCATAAAAATTTGAACTAAAAGTTAACTTAGGCTCCATGTGTTTTGGAGGAAAGTAGAATTTGGTTATATAGCAATTCAAATTGATTAAAATTGTTATGTTGAAACAATGACAAAGTAACTTTTAAGTTCCATTTAATTATTCGGTTCAATTCTTGTCCGATGTTGTAACGTTAAATGTCTACGGTCTGATCTGGTTGATTTCGATTCGATTTAGATTCGCATGATGATTATCGCCAAGGTTTTTTGGACCACTTAGAATCATGACTTCTCCCATTTTAAAAGGGAAGTCATTTTCCATTGGAAAACATTTTTCGTCACCAAATGCGCAACAAACAACAAAAAACGTGAAAAGCAATTTCTAGGATCTACTTTTCCACTAAAAAAATGGAGCGTTGATGATGAGGGTAAGGATTTAGATTTTTGAAGAGTGAGAGGTTAAAGTATTTGAGTTTGTCTTCGCTGCTTATACAAGAGCACGAGCAGGTAATTGTTACTTCTAGTCCGACCATTTGAATTTTTGTTCAATCGGTTGCTATATGAACTCCTTGGATACTTTTTGGCATGTGTAAAGCCACTTGCCACCATCAGTACACCTTGAATATTCCACGCACATAACTTTATATCATTTAAATTTTAACAGAGGACAAAGCAAGACCTGACTTCTTTTTATGATGCTTCTTTTTCTTAGGTGGAGCCCCAACTTGGACTTTGTTTTTAAAAGTGCAACAGAGTTGGTGCACCTCAAGTCAGGACCACTGTAGCTTAAACCTAGCTTCTTGCCAAAGTCCCATGTTTGACCGGGCCAAAGGAGGATGGAGGAGGGCTCGGCTGGGGGGCTTAACAATAGTGTGCAGGACTGCTTAGAAGGGGGGATAGATTAACAAAAGATTCAATATGCTCTTGGCCGGTGTCGGTTGCGAGATCATCACTCACCTCGTCCTTGCCCACCACGTTGGTAGCGACTTTCGCAGCAACATTGTCTCCATCACAATCAACATCATCTTCTTGTAATATCGGCAAGCCCACCAGTGTAAGGAGAGTGCCCACTTCAGCATCAATTTCATCAACACCACCAACTGCTAGAGTAGCGGCCGCCACCAGCTTGGTATCAAAACCCACAGCACCACCAGTATTCCTATTTTCAGCACACGTAGCCACTTGACACACCATTGGGCGTTTTTGAATGACAATTTTCAATTTTTTTCCTTTTTAAGTATTCTTTTTAGGTGATGACTCTTTTATGTTCAAGCTAGTGGGTTTCTCCTTTTGTGTACTGAGTTCAGTTCATGATCTTTCGATCAATGGATCTTGATTTGGGTGGGAGAGAAGTTTCAAGAGAAAGCACGGATTTCGATGTTCTTCGTCATAATTTGGGTAGTTTGGAAATCGAGAAATAAGATTGTGTTTGAAAACGGGGCTTGGGACCACGGGGAGGTTGTTTGGAGTGTCAAGATGAGGTTAGGCTTTTGGATTAAAGGATGGCATACTGAGTTCCCATATTCGCCGGACGAAATCGCTAGGAACATCCAATGCATCAAGACTTGGAAGAGCCCAGCTTATGATTGAACAAACCCATGAGAGTAGTATTGACTTCTGGTGTGTGGTGGTATGCAGAAGTAAGGACTGTCTTCGAGTTGGGTAGGAATTTTTGGGCCGTATTGTTTTGATTATGTAGGAGCAGGTGGGCCTATGGTGGCCTGCTCCCCCCCTTTTGTACTTTTGGCCTTTTTGTTTTGTTTTATTGGGTTTTTGTCTTGCACTGTCATTGTTTTTTGTCCGGGGCCCTATTGTTATAGGTGCGCCCTGCTTTGTATTGCGAGCTGTTGCTCCTTATCTATCGAAAAAAGTGCCCGAAATAACACTAAAATAAAAAATATTTTCAAAATTAATTTTTAAAGAAAAGTATTTACTTAAATGACATCCAAGTCATCATTTGAAATTCTATGTTCTTTTTTTGCAAAAAATTGAATTTGTGTACACAGTTTCAATACATCAATGAGCATGTATGCAAGTATGTCTATTTTTTTAAAATTTTTAAAATTTTATTAATTATAGTAAATAACTTAAACTAAATTATCTGTTAAATATTTGAATTATGCCCCTAGACTCGATCCGAGAGTCTAAATCTGACCCAGTTTTTTGTGGGCCTTTCAACAACGTCGGGGCTTATGCGTGGTTATAAATACTTGTCTAAGATTTGTAGGAGCTATTATGTGAGAACGAAAAAGGTTCTTTTGTATTCAATTCAGAAGTGTATAAAAATCTCTGTAATTCCTAGACAAAGGCGTATAGGCTTGTTCGGCCTTTTGTTTGATTCATTTGGCTTTTTGTGTTTAAGAAGTTGGTATGAAATAAGTGTATAGGCTTGTCAGAATATGTTGTTGTACATTACGGGTTGGCATGGTAGTAGGTGTTTAGGTGTTTTGAGGTTTATTGCTATGTTATTTTTCTCCCCTCTCATGGGTTTTCTTAGGCTTTGCTTCAGTGGTCCGCAGAATTTTTTTTTTTTTTTACTGAGAGTTATCTATCTAATTATTGAAAAAAGATATAAACAAAGGCACAATCATTTGGATCTTATAAATCCTCGCACAATCATTTGAATCTTATAAATCCTATGTCGCTTTTTTAATTGATTTTTCATTATTATTGCTATTTTAGTTTTTCCGACGAAATTTGTAAGTGTAACCAACAACAACCACCACCCAATACCTCATAGAGGCTTTGGCACTGTAGGGTTTGGAGGTAAAATATACACAACCTTATTTCCACAAGGTGCTATCTTAAAAGGAGGTTGTTTCCGAAGGGCTTCCAACCTTAAAAATTTGTAAGTGTAACGAGATGTTTGAAAATTGAGTAAACCAGCCAATTAATAATCTTGCAAGTTTGGAAGTGTACTTACACATTGCAGGTTAGATTGCAATAATAATAGTAGAAGATTATATTACAGGCCTAAGCCCTGTCTATGCTAAGCTGCTTATTCATTCTTTGAATGATGTTGAAAGAGAGAAGGATATCCCCAAAGGCCAATCACTATCGGTTTAAGATCGGATCTGACTAGTTTGCTTTAATCATCATTGAAAACCGAACATATAAGAACAAGCATCGACTGGCGCTTTTTCATTCTGTTTTGGTTGCGTATTTTGTGGATCGGTTTGTTGTTGCGCTGTGGGATTTTTTTTATTGATAATTATACAGAGCAAAAGCTCATTACAAAAAGCGGATGCCCCATAAAGAGCCCCGAAAATAGAGTACCACAATATAAAAGAAACCAACATGTAAAATGCAAAGACCTACGACTCCTAAAACCCAAACATTCATGAGCTCCTACCTATAAACTGCACCAACATACAACCTATAATAGCCTCAACCTCCCAACCTTGCAACTGGCCGATCGGGGATGCTTTTAAGCTGCTAATATTTCACACAAGCCACTGAGCATGCAACTTCTGTTGCGCTGTGGGATGCCTTCGATGTTTTGGCCTCTCTTAACCTTGTAGGATTTTTGTCATTCGGGTTGCTCCTGTCCTTTTTTAGATGGTTTTTTTTGCTTATTTTCCCTTGTACTTTTATACATTTTATTAATCTAAAAAAAAATTTCTAAAGGTCATAAGTTTTTACTAAACTAGTATAAATTTAATGTAATTTTTAAAATCAACTCCCTTTAGTAATTGCAATAAACATTCCGTTAAAAATTAAAATAATATATTAGAGTTTTATTAAATTCTTTAAATAGAAGTAACAAATTGAGTCGGATTGGAGATGCATAAAAACAATAATCTTGGATCAACTCACATCGCCCACTATTTTTAAGTCATTTTGTACCCAGATGTTGTATATCTTCAGTTTTTTTAAAATAACAATCTTGGTTGGGCTGGGTTTTGATGGAGATGAGTCGATTATTACCAAGCAGATCACAAAGTTTTAACAAAGAGGTGTAGCACTTTGTCACCGTGCCCTTCCTGTCTTGTTGGGGCACAGCGGTTCATTCTCTTCCTGTTTTCGCTCTTTGCGGATGTACCTGTTTTTAGAGCACGAAATCAATCATGGGGCAGTGAGTGAAGGCAAAGGAATGGTTTTATACTATTAACATGCCCCTCACGCAAATGCCATTGTGCTTGAAATGTGGATATTGCATAGGCGCCAATCTCATACCTTGTGCTTAATTTATGCTATTGGGATCCGAACTAGTGACCTCTTCGTCCCAAGCTTCTGATACCATGTCAAATGAACTAACTGTCTTGAAGCTTAAGCTGATGGGTGAAGACTCATGGTTGATTTTATACTTAAACACCTACTTTGTATCGCGGCTTTTGCCGCTAATTATCTAAAAATGTATAACTCGGGAATTTCTTTTAACAGAATGGTAGCTAATTGCCTTAACAGGTGTTTGATTGAACATAATTGAATTACAACACACATTTTTTTTTTTTGTAAAAAGGTGTAAAATATATTGTAATTAAGTAAAGAGTGACCGCATTTATAGATAATTTTATGTAAATAACGTCATATGATATTTTATAAACTATAGCTCGGATGTAAGCTCGGTCCGGTCTTCAATTTGATGGGATGGTGAAATCATCATTAGTACCCGTCAAGACATGATTGTATGTAGCTAAGGAATTCAACAACTGTCGGCAACATACAATGAAGGCGGTAGGAATTTTTTAGCCTCCTATCAGGTTTGTGCTCCTTTCTACGGTTTTGACTTTTGGTGTTTTGGGTCGGGCTTTCACTTTGTTCTTTTGATTGGTTTTGTTTGGTCTTTTTTGGATTTATCTTCGGTTGTTCTGGCATTTGGCTGTTCCTGTCTATTGTCTTGGTTTATCTGGGATTTGGGTTTAGCCTTTTACCGGGGTTCAGGGTGTTTTGTTCAATTGACTCGCCTTTTACCGGGGTTCAGGGTGTTTTGTTCAATTGATTCGTTGTTACTTACCTTCAAGCCCTGCCCTGCACATTTGTTTTAGGCTTATATCCTACTTATCGAAAAAATACACAGTACTAGGGTTTGCAAAAGACAAGCAGGGAGGAACCTTTAGGTACAAAGGTGGCTTTAATCTGCTAGGTCTAAACTTTGAATACTTTATGAGTAGTGCCAAGAGCAGAGATGCTAAATGTGTTAAATTCTTTTAGAAATTAAATAATATAATAAAACTATTAGCTAAAAAAAACTAATTATAAAAAAAAGAAAAAACCAATAATAAATTTTTTATTTTTATTTTTTAATATTTGTATGGAGTTGTTATTGTCAAGGCAAAAATTGTTATTGATAGAGCAATTATGTGATTTACAAGCAATGAGAGCCACAATATTACTTTGAAAACTATGATTTTGTTTTGACAATAACAAATTTGCCCTGACAATAACATCACCCATATATTACAAAAATAATTAGGTGCATTGGAACCTCACTACAGCAAATAACGATAAATCCTATCATTATTAAAACTCCAAAATAGAATATTAAAAGCTTCTAGAAACAGGTTAATTAATTAAATCAAAACCAATTAAATTAGGCCTCCACTCCATGTCAGAAATCCAACGCATAAACTCAAGGGTAAAAACCATGGCGGAAGAAGAAAAATCCAATAGTATCAACAAAGAGATCATAAGATTTTTCTCTCGTTCTATCACACTCTCCACATACATCTGATCTCCCTCAATATTTTAGGAAATTGCTCCTCCATGTTTATCAGTCGTGCTTAATTAACCCTAACTTTGCCTTTCATCTTCTTATGTATGGAAAAAAAAGCATAATAACGTAAATTGAGCCCAATGAATTTCCTCTACTAGGGATATCAATAGGTTTGGTTTGCCTTCATCTAAATCCAATTCAGAAAACATCCGATCCAACTAAAATCCAAAAAGACTTATATATTTCCTAAAAGTTTAATCCAAATCCATCAAGTGGAACGGATATTTGACGCAGATCTATAATTTATATAAATCCTACAATAAATTATAATTTTTTAATCTTACCTAACAACAATAATGCATTAACAGTACCTTAATTAAAAGCCAATGGACAAATGGCTTTATCTTTTTTCCATTTTTTATATAATAATAATAATAATAATAATAATAATAATAATAATAATAATAATAATAGGCAATCATTCGCAAACCACTTAATTAAAAAAATTTTACAGTGTCACAAAGTTCATGTCAGCCTAAGCCTTGCACTCCAATTATTGGGGGGAAAAGTTCTCAGTAGCACAATTAAAAAATATTGGAATTTGATTTGATATTTTATATACTCAAAATTTAGTTACTTTAATATTACCGTACACTTAACTTAATTTCGGATCGAATTTGGGGCAGGTTTGGACTGGGTTGAGGTCATCCAAATCCAACTCGACCCATAATCCATTTATTAAAAATAAAATCCATATTCATTTAAAACCTATTTTTTACTTTCAAATCGATCGTAAATGGATCGGGCCAACTCTCGTGCTTCACGGCCTCCTCGACTTCCTTCACCTCCACGCTTGTCACAACCATCTCCCTAGGTTGTGTCCCAAGTTGTTGACCATAGGGAAACTAATATGGGCTTTATCCCAACTTTGATCATGTTGTGCTACTAAATTGGGGCTTCGGCCATTCTCCTCGTTCTTTTATGAGTTGACTTAGAACTCGCTTGGTAGAATTGCCTGCTATGTACCGTGACTCTGTCGCTAGTAAGGAACATACCCAGTGCCTCAAGGGCACCCGCCGATGCAGGTTCTGGGGAGGGCGGATGTATGCAGCCTTCCCCCTTCAGGGTGTTAACCTGAAGATAGGTTGTTTCCCAGTGCTCCCAACTTGAGGGTGAGGACTTCCCAGGAGGTCACCCATCCTGGTACTACTCTGTCGCTAATTAACGGGAAAAAAAAAATCGTAGAAGGGCCAAATGATAAGAGGTTGGGTGGTAATGAGAAGATGATTGAATGAGGATATAATAGAAGCAGAGTGTTGTCTTATGTCACTGAATAACTGAAAAGAATGTTTGAGGAGAAAGTTCCCCTCCCCCACACCCACTTTTCTCCTTTGTGCCACATTTTGGTATGTCAGTCTGTATTATCTTACGATTGGATTTGAGAGATTACACTCTTAACAAAGATTGCTTTTTTATCTCTCTTTTTCTTTCCATACTTGATCTTCTATTCCATTCAACTTCAAATTATGAGCACTCCTATAGGTATATTTCGAAAATTTTTAGGGTCGGAGGCCTTTCGGAAATAGTCTTTCTATAGGGTATAGCACCTTATTGGAGTAAGACTGCATTTTTTTCGATATTTAGTGAGGGAGCTCGCAAACAGCCAGGTGCACCCGAGAAGTTGGGGGCCCTCACTTAGCTCAAGCTTGGTGATTTTAATACATGCTTTTTTGGGAAGTGGTCGTTGCGAAGGACCGACACCGCTTCCACCGGCCCCGATAGAAAGAGGAAGATTTTCAATGGCAGAGCAAGGAATCAACAAGTTTTTGACACTTGAAGAGTAGCAACTCCCTAATCAAGAAAGAGTTGAGAGTCGTCGCAGCTTATATGCTACCCAAACCCTGCCTAAGTGGAAGTGTCTTTGAGACACTGGGTTGTTGTTGTTGTTGTTATTGCTATAGGTGTTTGGAGGGTTAAGAATTGTATCCATTAGATAACATTTATTGAAATTATTCGAAATAATGAATATGATTTTTCTGACACTGTATGGGTATATTTATTAGAGTTTAATGATTTTTTTTTTCTTGGAATTGTTGACATGATAAAATGTTTCGATACTATATAGGTATCTTCTATAGAGGCCTCAAGAAGATTGTGAAGCTTCAAAGGAATTTCTTTTGGGGTTCCAATGATGAGAATAGAGGCCTTCCATGCATCAAGTGGGGATTCCAATGATGAGAATAGAGGCCTTCCATGCATCAAGTGGGAATTGATCCAAAAGCCAAAACATACGGGAGGATTAGGAGTGGGGAATCCACTTATCAAGAACGCAGCCTTGCTCTTCAAATGGTGGTGGCGCTTCTCAGAAGAAGGGAACTCCTTATGGAAACAAGTCATATGCTCAATCCATGGAGGAGACACTCAAGACCTAGTGCCATCATCAACAAAGAAGGTTGGGAGGTCTCCATGGACTGTCGTTGTTGATCTCACAAAGGAGCTTGGGGTGGTTGGTCATGTTTCTAAAGAAGCGAGAGTGTCAGTGGGAAATGGTGAGAAGATAAAATTTTGGAAGCATTTATGGATCGGGGAAGAAACGTTTGAACACAGATTCCAGGACTTGTTCAAAGTGTCATTGCAAATTGATCATACTGTAGCTCAGATGGGGTTGTGGGATGGTCTAGAATGGAGATGGGTGCTGAATTGGAGAAGGGGATTCTTTGCAAGAGAGGAAGCTAATGTCATGGCGCTTATGCAAGTGATTTCCGAAATTAAGCCATGCAGAAGCCAAGCAGATAGAATAGTGTGGAATCTGGAGCCAGGGGGTTTGTTCTCCGTTAAATCTTTCAACCAAGCGTAAATGATGGAGATCTTACAGGCAAGTTCAATTGACCACTTGGTGTGTGGAGCATGAAAAGGACTAGCACTTCCAAAGGTTGAAATTCTAGTATGGATGGCTCTTCTTGGGAAGATGAATACGAAGAAAAGACTATGTAACATAGGGGTAATTGGAGAACAGGACAAGTGGTGTCCCATTTGTAGCAAAGAAGAAGAAAGCATAGACCATCTATTCCTAACTTATGAAGAGACTTGGAAAGTATGGTGTTCTTGCTTAGAGTGGTGGGGCATTCAATCCACAAGCCCACAATTGATAAAAGATCACTTCTTTCAATGGACTGCGTGCTCGGTAGGCAGAAAATTCCCAAAAAAGGCGTGGCTGTCACTGTTCTTCGTAATAATGTGGGAGATTTGGGGTGCGAGAAACAAGATTGTGTTTCAGAGCGCCCAGTGAAACCGTAAAGAAGTCATATGGTCTGGTAGACTTAAGTTGGATTTTTGGATCAAGGCTTGGTGTTCAGAGTTTTCATATTCTCCATCAGAGGTGGCTTGTTCGGTAGAAAATATCAAGTTGTGGCAATCGGGTAGAAGATCACAATCTTGAGTGCAAGGAGTTAGTTCAAGATAGCGTAGAGGCAATCTATGTAAGTTGTGTCCCACTTTGGAAGTGTTATGGAGCCATTTTTCTTATTTTATTTTGTCTTTTGAGTTATGTATCATCGGGGCCTAACTTAGGTCGCCGCTTTTGTAATCGAGCTATGCTCAAAATTATCAAAAAAAATATAGGTATCTTCTATTAAAAGTTAGAAATTTCACTGTAACCCGATGAATTTTCATTGACGAACCAACGCCGCTTAGATATATTATCATAATTATGTGGCATATCATGATCAGTGAGTCGCATCGTGGTGTCATGTATTGTGACCTTTTTCCCGCCCATGCTTTTATTTTTTCAACCAACTGATACTATGGATGTCGCTGTGACAAAATTGGAATTGTAAGAAATTAGTTTCTTGGACGATATCCGGCATGGATCTCAAATTGGTCCTCAAGATGCTAACTAGTGACACAAACCACCCACTCTTTCCATATCCGTTCTTCCCATTACCGAGCCGGATTCTTCACACATTTGTATTGGACCACTACTTCCATATCAGAGCCGGATTTGGTGCCATTTACCTTGACAATAGTTGCTCCAATGAGTGGAATTTTCCTATAAATTGAGTGTCTTGGAGGCATGGAGAGACACACATTAACCTTCATTCTGTTCTTCTTCCCTTGTCCTAGATTACCTTGTCGCTTGCATATGTCTCGAGTTTTTGCTACTTCCGATACTAAGTTAATTGGGGCGTATCTCTAGTACACTTCATAGCTAAGTGTCGTGTTGGTCCTCTAATATCACTTATTATAACCACCCATAAAATATAGAAGCCTAAATCGAAATAGAAATCAAACAAAAGGGGACGGGGAAGAACACCGGAATTTACATGGTTCAGCCGAAGTCACATCCACGAAGGGGAGCACAATAATTTATTATATCAATTGAAGCTTACAAGAAACGTCTTTCAACTCTCATCCCTTCTGAACCCTAATGGTAACATACACAACTCATGTGTATATAGAGCCAACACACTAAAACCCTAACATGTCATGTATCTCAATAGGATTGGCGCAATCTTATACTTTAAAACAAGGCTGAATATAACCAGGCTTTACACATAATCCAACATGTCGTGTAAACCCTGGAAGTAGGAGTTTTAGATTGTCCCGTTGTACCAGTGCAAGGATATAAACGACTTAGGTGTTATAATAAAATTTACTGAGCCTCAAGCCAAGGAATTTAAGCACGTAACTGAAACCGGGCAAGGAATTTAATCACTTAGTTGACTCCAGAATCATTACTTTATGGTGTTATAATAAAACTGTAGAGTTTGGTATAGTGGTTAGAGTATTCACCCTCGAAGCATGAGACTCTGGGTTTGAACTCATCTTCCGTTTTTTCAGATGTTTGTAGTCCTTATTAAGATATAGCTGCAAGTCCTTTATTATTATTTTTATATATAATTATGTGGAAGAAAATCCTCAGAAGAATATAGGAGGTATTCCTCTAATATAGATCTAAAGACACAAATAAAAGAAAAGAAAGAAAGAACAAAAGAACAAAAGAGAGAAATCAAAATTCCTAAGCTAGCTAGGTGCGCATCATGGACAAAGTTAGGCTAAAGTCTTCGGCTTTACCCATGGTTCGCATTTGAAGAGACTGCCTAGGAAGATAATTGTAGAGCATATAGAATGGCGACTCTGGGTGTCAATCTGGAAGTAGTAATGGAAATCAATCTATGAAAGTCTTCAGTGCAAATGGTGTATGGATAAGTTAGTGTATCCAGTTAGTACTTGAAACTAAGTGATGACCTTCAATTTTGTAGTGTCAATGAATTTACAACTTCTTACTATATTTGAAAAAAAATAGTAAGGTCAGGGAGAGAAGAAGAAAGGCGGTGATGCGTAGGTAGACTTCTAACTTTATTTTGTCCAAAAGGGTTGTAGAGCATTGAGACGCAAAAAAAAGTGCAAGCAAAGCGGGACTTGCAAGAATTTTAAAAGGATATATCACTTAGGAGTAGCGCGAAGAGGTTAGTTAAGTCCTTGAGTAATCAAAGATGAAGGAATTTGGGGAAGGGGGGCGAAAAGATTATAGGTGTTTATAATCGTCTTTTTGTGGAGCATGCGCAAGAGCTTGGAAGAAGCTTGTGTTGAGATTTGATGGTGATGGATCTATTATGGTCTACCAGATTACAAAGATAGACTAGCTTTATATGATTGATCTTATTTCCTACCAACTTTATCTCTAGTTCGTTTGTACGAGTTACCTGTAATGTATTTTACTCTTCTCTTGAATTATCAAAAAAAATTCTCAAGATTAGGATATATCCCAAAACTTTTTGTTATTCCTTTTTGTTTTCATCTCATAAATCCATCTTCTCTACATTTATTCTCAATTCGTGCATTGGTTTCAGTATATCTCCGAGACTACTTCCATAAAGACGAAATGGGTCTTAAGGAAAGTTTTGCTTTCGACAGATACAAGAGCAAAATATTTTAGAGAAAGTAACTCACTACACATATTGAAACCATTATTTTGTACCCATTTTGTAAACTTTTCCCTAAACCATAGATTTGTTTAGGCGTTTCTTATTATTTTTCTTTTTCCCGCACCATTTGTGTTTCTTGGATTTCTCTGTAACATGCTAACTTTCATATCACGAGCTTTACTTGCTAATTATCAAAAAAAAAAAAAAAAGTGTAAAAGTAAAGAAATCAAAATTGGGAATGCCCTAAATGATTAAAAAAAAAAAAGAGGAGAGAGAGAGAGAGAGAAAGGGTAGGACACACACCACAAACAGACCTTGAATTCAATCTGAAACCAGTCTCATTCCCTTTTTATCATCCTGAATTTCTGATTTTGCCTGCAGGCATCTCTCTCTCTCTCTCTCTCTCTCTCTCTCTACATTTTTTGCAGATTTGCATAATTTCCTTGACATTGACACTACCCTCATCATTACCCTCCCCCTTTGCTTTCCCTATCATGCGTCTCCCTTTTCATTTCTTATTACATATACACCCATTTGTTCATTTTTACCAAATTAAAATACCTAAAATTTAAGTATAATTATATTTTAAAATTAATTATAGTAATTTCTCAAATTTATGCTTTAATTTATTCTCTCTCGTAATTTTAGCATGTGATTCAACCATACGGATTCTTTTCACGCCATTTTCCCATAAAAAAAAGAAACCCAGATGTAATTATGGGGAAAATCCAGAGTTAAAAGCAAAGGGGGTGATAAGATTATGATTTGGTTGTCATATACATATATATATATATATATATATATATATATATATATATATATATGTATATATAAGATTTATTTATCAGGCATTAATGTATTGGATCTCGTTAGAATTCCGAAATTAAGTATGCTTGGAC
Source organism: Simmondsia chinensis (assembly GCA_018398585.1). NCBI lineage: Eukaryota > Viridiplantae > Streptophyta > Magnoliopsida > Caryophyllales > Simmondsiaceae > Simmondsia > Simmondsia chinensis. The sequence goes on along the minus strand of JAGTTD010000009.1, from coordinate 34,607,254 downwards.
GAGAGTAGTATCAGGATGGGTGATCTCATGAGAAGTTCTCGTGTTGCCAACTCTATAAGATTAAGAGTCCTTGGAAACAGGCTCTCGACAGGGTTACACCTTGAAAGGCTAAAGCTGCGTACATCCACCCCTGGATCCTGCTCAGGCGAAACCCTTGAGATACTGGATCTGCTATTATTATTATATATATAAATATATTATATTTTTAAGGAGATAATTAATAATGCTTACCTCATATTGAGGGCTGTGTGTATGCCATGCAGCCGCTGCTTCAGTACTCTCCCTATCCCCTTTTCTCTCGGGTCATCATCATCATCATCTTCCCCTTCTTTTTTTTTTGTTTAAATTATATATTATTAACACGAGGTTTAATGTATTAATTGTTTAGTTTATAAATTTTATAAAATTATTTTTAGTGCAAAAATTTAATAAAATAGTCTAAATAATGCTAACAAAGAATGAAAGTGAGACCTGCTATGCACCCTTATACATTACTAATAGAATTATTTTATTAAATGCATATAGCTTTTCGGACTAAAAAAATTATTTTATAAAGTTCATTGATTAAAAAATTAATACATCATACCTTGAAATACTAATATGTAATTTACTGTATTTTTTCTTTTCAAATGTCCCGAGATTTTTTTTTCTCATTCTAATAAAACAAGTGATTTTATATTAAATCACTTGCATTTATCAAAATCGTGTCATTAAAAGTTATGTTATTAAATTAACTTTAATTTCATTGTAAAACTAAATTGATGCAATGGGTTAGTCCTCAACACTCCAATGGGGAATTATGTCCAATTAAGTGGATCTAGCGCTCAACAGAGTGACCCTCGATGCAACAAATTTTAATGCAGCTCTCTATTCAATGACACAGTGTCAGTTGGTCAAATAAGATTACGAGATCATCCGCCCGTTCTGTTACCCTATTTTCTACGGGATTCACATGTGAAATCCCCAATACCAAATAAAGTACAAAGACTTTTAACGTAAATAACATATTTTTATATAATAAAGATTGAAAGCTTGAAAGAGGATTTAATGAACATTACAACACGCATTGAATGAGGTAACTGTGAACTCAAAGAGGGCAGAGGAGTTTGATTGGAGTGATTGCTTTCATGTTGTTAAAAATGGATATTGGTTGTAGCCCTACCCTAGCTTAGCTCTTTTCCCCCTTATTTTTTAATACTATAATAATATTATTATCAGAGTAAAATTATATGTTCCAAAATAATTTCATGGCTCTTATTGTTTGTAAGTGATATCATTACTCTCATAATAGTAATTTTTGTTATGACAATAACAAATCCCGAATTTATGTATTATAAAGTTAGAAAATTTTATTATCTTTTTTTTTTTTGATAAGTAACGAGCGATGTTCGATATACAACTAACGGCGTCCCAACTAAGGGGACCAGAGAGAGACTACGATACAAGGAAAAAAAAATTATTTTGTTATCTAAATGCCTTATGTTTTAAGCCAATAAAATATTAGGGCCAGTTTCGTAAGAAAATGTCGATGAGGTACATGATTAGAAAGTGTATACAAACCATTATTAGTCTCTCGGTGAAAATTCGATTCACTACGATAAAAAAATTTAGATTTTAATGGAAGGTACCTATATATAATCGAAATAAAGTGCATATTAGCTTTTTTTGGCAGATCAGAATTAAGTATATGAAATTTAAGTTTTGTACCATAACTAAACCAAGCACAGGGGATGTGAAGTAGGGGCAGAAAGCTTACCAAAGAAAAAAATGATTTAGACATTTAGGCTACATGGTGTTGCTTTCGGCTCAGGCCTCGTTGTTCGAGTGCGCCTATTTTATAATGCATTTTAATGCTATCTATCGAAAAAAGGCTACATGGTGTAGCTAGCTAAGGATTTTAATAATTAGATTAATGTGGAATGACGTAAGTGGAATAGTGCGCCAGTTTTGCACATAGAGCTATCTTTCTAATTACCAAAAAAATTAGCAGAAGGTATAGCTTTAGCGATACTATGCTATCAACTGGAGATTTAAAAGTTTAAACTTGAAGGTAGTTAGGTGATAAAATTTTCAACGTCAAGACACCTTATTATATATATTGAAATATCAAGATTTCTAGGTAATAAATGGTCAATCTTATTGATAACTTACTAGCAAATATAATTAAATTACGCCTTAATTTGTACCCTCATGTTTAGTAAACTAAATTTTAGTTAACAAGCTTCATGACCTAATTTCTTAGCGTACCGGTTAGGATGAATTAATAATATTTTATCCAAAATGTGGAATATAACACCATCTTTATAACATGTCACAATTTCTGTAAAAATTCATCGTAAAATATCATAAATACCCTGCTCGTTCCACCCTTTTTTCATCTTAACATCAAGGAAGGAATTCTCAACGAAGTAGTAGCATCTTTCTTGCGAAAGAAACGCAATCCGCTCACCGTCCCTTTGTGCGACCAATGTGAAACTTTCCCCTCTAAGGTCTAACCAGGCCGTGGTGCTTCGACTAGAGTCGCCTTCCCTTGACCGGTGTTAATGTCGCCCAACACCGGCATTAACCCTTCCGCTTTGTCTTTCCCTCTTCCTGCAACAATCGTCCAAGTCAGAGACGTGGAGAATGGGGAAGGAGGTGTTGAGATAATAGTTGTTTCTTTTTCCGCATGTTTAGCTGATTTGTTTCTCAGTTGTTCTAGTCTTTAGGAGCTTGTTATTTCTCAGTTGTTTCAGTCCAAGTTGTCCTAATTTTTAGGAGTTAGTGGAGTAATTGATCATGGGTTGTTATGGGTCCTATTTTGGTGGTGTTTCTATTATATGTTTGCCCATATAAAGGCTTCAAAGTTCTGAATGAGATGCAAGTTTCAGCCTTATCTTTCATCTCCTTTAGATATATCCCACCTCTGTTTTATTATTCCCTTTTTCTACAGTGGTATCAGAGCCAAAACCACACGAGGTAGCCACAGCTTTCTTTCTTCTAATTTCTCAATGGTCACAGATTCCAATTTTGTGCAAGCAGCCATCCCACGCTTTGATGGTCACTACGATCATTAGAGCATGCTAATGGAGAGTTTTTTACGGTCAAAGGAGTATTGGCCAGTTCTCGAATCTGGAATTCAAGAGCCACCAGCAGGCACGACTTGACAGATTCCCAGAAAACAGAACTGGAAGCTAGAAGGCTGAAGGACCTGAAGGCAAAAAATTATCTCTTTTAGGCTATTGATTGTCCCATCTTGGAATCTATTCTTTGCAAAGAAACTTCCAAGGATATTTGGGATTCTATGAAGAAGAAATATCAGGGCTCTGTTAAGGTGAAGCGTGCATAACTTCAGGCCTTGAGAAGGGATTTTGAGACACTGGCGATGAAGGATGGAGAATCTGTCACCAGCTATTGTGCCAGAGCAATGGAGATCAACAACAAGATGTGATTCCATGGCAAGAAGATGGACGACGTCACCATTGTGGAGAAGATTTTGCGTTCCCTAACACCAAAATTTAATTATGTTGTCTGCTCAATTGAAGAATCAAAAGACATAGATAAACTCTCTGTTGATGAATTGCAAAGCTCTTTATTGGTCCATGAACAGAAGATGAACATAAGTTCAACAGTAGAGGAGCAAGCGTTGAAGGCTTCTACCAATACTCATTCCAACAATTTTAGAGGGAGGGGTAGAGGTAGAGGTAGAGAAAGGGGAAATCGAGGAAATAGAGATGTCAGCAGGAATTTCAAAGTCAATAATGACCAATCTTAAGGCAAAGGCAGAGGACGGGATCATGACAAATCCAAGGTAGAGTGCTTTAGATGTCATAAATTTGGTCATTATGCATCTGAATGTTATACTAGGCTGCCTAATGACAAAGAAAGGGAAGCGAATGCAAATTTTGTCGAAAAGCAGGAAGCAGAAACGTTGCTGATGGCTGTTCAAGATGAACAGAAATCCGAATCAGATATTTGGTATGTGGATACAGGCTGCAGTAACCACATGAGTGGAAGTCAGTCTTCCTTTTCTTATCTAAATGAAGATTTTCATTCTATTGTGACTTTTGGTGATTGTTCTACTGTGAAAGTGATGGGAAAAGGTGACATTAAGATAAGAACCAAGAATGGTTTTGTGGAAAAGATCTCTAATGTGTTGTATGTTCCTGACCTGAAAAGTAACTCATTAAGTGCTGGTCAGTTACAAGAAAAGGGCTATGTTATCACTATTAAGAAGGGTGCTTGTGAAATTTATGATCCGGTTAGAGGTGCTATTGCAGTTGTTCATATGAGCTCAAACAGATTGTTTCCATTAAAGATTGAAAGTATTCAATCATGTTTGATGGCTGATATGAAAGATCCCTCATGGTGGTGGCATTTTCATTATAGCCAATTGAGTTTTGGTGGATTGAAGACCCTCCAACAGAAGAACATGGTGACAGGTCTTCCTCAAATTACTATTCCTTCCCAAGTCTGTGAAGAATGTGTTGTTAGCAAACAACATCGTTCTCAATTTCCCAAAGGGAAGTCATGGAGAGCAAAGGATGTTTTGGAGCTGGTGCATTCGGACATTTGTGGTCCAATAAACCCATCTTCTAATGGAGGTAAAAGATACTTAATTACCTTCATTGATGATTTTTCCCGAAAAACTTGCGTTTACTTTTTACAGGAAAAATTAGAAGCTTTTTCTACATTTAAAAGCTTCAAAGCTCGTATGGAAAATGAAGCAGGAAAGACCATTAAGACTCTTCGAACAGATCGTGGAGGCGAATATTGCTCAAAAGAATTTGAAGTTTTTTGTGTAGAGCATGGCATTCGAAGAGAGCTTACAACCACATATACACCACAGCAAAATGGTGTATCGGAAAGGAAAAATAGAATCATTCTTAACATGGTGAGAAGCTTGTTGGCAAGAGGAAGAGTTCCAAAGACTTTTTGGCCGGAAGCAGTAAATTTGAGCATTCATGTTTTGAACAGAAGTCCAACTTTTGCTGTTCAAAATATGAAACCTGAAGAGGCTTGGAGTGGGAGAAGACTAGTTGCAGATCACTTCAGAATCTTTGGATGCATCACATATGCCCATGTCCCGGATAAGAAAAGGAAGAAACTTGATGACAAGGGTGAAAAATGTATCTTTCTTGGTGTAAGTGAAGCATCCAAAGCTTATAAATTATTCAATCCACTAACAAAGAAGATTGTGACCAACAGAGATGTTGTTTTTGATGAACAGAACACTTGGGATTGGAATAGGCAGCAGCCTACCCATGTCCTTTATGACAATGATGCTGAATAGGAGCAAGTTTCAGCACCTCGTATGCCCGAAAATTCATTAAATACAACTCAAACAGCCGCTGAAACTTCACCAACAGTCACTGCAGTCAATGAAGAAGAAGCTCAATCTCTTCGCCGTGTTAGAAGAAGGCCTAATTGGATGGAAGATTATGAGGTAACTGGAATTGAAGATCCAATTACTCACTTTGCCTTGTTTTCAGACTGTGACCCTACAACTTTTGAGAGTGCTGTCAAAGAAGAAAAATGGCGAAAAAAGATGGATGATGAAATTGATGCCATTGAAAGAAATGATACTTGGCAGCTATCCGATCTTCTGAATTGACACAAAACCATTGGTGTGAAGTGGGTCTTCAAAACAAAGCTAAAAGAAAATGGTGAAGTTGACAAGTACAAGGCACGCTTGGTGGCCAAGGGATACAAGCAGCAATATGGGATTGACTATACAGAAGTTTTTTCTCCAGTTGCAACTTGCAAGACATGACACAATCAGATTGGTGGTTGCATTGGCGGCACAAAATTTTTGGCCTCTTTTCCAGCTAGATGCCAAATCGGCATTCTTGCATGGGTACTTGGAGGAACAGGTATTTGTCGAACAACCCCCTGGTTATGTCAAGACTGGAAATGAGCATAAAATTTACAGATTGAAGAAAGCCCTTTATGGGCTAAAACAAGCCCCACAAGCTTGATGTAGTCGCATTGAGACTTATTTTTCTTAAAGTTGGTTTTTCGAAATGTCCTTATGAGCATACACTATTTGTTAAGATTGGAGATAAAAGAAAAATGCTCATTGTCTGCTTGTATGTCGATGACCTTATATTTACTGGAAATTGTGGTGCCATGTTTGAAGAATTCAAAAAGTCCATGATGGATGAGTTTGAAATGTCTGATCTTGGTTTGATGCATTACTTTCTTGGCTAAGAAGTGGTGCAATCAGGTGATGGGATCTTTATTTCTCAAAAGAAATATGTGGGAGAAATTTTGGACAGGTTTCAGATGAAGGATTGTAATCCTGTAAACACTCTAGTTGAGTTTGGCTTGAAGCTACACAAAGATCATGAAGGGAAGAAGGTTGACAGCACACTTTACAAACAAATTGTGGGCAGTTTGATGTATCTAACTGCAACAAGACCAGACATAATGTATTCTGTGCGTTTAATCAGTAGATATATGGAGAATCCTACAGAAATGCATTTGTTAGCTGCCAAGAGAATCCTTCGTTACTTGCAAGGAACTAGAGACTTTGGGCTATTTTACAAGAAGGGTGAAAAGTCCAATTTGCTGGGGTTTACTGACAGTGATTATGCAAGAGATCAAGATGATAGGAGGAGCACTTCGGGTTACGCTTTTATGTTCGGGACATGTGCTATTTCGTGGTCATCCAAGAAGCAACCAATTATTACCTTGTCAAGCACAGAAGCAGAATTTGTTGCAGCAATAGCTTGTGCTTGTCAAGCTAGTTGGCTAAGGAGAATTCTTGAGGAGCTGCAATTCAAGCAACCAGGAGCTACTAAAATTTTTTGTGACAACAACTCAGCAATTAAACTCTCCAAGAATCCAGTGCTACAAGGAAGAACCAAGCACATTGATGTGAAGTTTTATTTCATGAGAGATCTTAGCAATGATGGAACAATTGATATGATCTATTGTAGGAGTGAAGATCAGATTGCTGATATATTCACCAAGGCCCTCAAGATGGAGTCGTTCGTGAAGCTCAGAAAGTTACTAGGTATCTGCACGCTAAAATAGTCAAGGCTTTAAACTGAATGTTAGCAAACATCAGTTTAAGGGAGGGATTGTTGAGATAATAGTTGTTTCTTTTTCTGCACGTTTAGCTGATTTGTTTTTCAGTTGTTCTAGTCTTTAGGAGTTTGTTATTTCTCAGTTGTTTCAGTCCAAGTTGTCCTAATTTTTAGGAATTAGTGGAGTAATTGATTTATGCAGATCATGGGTTGTTATGGGTCCTATTTTGGTGGTGTTTCTGTTATGTATTTGCTTATACAAAGGCTTCAAAGTTCTGAATGAGATACAAGTTTCAGCCTTATCTCTCCTCTCCTTTAAATATATCCCACCTCTGTTTTATTGTTCCCTTTTTCTATAGGAGGGTATTTTTGGTCTGCAGGCCCCACTTTGTGGGATGTCGGGTTGTTATATCGCAATTCTCCGCAATTTATCGAAAAAAAATATGTGGTGGTGGTCGTTACATGACACATTTTTATTGGTCGATATTTTGGTTTTTCGTTTTTCTATTATTAAATACATAATGTTTAATTGTTTATATTTAGTCTTTTTACGAATTATGTGGTCAAGTAGTCGCCAACTTTTGTTCTAAAAAATTATTTCAGCAAACATTAGGTTACTCAAAAATTAAAACAAAATATTTGTAAATAAAAAATTATTTCACAGAGTTTTAGACTCGACCCACAGAGTTAGCACATATATAAAGCTCACATATAAGCTTAAATGGAGTTTAATTCTAAAATCAATTCAAATTAAATGAAATAACTTACTAAACTTATATATTTATATTTTGGATCAGGTTTACGATGAAGTTAAAGGAAAGGGCTGGACCACTCTCAATGATAGGTGGTGCCCTATAATTATTATTTTATTATTATTAAGTTTTTTATTAAAATTTTTTAAAATTTTAGGTGCGATTTTAAAAAACTACTTAAATAATTTAATTTTTCAAAGTTATACCTAAACTTTTTATTAACTTTTCAATGTCATACCTTAATGTTAACACCGTTAACTTTTGCTAACGTGGCTTTTGAAAATAATAATTTTAAAGATTCGAATTTACATCTAAAATAATATAAAAATATTTAAAAGTATATTTTAAATATCCTAAAAATTGATAAAGATTTTAAAGATCATTATTATATTTAAAATTTAAATTTTTTTAAATATCATGTCGGCAAAAACTAATGGATGTTAACGGCATTATATTAAGGTGTGTTATTGAAAAATTTTTAAAAATTTAGGTGCAATTTTGAAAATTAAAAAATTTAGATGACTTTTTCGAACTGCACCTAGATGATTTTTAGTAAAATATCTTATTATTATATGTACGTGAAATACGAGAGCATCAGAACCACTGTTATTGTAGGCAAATTAGCCCCGAGGAAGTCAAGGAAGCCCTGAAATTCATGGGAAGAGGTAAAGCAGTTGCCCCAGATGACATACCCATAGAAGTATGGAAATGCCTGAGACAGAAGGGCGTCAGTTGGCTAACTAAACTATTTAACCAAATCCTCCTGGGGGAGAAGATGCCTGAGGAATGGAGGAAGAGCACAGTGATTTCGATATATAAGAACAAAGGCGACATTCAGAGTTGCGCCAACTATCGCGGTATCAAACTAATGTGCCACACTCTGAAGTTGTGGGAACTGGTCATAGAGAGGAGGTTAAAGTAACAGACAGAGGTGTCTGAGAACTAATTCGGATTTACCTCAGGGAGATCAACCATAGAAGCCATCCACATCCTAAGGCAAACAATAGAGTAATACAGGAAGAGACAAAAAGACCTTCACATGGTTTTCATTGATTTAGAGAAGGCATATGATAGGGTGCCAAGGGAGGTCCTTTGGAGAGTTTTGGACAGGAAAGGCATCCCCGTGCCATACATCCGAGCCATTAGAGACATGTATGAGGAGGTACAGACTATGTTGCGTACAGAGGACGGGGAGACAGACGCTTTCCCGATAATAGTAGGGGTACACCAAAGGTCGGCTTTGAGCCCCTACCTATTCATTCTGGCTATGGACAAGCTCACTAGGCACATCGAGGGATGTGTACCTTGGTGCATGCTTTTTGCAGATGACATAGTGTTGGTGTGGGAGTCGCGAGAAGAGGTAAATGAGAAACTGGAGCGGTGGAGAGGGGCACTAGAGTCGAAGGGTTTAGAACTAAGCAGAGCCAAGACCGAGTACATGGAATTCAAATTCGATCCCTCCACCACGCCTAGCCGGGAAGACGTAAAGATTGGATCTGAGGCCATAGCGAAGAAGGAGAGCTTCAGGTACTTAGGGTCCATGGTATAGAACAACGGTGAAGTTGACGAGGATGTTAACAACCGGATTGAAGCGGGATGGCATAAGTGGAGGTTGGCCTCCGCAGTACTTTGTGATAGAAAGTTTCCCTTGAAGCTCAAGAGAAGATACTATAAGGCAGTTGTGAGGCCAGACATGACGTATGGGGCGGAGTGCAGCACACGCAGAAGATGAAGGTGGCGGAGATGTGAATGCTGAGGTGGATGTGCGGACACACAAGGAAGGATAAGATTAGAAATGACATCATAAGAGGCAAATTGGGCGTAGCCCCCATTGAAGATAAATTGAGAGAGCAACGTTTGAGGTGGTTCGAACATGTTAGAAGGAGACCGAACAACGCTCCAGTAAGGAGGTGCGAACAGCTCCTTACTACACTAGGCATGAGAGGAAGAGGCAGGCTAAAGAAGAGCTGGATGGAGACGATCCGACAAGACCTCACCCACCTAAACCTTCAGGAGGAGATGGCCTTAGATAGGGCCCAATGGAGGGCTAGTATAAAGGTTATAGATGCTCCAGTTGGAGTAGGGTAGTCTAGCTTATTAGTGCTAGACCGTGTTATCCTCCTGGCTCACTTAGGTTATGTACTTGCTCCCATGAGCTACTACCTGCATGTATACCTGCCTACCTATCCTTTGATTTCTATTTGATGTGGCTTGCTTTGAGTCTTGTGTCTTGTGTGCTTTGTGTCTATTGTCTTGATCGCTTTATTGCTCTCCTGTTCTCAGGTCACACGCTCTTTGCGGCGGACCAGTCTCTCAGGTTGGGGGTCCTCGGAAACGGCCTCTCTTCAGGGTAGCCCCCTGAAGGGGGAAGGCTGAGCACATCTAACCCCCCCCCCCCCCCCAAACAAGACCCTGCTTCTGCGGGAGCCCTTACAGGCACTGGATTTTTGTTGTTGTTGTTGTTGTTGTTGTTGTTTGCACGTGAAATAGGAATGGTAACCTAGCTCGACTTGGCAATTGAAAAAAGATATTAAAAAAAAAAGGCTCTATGTTTTTTTTTTATTTTTTTAAATCGAAATAAGGCCCAAATGCCGAACAACTATCATATATAAGAGAAATCCAATATAATTCTCCGGATAAAATCGAGGGTGGGAGAGACCCAAAAACTATGATCACATCTACTCCTAACATGACACTTGGCTATACAATGGGCAGTAGAATTTCTAGATCTAGGAATCCAACTACAAGAAAAATAAGAAAGTAAAGCACTTAATTTTAGGATTTCATGGATCATTGCTTGAAGCTTCTAAGGGAACAAGGAGGATCCTCGTATACAATCCACCACAACACTGCAATCTGACAGGGCAGAGATAGACTACCAGCCATGTGAGAGAGCTAAAAATAGAGCAACTCTAATTGCGAAAGCATCAGCCCCAAAAGTATCGTCAACGTGCACACTAGCACACTAGCCTCCAACAAGTAACCCCTGAACATCAAGAGCCATTGCCACAATGGCACCCACACTCGACCCATCGAATCACATAGCATCACAAAAGAGCGAAACAAAATTAGAGAGAGTGCTAAAAAGAGGAGCAGCAGTTGATCAGCAGTAGAAATGAACACTGACAAAGAGGATTGCAAGGAACAGAATTCAATATACCTCAACTCAGCAATAGCAGCAATGTGAGCAAGGGAGCTGTCTTTGTGCTAAAAAATGAGAAGATTACGAGCTTTCTAAACTTCCCAACACAGGAAAGCGATCATGTCACAAATACCAGATGAAGCAGAGAAGTGAGAACACAAATCTAACCAACAGTAACAAAAACCTATAAATCCCACATTAAAAATAATCGCCCCGAGACTAGAAGCAAACCAACAAGCCAGCCCCTAGGACAGAAAACAAAAGAGAATACAATCAATTGATTCATCACTTGCACCACAAGAGACACAACATGAGGAACAGCCCACTTGACGTTTAACAATGTCCTCCCCAGCAGCAAGGGCATTCATAACCACTCTTCACATAAAGAATTTATGTTTAGGAGGGACTAACAAATTTCATAGAGCCACTATGAAAATCTTTAGAATCAAGTGAAGAAGAAGATGCAGCCACAACTCCATCCGTTTTCTCTTTTATAGAGACCCAACGCTGATGACCCCGATTTAATTGTACTGGTGCCGTCTTCTGTGAAGTGTAGCACCTTACTGTCGTCAATTTTTGGATTACCAATAGGAATTCTCTTAATTAGAGATGCCTCCTCCTTCGTAAAGAGCGAGTCCACCAAATCAACTTCCCAGCATCTCATAGAAGCATTAATTAAGCTAAAGCCAAACAAAGGAGAGCCCTCGAATCAGGAGGAGAGGACCGAGAATTGGGCATCCCCAGAGATCCAAGGATCATACCTGATTCTGACATTCCCACCATTATTAATGTTCCATCTGTGCCTTGTGCCCAAAAAATCCCAGCCTTCAAGGATGCTTCTCAACCCCCAAGAGGGACGGGCACCAAGAGAAGCCTCCTCAATGAAGAAGTGGGAAAGTAAAGGCCTTTGAGGATTCTAATCCAAAGACTATCCGGATTAGAAACAACACGGGAAGCAAATTTATCAAGCAAAGCTAGAGTAGCTCCCTCTATATCTCTAAACCCAATCCCCCAAGGGATTTGGGACGAGCTAATTTGGCCCAACTAACCCAATGAATTCCTCTATTTTTCGAAGCATCCCCTTTCCACAAAAATCTCTCTATGGTTGAACTGACTATCTTACAAAGAGACCTCGGGGCTTTAGAACAATGCATAATTAAAGATGGGATAGCGGACAGGACAACTCACAAGAACATCCCTACCAGCAGGAGAGAGGAGACATGCTTTCCACCCTTTGATGCATTTTAAAATTTTCTCAAAAAGGGTGTTGAGCACGTCACGCTTATCATGCGCCAAGAGCACTTGGGAGCCTAAGTACCTTTCTGTGCTCTGCATCTGCCTCATACCTAAACGGCTCAAACATACATTTCACAACTTAGGAGAACAATTTCCAGAGAAGAAGACACATGATTTGTCAAAGTTGATAGATTGACCTGTGGCCGACATGAACAAGGATAAAATCCTCTTGACACTTCACAACTACATACAGAAACCCCACAGAATAATAGACAGTCATCCACGAAAAGAAAGTGAGTAAGAATAGGACATGCCCTCTTAATTTGGAATCCATTCCAATCACCACACCGAAGAAAGTTGCCAATAAGTCTTGATAAAGCCTCCATGACAAACATAAAGAGATAGGGGGAAAGAGGATCCCCTTGGCTCAGACCTCTAGAGGTTTTAATAGAGTCGAGTCTTTTCCTATTAAGTAAAGGAGTAATAGAAAGATAATATTTGGTTAAGGTTAGGTTAGCTTCGGTTTTGAAATATATTTCATTTAAAATATTGGCAATTTTATTTTTAGATATCCTTTGTTTATCTCAATTAGAGTTTTATTAGTTTTTGCTTAAGTGGTACTTAAAAAAGTACATGAAAAATTTAGATTTTACATTTAAAATATTTTAGAAAACATACAAAATAGTTTTGGAATATTTAAAATATTTTCGCAACATTTGTAATATTTTTATAATTTAAATATAGTTTTGGAATATTTATAATATGTTATAAATATATAAATATTTTTCAAACATATAAAATTATTTAAAATTATTATAAAATTTTTAATAGATGGCAAAATATTTTTTAAATATTTGGTATACTTTTTTAGATTACATTTAATATTTTTAATGGAATTTTTATATATTTTAGATATTTTAAATAAATAAAATTATTTTAATAAATATTTAAAATGTTTAATATTTACTTTAAAATGATTCTAAATTTGTTAGATAATTAAAATATTTTTAATGTTTTAAATATTTTTTAAGAGTAATATATTTTAAAGTTATTTTAAATATAAATAGCTAATTTTAAGATTTTTAAGTGTTACATCATCAGAAATTAACAAAGAAGCAATGAAGGTGTAATGATAACATTGAAGAAAAAAAAGCTACCAAATTTTATGGTCTCTCTAAAAAAACTTAAGGTACATAAAAAATATATTAACAAACCTTAGAATATTTGAACCAAAATTTTCACAAAATGTTAAATATACTGAATTTTTTTTGAAAATTTATATGTTTAATGATATATATTAGAAAACTATAAAATTATAACAAGCAAAATTATTCAATTGATTACTTTCTTATAATAATTGCTTTTGTAAGGGAATATTGACTTTACCACTTCAGCGAAACACCGACACTTAATTGAAAAAAGATCCGCGTATGAGTGGAAGTGTCGAGGATCCAGGTGTGAATCTAACAAAACTAAAAAACTCATTGAAGTTCTAAGAAACAAGAGATCAACATAAAAGTCTCATAGACTTCACCGAATATATTGATTTATTGATAAAACCTCACTTAAACTTTTACGTAGCTCAAAAGTTCAACTCCTGAGCCTTCTTATTTCCGACAAAACTTCACATATATATTTCAATAATATTAGAGCATGTTGCTGATTTTTGGCCCTCGAGCTTTAGAGAAAAATCCTTGCTCGAGGGGATGGGTGCACCCACCTTGGAGTTCAGCCATCGATATATGTGCCTATGGGATACTCCAATTAATACTAATTTCTCGGAATAGAATGTCAGCTGCACTTGTATCATAGATGTCATATGCCAACTTACCTGCTTGGCGAGACCGATAAAAATTAACATAACTTTAGATTGAACTGGCTCAAGAATCTTATTTGATGTATCGCGAGCCTGATCAAGATATAACCAGCCCTACACTGAATGGTGGACCTAATCGTGGATCCAGTTTTTTTTTTCTTTTTTTAAATTCTTTTTTAGTTTCGGTCTTAGCCTTATCCAATCCAATTGGACTTATGTTTGTCGATGATTGAAAGTCCAATTGGATTGGATAAGACTAAGACTGTAATTGAAAAGTACTTGCATATCAGGAGGAATAGTCAAAACTCCAATTGTGAGTGCGGTAAAAAATTTTCATGTTGAAGTTGTAGCAAAGATAAGATTGAAATTTAAGCTACAAATCTACACGAGCTTGATGGTATATCACTGCTAATTGATTTTAAGATTAAAACTCACTTTAATTTTTATGTGAATCTCATATACTAGCAGCGTCATAGATTTTTTTTGTACAACTATAAAACAATATGTTCATGCTATTATTTTATATGACCTAAAAATATATATTATGTGAAACATTAATTTAAAGAAAAACTTAACTTACAATAATTTAGTTAAACATTAAATTAATTTGTAACTGATAACGGAATATTACAAGTAATGAAAATGAATTATAATTGATTATTATAAGTAGTTAAAATAAATTATACATATACACACACATATCCTAATGGGTTATTTACATTTTAGTATCCCAACATTTTTGAAAATAATAAAAAGATTCTGACCTTTTTAAATTATTAAAAAGGCACTAGATTTTTATCGTATTAATAGAAAGGTCTCTAAATTTTTATCGCTTTAATAAAAATGTTTTTCTTTGATGTGATGATGTCATTTTTAGTCAATAGAGCTGGTGTGACAGCTGTGTTTTTATTAATGCTACGCTAAAATGACAAAATACCTTTTAATAACCATATTTTAAAATAAATTAAGCAAAAATAGATAGCTTCTACATAACGCAACATCTAGAATTTTGTGCTCATAAAGTAATAATAAGAGAGTTGAAGAGTACTTTAGATCATTTTATTGTAACATTAATAAAAAGCAATTACCACATCATCTCTGTCGATGGAAAATGATGTCATCATACTTGAGAGAACCCTTTTAATAATTCAAAAAGTTCGGGGTCCTTTTATTATTTTTAAAAATATCAGGTACTAAAATGTAAATAACTCTATCTTAATCCAAATGTTTAGTAATAAGTAAGTTATAATATTAATGTTATTACACTTGTATCTGAAATTGTTTATTTTACATCTCACAATAATTTCATCAACAATACTAAAAAGTGGTTCGCTAAATCGCCACTGCTTTAACAAACAAACAAACATAACTAAAGTTACAATGGTTACAGATCAAAGGAGATTTCATCCCAAAATTAATTGACAATGGATGGAGTAACTTCTTTAGAATATAAATTGACATTTTATTCACTAAACCACCAATGTGGGATTAGATTTGCCTGTATCAACAACACTTTACAACATTGCCCTAATTTTGACAGTTGTAGAGGACTCCTCTCGCTTTCCCTCAACAATAGGAAAGCTCTTTCACAAATAAAATCAAATATTCGATTTCCTTACTTTTTTTCAATTTTTATTTTTACGGCTATTTTTGAACTTTTAAAATGTGTGTAAGATAATTAAATTTTTGGTTATTTATATTTTAGTACCCCAACATTATTAGAAATAATAAAAAGAACGCTGGCCTTTTTGAATTATAAAAAGGCTTATCTCAAGAGCGATGACGTCATTTTTTATCGATAAAGATGACATGACAACTGCATTTTATTAGTGCTAAACCTAAAGTACACTTCAACATTCTTATTCTTACTTTATAAGTACGAAATTCGAGTTGTTGTGTTAGATAGAAGCCATTTGTTTTAGCTTAATTTAATTCAAAATATGATTATTAAAAAGTATTTTTGCCATTTTACTATAGTATTAATAAAAATGCAACTGTCATGTTAGTTCTGTAGACTGAAAATGACACCATCACCGTTGGAGATAAGTATTTTTATTAATATGACAAAAACTTAGGAGCATTTTTAATAATTTAAAAAAGTCAAGATTTTTTTTATTATATTCAAAAAAAATAAGGGTACTAAAATATAAATAACCAAAAGACATGAGTTGTCTAAATTTATAACCGCAAAAGTGTTTAATTTTATTTGTATGAAAAGTTTCCCGTCTTCTAGACTTCTGGGCTTTGGTAAAAAGAATTTGGGCTTCTTAATGGACCAATTTGGGCTTCCTGAAATTTTGTTGGGCCAAGTTAAATTTTGTATTCTATGATACCATTTGGGTGTGGTCGGATCATCGAAAAGCATTTATGCCCCGTTTACATCTCCGGTTTTCGGTCAATAGGGAGGGTTGACTTCAAACATTTAGGGCCCGTTTAAAATTACTTATTTTAGGAAAAAAAAAAGTAATTTTTTCTAAAAAAGTATTTTTATGAGATTAAAGGGCATTTGATAACTGTGAAAAAGAACTTTTTATTAAAAGTAGAAGCTATTTTTTTACTTTTAAAAAGAAGCAGAAATTTGATACTTTTTCTTTTAAACATAAGCAGAAGTAAAGACTAAACAATTGATAAAGTTGTTTCCAGGTACCCTGAAATTTGTTAATATATTTGAAAATAAAAACTATATTTCACAAATAGTTTATATATTTTAAAAATATATTTATATAACAAAAATATTTTAATAATTAATAATATATTTATAATATTTAGAAAATATTAAATATTTAAAATATATATTTTAGATATTTGAAAAAAATTTAATTTTTTAAAAAATAAATAATTTAAAAATATTGAGAAAATATTTTAAATATATTTATATATTTAGAAAATATTTTAAATAATAAAAAATCTTTTAAATATTTAAAAAATATATTAAATATTTAGAATGATTCGTGAGCAATTTTTTTTTAATTATAAAAGACTTTTATTAGTGTCCTTCTTAGTAATTTTATAGAAAAAAGCTTGTTTTTTTTAACATTGCCAAACACTCACAATAATACCATAAGCACTTATTTATTGGTTGGTCAAACACAAACTACTTATTTGAAACAATACTTTTTGCAAAAGTGCTTTTACAAGAAGTGTTTCTAAAAAAGTAGTTTTTTCACAGTAATTCCAAAGAGGCCCTTAGTCTAATCGCACTAGGGCTGAATTTTTAGGTTTGAATAATTTAAGTTATATCATTTTAAGCGATTAGTCAAATTTAGATGGGATTTAATCTATGTTTTGAGTCATCTTAGCTTTTAAGTCAATCAATTTAGGTCAAATTTAGGGTCTAGGTCAACTGAACTACTATGAAATTGTAGTTGCTTCCCACTACTCGAGAACATGCATTTAGAGATGCAAAATTTTCAATAGCTCGACTTTGTAGGAAGCTCGGCTTGGTTATGACCTTGACTCGTCTCGACATGGAGCTCGGCTTGGCTCGATAAAAAGCTTGAATCCGTTTCGATTAGGCTAATGAGCTAAGCCTAGCTAAGAAAGAATCAAATGCACTAAAAGCTTATCAAACTGAGCTTGAAAAAGGTTTGAAAGCTCTACCAGAGCTTTGCTCGACCTCATGCTCGATAAGCCTTATTGAGTTCGTGTTTGAACAAGGGGATGCTCAACTCGACTTGCCTTGTTTGCACCCCTAAGAAACAGATTTGAGATAGTTTTACTATCTTAATTGACAATTTGTATCTTCTCAAATACGTCTCTAATAGAGAGTTTTGAAACGGTTCTTACCGTCTCAAGTCCCCAATATTAAGGCTGCATTTGGTTTAGATTTTTAACAGCTTAAAGCTGTGAAAAAGCTCTATTTGACTCTAAAGATTGCATTTAATTGATAGAAAGATCTGTTGACATATTTTTCAAATTTTAAAGGGAAAGATGAAAAAGATGTTTTATAACTAAAGAGAAAAAGATCTAAAACTTGACATGTTTCACAGTTTATTGAAGAAAAATGCTATAAAAAGGCAATATTGACATTAAATCTTCACCACCATACATAATTTTACTTTTATTGCACCCCCACCTACCACTAACCCTTTTACGTTCATGGGTCGCTACATTCATCACTGTCTACTACCATGACTAAAAATTTTCATGATTGTTTCTTACCTACTATTATTAGTTGATATATTATTAAGTTTTTTTTTTATTATAATAGATAAACTTCTTTTTCAAAACATATATCCAAACACTTGTTTTATGTAAAAAGGATCTTTCACTGAAAAAATATAATTATGGGAATAGTTGGTACCCCTAGAATAGGAGCCCTCTCGTATATATAATAATTTACAGGCCTAATGGGCCTAATATATGGGCCCAATATATATGTATACTTATAACCCATTACAATTATGACTCACTATACAATATACTTTAACATCCCCCCTCAACTGAAGCAGGAAAGAAACGAAGGCAAAGGTTGTGTTTAAATAGAAGAAAGAGTTGCTGCGATAGATTTTTTGTAAAGATGTCAGTTGTTTGTTGCGACGAGTGAATGTGAAGAACCCGAACAAGACCCATTTGGACGCGCTCTCAAACAAAGTGAATGTCGATCTCAATATGCTTGGTTCGAACGTGCTGCACCGGATTAGTAGACAAGTACATAGTAGAAACATTGTCACAATAAAGCAAGGTGGCACGGGGAAGAAGAAGACCAAGCTCACCAAGAAGAGAGCGAAGCCAACAACACTCCGAGACGGCATTAGCAACGGCCTTGTGCTCGGCCGCGGCGCTGGATCGAGAAACTGTAGGCTGGCATTTGGAAGACCAAGAAATAAGGTTACCTCCTAGAAAGACACAAAACCAGATGTGGACCTACTAGTATCAAGATAGCCAACCCAATCTACATCAGAGTATGCGACAAGTTGATCCACACAAAAAGGAGAAATAGTCAATCCATAGGTAATAGTGCCCTTGATGTATTTGGGAATGCGTTTAACGGCCATCCAATGAGGTAAACGTGGAGCATGCATAAATAAACATACTTGTTGCACAGCATAAGAGATATCGGGGCGAATGAAAGTAAGATACTGAAGAGCACCAACTGAAGATCGATATAAAGTAGGGTCAGGCATCAGATCTCCATCGTCTATGGAAAGTTTAGACATGGAATTTGTAGGTGTACTAAGACAAGAAAAGACCATCTGAAGAGTGCAAGACGGAGATGCCAAAGAAATAATTAAGCCGCCCCAAATCAGTCACATCAAATTCAGAACGTAAAGAACGAAGTAGAGCTTGAAGAAGCACAATAGAAGATGCAGTAAGAACGATATCAACAACATAAACCAACAGTACAACCATGTCACCACCACGACGTAAAATAAATAGTGAAGAATCAGACTTACAACCCGTGAAACCGAGTGTGTGTAGAAAGTAGGCGAAGTGGTTATACCATGCCCGTGGCGCCTGTTTAAGACCATTAATAGACTTATTTGACTTGCACACATGATCTGGAAAATGAGGGTTGAGGAAACCTGGAGGTTGCTTCATGTAAACCTTTTCATTGAGATAACCATTAAAAAAAGCATTTTTAACATCGAGCTGATGAATGGGCCACTGACAAGAAGTAGCGAGAGCAAGAACCGTGCGAACTGTAGCTGGCTTAACAACAGGACTGAAAGTTTCGCCATAATCAATGCCGTACCTTTGTGTGAAACCTTGTGCAACCAACCGAGCTTTATATCGTCTAACTTCACCTGTAGAAGTCTGCTTAATAAGAAAAACTCATTTAGAACCAACAATGTTGCCATGAGCAGGTGGAGGAACAAGATCCCATGTGTGATTACGAATAAGGGCATTATATTCATCAAGCATAGCGGTCTTCCAATTGTGGTCTGTAAGGGCCTGCTCATACGAGAAAGGAAACATCTTATGAGCAAGCACATAAGGTTTAAGAAGAGGTTTTACAATACCAGCCAAGGTTGTCAGAATCGAGATTCTACGTAGGATCGGTGAGGGGTACTCAGGATCGAGATCGTAGAATCGGATCGAGAATCGTAAGATTCTACTTTATATATAAAACAATAACTTGTATCCAATAAAATTATATTACAAGCCTCAAATATATAATGAAGAACATCAAAAAAAGTCCAAAAAAAAAAATCAAGCTAGAAATAAATAAAATAAAAATCAGAATAATTACCCAAGTAACTCAATATGCTAGAAGAATAAGAAAGTAAACAAAAACCAATGATTTATCAAAAAGAAAATGAGCTATGTTTGTGTGTGGCCCGTGGGTCAGTGTCAAACCTCGGTGGGTGGCTGGGGCAGTCGGCCGCAATCGGTGGTGGCTAGGGCTACCGGTGAAGATAAGTGAAGAGTATAATGTGAGAGAATGATTAGGGTTAGGTTATAGGAGAAGGGAAGGGGGGAAAAATGAGAAAGGAGAAGGGGAAAGTAAAAAAAAAAAAAAAAAAAAATGAAAAAAATAACCTATAGAATTAGTAGAAGTAGAATCGGAGTAGAATCGGAGTAGAATCGGTAGAATCGAGGTAGAATAAGTGTCAGAACTCAAATATGTTATTTTTTATTATTGACTTGGTAGAATCGGCGATCCTACCGATCCTACCCCTATTCTACCGATCCTATACGATTTCGTTGCGAGTCTACTTTCTTACGATTTTTTACTCGATTCGAGTCGGTAGGGTATAGTGGGATCGTAGGATCGTACGATCCTACGATCCGACTCGCGATTTTGATAACCATGATACCAGCCTTAGAACGTGTGAGCATAGGGTGAAGAGATCGAGAAGCATCCCGAGGTGGGCATGATGCATCAGTCACGACTGGAGCAGGGCCACACATGGTCTAGGGCTCGGTGGGTGACTGCAGTGAGGTAGGCACCAGTGCGGGAACCCGAGAAGGAGAGCCTGATAGTGTACGGTGGGTTGGGTGGCGGGACCGGGCTCATGCCAGCGAAGGGAGAGGCAGCGAGAGGTAAGGAGAAGACCTCATGGAGACGGGTCATCGTTTCATCGGAAAAGATACCCAACCAAGCGAAAGGAAAATCTGTTTCATCAAAGACAACATGTCTCAAAATAATGACTTTGTTAGTATAAAGATCTAAGCATTTGTAGCCCTTATGATTTGGTGGATAGCCCAGGAAAACACACAAAGTAGACCGGGGTGCAAGTTTATGTGGAGCAGTTGTAGTTAAATTAGGATAGCAAGCACTTCCAAACACACGAAGATGATCACAATCAACCTTTTGTTTATAGAGGCGTTGATATGGGATCTTTTTCTTAATGGCAGTAGAGGGTAACAAGTTGAAAATATGAGTAGCAGCCAAAACAGCCTCAACCCAATACTCAAGAGGCATACAAGCTTGAAAAAGGAGAGTTCGCATCATACTGCCAATAGTGCAGTGCATGCGTTTAGCTTTCCCATTTTGTTGGGATGTATGAGGGCATGAAACCCGACTAAGGATGCCCCGTTGTATAAAAAGTCCATTAAAATCACGATTACTATATTCAGTCTTATTGGCACATTGAAATTGTTTAATTTTCACACCAAATTGATTCAAGACCAGCGCACGAAATGGAAGAAATAAATCAAAGCCGTCTGATTTTGCACGCTTCAGGTAAATCCACACAAAATGAGCATAGTCATCCAAAAATAATAAATAATATTTATAGCCACTGAAACTAGAAACATGTGATATCCATATATCAGAATGAACAATGTCAAAAAGGACGCGTAGCACTAGAAACAGACTTCTGAAAAGGTAAACGAATGTGCTTGCCTAATTGGCAAGCATGACACAAACTAGACTCTGAAGGAGTGGAACAGGAAATAAATTTGTGCTCGACTAAGGATGCTAAAACTGGTTCTCCTGGATGGCCTAGGCGTCGATGCCAAAGAGAAGAGGAGACTCGGGAAGCAATGAGCGATGTAGTGATGGTAGGTGATCCTGGTACTGTAAAAAGAGGGTCCGGACTGACACAGCGGATGATAGTTGATTTCAGTTTAGGATCCTTGACAGAAAAACCAAAACAGTCAAATTCAAGAAGGCAATTGTTATCGGAACAAAATTGACGAACATAAAGAAAATTTTTGATAGACCAGGAACAAATAGAATTTTATTTAAAACAAAGCGACCCACAGGAGTAGATATGAAATAAGATCCAATACCAGCAATAGAGAGACAAGCGCCGTTACCAACTAAAATTTTATCAGGCCCACTATACGGAGACAAGGACGTTAAGATACCTGGATTATTTGTCATGTGGGAGGAGGCCCCGCTATCCATGACCCAAGATGGGTCAAAGGTAGGGGTGGAATAATATTGTGGAGAAAACTGACTCGCATCAAATTCTGGATAGAAACCATAGCCAGTGGTATAAATATTATTTGCATGATGAAATTGTGGATTAGAAACATTACCACCCGAAGGAGCAGAACCAAATTGAGGAGGCCCGTATGGTGTGTTGAATTGGGGGACAAATGGCATATACGACATTCCCCTAAAATTCGGTCCCCACATATTCTGCAACCACGGATTGCCATAACCACGACCATGTTTACCACGACCTCGACCATTACCACGACCTCCACGACCTCGATCATTACCACGTCCATTACCATACTGATTTCTATAACCTGACTGTTGCTATTGAGCGGGAAAAGGGGCTTGCGGATCGGTGACCGGTGGCTGTGGTGGTGCTAAGACGACCGGTGTGGCCGTGACCGGCGCAGTGGTGGTGGGCGTGTCCGATGCACCGGCGGCGAGAAGTACTGATGAAGTACCTGCACTGGCATTCTTAAGGCGAGATTTCTCATTTATCAACATAGAACGGAACTCAATAAAGGAGGGAAAGGGAACTCGTGACGTAATAGATGTACAAACAGCATTAAAATCCTTGTCATCAGAGAGACCATCCACAGCAGCGAGAAACATGTCAACAACAGTAATGGAGGCATTGACAGACTTAAGATTATCAGCCAAAGATTTGATTTTGGTGAGATAAGCCAACATGGAGAGATTGCCTTTCTTAATATTGGTTAATTCACGTTTAAATTGCAATTGGTGTGATTGCGCAAAATCAGTAAAAAGACAGGTGATAGAATCCTAAAGTGATGCAGCAGTTATATCATCATGATTACCACACACTGCACTAGCAAGGTCGGGAGAGATAGTACCAAATATCAAGGAAATAAGAAGATTATCAACTTGTCGCCAATAACGATATTGAGGATCTAATGCAGGAGGTTAAGAAGAAGTGCCATCAAGATGATCATCCACAGCATAACCTCAACAAGCGGAGAGAAAAGAACGGCGCTGGACTAGATATGTGGAGGGATCGTTTATATTTAGCGTGGAAGAAATCTGATGTCGAATGTTTAAAACACTGAATGGTGTAGGAAGAGAAGGGCCACCGGCGGGAAGAGGAGACGCAGCGTCCTGCGCAGCGGTGCTAAACGAAGTTGCGTCGGCCATTGAGGTTAAATGGCTAGGGTTGCTTCGGGGAGGCAGAGGGCAGCGGCGGCTAGGCTTGGTGGCAGCCAGGGTTTTTTTTTTTGGAAAAGGAAAGGGAAAGTTTGCTAGGGTTTGCCTTGATTTACGAGAGAGCTATGGTTAGCTCTGATACCACAAAAGAATATAATTGTGGGAATAATTGGTACCCATATAATAGGAGCCCTCTCGTATATATAATGATTTACAATACATGACAGGCCTAATGGGCCTAATATATGGGTCCAATACATATGTACACTTATAACCCATTACAAATATGACCCACTATACAATATACTCTAACATTCACCACTACACAACCAAACACTTCAGTGTAAAAAAATACAAATATTAAATGGATAGATCTTATTAAAACAGCTAAGTTAAAATAAGTTGAACCAAACACGCTCTAAAAGATGAAAATTATCGTGTAAGTCCCACAACAAAAGTAATATGACGACCAAAACCAACAGTTATAGTAGGTCGCTCTATACCACTCTTGGTTGCAGTGTGGAATTCTCAAAATTTGAGTAAGCTTAAAACATATTGCAACTTTTGTATTGAGCTTTCGCTCTTTATTTATCAAAATATATATATATATATATATATATATATATATATATATATATTGTCTGCTAGCATCCTACACTCAACATAATATGCAACAAAATTATCTATCTTATTATTACAACCCTCAAAATTAACCTTAACAAATCCTTGCAGAAATCCCCGTCTAACTTGGGTTTCTCTCTTAATACATCATAGTCTTGACACTTTCGATATCAAAAAAGATGGTTATTCCTAATTAATCTTTTGTACAGAGTCGCATGTGATTGCCACACTAAGTAAGAATGTTTAAGGTAGAAACTTCTAGTTAAAATTTGCCGAGTTTTGCAGAGGGTATCAAATTTATAAAATTTTTAAATTATAAAGTACCTAAGTGATAAAATAATCGGATACCTAGGTTTATAAAGGATAAAACTCATGATAATTGAATTGAACCAGTAGATAATATGGCATATATATGATATAAAAGCATAGTACAATGTACAAGATTTAAAGTAAATTTTATGAGACTGCTGATACTGGTGTAGTGATCGCCCCCTCCACGTCCCCAACGGCCTCAATGGAAGCATCCATAGCCGTAGATTCAGGATGAAGAGCAGAATCGGACGGCCCAGATTTATTCTTGATGAACTCAATGCAGTCAGCCATTGCTTCATTATGGTATGGATCATATAATGAGCATGATGATGATGATGATACACTACGAACATGCCTATGATGCCCATGATGAGGATTTGGTGATGAGGACTTAGAGAGGGCAGTGAGCATGATTAGCCGGAGCACCGCCTCTTGGAACCTTTCCAGGAGCGATGCCGGTGGGACTCGGGTCGTGGTGGTGGTCATTGTCGGGGTGGAGGTGGCGGCAACGGTGGTGGTGGGTCTGATGAGAGGGAGGCATAGGTACTGGGTCTTCATGCTTTTTGTTAGTTGGGGGGCAGGGAATCTATGGGTGCAACTGCTTTGCTATAAATACGAAAAACAAAGCATGTCTAATTATAGGTCTTTTTACTGAAAACTACCTACATTTTATGCACGATTTCAAAAAAATCATCGAATTTACACCTTAAATTTTAAAAATTTTTCAATACTACACATAATGCTAATGTCGTTATAGATATGAATCAAATTAGACCAAAGAGCGGATAAGGATTGTTGTGAACTTCACATATGAGTCTATTTAGTAAAATGTCCCGCAGGAGTTTTGAGAGTAAAGAAATCTCTAATTAATGTCAATTGGTTTTAAAATAATACCTCACCTAGGCTTATATATGGACTTCATGTATGCCAACTATGTGGGATAGGGCCTAAAGACGCGATGAAGTTTAACAAGGATCGAGGGAATAATAATTGGGTCCAATTTTGGGTTAAGTTATATGGTTCAAATTGATTTTCAATCCTTACCGATATTTTATTTTTTAAAGATGTTCATTACTTCACAACTAAAGAAATTGAGTTAAACCGAAGGAGTTTTATGAAACTAAGAATAAATTTATCTAATATGAAAGCATGAGTTCCTTTAAATAAACGATAGAAATTTTTAAAATATATTATAATATTGGTTGAATAATCTTTTTTTAATTGTATTAAAAAATTATCTAAGTATTGAAATTTATTCTTGGTTCACATGGTTACATGTGCAGGGTCCACGCTTTCCTTTTGCATTCAATTAGTCCATGCCTCCACCGCTACTGTATTCAATTATATGTATGGTTTATTTATATTTTAGTATCTTGATCTTTTTAAAATAATAAAAATGATTCTAATTTTTTTGAACCAATAAAAGGATCTGTAAATTTTTGTCATATTAATAAAAAAAGACTCTTTTTTAGTGTGATGATATTATTTGCTATCGATGGAGTTGGCATAGCAACTAACCGGATAATCCTTTTTCAAAGTAAACATTTATTCAAAATTTCTTGATCTTGTCCTGCTTGGCATTTGCAATTGGAGTATATAATTGAGTTTATAATTGAAATTAAAGTCCAAAATTCTAAATTTATTACTTCGTTCATCTATTAGAATTGAGGATTCATTTACCAGGCATTAAAGCATCGGATCCTATTAGAACTTCGAAGTTAAGCGTGCTTGGGTGAGAACAGTACTAGGACGGGTGACCTCCTGAGAAGTTCTCGTAATGCTAACCCTATAAGGTTAGGGGTCATCGGAAACAGCCTCTCGACAGGGTTACACCCTGTAAGGGTAAGGCTGCGTACATTCACCCCTTCCAGACCCCACTTATCCGGAAGTCCTTAAGGTATTAAGTTTGTTGTTGTTGTTGTTCATCTATTAGAATCGAAATTTAAATTTCAACCGTTCAATTCAATAAGCGGTATAATTGCTAATTCGACAGTTATTTCAAAATGATCATCTAATTTATTGTCAAAACTCTGGACATATTTTTCCAAAGAAAGAAAAAAAAATCCCAATTAATCAACACAAAAACCCTCCAACTTTCTTTTTTAGGTGAATTACGTATTAGTACTTTAAGGTTTGATGTATTAATTTTTTAATTCATAAACTTTGTGAAATAATTTTTTAGTCAAAAAAATTAAATGAATTTAGTAAAATAATCTAAATAGTGATGCATAAGGGCAAAAAACAGGTCCCACTTTTATTCTTTCATATCGTTGTTCGGACTATTTTATTAAATACACATAACTTTTGGACTTAAAAAATTAATACACTAAATCTTAGGGTACTAATATGTAATTTGCCCTTTTTTTTCTCTAATCCTGCGGCTCGGGTCTCATCTTCAACAACAATAGCAACAGCAATCCTCAAACAGGCTCTCGCCATGATAGAGTATGCGAAGGCGAGATGTACATAGTCTATGCTACCACGTAGGGAGGCTGTTTTCAAAGGATCCGCAACCCTAAAAGACAAAGACGAAACAATATTTATAAAATACAAGTCAAATAAAATATTACAAGACATGCAAGCCTAAGAACGCTGTGAACTATCATCTATGTACTCGGGTCTCTTCTTCCTTATGGGAAAAAGCCAACCCATCACATGAAACCCCTTCTTCTTCTTGCTCTTACTCACGCCCACCTCCTCCTCCCTCCGAAACGACGTCGTTCTCTCCACCATTCCACCACCACCACCACCGTACATCTCCCTTGCAAGCGACAGCGGGCTTGCAAACCTCACAAACTTCTTATTAAAACTATTCCTCCCCACCTCGAAACCCAACCGAGGGGGCGCCACCCCATGATCCACCACCACCTCCTCGGCCTCCTCTGCCACCGGTGGTACCGGTGGTGGTGGTGGTGGTGGTGGGATTCGAGTCTTGGTCTCAACAAACTTGATCTCCTCGATCTCAGGGGTAATGGACGGCTGAGATGAACCCGGTGGAATGGACTTGAAGGCACGGAAGAGCTGTCTCTGTGTGAGATGAAGCTCGTCGCGTAGAGACTTGAGATGGGTCGCCATTAGAGAGCCTTCTGCTCTAGCCTTTTGTAGGCTCTTCTTTGTCTCTTCTAGCTCTTCTTTCAGTTTTGTTGCTTCTCTTTCTCCTTCATTGCTTGCTTTATTGTTGTTTCTCATCTGTCATTGCATCAACATCCTCAAATTGTAATATTCTTTTACATTTTTTGTAGGAATTTTTACCATTTATTATCTCGGTATCGTGATGTGTTGATATATAAATTAGGTTTTATAAGGTATAAAATGTTTATCACCTACTTATTCTATGGAGTCCCATGATTTTCTTGTTTAAAACCCAACAAATTTTCACCGTAAAATAGAGATATTATGCATAATTATGATATGTAATATATATGAGTAATGTTAGTGATTTAGCAAAAATTTGTAAGGTTACTCTCGGTGTGTTAAGCTTGTGTGTCCTTTAGCATTTTTCATCAAAAATCACCACGTTTAGACTAAAGAGCCAATGTATTATCACAATTATGTTTCACCGTAAATTAGATGGCTCTTGAAGAAATCTTCCAATTGATCGCGATAAAGTTGATGCCTTCTTCTTCTATTGGGAAAAGGTATTGTCCTTCATTTTCGTTTTTAAAATATTATGTGCTAGCTTCATGGGCCGATGGACCCAAGTTTGGTGAATCACAATGCTACTGAAATAGCTGCTTTGGAACTCTAATTTGTTAGAACTTTTATTAAAATCAGTGGTATTATAAGTTTGTTTCTACTGTGTATTACTATTTGTAATGAGAAAAACATGCATGTCATGATCTTTAAGATGATCTAAACCCTTTAGACGTCAAATGAGAATTCACCTGTCAAACTAAGTTTGAAGCTCTAAAATATTAGAACCAGCCCTTATTAATGCACATAAATGTTTTCTCGTTTTCTGAGGGAAAATCAACTTCCCTTGAACAAAAAAAACACTTTCTATACTATAAAATATAATTACTATAAATTTAAGCAAAATTATAATAAAAATAGGATAGAGAAAATTTTCCATAAAACCAAACAGAACGCCACCAAAGGATCATATTGCAAAAGAAAAAAGAAGAGACCTCTTTGAGATGCCGTGCGCGGATCTCCCCAGCTAAGACACGCTCGCCAAACAAGGCGACAGCAGCCTTGACAGACGGGAAAGGCGGTCGGCGGTCGATGGTCACCCGCCCTTTGACCACCACTCCGCTCTCGAGTTCCTTATTCTGATCCATCTTCTCCAGTGATGTGATTAATGTAGATGATGATGAAGGTGAAGACAAATTTGGCCTTTTTTATACATAACATTTATGTTGATAGTATATAGTTCTATATGATCGGTGAATGTTGTGTTTGTTGTAATGGTGGGGTCTCATTCTCCTAATTTGAAACAAAATCAACTAAGTGATGTTAGTGGAGGAAACATTATGTTTGCAAGTAAAAAATTTATCATTTAAATTAACTGATAAAAAGAGACAAAAAAAAATTACAGAGAAACAGAAAAAAAATTTCAAGATTTACATTTTTTTTCCAATAATTAACGACATAATCACAATACATAATAGGCAACTCAAATAAAGTGAGGACTAGGACATCCCGTATAAATACAGGGATCAAAAAGTGGAAAAAAGCAATATCCCGTATAAATTCAAGATTTACATCGTGTTGAGTTATTTTGTGTGGAGCCTACTTTCATACGGCACAATCTGGAATGGAATGGACTGGCTGGTACTCGTTAACCCAATACGGGGGTCCGGCCTCGGAACAATTTTTTGGGCCTCAGTTTGGGCCCGAGTTGAGGTTCAAGCCCATGATTGGTGGTTCTGCTGAATATCTAGGGTTTCCTATGGTGTGCCTATATATACCCGGTTCTAGGGTTTAAGAGAGTAAAGCGAATTGAAGAAAACTCTTTGTAACAATTCCAAAGCAATAAAATTCTCCTTGCAACTCCGTGGAAGTAGGCAATTTTGGCCGAATCACGTAAATTTGTGTGTTTATTATTTATTTTGCTTGTTGAATTTTTGTTGTTTATTTATTGCATTTCCCAACACAATGTTGATCAGTTGTGGCTATATTCAAAAAATTGCAGAGATTCTTACTATCTATTCTAGAAAGAGTACAGGAGAATTTTCACAATATTTCACCCACAAGAATAATTTAATTGTTCGAATAATACTAAATGTTTACAGTCGAAAAAGATGTCAAGACCTCGTAGGATGAAGCAGCGAACCTCCATGCCCAACAAGATGTTTTGAGTCATCATCTACTCGATCGAGTGCTTCGATATGAATCCCCCTTGCCATTGCAAAACTCGTTCCCATCATTTACCTTCCATTTTTGATTTAATTTCTCTGCTTTTTGTTCCCCGTTTCCTCATTGGTGTCCTAGGCCTCGATTTAGTCGAGTGGTCTATCTTGTATCGCAACCTTGTCGCTAATTATCAAAAAAAAATTGTTCTGTTTTTGTACCTTTTCTGGTTGTTTGTGAACAGAATAAGCGGACTTCTTTTATTGCTTTAATTACTTACCCTTTACTAGTGCACGGTATCACCTTTATTTAATGCCAGGGTGTCACCTTTATTTAATGCGTTCATCCACTGAGCCAGAAATGACACTTTGGTGCATTCGTGTAAAAGTTCGACATTAGCTGTGTTAAGAAACCAACTATACTAACCATTGAGGTTGACTCAATGGAACAGTTCTTGTTAGACCTTGATACCATCTATTTAAGATCACCTACAGGAATTACTAAATTATAAATCGAAGTAGCAATAATAAATAAAAGGGATAGGGGAGAAATCTAGAAATTACGTGGTTCAACCGAAGCCTACATCCACGGAGGGGAGCATAGTAGATTCTTTATAATATTGGAGTTTACATTGGACATCTCGACTCTCAATCCTCTTAACTCAAACCATAATGAGAACATATACGAGGAGAGTGAAAAGCGGGAGCTGCAGAAATTTCTTGAGGATATGTTGCCTAGGAAAAGTAGGCCGGAAAAGAGCAAGGAATCAGGCAAACGAAATAAGGGGAAGCAGATCAAATGGGGCAAATCGTCAAAGGCACCTCAGAGGAAGAAGAAATGAAATAGGGAGAATAGATACGATTTGATCTCGGAAGCAAAGTATGATGAGATGATCCTTCAAGCGGAGCGGGTAATTGACATGGGGAAAAGGATTGGTTATAATTTCGATGGATTTGACCCTCCCATGGTGGCAGATTTGCTGGCTAAATGAGGCAGATGTTTTTGTCGTTGAGGCTCAGTCTTGCTGTGGTCTCCTGCGTGGGTGGTTCGGTTCTTCTTCTTTTGGTTTCCTGGTTTTTGTTTGGTTTGTGTGTGTTTTGGGTTGCGTGTGCTCGTTGTCTGTCCTTTCGGGTTTTGGGTGTTTTGGCTTTGTTTTTTGTTGCCCTTCTTGTTCCTCCCTCCGTTTTCGGAGCGGCCTTGGCCTCGTCTTTTCGAGGGCCGTCTGTTCTTCGGCTTTGCCGATAATTATCAAAAAATATATATATATAGAGCTTCTCACACTATACCCTAGTGTGACATGGACCCAAATAGGATTAGCCCA
This sequence comes from Simmondsia chinensis, assembly GCA_018398585.1. NCBI lineage: Eukaryota > Viridiplantae > Streptophyta > Magnoliopsida > Caryophyllales > Simmondsiaceae > Simmondsia > Simmondsia chinensis. The sequence goes on along the minus strand of JAGTTD010000009.1, from coordinate 34,576,256 downwards.
ATCCTATAACTTATAAACCAAACCCAATATAACCAAGCTCCACATATAACCTAATAGTTCTATATTTACCCATTGGAGGGCTCGTATAGGAGTAGCAGATTTAGCAGCTTAGAGCAAGGTAGCCCAGCCTTGTGCTATCACTAGTATTCTAGGCCTTTAGGGTAGTCCAGATTCGGCACACTTGTGAACGATCTGATCTTCTGATTTGACTATTTGTTTATCGGCTTATCGGTTTATCGGCCTATTTGCAATCTTCTATTTCTCTGCCTATTTCTCTGACTTTTATTTGCCTAACTTTTCCCTACTTATATGCTTATTTGCTCTCTTGCTGTCAGGCTACTAGGCTTCATGGATGCTGACAAGCTTTTCAGGTTGGGGGTTCTCGGAAACAGTCTCCCTTCAGGGCAGCTCTTGGAAGGGGGAAGGCTGCGTATATCTATCCCCACTAGACCCTGTAGATGCGGGAGCCTTTGAGGCACTGGGTTGTTGTTGTTGTTGTCGTCTTTAAAAACTCTATTTTAGAGCTTGAAAAAGTATAGAGTAAATTGAAGAAAACTCTTTGTAACAATTCCAAAGCAATAAGATCTCCCTGCAACTCCATGGACATAGGCATTTTAAGCCGAGCCACGTAAATATATGTGTTTATTTTCATTTTCTCGTTGAATCTTTCATTTTTTTTAGTTGTTGCGTTTCTTAACAATTAAAGACAACCAATGAAAGAGTTGACCCTTGAGATTCATTACTTTGCAAAACAGTTCATAACAAAGTTTGCTGCCCCACGGGAATGTGTAAAATGAACATTGTTAAAAGTACATAAGACTAAAGCCATAATAGTGTTGATCAAAAAATTGCCAATTTTAATGTAGAAGATTGCAGAGTCGACATCGAGGAGAAGTTGTATCACATTACATTGCTTGGGATTCTTTGATAAATTTGTAACTGATCAGTTTTCACTTCACAACCCTAACTCTTACGTGGATAACTCATAATTTATTAACGAAGTACGAACTATATTGATGAAAGGTGATTGATTAAAAAAAAAAAATTTAATAGTAATAAGTATTCCTTTTACATGTGAAAGTCACAGTAATAAACTATTAAAACTCTATATGTGAGCCTAGTAATTAGAACCTCATATAGGAGTTGTGAAAGTGAAGAGATTAATTTATAGCTTAACAGGTCACTCCATCTAATGTCAATTAGTTTTATAATAGAATTCCACTTGAGCTTATATATGAATCTCGTATGTTCCAATTTCGTGGGTCGTGAAATTTAACAAAAACTATTAAAAGTATTTTCGGGTTAAAAACCTTATAATAAGTATAATTGAGGTAATATTAATTGGTAAAATATGATAAAATAATGGGTTTTCTTGGCGTCCACTTCACTTGAATTCAGTTGGGGTGGAAGTTGTAATATCTTTATCCCTGTTCGATATTAGGCATGAGCATCATCACCCTGCTAAATAAATATGGGACTTGACAATTATATAAAAAAAATTATTTATATTTTAATATCCGATATTTTTTAAATTAATAAAAATAAGTTTGGCCTTTTGAATAAATAAATAGGCCTTTAAACTTTTGTCGTATTAATAAAAATGTCCATCTTCGTGTGATGACATTATTTTTCTTCAACAGAGCTGACATGAATACTACTTTTTTTTATTAATGTTATACTAAAATGATAAAAATACTCTTCTAAAATCATATTTTTAAGCAAATCAACCGAAAACAGATATTGAAGGGTACTTTTGCCATTTAACTGTGGCATTAATAAAAAAATCAGTTGTCACCTCAGCTCTGTTGACAGAAAATGACGATATCACGACAAAAGGACACTTTTTTATTAATACGAAAATACTTAAGGGTTTTTTTTATTAGTTCGAAAGGGGCCAAGGCCTTTTTTATTATTTCAAAAAAGTTAGAGTCAACCGTGTGCTGTTTTTGTGAATAAAAAAAAAAGGATCAAATTACTAAAATATAAATAATCTTATTTAAAATAACAAAATTCTCAATATTTACTGTAAGGAGATTTAACTTGATCTTAAATTATTTAACTATTATTAACACGAGAAATCACTTCTACTTGGATTTTGTAAATTTGTTCCTTCTTTCTTTTAGGGCTGAGGGGCCTTTGACATAATTTCTCCATACGGTAGCACTTGTAGGAGTAAGATTGCGTACATCTTACCGTCTCCAAATCCTGCCTTGGCGGGAGCTTCTTTGAGGCATTGGGCGGTTGTTGTTGTTGTTGGATTCTCATATGATATAAGTTGTATACAGTAGGAGTTGATAATGAAAAAATTTTAGTCATATAATATTATTTAGTGTCATAGGCTAAAAATTGGGTAAATCACATATAAATATCGTGAGATTTGATATATTAATTTTTTAGTGCATAAACTTTGTAGAATAAATTTGTAATATAAAAGTTATATTTATTTAATAAAATAGTCAATAATCAGGAAAAAAATAATAAATTAGTCTAAATTATGTAGTGAAAAGGGTGCAAATCCTCTCAACATAGAAAATAAAGTGACGGATATCCTTTATTTAAAAATAAATTTAATAATCAATAATATTTTTTTTTTTTTTAAATGGTAAAGACAAGAAAGAGACTTTAACGTCCGCACCTCAACGCCGGACATCCTGAAGCCTCAGCCCTAGAGATGAGAAGGAGGGGGGCGAATGGCTCCACAAGGTACAGCTGGAACCCTGTACTCCCCAAACCTTCGCTAGCCATAAAATCTGCAGATCTATTCGCCTCGCGTAATACATGAGAAAACTTTAGATTTCTAAACTTTCCCACGAGGGCTCTGATTTCATCTCTGATGGTTCTGATATCATTTGGGCAAGAATACTCTTCCTTGAAAGTTTTAATGACGACCTCATTGTCTCCTTCGACTATTACACTATCGGTTCCAAGGGATATGGCCTCATACATACCATCATGAGTAGCAGTCGCCTCAGCCACAATGACTGGAGCATTACCCAGCTTTCTAGTACCGCTTCGAAGGATCTTACCACTGGCATCTCTAATGACAAAACCTGACGCTGCCGATGTTCCCCTTTTTGCCCCATCGAAGTTGCTCTTTATCCACCCTGGATCCGGAGGGGACCAGCTAACCCAAAGATTTCTTTTTCCAGCAGTGGCCCTATTATGGTTACAATCAGCTTCGTAACAATCAACCTTGGATCTACACTGCCATTCCAATTCCATTGTTCTAGCTCGATTAAGGGTCTGAGTGACAAGAGGTTTTTCCTTTCTGAATATCGCGGAGTTTCTATCCTTCCAGATCCGCCAGCACATAATCACAAATTTATCTATGTCCTTGCTTTTCCTTCTTGCTTGGATCTCGTTCCTTATATCCCCTCGGGTTGGGCGATGAGGAATCCACCTGGAGACTGCAGTTGAGTTCCAGACCTGTTTTGTTCGAGGGCAACCGAGAAACAAGTGGGAAGCGTCATCATTAATATTGTTGCACCACAAGCATCTGTCATCCCAATCGCGGATGCGCTTTTTCATTTGGTCACCTGTGGCCAGATATTCATTGAGGACTTGCCAAAGAAATTTTTTTACTTTAGGTTGAACGTCCAGGTTCCAAATCCACCGGAATTCCCAGCCATTTTTGTCTTCCCAGTTGATATTATGCGCTAGCTAGGTAGCAGACTTAACGCTGAAGTCACCTGAACTTGTGTAGCCCCATCCCAATTGGTCCTCAACAGGCATATGAGGGATTGGAATACCCATAATGGAATTAAGGGTCCGAGGAGAGACCAAATCACTCAAGAGGTCATGATTCCACTCTCCATTAGAGATGACATCAGCCACACAGAGGGAGGAATCCACCCCACTAAGATTGTCACTTCTTTCCGCAATAAGGGGAGCCTTGCCCACCCACCAGTCATTCCAGAAGTTTATCTGGTTACCCTTCCCTACTCTCCATTTCAAACCTTTATGGAGAATTGGTCTAACAGCCAATATTCCTTTCCACGCTGGAGAATCCGTCTTTTTTGACCTGTACTCAAACAGAGAGTTTCCTTTTAGGTACTTTTCCTTGATGACTTTGACCGACAGATTGTCTTCATTGATTATGATTCGCCATCCCAATTTGCAAAGGAATGCCTGATTAACAGTTTCCATTCTTCGCAACCCCAATCTGCCTGCTCCTTTTGGACGACAAATGGAGTCCCAGGCTGCAAGATTGATCCCCTTTCTTCCTGCTGTGTTCCAAAAGAAGCGCCTACTTATAGAGTCCCCTTGTTTGCAGGTTCTTTTGGGAAGTTTAAAACACTGCATAACATGACTTGGGATAGTTTCAATAGAGGCCTGAATCAGAGTGGCCCTTCCTGCCTTGGAGAGAGTGTCCGCCTTCCACCTCGAGACTTTACTCTCCATTTTGCGAATCAAGTCTCCAGCAACTTGCAATAAGAATCTACCTGTTCCAAAGTTACACCTTAAGTAGCGTCCCAGGAATGCATTGCTAGGGATGCCCAAGATATCAGAGATACGCTGTCCTTGATTCATATCAATATTAGAGGAGAAAACAGCTGCTGACTTTGACCGATTTATCTGGAGTCCTGAATCAACACAAAATTGGTTCATGATCATATGCAATCGTTGAGCAGCCTCCACTTTGGCATCACAAAAGAGAAGACAATCATCAGCAAAGAATAGGCAAGGGATCGGGCTGCCTCCTCTTGACAACTTGATCGCTATTCCTGATTTCCTTTCTTGACCGATCTCCTGCAGGTTAGAAGCCAAAACTTCCAAGCACAGGATGAACAAAAAGGGGAAGAGGGGGTCACCTTGGCGAAGACCTCTGGATGGTGAGAACCAACCCATAGGATTATCTTCGATTAGCACTGAGTATGACGTAGTAGAAACACATTCCATGATCCAGTTCACCCATATGTCGTGGAACCCCAATTGGCGCAAGACCTGTGTTAGGAAACCCCATTCCACTCTATCGTACACCTTCTTCATATCCAGTTTTGCTGCTACCCAGCTAGACTTTCCTTTCTTTTTCCTAAATGCAGCCAGGACCTCGTGAGCAACAAGAATGTTATCCTAGATATTTCGGCCTGGAACAAAGGCTGCCTGCCATTGTGACACAACTTTGGACATTAGCGGTTTCATTCTATTAACAAGGACCTTTGTAATAATTTTATATAGAACATTACAGAGGCTTATTGGTCGGTACTGGTTAATAGTACGGGGCGCATCCACTTTGGGGATGAGATTAATAAAGGTATGGTTGAGTTCACGCAACAAAGAGCCGCCCCTTAGAGTGGTTCTTATTGCTTCGCATACATCTTTTCCTATAATGTTCCAGTAGGATTGAAAGAATAAGGCCGAGAAACCGTCTGGGCTTGGGGTTTTGTGGGGGTTCATATCAAAAACCGCTGCTGAGATCTCGTGATCCGAGAACTCTGCGATAAGCGCCTCATTGTCAGCCTCTGAGATTCTCCGTTTCAGTTTGGAAATAGAGGGAAAGATGGTCCGTGTGCCACTAGATTTAAATCTCTTTATGAATTCCTGGATAAAGTTATTTCCAATATCACCTTTATCCGTAAGAGTTAGGCCTAATTCATTTTGGATTTCCAAGATACTCCTTCTTCTTCTTCGGGCCTGGACCGATGCGAAAAAGAATTTAGAATTTCTGTCTCCTTTTGTAAGCCATTCCTTACGCCGGTATTTTGCCCAGTACTTATGATTGTCAAAAAGGATCTTTTCTTGCTGCATGAGCAGTCTTTTGAGTCTACTGTGCAAATGTTGGTTGCACGGGTCCTGATCTAATTTAGCCTGTACCTTTCGTAATCTTTGTTCATTTGCTTCCTTTAGTAGCTTAATTCTGCCAGCACTAAAGTTCTTGTTATCTTTAATAAGCTTTTTTATACTTTTCAGTTTTTGGACTACTTCATACATTCATGATCCATTTATTCTCGTGCCCCAAACATGGCGAATAATATTCTCCATGGCTTTATTTTTGGTCCATCCAGGTTGGAACCTGAATGGGGGGGCCTTGTGCAGCCCCTCTGCCTCCGTACATAGAAGCATCGGGGAATGGTCCGAGACAGGCCCAAAGCCATTATAAACAAAGGAGTTTGGGAAGCTTTGGAACCACTCACAACTGCCCAAAGCCCAATCAAGCTTCTCTTGGATATAGATACTGTTAATTTTCCTTGCCCATGTAAATTTCTGACCAGTCCAGGGAAGATCCTCAAGTTCAAAGTGCAGACACAAATTGTTGAGTCTATTAAGTCTTCTGGCGTTGACAGGGGTCCCCCCTTGTTTGTCTCCGGGATGTTTTAGCTCATTGAAGTCCCCTACAATGCACCATGGCTTACCTTTAAAATGATTAAGGTCATGGAGTGCGGACCAGAACTGGTCCTTTTCTCTTTCTTTTGTAGGGCCATAAATGAATGACATTAGGCCCATCTTGTTGCTATCCTTTTCCAGAACATGAGTGTGTGCCAATCGATTATTATAAAAGAGAATGTCAATATGGCAATGGGAAGGGAGCCACAACCCGCCCACATGGTTCAAAGGGGGTGAATAGAAGTGCCCATCAAAGCCTAATTTTCCAGTCAAAGACTGGATGGTTGATTCCTTAGCCATGGGTTCCAGAATAGCTATCAAGTCGGGCCTGAACTTCTTAAGAAGTCCTTCTAGTTCTTGTTGTGCGGCCACACGAGCCACTCCTCTAATATTCCAGCACAGGATTTTCAGTGAGAGTAACTCAGTTAAATAGAACCAAAGTTGGGCAAGGACTTGTTCCCGTCCGGACAAAGAGAGCCGTTGGGCCCTGGGCCTTAGGCCATTGAACGGCTCTTTTGTAAAGAGTCGTTGAACTACTATTTTATTAAAAAAAAATTATATATTTTTTTCCCTATAAATACTTAAACCTTCCCAACTCATTTTCTCACCAATTCTTCAATCCTCTCTTCTTTCTCTATACATTCATCATCTCCCATCTTCTCTAACTTTGCTAATTGCAAAAATTGTGCTCTAAAGTTCGAAATTCGTAAAGTATTTGGCTGAAGGTCGAATTTCATTGTTCTCTCGTTTCGGTAATTTTAGTATCGCAATTTTATTTAATTCGCATTTTTAGTTATTTAATTTGCATTACTACTTATATTTTATAAATACTAATCACTTATACTCATATGGCACACAACTCTTCATCATCCTCTGGAACCGGTCGTGCTAGTTCTAGCTCTTCTCGGCCACCCAGAATCCCTAAAAGGAGTAGAATTGTCTTACTTGATACTGAAGAACGAGCTTTTATACAACCAGACTCAACACCCCCATACACTGATGATAGCATAGATTATGACTTTCACAACAACAAGATTATCATGAGTCAGGTGGTGGCGGGGTTGGAGACTCACAAACTGATGAGGAACCCACCCCCACCACCGAAGCCCAGCCTGAAACTAGTACCTCTACTAGTAGGCGTACAACTAGTGGGGTATGGAAGCACTTTACCCTTAATAAGACAACTAATAAAGCAAATTGTAAATTATATGACCCACCTAAGGATTTTAGCCATCAACCTGGTAGTAGGACAGGCACATTAAACAGACACATACTTAGGTGCCACCTCGAGCAATTCCCAGAAAAGAGCCAACAACGTCTAGTACAACAAGTGACCGGTGCACGTGCTAATTTTAGGTTTTCTCAGGAGAGCAACCGAAAGGGGCTAGCTAAATATATAATTATGAGTGAAAGGCCTTTTAATATCAGCGAAGACCCAAATTTCGTCAACTACCTCCAACGAAATGTGAATCCCGCCATTGTGAGGATTCCTCGAAACACCGTAAAGCGGGACGCTTTTACGTTGTACCACGGGATGAAAACTGGGGTCTTTACACATTTTTCGACGAACATGAGCATGTTCTCGTTGACGTCGGACGTATGGACGTCGAAACCCGGCCAACCTTATATGTGCATAACAGCACACTGGACCGATGAATCCTTCATCATGCAAAAGCGGATAATTCATTTTGGACTTTTAGATTGCTCCCACAATGCCGAGGTAATTACGGGTGTGATTTTGTCGACAGTCCGCGACTGGGGCATAGAGCGACGTATCTTCAGTGTTATGTTCGACAATGCTACCAATAACACTGCAGCCGTTACACATTTACTTAGGCAAATGAGACCCATGTTAGGTGGGAAGTGTTTCCATATTCGTTGCGTTTGTCACATTTTGCATTTAATGGTAACGGATGATTTAGATCTTATAAAAGCATCCCTTATCACCTTAAGATCGGTAATAATATCTGTAAAATCATCCAGCACTAGAAAAAGAAAATTTAGAAATTTATGTAGGTTGCATAACATAGAATATAAACAATTCAAATTAGAATCCCAAACTAGGTGGTCATCTACGGTAGAAATGTTAGAGCGTCTTCTACCATACAAAGACGTTCTAATAGAATACGCCCAGGAAAATCGTGCAGAATGGAGTGATTACAACCTGGCCGGTATAAATTGGGAGACAATAGATCAAATTTGTAACTTTTTTAGCACGTTTAAAGAGGCAACAACATTTTTTTCAGGTTGCTACTAACCGACCATGCCTCAAGCAATATCAAGATTGCTTGATATTGTCAATTGGATGGTGGGTAATGAGTTCAACCCCGTTTTGTTCACATCGATTCAGGCAATGAAAGAAACGTTTGCCAAATATTATTTTGAATTACCTCTTACATACTGCTTTGCAACTATTTTAGACCCTCGTTGTAAACGCTCGGGTTTCAACTTGTTTTGCCAATATTTTTTCACGTAATTGAATCCTACTCTTAATATCGACACTTTCATTGCCGATATCGATAACAACTTGCACAGTTTATTTTCTTAATATTCCCGTCAATTAGCGTCCAATAATTCTAGTACTGCAGCAGTAGGATCTTCCACATCTAGTGGAAGTAGTTCACACACGTCATATTCGTGGAAGCTGTTGGAGCAATTTACGCCCACAGCAGCCCCCACATCATGTGACGAGTTAGATTATTATTTGCGGACACCGATGGTCCATATTTTCGGGCCGCCGGCCAACCCGAATTTTGACCTGTTACAATGGTGGAACACAAACCAAACCCAGTATCCCGTGCTTTCCACCATGGCACGTGATATACTAAGTTGTCCGGTGTCTTCAGTAGCATCGGAATATGCTTTCAGTCTTGGTGGCAGGTTGCTTGGAACGAAGAGGGCGAAGCTATCGCCATCAAGCTTGGAGATGTCTGTGTGCTTGAAGGATTGGCTGCTAGCGGAGGCAAGAGAACAACAGAAAATGAAGCTGGATTCATCGAGCGATGAAGAAGACGACCGTACAACCAATACCTCAAATGATGGCCTAGATACCCCCCAAGGCGACTGATATCAACACTTTAATATGTCAATTATTTACTTTTAAATATTGACGTCAAAAGACGACCGCACCCCCAATATACCTCAAAAGACGACCGTACCCCCCATATGTCAAACTTTGTATTTGTACTTATATTTGTTACGTTATTTATGTACCATTATTTTTTTTGATAAGATATTTACCATTACTTATTGTGTATTTTATTTTATTACATATATTTAATGTATATTTAGCATTATTAGTGCTTGAAAAAAAATGTATTTGTATCTCATAGTATTTATCAATGAATTACAATAATTTTAGTACAAAATGACTTTGTATTATTAATTTTTTTTTCTTTTAAAAAGCCGGGGACCGGCCCGCCCGTACTGTAGCGGGGCCGGGCAGGGCCGAAAGTGCTGGCCGACCGGGCTTCGGCCCAGGCCCAGCCGGGCCAGCCCGTTGGCCACCTCTAGGCACTCACCCCAAAGTGTATCCATGAGCGGAAAGCTCGCTTCGTGTTAGTCAAAAAGAACGACAACATGCAAGGCGAAAATTGAAACGCTCCATGCACATTGCTAAACAACAAAGAAAGGAGTGAGAAAAGTATTATCATACAGAACATTAACACACAAAGGACCACAGATATCATTAAAGCACTTAAAAAACAGTATACATCATAACTTTTCACAAAATAAACTAAGGGACAGTACATACACAGACGTTCCATGATCCACAAAAAACTAGACATTGCACCGCCCCTTTGATATCCCTTAGAAAAATAAAAAACGACACGCCCCATAAAAATAGATTAGGTGGATCTATCTTCTTTGGCCCTGACGTGGGCCCCCCTGAGCAAGACAATTTGCGTCTCTTTGAAGTGTCCGCAGATCTTTCATTTCTAGCCAAGGAGGCTTCATCCGCAGAAGGGTCTTGGTCCTCTTCCGGATCCTCTTCCATATTGTCTTCATCCCCTCGAGACTCATCTTTCTTGGAGTGGGTCTGGTTTTGGAAAGTATCGACCCAAATCAGCTCCTCGTTCTCCACCTCCATGTTGACGTTTCTACTATCCCCATAGTCCTCCGGGGTCTCATCCCCCTCCTCATCTTCCCAGGTGGGTCTATTGGTAGTCTTTACTACGGAGTTCTTGCCCTTCTTGGAGCTTTGATCTTCCATTTTGTTAGTTTCCTTACCCATCCCCTTGTCCTCTTTTGTCTTAGTTTCTTGTCCCCACATAGTCGTCTCCCTATGTGCTTGGTTTCTAGGTTCCTGCAGTACTATATTGGGACCTCCCTGCCTACGCCTAGGCTTGGGAACTAGTTTTTCCGGTCTGGGTCTTTTCTTTGGGTGAACGTGGACCCAACGCTCTCTAGACCCGTCTCCTCCCTCACGGTCTAGAGATGGCTCATCCAAGGGAAGGCCCTCTCTGAATCTCTCAACTACTACATGCATCTCCACTGTTTTTTGTAGTTAGGGCAGTTTTTTGTCCCATGGTTCTCTAGTCCATATAAGGCACAAACCTCATACAATCCTTCATAAGTAATAGGAAAGGATTTCTCATTACCCCTAGTTCCCAAAATAATTTTTCCTGGAAGGGTCTTAGCAACATTAATTTCAATACAGGCTCTAGCAAACTTACCCTTCATTCTGGCCTCAGTGAACCCGTCCAACCTAATCAAGGTACCCACAGGTTCGAGGAGACGCCTCAAAGCCTCACGGTGCCAGAATTCAAGTGGGAGGCGTTGGATATGGATCCATTGCGCCACCACCTCAATTTCTGACTCAAAGGGGTCAAACATTTCTTGCCAAGGTCTAAGAACAAAGTTAAAAGAGTGAACAAACCATGGTCTCCCCGCCCATTCAAAGTTCTTGTCTGTCTCGTTTGCAAATTTTAAGAGAAGCCACCCGTTACCTAGCTCAACATAGTCAACATGTCCCTTAACCAGATCCCAATCTACTTTATTTTTAGCCCTAATAGTATTTAAAGGGACAAAGTCCCCCCAAACTTTGGCCAGGAGCCAGAGGGCCTTCATTTCTTCTACTGATTCAACCCCTAAGTCCCCCCAAACTTTGGTATGCTCCTGCCCCGAGTTCATAGGATCGAGGACCACTTCCCACAGGATGTTTATCGCCTCCTGCCCCATCATGATCAAAGGGACTGTGACCCTGATCACAACCAGGGAACTGGAGGGCACGCTTGTAGTTTGGTTGGGATTGTTTTCGGTCGGGAGAACCTATAACTGGACCACCAACGGCACCATGTGACATTGGGAGTCCGGGAACAGGAAGGTCACTGGGAAAATGACTTTCACCCCTGATTGGAGATTCATGGACTCCAGTTTCAGGTTGCATGGGATGATCCCCCAGTGGGTAATGGCAAGAGGCGAGAAAGGGAGAGAAGAGGAGAGAGATTTCGACTTGGGTGGAGAAATCCACTGCTCTTCCCTTCCTTATAAAGACATACCCTTTCCCCTCATCCAGCACCCCTATCTCTTTGTAAAACCTGGCCCTAGCCCCCTAAGAAATCCCCTTTCAGGGAAAAACCACCAAAAGGAGCTGAAAAACCAAGTAGACTTACCTCTATACTCATGCAATTGGATTGTCAGTCTGATGCCGCCGATTTTGACCAATAGGAGGGTATTTTGCATAATCATCCTTTGATCTAGAGGGAAAGCTGCAGATCTAGCCCTTCCACCCCTAGATCTGCACATGCATTGCCTATTGGGGAGGTATTCTTCGTCAACGCTTCTTACTTTCTCTAATTGGGTCGTTTTGGGTCCGTTTTCTCCAGATGTAGTGGAGTGATTTTTGATTTTAGCGATTTTGAGAAGCAAACCCTTTCTTTGGGTAGATAAGACTAGCTTGCCATGATTAAGAGCATAGAGGTTATTGATTGAAGCCGAAAAGCAGCAGAATTGAGGGACGCCATTGGAGGTGAGCTTGGGTTGCTTTCTTGGGAAGGAGAGAAGAGGATTTTGCCTTTCTTTTTTCTTTTTTTTTTTTATGGGCCATGGAGACCCAAATGAAGAGAGAGAAAACGGGAGTTTATATATATATATATGTGGCACAATTTATATGAAAATGTAAGAGGGGCCAATCTTGGCCGTCCATTATAATGAACGGTTAAGATTAGCCCCTATTTTATAAATTAAAAAAAATTTATCTATCCCACCTCCCCCAACCCTTCTTTTCTCTCCCACCCAACCACCGGCCTCTGCCGCCGACCACCACCACCGCCCCAGCCATCGCGAGCGCCGATCACCACTGCCGCTGCCCTACCTTTGTCTCTCTCTTTCGGTAGCCCTTTTCCTCTCACTCCCTGTAAACCTTCTCCCATGCCGCCCACAGCTGCTACAGCCGTCCGCCGCCCCTCCTTTTCTCTCTCTTTCGGTAGCCCTTTCTCTCCCCCCCGTATCCCTTCACTCTCTGCCACCTGTTGCCGCCCGACGGCCGGTGGCGGGGGTGAAGGGATACAGAGAAAAGAAAGAAAGGGCTACCGGAAGAGAGAGAAAAGGAGGGGCAGCAGACAGCGATGGCAGCGATGAGCGGTAGGGGTGAAGGTTTATGGGGATGAGAGAAAAAAAAGAAGGAACAACGGTGGCTTCAGTCAGTGGGTGGGTGGCGGGAGGCAGCGGGCCCTAGCGGGCTGTGCCAGTAGGCGGTGGCAAGCGGTGATGGTCGGTGGCGGCAGGTAGCGGGTTGAGAAAGAGAGAGAGAAAGGAAGGTTTGGTTGTAGGGAGGGAGGACGGATAATTTTTCTTTTTAATTTATAAAACAGGGGCTAATTTCAACCATCCATTGCAATGGATGGCCAAGATAGGCCCCTCTCACCTATATATATATATATATATATATATATATATATATATATATATATATATATATATATATTACCGACTTGATATATGCAGTTCTTTTAGACATCTAATGATTTATATGTGGTTCTAAATATTCGTTTAAGGTTTGTGCAGGTATGTGAGAGAGCAATCACTTGTACTCTTATTAGAAAAAAGATAGTAAAAATCTTTGCAACTCTGTGGAAGCAGTATAATTAGCTGATTCAAATAAATCTCTTATCGTGTTTTCTTTTTCTTTTTGATTTATTGTTCTTTTACTTGTTTCTGGATAAAAGTTCTATATCTCAAAGCTTTGCATTGAAGTTGTTAGAACAAAAAAAAGATTGACATACGAACTTACAAGACTACTCTATACAAACTCTTTTATGTAGTGTCCCTCCACCTTCTCTCTAATATGGTCAGGTTTCAAGTTGCGCCCCTTACCCAACTAGCACCCTCTTACAATCCCTACTTCCATCCTGGCTAATATCGTCATTGTGAAGCTCGTTGATTGTCTCTCTTATACTCTATGGCCTGACCAAATGCTACATTTTCTCCTTATCCTCATCATCGTATTATCAGTCCTAAAAGTTGACTCTATATAAACATTAGTTTCTCTTCATGGGTTAGCATAGAGCGAACATAGGGAGTTGGATTACAACTACATTAAACTGCCCTTTACTCAATAATGTCTACACGTCCTACCCTCCCATGCTATTTGGAAAATATTGAAGAAACACTACCTAAGTAGATGAAAAGCTGAAACTCACTTTTTATTTTTGAAATTTTATACAGCAAAATCACATAGCATGAAACTAAGCCCCTAAATCTAAAATCTAGTCATCTACTTATGACTATATAAAAGGAACATACCCAGTGCCTCAAGGGCTCTCGCCTACGCTGGGTCTTGGGGGGGCGGATGTACGCAGCCTTCCCCCTTAGGGTGTTAACTTGAAGAGAGGTTATTTCCCAGTGCCTCCAACCTGAGGGTGAGAACTTCCCAGGAGGTCACCCATCCTGGTACTACTCTCGCCCAAGCATGCTTAACTTCGAAGTTCTAATGGGATCCGGTAATGACGTGTTGGTGCCCTCATTGTTATCTACTTATGACTGTATGCAAGAGCTAAAACATCATGTATAGCATCAATCACCACATTGGTCATATTAGGGTTGAGTTTTTCAAGACTCTACAATCCCTATTCATATGTTCTGGTTTCACACAGCACCAACACAGCCCCTTTTGGATTCTACTGCTACTTCTATCAGTACGTGATTTTTCAAAACCACTACCCTAAGTTTTTGTATTTAAGGTATGATTATCACTAGAATCACGTTGGCACACCTCCTCGGCCAAAATTAAATCACATGTCATCACATTTCAACTTTCCTTTACCAATAGAATTAGTAACTGCCATTCTCATGACTTCTCATCAACTACTGCACAGAGACACTGACAATACTAGAGCTCGGATTTTATCGTCAAAATCTATTTCCATCCAAATTAAATCACATATGTACCTTTTTGTTGGCCAATAGTTTTTTCTTATATGCCTGGCAAAGCTATCATAAAGCCCGCCATTACCTATCAACTATGCTCTCTTCTCTCTCCTCAAATATTACCCCCCAACGGTCACAAAGTGCCATCACGTGCCACCCGCTACCGGCGCATGTGGGCGCGTTGGTTGCTCACCGGGTGCCGGAGTCACAGCCTAGGGCTCGACGTCGACCGGCCGACACAATTGTACAACTCTTGCCGCAGTTCGTCAATGATCGGGGGGCCATCGAGGAATCAACACCACCTCCCTCCTCTTCAACCTGGTGCACCACCACCGGCCCACCGCCATGCCTCAAACCGTCTGGTCCCCACCTCTCCCGCGAACCTACTCCAACACCGTACACCTCCAATTTCTACCATCTTCCACCAAAGAACCCACCCAACAACATATCATCGTTGTCCCTCTACACCCACAAAAACCTCCATCGAACCTCAAATTTCACCAACATCAACATTTACAGAACAGAGTCCACCACCAGCCATAGCAGAGCACGCCAACGAGCTGGGCGTCTTTTTGTGCAGGCTGGGTTGGGCGAATATTGGTGCGGCTAGTACCTCTTGAACCAGTGCAAATGTTGTATGCGGTACAGGGACATCCATTTTCGTCGATGGTTTACCTGAAAGAACGACAAATTCGTGGCTTAGAGCTGTCTTCCGCTCATTCAGATCAATTTATGACACTTTTGTCCCTGTGAAAAGAAAACTGAGATCTACAAAATCGTATGGCTTTGTTCGGTTTCATGACTTGAATGAAGCTACAAGGGCTGTCAAGTCCATGAACGGGAGATGGGTGGCAGGTGTGAAACTCAGGGTGCAATGGGCAACTCCAGTCAAAAGTGCAATTCCTACATCCACTCGAGGCCGACCACAGCTGAGCATGGCCCAGCAGGACAAAACCACATATACAAACCAAGACCGGGGAAACGACTCAACTAATCGAAGTGGGGTACATGCTAGCACAGATCTTCCGAGAATTTCAGTGTCAAATTATAACAAGAGAGTTGAGGCATGGCTTAAGCGGTCAATTATTGCCTGGTCCATTGTTGAGGTCAGTCTTGATGATGTTCTTACATTTATTACCGATTATGACCTCTACGGACTTACACCTAAAGGTTTAAGCAACAATGCCTTTATTTTGGTTTGTGATTCGATTGATACTATGGATGCCTACTTTGGCCCAGCAAGGAGATTCTCCAATGAATGTTCAGTGAAGTTTATAAATACTCGGGAGAGACGCTTGGGTCCCTTAATAGAAGGGTCTGGCTTGAGATACACGGACTACCGATCCAGTATTGGTCAAATGAGTGCTTTGCCGATATCGCCAAACTCTAGGGGAGGTTCATTAGGGTGGATCCAAGAACATCCACTATGAGGTGCATTGACGTTGCTAGGATTCTGGTGGACACTTGCCACACAACATGTATCCACCAGATATTCCAGGTTCACCACAGTGGGGGAACCCGTTTGATCTTCGTTAAAGAAGGAAGCTCTGCATTGTTACTGGACTACTCTCCAAGCGTTGTGTCCAGAGCCGCATCTGCTAAATTGGAGAGGGAGCAGGCCTATTCCACATCATATCCCCCTCAAGGGAACGAGTGCACGACCGTGATAAGGCATTCATCACGAATTCAACTTTCTCCGCATCTGATGCCTGAGCGCTCTGTTATTAGCGAGGAGTGTAGAACTCCTGCCTTGCTGTTGACAAATGAAGGTACGGAAGTTGCTTGGCAGCCGTCTGGTCATGTTTCCATCCACCGCAACGGCCAAATCATTGGAAGATGGGCCCCGCAGCCACTGATCATGCATGCCAGGCCTTGTGCTTCACAGCGGGTGGTGCATCCCCCTCTGCTACTGCCATGGGCTGAGAATGGTGAAGATCCAGAGATTCAACATCATGCCCAGAAAACCGTGCCTGTTACCAATACTTGGGAAAGTAACAGTGATAATGAGTCTACAGCATCTGGGCCTGAGTTCCCTCCAGGATTCGAGCCCATAGGCAGCAATGGGTAACTCTAAAGCGGAGGATAGTATGTTGTCGTGTCAGCAAAATTCAGCTCCTTCCATGGGAGGGCCTAGCCCGCGCTGGAGAATAAAAGAAAAAGTGTGCACAACAAGAAAATAGAGAAAAGCGATTAAGCGCAAGATGAAGGATAGAGAGAAGCGGGAACTGCAAGACTTCCTCAAGGATATGTCTCCTACTAGTAATGCTGGAAAATCTCCTAAGTCAGCGAAGAAGAAGAAGAAAAAACAAAATAGGGGTAACCGAATCCAGAAAATCACGGAAGAAGATTATGATGAGAGGATCCTGACTGCGGAGCGGGTTATAGAGATAGGGCAAAGGGTGGGCATCAACTTTGATGGTTTCAACCCGGTTGAGGTGGCAGACATCCTTGCTCATTGATTTTGGCTTGTGTGGTTGGGCTTGTTTCAAGCAGATGTTTCTGGTTGCTGCTGGGGCTTTCGTGTTTGTTGGCTTAGCTCCGGCTCCTTTGTGATTTTTGTGTTTTGTTTGGCTGTTTGTCTGTGTGTTCTCCAGGTTTGCCATTTCTGTTGCTTGTCTGGGTTTTGTCTTCTTTGGGTCCGCTCGCGTCATTTTTGTTTTGCCTGTGTTGGCCTCCTGTCGGGTCTTTGCCTCTCCGCGTTCCTGTTTGCTTCGCTTGAGGTCCTGTTTTTTCTTTTTCTTTGGTCGTTCTTGTTTGCTGGTCGTTTTTCGGCTTGCTTCAGGCCTCGTTTTTCGAGTTTAACTGTCTTGTATCGGCACCCTTGTGTCACTTATCGAAAAAAAATAAAGCCCGCCATTATCTTCTCATTGACAACATTGTGCCATGGTCGCTGATAAAGTAAATCGAACAACGCTCAAAACCTGTCGGTCCAACAGTTCTACTCCTAGTCCTCTATATCCTTTGCCTCTTCCTTAATAAGGGATTGCAGCTTTTTCGCATATGCAGATAATTCTCACTTTGCATCAGCCAATACACAAAGTAGTACTACAAATTTTTGAACACCAAAATTTTTTACCTCATTGATTCTCATTGATGAACACTTCTGATTTTAATTGCCTCGAGGTTCAAATACTTATGTTTTTTTTTTTTTTTAAATCAGAGCTTAGCTAATTCAATTTTATTTATGATCTGGTTCATTTTTTTTTTTTTTTATAGCAACTGGGTTTTTTCTTCAATCTTCCTTCTTCCTTACCACTTGTTTGGCAACGTGTAAATGAGATAAAAGACGACGGGGGTAATTTACCCCCCATTTTTTTGAGGAGTAAAAGTTTATCCCTATTTTTTTGACACTCAAATTGGAGGTACAAGGCGTAAGTAAATTTTAAAATTAATAAATACCAAAAAGGCCTCCCAAATTATTAGTATATATCAAAGTAATCCTCCAACTTTTAATTTCACCAAAACATCCATAAAAAATTATTATATTCTAAAAAATGATATAAAATTAATTTTTAATAAACTAATTATTTTTGTTATATATATTAAAAAGATGAATGACTTCCTGGGAAGTCCTCGTGTTACACCCCTCAGGTTGAGAGTTCTTGGAAACAACCTCCCTTCAGGATAGCATCCTAAAGGAGGAAGGCTGCACACATCCATCCCCCCCACCCCAGACCCTGCTTAGGCGGGAGCCCTTAGTGCACTGAAAATATTGCTTTATATTAAGTACATATTTTTAATAGTTAAAATTTACTATAAAAATTTTTAATAGTTAAATATATTTTTTAATAATTAAAATTTTAAATATATTTTTTGGATATTTATATGAAAGGTTCTTGTATTTGACCCATTTGTCAATTTAGTCCTTATATTATTAATTGTGCCAATTTAGTCCCATAGTGGAAATTGAAGTTCAATTAACGACATAATCTTTAACGATTTGGTAATATAAAATGCAAAAAACCTGATATAAACCCTTTCCCTAAATCAATGTAGACTTACCCATCACTCGAGCTTTAAAAATTATTTTCCCAACTCCATGCTAATTTTACTCTAAAGACCAAATAGACACAAAGTAAATAGTACATAGATTGAATTAAAACAACTAAAAGTACAAAGACTAAATTAAAATAATAGGCAAAGTATAGGGATCTTTGTCGTAAATGACCTTTTTTTTAGGACCCAATGCTCCACAAGGAGATGACGGTTGAAATTTTTTTTCTTTACTAAAATTGTAATTATTAAAAATATATTTAATATATATAATAAAAATAATTACTTTATTAAAAAATAAATAATTTTATATCTTTTTTTATAATTAAATAATTTTTATCATAATATTGGATATACGAATTAGACATTTAATTAAGTTATCTTAAATCTTTTAAAAAAGTTAAAAGTTAGGGTGAAATTTATTTAAATTGATAACTTTGGTGTGTCTTTGATGAAATTAAATATTAACCAATAGTTTAAAGATGTGTTTGATAAAATTAAAAATTGGGGTCATTTTGATATTAATTATATTTCAGGAATCATTTTTCAAAAATTTTTGAAATTTAATCTTATTTTAATTTTAATTTTATTTATTTATTTAATTTTCATACAAGTATAACTTATTTATTCATTATTATTATTATTATTATTATTATATATTCTAATTAAATATATCTACATAAAATTAGGATAGTACTTCCGTTTCTCTTGGCCCCTCGTTTGCCCAGCTGCGACAGCATTAGCTACAAGAGTCCGCAGCCCGGCAAACAAACACCAGCCGACCGGTAAAAATTCTGCGGCGCAGCGCATCCATTTTCGCCGTCGCCGCCTGGCACCACCACGGCGCTACCTCCGCTGACGCCGCGAACCACTACGGTGCTTCTTCGAAGCTTCGCACCGCTAGGTCCTATGTATTTTCTGCTTTTTTTTTTTTCCTGGGATTATGCTTGTTTCTGTCATGGAATTGCAATAATGGGTTCTCAGAATTTGCTCTTTTGGGGTAAGAATTTCATGAATAGAACCCTCTTCGAAAACCCCATTTGAGTGAAGGCTTGTACAATTGGCTCTTTTAAAAACAACCTTGCACCCCGAAAGAGTAAGGCTCCGTAAATGTTAACCTTCCTGACCCTGCTTTGGCGGAGCCCTTTGAGTCATTGGGTTTGTTGTTGTTGTTGGTGCTGCTAGTACGGTAGGCTAGGATAAGAACTGAGTGGCTTTGAGACAATTTGCGTATACTATAGTCCATTTCTTTTGGAAAGAGCCCCACTTTAGGGTAACACCTTGTAGAGTAAGGCTGTGTATATAGTATCCTTTCCGGACCTTGCCTTGGCGGGAGCCTTTTCAGGCATTGGATTTGTTGATGTTGTTGTACAGTCCATTTCTTTTCATCCTGTTTGACATTATTGTGAAAAAACTATTTTTTAAATCACTTTTGTGAAAAGTGTTATTTCAAAGAAGTAGTTTGTGATTGGCCCAATTAGTCTGGAAGTGCTTATGGATAGCGGAAAAGGGATTTAAACCTAGGATCGCTTGTCTTGAGCCTCGATCTTGTTAGTATTTTACCATAAGATCAAGGCCTCGTCGAAGATGGGTGCTTTGCATCTTCCGGGTGATTCTGTTTCTCTAACTCGCCATAAAACATTCAAGCGGCATAAGTTGATGCATCCTGTTGCATTATCTAGGAAGGGAGGAAAGATATTGAGTATCAAACGTAAGCTCTATAAATCTCCATTAGAGCTTGTACATGATATCAAATCAGAAGGAGATTTTGTACATAAAAAAGCAACAAAATTGGCAGCTGATATACTTCATTACGCTGAGAATGGATATTTTCATCAAGCACAGATTATGTGGGATGAATTACTAAACAGTTCATTTGCACCCAGTTTCCATTTAGTTTCAAGTTTAATCATAACTTATGCAAATTTAGGGGACTTTGATTTGATTACTGGTATTTTGAACCAAATCAAGAATAGGGGTTTCAGCTGGTTGCCTCAGGTTTATTCACTTGCGATCATTTGCTTTGGAAATGGAGGGAAGCTTGATATGATGGAAAATGCAGTGAAAGAGATGATTTCAATGGGTTTCCGAGTTGATTCTGATACTGGAAATGCATACGTTAAGTATTACAGTATGTTTGGTTCCATACCCGAAATGGAAGCTGCTTATGGTCGCCTTAAGAGATCGAGGATTCTCATAGAAGAAAAGACGATTAGAGAAGCGTCTTTCGCATATTTAAAGGAGAGGAAGTTTTACCAATTAGGAGAGTTCTTAAGGGATGTGGGTCTAGGGAGGAGGAATGTGGGGAATCTCTTATGGAATCTATTGCTTTTATCCTATGCTGCAAATTTTAAGATGAAAAGTCTGCAGAGGGAGTTTTTGGCCATGGTGGGAGCTGGGTTTGAGCCTGATATAACGACGTTTAACATACGTGCTTTGGCATTCTCAATGATGAATCTGTTCTGGGATCTTCATCTTAGCCTTGAACATATGAAACAACAGAATGTGATTCCGGATCTTGTGACTTATGGGTGTGTGGTTGACGCGTACATAGATAAAAAGATGGGAAGAAACTTAGATTTTGCATTGAATAGGTTGGTGAATTTTGATGAATCTCCATCAGTAGAAACTGACCCGGTTGTGTTTGAGGTTTTGGGAAAAGGGTATTTCCATTCGAGTTCAGAAGCATTTTTGGAGTTCAACAAGGGTAAAAAATGGACTTACAGGAAGCTAATTGCAGTTTATCTCAAGAAAAGGCGTCGGATTAATCAAGTTTTCTGGAATTACTGATGAAGTATTAATTCCTGTTTTTATACAGGTTGACTTAAGTCTCGCTTGGTCGAGTAGCTTGTCTTGTACTGAAGAGGTATTGTAGTTCACTAGTATGAAAATGTTGCTCTGTGTTGTCTTGTAATTTGCAGTTTGGACTTAATCATGCTCTGTGTTGTAATTTGCAGTTTGTACATAATCATGTTCTGTATATATAACAACTCACTTTTGCACTTCAAACATGTTAATTCGTTCAATTTGCTAGAAAATTGATAAATCGTGTTGGGGTCAAGTTAAATTTGAGTCGTGTCATATCATATTCCCCAAACGTGAAAGGTCTTGAAGTTCGAGGCTTATTTTCCCCTTCTCCAATTGTCTCTGGCCTTATTAGCGCTTTGTTATGTTCTTTACCATCTTGAAAGAAAATATTCAATTGTGTATATTTCTTTCAATGATTTCTTGTCATGTTGAGTCGTGTTATCTTGTCTTGGACTTCTCCTTACTCTAATGAAGACAGTGTATAAGTCATGTTATCTATTGGTTGCCAGTCAATTGTGATTTGTGTTTGCCTCTATTCTATTGTTAAAGTTGATGTTCTGTGTTAGTGCAAGATGAAAACAAACTAGCCCAAAAATATACATCGATTGATTCTGCAATTACCTTTCCTACCAGATCATAAGTTCCATTTTGATCTATAAATCAACTTCATTCAACCTTAAAATTAATCGTTATCAAGTGAATTTGGCATGTTTGGTTAAATTGTGGGGAAAAAAATGATTTTTACCCAAGTACTTTTTACAAAAACACTTTTATAAAAAATACTATAAATAAGTATTTTGTCTTGCAAAAAATTAATTTTTGCTTTTAATTTTGCTTTGAAAAAGCAACATTCTTTTCTACTTTAAATGTAGAAAAATAACTTCTATTTTCATTTAAAAAATACTTTTAGTTCTAGTCAAACACCTTTAGAATTTAGAAAGTGTTTTGACACGTCACCACCTGCCAATGGGCTTCACCAATGCTATCGAGCCACATACTTGTCTTGAGTTTTATTAATATTACGAGCAAGAGTTGTTGGGATTTGAACCTGCAAACTAAGACTTGTTGGAATTTGAACCTACAAACTAATACTTAGAAAACTCTAATACTATATCAAAAAGCTGGCTATATCAAAAGCTATTAATTCAATGGCCCAAGAAAGATTTTATGATCTACCAATTATAGAACAATGGGCTTTGATGAAGTAGCTTCCTATAGTTATATTTAACTCAATCGTCATTACCATTCAGTTGACTGATTACACAAACTTCATCAGTAATCAAACATTGAAAAAAAAAAAAAAAAAAAAAAAAAACCCAAAAATAAAGTAAAATTATTCCCCGAATCAAAAAAAAGTTACTGAAAGCAAGAAACTTCCTCAGCAAACTAAATTGCTGCAGCAGCGGTATCAATCGGGCAAAATAAATGCACTGGATCACTGCCCGTATCAATCTTATTCCTGCTACTCATCTGCAAAGCGCAGGTGTTTTCCCTTCGGTGTTGGCAGTCCTTTTAAATGCAAATCGTCATCTTTATCATCTTCATCATCTTCATCAACATCATCATTGTCACTGACATCATCATTTTCATCATGGATATTATGATGATAATCAGCAGCACACTCTTCTTCCTGCTTGTCAATAATCTCATCATCATCACTATCATACACAAATCTAATGTGCTTCCCAGTAAATTCTGCACCCAATTTCTTCTCCTCTTTCACATTTACTCCTTTCATTCTTTCACACAGTTGCTCCATTATACCATAGTATTCTTCTCCATCAACGTGGCTGCTTGCATTTTCTAAGATGGATGCGATCGAAGCATCATCATCGCAGCTCTTTTCCGCTTGGTAAGTCACAGTAGATGAGGAATCAGATGATTCAAAAGCTTCGGATATGTCGGAGATATCCATAAACAATGCCCTTGTTATCTCAAACTCTGTGATCTCTTTGTTGTTTTCTTCATAAGTTCCATTCATCAACTACCCCACGTAAACCAGAAAAATATCAATTAGTTATTCCGAAAGCTTAGGTTGATGGATGAAGCATAAATAGTGCATATGTGATTTCATACTTTGTAATAAAATTATTTCCATACTGAGAGGGCATGCTGGTTGGGTTGGGTTGGGTTGGGTGGGGTGAAGACGATTTTGATAAGAAATCATATTGTATGCTCACAAGATTTGTACTTGAAATCTTTAGCTGAAGCAACTATTAACTATTTTAAAAGTTTAAGTTGATGGATAAATTCATTTTATACATATACACCAATTATCACAATTCTAGAAACAGAAATTGAACGAGGTGTTCTGTCTTAAAATCTCGTTTTCGTGATCGGTTGTATTTTCTTTTTCTTGTCTTTGTTTTGTTCCCCATTTTGCTACGGGTTGAATTAAATCTCGTTTGTACAAGGTGCCTGTTGTATAACGACTTTGTCACTAATAATAGGAAAAAAAAAATCACAATTATTTTAAAAATAAAAATTTCGGTATTATGTTGTTGGGATATTATTTGCATCAAAATGAGATATAGATTTAATTTAGGCGAGATTTGGGTACTGATATGATACGATTGTATTTGAGTAAAATTGGGTCATTGATTTGAATTAATATATTGAATCAGACTAGATTTAGGGAAATGATAGGAAAGATGTGGGGCATTTGTGGGTTTTGTAAAGGGTTGCCCAGTGGGGCACCCAGGTAGGGGGATAAATTTGTTTTGAGAGATATTTTGATTAAGAGATGTTTTGGTGACAATTTGTAGCTTCTCTTTTTCCAAAACTGCATTGAAGAGGGTTGGTGGCTCACCGAATAATAGTTATATTGTGTTAGGATTGTCGACTTATCATGCTTTTTGGGGGGTTTCAATTGGATATTATAATTCTTGAGTTTCATAGTGAATGAGGACCCGTTTGGGTCACGTGGTTTTTTCCTCTAGTTGATAGAAGGTTTCCGTGTAAACTTTGATGTCTTGTTTCAATGTTATCTTGCTTATTTTACGCTTCCGTTTGTGCTTGAGTGAAACCAAAGCAAAATAAAAGAAACATATGAATTCAATAACTGAAAATTTGGCCAATCAAATACCTGGGATATCTTCAATTGATCTTCAATTGGGGATTCTTCATCATTTACACTTAATGCCTCGCCGGAAAAGCTGAAGACTTGAGGGGTGTTTGCCGGAGTTGGCGCCAGAACCGCCATGGGAGTGCTCGCAAGCCCTTTATAACTAAGCAAAGTGCGGTTCTTTAATGACAGCTTTGACATCCCACCCTCTTCTTCAACTTTCTGTAGGAGAGTCTTGACTTGGCCTCTTAGCAGTGCCTCACCGGAGCCCGGGGTGGTCTTGCAGCGGCTGCAACGTCGCTTGGACGCAGTCGATACCGGCGTTCTGAGGGCTCCGGCTGCCAGGCCGACAATCGGAGAGTCGTTGGTTATGTCAATCAGGGGTGATCTCTCTTCTTTTGGTGCTCTTTGCACTGATCTGGACTTACCCTTTTCAGAACCTTCAGTTTTTCCTGCAAATTTGACAAGAAAGAACAAGATTTAACCATTGGTTTTCTCAATCCTACTATAAACACCTCTCTTTGTTAGGTACTAAAATCAAACCGGCTTCAAAGTGTGCAGCGGAACCACTTTTCTTAAGACTTATTTCGTACTTATCGAAATAATCTCAGGGATGCAATGATAACCAAACACAAAGCAAGAACGGGTGTAGAAAGGATTGATTTCCAAGATGGAAGAAGTAGAGAATGATGGGATTTTTACAAGTGATTTTCCAAGTGCTTTAAACTCATTTGGTAGGACCTATAGATTAATAAGTATTGTTGAGACACAATCTTTCAAAAGAAGCCAAAAATTATTTCCCAATTGTCAAAAAAACCCACAAAAAGTAACAAGTAAGACGTTGTGTGTTGATACACGGCTCTAATTTCTGAGTACTAGAATTTCTGTAAGACTGGGTGTTGACACGCACAAAGTATACACGACACATACCCTGTTTGAGCCGAAAGACATGAAATATATAACTGAAACACTTTATTTTGAAAATATATCAACACTCTTTTCTTTTTCATGTCTTAATGAACCTTCAGTGTATTTGATTTGACAAGAATGCTAGGATTTTAAAAGATAAGTCAACACTGATTAATTTCTTAGACGAAAATATGGTCCTTTTAGGAGCTCTTTAAACAAAGTATTTCGGATGACTTTGTATCAGAGAACTTTATGTTATTGGTTCATGATCCTTTATCATTGCATTTTGTAATTTCGAATATCTTGTCCTTACCTATCTTACCTTCCTTATCTCTTAATATTACTTCTGTTCCCAATCAAAAAGAAAATAATTTCAGCCGCCCAATACAATTTCATCTCTTTGGATGACAAATCTAATACCAAATTCAATAGAATAAATAAATTAGAAAGAAATTCAATAACAGTGAGAAAGAGAAAGAGAGTGCTTACTTGAGATAGAGATGTTCTTGGCATCATTCTTCTTGGCAGAGCTGTTGATTGCATTCAAAGTCTCCATTGAAATCGCCGGAAAATTTAATGGGTTTGCCGGAAAATTGCAACTTTTGATCGGATATTCACGGGCGACGACAAATTGAATTAGAGAGTAAAAACAAGATGGGAAGAGGCTAAAGCAGTGAAGATTATAAAGGAAGTGTTAGGGAGGGAGACTACCATTGAAGAAAAATATGACCGTTGGAGCCTGTCGTAGGCGGCTCCGTTGGGGCTATAAACTAGCCGTTGGGGTTTATGATCTTTTGAATAGTTATTCTTATTGATTAGGGTTTTGCTAATACCACGGGTGTAAATCAATGAATATTATGGGTAAAGCTGGTAAATCCTGACTTGATCCGATAACCCGACTTATTTGACTCGCTACTTGACCCGACTCTAATTTAAAATTTTTTCAATTTATTGGGACTCGAACTAGAAAATGAACCAACCCGAATTTAACTCAACCCTAAGTTGACCCAATCCGAGCTGACCCGAAGCTCAAAATGACCTGACCCGAGAGGACCTGAGACCCGAACTAGTCCCATCCTATATCCCAAATGACCCAAGTACAAATCCAATTTATTATAGAATCTAAATAAAATGGTAATTATAGTCATTTCGTTTTACAGTTTTAGTCATAATTTTCAAGATCGAATAAATATATTATCAAAATAATTTGACGGGTCAACCTGAAGTCCGATCTGACCCAAGGATACCCAACCCGAGGTTGACCCGACCCAATGTCGACTCAACCCGAGATTGACCTGAGCCAAGTTTGACCCCACCTGATTTTGATCTAACCCAAACAAGACCCAATGTGGCATTAACCCGATCCAGCCCAACCCGATTGCCAGGTCCTATGGGTTGGGTTTAGGAAAAAGATTTATGATATCTATACTATCTATACTATATTATTATAGTGAAGTTTCACCCCTCCTAAAAACACTTCCCACCCCAAATTCTAAATTTGTAGATTTTTTTTTTTTTTAATTTTTTTTTCAAACCCCACTTACTTATCCTTATGCTTTTAATTTATTTTATTTTTTTTCTTATTTTACTTTGGCCAAGGGAAATGAACAAAATGAAGAGAATTTTTAATGCTTGAACTATATTTTTAATGATTAGAAAGAATATAAAACGTCAAATTTTTGAAGGGTTGATTGTAAAATATACTGAATTGATGCTGAATTGGCAGGTGAGTGTCCATAAGTGGAGCAGGTAGTGCGTATGGGTTAGGTGTACCGGCTCTGTACCCAACACTGTTATAAGGCGGGTACGAATATATAAAAATATTTATTTAAGCACAGTCCACAAATTCTACATTTCTAATTTTTAATATAATTCAATGCTTGGTTGTATCACAATGAATATTATAGAAGGGTTTTCGGGTCAGAAGGTTGCTGCTAATACTATGGATGCTGTTGAAGTGAGAGAGAGAGAGGGGTAAGATAAGCAGTCTGGGGAGTGGGCCGCGACAATATAAAACGTGAAATTTTGAAGGGTTGATTTTAAAAGATACTGAATTATTGCTGAATTGGCAGGTGAGTGTCCATAAGTGGAGCAGGTAGTGCGTATGGGTTAGGTGTACCGGCTCTGTACCCAACACTGGTATAAGACGGGTACGAATATATAAAAATATTTATTTAAGCACAGTCCATAAATTCTACATTTCTAATTTTTAATATAATTCAATGCTTGGTTGTATCACAATGAATATTATATTAAATATTGTAATTAATAAATTATATAAATTACATAAGAAAACCCATATACTTTACTAATCCTCATCCTTTTAATTCATTTTATTTTTTTCTTATATTACTTTTGCCAAGCGAAATGAACAAAATAAAGAGAATTTTTAATGCTTGAACTATATTTTTAATGATTACAATACTAATTTTTCATGTAATTCAATGCTTGGTTATATCACAATAAATATTATATTAAGATATCGTAATTACTAAATTATATAAATTACATAAGAAAACCCATACTTTAATTATTAATATAAATCAATCCAATTCAATTAAACCATAATTTTCTTATCCTTTTAATTTATTTTATTTTTTTTTCAATTCTCACAAACTTATCCTTATCTTTTTTTTTTTTCTTATTTTACTTTTGGCAAGGGAATTGAACAAATTAAAGAAAATTTTTAATGCTTCTAAATTTTTAGATTTCCCTATTTTTTATTTTTTTTTTTCAATCCCCACTTACTTATCCTTATCCTTTTAATTTATTTTATTTTTTTCTTATTTTACTTTTGCAAAGAGAAATGAACAAAATAAAGAGAATTTTTAAAGCTTCAACTATATTTTTAATGATTAGAATATAAAACGTGAAATTTTGAAGGGTTGATTTTAAAAAATACCTAATTGATGCTGAATTGGCAGGTCAATGTCCATAAGTAGAGCAAGTAGTGCGTATGGGTTAAGTGTACCGGCTTTGTACCCAACACTGGTATAAGGCGGGTACGAATATATAAAAATATTTATTTAAGCACAGTCCACAAATTCTACATTTTTAATTTTTAATGTAATTCAATGCTTGGTTGTATCACAATGAATATTATATTAAGATATCATAATTAGTAAATTATATAAGAAAACCCATACTTTAGTTATTAATATAAATAAATCCAATTCAATTAAACCATAATTTCCTTATCATTTTAATTTATTTTTTTTTTTTTTCAATTCTCACAAACTTATCCTTATCTTTTTTTTTCTTATTTTACTTTTGGCAAAAAAAATGAACAAATTAAAGAGAATTTTTAATGCTTGAACTTTATTTTTAATGATTACAATATAAAATGTGAAATTTTAAAGGGTTGATTTTAAAAGATACTGAATTAAAGCTGAATTGGCAGGTGAGTGTCCATAAGTGGAGCAGATAGTGCGTATGGGTTAGGTGTCCATAAGTGGAGCAGGTAGTGCATATAGGTTAAGTGTAGCGCCTCTGTACCCAACACTGGTATAAGCCGGGTACGAATATATAAAAATATTTATTTAAGAACAGTGTACAAATTCTACATTTCTAATTTTTAATGTAATTCAATGATTGGTTGTATCACAATGAATAGTATATTAAGATATCGTAATTAATAAATTATATAAATTACATAATAAAACCCATACTTTAATTATTAATATAAATAAATCCAATTTAATTAAACCATAATTTGCTTATCCTTTTAATTAATTTTATTTTTTTCCAATTCTCACTAACTTATCCTTATCTTTTTTTTTCTTACTTTACTTTCGCCAAGGGAAATGAACAAATTCAATAGAATTTTTAATGCTTGAGCTCTATTTTTAATGATTATAATATAAAATGTTAAATTTTGAAGGGTTGATTTTAAAATATACTGAATTGATGTTGAATTAGCAGGTGAGTGTTCATAAGTATTTAACATGCGTACAGATACATAAAAATACTTATATTATGAGTATATTTTATTTACCTTTTATTTTCTTTATTTGAACTGAAAAATATTATTTAAAGTAAATGATGACTTCTCACTTTAAATGGACGAGAAGAAAATACATTAAAATTATATACCCTTCCCACCCCAAATTGTAAATTTTTATTTTTATTTTTTTTTTCAATCCTTAGTTATTTTTCTTTATCCTTTTAATTTTTTTTTTAATCCTCACAGACTTATCTTTATCTTTTTATTTCTCATTTTACTTTTGGCAAGGAAACTAAACAAATTAAAGACAAATTTTTTTTTTCTTTATAATAGTAGTATTAAAATTGGACACTTAAAACTTCAAGCATGCTTATCCATTCTTATTTAAATCCTTACAATGTACAACCCTCTAAAATTAATTGAATGCAAATGCTAAAATTATATTATGAGTATATTTCATTTACCTTTTATTTTCTTTATTTGAACTGAAAAATGTCATTTAAAGTAAATGATGACTTATCACTTAAAATGGACGAGAAGGAAATACATAAAAATTATATAATATATATAAACCCCAAATCCTACAGTTTTAGATTTAGGTTTTTTTTTTTTTTTTTCATCCTTACATACTTATCCTTATCATTTTAAATTGTTATTTCCTTTTTCAATCCCTAAAAACATATCCTTATCCTTTTAATCTTCTTTTTATTTAATTTTACTTTTGGTAAGAAAAAAATTACAGATAATTTTTAATGCTTTGAAAGGATACTGAATTGATACTGAATTGGCAGGTGAGTGTCTATAAGTAGAATGGGTAGTGCGTATGGGTTAGATATACCGGCTCTGTATCCAATACTGGTATAAGGCAGGTGTGAATATATAAAAATATTTATTTAAAATTTCAAATGTTTGCTTCAAACTAAAAGTCACAGGTCCTGAAAATGAAAAACCTCAAAGGAAATACATAAAAATTATATAATATAAACCCCAAATGCTAAAGTTTTAAGTTTAGGTTTTTTTTCTTTTTCTTTTTCTATCCTCACATACTTATCCTTATCATTTTAAATTGTTATTTCTTTTTTCAATCCTTAAAAATCTATCCTTATCCTTTTAATCTCCTTTTTATTTAATTTTACTTTTGGCAAGAAAAAAAATTACAGATAATGTTTAATGCTTTGAAAGGATACTGAATTGGCAGGTGAGTGTCTATAAGTGGAGCGGGTAGTGTGTATGAGTTAGGTATACCGGCTCTGTATCCAACACTGATATAAGGCGGGTGCGAATATATAAAAATATTTATTTAAAATTTCAAATGTTTGCTTCAAACTAAAAGTTACAGGTTCTGAAAATGAAAAACCTCAAACTATATTTATTTGTAGATTACACGATTGAAAGCATAATGGTTTCTAAAACCCTTTTTTGAGAATTAGTAATTAAAATGCCGAGAATTGAACTACAAAAATACAGTCCACAAATTCTACATTTCTAATTTTTAATGTAATTCAATGCTTGGTTATGTCACAACTAATGCATAGTACCATTGCAATCATTACAATGTACAATCCCCAAGATTAATTGAACTCAAATAAACGTAATGTCATTCAATATTTTTTCCGCACTTAAACAATTGTTAATGTACTTCAGTTAAACCCAAATTTACCAGAATGTAAATTCTAGATATTTCCTTTTTTGAGTCCTAATATTCTTACATGTTTATCGTAATTAGTAAATTATATAAATTACATGATAACAGATCATTTAAAGAAAGACAATTTTATAATTTTTAATTTCAATGTTTTAATAATTGTAAAATTAGTTCTCACATTAACATCTTCATAATATATATAATCCAAATCTCTACTTAAATTATAATCAAGTCCCTCATCCCCAATACCTCCAAACTCAAAGGAACCATTAATCCACTTTTTAAATTCCTCATTTTTATCAAAATTTTTCTAAAGCTCCCACCCACGCTATAATAACAAAGTCCAAAAAAATTCATTCTCCTTCAATAGTGGAGAAGCCGTTCAGCATTGAACGCGTTATCTAAACGGTAACAACTTCCACCTTATGTTTACTTTGTTGCTAGCAAAAAACCCCGGTTTACTTTATGTTATGTTATATGTTAAACTTTAGTAAAAAAGGTTTGGATATAAGCAACCTACATCCATATTTACACTTAAATATTTTGTGTGTATTACCAATTCTTTCGTTTATATGTAGAATCCAGTAGTGAATTCCATATATGACATATTTATGGCATTCATTAGTAATATGTATATAACACAGCACTCATCAACAAATACACGCCAAGTTCTATTTTAGCCCACAACATTACATAGAAAATTTGACCTGTTAATAGCTTGAGCTCCTGCTTCTCTAACTACACAAGTAAGGCTTCACAAACAAAGAACACAAAAGCATTTGTCAGGTAAGAAAACTTAGTTAACGATTTAACTCAGCAAGTTATATAACTGATTTGGCCTGTTAGTACCTCAAACACACAGTTCTCTAAATACCCAAGTAAGAACAGTAAAACAGAGTATCCTATGACCTTTAAAAAAAAAATAAGAAACCCACAATTTACATTATGTTATATCAGAATAATAAGTTGAAAATATCATTTGAAAATAATATTTTAACACAACAAAAGAGATGCATTTAATTGTCATATATATAAAATAATCCTTACAATTTACCATATGTTATGTTATTTGTTAAACTTTACTTAAATATGTTTGGATATTTCGCTTTCTCTTATATGTCGGCAGTAGTATTTTGTATTTGTTAACAATGTCATTTATGTGTGAAATTTAACTAAACGAAGGAATATAGAAACCACAAGGTTCAAATATAAGGTGTAATCCACCTTAGAGGAGCTGCAGTCCGCATTGTACCCAAAGAACTTCACAAAGTCATGGACATGCAACAGGTACACACAACAAATACTCCAAGTTAAATCTTTAACTCTATCGTAGTTCAGTTGTACATGTCCTAACAACATTTACCTTAACATTATATGAGGGAATTTGTGTTACTCCTCATTTACTTGAAATAAAACAGTCTTATCCACTTCATTCATCATTTGTATTGACATAATGTAGGACTTATCAAGAAATGCACGACATCTTCGATTAAAGGCTGCAAGATTACATAGGAGATTTCGCCTCTTAGTAGCTCGAGCACCCAGTCCTATATCCACACCAATTAGAATTGCCAAACAAAGAATACAAAAGGAGGCACGCTGGATTAGACTAAATATATTACGTAACAAACGAATAGCACTGGCTCGAATAAGGCGTACAGAACACGAACCTGCACAGGCACCTGGGTCCGAAACACCGATGACTACGGAATCCGCTTTACGTATTCAGCTACAGAATACGTTGATGGACTTTAATATAATCAATGAACACGCGGAAACGGAGCGAGGGCATAACGGGCCAGGTACTGAAGAAAATGAAGGCATATTGCAAAACAACGACAATTGTCTCATACAAGGTAAAGACATTGTAAATTACATATACAACATATCTGACATATATACTTCACAACAAATTATCAGTCAATTGCACACTTTGACCAACATTGCGGATGCTACATCAACATTTTAATTAATGAAACACTAACCGACTTACCAAATTTTCAGACATCAGTATGGCGGTGGAAGTACAGGGGGAACAACGACAATCGAACCACCCTACATCACCTGAATTCGAAGTGGTCCCTTCTACATATAATGAAGACCGGCTGGCTCAGGAAGGCGATCCCATTGTCAGGGTGGATAGTGCACCAACTATTCACCAGATTGACCAGTATAGCAACAGAACGATGGAGCACGTCATTCACGGTATCAAAATATTCTAATTCATATACTGGATATGTTTTGCAAAAATAGAATATACAATTAAATAAATGTACTTCATACCATTGTAGATGGCTCCCAAATCAGGGAAGGATATATGTAAACACAATTATAATATTAGTGCAAGCCCGATTACTGCATTAACTTATCGCCCAAACAATCACAAAAATGAGGGCAGAATGGAAAACAACGGGGAACGTGTCATGCAAGGTAAATAAATTGTCCAATTACAAGAACAACATATGTAACATATATACTTCACAACAAATAATTACTCGAATTCACACTACTACCGATATTGCACTTACTACATCAACATTTGAATGAATGAAACACTAACCGACAAACCAAAATTTCAGACACCAGTATGGTTATGGAAGTAGCAGGGGAACAACAACAATCAAACGACCCAGCATCACCTGAATTAGAAGTGCAGCCTTCTACATATAATGAAGACCAGATGGCTCAGGAAGACGATGACATTGTGAGGCTGGATGATGCACCAAATATTCAGCAAATCAGCGTCCAACAAAATTGTACCATTACAAATCAACTATCAACGGTTCCAATATATAATGCAATGCCGTCTAATATTGCAGATGCAAGCACAAGTACAGCTGTACCAAGTACGTTTCTTTATCCCTTTATGCATTAGTCGTTCCCAAAAATAAAATTTGCCAATAAGCAAGAGATTTGTGTAAACACAATTATCATATTAGTGCAAGCCCGATTAGTGCGTTAACTTAACGAGCATCCAAAAGCCCCCTCATATAACAAAATTACATAAATGTAGGACGACATACACCTCGAACAAGGCCAATAAATAGGTGGAACTTTGGCCCTAGACAATCAAAGTGTCCACATTGCAGTGCATGGATGTGGGTGGAAGAAAGAACAAGACAGAGCACACAGCATAATCCGGTATTCAATCAATGTTGTAGCAGTGGAAGGGTACATCTCCCGACTTTGCCCGAAACCCCTACGTACCTAAAGTCATTAATGCAAGATCCATATTTTATGAAGGACATTCGTACATACAACGCACTCATGTCATTCACATCAATGGGTGGAAAAATAGACCTAAGTGTCCAAGACGACCGTGGCCCATATTCTTTTAGAATAAGTGGTTCAAACCACCATAGAATTGGGGCATTATTACCAAAACCAGGGGCACCGCCACGCTATGCGCAGTTGTACATATATGACCCAGAAAACGAAATACAAAACAGGCGTGCTGCACTAGGACAGCCCAATACCAAATCTCGCTTGCAGGACCAATACCTTGAGGGGTTGAGACAAATTTTGGATGACATAAACCCTTACGCCAGAGCATTTAGAAGTGCAGCACACTTCATGAGGAACACCACCGTTCAAGACCTCAAATTACGACTAATTAATGCTAGAAATGGCCTCCAATATGCAATGCCAACGGTTGATGAAGTGGCGGCCCTTATAGTAGGAGATACTGATAGTTCATGGAGCAATCGAGATATCATTTTACATAAAATGGCCGGTGGTTTACAAAGGATAGATGAAAGGCATCCCTTTTACTTGCCACTACATTATCCGTTGCTGTTGCCACGGGGAACTGATGGATGGACCACAGGTATACCAACAAGAAACTATTTTGGAACAAGAATGACGATGTAACACAAAGACAGTTCTACGCCCATAGACTACAACTTCGAGACGGTGAAGGAAAACCCCTATTACAGGGTGGACGCTTATTCCAACAATTTGTAGTCGATGGATATGCTGCAATAGAGCAATCTCGATTGGATTATCTGCGTAAAAACCAGACCACTCTTAGAGCGGACATATATAGTGGTGTTGTTGACGCTTTGACAGCAGGAGAGGTTAATGCAAATGCTATTGGCCATAGGGTCATCCTTCCCTCCAGTTTCACTAGAAGCCCGAGGCCTATGGTTCAAAGATACCAAGATGCTATGGCTATTTGTAGAGCAATGGGACCCCCGGATTATTTCATCACATTCACTTGCAATCCAAATTGGCCCGAGATCACCGCTAAATTGCTCCAATTTCCACAACAGACAGCATCAGACAGGCCAGATGTAGTAGCACGCGTATTCAAGCTAAAACTAAGGGAGCCGTTTAAAGATTTGAAGGAACGACAGGTATTTGGCAAGGTCATTGCAGGTACAATATCTAAATAACATATCACGCTTAAACATAAATTGGCATAAATGCATCAAACTAACCTTCCCTAATTATTCCGTACAGACATACATGTCATCGAATTCCAAAAGCGTGGATTACCTCATGCTAACATTTTGCTGACCGTAGCCAGCGAACATAAGCCAACATGCCCAGAGGACATTGATCAACACATATCCGCAGAAATACCAAACAAGCAGGATGATATTCTCGCTTTTGAAACCGTATCGAAATTCATGATACACGGACCGTGTGGACCATACAACAACCGGTCACCATGCCTAGATCATAACTACCATTGTACAAAACACTACCCCAAGCCATTCTGTAATGACACAACAATCGAAGAAAATGGGTTTGTGAGGTATCGCAAGAGACGAGGCACTCAGACAGTACGAATCCGAGGCGAAGATATGACTGCCACATTAATGTCGAACGATGCGCCCACACAAAACTAATAAAATACTTATACAAGTACATCCACAAAGGCCATGATCGAGCTACCGCGGTCATTGAATACAACGAACGCACGGGATATAACATTAACCAAATTGCACCACTCCATGTCGACGAAATTAAACAGTACTTGGACTGTAGATATGTCTCATCGATAGAATCCTGCTGGAGAATATTTGAATTTGATATGCAATGCCAAAATCCATCTGTTGAAAGGCTGCAATTTCATTTACCTGAACAATAGAATGTCACTTTCAACCAAGACGATAACTTAGAAGACATATTGAACGCAAATACACACAAAGACACCATGTTAACGGCGTGGTTTACAGCTAACAGCGAGTACATGGAAGCCAGAACATATACATACGCTGAATTTCCTGCATATTGGGTGTGGAATACAACGGCAAGACGATCGACGATAAGAAAATAACGGCTTTGCATCGGACGCTTGACCTATGCACACCCTAACTCAGGAGAAAGATTTTACCTTAGAATGTTGCTCAACGTCGTAAGAGGCGCAACATGTTACCAGGACATAAGAACAGTCAATGGCATAACATATCCGACATTCAAAGCGACATGTGTAACTCATGGCTTGCTAAATGACAACAATGAATGGAACAACACACTAGCTGAAGCCACATCCTGGGCATCTGCAGCACAATTACGAAGCCTGTTTTGCTCCATACTAATGTTCGCAGAAGTTTCACATCCAGATAGAATATGTGAAAACCAATGGGACAACCTAACGGATGATTATGAAAGGACATTACAACATCACCTCAACAATCGCAGTTACCACGTTACAGATGAACAACGTAGGCAGTGGGGGCTTGGCGAAATCGAACACAGTCTAAATAGAGCTGGACACTCACTCAAAGAATATCCTCCAATGCCATTCCTTATACAGGCTTCGATACCAACTTTGATCAGTCGTTTGTTTGCAGAATATCAAAATTTTGACACGCCAGAGGAGAGAAAACAGTTTGAGTCCCTATTTCAGAACCTCAACATGGGTCAAAAGCGAGCATACGACCAAATTATTCAAGCGTATGAACGGGGTGAGGGAGGAATCTTTTTTGTTTGTGGCAGTGGCGGCACTGGGAAAACATATTTGTGGAAAACTTTGATAGCTTAATTTCGAAGTCAAAAATTGACCGTTCTACCAGTGGCGTCATCCGGAATAGCTGCACTTCTTATTCCAACAGCAAAAACAGCACATGCCATGTTTAAAATACCACTACAAACTGATGATACAACATTGTGTGCAATTTCTAAGAGGTTAGATTTAGCAACACTAATTAGGGACACAACTTTAATTATATGGGATGAGGCACCTATGACAAACAGACACATATTTGAAACTGTGGATAGAACTATACGCGATATTTGTGACAAGGATGTGGTTTTTGGAGGAAAGTTGGTTGCACTAGGAGGGGATTTTAGACAAATTCTACCCGTAGTGCATAAAGGCATGCGAGAAGACATTGTCGCAGCAACAGTACACAAAGCAAGTTTTTGGGAAAGAGTAATAATTCTGCCACTACGGACAAATATGCGGCTGACGAGTAACAATGGCATTGCAACCAGTAACACATATATCGACTTCGCGGAATGGATAGTGCACTTGGGAGAAGGAAGATTACACCGTACAACTCAATCAGAAGGAAGTGAGCCTAATTGGATAGAAATTCCTGCGCAGTTTCTGATACATAATAACAACGAAGCAATAAATACGTTGATCGACTTTGTCTACCCAGACTTAACCAACAACTATAAACACATCACATACTTAAACAGTCGCGCCATTTTAGCACCAACGAATAAGGATGTCGATACAATGAACACAATATTGCTAAATATGCTTCCCGGAACTCCGACTTCGTATTTAAGTGCCGATACATTAATTGCAGGAACTGTCATAGCAGATTCTGAGCAAACCCACCCTCCTGAGATGCTTCATTCCCTACAGATATCGGGCATACTTAAACATAACCTACAACTTAAGCATGGCGCCCCTATAATGTTACTACGCAACCTTGATCCAACAAATGGATTGTGTAATGGGACAAGATTAACAATAGAAAAAATGGGACGAAGGGTAATTGAGCCGAGAATAATAACATGGAGAAACATTGGTGACACTATTATGATACCTAGGATTGATATGACCCCAACGTTAGGGCAAAGTCCTATTCCATTCAAACGAAGGCAATTCCCTTTTACATTGGCATTTGCAATGACAATAAACAAGAGTTAGGGCCAAACATTAAACAAAGTTGGCTTATACCTACCACAACCTATTTTTAGCCATGGCCAGCTATATGTTGCGGTGTCACGCGTGACATCCCCAGCCGGATTGCAAGTGCTCCTATGTAATAATGCAGACAAACTACCAAACTATACAAAAAATGTAGTATACAATGAGATCTACCAAAGTATATATGATGAAGAAAGGGAACGGTTTGCACTACAACATTAGCAAACATTATATTGAGGTAATATCAATCATACTTCTTCATTGCTGTAATATTTTGTTTACTATTCCTTCTCTACAATGTTTAAATCATACACTATTATAGTCTTACATTCCAAAGCTTTCCGACAATGCTTGGTCCCTTTATACTATGTCATGTCAGCGGTTTCGTTGCTTTACACTTTGCTACTCATTTGTATTATATATAATCAATTGATACACGATTGTTGCAGCAAACCAAACGCATATGCCAATTGCACAAATCGACCGTACAACTTCTGAGGCCAAACTTCGTGCTAGACTTATACGTGATCAAGGAATACATACAAAGAGACACATAATAGAATTCACAGATGGTGGCATATGATGTTCATGGACTGTCAGGTACAAACTACTATACTTAATGCTCGATCAAATACGCGTTTCATGCCATACTAACTATTACAAATACACCATTGCGCAGTGCGACGTAATACAGGTTTCAATTCCAGATGTTAACATTGACAAATGGACAGAAACGTTTCAGTTAAGAAAGCCCTATTCAATAAAACACCTACAAGTTCGCCCTCACCATGGTACATCTACAACAGGACATAATTACCAGCTTCAATTTGTGAATGCAACAATAGTGCAACAAATCCCGGACCAACAATGTCTTGACATTCCTTTTCAAAGGGGGCAATTACTACCCTTTTCAAATGTCCCAATACATCTATATAGTGCAGATGCTTTAGTCAGTAAGTCTTACTTATACAACAAACAAATTGAGTAAAAAGTTCGTTGCGATATAAATAATATCACGCCACCAATTTCAGATGTCATGGGAATGGTCATCGGTGTATCCCCTATCCCAACAACAACAAACACAAGAACCGATGTCCGAGAAGTCTTACTATGTGACATGAGGTAATCTATAACTATATTACTATGTACAAATTCATAATGACATGGGATGATAGTGACAAGATTGACACGTTGTCATCAATAACATTATTAAATATAGGTTTCACACACTTCGTCTATCATTATGGGGAGCATTTGCTACAAATGAAGGAAATTACCTCTTCACACACATAGGAAGAGACAATATCCTACTAGCATCGCAAGTAGCAATTAAGAACTATCACGGTATGATTTAATATAATATGTTCTTAAGTGAATGATTTCAATGATACAGTAAACTTACATATACATCGCACTGTCAAACAGGCCCATCCACAACAACAACAAGATCGTGGCTCCTTATTAACCCCAATCATCCTGCTACAGAGCAATTTGAGGCATGATAAGTTATCCCTCTATATTACTAAAACATATTGTATCCATCCTCCTAAATTAATACTCAATTTCATTATGTAATTGGTATGCAGAAAATGAAGAACAGCAGAAACTAATCAAATGGTTGCAACACGAACATCTTAACATCATCCAATCTGAGATATATTTCAATGTGAAGAATATCACAATATCGGAGTACACATTCAACCACAACGTAAGCACATACTTAACAACAACCCTTATTTCCATTGCTACATAAATAAACGCTTCAATATGTTAACAATTATGATAGAGCACTTATACACTGTGTATCGAATTTTTACAAGTCAAACATCTCACATTATGTGCGAGGATTATAAGTGTGGATATGAGACACGGCACAACTTATGAAGCATGCCAAAAGTGTAAAAAGAAGGTGACTCCAGTCATGGGTACTTACCATTGCAGTAAGTGCCCCAACAATAATGCTGCTATGGAACAAAGGTACTAAATTTATTACACAAACCAACTGCGAACTTCGATACTACGAACCACAACATCTCAACAAACAGGTTGCATATTAAGATCAATGTTCAGGATCGCGAATGGTCAAATATGACATTAACTATTTTCGGAAAACAAGCTGAATACTTAACCAAGAGTACAGCGGAACACTTTCATATGATCGCATCACAGGTCAGCATGTAAAACATGCACAATATCAAACATACTTTCTTTAATATAATACCGCATTCATTTATACAGGAATTTGGATATTACTTGCTTTCTGCATATTTGGACGAACTGGTAGGAACAAGTTGGATATTCATCCTCCAACCTCCAACACATAACAATAACATTGGAAACCCCAATGTAACATTCGTCACAGAGGTCCATTGGGAAGAAGAATGCCACTATATGCGACAGTCGTTCACAGCAAATACAATAGCATCATCGGCTCATACGTCGAGTACTGCTCAGGACATACGGTAAATAAAAACCCGAGTTTCAACGTTCCGAAAAATTAGGCATCATTAATAACATCAGTAATTATACGTACTCATAGTTACATAATTCAATTGCAGGCAAACAGCACGGAGTGGAGAGTAGGCATAATGAATGAAGACAATACAGCAACATATATTATAACCTATTATGTTTTTTTGAGGTCTTGCAAACTTTGACAGCTACTACTTTGAGAATTTTGTACTTTTCGATATACCATGGCAAGTTCTAGGGAAACAAATTGGCCCAAGTTTTTTCAAAGCAAAAAAACGCACGTATCAAAATATATTGACCAATAAACACCTGTTGTGCATCGCACGGGAACAACACTAGTATATTATAAATATTTATTGTGAAGTTGTCCCCCACTTAAAAAGCATTCAAATCCCCAATTCTTTTTTTTTAGATTTTTCCTTTTTTTTAAATGCTCCCTTAACCCTAATCCCTTTTTCTTATTTTGTTTTTTTTCTTTTTTCTTATTTTGCTTTTTTGGATTGATTTGTAGATTAAACAACAACAATTAATCTAAAAGTAGTACAACTATATCTCAACGTATCAAAGGAATAACAATGAGACAGGTATGATTATCTATACTTATATTGATTTACCCACAATGCCTCCGGTATCTCATATATTAAGAGTAAAATTTTGAACATTTTCTTGGTTATAAATAGCACGAAAATAATGTATATCTTTATATGGTGAACTTAGGGATGACAATAGGACGGGTATGATTATCTATACTTATTTTCTTTTATAATATTGCCCACAATCCCTTGGGTATCTCATACATTAAGAGTAGAATTT
Source organism: Simmondsia chinensis (assembly GCA_018398585.1). Taxonomy (NCBI): domain Eukaryota; kingdom Viridiplantae; phylum Streptophyta; class Magnoliopsida; order Caryophyllales; family Simmondsiaceae; genus Simmondsia; species Simmondsia chinensis. Next base: position 34,534,801 of record JAGTTD010000009.1, on the reverse strand, counting down.
TGAACATTTTCTTGGTTATAAATAGCACAAAAATAATGTATATCTTTATATAGTGAACTTAAAGGGTATTGAGTCAATTTCAGTGAGAAAACTATTAGTATACCGTAAAAGTCTGAAATAAAAATATGACTAATATATTTCCTATTTTAAGTCTTCAATAGGAAATTTAATTTCCCTTTTTTCTTTTGCCAATTATTTTTCTTTATGAATTAAATACAGAAAGTCTTAAATTAAAATTTTATTTATTTTTAGTTCGTGTTATTTAATAAAAAATTGTAGAATATAATAGGGTGACAAAATTATTTTATTAATTTTTCTTCAAAAATCAAAAATAAGAAAAAAAAAAAAGGGAGATAAAAAAGGTATTTAAGAGTAGAATTGAAAAAAGAAAAATAAAAAAAGGAAAAAAATATAAGAAAGTATTAAAAAAAAATATCCAATATAATTTTTGATTGAAAAATATAAAGTAAACCATATTTTAGACTCTTCTAGAGGCCTTTTCTTAACCTAAGAATCAAAAACTTCCTAAATTGTCCATGATGCCTCCGATATCTCATATATCTTCAATGTTCGCCAACCACAATTACACGTAAATCTCTCCATATTTTAACATTTTACTCGATATTTTGAGTACACCAAGCAAAGTTATAATATATTAATTTTGTTATAGTACAAATAACATAAAGACCTTTCAAATTATATCATTAATCAAAATCAAAGTTACCATAAACTCAATTATATGAAATACTATAAAGATATTGTGGTTGACAAACATTGAAGATATATGAGATAACAAAATACCATAAAGACCTTTCAAATTATACCATTAATCAAAATCAAAGTGACCCTAAACTCATTTATGAAATACCATAAAGATATTGTGCATCTTTCAAATTATTTGTGTGTACCCCTACTTGCCTCATTACCTGTGGGTATCTATTACCTACCCCGTACCTCTTTAATGTACGTATAAAACAGTTATCTATACCCGCTCCTATTAGATGGAGCCCATTGCCATCCCAATATTTCTTACTCACAAAATTACCCACGCCAAATGTATATTTGTGCATAAAGCAGTAAATTTTTTTTTAAGACTTTTCTTATATAATCCAGGAACAGGGCGCGGGTTAGACCTCCGACAACCCAAAAAAAAAAAAAAAGATTTTTCGTATTTAGTCCACGAAGTGCGACATTTCGCTTCGCATTACACAACAAAACTAAGGTACGAAAAGACTTAATTCATTAAAGTTCCAAAAATTAAAAAGGAAAACATATTTTTAATTTAAGACTTTCCGTATTTAATCTTTAAAAAAATAGAAAGGGTTCTAAAAAAAAGGCCTCCGATAACCGAATATAATAAAGGAAATATTAAGCCAATATATTATTATTTTAATACTTCTCTTATGTAATCCGAGAATAGGATACTGATTACACCTCCAACAATTTCGAATTAAGACTTTTCGTATTTTGTCCATAAGAAAAAAGCAAGTATACCTCCCATAATCAAAAATAGAAAAATAATACATTCTTAATTTAAGACTTTCTGTGTTTAATCCATAAAAAAAATAAATCGGTAAAAGAAAAAAAAATTCAAGTCCCTGTTAAAGACTTCAAATGAAAAATATAGTTTGTCTTATTTTTTACTGAAAACTATTTCAGTTATTACTATGAGAATTATATAAATTAAACAATATTATGGACAGCTGATCACACAAGATCTTAATTCGATATAAAAAATCACAGATATAAAATACAGTGATCAATACATACTATCCGTGTATCGCACGGGAACGAAACTAGTATACAATAATAATACTGTAAATATCAAAAATATATATATATATATATATATATATATATATATATATATATATATATATATATATACATTTACATTTATTATGCATAATAAAAACTTATTATCTTATAAAAAGTAAATTATTTAATATTATTTTTTTTCAATAAAATGATTTTTGACATATTACGGGATATATCATTTTTTTTTTTTTTTGGGTATCCAATTGAGTGCCTTAATGGGATAAATTTAATATTTTACTATATAAAGCTCTTATTTATATAGGTATGCAATGATATTTGATAGAAAAAATAAAAAATAATTCCATTCTAAAGATTAGATTTAATGCTATATCAGTTAATATATACATACCATAAAAGAAATTGCACGTATAAGTGGGGATGGCAACGGCGGGGCGGGTACGGGGTGCCTTCTTTATACCTATATCCGTTATCCAAATTCATACCTATACAGGGTATAAAGTAGATACCCACCCCGGTGGGTACAAACCTGTACTCGTACCAGCTCCATTACCCGGGGATATCAAACGGGTATCTATTACTCACCTCGTACTCGCCCTAATGTGCGTACAAAACGATTATCTGCATCTGCCATATTAATTAGTTACTACTACTTTTATAAAATTAATTGTATCTTTTGTTAACATTAATAAATAATTTAGGTAATTAATTTAAGCATGTATTTATTTTAATTTGCAAGGTAATTAGATATAAAATGGAGCGGGTTTAAGGTGTGGGGGGCGGGGTATAGAGCAAGGCGGGGGTGGGTACAGCACTATATCCATAACCGTTCCGTACCCGTGGCTGGTACGGGACAGGTACACCCAACCCGTACCCACTACCTACTCAATTATACTCATAACTGCCCCAAACCGGGCGAGTACCAGTGAATAACGGGTTTTACATGTCCCGTTGCAATCCCTATGTATATTGAGGGCTAGTGCTTGATCTTGGTAAGATTTCTTTGCAATAATATGAGTCCAGATTCAAGCCTAAACGAACCCAAATAAGCCTAATCGAGTTTATATGAACCTAAATAAAGTGAGCCTGGCTTGGTGCTCATCAAGTTATGTTCAAGCTCAACTAATCGAAACTAAGCTCGGGCCTAAGGGCCGAGCCTATGATAAGTCAAGCCCAAGTTCAAAATTTTCAAGTTTGGTGAACTTCAAGCCCAATGCAAACCAAGCTATATGTGAATAGTTGAGCCTCAAGCCTGGCGATATCGGACTGACTCATTAATTCATACCCCTACTTAACATTAGTTTCTATATATCATATTGCATCGGTCTTTTTCATTATATTTAAGTTATGATGTGTTACGCTTTGCTAACCTATGTTTCAATGGAACCCTAAAAGGTTAATTTAGGTGATAAAGCACTTGGTCATTTTATAAGCGTGAAGGGTTTGGTGTTTGAGTTCTGTCACCGGGTGCAAACAATTCCCGATGGCCACTGTTGATTAATTGATCCCGTTTACCTATCGCATTAAAAAAAAAAAAAAAAAAACATTAGGAAACTTCCAAATAGGTGTGAGTGGCCTAGGAATTAAACACCTTGTATACGAGCTCACCAGGATGCCCAAATTACGAAAAAAAAAAAAAGTTTAAATGTAATAACCTCAGGTATTCATAACAGAAAGGTGACAACTTTCAGGCTCTATTTCGTTGAAGGAAGTATCATTTTCTTTTCGGATATTACAACAACAACAAAAAATCCAGTGCCTGTAAGGGTTCCAGCAAAAGCAGGGTTTTCTTTTCGGATATTGTTCACCTAAAAGGATTTTTAATTATAAATATTTTTTTATTCAAAATTGTGTTTTATCCATTTAAGGAAATCAATTTTATTATATAGATATACAGGATTTGTGTTTGATTCATTTAAATTAGATGCGAACTCAATGGTCTGTTCGGTTTAAGGGAAAATATTTTGCTTAAGAAATTATATTTTTTCTTCACAATATATTTTCAATTAAAAATATTCTTTAAATAATTTTTTTCCTTTCTAGCTCAAAAAAATGGCTTTATTTTAAATTTGTATGAGATTCACAAATTAAAGTTAAGGTGTATGTGTGAGAAAACCATTTTTGTTTTCATAAAAGAAAATATTTTTCTTTTTTTTTTTTGAAAGAAAAGTATATTTATATTTTCTTGTAACGAAGGAAAATATTTTTCAAATTTATGGTTGTTATAAAGCTATACAACCGCAACAACAACAGACCCAGTGTCTCAAGGGCTCCCGCAGCCTTACCCCTTTATGGTGGAGAGGTTGTTTGCGCGGACCCCCAACCTTATAAGATTAGCAATATTAGAACTTTCTAGGAGGTCACCCATCCTAGTACTACTCTCAACCAAGCACGCTTAACTTCAAAATTTTAATGGAATCTGATGCCTTAGTACCCGATAAATGAACCCTGATTGTTATAAAGCTATGCAAAAAAAATTGTAAAAAAAGATATCTTTTTATATATTAAAAAGAGAAGTTAGGGCTCCCAAAATCCTCCCCACCCCCAATCCCATTTTTGTAGAATTTTCCTATTTTCTTATTTTTCTTTTTATTTTCTTTTTTCTTTTTTTTTTGACTACTACGAAGCTAAGTTTTTCTCTTTTTTTCTTTTTCTTTTTCTAATATAGCAAATTGTTTCCCTAATCTCCGGCTTTACTTTTTTCAATATTTATCTATAATAACATGTGCCTGTTGGTCAATTGCAAAAAACATAAATACATAATTCAAGATGTATTTGTAGAAGTTGAAATTTTGTAATGTAATTTGTAGTTATTAATTTTTATTAATAGAATTAAGTAATTTTTAAGTATTGCGCTGTAATGCATTTTCTATTTCTCCATTTTAATATGTTATGCAAACCGTTGGACAATTGCAAAACACATAAATACATAATTCAAGTATGGCATTGGATTTATCCACCTTTAGAATGGTCTGAACAATATATTTTTATTATTTGTGTTTTAGAAAAGTATTTGTAGAAGTTGAACTTTGTAATGTAATTTGTAGTTATTAATTTTTATTAATAGAATTAATTAATTTTTAAGTATTGCTCTGTAGTGTATTTTCTATTTCTCCATTTTAATATGTTATGCAATATTTAATAATGAAAGTATGGCATTTGATGGCTTGGTGTAATCCAAAAAAAATTATATGTGGAATTTGATTTGTAGTTGTTGTAGTATGGCTCTACAATTGTCAAAAATTTTATCCCAAAATATTCTAAAGTTGAACTTCTAAAATTTATGCATTTTATTAATTCTGACAAATTAAATGTCATACTTTAATCACGAAATAACGTATTATATATAATTATTAAGAAGTTAAAAATATATTATAAAATGTAGGACAAATATGGGGTCATACTCTAATCATTAAGAATCAAACACCATATTTTTTTATTTGGGAACACCATCAAGCTATCAAACGCCATACTTCTATTAAAAAATATATATATGACATATTAAAATTAAGAAATATAAAATACACTCATTAAATTTTAAAATATATTTCTCAAAATTAATATAAACTCAACTTTCATAATTTATGTAATAATTAAACTTTAACAAAATATATAAAGTAAAAAATATATTATAAAATGTAGGACAAGCATAGGGGGCCATACTTTAATCATTAAGAATCAAACACTATACTTCCATCAAAAGAAAGGGATATGACATATTAAAATTAAGAAATACAAAATCCACTCATAAAATTTTAAAATTTATTTTTCAAATTTATTATGAACTCAACTTTCATAATTTATGTAATAATTAAATTTTAACAAAATATATCAAAGAATATAAAGAAGATAATTCAAATATATTGCCCCAAAATATTCTAAAATTAAACTTATGAAATTTATTTATTTTATTAATATGATAAATTGAAGGCCATATTCTCAATAATCAAGTTCACATATCTAAATGTGCTTTGTATTTGAAAGTTTAATTTCATATGTTTGGGCCAATATGAAGTTGAACTTTTATATCACGAAATAACGTATTATATATAAATATTAAGAAGTTAAAAATATATTATAAAATATAGGATAAATATGGGGGGCCATACTCTAATCATTAAGAATTAAACACCATACTTTTTTATTTGGGAACACCATCAAGCCATCAAACGCCATACTTCTATAAAAAAAAAAAAGATATATGACATATTAAAATTAAAAAAATACAAAATACACTCATTAAATTTTAAAATATATTTTTCCAAATTATTATAAACTCAACTTTCATAATTTATGTAATAATTAAACTTTAACAAAATATATAAAATAAAAAATATATTATAAAATGTAGGACAAGCATGAGCAAGAAATAGTACACATATGGAATAAAACAGTACTTAGACTGCAGGTATATCTCATCAATAGAATCCTGCTTGCGAATATTCGAATTTGATCTACAACATCAACATCCAACAGTTGAGGGGCTACAATTCCATTTACCGAACCAACAAAATGTGATTTTCTCCTAGAAAATGAACGCTAATTGTTATAAAGCTATGCAAAAAAAATTGTAAAAAAAGATATTTCCTATGAAAACACAAAGAGGACCTAAGAATAGATTGGAAAAGATTTTCTCCCTCTTTAATGGAAAATCTCTCACCTTTTCAATGTCATTTGATCCTTTACGATATTATTTCATCCAACGAGTCGCGTTAAGAAACAATAAAATTGAAACAAAAGATAACTTTCAGGTAATCAAACAAGCTTTACCGAGATCAAGAACAAAAGCCCATCAACATGATTAAATCCCGTGCGAGATCATAATACAATACTGATCAAACTTTAGGATAACTAAGTAATAAAATATCTTTATTTTAAGAGATATTAAAATCAAGGACATTTATGGATGCCATTTTTAGTGGTGAGGCTGGCATAGCAGGGGCAAGCTTCAAGGTTACCGGCAGTACCCTGTGGAACACAGTGGCACTTGGAGCAGCAACTGCCACATGCCCTTTTGCACAGGTTTGGCCTCTTTGTTTTACCGCACCTCCTTCCACATTCTGCTCCACAATCTGCATTTTTTTTTTACATAATTTTATAACTGTTAGAGTATAAAATTATTTATGAACTTTTATTCATCAGCTTAAGCTTTTAGGACAGTTGTTCAAATCTCAACAGCCCCCCACTTTTAATATAAAAAAACAATTTAAGCCCAATATATTAGGTAGGCGTATGCACTGTCAAAGCATCAAGCCCAATTGGCATTTACGTGAAGGGGCATATTAGAGTATAAAATCATTCATGTCCTTTCACCCATCGGCTTAAGCTTTCGGAATAGTTGGTTCCTTGACAACAATACTACTAAGCTCAAATATAAAGTCGTGCAAAATTAGTACTTATATACTTGAGATTTAATTATTTATCAGCTAAATACTCTAAAGTTTTCAATACTTAAAGAGGTACCTTCTTGTTTAAAAATTTTATTACCTTTAAAGTTTTTAAACTTGATCAGTTGGCTACCCTTGTGTTGAAACTTGATACATTTTTGTTGGACAATGCAAAAATAGAACATAATTCCAACAAGATATTTTGACCAAAAAATACTGATATCATGCATATTTTTTTGCAATATACAGGTAACTTACATCAACATTCAGCAAATTTTTATCAGACTTTGCTAAATGTTATGCTGAAAACAGTGATATGACATATATATTATCGTATCATGTATTAAATCAACTTTTTGGGTATAAAACTGGTCATCTTCTTACGAAATTTATTGAACTCTAGCATAGATTATCTAAATGATAAAATATTTAAATTTTAAGGTATCTCATTATATATATTAAAATATTAGGATATGAAAGTAAAAAATGTTGAAACCTAGTGACACTTTGGTGATAATTTTCCAAAGTGTATAAATGGTAATCGTTGCACCCTTTTTAACCCTATTTGATTTACCATCAAAGTTTATTTCTTAATAGAGAAGTTCTATAGTGCACAAAAAAAAAATTCTATAGATGCAGAAATGTACTCAAAATCACCCAACTTTGTGTGTTGACACACAAAATTTGTGTAGCGACACACAAGTGGGTGATTTTTCAATACATTTTCGTGTTTTTGAGTATGTTTTTTGTATTTGGAGTACAAAATCTCAAAATTTACACCTATAAATTTTTTTTTTTTTTTTGTACAGTAGAATCACCCTTCTTAATATAGTAAGGAGAAGTACCTATAGTTTGGGCCGCCGGGGCAGGGGCTGGGGCATGAGAAAAGGTCTCCACTTCTTTTATGTTCATCATCTACATTGCAAATTTGCAAAACATAATTTATGTCACCTTCTAGTGGCAAATTAAGACCTGAAACCGGTGGGGTCAATTATAATACAACAACAACAGATCCAGTGCCTCAAAGGTTACCGTCTAAGCGGGGTCTGAGGGTGGATGTACGCTGCATTAACCCTTCAGGGTGTAACTTTGCCGAAAGACTGTTTTCGAGGACCCCCAGCCTTATAGGGTTGGTAACACGAGGACTTCCCAGGAGGTCACCCATCCTAGTACTACTTTTATCCAAACACACTGAACTTTGAAATTCTAATGGAATCCAGTGCATTAGTGCCTAGTAAGTGAACCACAGTAGGGTCAATTATAATAGAAATTATTATTTTAATACTCTAATGTGGACGATTGCATCTTGTCTCTTTTATTACCTGTAACTATACAATACAATTAAATGTATTTAAGTACTTCAATGTTGGCAATTACCTACTCACTTATAAGTGGCCTTCACATTTTTAAGATCCTTATAATGTCCCACATTGTCACGTGCAGGTGGGATATTTTAACACATCTCCTCACGTGCAAAGCATAGACTATGCCAAACAACACGAACATCAATATTGGTGCTAAGGACTCTTCACATACGAGCCTACTAAAAATCTCGTGCTGGAGTTGCGAGAAAGAAGAGAAAAAAAAAATCAATATATAAGCTTTGTGGACTGTTTCACCTGATGCCAATTGGTTTTAGGATGAAACCTCATATGGGCTTATAAATGGATCTTGTATGTTCCACCTCCGTAAGTTGGCCTATGGCCGGATGAAGTTTACCAATTAAAACCCGAATATCCTAATCTAAGTTAATTCTCACACCATTTTAAAGATCAGGTCTAACTCTACCTAGAAAACTGGATTACCGAATAAGGAATATTTTACTAAGACCGAGACAACCATAGGGAAAAAAAAAGAGCCTAGTGCATGGGGTTCCCACCGAAGCGGGGTGTGGAAACGGTCCATTTTATGCAACCATATCCTCATGGCTCACCATTTTTTCAATAAGATTAAAACAATACAGAAAAGATTTTCGATCGAAACTTAAGACCTGAGACTCGACCCGAGATCACTTAGAGGAATCAAAGAAAGAGAGAAAGGAAAATGGAGTACCATGGATGGGTGAGAAGCATGAACAAGAGTGAGGAGAAAATACAAGGCAAGTGCAACAAGAAGAGCTCTTGAGATGGCCATTTTTTTAAGCCAATAGAAGCACCCACTAACACTTATTAGTGGCTTTTGTGAGATGAGGCCAATGTCATGAGGACATTACTCTATTTATAGTCGGGGGAACCCCACGGAATCAAATAAAGGCCTTTATACATTTTAAATACACGTTTTTTATGTGTTGTCTCAGGCCTTACTTTTACAAGTGCGCTTGTTTTTATATCACAGCTTATATCGTTAATTATTGAAAAAATATATCTTACATATTGGGTAAGTTAGTTGTTACACGAAAAGTCGTTGCACAATGATACTTTTGTAATGATCTCTGCTATATTTATGTCCTGAATTTTTATCTTATTTGTTTGTTTTTTGCTAAAATATATTAATATGTCTCACGTATTATTGTCAAAATCTTTTGTCTTATTAGCATTTTTTGGAGAAAATTGGTCGAATCTGACAAAAATTCACCCCATTTCAACACGAGATACTAGATGATAAAATTTTTAAACCTCAAAGTATCTTATAATATAATATATATTAAAATGTCAGCATACTTAAAAGATAAATCCTCAAGCTAGTGATAATTTTCCATTGTAATACATAGATTTTAAGGTGATGTTATGGGCATAGCAAAATTATTATTGTCAGAGTAAGATCGTAGTTTTTAAAGCAATTTTATGGCTTTTAATGTCTATAAATTATATCATTACTCTGACAATAATAATTTTTATTCCGACAATAACAATACTCGATGATATTGTGGGGGCAAAGAACATGGGAAAAGGAGCATGCGGGTGCAGGAGGCTCAGCTGGATGTTCAAATAATACAGCTGGACAGTCATACTTCTTTATGCAATTTAACTCAGATTTTGCTTTTGTTTTTGTCTGACAAATATTGAGTACTATTCTGCAATTGTACATGTCCAGCTTGTTGTTAGGTGCAATAATATTTATTATAGTACACCTTTGATTTATGGGTCTTCATTAATTAATTGTTTGGATCTAGAGAATTCATCCCGTATCGTTATCTTTGGTCTAAGATCGGATCTGGAGGGTTATTGTTCGGTTTGGTCTTTGACGCTTGATTTAGAATTTTATTTTCTTCGGTTTAGTATAGTCTGATTTAAAGACTAATGAGAGTAGTAGTTGAAATTGAGATCAAGCTGAACTGGCTAACTTGGTCTATATGATCAATCAAAAGCTTGTATTGTTCAGTTTCATCCTCAATCCAACTTCTATAGGGAAATGAAATAGAATAATAACAGAAACATTCAGTGAGTATTTGGAAAAATACAGCACAGGATTTATGTTTTTCAAAAATTTTACTTACATAGACGGAGTTGTAGAAGTTTTTACTATTTTATCAAGGATATTTGCAAGAGATCTGAGTAGAGGTGGCCACGGGCCGGGCCGGGAGGGCCCGGGTTGGCCCGTTTTTCGTCAGTTTTAAAAAAATGTAAAATTAAAAAATACAAAGTCATTTTGTACTAAAATTATTATAATTCATTGATAAATAATATGAGATACAAATACATTTTATCCCCAGCACTAATAATGCTAAATATATGTAATAAAATAAAATATATAATAAGTAATAGTAAATAATGATAAATAAATAACGTAACAAGTACAAATACAATGCAGTTGGAGCCTAATATTTAAAAGTATAAATTTGTTTATCGAAAAATACAAAGTAAATAATTGACATACAAAAGTGTTAATATCAGTCGCATGGGGGGGGTTGCTGTGCCATCGTTTGACGTATCAGTGGTGCGGTCATCTTCTTCATCGCTCGATGAATCCAGCCTCATTTTCTGTTGCGTATTTGCCTCAGCTAGCAGTCAATCCTTCAAGCACACGGACATCTCCAAGCTTGACGGTGATAGCTTCGCCCTCTTCGTTCCAAGCAACCTGTCACCAAGACTGAAAGCACACTCCGATGCGACTGAAGACACCGGACAACTTAATATATCACGTGCCATAATGGAAAGTACGAGGTGCTGGGCTTGGTTTGTGTTCCACCATTGTAAAAGGTCAAAATGCGGGTTGGCCGGCGTCGCAAAAATATGGAGCAATGGTGTCCGCAAATAATAATCTAGCTCGTCACATGACGTGGGGGCTACTGTGGGCGTAAATTGCTCCAACAGCTTCATCGAATATGACGTGTGTGAACTACTTCCACTAGATGTGGAAGATCCTACTGCAGTAGTACTACGATGTGGATTATTGAACGCTAATTTCCGGGAATAGTGGGAAAATAAACTGTGCAAGTCGTTATCGACTTCGGCAATGAAAGTGTCAATATTGAGACTAGGATACAAATATTTGAAAAAATGTTGGCAAAATAAGTTTAAACCCCTACGTTTACAACGAGGATCTAAAATAGTTGCTAAGCAGTATGTAAGGGGTAGTTCAAAATAATATTTAGTAAATTTTTCTTTCATTGCCTTAATCCATTCGAACAAAATGGGGTTGGATTCATTACCCGCCATCCAATTTACAATATCAAGCAATCTTGATATTGCTTGAGGTATGGTCGGATAGTAGCAACCCGAAAAAAATGTCGTGGCCTCTTTAAACATGCAAAAAAATTTACAAATTTCATCGATTGTCTCCCAATGTATATTGTTCAGGTTGTAATCGCTCCATTCTGAACGATTGTCCTGTGCAAATTCCATCAAAACGTCTTTATATGGTAGAATGCTCTCTAACATTTCTACCGTAGACGACCACCTAGTTTGGAAGTCTAGTTTGAATTGTTTATATTCTATGCCATGCAACCTACATAAATTTTTAAATCTTCTTTTTCTAGTGCTGGATTATTTAATAGATATTATTACGGATATTAAGGTGTTAAGGGATGCGTTTACTAGCTCTAAACCATCCATTACCATTAAATGTGAAATGTGACAAATGCAACGAAGATGGAAACACTTCCCACCTAACACTGGTCTCATGTGCCTAATTAAATGTGTAACGGATGCAGTGTTACTGGTAGCATTGTCGAACGTAATACTGAAGATACAACGCTCTATGCCCTAGTCGCGGACTGCCGACATAATCGCACCCGTAATTATCACGGCAGTGTGGGGGTAATCTAAATAACCAAAATGAATTATTCTCTTTTGGAGGGTGTAGGAGTCATCGATCCAGTGTGTCATTATGCACATATAAGGCAGACCGGGTTTCGACTTTTATGTGTCCGACGTCAACGAGAACATGCTCGTGTTCATCGCAAAAAGGGTTAAGACCTCAGCTTTCATCCTGTGGTACTCCGTACAAGCGTCCCGCTTTACGGTGTTCCAAGAAACCCTCACAATGGAGGGGTTCACCCATTTTTGGAGATAGTCGACGAAATATTGGTCTTCGCCGGCATTGAAAGGCCTTTCACCCAAAATTATATATCTAGCTAGCCCCTTTCGGTTGCCCTCTTGAGAGAACCTAAAATTAGCAAGTGCACCGGTCACTTGCTGTACTAGACGTTGTTGGCTCTTATCTGTGCATTGCTCGGGGTGGCACCTAAGTATATGTCTGCTTAATGTGCATGTCCCACGGCCATGTTGATGGCTAAAGGACCTAGGTGGGTCACATAATTTACAAGTTGCTTTATTAGTTGTCCTATTAAGGGTAAAGTGATTCCATACCCCACTAGTTGTACGCCTACTAGTACTAGTACTATTTTCAGGCTGAGCTTCAGTGGTGGGCGTGGGTTCCTCATCAATTTATGAGTCTCTGCCCCCACCACCCGACTCATGATAATAGTGTTGTTGTTCAAAGTCCCAATTTATGCTATTATCAGTGTATGGGGGTGATGGGCCTAGTTGTATAAAAGCTTGTTCTTCCGTATTAAGTTCGACAATTCTATTCCTTTTAGGGATTCTGGGTGGCCGAGAAGAGCTAGAACTAGCACGACCGGCTCCAGAAGATGATAAAGAGTTGTGTGCCATATTAGTATAAGTGATTAGTATTTATAAAATGCAAGTAATAATGTAAATTAAATAGCTAAAAATGCGAACCAAACAAAATTGGGATACTAAAATTACCGAAACGAGAGAACAATTAAATTCAAACTTCAGGCAAACACTTTATGAACTTCGAACTTTAGAGCACAATGTTGCAATTAGCAAAGTTGAAGAAGATGGAGATGATGAAGATGATGAATGTATAGAGAGAGAAGAGATTATTGAAGATTTGGTGAGGAAATGAGTTGGGAAGGATTTGGTATTTATAGGAAAAAAAATTTAATTTTTTTTTTTAATTAGGAGGAGGGGGAGCAACGGCTCTCCCCCTCCAAAAGATTTGTTGCTCCGTTGGGGCAACGGCTCCCAGGCCCGTGGCCCGACCCAGTGTAGACCGGGCTCGGGCAGGGCCGGGCCCCAGACTGGCCAAGTCGGGCCGATTTTCGGGCCGACCCAGCCCGTTGGCCACCTCTAGATCTGAGCATATATTCACACAACCCCCACACAAATTCTAAATAAGTATTGTAACCTTGCACACGGCCTAGTGAGCCTAAAAGGCCTATAGAAAAATTACAAGAGATTCGATCATGTTCAAATGATTGCAGGTAGAACTTTTGGTTTGGATGATCCTGTGAGACTGAAGAGATAAACATACTCTCAAATAACAAAGTATCTTGCATTTTTGTGAAAGTGAGTCGGAAAGTTATTTTGGTGTCCAATAGGGATTTCTTTCAAAAATGGATGGCTCGAGAGATTGGTGTTAAATTTTAGAAGAATGTATGGGTCATGATGCTATTTTTCATAGTGATTAGGTCTCTTTATTTGGAGGCAAAAGAGTAGAATGCGCCATGAAAATGATATTGTAGCAAAGATGTGTTTGGTGTATAAAATGCATGTTAGGTTTTAACTCTAAACGGGTTTCAAGATGCATCGGTTGCATTTGAAACTGGTCGAATAGAGGATGAAATCAAGTCCCAATACGGTGTTGTAAAGGATGTGATGTGTTGATGCCACTTGTTTTATGATTGCATAATCAATTCTTTTTATAATCAAAGCCAATGCTTAACGTTAGTATAAGTCAATTGCATACTGAATATCTTGCGTTTGTTTTGCTGCTTGATTATATGAGGAAGCCGGTAAGAAAACTGAAAATCTTGAGTTGCTAGAAATTTCAATCACTAGTGTTCCAAACATTTGATGTTATTTGGTTTTAAAGCTTTCAAGCTCAACTGCTATTCAATCCCTTGGGTCTTGATTAGGGTCACCATCAATTTTCATCCATATGTATAATAAACGTCTTCAAAGTGCTAAAATGCAAATCGCACTGCAATCGAGATTAGATCATTTAATTCCATCCAAGGACTACCCAAACTTGTATTAGTCAATCAAACCCTCGTTCTGAAATTTGAAACTTTATCATTCTACGATCTGATGTAATTTAATTCAATCCAGTTTGGTTTTGGATACCAAAGAGGGCACCAACACGCCGTCACCGGATCCCATGAGAACTCCGAAGTTAAGTGTATTTGGGTGAGAGCAGTACCAGGATGGGTGATCTCCTGGGAAATCCTCACCCTCAGGTTGGGAGCACTGGGAAACAGCCTCTCTTTAGGTTAACACCCTGAAAGAGGAAGGCTGCGTACATCCCCCCCGACCCTGCGTAGGCAGGAGCCCTTGAGGCAGTGGGTATGTTCCTTATGTCCCTTCTAGTTTGGTTTTGGATGGATCCCTGCTGTGCAGTACATGCCAAAGACCCAATAATGCATTAATGCCCCATGATGAAAGAAAGAAGAAATCAAGGAGAATCGAAAGATGGTATATCTTGCACAATTGTATAGCTGAGGTACCCTTGTAATGAGGTATCAAAGATTTAAATATTTTATAACTTCTAAAAATTTTATCGATCAGATGCTCTTTATTGAATTTCAGCAAATTTTGGTTGCAAAATGATGATTATTCCAACAATATAGATATCATCCATCAGAATTGGGTGATCTTTTTGTCAAAAAATGCTAGCATGACAATTTATTTTAGGAATATATAAGTATTTTTCATCAATATGTAGTTAATTTTTTATCATAATTCGGAGAATTTTCATCTAAAAACAATAATATGGCTCAGTATGTTATCATATGCTATATTAGCCTTTTCGAGTGAAAATTTGTCAAATTCTAACAAAAATTCACCATATTCCAATTTAGAGTACCTAATTCATAAAAGTTTAAACATTAAAGCACCTCATAGAAAATTAAGAGACATCAAAATTGCACCCAAAAGAAATGAGAGAACGGGTAACAAAATTGAGAATAAATTGCACCTCATAATTCTTGATGTTTGTGTGGAGTCTGGAAGATGCCTTACAAGGTCAATGAATGAAGGAGTGAGCATCTTAGAACTGTCGCTGGGTCAGATTGCTATTTGTATTCACGGTCAATATGTCGGGAGGTGGCAT
Source organism: Simmondsia chinensis (assembly GCA_018398585.1). NCBI lineage: Eukaryota > Viridiplantae > Streptophyta > Magnoliopsida > Caryophyllales > Simmondsiaceae > Simmondsia > Simmondsia chinensis. The sequence goes on along the minus strand of JAGTTD010000009.1, from coordinate 34,519,121 downwards.
CTGGAGTGCTATTGGCCACGTGCATCTCTTCTCCCTACGCTTCCCAGCCTGTTATTCAAAGACCAATTCAGGAATTTCGAGAAATCCAGCATGCTCATCCTCTTCTTCCATGGATTGAAAATGATAAAGCCCAATCAATACAGCATCATGCTCAGACCTCGCATCATGAGTACGAAGCTCGAGACACCGCCAGCGATTATGATTCAGGGTCCTCTGGGCCTAAATTTCCACCAGGTTTCGAGCCCCATACCCTAAATAGGGCGAAGCCACTCACGGAGGGACCTATTTTTGCTAGAAAGAGTAAAGGAAAAGGTTTGACGACGAAAAGGGAAAGGAGAGCTTTGACATGCAATAAGAAAAAGCAAGAGAAACAGGAGCTTCAAGAGTTCTTGAAGGATATGTCGCCCATAAATAACGCGCATAAATCGGGTAAGACCTCAGGCAAGTAGAGGAAGAGGAATATGGCGAAGCAAGGTGGTCGCGTGCATGAGGCCGAGAAGATCCTTAAGGTTGAGCGAGTAATTGAGATGGGAAAGAGGCTAAGTCTAAACTTCGATGGTTTTGACTCGCCTACGATGAGAGCCATACTTGATAAAATGGTGATCTAACAGCCTTTTATCCTGTTTCAATTGCCCCGAGATCCAAATCAGTCATAGTGGTTAGTTAGGTTCATCCTGTTTTGCCAGTTGTTTTTTGTTTTCCAGTTTGATCATGTTCTTGTTTTTCTGTGCCCAGTTATTTAACAGCTTTTATAAGGGCTCACTAGCTCGAGCGCCTAGGTCGCTAATTATCGGGGAAAAAAAAATGAACTCCATAAGATACACTAGAGCAACTTTTCTCTAATTTGCAATAAGAAGAGCAGATAAATTCTTTTGATAATCCATTAATTGTTACAACGGAAAATTTCCCTCAAATCTGTATAAATACAAAATACAAATTACAAGGTTCAGCAACAATACAAGCACAAAACATGAACTACATCTAAATTCTAATGAAAAACTTCATTTCAACTGAAAAAACTCACTCAGATGCATCTAAACTGAAACAAGTATATTATCTCATCAGGATTTCTCTTCGACTCTCGATTCCATTCCAAAGTACCCATGTAGGATTAGCGTAATTGCATACTGATATGACACTTAGACACCTGAAATTAGACTGCTGACATAGATAATATTAGAAAACAGTTGAGACTGACCTCTAGACACATCCTGAGTCTAGGAAACATACCCTCCAATGCTCTTAAGAGAATGAGACACCCATTTTCTTGGCGAAATCATCCCCATCATCCTCGTCCATGAAAACCTCCTCGTGTTCAGCATCTTCACCATTGTTGAAGTTATCGAGTTCTCCATCATCATGCTCATATTCATACTCTCCATCCCCTTTATCATACTCTTCAAGATCGCGATCTTCTTCCTCAGAAGCAATCAAACCCTCCTCGATTTCAGGCTCTTTTGTATCTTCTGCTTGAGAAGACTTGCCTTCATCGGCTGTCACTTTCATTTTTTTATTAGAATCTTGACCTTTTTCATCAGCTGTCACTTTCTTTGAATCCTTGATGATCTCTTCTTTATTGTCAGAAGTTAAAGCTACAGATTTCGCTTTTCTTTTTCTCTTCAGAATCTCACTCAGAGGCTTGGGCCCTTCAAATGAGAGATCACCTTCAGTTTGTTGAGAACCCGGCCCTGAAACCGCACTTTTCAGCTTCCCTAAACTATCGAATTGTTGATCTGTCATAGCCTGCTTGTTATCAGTCTGCTTGGCTCCTTTCAGTTCGGCTAAGCTTTTCGGAGCAGCAAAGTCAAATCCATTATCATGAACCGTGTCTTTTTTCATCCTCAAACCTCGGCCGTTTCTTCCCTCATCTCTATCGTCTTGTATCCTTCCTCTTAGTCGATTCCCGAGTCTTCCCAAATTCCAACCCCTCTCATTTTCCCCTTCTGAACGCACGATACCACTTTCGATAGGAGGAGATCTTCCAGGGAGCTTTATTCTTCCTTGGAGACGGCCGCTCAGTGACCTCTCTCGTGTTGGTGAACTACGCGTGTCCCTTTGAGTGGTCTGGTAGCCTTCCTCAGTATGGTGGTTCAGGTTATAATCAGGACTGACAACTGATCTCAGACCATTCATTCTCCCTCGCTTTGACAAACGATGACGCAAATCTGAATTTTCAACAAAGTCAGGACTCTGAGACTTGTGGTGACCTCTGGATGATGCTCTACTTGTGTCCCAAGCATACCTCTCTTGTACGCGTTCATACGAGTTATAACCACGCTGATCAAGATTATGAGTTTCGAGGTCAGCATCGGCCATTGTGCCATATTCAACATGGTGACCAATTTCAAACTCATTCAAATCTCTCCCATCATGGCCTCTCATTCTAGCATACCGCTCATCATTGTGGTAATAATCGGTATCTCTGAGTTTATCATCCACAAGAACATCAAACCCAGGAGAGGATTCCCTTAGTGGTTCATCAGCATCACGAACATTATGGATGGTCCGATCATCCAATGAACTAGCCTGATACGCACGACCTCTTCTTAGGATCCCATTGTTAACAGGAGGAGCCATTGTTTCTTTGGATTTAGTATGCTCTGCAATTAACGTGGTAGATGGTGGACCCCGTTTTTCAGTTGTCACTGCATTGCTTGCAGGTGGGTTTTTGACTTTGCTCGCATTTACTTCAGCTGGAACTCCAAATACCTTTGAGACGTTGGCAGGCAGATTTGTGTTCAGATGAGGGTGTTTTTCACGGCCACTGGAACCTTTCTTAGGCGGAGGAGCTTCACTGACGGGCACAGCAGTTGCAAGCTGCTGCATTTTAACATTAGGGGGATTCGGACCGTGCAAGAAGGAACATCTGTCTCCTTTTAAGCAGTATCCCTTCTGAAAGAAAATGCAGGGGATGGGTTGTCTAGCTGATGCTTGAGGAGCAGAAGGGGCAGCTTGTGACGGAGCTGCAGGTGGTCCAGACTGGCCTCCGACTTGGCCTCCCAACAAGCCATCTAGGGGCTGCAAACAAGGAAAAAAAAACAAAAGAGGAGAGATAATTGGTTCTTCCAATGAACTGGAACTAGTACATAGCTTAGAAAAGGTAAGGGTTAAGGGAAAGTAAAGGAACTTACGGGATGACGAAACGAGCATTTTGGGTTCAGGCAATTTCCATTCAACCAGAACCAGCAGTCTCTAGGATTAACCCTTGCATATTCACTATGACGGTATTCACACTCACTTCCCTATTGAAAAAGATAGATACACCAAATAATAATCAGCATCGGAGGGCAGAAACAATAGATAAATCAAACGAGTCTAACTGTAGCTTATATTGTACAAATTTATGTCTAATTACCTTAGTGAATAAACAAAACATCACAAACTCACTTCTCAATGAATTGTATCCATTAGTTTTATCATAGAGAAACAAGGAAGTTAAGGATACCTCCATACAATGACAAGATTGGAGTATCTAAAGAATGAATGAAAACAGGTATCTTTTACCGTTACTGCAATGAATCAGTCAGAACCGTGAACACAAATTGATAATGTGAAAACTTGTCAGACAGCAACAATTGGTAATGAAAACAAAGCATTGAAGTCACCCCCACCCCCACACATACCACACAGATATCACGCACACACAAGAAGAAAGTCCTGACACTGCATTCGTGCGCACTCTCATATAAAAGGTGCCATAACATATAGTGTCGTCGTATGAACTTCATCGATTTCTAATGTTGAGAAAGCAAATTTATGCACCATGGTAAACTCAGAAGTGCTGTTTCCAGCAGCAAAATTGCACTCTCTAAACAATTTTTCATTTCTGCAACTTGAATACCATGTCTACATCTCTATGAAGCAATGCTTTTAAGAAACTTAACAATATCTATAAAGCAACTTCGAGAAACTGGAGTTTCAGCTGGCTTGTAAGCTGCATGCCATGTATAAGTAGTTTTAACCCAGTCAATTTGGAATGACTTCCATGAGCAATTCCTTGGCATGAACCATTTGCAAGAAACTCAGTATCGAGAACATCTATCGGGCCTTGTTGATCTCAGAATTTCTGAGTGCACAAATGAACATAAATTCCCAAAATTACTACTTTCTCTCCCTTAAATTTTGAACTCATAAATATTCCTCCACCATTCCTTATCAATTGCTGCAGCCATATCCAACAACCTCAATTTGAGAAACTCATATGAAATAGTATACCACAGCCTTAGGCCCTAACATCTGAAAATAAGCCCAAGTCATCACTTCTTAAGAGCTATTGTAAGTTGAGGTTTTATAGCCCAGCCATCACACCCCAGACAAGTCCCAATCTACTTCCACCCATTTATTTCTTAAAGAATGCTCAATCCCTCCACCCCCTAGCCATCATAACAAAGGAATTCACCCTCTAAATTGCTTTGATGTCCTTTTTGTTCTTATTTTTTTTATAGCAAAAGAAATGAATTTAAGACAGAATAGATGTAAAAATCATTAAGGACAAGACATACTTGGGGGAAAAAAAAAAAAAAGGAAATAAAAAAAATGTAAAGCTAAAGAAAGAATGCACTCCAATCCCTCTACAAATCGATCAAGGTCATGACTAAGAAACCTCCAAATCTTTTTTCCAAGAGTGAGCCTAAAAAACCACCGTCTCCCACAATAAATTCGCCAGAGTGACTCAAGACCTCCCACTTGCTAAACATGTGCTCCAACCAAATGACCTATGAGAGCTTGATGACCATAACTGAGTTAATTTGAATCCATTTCACCTTCTGAGTTGTTCTGCCATAAAAAGCCAACCTTTGGCACAAAAAAGAAACCATTTTCTGTAGGAAAAACAGCGTAGCGGGCCATGAAATTGCGGAAGGTACAACAATCAAAATAATAGAAACTACTTGAAATAGGGCATCATCCCTTTCTTCCCACTTGGAAAAAAGAAAAATACACAGCAATTAACTGATGCTAATATACATGGATGATCTTGTAATCATTTCTTGATCATACGTACAACTCACTCTATATTTTGGATCTCCACTAGGAGGCAGCGAAATACAGGTTAAAAGGTCAATCCCTAAACCTATGAATTAAAAACGAAAACTTTATTGAAAAAAATTAAAGTAAACCACCAAAAAGTTCCCACAAATCCGTCGAGATTGGACCCATATTCAACAAAAGAGAAAATACAAAAGTGTCCAAAAGCCCAGTTCAAATTCATCAAACACCATCCAAACAGGTCACAACAAACAGAGAAATCAATATTGGAATTACTCTATAAAGTGGGCTTCCATTGATTGGGTACATGTTTTTATTTATAGAACAGTTGGATGTTAAACCATTAGAGCTCAATTGATGAAGTGATCCTTAAAGTAAGGCCTAGGTTCATCCTAGCTTATTATAAGATCAATAGTGTGGTATGTACAGAGTGGGTCTAATTAAGGACGGATTTTAATGGGAAGCCCATATAATTTACTCACCCTAGGTTTAGTCTCCTCTCTCCTCCTAAAACCCTAGCTATAAAAGGCAACTAATGGGATGACTCGCCCCATTGGTCGTTATCACAAAGAGAGTGAGAGGAAGACCGAGTTCTACACGCGATCAAGATACATGTTTCATCTTGCAGATCGAACCAATTTTCAATCCACTACAACAATGGCTTCCGATAATAGTATATTTACAATTTCTAAACCTAATATTTAGATCCTTGAAAATTCAACAATCAAATCTCACGAACACTGAATCTCCATTCAGAAACTAAATCAACAAGCAAAACACCCAAATGGGTACCAGAAAATCAAAACAAAAAAAGGAAAAAGCTAAAAACTTTCAAACAAAAAAAAAAAACACAAATGAAGATAAAAATACCTTCTTGCAAGTCAAAGGAGAGGCCAGAAAATAGATGCAATCGGTGTTCCTCTTAAGGGATTCATCCACAGCGGTTGGTGGGTCCCTACTTGTAGCCATGAAGTTAATGGATATGGGGGTGGAATTTGAAAAGAGATCGAGAGCTTGGAGGGTTTAAATTAGGGTTTCAGATTTGCTATGAATACATCAAGAAATTAGGGTTTTGATTCGTGGGTTTCAGATTGAATTGAGTGAGAGAGAGAGAGAGAGAGAAGTGAAGTTGAGTTTGTGAGCTGAAGAGGAGAGGAGAAAGCTGAGCTCGATCTACTGGGCCGGTGTGCTTTGTGGAAAACCATCCCTTTGTATCCATTTTAGAAACTCAAACTCCAGGGATTTATCCCTCTTACCTAATTAGGAAAGCTTCATCATTTATCGCATAAATATCTTAATATTTTAATATATATAATAAAATATTTAAAGGATTTAAATTTTTATCACTTAGATACTTTATATTAAAATTTAATAAATTTTTATAAGAATCTAACTAAATTTACATAAAAAATGTTGATATAATATATGATTACAATAATATGTACAAGTCATGCTAATTTTTCATAAAAAAATTCGACAAATTATAATAAAATATTTACAGAATATTGGTGTAAAATACCTAAATATTATCAGAATCATGTGTCATTTCGCATTTTCTAGCAAAAAATATCAAATTCTAGTGAGGATATTAATATATTGTCGAAATCAAGTTCAATTTTTAGCATTTTTCAATAAAAATCTATCATATTTCTATACAATAGTATTTAATTGATAAAATTTTAAAACTCCAAGGTATCTAAGTGGTAAAATATTCAAACTTCAAGATACCTCATCATATATGTTAAAATATCAGGGTGCCTAAGTAATAAATGTTTAAACCTCGGCATACCTAAGTGATAATTTTCCACCAAATTATGGAGTTATTTACACTATTGATTACTGTTGTTTTTAATTTTATTTAAATTAGTTCTTTATCTTTTTTGTTTATAATGATCCTTATTATATGTAACTTTATTTATATTAGTCTCTTAATTTTTCTTCTGTTCGAAATGGTCCTTAATATTTTATTTTATGAAAAAATTGGTCCCCACCTAACAGCTAAAATTAGATAAAAATTAACTGAGGGACTAATTTTGTTATAAAATAAAATGTTAGGGATTAATTTTGTTATATAATAAAATATTAGGAACTAATTTCAACAAACTTACAAATCTTATGTATAATTTTGAACAAAAAAAGATAAATGACCAATTTGAATAAACTTAAAAACATTATAGACCAACGTTGTAAATAACTCACCTAATTATTTGATATTTTAATATACGGTTATTTATATTTTGGTACTCGAATTTTTTTTTAAATAATAAAAGGGATCATGGCCTTTTTGAATTATAAATGTTGGAAAAATAAGGGAAGAGTAATTAGAACTTATTTAAAAATATGAAGATTGTTGTCATGCCGTGAAGTTGAGCACTGCCCTAAAGTCGTTTATGCCCCACGCCAGTGCAACGGGACCAAATGGCACTCCAACCCCAGGGTTAACATGACGCCGGAAACACCCGTTTGCTTGAGGGTTACCGGACTAAAATACGCCCTAATATTGCTCAGTTATACAAGTCGAAAAAGAGAGATAATTTTTTGGTATATAAATCAACCAAGAAAAATGGTCTTTTTATAGATGACATAACAATACACAACAGTCAAAATTAATGGTGGATAATTTAATGAAATAATTGAATAAGGGCCAATTCAATAGGGCCTAATTCAATGTTTACAACGGCCATAAACGGTAACAAATGGTCTAATGAGAATATACCGGATCATCCAAACAAATATGCTCCCATCAAATATTTTATGTAGGCCAAGATTCCTACACTAAAATTGAAACATATCCAACAATAAAAATGCCCCAAAGTTTTTTTTCATATTAGTATAGAGGCCCCCTTTCCAGTGTGACAACGTTATTTTTAATCAACATAATTGACATAATTACTGCTTTTTTATTAATCCTAGAGTAAAAGCTTGCCCTTATTTGGCAAGTCTTATTGAGGGGTCAGGGAGGAGTGGGGTGGTAAGTTTACCTCCATTTGCCCCCTTCACACCCATTTTCTTTAACCCCAAATTGGAGATAAAGAGCAGTTAGAGTAATTTTTTTAAAAGATTTTGGACGATTTTGTTTTTATTGTAATTATAACTTTTTTACCCTTACTCCATTACCTTATTGCCAACTAAAGATAAACTTATTTACACCTCTTTACTCTTTATTTAGTTTATCTAAATAGGGTATCTTTAACCCCATTTGGCGGTATTAGGTGAGATGGCTTTTGTTAAACTATTACAAGTCGCGAAAACCAAAAAGATTAAATACAGACATGAGATCACAAAACTAGAACAACAAAACAAAGAACACCAGGATTTTTTCTAGGTTTGGACCCAAAAAAGATTGTCTTAATCCTTGGCTGCCTAGTTTTAGAGAGATATCCACTATATTGATGATTATTACAAATTTACAAATCAATTGCAATGCAAGAACTCAAATACAGACTCAATAATCGGCTTCTAAGACAGAAACCTATCATCAAACCCTAATTTACACAAGATATAACTGGTTCTTACTTCAGTCCTCCATGGAAAGCTCATATCAGGGCTTGAATCACCTTCAACACCTAAGAAGAACCAGAGAGTAATTGGGGAGAAACGAAAATTACGGTATCATCGGTGAAAATGAAGAGAAAAGGAGGGGGGGGGGGGGGGGGGGAGATGACACAACATTTAGGAAACCTAAAAAACGGAGCCTTTATATACCCATCACTTCGATCTGTGTCACTACGTGGGGCCATCCAAGACGTTGGATCATCATTGCATCAATGGCCTCAATTCACCCAAACAAACACATATCTTACGATCCAAAATGCACCGCTTCCTCAGATGTTGGCATGGATAGGGACACATGTCACGCACATAACGGGAAAACGGTACTACACGGGCAATAAGCAATGGCACGGGCAAGTAAACATTACAACGGGGCAAGGGCAATTTGCACAATGACCAAACGTGCCCAAATTCGAAAATCAGAACCATGTAGCCCCTACTTTTCCACTTATTTACCAAAAATGCCATTCTTTTAGTTGGTTCATTAAACGACGTGTTTTTAGTTTAGTATTTAAACCAAGTGATGCGTTTTATAGTTGTAATAATCCTAATTGTTGTCTAAGCTCATTTTAAGCTTAGTTTTAGCCCTAATTCTATATTAAGGCATGTTTTAAGATATATAGGTACCAATTAGGATATAACATCATATGTCTACTTGCCTGCTTGTCTATCCTGCCTTTTAGCTGTCTCTCATTGCCTTCGATTGAGCGATGTGGCATGATGCTCGCTTTGTGTTTGTTTGTAATATGCCCTGCTTTTATGATTCACTGCTTTCTTGCTTACAGGCTGCCATGCTTTCATGACGACACGCTTCTTAAGTTGATGATCCTCGAAAATAGCCTCTCTTCAGGGTTCCATCCCTGAAAAGGGAAGGCTGCGTACATCCCCTCCCCCTTTAAAAAAAAACTGCTTTTGTGGGAGCCCTTGAGACACTGGAACTGTTGTTGTTGTTGAATTAGGATATAACAATCTCCACTTGATAACCTTATATAGTAACCACTAGATTCTCTCTAATAATAAGGAGTATTTTCACCAAACCATTCATTCCAGGTTCCACCTCAAAACTCATTGGTAATTAATTGGAGGTTTATTTGCAGGCACTCAATTACTTCAGGTTGGGGGTCCTCGGAAACAGCCTCCTTTCCACCCAGAAGGGGTAAGGCTGCGTACATCACCCCTCCCAGACCCTGCTTTCTGCGGGAGCCGCGAGGCACTGGGACTGTTGTTGTTGTTGTTGTTGTATTCATTCGAGGTTCCAATCCATTTGGACAAGTTTAATACACTTTATAAATGTCTCCAAATAAATAGATTTAGTACCCATTTTTGTCGAGTTCTCGTTAGTATTGATTTTCAGCAACTCTATTTGTTCTGCTTCTAGCTAAGTCCGTGACAAAGTTCCTCCTAACAGCTAAATGTTTGGTCCTATCATGGTAAACTAGGTCTCTGCATAATGCAAGGGCTGACTGACTATCAGAATAAATCTTAAGTAGTCCTAAGTTCAGGTTAATCTTAGATAGTAAACCTCTAAGCTAAATCCCTTCTTTAATGGCGTCAGTTATAGCCATAAACTCATACTCAGGGGTTAAAAGTCCTGTCAAAAACTGAAGTTTTAACCTCTAACTAATAGCTCCACCAGTTAACGTAAATTATATGCTAAGATTGGCCTTCTCCTATCTAAGTCATAAGCAAAGTCAACATGTACGTAACCTACCAGTTTTAGGTCTCTTTTGGTCCTTACCAAAAGTGAGGCCTAAATCTATGGTTCCCCTTACATATCCATTTAACCCCATCCCAGTGTATTTTACCTAGATTTTCCATACACCTGGATAATACACTCATTGGATAAGCAAGGTCTGGCCTAGTACAAGTCATTGTGTACATTAATGGACCCCATTGCATTTGCATAAGGTATACTAGCCATTTTCAGTTTTTGGTCTATTTCAGGGCATTATGTTGCTGAAAACTTATGATGTGTTGCCATGGACAGTTTCACAATTTTTGAATCATATATGTTAAATCATTTTATTACTTTAATCAAATAATAATTTTGTGATAAGTGGATAGTTTTTAAAGTTCTCTTTCTTATAATGTTCATTCCCAAAATCCTTTTAGCATATCATCATCATAGATTAGTAGGAACATAGCATCATCATCAATCACATCTTTGAAATAAAAGCATGTATCATGAATTGATCTAGTAAAACGATTATCAATCATAAATGTATCAAAGCGCTTATACCACTGTCTAGGCAACTGTTTCACTTCATAAAGGGACTTTTTCAGCAAACACACAGAATCAATAGAACTGGGTTCCTCAAACCCTTCAGGTTGTTGAGCCATAAGAATCTCTTCCTCAAGTTCACCATGCAAAAAGCTGTAGTTGTATCCATTTGCTCTAGGTACATGTCATACATGGTAGTTAAATACTTCAGCAAACGAATGATAGTATGTTTCATAACAGGGGAAAATATTTCAATACTGTCAACTCCCTCTTTCTGAGTGAAACCTTTGGCCTTTAATATGGCCTTAAAACTATGCTTTCCTTCAAGGATTTTAGGCTCAACCTTAAAAGACCCATTTAAAACCTATTAACTTTTTACCTTTAGGCCTAGGGACTAGAATCCAAGTCTGATTTTTGCTCAAACTCTCCATTTCTATAGCCATGGCATTCAGCTGTTCTACTGAATACCTACTGCTAATGGCCTCTCTATAAGTCAAGGGTTCAAACTCTCCATATTCTAGGGTAGTGTTTAGGACATAGGCTATACAACATGTGTGACCAAACTTATACGGGGCCCTAATCTTCTTCCTAACCCTATCTTTGGCCAACTAATAGTTTTCTAGGTTTTGAATTACCTCGGCTTGGTTCTAGTCTGTTCTACCAAGTCTGTTTTAGTCTTTGAAGTTTGTTCTATTATGGGTCAATCTCATTTTGGTCATTTTCATCTTGGTTATCCTCTGTTTTAGTCCTATAGAATGTTGGATTAGGTGAGTTTATTTCAAACTCTTGCAGTTCAGGATAGGTCTTAAACACTATTGGACTATTACTTAATTGTTCTTTAAAGTAAGGCGTTTCGTCTTCATTAAAAGTGACATCCCTACTTATAATAATTTTTTCCATTTTTGACTCTTATCCTATAACCCTTAACCCCTGGAGGATAACTTAAGAAAATGACTTTAACTGCCCTAGGTTTCAGTTTTCCCTTGTTTTGGTGGGTAAAGGCTGAACAACTGAAAACACACAATTTTTCGTAGTTTGTTGGTTTACCAGACCACATATGCTTAGGAGTTTTTATTTTTAAAGTAGAGTTATGTGATCTATTTATCAAGTAGGCTATTGTATTTACAGCTTCATTCCAAAACTGTTTGTTTAAACCTGATGAAAACAATCTAACACAAACAAGTAAGGTTCTATTCATCCTTTCAGCCACACCATTTTTTTGTTGAGTTTTCCTAACTGTATTGTGTCTCCATGTTCACTACATAAAGCATCAAACTCATTGTTCACAAACTCTAAGCCATTATTAGTTCTTAGCACCTTAATCATTTTTCCTATTTGGCTCTCAGTTAAAGTTTTCCATTTAACAAATGTTTCAAAGCATCATTCTTGTTTTTCAACAAGAAAACCCATACTTTGCATGAGAAATCATCCACATAGATAAGAAATAATATGCTTTATCCATTGTGGGTACCCTAGAGGGTCCCCACATATCAGAATGAATATAATCAGCAATGCCTTTAGTTGCATGTGAACCAGTGCTAAATATAAGCCTATGATGCTTCCCATAAATCCAATGATCACAAAAGCCAATTTTAGACACAAAATCTGACCCAAATATACCCTATTTATTTAGTTCTAACAACCCTCTTTCTGACATGTGTCCTAGTCTCCTATGCCTTAGGTTGATGGTATCTAGGTTGTCTTTTTTGACCATATTTATGTCCCCAAAAACCACTTCCCCTTTAAGGATATATAACCCATTCTTGACCACCCCCATTAAGGACAACTGGGGCTTCCCTCAGAATTTTCATCTCTCCCTTACATACCTTTAGGATAAACCCCGATAAGATCAAGTTGTTCTAGGGATATCAGGTTTCTTTTCTGCTCTTGGACATGCTAACACCTTCTAAGACAAAGGTAGTACCATCAAAGATTCAGACCCTAACAGTTCTAATACCAACTATCTTACAACCATAGTTATTTCCCAATATAAATTTTCCCCCATTAACAGTCTTGTATTTAGTAAAATAAGATCTATTAAATGTCATGCGAAAGATGCATCTAGAGTTTAACACCCATTCATGCATTATAATGTCAGAAGAAGCAACTAGCAATTCACCGTGTTCATAGCAATCATTAGATACAGTGTTATCAGCAGAGGCTTGGTTCTTGTTCTTATCAGGACAGTAACATTTAGCATGACCCATCTTACCACATTCATAACACTTAACATTTGACAAATCTTTCCTATCCCTAGATTGAGATCTGTTTTTACTCTTTCCTCTTTTTTATTATATTATATGGTTATCTTTAGTCTTTGTCGTAGCCATGGTTATCAAAATCGCAATCCGGATCCTAGGATCGTACGATCCTACGATCCCACTTTTCCCAACCGACCCGGATCGTGTAAAAAATCGTAAAAAGGTAAGATCGCAGAAAAATGATGTAGGATCGGTAGGATCGGAGTAGAATAGGTAGGATCGTCGATTCTACCCGATCCTACCGAGTCTAATAACATCAAAATTATAAAATTTTAAAATTATTAAAATCCCCCCCCCCCCCCCCAACCTTCTGCACACCCCCTTCCCCTTAACCCTAACCCCACTAGACACGCCGCCACGCTGCCACGCCATGCCACCCTGCCACCCCGCCACCTGACTGCTGCCAGCCACGCCACCGACCGACTGCCGCCAGCCACCAGCCAAGTTCTTACACCAACATAAGGGCCACACATAACACAACCATAGCTTATTTTCTTTTTACATAAAAAATTCTAATTTTTCTTATTCTTCTAGTATATGTATATTATTGAGTTACTTAGGTAATTGTTTTGATTTACATGTTGTTTATTTTAAGCTTAGTTTTGTTTTGCTTTGTTTAATTTCTAATTTTTTCAAAAAAGTTTTGCTTTGTTTATCTAAGTATACCCATTTGAATTTTTGTGTTGAATTATTGATTACTTGATTGTAGTCAATTTTATGAATTTTATTGTATTTCTTCAACTTTATAATGCAATATATTGTTCCCTAGTTTTAATGTTAACTTGATTGTTGATTCATATGTATTGAACTAAAAATTTGTTTAGCTTACTAATATCATATTCACTAATTATGGGTGCTTCCTCTTTTTAATTTTAGTTTTTAAGTTGTACTTGTGTTATTCATATATATTTAACTTATACATTTCAGATTTATCTATTATATTTGATTTTGATACTTATGAAATTGAAGTTAATTTGTTGGTATAGTTTAAATGGTGTCTTCTGGTGCAAGTTCTAAACCATCCGGTTCAGAAAAATCTAAGAAAAAGAATGCTCCAGGTCAAAGATTAGATCTAGGTTGGGAGTATGGAATTGAGGTTCTTTATTGTATATTTGAGGCTTATAATGCAATTTTTATGGATACAAATTAGTGTTTTACACAAAAAGTAGAATCTTACGATTCTCGATCCGATTCTACGATCCCGATTCTGAGGACCCCTCACCGATCCTACGTAGAATCCCGATTCTGACAACCTTGGTCATAGCTCTAGTCGTTTTCCCTTCCCCCATTATTGTTACTATTTATAGAGTATTTACCATCCCTTTTTAGTTCTACAATTTTAGACCTAAGGGCATCTCCAACTTCACTAAGTGATGTGGTTTTACGTCCATACATAAGGGTATCCTCAAATCATCTCAAAGATTTAGGTAAAGATCCTAAAAGAATGACTGCATGAACTTGATTAGGTACTTCTATTTTTAGGTTAGTTAGATCATTTAAAACCCATGAAATTCATCAAGATTGTCCTCTATCACTCTATTTTCATCCATTTTAAATGTATAAAACCTTTCCATGTATAATACTCTATTAGCTAATGATTTTGTGGCATATAGTTCTTCTAACTTAGCCCATACAGGCAGCACAACTAGTTTCACCGCGAACTTTAGAAATAACAGAGTTATATAAATAGAGCAAGAGGTTACCATGAGCCACTGTCTCAATGTTTACTTTCTCCTTGTCTATTAGCCCCTTTGGCCTGTCCTTCTCCGATAGGAGTGCTGAACTGGCCCCAAAAGACACTTAGCAACGCTCTAACTTTGACTTTCCACAACTCAAAGTCATTCCTACTGTTAACGTTTCTATGTTGTGTTTAGTAGAAATCATCTCAAGGATCTTTAGCACTGACAGTGGCTCTGATACCACTTGTTAGTGTTGTTAGGTGAGACAGCTTTTGTTAAACTGCTATAAGTCGCGAAAAGCAAAAAGATAGAATACAAACACGAGATCTCAAAACTAGAATAACGAAACAAAGAACACTAGGATTTTTACGAGGTTCAGACCTAAAAAAAGGTCAAAATCCTCAACTCCCTATTTTTAAAGAGAGCTCCACTATATTGGTGATTATTACAAATTTATAGACCAATTATAATGCAAGAACTCAAGTACAGACTCAATAGTCGGCTTCTAAGACAGAAACCTAACATCAAACCCTCATTTACACATGATACAACCGGTTCTTGCTTTAATCCTCCATGGAAAGCTCAGATCAGGGCTTGAATTTGCTTCAATACACAAGAACAACCAGAGAGCATTTGAGGAGAAAGGGGAACTAGGGTTTCGTCGATAAAAAAAGAAGAGAAAAGGGGAAAAAATGACACAACGTTGAGCAAACCCTAAAACGGAGCCTTTATATACCCTATCACTGCGATTCGTGTCACTGCCTGCGTAAGGCCATCCAAGCCGCTGTATCATCACTGCATCAACGGCCTCAATTCACCCAAACAAACACAGATCTCGCTGTCCAAAATGCACCGCCTCTTTGAATGATGGCACAGATGGGAGACACGTGTCACGCACATAACGGTACACCACAGGCAAGTAAATAGTACAACGGGGCTAGGCAATTTGGACAATGACCAAACGTGTGTAAATTCGAAAATCAGAACGGTATAATCCCCCAGTTTTTCACTTATTTACCAAAATGCCATTCTCATTAAATAGCGCATTTTGAGTCTAGTATTTAAACCAAGTGATGCATTTTATAGCTGTAATAATCCTAATTTTTGTCTAACCTCATTTTAAACTCAATTTTAGCCTTAATTCTATATTAAAACATAATTCAATATATATATATATATATATATATATATATATATATACACACACACTAATTAAGATACAATAATTTATCAAATTATCAAACGAGACCTAAAAAATTATCAAACCAGATCACGGTTTATTTCCATTACCTTTACCCCGTACCCATTACCTGATATTACCCGGTGCCGAACACACGGGTCGACCATATTCAAGCTCGGTTGAGCCCTACTCAGCGCCGGTCGCTGAAAACCCAGACAAGGCGGCAGATGAGTTCATTGTCCCCAACCGCACTCCATATGTTTGTTAAAATGCTCGAATGAAAACAATCCTCAGATACCAGAAGACAAAAGTGATGGGAGGGAGATTGAAGGTAGTGACTTACAACGTGAACGGCCTCCGCCAACGCATTGCCCAGTTCGGCTCTCTTCTCAATTTGCTCTCCTCTCTCGACGCCGATATCATCTGCTTCCAGGTTTGCCCCCCCTTTTTCTCTTCAATTTATGTTCTTGTTGGGTCACTTTGTGCAAGGAGAGGGAGAATGTAAGAGATTATCTTGCTTTGTAAGAGTAAAGATGTGTTGGGATATTATCTACCTTAAAATTAGATATTAATGAGATTTGATTTTATGTTTGATAACATAATTTAGTTATCTAATTTAATTGAGATATGGATTAGGTAACTTGATTTTGAATAGAACCTATGGGGATTGGTAAAGTGAGAAAGAAGAAAAGTGAGAAAATATGAGAGGCTTTTGTATTTTATAAAAGGGGGCTGTAGGGTTTTTTTTTTTTTTTTTGGGGCGGGGGGGGAGAATTATTTCGTGAGGTGATTTGATTGAGGTGTTTTGATTAGAGTTTATAGCTTCATCTTTCTAAAGTTACGTTGAGGAGAATCGGTGGCTCACCGTGTAGACGCTATACTAAAGAGGGTTATTCCTCACTATGAAGAGGGTTGGAAGGGGTAATGTAAGAGTAAATAGGGATATATGTGCTACTTTGTTTGACTATTAAATAAAGCAGTAAGAATAAGAAGAATAAAGCAGTAAGAATTATTTTATACTTCCGGTTAAGAAAAGAGGGGTATGGGTAACTCGTACTCCCCATTACCCCAAAAGTGTTTTGCCAAACAAGGCTAAAATCTTACACCTAATTACCTTTATTTTTCCTTAGCCTCCCTCCCCTTACCCTGTTGCTAGCCGGGGGTAATATGTGAGTCTAGTGATAAGCCCTACGTTTGGAATTGTAAGAGATGTGATATTGACATGTGATCCTCTTTTGGGCTATTCTAATTGCAGGGCAACCTCACATAGGGTTGTGAGTTGTTGGGTTTCATATAGCAGTTAGGCTATTCATCCAGCACGAGGTCTTGGATTCAAAACTATTTTATATCTTCCATGATGTTGTTGGTGGCTTTTATTAGGGTATTGTTGTACCTTCTTAGCATTTAAAAAAGAGCCCCACTTAAGCATATATGTGAATCTTAAGTGATGATCATAATTTCACCGTTTGCAAATTCAAAATTTGGAATGTGGTGTGTGAAATGCAGGAGATAAAGTTGACAAGGCAGGAGCTGACAGCGGATTTGGTAATGGCGGAGGGTTACGAGTCTTTCTTTTCTTGTACACGTACATATGGTAAAGGTCGCATTGGTTACTCAGGTAAAATTTCTTTTGCTGAATCGCTATACTCGTTCTGTATTACACCACCTATAATGTGTTTCTAGCTGATGGGCTTCCTCATTAGACAAGTAATTTTTGCATGGTTTTCTTTGAAAAGCAAGTTAGGTTCTAGCTCTAGTGGGAAAATATGATGTGAGACCTGCAAGATGAACGCATGCAAAAGTGGAACTGGGACTTAGAGCTACTGAAGATCCACCTGACAATGAAGTTAGTAAGTATTTTGAGGAAAGGAAATTGAGATAATTTGGAGCTTTGAGCAAACTTAAAGATTTTAGAGTGGCAGTAAGCTTGTTTCAATGGCGTTAGGTCTTGTATTTATACAAGCATGGGGCACATGGGCCACATGGACTCTTTGGAAGCTCATGTCGAGTGGCCAAATAGGGGAACGAACTAAAGATCAGATGGAGTTTATTTTTGGTGCTAGACTAGAGACTGAACTCTTTGATTTTGGCAAACTACAAGAGCACAATAAACCATGAGCAAGCTTGAACCTTGCTCTTTGGCGAGCTTAATTGTTGTCCATGGATTAGTGCACAACTTGGACTTTAAAGCAGCCCAACTAGTTCTTAGCCAAACTCCATTTTATTGAGCAAAACTAATATTTTAGTTGTAAATACCTTATTAGTGAATTGATCATGTAGGCATATGAAATTTCTAGTTGTATTAATTGAACATATGCAGTTGTAAACTTATCCACAAGCATATGTAGTTGTAAAAGTTTCAGCTTTGATCCCTTCAACTTCTCGAGTTTCCTCTTTGAAGTAGAGATTGAGATGAGTGCTGAATTGATGGAACAAGCAGCACAATTATAAAAATTTTGATTGTATAGTTGTCTGTTCAAGAGCTAGGAGAAGAAATTGGGAATTTTATGTTGCTCTATTTTAGGCCCCAGAGGTAGTGTTTTCTGTACCAAAGAGGGCACCAACACGCTGTCACCGGATCCCATTAGAACTCCAAAGTTAAGCGTGTTTGGGCGAGAGTAGTACCAGGATGGGTGACTTCCTGGGAAGTCCTCATTCTCAAATTGGGGCCGCTGGGAAACAGCCTCTCTTCAGGTTAACACCCTGAAGGGGGAAGGCTGCGTACATTCGCCCCCCCCAAACCCTGCGTAGGCGGGAGCCCTTGAGGCACTGGGTATGTTCCTTTTAGGTAAGTGTTTTCTGTATATTTTATAGATGAGAATTTGATATTCGTCCGAAGACCACGTAAGAGAATGCATAACCTTGCTAGGATGGTGGTATCTGTAGCCTGATTCAAAGTGCAGTAAAGATGACCGAGAACGTGATCACTATCAATTGTGAATGAGGAATCAGTCAAATCTCCCTAAGTAGGATTTGAACCTATGACCAATCAGTTAACAACTGACTACACTCTGCCACTGAGCTACTGAGGAACAAAGGGAGATCCTATCTCATAGAGTTTGATTCCTACTCTCGACCTATGAGTATACGAGGTTGAAGCCTCCTTCATAACTCCTGGAATTGTGGTGGCTGCAGCTCTATTTACGGATAAGCAGCCATCCTGCTGGCAAGAAAAAGGTTGTTGATCTGATGCTAGTGTGATTGAGAATTAGAATGACACCTGTTCTGGAATAAACTATGAGTTTGTTTTTCTTCTAAATCGTTCTTGGTTGTGAGGCCACACCAACTAGAAGTGAGGATGAACTAGGCTTTTAGCATCATGGCGGTGAGTTTAGGTAACATACTGTGGAATAACTCACTGTTGCAGCTATATGGTGACGCGGTGTTGCTTTTGGAAGGACTCCCTGTTAGTAAAATTGATTATTAGGCCACTAATTGTAACAAATATTGAACGGAATTCAATATTACTATAACAACACTAACAGACGCAGTGCCTCAAGGGCTCCCGCATAAGTGGGTTTTGGGAGGAGTGGATGTACGCAGCCTTACCCCTTCAGGGTGTAACCCTGCCGAGAGGCTGTTTCCGAGAACCCCAACCTTATAGGGTTGACAACATGACGACTTCCCAGGAGGTCACCCATCCTGGTACTACTCTCTCCCAAGCACGCTTAACTTCGGAGTTCTAATGGGATCTGGTTGCATTAGTGCTTGGTAAATAAACCTTAACGGAATTCAATAGTACTATAACATCAAAAGCAATGTAACAACAAATAAATGTTAGAATTAAAAATTCCAGGAATGAAAACTTACCGAATTATTGATTGCTGCGGCGTGAAGGACTCCGTTGTCCTAAAAGTGATGACGCCCCAGACTTTGATGCAATTCAGCAAACCGGCAGTTGCTCTCCAGAATTAACACAGCACCACCGCGTTCCATGCATCATTAGAACTCACTAACTATTTCCCACATAATAGAAATTCAATATGGAAGATTAGAGAAATTTGTAGTACTATGCATTTGTGACATAATTAATTGACCTATTTATTGGCCAAGTAATTACCAAGGCATAAAATATCAGGGAAGTTATCTTCCCTGATTTAGTACCTCAAAGTAGGGAATATAACTTCCCTTAAATTCTGCTTATTTGAGACTCGGTCAACACTGGGTTTTCAACATTTATATTTTCTTTAATAAATCAGATTTACTCAAATTTGAAATATTTCCAACACCTTTAAGTCGGTTCTATTCCTGTCTGAGATTAAGCAAATAACCTTATCATAATTGTGTAGGTGTTGCAACCTTTTGCCGTGTAAAGTCAGCATATTCAAGTACTGAAGCAACTCTGCCAGTAGCAGCAGAGGAAGGATTCACTGGTCTTCTTGAGAGTTCTCGTGGAACTGAGCTTAGAAACGGTGAAACATTTGCCGATGTGGAATGCTTAGAGGAGTTCACAAGAGAAGAGCTTTTAAAACTTGACAATGAGGGACGTTGTATCATCACAGATCATGGCCATTTTGGTAATAACAATATATTATCTTACCAAATCCATTTGATAGATCTGTTATCTTGTTTGCTTGGGCTGTGTAATTTGTTTAATTGTTAGGGACAGATTGTATTTTTTTTAAAAATAAAAACTCGGTTGCCCTTATGACTCATGACATGGGTCCGACACGATATAGACCCTTTATGAGTCAGACTTGTGTCATGACTTTGGTCAGAATCGGGTCAGACATGGGTTTGAATTGCTCATGTGTCACCCGTGTGGGTCGGGTTGGGTACAGATTTGAAGGGAAAAAAATGACCTGTGACCGGTTCACTGCAGTAAACGGGCTGACCTGGATCAACCAGTAGAGATGGCTGGTCGGGTTGACAGGTCGAACCGAGTGGCCCGACCATTGGCCACGTCTAGGGACACCCACATTAATTCCAAATAAGAGTTAATTAAAGGAAAAAGGAAAACCTGTTAACTTCTGCAACGTCATTGTTTGATGAAAATAATTCTAAAATTATCGGGGTTGATCAGTCCTGAAATGGGATTTGTCTGCCACAACCTATCTTTTAAGATGCAATGTTGGGGAATTGCAGTTCTCTTTAATATATATGGGCCTCGGGCAGACTCTGATGATGCAGAGAGGATAGAATTCAAGAGTAACTTCTACAAGGTATTGCAGGTATGTCTAAGCTTTCTTCAGTACTCATCTTCTTTCGTTTTACGAACATGCTTAACGCATATGCTTTTTTGTTGTTGTTGTTGCTGCTGCTGCTTAATGCATATGCTTTTTATGTTTCGCGTCTTCAAGATTAGACGCTACAGTTGATTTGTTACTTCTATATGCTTGTTAAGGACATAAAACAAACATGTCCCAAATATTTCCTTACCACTTTCTCCAGTTTCTAGGCTTTATGCATTCAGCTTGTCTGATAGAACAGCTTGTTGGAAAACAAATATAGAAATTAGACTTCAGTAGCATTCCTTTTTTATCTATACTTGTGATAGTGCCATTTCTGCTGGAACCAACCATTTGGAATTGGAAGAGAGAAGAATTTGAATCAGATGTCACTTTCCATTAACTGCCTTTTCGTGCTTATAACTGGTAGCTTGTTCTACGTTTGCGATGCTAATGTTACCTGCCTGTTTTGGGTGACGTCTTCTGTCTGATGGGTTGTTTATGTGAATATTGATCTACTTTGTTTTATTCCCTGCTGGAGTCATGTAAGAGTAATGCGGAACAGATGCACGAAAACAATATTAAATATGCCAAATCGAAGAAGAAATTCGGAGTCCACTGAGCTGGAGAGAATTTCCAGGGTTTGTATCTCATGAAAATGTGGAATGAGAACAAATTACAGCCAAGCATTGAATTTATAGGAAAACAAAAACCCTAAATGGCCCTAAGATATTCGCAAAACACTAAAATGACTCAAAAAACATGTCTAGAGGCCGAGTTTAGGAAAAATAGGTGGGGCCAATCACAAAGTTGCTGGTTTTGCATGGTTCGTTCCGAGAGCTTCGTTTTGATATGTAATGGGTCCCGTAACTATTTATGGATCAAAAGTTTTGTCTGTGTATGTAATGGGTCCCATAACTCTTTACGGATCTAAAGTTTTGTCTGTGTAAGTTGTAACTATATTTCATTTCTTCCGGCTCTACCGTTCGGCTTTCTGACAATTTAGTTGCTCCATGAACTCCTCAGCTGTTCGTCCTACATCAAAAAGTTAAGCAGCAAGATCATCGGCTTACATTTTTAAGTAGTACTAATTTCTTTTAGAAGCTATTTATCTTTGAAGTGCTTATTGTTAAGTTGTAAAACCTTTGAAGAGTGCGCTTCTGATTCTTTTCAAACATTTAAAGACAACTTCTTGGCTACTGACACCTAGTGTTTACTCTAGAAAAGGTGGGAGGCACTTCAACAACAAAAAAGGAGGATTATTGTTGTAGGCGATCTGAACATTGCTCCAGCTGCTGTAGATCGATGTGAAGCCGGACCAGATTTTGAAAAGAATGAGTAAGCTGCAGGCTTTTTAGTTTGCCAAATTAGTGGAATGCATGTTTTAGTAACACAATTTTATTTGGTTTAGTTTTTATCTTATCTTACATTCCAGAAAGCAATTTCCTATTGGATTTAGCATTTATCTAATCTTTTTTTTTTATTGAAAAAAAATATCATTAAGAGAGAGAGAGAGAGAGAGAGAGAGAATGTACAAAGAGTTAAGGACAAGATGTCCTTAAAACACAACCGAGGAACAAATAAAAATAAAAATGCAATTACTAAAACAAAGCCCTCCAGTCCCTCTGCAAATTAGCTAAGGCTATATCAACGAATCCCCCGAAGCTCTTGGTCCACAAAGCTCCCAAAAAGACCACCTATTCCCACAAGAAATTAACTACTGTATATTGATCTTTAAATATCCTAGTATTCTTTTCTAACCATATATACCACAGAATCACAATCTTAGTCGAGGCGAGTAGCGTTAAGACATCTTTCCTCTTATGTCATGAAATTTCATCAGTAGAACACTGTCAACCGATCTTGGAGCCACCCACATCTGGCTAAAGAGAGAAAAATTAGTACCATCCCAAGCCACTTTACAATGCAAAAATATGTGCACATGACACAGATCCCTGGAGACAAAACCTTAAACGGTCTACCGCTTCTGCAGGCAATCATGAGTATTTAGCTAGACCATGAGATGACCTTGATTCTAAAGGAAACCTTAGCTTTCCAAACATAAGAGCATTTATCTTTTCTTATCCAATATTATCTTAGGTTTTAGTTTTTTTTATAAATATAACTTTGTTACTCAGTAGTTTTTTGCTCTTGGAAGAAATCAAATCGAGTTTGTTTTTGAGTAGCAATTTGTGCTACATCACATATGCTTAACTTTTGGACTGGATTGGTACTGCTGACACCTACAGCATTGTTCCTGCAGATTCAGGAAATGGTTTAGATCTCTACTGGTGAAAAACGGAGGTTCATTCTATGATATTTTCAGAGAAAAACATCCTGAAAGGTTTGTAATCTAATACTTTTCTAGCGATTTGTTATGTTAGATGGAACGGTCTTATTAATGCATGATTATAGGTTAGACCCTGTTTTGAGATAGAAAACAATTTTCATTTTCTATCTCAAGTTTTTCTTTTCCATTTTTCATTTGTAAAACATGTTTAGGAGTTAGAATTTTCCATTATAAAAACTGAAAAATGTGTTCAATATACTTTGATTTAGTGGCCTTCTTGTGATGTTCGTTATTATGCCATTGTCTTTAGACTACCTCCAATGTGATGGGAAATAATATATTGATTAGTGGAATATCTGTTATGTAACAGTTCATACAACTTAAGTTTGCAGTTAATTATACTTTATTACCTTGAAGTTTGTTGAAACATTTTATTAGTCTGCAAACTGTTGGAAGGAATTTTTTAAGTCCACACCTTAGCGGTATTTAATAATTTGGTCCAATAAATAGTGTATTCTTGACGAAAGTTTATAAAAAGAACAAAATATCCCTATTAATGGTATTTAATGATTTGGTCCAACCATTAGTATGTAATTGACTGAAATTTACCAAAGAACCAAAATATCCTTTTTAAAAAACAACTTTTTGTATATGAAAGAAATTAAAATACCCACCAATCAAACTGTGATATCATATCAGCTACCCCAACCCTCCCTCATTCCCATCATCCAACACCAGCGTACCTGACCGATGGCCACCCCTACCTGCTCCCCTGCCCCTCGATTTTCAGAGAAATTCTCCTCCTCGTCAAATGTCGAGCATTGTCCCACCTCAGTAATATTCCATGATGTGTTGTTATGTTAGATGTTGCATCTCGAGATACGAGCTGTAGCACCAGAAAGAGCTTCGCTATGGATACGTCACAGCAGCTGGTGAGAGCATATCTCACTCTTGAGCTAGAGATCTTCTAAGTTAGGGCTCGTGTCAGTGGGTGATAGGGGTGGGGAGGTGTCTGGCAGTAGTGGGAGTGGAGAGGTGACGCCACCTATGTGGGTGTGGGGTTGGGTTTGGCACTAGTGGTGGTGATGTCCTGGTGGTTGGAGGGGACCAGCGGGTTGATGGGGAGGGGGATTGGGATCACGTGGTAGGGAGGGGATGATGAGGATGGAGCATTTTAATAATTTCAAAATTTTAAGGGTGTGTTACACGTCAGCATTTCAATGAAAAGGTGACGTCATAAACTGGATTGTGAACTAAAAGTTACTTTACCTAAACGGGGAGCTTAAAATTTCATTCTGAAGGCGGATCGAGGCTGGCGTTGGCAGTGGTGACGTACTTGTGGTTAGATGGGGGGAGGGGGTTTGGGGTCACATGAGCGGGAAGGGGGACGATGATGGAGTATTTAGTAATTTCAAATTTTTAAGGATATTTTGGGGGTATTATTAATAAAATATTATTTTACACCTTAACATATTGATGGAAAAGTGACGTCATAAATTGGATTGTGGACTAAAAGATTTCCTAAACAAAGGACTTGAGCTTGAGGGTATAAAATGTAATTAACCGTAAGTTTTTCTTTTCAGTGTTTTTCTGGATACTGGATGACGACTGGTTTATATGGAAAAAATAGATCAATTCACTTTATCAGTACGTTCATAAATTAAGTGTTAAGATTTAAAATGAGAAGTTTACCTTAAGATTGAGAATCTAATAATCCTTATAAGGTAGCTTGGAATCTGCCAACCCTGAAATTTGTATGTCCTGATCCTTTTTCCCCCAGTCCGTTTTATGCTGTTCCTTTCATGCCTCAGCTCATTCCATGAAAGCATCTTCATCCCATTGATCAAGGGTTTTGTAAATGCTACATGGAAAAAGCAAAAAGAACCAGCACAATTGGATCAACCTTCTGGGTTTCAATCTAGTGCCACGACATTTGATCGTTCGAACACGATTAACGTTGCTGCCATTTTTGAATCCTTCTACTGGCTTTTCCACGTCAACATTTAAGGAAAAAACCTAGACGGAATAAACATTTAATAACACTTTACTGATCACAAAAAACGCTCAACATTCAGAGAGATCACCCCTATTCCTAAGGAATGCATACCTTTTCCACCCTTTCACATCTACAAGCTCGATTTGGGTGATGATCAAGCCAAAAAGCAAAACAGACAATGAGGCGAAGATAGCAGACTTGCCTCAAGACAGAAACATACACGAATGCCACCTCGGGTTCAAGGGTCTAAAAAGTAATGACCCCTTCAACTAAGCTTTCCAATTTGGCAGTTTGGGTGGGCTTGCTTTAATTGGCTTTTTCCTATCTGAGATGGATAGGTGCATGAGTTTGTATGAGCTTTTCATGGTTCACTCACAGAAGTTGTGATGTCGTGACTGTTATTTTAATGCTTTTCCATTCATGACATTTTACAGGAAAGATGCGTATACTTGCTGGCCTGTGCATACAGGCGCTGAGGAGTTCAACTTTGGCTCCAGGATTGACCATATTCTTGCCTCTGGCCTCTGCTTACATCAGGTGGATGACCCGTCAGGCCATAACCTTTTGGATTGTCACGTTGAAGAGTGTGACATAATGACACAGTTCCGAAGGTGGAAGCCTGGGATTACACCAAGGTAGTAGCATGGTATCTAATAAAGACTACCGTATGACGTTACACCCATTACGTACCTAATCAATTTTGATCTATCTGTTGTTTGATTGGCTGTGATATAACGCCAATTTTCTAATGGCCTTCATAACGCATATAATTGTCTTTCATTTACTAAACTATATTTGTGCATGTATATATATATATATATATATTGAAAACTATCAAAACGGTATAAATATAATGATTTTATGGAATCTATTCAATTTTTGCAAACATGATTTTATGGCAGGACCTAATACACATCTATGACTCTATGCTTCCACAAACTCTGTGACCACAACCACTACTTGACTACAAATTATATGACTTAATTCCATGGGTTGTAGTGACTGCGGAGTAGTGTGCAGAAATTGCAATCAAGTACGTGACTTAGCGATGAATCCCATTGTAACTTAGTAGTCATGTGCATGCTTTTGTTCATTACAAATGGGCGTAATCATGCACTAGCCTTTCCAGAACCTTTTCGAGAAGCTTCTCACGATGTTTGTAGGCACTCTTGAGTTTGGCCATCATGGCATTTTGAAACTCTTAAGGATCTATGTTGGTGCACTCAATAAAATCAGAGCTCCCAATGACCATTTCATGTGCGAAATTGGCTTCTAGATCTGTCTTGAATCTCGGTGGTTCAATTGCTATTATTACTACTGAAACATGTTTGAGCTTTCCCCAGAATGCGCTACTTGATAAGCATCTATAGATCTTGAGCGATTGCCGGATCTGTTGTACAAAATCTACATCAGTTTGTCCACTAAGTCATATATTAGCTTAACAAAGTGATTTATATAGTGACACAGTGACATACATCAATCCATGTAGCTGATCTCACCTAGTAAGGAAAAAAAATAAAAATAGATTATTGTAATTTTTTCGGTACTGTCACATTATACCTGATCTATCAAAAATGACAAGATGTGATTTGTAAGTTTGTTATCAATCTAGTAACATATTGGTTATTTGAACAGATGGAACGGAGGGAGAATCACTAAGCTGGAAGGCTCTGATCATGTTCCAGTGTACGCAGCCTTGAAGGAAGTTCATGACAGTCCACTGCACAATACCCCGCCATTATCTGCAAGATACATACCTGAGATTCGTGGCTTCCAGCAAACTATTGGTATGCAACTTTATTCGTAGATTGTTTGATAGTTTATGGGACAAACTACGGAATGAATTGATCATCATATGACATGATGTGAGTAAAATATCTTGGCTGTTGCATTCGACTGCAAAATTCATAAACATGAGACTTACCTCTGGAGTAGAAAAGGAAGGTGGGTCAGAGTTTTCTCAGGTCCATGGAATCAAATGACCGGTTCACGGTCCTGGTTGTACCATTGCTGAAAGCCTAAAATGGGATCTGGCGAACATCATGTAATGGGTTGTAGTTGTTGTGTTGGTATCTTGAGGGAACATAAGTTGCTT
This sequence comes from Simmondsia chinensis, assembly GCA_018398585.1. NCBI lineage: Eukaryota > Viridiplantae > Streptophyta > Magnoliopsida > Caryophyllales > Simmondsiaceae > Simmondsia > Simmondsia chinensis. Next base: position 34,491,693 of record JAGTTD010000009.1, on the reverse strand, counting down.
TTAAGCCTTACATTTACAAAAAAAATTTGCGTAAATGCATTTTAAAAATATGTTTTGGTGAAGGAAATATGACATACATTGATCATGAAGGTCATTATAGAGTTTTCTGCTGCAATCTAGGAGACCGGACTAGCTTACATGCATCATGACTAATTCTTGTATTGCATGCATTGCCTACTCGGAGGTTTTCCTACGTAGTAGGGTATGTTTGGGCCCAAAGACCCTGACGCTTCTTGGATAAATTTTAAAACTGAAGCATTCAAATCTACTCTGGCATTTCGTTAAATATCGCCTTTAATGATTTAAGTAACTAGAATTTCATTAGGATTCCAATTCCATGAATCCAAACACGGTATAAGTGAAGGATCAGGTGAACATGAGGTCCTTAGTTGGAGCTGTGATATGCATTACAAATTCTACTTTCAAAGTGGGAAAAAATTTTCATTTTCTGTGAACATAACCCAAAATCAGAACTTTGCTATCATTTTTTCCATTTTGAATCCTTGTCGTTTTGAACGTCAGGAATTTACACGGGCATATGAATTTCAGTCCTAGGGTTCATTTACTAGGCACTAAAGCACCGGATCCCATTAGAACTCTAAAATTAAACGTGCTTAGGCGAGAGTAGTACCAGATGGGTGACCTCTTGGGAAGTCCTCGTGTTGCCAACCCTATAAGGTTTGGGGTCCTCGAAAACAGCCTCTCGGTAGGGTTACACCCTGAAGGGATAAGGTTGTGTACATCCACCCCTCTCAGACCCCACTTATGCGGGGAGCCGTTGAGGCACTGGATCCGTTGTTGTTGTTGTTGTATATGAATTTCAGTCCTAATGAAACCCACAAATGCCATGCCTTAAAGACAGAATGAAGACTATAACATCATCATGATCAAAGATACATGGCATAGTGAAAGGGTTCATATTCCATGGATAAAAAAAAAAGAAAAAGAAGATAACTATGCATGATTCTCTTTTACATTTGATTTCCATGTGGAGTTTCTGCATTGTTTGTGTTTCTATCTTTTACTAATTATTCTTTTAATTTCACGTAGTGTCGATTTTGATGAAAAGAAAAATGAGTGAGCAAATCAATGTTAGTGTGGTGTCAAGTTCTTCCCCAAATGAAGACTCAAAGCATCTGACATTATCTGAGAACGCGGAAGCAACATTACCTACTTGCAGTGTATCAAGTATGGATGTCGTGGAGGATGACTCAAAATGTTCTGAAAACGTGGAAAATATGACCAAAACAAAAAGTGAGCATAACAGTTTAATATACGGTACGCAAAAGAAGAAAAAGGTGAAGCAAAATCAACATTCTCAGCTCTCTCTGAAATCCTTCTTCCAGAGAGTTTCGAACAGCGAAAGCGTGGGAAACCCTGACGAAGACATGCCAAGAAATGAGGAAAATATTTCAAATTCTTACAATTTCCCCAAAGAAATCCCAGAATTTAACGATGAAATCAGGCCGGAAAGAAATGCTTCAACTGAGGAACGAGACGAGCCAACTGCCAGCTGTTCTTCTCAAAACGACAAGAATGCTGCGTTGCTGGAATGGCGAAGGATTCAACAACTCATGCAAGACAGTATCCCTCTTTGTGAAGGGCACCGCGAACCTTGTGTTTCTCGGGTGGTGAAAAAACCGGGTACTAATTTTGGCAGAAGATTCTATTGCTGTGCTCGTGCTGAGGTACCTGCTAATATCTATATATCACATCTTAATAATGTAAGGCCTCCCTTTTGGGGTAGGATCTTGTAGGGGTAAGGTTATATCACCCTCCTCGACCTTGCCTTGATAGGAGCCTTTCAGCCACTGGGTTTTTTGTTGTTGTTGTTATCATAATGACGTAAATCCTGATTTTGATGTTTTCAAAGAATAATAGTTTTTCACCTTCTTATGGGGTAATTTTATTTGCTACTTTCTTTTTATGAGCGTGTGCCAATTATCCTGACATATATTGTGCTAGCTCCCTAAAACTAGTTATGAAGCCTTTATTTATAACCATAGTTGTAGGGAACTCCTAAAATACTGACGTTTCATGTGCCAATTCAGCATTGGAGAGTCAGATTTGCTTTTCCAACATGTATCAAACTCGACAAAAACACGATTCAAACAATCGTGGGATCGTTTTGATAAAGATATTTACTAAATGATTTGTTGACTAATTATATCACTCAATTAAAGAATGATTGAATTGTGTGGACATGTTGGAGACAATTTTCTTGATCTTATTCGTTGGAATACTGGATTTCTTGGTCATTGCTTAACATTGACTGTCATGATATTATGCTTTAATAACTCAATTAATGACATTTCATTAAATTTTCTTATACATTTAATATATAGTAATATGGGTGATTTATTTTCGCGCTCCCAAGCTGAAAAACTTCTATGACTCTTCATTTCTGCTTCTGTTTCCACCCCCACTTCTATTTCGGCTTTGTGCAACTATGTTTATAACATAATCTGGAATTCTGGTGCTTGTTTTTTCTTGTTACATATATTGTGCCTGCTAGCTATAACAGTTTATGCATTGTTACAGGGACCAACATCGAATCCTGAAACAAGATGCGATTTCTTCAGATGGGCTGGCTCTAAACCAAAGCGCAAGTAAAAGCTGTAGATGCAGCTGATGATTTTGGCACAATCTGATTATGGGAATCTGACTAGGATGTTCAAATGCTGGTCCAAATTGAAGTTTCAGATCGAATCGGGTTATTTGGTCTGTGATTGAAATGGATGGTCTATATATCGATTCAGTCCTCGATCTTCAAATTGTACTTTGCATCGGGCTAGTCAGATTCAGCTTTGGGTTCTTTTTCTGTTTGTTGTATCAATGTAGAAGTCGTAGTCTCTTGTATGGAATATTTTGTAAATGCATGATGACAACAACCTAGTACCTCATAGAAGCTCTCGCCATGGCAGGTTTGAGGAGGTAAAATATATGTAGTCTTACCCCTCTAGGGTGCAGGGCTATTACCGAGGGCTTCCAACCTTAAAAAGAAAAGAAGTGTTGGGCTGTTTCCGAGGGCTCCCATCCTTAAAGAAAAGAAAAGGTACAATATAGAAAGGGGTCAAGAAAAGCAATTTAAGCATGATTACTGTTTTAAAGAAGTAAGGAGGTACAACATTGATCTAAGAAGGGGGCCACTAACATCTGGGAAGGTGGGGAAAGATGAGTTTCAAATCCAAGACTTCATACTTGAGGAGTGGATAGTCTAATTGCTAAACCAAACTCTTAACGGCTCTTTGTAGATTCATGATGCCAAGTTGCCAATGACGTGAGAGGTTGGTGTAGGGATAGCTATTCTGTTCTCGTCCAATAATGGCTTGAGTTTAAACTTGTTCATCCCCATTCCCAAGAAACAATTTATCTTCCTTAAAATTTAAAAAAATAGAGAAAAAAAAAAGACATGTCAAGTTACCTGCCATCGTCCAAATAACTTGAGCTTTTAGGTATAAGTGTAAAGAATGATGTTATATTCTAACGTATTTCTTCGTATAAATACCTATCGAGTTTAAGTATATTTGTACATGCTTTGCATGCCTTGTGTTGAAATATGTGAGGCTCAATTTGAGCTAAAGATGTTAGTATAATAGTTTGTGTTCCAACTGCTCAAGTAAGTGGTATTGGATTCAAAGTTCGTCACCCTTGTTATCCAAGTGTTGATTTTCCTCTTTAGGAAATATTTGTACTTGTATGTATATACATGCATGACTCACATGAGATGGTGAGAGATAAGAGGAGAGGATATGAACCATTATATTTAAATTAGGGAAATAAATGTTAGTGACATTTTGAAATTTGGGCCTTTAATTTAGATCCAATGGTCTATATTTTCTTTTCTTATTTTTCACCATTTTGTACGAGTCATGTCTTTAATAACAATTTACGGTCTATATCTTTTTATGGAGCAGAAAGAGAGTAAGGAAGGGAAAATATTTTTTTTTTTTTAATATTCAATAAATCTTGACCGTAAATTGTTATTTTTTCAATGTCTAATAAATCTTGGCCGTCCATTACAATGGAGGGTTAGGATTCGCCTCTCTTACGCTCTCATATATATATATATATATATATATATATATATATATATATGGAACCCTAGCTTGAAGAAGGTTTCTTAATCGAGAATACTTGTTGGTTCCTTGACGAAGTTACAATTTGCTTTGCCACCATGGATCCATGGTCTTCTTTATGTACAAGCTCAGTTGATTAGTGTTGCGTTTGGATCAACTTTGTAACAGCTTAAAGTTTTAAAAAAACTCTTGTTGACTGTAAGACTTACGTTTAGTTGACAAAAAGATCTTTTTACATCTTTTTCGCTACTTAAATAGAAAAATAAAAAATTCATATATAAATAAGTAGAAAAAGATGTAAAATTGCTTCTTTTTTAAAACTTATTTTAGATAAAAATTTTAAAAAAAATACTATATTGGCATTAAATGTTTACCATCATGATCTACTTTTACTTTTTATCTGGACCCACCACCATCCATGTCACTAGACTTACCTCTATCCACTGTCACAATTGGCTATTATTATGATTATCTTCTACCTACTATTATTAGTTAATTTATATTATTAAGTCATTTTGTGATTATAATAGATAACTTCTTTTTTTCAACTTGTGTTCAAGTGTTTTATTATATAAAAAGATCTTTCGGCACTTAACCATAAAAAAGTTCGCCACAAAAAGATACAAATCTTAAATAAACAACGGCTTTTTCTAACCAGTGCCCAACATCACTGATTATAATTAACTGTCTAGGAATTTGTTAAATATTATTAAATGTAGTTTTGCTTTTATAAAATTCCATGCTAATTGCCACTGCAGTTTTGCTTTTATTTTTTATTATTTGATCTTTATTGTTAAATTTCTTATTTATTTACAAAACAAGGTGTAATTCGATAAAAGTCACAAAAATACGGTAGAATTAAGAGGGATTCAATACATACGTATAGAGTTTGGTCTTATGCGTATATTTTTTAAATATTATGTCAGCAAAAATTAACGGATGTTAACGACTTAAACATTAAGATATGATATTGAAGAATTTTGAAAATTTAGGTGTGACTTTAAAAAATTAAAAAATCTATGTAGTTTTTTTAAAAGCGTATCCAAAATTTAAGTAGTTTTTAGTAAAAGGCCTAAACATAATGTTAGAATATAATTTAACATTGTTTTTTCCTCAAAAATAAAATGCTAGAAATTTATATGGCGGTTAGCGATAAAAAAATTGGTTGTTTTAACATTAAAAGAGTTAATGCAATTCTTTAACGGTTTTAATAAAAGTAAACTAATTATTAAAAAGTAAACTAAAATGAATGATATTTAACAAATTCATAGACAATTAAACAATTAATATTTATATTAAAGTATACATAACTAAAACACAATATTCCCAGTACCCAAAGGGCTTCCGCTTAAACAGGGTTTGGGGGTGGATGTACACAGCCTTGCCCCTTCAGGATATCCTAAAGGGAGGCTATTTCCGAGAACTTCTAACACCTGAGGGGTGCAACACAAAGACTTTTCAGGAGGTCACCCATCTTAGTACTACTCTCGCCCAAACACACTTAACTTCGGAGTTTTTAATGGGATTCGGTGCTTGCGTGTTGGTACCTTCTTAGGTATTAAAGTATAAATAATTAAAACATATTATTTATTTATATTAAGTACTACATTAATTTAAATTAATATAATTATGTAAATAATAAATATGTACCTAAGAGGGGACTAGCACTAAAGTACTGGATCCCATTAGAACTCCGAAGTTAAGCATGTTGGGGTGAGAGCAGTATCAAGATCGGTGACTTCCTGGGAAGTTCTCATGTTGCACTCCTGAAGTTGGGGGTACTCAGAAACAGCTTTACCTTTAGAGTAACACCCTGAAGGGGGAAGGTTACGTACATCCGCTCCCAACTTCGCTTACGCGGGACCCCTTGGGCACTGAAAATGTTGCTTTATGTTGCTATGTAAATAATATATGTGTAATATTCTTAATATGTATATATATTAGAATATAATATTCGTAGAGATCTCCAAACTATTGGTTAAAATTAAAGTGATTTCCAAACTTTTAATTTCATCAAATCTCCTGAATGATTAGTTAAAATGATCAATGTGATCTCAAAATTTCTAATTGAATTAAAGATATCTAAACTATTAATTAAAATCAATTTAATCCCCAATTTCGATAATTTTCTTTATAAACATTATACTTCTAAATAATATCTAATCCAATAATAAGAAATTAAGAGGAAACCCTCTCGTAATACAACCCTAAAATACAATATCTTTTATATTTCTCTCCCCCATAACCCAAAGCTCTCATTCTCCCCCTCTCTCTCTCTCTCTGCACCATGCGCAGGCTGCATGAGATGCATCAACATCATCACCATCATTATTATCACCATCATCATCGTTATCGTCTTCCATTACATGATCAAATGCTAGTAGTCAAAGCACTTGGTGTATCCCTAGTGATATTCTTGATCTTAGTACTCATCATATGCATCCTGATATGCATCATCCCACCATCATCATCATCCCCCCATCATCATGAACTCATCATCATGCCATCCCCAGAGAACAACCCCATCTTCAAGGAAGCCCTAAAGTCCCTCCCCATCATCACATACAACCAATCATCAGCGCCGCCACCACCACAACCATCGTCATCATCGAAGGAAAGCTGCGCGGTGTGCCTTGGCGAGTACGAGGTGGGGGAGGAGCTTAGGGTTTTGCCACTGTGTCAGCATAGGTTCCACGTGGCGTGCATTGATAGGTGGCTGGTGAGGTCACTTCATTGCCCTATTTGTAGGGCGAGAGTTAAAGTAATCCACATGCATAGGGCTTCTCATCGCATGTGGTTGCTCTATGAAGGCTTGGTACGCCCATCTCCCTTCATCTTGCGCTTCATTATCTGATACAATTCAAAATATAGTAGTTAAGTAAGAAAAAATTTAAATAGTAATAAAATTAACTAAGTCCCATCATCCAACTGCATCCCATTCCCGACTCTATAAATAAGAGTCTTTATTATAGAGGAAGAATATATATAAATTGTTTGAGTCTCTTTCTTTTTACCTCGGCCTCCCTCTCCCTTTCCCTCACTTGGCTTTCTCTTCCCCTCATCTTGTAATTTTACTTGTAAATCTCTATACTCTTATATGAATTATACAGAGTTATATACGGATATACTACTATCTTTGAAATTAATTGATTTATCAATTTATGAATTGGTTGATTTGTTTCGGATTGATTCGGTTCATAACCTTATCATTATCTGCACAAGATCATAAGGGGATATTGTATGAGTGTTTTTATTTACAAGACAAAAAATTTAGAGAAAATTTGGTTTAGATATCTTGAGATTTGGTAATATATTTTTTAAGTACCTCAAGGTTTTGAAATGTTTTTGAGTAACCCTGAACTTTGATAACTTTTGTTTTAAGGTAACCTCTTCTTAACTCGTTAGGATTCTGTCAAGCCAAGGGCACTTAAAAAAAAAGTTTTCTAATATTCAAAGTACTTAAAAAATATTTAAAACCTTAGGGTACCTGAAAAATATATTACCAGACTTCAGGTAACCTCTTCTTTGTCTTGGGTTGTGTCGTTCTGCCGCTTTGGCCGTTCTTTGGTTGTGTTGGTATGGCTCTGCAGGTTTTCCGCCCTTGGCTTTGGGAGCTTAGCGTCGTTTTGCTAATCTCTGCCTTCTGTTTTCCTGTTGCTGTGCTTGGGGCCTCGGTTGTATTGATGTGGCTCTATGGGTTTCGTCCTCTCGGGTGATCCTTGCAGTTGTGTTTGGGTTCTCCAAGCTTGCTTCAGAGTTTCCGCTATAGGCTTCTTTTCGTTTGGGGTTAGGTTTTGGTTTGTTCTCTTGTGGTTCTTTGGTTTTGGGTCACGTTTTTTACTTTTGTGGTTCCCGGGTTTTTCTTTTCCTTGTTTCTTTGGCTCTTTTTGGCTTTCTTGTTTGCCAGTCATTTTCGGTTAGCTTAGGCCTCGCTCTTGTTAGTGCACCTGTGTTTCTTCGATGCTATTTATCAGGGGGGGAAAAAAAAAACTAGACTTCAGGTACTTGAACAAATTTTCTCATAATTGTTATTCTCTAATCAATGATATGACTTATAGTAAATAATAGTCGTAAAATTGTTCCGACGTTATCATTTGTGACTGGACAATAGCATTTACTAGTATGATTTTTAATTGTTACTTCTGTTGAATATAATGTTCTTGGAGGGAATGTTTGCTACTGTTTTATGTATGTAGCTTTTAGTTTTTCAGAAATTAAAAACTTCGTTCTGGAAAAGATATAATTATTTTGAAAAAATAAAATTACAAACAAAAGCGATACCTAGCTTTGCCTAGGGTATTTTTGCCGATAGATTCTTAGCAAAAATGTCTAGGCCATTTTTGACTCTCAAAAACTTTTAATTATTTAGAAGTCTGTAGGTTTTTGAGTTTTTCTCTCAGTCGTACAAAATTTAAAGAATGTCTTTTGTTTTCTCCGAAGGTCGTAGTCAGAAACTTTATAAGACTATACGTGTTGAAGCATTAAGTCGACTATTTTTTGACAGGCTCCTTGGTGCTGCTTTTTGCCTTCTTAAACAAAATTGAAGGGTTGTTTCTAAATTTTTTTCATGAGTTAAAACACACTCTTAATATTCTTATGTTGCAAAAACAAATATCCTCACAAAAACAATTTCTCCTTTTTTTCGTTCTTATTGAATTTTCTTCCTCTTAATTATGTAGCGTGCTTATTCTCATGATTCGCTACTTGCCTACTTGCCATTCGACTTCTACTTAGCCGCTCACCAGCAATTGGTAGTTTACCCACTTATTAGTGGTCTAGTTGCCTAACGTTTGGCTTGCTTTGAGTTTTTTTGTATTGCTCGCCTTGTGTTTTGTCATGCTAATGCTTTGTTGCTCTCTTAATGCCAGGCCACAATACGTTATGCTACGGACCAGCTTCTCATGTTGGGGGTCCTCGGAAACAGCCTCCCTTCAGGGTAGCGCCCGGAAGGGGGAAGGCTGCATACATCTACCCCCCAGACCCTGCTTTTGCGGAAGCCCTTGGAGGCACTGGGTTGTTGTTGTTTTTTTGTTTGTATTTAAGCGAGACCAACACGTTAGACAAATTTTTTGTTGATACTTAGAAAGATAACTCTCAGTATAAAATTAGTGCAGCCATCTAAGCGAAGCCCAAAAAACCCTACAAAAACATTAAAAAAAAAAAATTGATATAGCAACGAACCCTATAACACCTAGACACCAGTATGTCATGCTACTAGTATCACTAGACAATTTTAATATTTATTGCGAAAAGTTTCTCCTTTTTTGATATTTTTCTGTACTATTAAATAATCTTTTTTTTTTTTTTTTTTCCCATATTCACAGGTATAGGCGTGAAAAGAAAGATCATCATGTAAAAAGTTCTTTATTTTACATGATTCAAGAAGATGACAATTATTATGAAATCGATCCACCAATTGTATGTCTCTTTAAGGCATTGGGTGGTTCAATTGTGGGAACTGAATTTGATTGAAATTATGTTTATAGATATGTAAAGGTTGCTCTTTTGTAACTGAGGTATACAATGAGGTATTCAACGGGTTCTGGTCTCTAACTGGCTATGGGTTCTGGTCTCTGTTGTTGCTAGTGCTGGTCTTTCTAGTCATAGGTATCTTTTGCTGTTATCTTATGTTAGTGGTCAACATCATGTAATTTATTTGCAACTTTTGTACTTTTTTCTGTTTATTTGTTGGTCGTTTTGACTAGTTCAGGCCTCATGTTTGCGAGTGCGCCTATTCTGTAATGCATTTCAACACTACTTATCGAAAAAAAATACAATGAGGTATACAAAATTTAAAAGTTTAATCATTCGATTACCTTATAGTTTAGGTATTCGACAACCAAAGTTCGGTGAATTTTAGTTTGGAATTGTTTATATTTTTGCCATGAAATGCTAATATGGCACATCCTTTGGGCAATGTACTAATATGTTTCAATAGAATTCGGTCAATTATTTTGTAATTCATTGAATTTTCAATAAAAACAAAGACATAAATTATATATATATAATCCCATGCCACACCAAAAGAAAATAAATAACTCAAAGGGACATCAAAATAGCATGCACCAAAACAAAAAAAGTAAAAAAAGAACCAAACCATAGAAGATCCCGTGCACTTTATAGTGCTTTGATGGTCTTGATAGTGATTTTCACCTTGTTATCTGTACAACTAAAGATAAGAGTCAGGACACTGTAGAGCCTTAATAAATGATTATTCTTTCCTGGAATTGTTGGCTTTTTTTTTTTTTTTTAGGGAGGTGGTTTGGAAGTCGGGTGAAGTTGTGTCCTACTGGAGATTTAGTAAGGAAATAAGACAGTCAATAATGGGATTTATTGAGACCAAATATAATGTACTTGAACACATCGTATTTCTCGATGTTGGAATAAAACATGTGTAGATGGGAGGATATGCCTACTATTAATGGCTTGAGTGACCTTATAATTACTTGGAATGATTGTGATTTAAGGGTGGCATTAAAATTTGTTACTTTAGCTGAAGACAAGAATGTCATGGCAGGAAAGTTGCAGCGACATTTCAGTCATGAGCCTAGTGGCATAAGTAGGAAAGAAACAAGATTGTATTTCAGTATGGTTAAGAAGTCGAGAGATTTTTGGGTTAAAACTTGGTGAGACGAATTATTGAAGTCAATAGCACCGAATATTGAATGCATTAAAACTTGGAGATGCTCAATGGTGGTACATCAATCATTATGGTCTCTGTTAGGTGGAGGTGTTGGCTGTTTCCTGATGCTCATGGGTAGGGTGGGGACTGATGAATATTTCTTCTTCCTTGTTGCTTTACTGTTTTCGATGTAATAGTGCTGGCGAATGCTAGAGGAGTTCGAGGTGTACTGCTACTGCTTTGTCTTTTTGTTCTTTTGGCTCTCGATCGTTTTGTTTACGGGGCCCTACTTCTATGAGTACGCCATATGCTTTGTATTATGAGCTTTTTTGCTCTTAACCTATAGAAGATACAATAATCAAGCACTGCAGTAACTTGTACGTCTAAAAATAAAAAATTATAAATAGAATTAACCTAAATACTCTCAATATTTACTTTGAAGAGACACTCGTCACACCATTTTGTATCAATACCTTTTGTATATTGTGAAGTTTATTATGATTTTTCACCTATAATTAGCGAAAAAAATTATAGTATAAAACCAACAACCCACAGAAGCACGCTCGGAAGGGCACGAAAAGTGCCAAGAAGAGCGCAGAAAATAAACGAAACAAAAGGATCGTAAACCCTAACAGTTGCAAAAAAAACAACCCCACAACACATAACACCTTCCGAATTTAAGTTTATTATAACGACTCTAGCTATACAAAATTACTAGGTTTTTTCCCTTGCGATGTACGGGTAGTATTTGCAGTATACATGTTTTATTGACCTGTGAAAATATGCTTTGGAAAAAAAATGGTGTATAAATTAAATAAAATTTACACTGTATAAGAATAGTTGAATGACCTTTTGATTGAAGTATGACCTTTGAATTTGTTATAATTTGTAATGACAAAGGTATAGCCTTTTCATATTATAAGATAGTTTTGACATAGTTCTTCCATTTAACAATTTTTGAAATTGGAGTGTATCAAATAATTCAAATATATTCCGCTGAAATGTTATAAAAGTAAACTTTTACAGCTATTTTGTATTCTTTCTTTGTAGTGAAGAACTCATGCATTATTTCATGATTGAAATATGACAAACCACCTATAGAAAAAATATATATATAAATATTTTTATTTTATTTTTTTTATATAAATATTTTTATTTTACCTTTTTTCTAAAATTTAAAATACCAAACCCTCTAGAATTGCAAGGATGAAGGAATGTGGTGTTTTGGGGATGGGTAATAACTTCTCTATAATATAAAGAAGATATTAGATCATATTCTTGCAACATTTATAATATAAAGGGTTATTTACACCAAAGGTCTCTATACTTTTCTTATTGTGTCAATTTAGTCCTTATACTTTTTTAATATAATCGAAGATATGAATTTAGGAAGAAAAATAAAGAAGGGATTTGAGGTACTTGTAGAACTTTTATTTTAGGATAAATTACAGAAAATTCTCTATCTTTTGCTTGAAAAATAGAAAACTCCCTCACAAATAAAAGCACTCATAAAATCCCCTCACTTTTAAAAATTTATAATTTAACCCCCATAAAATTTTTTTAACCATTTTGCCCCTCAAAAGTGGAGTCGGTTCCGAAAATAATGCTTAAAAATAAAAAAATAAAAAACTTAATGCTGGAAAAAAATAATTCCAAATCTACTGTTGAACTGCGTTTATAAAATGCGGTTATAGTAAACCGCGTCAAAGAAACGCATTTCAACTAAAACAAAATCGCGTGCCCTTTTTTCACTAAACCGTATCATAAAGACGCGGTTATACTTCAATAAAACCGCGCCTTTATGATGCGTTTTAGCTTAGCATAAACCGCATTCTTGAGATGCGGTTTATGGGCGTTCCACTCCCGGTGTTCCCCTCTCCTCGTTTTGTTAACGCGGTTTATCCATAAAACGCGTTTTGATAATGCGGTTCATTTCATAGTGAACCGCGTTTTGTGAATATAGTTTATTCAAATGTAAACCGTGTTTTGTAAACACGGTTTTTGTTTATTTTAAACGCCTCACGTTGACACAGTTTAGTATAGCCGCATTTTGTAAACGCGGTTCAACAGTAGATTTGGAATTATTTTTTTTCAGCATTATTTTTTTTATTATTTTATTTTTCAGCATTATTTTCGGAACCGACTCTCAAAAGTGAGGAGGTTAAATGTTTAATTATATTTTTAGAAGGTAATTTTATATTATTAGGCAAAAATTAAAAAAAATTTATATTTTTGTCATAGAATTAAGAAATTTTTTTATATTTATAACATATATAATTGTTTTAGTTAATTATAGTAATGCTATTATAAATTTAGAAGATAAAAAATATTTTTAAAATTTTTATAAAAAATATTATAAAATAAAATACAATATTTTTGTCAATATTATAATGTAACTACTATATAATTAATTAAAATAATAATTTTTATAAATATAAAAAGTCCCTTCTTTCTATAAATATGAAAAAATTTCTTATTTTTCCTCAAAGTATAAAATCGTACCTAAGTATAAAATTAAATACTTAACTATTTTATTTTGAGGGACAAAATGGTCAAAAAATGTTGTTTGGGGCAAAGTGATAATTTTTTAAAAGTGATGGGGTTTAATGAGTGGTTTTATTTGTGAGAACGATTTTCTGTTTTTGAAGCAAAAGTCATGGGGTTTCTATAATTTATTCTTTATTTTATTTACTTTTTTTTTGGGGGGGGGGGGGGAACTAGTTGAAAATTTTTCAGTCTTTTCTGGGCAGGTCAACTCGGGTTGGACACGGGTCTAACCCGTTACGAACCCGTGACCTATTTCGCCTGCATGGTTCTGATCGGGTCGGGTCCGGGTCCGGGTCCGGGTCCGGGTCTGGAGGAAAAAAATGACCTGTAAACCGACCTGCCACAGCGAACAAGTAGATCCTAGTCAACCTGTCACCTTGACGATTAGGGTCAGATCGGGTCTGTTCAAGGTGGATCCGACACGACCAACACCTCTAGATAATACCCATTACAGACATCTTCAATTGTTTAACAGACTAGAAATATTTGAGGATTTGACCCCAAAAAAAAAAAATATTTGAGAATCAGCAAGCCTAATTACACAAATTAATATTAATTCAATCATAAAAAAATACAAATTTATAATTCCATGCGTATTCAGTTAAGCTAAAAACTATTATATCACTTTTAATTATTGTAAAATAATAATTTAGAAAGTATTTATCTTATTTAATCTAAAAATTCTCAAATATTTAGATTTTAAATATTATCTTTTGCTCAAAAAAACAAAATAATGTCTTATCTAATTACGCAAAACCCTCTCCTAATACAACTCTAAATCCATATCTTCTTATAAATCTCCCCTCACACCCCCCAAATCCCTAATTCTCTAATCTCTCTTTTTTTTTTTCCGATAAGCAGGGAGAGAACTCGTAATTTAAAAGCCTACATCTTACAAAAGAGACCCGAGAAATCCTCTCTTCTCCTACGATGCGCATCCTTTACGAGAATATTGCGACAGCAGCATCACTGGCATCGTCGCCATCATCATCATTGTCATCCATGGACGGTAATGGTATTACTATTTGCGAGAACTGCATGCATGGAATGCTACTAGTCAGAGCTGGATTTGTATTCTTTGGTATATATTTGTGTCTCGTAGTCATCATATTCATCATCAAATGCATCACGCAACCATCCCCACCATCATCGCCCCATCATCATCATCATCATCAAACCATCATCATGCCATCCCCAGAGGAGAACCCCGTCTTCAAGGAAGCCCTCAAGTCCCTCCCCATCATCACATACAACCCATTATCATCGCCATCATCAACATCGGAGGAGAGCTGCGCGGTGTGCCTTCGCGAGTACGAGGTGGGGGAGGAGCTTAGGGTTTTGCCACGGTGTCAGCATAAGTTCCACGTGGCATGCATTGATAAGTGGCTGGTTATTTCACGTCAGTGCCCTGTTTGTAGAGATTGGGTGATTCGTATCAACTTTTTCCACATGCATAGAGCTGCTCGTACAGTGATCCATCGAAGCTTGGTACGCCATCTGCCTTATACTTTTACCTAATTCTTATTTAGGTTAAAGGTTATTTATGTTATTTATTCTTATACTTTACTTACCATGTCATCTTTATCGTGAGCTTTTATTTATGTCAATTTAATTCATATATAATTAAAGTTTAACATTAATTTTTGATTGAAATCTGTTACGCCTTAAACTCTAAATCCAAATCTAACTCAAGATCAATGGACCAATCAACACATTCAAGCATCAAAACATAAAGCTTGTATTGTATTAATTATATATGCTCTATAATTAAGCTTGTATAACATGTAAGAAAGGGGGAAAATACGTAGAAAAAGGGAGGAGAAGACATAGAGAGAATCAGGGGGGAGAGCGAGCAATAATGAGATATCTAAGCCTATTTATGGAGAGAGATAGCAAAATATCTAACAAAATGTCTAAGGAGTTGACTTGGTGGTCTGATGGCGTGGCGTGCTGTAGGTACTTGACGGCTTGACTTGACGAGCAGAGTACTTGGCAGTAGGTGCCTAGGCGAGTTGATAGTTAGGCGAGCTGATGAGTTGGCGTTGTTCTGTATCAATACATCTAATACTATTTTCGCTCGCATTAAAACCATAATGTTAATATGCATCTGCAAGACAAGTTCGCCCTTTGTATAGACCTCAACCCATACTCCGTTGATATGGAAAACATATCCAAGCAAGGATAATTAACATCATAATAATTTGAGTCGAAAGTTAATGTCAACTTGAATATTACACAATTGGTTGGAATAATTTTAATTGTATATAGACCAAATTAATACAATTAAAATTAAATTTATACAATAGCTAGCTAGGTAAAATATTGGACTAGAACAACATAATTTTACTTATTACTTTGGTCGAATATACTATTCGTCAGGGATTATCTATTATTGTTTTTTATTTATAGGTTTTTTAGCTTTTTAAGAAATTAGAAACAATATTTTGAAAACTAAATATTGTTATTTTCAAAATATACAACTTTAGTGTTTGAAAGAACAAAATTTTCAAATAAAAAATGTTATCAAACTGGTCCTATGCTACTTTTCATTATTAGTATATAATCTTATCGAAACTTTTATTGAAGGATTGTTTTTCAAACACTCTTAATATTTCTTCTATCGTAAAATAAAATATCAATTTCATATCCACTGAAAATGAATTTCTTTTATTTTTTTCGTTTTTATTGAATTTACTTTCTCATAGATCTTTTACTGCTACTATCCTGACGGAAGCCTCTTTAAGGCATTGGGCTGCTGTTCGCTTGTTGCGGTTGTTATTGTTGTTGGATTCCCAATTAAATAGACCATATTTAGAAAAATTTCTCATATATTGCAGTATTATTTATTAACAATTTTTTTTTATTTTTTTTATTTACAGTTAGACGTGTGAAAAGAAAATTCATGGGGATATAGGAAGAGAATTCATGTAAAGAAATTTTGATTTTACATGATTCAATAAGGTGACAATTATGTTGAAATTCTATATGTCAACTGCCTCTATGATCTTCAAATAATATAGGAGCAAGAAAATGTTTTCCCTTTATTTGAGATTTTTGGGAACTGAATCGGATTGAAATTATGTTTATAGATATGTAAAGTTTTTTATTTTGTTTTTTGTTTTTTGTGTACTTGATGAGGCTTGAGTATTTATCCATGTTTTAATATAGGGTTATTTACATTGAAGGTCCCCGTACTTTATCTATTATATCAATTTAGTACCTCTACAATTAATATTGTATCAATTTGGTCCTTGAAGTAAAATTTATGTTATGTTTGTAAAAGTAGAGGGATTAAATTAACACAATTAAAAGTATAATAACAAAATTGACAACCTTGAAGTAAATAACCCTTAATATATATATATATATAGTGAAATATTCAAAATTTAAAAATTTTATCATTCAGTAACCCTAAAGTGTAGTTATTTTTCATCAAAATTTGATGATTTTTTGTTGAAATTGTTGATATTTTTGCCATAGTACGCTAATATGAAACATTGTTCAGGCAATATAATAAGTACTAACATCTTTGAATAGGATTGAGTGAATTTTTTCCGAAAGTATTGAATTTTCACTAAAAACATGGTATAGTATAGTATATAATTGTAATCAAGTATCAAATTTAGCAAGTCTTCATGAAAATTAATTTTATTCTAATATAAATTTATCGAATTATGACGTATGGGTTTTAGTGAACCTAAAATAGTAGGGTGATCAAAGAGATAATAGAGTGTGCCAAGCCTAGACAGGGGGCATCCTATAAATAAGGATAAATACTCATCGTGTTACAATAATTAATAAAATCAAATGTTATCTTTATTTCTACTCTCTTATCTTCTTATTTTGAGTATTTTACTATTTTATTTCAGTTTTAATCATATCAGACTTCCAATTGAAAGTGCACGAATATTTTGACCACCAAAATAATCCAAAAACGTATGAAATGACATGCTTATTTATCTAATACATTATTACCACGTCCTCGTTTCTCCCAAAACCTTCCCCCCCCCCCCCCCAATCTTTGTAATTTCAGAGAACAACTTTTGGGTTGTCCATTTTTTAAGAATATTAAATACAAGATAATGAATTTTTAAAAATACGCTATTAAACAAAATTTTAAAAATACAAAATATATCTTATAGTTTTTTTTAATGACAAATGTAATATGCAATATTAAAAATACAAAAAAACATATTAACCGTGCACCGTATGGGGTGACTGTAGTATCCCTTAAGCCCAAATGGGAAATTGCAAAAGCCAATAACATTACTAATTTTCAACTAACCCTAACAAGTACTTTGAGCTCACCATGAGACATTTCAAAAGAATTGACTTGGTCTCCTCAGCTCATTGTGATTACTAGTATTTGTGTTGACTCCAACGACCAAAACTCTAAACTTTAATAAACAAAAAAGTTAAAAATATTATAAAATTATAGAGATATTATATTTTATATAAAGAGAATAAAAAAATAAATCTAAATAAGCTTAAAAGAATAACAAAATTTTATATAAGAACTAAAAAATGAAAAAAAAAATTCTATTTAAATAATTTTCTTAATATTATATTATATATTATACTTTATATAAAGAGAATAAAAAAATAAATCTAAATAAGCTTAAAAGAATAACAAAATTTTATATAAGAACTAAAAAATGAAAAAAAAAATTCTATTTAAATAATTTTCTTAATATTATATTATATAATATTCTTCTCTCAAATTCTCAGCTCACTTTTGCAGTTCATGCTTTTCGCCGTACATTCCACTTCCTCTTTCTTTGGCGGCTATTTATCCACATATCAAGTGGTAGGATTTTTTTAATTGTGAAGAAAATAGTTATATATATAAGTTTTTTATATAATTTTTAATTTTTTAGGATATTTAATAATATTTAAAGTTGCCTATAAAATTATATCCGAAAAATATCTAATATTTATAATACTTTCCCTTTGGATATTTTTTGTTGTAACGGGATATAATACTCTTGAAAGTGTATTATGTCCAAGTCAAATACGCCTACCTTGTTAAAAACCTTCTCAGGAAAAATCCAGTGGAAAAAAATCATAGCGAAGGAAAAAAGAGTATAGCTCGTATTTAACTCCTCCTCATGTGAACATATTAGTAAGGGGCGTTCCTGAGTTGACGCATATCAATCTTATGAACTAACTTTTCAAAAGTTGTTGTTGGCAATGCTTTCGTGAACAAGTCTGCTAGGTTTTCACTTGAGCGAATTTGATGAACATTTATTTCACCTATCTTCTAAAGCTCGTGTGTAAAAAAGAACTTTGGTGAAATATGTTTAGTTATGTGGCCTTTAATATATCCACCTTTGATCTGAGTAATGCATGTAGCATTATCTTCATATAGTACTCTCGGACTCCCCCTGATCGTTGGAAGGTCGCATTCCTCTTGAACATGTTGAATAAGGGATCTCGACCATAAGCACTCCTTACTGGCTTCATGAAGTGCGAATATTTCGGCATGGTTCGGAGAAGTTGCTGCTGTTGTTTGCTTGGTAGATCGCCAAGATATAGCAGTGTCACCATAGGTAAATAAGTATCTTGTTTGTGAATGGACTTTATGTAGATCAGACAAATATTCAGCATCTACATATCCAACTAATCTCGGATTTGATTGTCTCTTATAGTATAATCCCATATCAAATGTACCACGGAGATATCAAAAGATATGTTTAATTCCATTCAAATGTCTCTGGGTAGGCGTTGAGCTATATGTTGCTAATAAATTAACTGAAAAGGCTATATTTGGCCTCGTATAGTTGGCAAGATACATCAGTGCACCTATTGCACTTAACTATGGCACTTCAGGGCCAATAATTTCTTCATCATCCCCTCGAGATCGAAAAGGGTCCTTATTTACATCAAAGGGCCGGACGATCATCGGGTGTTCAACAAATGTGTCTTGTTCATATAAAAAAGTTTAAGCACTTTTTTTGTATAAGCGGATTGATGGACTAAAATTCCATCAGATAAGTGCTCTATTTGCAGGCCAAGACAATATATTGTCTTTTCGAGATTTTTCATTTTGAGCTCTTTATTTAGATATGCAATAGCATGTTTAATCGATCCAGCCATTTCTATGATGTTTAAATCATCAACATATACTGGAATGATAGCAAATCCAAAATTTAATTTCTTAATAAAAAGACATGGGCTAACAGGATTGTTCATATATCCTTCTTCTAGAAGGTATGTACTTAGACGATTGTACTACATTCGCCCTGATTGTTTCAATCCATATAACGATCTCTATAATTTGATTAAACACAACTCTCAAGATTTCAAGCTATATGCATCTGGCATTTAAAGCCCTTCAGGAACTTTCAAATAAGCCGTTTCCTCATTGATGACTGAAAAAGCCTTTATTTTTATCAAGGAATCAAACAAAATTGAGGCACTAAACAACATAACTAAACTCTTAAGTGCCGTACTTGTAAAGCTGACCAATAGAATAATACTCTATCATATTAATGCACGATCTACATGTCGAGACAAAATCTTTCCTTTTAGTGATCTTCAATCTCAAACTCTTAGTTTACGTGTGTAACCGCTTTTTCAAACTCTTTAGGATTCGTAATGGTATTAACATATCTCTCTTTTATTAAATATGTACCGCGGTTTGAACTCTATGCTTCTGGCATCTTTGATCCTTCAGGAACTTTCATATAAATATCATCTTAAGTAATAAATACGAACAAGCTGTTATTACATCCATAAGACGCATACAGAGACCACCAGATTAATTGCATCCATTTCTTATGTATGTATGTCCCATTTATTTCTGATCTCTATAATGAATCTTTGGCTACGAATTGTGTTTTTCACTACTTCATTATTTTTGCACCAACATTCATATGTAGTCTACAGGTTTTACTCTTTAGGCATTTGGACTTCAGGTCCAAAAATTACACATGGCTAATTCAGCATGAATTGCGTCATTCTATTCTACCCAATCATTTCTTTGTTGGCATTCTTGAACAAACACTAGTTCAAGATTTTCAATTTCCTTGATCAAATCAATAGCTACTGTGTATACAAATATTTAATCAATTTTTATTTCAGTTCTATCATATCCCATATTTTATAGAGATCTCTTTATCATCATAATTTCAATAAGTTCCCTCTACGCGTGCTCTGTTCTCTCTCCTCAATTCAATATAGGGTAACGGTAACATCACCACCCACGCGCCTCCTTCCCGGCGTGTGGGGGCGCATTACCGGCAACCAAGGGGCTGGTGAGTCAATGCCGGACTTGCCTACGCTCTACCAATCGGATCGTGCGACTCTCGACGCGGTTCATTGACTTCGAGTGGTGCCGGACTTCCCCAACCACCACCCATTCCTTCGTCCCAGCTAGCAACGCCATCATCGCCCCCTCCATAACCACCACCAGATTCCACCTCTCAGTACAAGCTTCCGACCCCCTTCGACGGCCCCCATCACCTCCCACCTCCAATTTCCACCACCCACCACCGGCTCCCTCCATCTCCCACCTCCAAATTCCCGCTGCTCCCATCATCTTCCAACTCCATTTTCCACCACCCAGCGCCGACTACTTTCGTCTGCCTTCATCTCCCACCTCCAATGTCCACCATCAATCACCAGCTCGCACCATCTCCCATCGCCATCTTCACCATTTCTCCATCACCATCTCCACAACCAACCATCACCATCACCACAACCAACCATCGCCATCCCCACCTTACCCTCCCTTCGGCCAATCCCTTGCATCCCGAACATTAACCCCCATCAGCGTCCACCTTACACCTGACTCCAACAGACCCCTCTTTTGAAATGCCAAGTACCGATGCAAGGGTGTCCATCTTCGTTGATGGTCTACCAGAAAGAACGACAAACTCATGGCTTAGGGCTGTTTTCCGTGACTTCAGGTCAATCTACGACACCTTTGTTCCTGTGAGGAGAAGGCTAAGGTCTAGATGGTCTTATGGCTTTGTTCGGTTCCATGACTCGAATGAAGCTACACGGGCAGTTACATCCATGAGTGGAAGATGGGTGGTGGGTGTCAAGCTAAGAGCGCAATGGGAAAACCCAGACAGAAGAACAATACCTACATTCGCTCGAAGCAATCTGCAGGAAAGGGTTGTCTAACAAGCCAGAAATGTAAGTGGTATTCAGGAACAGGAGAACACACCACCTAATTGGGGTGGGGAAGATGTCGGCACAACTATTCCAAGGATTGTGGTGTCAAATACTAATAGGAGTGTCGAAGCATGGCTTGAGCGGTCAATCATTACTCATTCGTCTGATGAGGTCAGTCTTGATGACATTCTTACATTTATCACGGAGAACAACCTTTACGAGCTAACTCCTAAAGGCTTAAACAACACTACCTTTTTTTTGGTATGTGACTCTGTTGACACCATGGACTCTTACCTTGGCCCCCGTAAGGAGACTCTTCCACGGAAGTTCAGAGAGGTGCACAAGTACTCTGGCGAGACCCTTGGATCCCTCAATAGAAGAGTGTGGCTTGAGATTCATGGTCTGCCTGTCCAATATTGATCTAATGACTGTTTTGTGGACATCACCAAAATTTGGGGGAAGTTCATAAAGGTGGATTCGAGAACGTCCGCCATGAGGTGCGCTGATGTTGCCAGGATATTGATTGACACCTGCTACACAATGTGCATCCATCAGACAGTCGAGGTTCAGTTTAATGGGGGATCCTGGTTAGCCCTCGTTAAAGAAGGCAGTTCTGTTTTGATCTCAGACTACTCGCCCAGAGCTGTTGCCCGCGCGGCCGCAGTCAGATTGGCTAGGGAGAACGCATCCTTTTTGACACAATCCGTTCAAGAAAGTTATGGTACCGATGTTACACAGCATACACCACGGGTTCGACCTTCTTTAGAGCAGATAAGGGACTTCTCGACTGTCTATGAGGAGTTGAGAACTCCTCTTCCATGGGCTGCAAATGAAGGGCTGGGTATTACTTGGCAATCGTTTGGTTAGGTCTCCTTCCATCTCAATTGTCAAAACATTGGGAGATGGGGCTTGGAATGCTCGTACCCGTACGCCACACTGCATCCTTACATTCCTCAGCCTGTGGCCCATCCTCCTCTTCTACTCCCATGGGTTGAAGAAGATGAAGTTATAGAAGCGCAACATCGTGCCCAGATAGTATCTCCCGCTAACGATGCTCCGGAATTCATTAGTGATAATGATTCCGCAGCCTCTGGTCCTGAATTCCCTCCAGGCTTCGAGCCCACTGCATTAATCAGAAGCTCCCATGCATAATAAAGTATGCCTGGGGACCACTAAGTAAAAGTGCCGCACTTGGAAGGATCTAGCGCAGATCGATGGAAACAAGAGAAACTTCTTACAACAAAGAGGGGTAGAAGAGCGCTCAAGCGTAAGATGAAGGAAAGAGACAAGCGGGAGCTACATGAATTCCTCAAGGACATGTCTCCCGGGAATAGCGCTAGGAAAATGACTAAGACCGCTGGAAAGAAGAAGAAAAAGAGGAATAGGGATAATCGGGGATATACAACTTCTGATGCTAAAAAACTCTTAGAATCAGAGAGAACTCTTGATATGGGGAAAATGCTGGGCCTTGACTTTGATGGGTTCGATCTGCCTATGATAAAACCCATGCTCGATAGAAGGTGAAGATGGGGAGAGAGTCCACTTCTGCTGAGGTCCTCTATTTTTTTTTGGGCGGTGCTTGTCCTGATTGATTTCTCAGTTTCGGTGTCTCTTTGTCTCTCTCTGGGGTATCTGCTTTGCCTGTTGTTTCTTGTTTGTTGTTGTGTTTTCCTATCTCTTTGCCTTTGTGTTGGTTGTTTTGGTCCCCGCTTTTCAACAGCTGGACTCAAGGCTCGCTTGGCGAGTAGCCTGCTTGTTCTGCAACTTGCTAATTATCAAAAATAAAAAAAAAATCATAATTTCAATAATTTGACTATTTCTATAGTCTCTGGTAGCTTCAGGTACATGATAATCTTGAGGGATTTCATAATATTATCATATCTGCAGAGTTTTTCTCCTCAAGAATTTCATAATAGACGAACCGATTTTTTTTTATTGCTCCTTTTTCTTTCTTAGATTCAAATCTTTGGAACCGATATATTTACCACGCTTTCGGCGTACAATGGATGCATTTTTCAATATATCATAATATCGCTTGATTGGGATATTAATTCGAGCAGCAACATCTATAATGGAGACATATTATTTGGTCATTCTCTTTCTATTAGTGAATACATATGTGAATTGGCTTGCAATAATTTACAAATGAACAATTCTTTGAACTTCTGGTTCAATGATGCATTCCACATAAATTTTTATTTTCCAACTTTCAATTTTCTCCCCATTTTTCGAAAACCCTATCAAATTTATAGTCAGCAAATTATGCTGTAAATTGTTTTCAGTTAACATCTCCAGACAAATTCAAAGTCCCCTTATCTAGACCCACCTTTCCTCATTGAGGTGGAATAATTTGGGGCATACGTTATACAACCAAAATTCATAGATGTGATATATATCTGGATCTTGTCAAAGACAAGTTATACTGGGAAAATCCATAATTAGTGCTGCAACGTGTATCATAACATGTATCCATGTAAAAGTTGGCAATAATAGTAATGGTCTACCTATTCATTGCATGCATTTAATTAGAAAATTTGCAAGACTATTATATGTCAATACGTGGGCTATGTGGTAATTCATCCCATACAATAATCGTCAGACTCTTGGGAGGTAAATTCTCCTGCATTATCATGTAATCTACGACTTGAGCTTATAGTCAGATCACTTATGCAAGAAGTTTCACAAGTGCCACATCATAAGTGTATTGTCCATACTCATGGAACCAACGGGTATAGGCCTATGTTAATAACATACCAAATTGGTCTACTTGATAAAATAATTGGCCCACACCTGTCCCATTTAGTATTCCTTTCAGATACACTGGACTCAAACTCAATTTCAATTAAGTATGACGTAGTAATCACTTTTGCCTTTAGCAGCACATGATGTTTTACCGCATATAAGAATCTTCTGGTTCTTCAGTGGGTGTAAGAATTTTTAACAATTCTCTTAATCATCTTTATACCCGGATGACTCAAATAGTCATGTCACAAAACTTTTGGTTCTGTTAACTTCTGGTTAATCATCCCAAGAGGTATTTCAGAATTAAATATTATTTCTTTAGGAAACATGATATGTGCTCTTCTGGAGTCTTTAATTAAATGTCAAATAGATTGGCTGAGAAATATAGCCATATGAATAAATGATAATAAGTAGGCGGTATAGCCGACCATATGGATAACAGATAATAAATAGGTGGCATAGCCGACCATATTAACGAACGAGTAATAAAAGTAGGCGATTTGACCAACCATGAATATGCAAAATAGAAAATACAAAAAACTAAAGTTTTTCTCTTTCCTTTACTTTTCTATTTTATCTTCTCGTCATTTGTGGAATTTTTAAATGTTGGTCCATTCTGAGTACCATAATATCAGTTATTATGACCGCTACTATAACGCCGTCCACGGCCCTGACCACGTCCACGTTTATGACCTTGACCATGTCCCTGTTGGTCATATGTCGAAGCATTCACTTCAGGGAATGGTTCGAATTCAGTTGGTCGTGTATGATGATTTTTCATCAATAATTCATTGCATTGTTCAACAACGAGGAGACATATATCAACTATGAGTATTTTTTTTAAGTCCCCGTTCTCAATATTACTACTTCAGGAGCATATTCGAGAATTAAATAGTAGAGAATATTTTCTCTAATATATCATTCTCAGTAATATTTTCTCCACATAATTTCAACTGGGAGGTAATACTAAATACTACATAAATATACTCGCTTATAGTTTTAAAATCCTGCAATCGCAGGTAAATCCATTCATAGCAAGCTTTAGGGGGAATCATAGATATTTGATGATCAAACCTCTCTATTAAATTCAATCAAAGGACATACGGGCCCTTTACAGTAATGTACTCAGCTTTCAATCCTTTAGGGATATGATGCCTAAGATATATCATTGCTTTATAAATCATAGAATAATTTTTGCCAGATAAATCAAGAGTAGTAAACTCAAGATTAGTAAGATTATAAATCACAAAGATTAGGGAAGAAAAACTTACCTCGAGTATAGAACAATCATCAACTGGCTAAAAACTCGTGCTGATAACGTGTTATAAAATTATAGAGATACTATACTTTATAGGAAGAGAATGAAAAGATAAACTCAAATAAGTTTTAAAAAAAAAAAAACAAGTATTTTATATGAGAACTAAAAAATGAAAGAAGATTTATTTCTATTTAAATAATTTTTTTAATATTATATTATATAATATTGGTCTCTCAAATTCTCAGCTCACTTTTACATTTCATGCTTTCCGCTGTAGACTCCATTCCTCTTTCTTTCGCTGCTATTTGTCCACGTATCGTACGATTTTCTTAATCGCATTATCTATATATATATAAGGGTATTTTATATAATTTTTAATTTTTTAAAATATTTAATAATATTCAAATTTGACTATAAAATTATGAGTCGGTTTCCAAAATAATGCTAAAAAATAAAAAAATAAAAAAAATAATGCTGAAAAAAAAATATTTCCAAATCTACTGTTGAACTACGTTTACTAACCGCGGCTTTGATAAACCGCATTTAACATTGGCATAAACCGCGTTTTAATAACGCGGTTATATATATTAAACCGCGTCATGAAGACGCGGTTATATTAATAAAATCGCGTCATAAAGACGCGGTTTTCTGTTGTTATAACCGCGTCTTTACGACCCGGTTTACTAGGTTTATCTGAAAAACCCCAACCCATTCATTCACGCGTGTTCTCTCCGCTGCTTTCACCGTCTCTCTGCCTCTTTCTCTTTAACCCACCACCAGTCACGTCGTTCGCCTCCTCCTTTCTTTTGCTTATACACTGGAGATCTTTCAAGTACTATTATTGGAGTTATTTGACCTCCACTTATGATATTGGAGCTTCATTAAGAGAGACATGGGATCAATATGATAATCATCACATATTGCAGCATAATAAAAACTATAAACGAACAAAAAAGTGAAGAATTGCGGCATAATGGAAAGTATAAGTGAAAAAAAGGGGATTTTGGATTCCTGACGTTAAACCGCGTTTTGTAAATGCGGTTTAGGGATAAACCTCATTTAATAGACGCGGTTCAGTGGTAAACCGCGTTTAGTAGAAGCGGTTTATATTAAGGTAAACCGCGTTTAGTAAACGCGGTTTTATACTGATATAACCCGCATTTTTTTATCTGGTTGTATTGAAATTTAAATGTGTTTTGCAAAAGCGGTTCAACAGTAGATTTGGAAATATTTTTTTTTCAGCATTATTTTTTTAACATTTTTATTTTTTAGCATTATTTTGGGAACCGACTCTAAAATTATACCAAAAAAATATCTAATATTTACAACAAAAGGCTATTTTACTACTTGATATTTTTTAAAATAAAAAAAACCTCTAATTTTTTTTGAATTAATAAAAATATTTCTAAGTTTTTATTGCAGTATTAAAAAGACCCCACTCAAACTTGATGACATCATTTCTGGGGCCGGAACTGATATGACAACTATTTTTCAGCAATGCTATAGTAGAATGACAAAAGTACTCTTCCATTGCCTTATTATTATGGTATAAGCACAAAATTTGAGGTATTATATTGTATAAAAACTATCTATTTTTGTTTAATTTGTTTATAAATGCGGTTATTGAAGGGTGTTTTTATTATTATAACATTATTAGAACAATAGATGCCATGTTATCTCTATTGATGGAAATGACTTTATCACGCAGGATAGAGAAATTTTTATTAATACGACCAAAACTTAAGGACATTTTTATTAATTCGATAAATATTTAGGGGCATTTTTAATAATTCAAAAAGGTTAGAGCCCTTTTTATTATTTTCAAAAACATCGGGTAGACCTTATTCTAATGGATCTACTAATTTATGTCAATAAGAATAAATAAATAAGTATAAATATAATATATGTATATATATATATAGGGAAAATAATAAAAAATATTAAACCAGCCTCATATAAATTCTTTCGGTATTGTACTTGCGAAGTTAAAAAGAAAGATATTATACTAGCTAAAATAAATATTTTTAGCAATGAAAAGGGCATGGCCTAATTTTTCTAGCACTATGTGGTGATGTTTGAAATTCACTAGCCACGGTACAACCGCAGAAAATTTAGGCCATTTTTAGCATAGAAAAATAATTAATAAATTAACAAACTAACTTTATGTGAATTCTTTTAGCAGTGTACTCACAAAAGTATGTAGGGTTTTTGTTACTCAAAACCACCTAAACTTTAAATGCAGTTTCAAAAAACCTAGATTTTCTATTTTTACAATGTTACACCTAAATTTTTTAAAATTTATCAATATCACGCCTTAATTTGACACTATTAAGAACGGTCAGTTTTTGCTAATGTGACATTAAAATGGATACTTAACAAATTTGGAATTGACATTCGAAATAATTTTAAATTTGTAAAATATTTCAATATTTAAAAATATATTTTAAATATCTAAAATATTTATAAATACTTTAAAAAATACTTTAGATATTTAGAAAAATAGTTACATATTTTAAGAAATGTTCATATTTGAAAAATATTCTAAATATTTAGAAAATACGCTGAACTTTTTTTAAAATTTTAAATATTTAAAAAATGTATTATATTCAAATATAATTTTATTTAAATTTTTTGTAAATTTAAAAATAATATTATAAATACAAAAAAAATATTTTAAATATTTAAAAGATATTTGAAAAAATATATTAAATATTCTAAAAATATTGTAGATATTTGAAAAATATTTTAAATTTTTATAAAATATTAGAGATATTTATAAAATATTATAA
The DNA here is from genome assembly GCA_018398585.1 of Simmondsia chinensis. Taxonomy (NCBI): domain Eukaryota; kingdom Viridiplantae; phylum Streptophyta; class Magnoliopsida; order Caryophyllales; family Simmondsiaceae; genus Simmondsia; species Simmondsia chinensis. The sequence continues at coordinate 34,463,535 of JAGTTD010000009.1, read as the reverse complement.
TTATTTAAATATATTTAAAGAATTAAAAGTGTAAAGACGAGTTCTGTTCAATTTAAAATTTGACGAGGCGAGTCATTTTAAATATAAGGGGTCCTTACGTACAATCATTTTGAAAAGTTATCATTTTTACTTAACTATTACAAATTTTTAATTTTTAGAGAACCAATTTAAAAGTCTAAAATTTTTCAATCAATTGCTTTAAATCACATTGTTAACTATCCGCTAAATATTACGTGAATTCTACATGAATTTTAACTTATCTTTTTTTTATTTTTTAAGTATACGTGAATAATGAGTTGAAACTAGTCAAGCTGTCAATGCATTCACTTGTCCCTCTCCTCTCATTTAGATTTCATCCCGAGGGGGTTTCAAAGAGATGGTACTCTAACCCTATTTAGGGGGGAGGGGTGGAAAATGCGTTGTGAGGTCAAGTACTTTAATCATGTTTAATGGACACTATAAAAGTTACATAGAAGTCATTAGTAGGTAAAAAATAATTAATAACATGATTTGAGGTGGTTCGTTGAATATTTTTCAACTTTTCAAGGTAGTTTTATGAAAAATTGAAAAATTATAATAATTAAACAAAATATGACAATTTTTTAAAGTGATTTTTCATAAATACCCTAAATATAATAACATAAACTACACAATTCATTGCCCTGACAATAATATTATGCCTTTTTTTAGTTAATATCCTATAATTTTGTTTTATATTAGTAAATCTTTGGAGTAAAAATCTTCATAAACGGGAAGCAATTTGTTCTTAATGGGGATTGAAGCCGGGTGGCTACTTTGACACTCGGCCTTTTTCGCCGCCAAGTTATCTTCTAATAGACATTTTGGAGAATTTTATGCACATATCTAGCGTCAACATCTTTTTGTGTGATTGTGTACTCTTTGGTTTGTGCCCATGTCTAGCATATGTTAGAGCAAAATTGTAGCTTTTAGGACAGTTTTATAGTTCTTATTATTTATGAGTCATATTAATATTCTGATAATAACAATATTTACCCTTATAGTAACAACTTCCAACAAAAAAAGACTCGTTTGGTATGCAGGAAGTAGAAATTCATGAGAAGTACAGAATTTAGCTTTTGTTTGCTTGGTGGGAAGTAGGCAGAATGCAGAAAGTAGAAATAGCTAACCAATTTTCAATTCTTTCAAAATGCAAGAAGTAACTTACTTAGCCCCTAGGTAAGTTTGAATTCCTTTATTTTTAACTAACCTCCCCAAAGAAGTTCTATTTTCCATCCTGAAAACTAAACGTCTATTACATAATTCCTAGGAAGTTGACACATGAATTGAATTCTTAGAAAATATAACTTTCTACGGAAATTTAATTTATGTGATAACTTAATGAGGCTTAAGAATTTTTTTTATAAAGGTAATATTAGAGTCTCATGACCTTAAAAACACCCTTTTAAAAGAGGAAATTCCAAGATCTCAATTCGCAAAATGAAAAGAAGAGTACATTGTTATATACCAAAGGAGGTTTCATCTCAAAATCAATTGGCAATGGGTGAAGTAGCTCCTTAGGTAGTGGTACTTCCTCTTCTAAACCACCAATATGGGAATGCATTTTCTACTATTCTTTTAGCTTGTATCAAATCACCACGCTCTACAACTGTCATTCTTGACGGCTTTACTCTAGGGAGCTTCACTCTGAGTAGGTAGATGTTTTCTCTCGCGGACAGGTCCATTCTACTCTATGTAACTCTCTCCTAGGTAGCCCTTTTCTCTCATGAACAACTTCACTCTAGGTAGCTTTACTTTGAGTAGGTAACCCATTTCTCTCGTGGACGGCTCCACTCTACTCTAGAGAGCCGTCTCCTAGGTAGTCATTTTCAAAACTTGGGCCCGTTACGTGTGGCTTGTCAAGCACGGCCATCAAGCACTTGTCGTCCCATACCGAACCAAGCACGACTCTAGAGCGCGGTTCGTCTCATACTAAACCGAGCTCCTTAGAATCGATTCGAGGATCAACGGCTCTGATACCATTGTTACATAACAACGAAGGTTCCATTCCAAAACCATTTGACAATACGTAGAGTAACTTCTTAGATATATAAAGTAGTACTTCCTCTTCTAACCCACCAATATAGAATTATATTTTTTTATAACTTATATCATACATAAAGAACATAACTTCTAAAGAAACAGCCTGTTTGCTAATCAATTTGGGCATATGAAAACATATGCTGAAATTGCACACATGTTTGACAAATTGCGAGCTAAGCCCCTCTACGTTCAACCCCTCACCCTCTCTTCCCCAAGCTTACCCCTTTTCTTTCATCTCGGCGACCTAGAAACCTTCTTCTACCTCTTCCTCTACCTCTTCTAGAACCTTCAAACCCCCCCAAAAATTCTCTGCAATTTCTGCTCAAAATCAGTAGCTTCATACCCAATTTCAAATCTTGCACAATCTAAACCACCAAACAACCCCCCCCCCCCCCCCCCCCCCCAAAAAAAAAAGCATCAAAATTGATCCTTTCTGGGTCTCCCTTTGTGGGTCACCCCATAACAGAAGCTTCAGAAGCTTTCAATCATGGCGGATCTGGTGAAACAGATCTTAGCCAACCCAATTCAACTTGCGGACCATGTCATTAAGGCCGCTGATGAGGCCGCTTCGTTCAAGGCTGAGTGCGCAGAGCTCAAGGCCAAGACCGTCAAGCTCGCCGATCTCTTGCGCCAAGCCGCGCGCGCGTCCTCTGACCTCTACGAGCGCCCCACGCGCCGAATCATTGATGACACTGTGCAGGTACTTGAGAAGGCGCTCGCGCTTGCTTTGAAGTGTCGCTCTGCTAATGGCATACTCAAGCGCGCGTTTACTATTATTCCTTCTGCTGCGTTCAGGAAGTGCCTTTCCCACCTTGAGAACTCCATTGGGGACCTTCAATGGCTTCTCCGTGTGTCAAATCCTAACAGTGGGGGTGGCGATGGGGGTGAATTTGACTCTGATTATCTGGGTCTTCCTCCAATTGCCACCAACGAGCCGATTCTGTGTTTTATCTGGGAACAAATCGCGATTCTTTCAGCTAGTTCGTCTCTAGATGACCGCGCTGATGCTGCGGCGTCTCTGGTGTCGCTTGCCCGTGACAACGAGCGCTACGGCAAGCTGATCATACAGGAGGGTGGCGTGGGTCCGCTTCTGAAGCTGCTCAAAGATGGGAAGCCAGAGGGTCAGGAGAATGCCGTGCGGGCGCTGGGGTTTCTGGGTCGTGACCCAGAAAGCGTGGAGAGGATGGTCCATGCCGGTGCGTGCTTGGTGTTTTCTAAGGTGCTTAAAGAAGGACCCATGAAGGTGCAGGCAATGGTAGCTTGGGCTGTGGCTCAGCTTGCAGCGCACCACCCCAAGTGCCAGGATCTGTTTGCGCAGCACAATATTGTGCGGCTATTGGTGTCTCATCTGGCGTTTGAGACGGTGCAGGAGCACAGCAAATATGCTATTGCCACCCAGAAGGCCGCTGCAATGCACCAGGCTGTGGTGATGGCTAGCAACAACAGCAAGAGTTCCGGGGCCAATGGGAACAACAACAAAGGGGTTGATGATGAAGATCATGCCCAGATTGCTCACCCTCTCGGAAAGCGGAGCAATAGCCCCAGCAAATTGCACAATGTTGTCACTGGCGCAATCAAGGCACAGGCCAATGTCAATCGCAGTGTAGATCAAGCAAGTAGCACCAATGGGGTCGCCATTGAGAAGCCTAAAAATGGTAGTAATCGATCGATGAACCATACCCATACCCATTCGCATTCGCTTTCCTCTATGGTTAAGGCTAGAGAGCTTGAGGACCCGGAAACCAAGGCTAACATGAAGGCAATGGCAGCTAGAGCCCTTTGGTTTCTAGCCAAAGGGAACTCAACAATCTGTAGGAGCATCACAGAATCAAGGGCATTGCTTTGTTTCGCTGTACTCTTAGACAAAGGTACAGATGAAATCAAGTATAACTCAGCTATGGCGGTGATGGAGATCACTGCCGTGGCTGAGAAGGACCCTGACCTCAGGCGGTCAGCGTTCAAGCCCAACTCCCCTGCTTGCAAGGCGGTCGTGGACCACCTCTTACGAGTCATCGAGCAGGGGCATTCGGACCTTCTGGTTCCCTGCATCAAGGCAATTGGGAATCTGGCTCGCACCTTCCGAGCCACCGAGACCCGAATGATCGGACCATTAGTGACCCTTCTAGACGAAAGGGAGGCGGAGGTGTCACGAGAGGCAGCCATCGCGCTGACCAAGTTCGCAGGTGGTGACAATTACCTCCGCCTGGATCATTCAAAGGCGGTGATCGCAGCCGAAGGTTTGAAGCATCTGGTGCAATTAGTGTACTTTGGGGAGCAAATTGTGCAGATCCCAGCGCTTGTTTTGCTTGCATACATAGCCCTTCATGTGCCTGACACTGAAGAACTTGCTCAAAATGAGGTGCTCACTGTGTTAGAATGGGCATCAAAGCAGGCTCATTTGGTGCAGGATGAAGCCAGGGAGAGGCTCTTGATTGAGTCCAGAAGCAGGCTTGAACTCTTCCAATCCAGAGGTGCAAGATGAAAAACAATGGTAAATGTTATATGACCTCTCCTAAATTGTTGCTTGAAATTAGGGTGGTGTTATTGTTAAGGCAAGACATATTATTACAGAGCAATGATGTGATTTGTAGTGAATAATAGCCACAAATTTCACACATGTGCTCTACTATTAACAATTTTGCGCTGATAACATCACCGTGAAATCAGTTGTGTTATTAAGCCTAGTGCTTGTTGAGGAATATATCTTTGTTGAAATTGGAATGTGAGGGATCACTTTAATGAGTTTGTATAGTATTTATAAAAAGAAAAAAAAAACATTCTTTTTTTCTTCTCTTGAATGTGATTTGTGTTCCATTGTTACTATTTTGGTGTTTCATAATCAATCACTTGGAAAAAGTTTTGATACCCATTGTATTCCATTGTGTACCCATTTGATATCATGTACATAGAACTAGTTCTAAGTAATTATTTGAATTCTACCATGGAAAGTTCTACAGTGAATGAACTGGGCTACTTTGTTGTCTTTGTTACTCCTGTTCTTGTCTTTAGTAGAGCTACTATGATATTTGTCTTGTTTTGTTATTCAGTGTGTTATTTTGATTTTGTCTATAGAATATGGTGAATGGAATTGATGATAGAATGTAATGAGGGAAATAGATTTAGATGCTTGAAATGTAGTAGGCCATCTGATTTGTATTTGAGGGTTTGATTTAGTTGCGATGGAATTCTCGATTGTAAATATCACTGGTTATGTTGGCATGTGACATGACCATACCCAACTAAACCTAATCGAAGAAATGACCTTAGATAGAGCTTAATAGTGTTGAAAAATAAGGGTGGTAGACACAGTGGTTAGGAGATAAGAACACACCGATGCATGTTTTATCGTTATTTGGATGTTTGGTATTGTTTTTTCTTTAATCTTTTTATATTATTCCTTTTTTTTTCTTTTCTTTTTAGGTTGGGGGTCCTTTGAAAATGGCCTCCCTACATAGCACACCCTGTAGGAATAAAACTACATATATCCTTACCCCTAGACCCTGAAATGGCAGGGGCCTCTATGAAGCGCCGGGTTGTTTTGTTATGCGCTGTTATGTGACAGCTTAAACGGCGAAGATCTCTCTTGATAAGTTTATTTTTTATATGGAGTTAATTCAATTATCTTCAATCTTTGATAAGTTTGTTACCTTTTGATTAGATTTTAGTACATGATTTCCACTCTTGTGCAGCCATAAAATGTAAAGAACGTTTCAGCTACCGGCTTCTTTACGTTTTCATACCCAAATTCCAAGTCGAGGTGAACTGGAACCATTATTGGTGATTTTTATACTCGTAATTTAGCTTGAACTTGGCACATTTGCGCTCCGTTAATGTATTTTAAGTTGTTAAGCCTCAAGTTTATCTAACGAATATTAGCTTGCATAGGTAAACAAGTCGGGCTTAAACTAACTTAACCTTGTGGCAAATGAAATGTAATTAGTTTGGAACTTGATGAATGATTTGAAATGGTTGCTGCATCAGTAGGTTTTGTTTATGAAGCTCGGGATTAAATGAGATTCAAACTTTGTTATACAAAATCGAGAAATTGCCACATTTTATTCCATAACACTTGTACAAATTTATATACATAGAAAAACGGAACATTCCTCGGTACCCCAAGGGTTCCCACCTAAGTAGGGTCTATAGGGTGGATGTACACAGCCTTTCTCCCTTTAGGGTAGCTGTTTTCGAGAACCTCCAACCTGAGGGGTGCAACACAAGGACTTCTGAGGAGGTTACCCATCTTGATACTACTCTCGCCCAAGCACACTTAACTTCAGAGTTCTAATGAGATCAAATGCTTCCATGTCGGTACCCTCTTAGGTAAATTTATATACATAGAAAGGCAAATTAAAAGTAAATGTAACATCCTAATAAATCCTAGTTAATACACCCCATTAACTCTCCTATTAAAACAAGGTTACAAAACATAAAAGTTCGAAATATAAAATATAAAATACAAATAAAAAATTCTCGATATGTTAAGAAATAATGAGACAGTTATATTTCTCCTTTAAGTTCGAAAATTGCCCTTTTTTCTTTTTCTTAAATAGATTTTTTTCAATCTCCGGGATGCTGTGTGATAGAAAGTTCCCTCTAAAGTTAAAGGGAAAGTACTATAAGACGGTAGGAAGATCGGCTATGCTATATGGGGCAGAGTGTCGACCAATGAAACAAAATCAAACACGGCGGATGAAGGTGGCAGAGATGAGGATGTTACGCTGGATGTGTGGCCACACAAGAAAGGATAGGATTAGGAATGATGTGATTCGAGGCAAGCTGGGTGTAGCCTCGATGGAGGACAAACTGAGGGAGCAACGCCTAAGATGGTTTGGACATGTCAGCAGAAGACCGACTTCAGCCCCAGTCAGACGGTGTGAACAGCTCAACACAACGATAAGCAGAAGAGAGAGGGGCAGACCAAAGAAGAGCTGGCTGGAGATGATTCCTCAAGACCTAACCCACCTAAACCTAAGAGAGGAGATGGCCTTAGATAGGACACGTTGGAGGGCTAGTATTAGAGTAGCGGAGATAGCAAAGTAAAGTAGGGCGGGGAGTGGCAGGTGGTCTAAGTTCCGTAGGCGAGCATAACCTGTAGTGTAACACTCTTAGGCTAGTTTAGACATCGATCTTCTTCCTCTTCTTCTTCTCCTCCTCCTCCTCCTTCTTCTTCATCTTCTCCTTCCCTTCCTACATTTTTTTTTTCCTTATGCACGATTGATGAATTGATGGTTTATCTGCAGGAACTCAACCACTCCAGGTTGGGGGTCCCCGGAAACAGTCTCCTTTCCTGCCGGAAGGGGTAAGGCTGCGTTCATCACCCCCCTAGACCCCGCGTTATGCGGAAGCCGCAAGGCACTGGGACTGTTGTTGTTGTTGTTGTTTTAAGAAAATGTTATTGTCAAGACAATTATCGTTGCTGCCAAGGTAACTGTTACTATAGTGGGAGAAGTGCTGATGTCTTGCTATTTGTGTATCACACCGATTAGGGTATTGTGCTACTTCTCCTCTATGTTGACAACATCATCGTCGCCAATGACAACTCTAGCTTATTTCCACTCTTTTTTGTGCCCTTTGCTTCCAATTCATCATAAAAGATCTTAGTGGTCTCAGTTATTTTCATGGTGTCGATCTTCGATGTACGTTCATACCATTTTCCTCTCTCAACATAAGTATTTCGTGACCTACTCGCCTCATTTGACATGACAGAGACTAAACCTGTGAAGATCCCTTCCCTTTTTGGGCCAATCTGTCTCACCATAATGTATAGTTGCTAGACTACTCACCTCTTTATCCGAGTACAATGGGTGCATTTCAGTAGTTTACCTTCATTGGACCAGATATTTCATTTCAAGCCAACCTTGTGACTTGTTACATGCACTGTCCCAAGGAACTACGCTGGCAAATGGTCAAGTAGATCTTTTGTTACGTGTAGGGCACGGTTGATCATGTCCTCTTATATTGGATGAGTCATGATGACGCATCATAACATATGTTGATGCATATTAGCGGGATTGTCTTGATAATAGGTGCTCCACTTTCGGCTATGCGGTCTTTCACAGACCAATTTTGATCTCTTACGGTTCTAAGAAGCAACTTATAGTTTCGAAACCCACCATGGAGTTGGAGTACCGGACTCTAGCCTACTCTAGGGCTAAGATTAATTGGATTCACTGTATTTTGCACAACATTGATTTGTTCCTTGGCCATCCGGTTGACCACCTTTTTGACAACATATTTGTCGTATATCTCTCAACGAATGCCGTGGCTCATAACCGCACCAAGTCTATTCCAATTTTGACTATGTTCAAGAGAGGCAGGTTCAGGGGATATTTAGGTGTCATAGATCCTAATTGATGACCGATTGGCAGACAATTTTATGAAGGGTCTCTCCCCTTCTTGAGTTTAGAATCTTTGGAACAATCTGTTTGTAGTCTTTTCGAGTCAAATTGAGAGGGCATATTATGAGTTATAAACTTTTCTTGGATAATTTCAGACCTATGAGGAATTTACTATGCACTATCATAAACTTATCACGTATTTATTTGTATGTTGTATTACAACAAGTCTAACCTTTATATTTATAACAGGCTGACAACTCTAGTATTAAGTGTGTTCTATATTATATTTCTCTTTTTCATCCGAGCAAATATAGTTATTCTAGTAAATAATATGTTAATTAAATATTACCTTGACAATAAGGATAAGGAAAATTATTACTTAGGTACCTAAATTTTGATTATTTATCACCCAAATTACCTGGCATTTCAATATATACAATTTCATAGTTTGAGGTATAAACAAGTACCACGAAGGTTTAAAATTTTATTAATCAGATATCTCTTTGTTTGAAATTGATAGATTATTGTCGAAAAATGCTAAAATTGAACATAATTTCAATAAGATATTAGTATTTTTATTAAAATTTGATGACTTCTTACTAAAAAATGCTAACATGACACATAATTTTGATAATATTTAGGTAATTTATATCAACTTTAAGTGGATATTTTGTTGTAATTTACGAAATTTTTGATGAAAATATTGACATGACTTACATATATTATCTTCATCATGTATTACATCAACATTTTTGTATGAAATTAGTCCAACTCTTACAAAAATGCATCAAATTCTGACTTAAGAACCTAAGTGATAAAATATTCAAACCTTAAGTTATCTCATTATATATATTAAAATATTAATATACCAAAATAAAAAATACTCAAACCTCAAAATATCTAATCAATAATTTGCCTAACGATAATTATTGACAATAACAATTGTCTCTTTTAATAGTTCTTTGGTCCTTAAATCCTAATACTACGCGGATCCAAATTTTGCCAAAGAAAATAAGTTGTCGTGTCTTTTTTTTTTTTTTTTTTGCCAACTAGGAGCCTAATTATTCGGTAAATTCTAATCTGTAGCGAGATTCACACACCATAGGAGTCAGTTAAGTTAAAAATTTCTTATATAGAGATTCAAAAAGTAAAATCAAAACTCTAAATATTTTATTTTAAAATAAAACTCTATCTTCTCACTTGTCTCAAATCACTGAGGTATTTATTAGTCGGATTATTCCAAACTCCAAGGTTGGACCATGTCAATCACCTACTGACCTGCCATTCAAATATATATATATATATATATATATATATATATTTTTTTTTTTTTTACTTTTTTAAAATGAGAATTAAAGATTCTTAGAAGTTGTTTGAGAGAATAAAATAATTTTTTTTTGTTTTTTAATTTTTAGCTTTTTTTTTTTTTAGTATTGCAATATAGAAAATTGAAAAATGCATTCAAGAGATCCCTATTTTTCAATTTTTAAAAATTGAGAATGATATATAAGTATTATCCGTACATCCGACAATTGAATAATACAACTTGAACCCAATCCAAAAATAATGTCACTAATTTGAAAGTTGAAAATAATACGTCTAAGTAATACCCGTAAATTAGTCAAGCACTAAGAAGAAAGAGTAATTCATTATCAAAATAAATTACAAATATAGTCTAAAATTTAACATCATAACTTCTACTTTGCCAATTGGTATAATCGTTCCCCAATTGGTCGGTAATTGTGTTACACACCAAAAGAGATTCCATACCAAAACCAATTGGTAATGGGTAGAGTAGCTCCCTATGTATATAAATTGGTATTCTCTCTTTTATCCCACCAATTGGAATTCCTTTATTTTCTTATTGTTTTTTAATTGTATCAAATTGCTTGTCGGATCTCATTCATTTACATTTGTTGGGACATATCCACCTCGATGCCCTCCTATACAACGGGAGTATCGTTCTCGTTAGGGACTACCGCATCTTCTTTTCCATATGAAGCAAATAATGTATCTGTTTTATCTTCCATTCGAATAAAATTATATAATGTACAGCCCAATATAGGAATCAACTTTTGTCACATTAGTGGATAGTTCGGTATTGCTTTTAAAATTGGGAACCTAGCCTAAGTACCCGAAAATCTACTATATCACATTTCACAAAGATGAGTGTCTATAATTAAATAATTCACATGATCCTCTTGTATACTCCTTTACCTCAAAAATTATTTATCGCTTTTAAAATTAGAAATCTAGCCTTAAGTACCCTAAAATCATTTACATGAGAGGAGGAGGAGGAGGAAGAGACCGAAAAATATTATAAAATAGGTGAGTAAAGTGAAAATGTGAAAGAGGGGTGAGAGAAAAGTTGAAAAACAAGGTCTCTGTTTTGTGAAGAAAATTTAAAAATAGTTTTAAATTATTTTTCAAATTTGTGAAAGAACAGAAAAAACCTAAAAACTGTTTCCGATTTCTTCAATTAAAAAACTAGATTATTGAACACTTTTTTTAGTTTTTCATGAAAAAATTTCTCTTATCAAATAGTCCCCTAATTTTTTTTTAGAAAATTTCATATAAAGGTAAGTTTTTTCTTTATTTTTATCAAAACTTCTACATCAATATTTTCATCCATTAATGATTAAATATTTTGACAATACCAATGAGATATCTTCCACATGTTACTACTAGAGTATGAGCCAAATCAAGCAGAGTATGCCCTTGTTTGAACTTAAAATCGATAAGTGTTATCGATCTTTCGAACTATATTCTGCGCTCGGGTCCATAAGTTTTTAGCGTGTTTGATACTCAGTTCAGCCAAGGTCGTTCTTGACAATTCAGGGCCCCCAAGCACACGTTACAAATGGAGCCCTTCATATATATTAGTATTTATCTTAATAAGAGAATACTAACATGACAGACTATATAAATTTTAATCATAAAACTTATTAATGTTAGTAATTAAGACTTTAAAAACTACAACACCCAAAATATAGGGCTCCTAAAATTTGGGGTCCCCAAGTGGCTGCTTGGACTGCTTGGAGTTATGTCCAGTGCTGAGCTCGGCTTGGCTCGTAAGCTAACCGAGCCGGCTCTAGCTCATTATCAAGCTTAGCTGAGCTTGTTATTGAGCCGAGCTCGCTACCAAGCTGAGTATAAAGTCACTTTTGAGCCATTATCGAACTAATTTTGAGCCAATACCGAATGTTTATGAGCCCTGCGATCTTTTAAGGAGCCCATATCAAGCTTTTAACGAGCCCTTAATAAGCTCTTAGCAAACTGTTCAAAAATATTAATGAACCGAGCATCCAGTTGTTCGAACTCAGTTGTTAAGTGTATTAGATCTACTTGAACTCCACTCGATAAATTAGCGAACTCCTATAACAAACATAAATGAGCATTAATCAATTTTGAACACAAATAGTTCATTAAACGTTGGGTTCCACCCCTAATTTATTGTTGTATCCCTCTTACTTATCCTTATACTTTCATTTATATTCTTTTCCCTTTACATTTTCTAAGGGTCTGTTTGGAACTCGAAAAATGTGTCCAATGGGAAAAAAAAATGAAGAAAAGTATGTTTCCTATATTTGGAAAACAAGGAAAATTTAAACGAAAAAGAATTGAATGACAATTTAAAAATATTTATAATAGGATTTGAGGAAAACCTTTTTCCTGTTGAAATTGAAAGGAAAAATGGGGGCAAAAAAATTAATCTTGGCTCAAACGATGTCAACCTGATATACATTAGACGTGATCTCAGCTTCATATTTCACTAGGGGGTCCGCTTACTTGATACAAACCAAAGGAGTTTACATCATAAAACCAATTGGTAGTGGATGGACTAGCTCCTTTGATATATAAATTGGTATTTGTGTAGCTAACCCACCTATGTGGTACTAGCTTTTGCCTGTATCAGTTCGGTACATATACAAAGTATGAGCCGAATATAGATGTTATATGATACCTTATAAATATATTACCAAACCTTAAAGTGCCTAAATTAAATTTACTCAAAAAATTTTAAATCTAAAGGTATCTGATTGTATATACTAAAATATTAGGTACTTAGGTAATAAAAGGTTAAAAATAGATGTTATATGATACCTTATAAATATATTACCAAACCTTAGAGTGCCTGAATTAAATTTACCCAAAAAATTTTAAATCTAAAGGTATCTGATTGTATATACTGAAATATTAGGTACCTAGGTATTTGTATTAAAAGCCAAAATAAACTCTCTTCTCTCTCCTCAATAAACCCACCCCCCAACGGCTACAAAAGACCTCACGCGCCACCCGTTACCGGCGCGTCGCTTGCTCACCGGGTGCCGGAGTCACAGCCACGGACTCGACGTCGACCGGCCGACACAACCGTACAACTCCCGCCGTAGTTCGTCAACGATCGGGGGGCCATCGAACAAACACCATCTCCCTCCTCTTTCTACCTGGTGCGCCACCACCGGCCACCGCCGTGCGTCAAACCGCCCGGTCCACACCTCTCCCACGAACCTACTCCAACACCATACACCTCCAATTTCTACCATCTTCCACCAAAGAACCCACACACAGTGCAAATGTCGTACGCCGGTACAGGGGCATCCATTTTCGTCGATGGTTTACCTCAAAGAACGACAAATTCGTGACTTAGGGCTGTCTTCCGCTCTTTCAGATCAATTTATGACACTTTTGTCCCTGTGAAAAGAAGACTGAGATCTACAGAATCGTACGGCTTTGTTCGGTTTCATGACTTGAATGAAGCTACAAGTGCTGTCAAGTCCATGAACGGGAGATGGGTTGCGGGTGTGAAACTCAGGGTGCAATGGGCAACTCCAGTCAGAAGTGCAATTCCTATATACACTCGAGGCCGACCACAGCTGAGCACGGCCCAGCAGGACAAAACCACATATACGACCCAAGACCACGGGAACGACTCAACTAACCGAAGTGGGGTACATGCTAGCTCAGATCTTCCGAGGATTTCAGTGGCAAATTATAACAAGAGAGTTGAGGCATGGCTTAAGCGGTCAATTATTGCCCGGTCCATTGTTGAGGTCAGTCTTGATGATGTTCTTACATTTATTACCGATAATGACCTTTACGGACTTTCACCTAAAGGCTTAAGCAACAATGCCTTTATTCTGGGTTGTGATTCGATTGATACTATGGATGCCTACCTCGGCCCCCGCAAGGAGATTCTCCAACGAATGTTCAGTGAAGTTTATAAATACTCGGGAGAGACGCTTGGGTCCCTTAATAGAAGGGTCTGGCTTGAGATACACGGAATGCCGGTCCAGTGTTGGTCTAATGAGTGCTTTGCCGATATCGCCAAACTCTGAGGGAGGTTCATTAGGGTGGATCCAAGAACATCCACTATGAGGTGCATGGACGTTGCTAGGATTCTGGTGGACACTTGCCACACGACATGTATCCACCAGATAGTCCAGGTTCACCACAGTGGTGGAACCCGTTTGATCTTCGTTAAAGAAGGAAGCTCTGCATCGTTACAGGACTACTCCCCAAGTGTTGTGTCCAGAACCGCATCTGCTAGATTGGCGAGGGAGCAGGCCTTTTCCAAATCATATCCCCCTCAAGGGAACGAGTACACGATTGTGATAAGGCATTCATCACAGATTCTACCTTCTCCGCATCTGATGCTTGAGCGCTTTGATATTAGTGAGGAGTCTAGAACTCCTGCCCTGCTGTTGACAAATGAAGGGACGGAAGTTGCTTGGCAGCGGTCTGGTCATGTTTCCCTCCACCGAAACAGCCAAATCATTGGAAGATGGGCCCCGCAGCCACTGATCATGCATGCCAGGCCTTGTGCTTCACAGCGGGTGGCGCATCCCCCTCTGCTACTACCATGGGCTATGAGTGGTGAAGATCCAGAGATTCAACATTATGCCCAGAAAACTGCGCCTGTTACCGATACTCCAGAAAGTAATAGTGAAAATGAGTCTACAGCATCTGGGCCTGAGTTCCCTCCAGGTTTCGAACCCATTACAGAAATGGGTAACTCTAAAGCTGAGGATAGTATATTGTCGTGTCAGCAAGATGCAGCTCCTTCCATGGGAGGGCCTAGCTCGGGCTGGAGAATAAAAGAAAAAGTGCCCTCAACAAGAAAACAGAGAAAAGCAATTAAGCGCAAGATGAAGGATAGGGAGAAGCGAGAGCTGCAAGACTTCCTCAAGGATATGTCTCCTACAACTAATGCTGGAAAATCACCTAAGTCAGCGAAGAAGAAGAAGAAAAACCGAAATAGGGGTGATCGAATCCAAAAAATCACGGAATAAGTTTATGATGAGAGGATCCAGACTGCGGAGCAAGTTATAGAGATAGGGCAAAGGGTGGGCATCAACTTCGATGGTTTCAACCCTGTTGAGGTGGCTAACATCCTTGCTCATTGATTTGGCTTGTGTGGTTTGGGCCTGTTTCAAGCGGTTGTTTCTGGTTGTTGCTGGGGTTTCCGTGTTTGTTGGTTTAGCTCTGGCTCCTTTGTGGTGTTTGTGTTTTGTTTTTGTTTGGCCATTTGTCTGTGTGCTTTTTAGGTTTGTCGTTTCAGTTGTTTGTCTGGGTTTTTGTCTTCTTTGGGTCCGCTTGCGTCGTTTATTGTGGCTGTGTTGGTCTCCTGTTGGGTCTTTGCCTGTTCGTGTTCTTTTTGCTTCGTTTGAGGTCCTGTTTTTTCTTTTTCTTTTGTTGTTCTAGTTTTTTGGTCGTCTTTCGGCTAGCTTCAGTCTAGCTTCAGGCCTCGTTTTTCGAGTTTGCCTGTCTTGTATCGGCACTTATCGAAAAAAAATTAGGTACCTAGGTAATAAAAGGTTAAAAATAGAGTACCTAAATAATAAATTTCAAATGGAACATTATCAAGACAGCTCACTAGAACATGGCCCAAATGATAGACAGGAAAATATAACCTAACTAAACAAGAGAAAAAAAAGTCATTTTCTCTCGTTTTCTTTCCCTTTAACTTTTTTTCCTTATATTTTTCTTTTCTTTAAAATTTCTTAGTTTCAAATAGACAATCTGATATGCTATGATACCAATTTGTAAAGGAACTAAAGAGGGCACCAATACGCCATCACCGGATCCTATTAGAACTCCAAAGTTAAGCGTACTTGGGCGAGAGTAGTATCAGGATGGGTGACCTCCTGAGAAATCCTCACCTTCAGGTTGGGGGCACTGGGAAACAGCTCCTCTTTAGATTAATACCTTGAAGGGATAAGACTATGTACATCCCCCCCCCCCCCCCCCCCCCCCCCCCCCCCCCCCAAACCCTGCGTAGGCGGGAGCCCTTGAGGCACTGGGTATGTTCCTTTCCTTTTCATTTTTTTTACCAATTTGTAAAGGAAGTAATATCTTTCTAATGCAGAACTTAACACCCCAAGAACAGGATTCGATTCAAATACTATAACATAAAAGAGAAGTAAATAACAGGATAAAAGAGAACAAATGAAGAAGACAAAGATTTAAGTGGAAAACCTTTCTTCAATCGAAGAGGAAAAAACCACCGGTGGAGATGGAGATTCTTTATTGATCACAAATAATGGAAGAATTACAATATCACTTCCTCTCTCTCTCTCTCAATGTACGGCGGCACTCGCTATGTATTTGGATACCTAAAACTAAAACCCACAACATATATTTATAATAAGCATACTAGGGCACGCGTGTTTGGGCTCCCGACTGATCGGCCCTTCCCAATCGATCAGCTCCCCGATTGATCGGTAACTCCCGATCGATCAACTCCCTGATCGACCAGTAACTCCCGATAGATCGACGGAGTTCTGGATCCGTGTTCTCTCAGCGTACTTCCTGACCAATCGACTTCTCACCCAATCGGTTTGTTTGCTCTCGGCTCTCTTCATAAATCCGAAGAATTTGAAACATATCCTAACAGTATCCAAATTAGGTATTTGGGTCTATAGTATTAGGTTAATAGGTAGTATAGTGGGTCCTACGTAAGGAGTGTAATATTTTATAAATCGGGGATCATTGTAATCTAATGAAGGCAATGAAATCAATGTCATCCTTTATTTTCTCTCTATCTCTCTTTGTTTTAATGCTTTCTTTTAGTTTATAGTTTACGTTTATTTAGGTTCATATTAAATTTTACTCCTCTCAGAAATGAGACGAAACTGAAATTCTCATTAAATCAACAATTGAGATTTTTGTCAGTTAAAACTCAAGTTTATTTACAATGAAGATTAATTTAAACTCCAGATTAATGTTCAAAGCTAATTATATGACCTTTTTTTTTAATACTAAATTATAGGATATAAAAGCACATATGAGTATTCAAGTATATGAAAAAAGCCAAAAGAAAAAGGATCACAATGAACAATAATCAGTTAATTCATGGAGCAAGGATTAAAATAAACAATAACGGGTCAACCCGATCTTAGCTGATTTTTTTTCAATTTGGTTGAAACCAATATTTTAACATTTTGTATATGTTCATTACTGGAAACTTAAATCAAAACTGAACCAAAAACTAATTATACCCAAATTAGAAACACGAAGACTAAATCAAATGACAATCATTTTGGTTAAATTTTTTGGTTCGAGCTATTAATTTAAACACCCGCACATGCAACGGGGCCACCTTTATTTTTAATTTCATCAAAAATAACCCTAAATTATTGTAGAAAAATGTCAAAGTACCTAATAGTTCTCATTGTTGATATATTTTCTTGAACTGATTCTGAAACAATGGGTTTTAACAACGAGATAACACTAGAAGCCTCGGTTTCCCAATACAAGTTTGTTTCTGAAGTTGCTTAATACGAGTTTTAACCCTATCGTTCATGCATCGCATTGGATAATACTAGTTAGAGTTCATGTTGAAAATTAGCGAAAAAGTTGTTGGAAAGTTTTGGGATATGCGGACCAATGTTTCCATTGCACCAAAAGTCTTGGTTTCCTAATACAAGTTTGTTTCTGAAGTTTCTTATTCGAAGGCAAATCCTTGATCTTTTGGTTGCCAACAACTCTAAAAATTACTAGGAAGATGGTCATCTTGGACTTGTATAGTTCGGTATAAGTTAGAGTCAAACTCTATAGATTAGGAGTCATTAATGTGCGAACTTCATGTTTTTTTTATATACAGATTGTTAGTCCTTACTCATGAGAGTCATATGTTTTATTTACTCATTGAGAATCTCATGAGTAGAAAGCTTACAATTGCCATTCACCATCATCTCGCTCTTGTTCGAAGTTCAATCAAATTTTGCATGGATCAAGATACGTATTATCTTATTTGAAAAGTTAAAAGTCATAATAGGATGCTTAATTGATTGTCTAGGATTTACTTTTAAATGTTTCTGTTCCTTTGATATTGAATTAACATAAGTAACTTTTAATACATACATACATATATATATATATGTGTGTGTGGAGTTTTTATGAGAGGTGAAAGTGTGAGAGCGGCGAATTCTAACCCTCCATTATAATGAACGGCCAAAATTTGTTAATCATTAAAGAAAATAACAATTTACGGCCCATATCCCTTCATGGGCCAAAAATAAAGAATGGGTAAGGAAGGGAAATTATTATTATTTTTTTAATACTCAATAAATCTTGGCCGTAAATTATTATTTTTAATATCCAATAAATCTTAGTCGTCCATTACAATGGAGGGTCATGATTCACCCCTCTCATGCTTTCACCCTCTTATAAAAACATCACCTTATATATATATATATATATTTTGATAATTTTGAGCATAGCTCGATTACAAAAGCGGCGACCTAAGTTAGGCCCCGATGATACATAACTCAAAAGGACAAAATAAAATAAGAAAAATGGCTCCATAACACTTCCAAAGTGGGACCCAACTTACATAGATTGCCCCTATGCTATCTTGAACTAACTCCGTGCACTCAAGATTGTGATCTTCTATCCGGTTGCCACGACTTGATACTTTTTACCGAACACGCCACCTCTGATGGTGAATATGGAAACTCTGAACACCAAGCCTTGATCTAAAACCCCAACCTAAGTCTACTAGACCATATGACTTCTTTACGGTTTCACTGGGCACTCTGAAACACAATCTTGTTTCTCGCACCCCAAATCTCCCACATTATTACGAAGAACAGTGACAACCACGCCTTTTTTTGGAATTTTCTGCCTACCGAGCACGCAGTCCATTGAAAGAAGTGATCTTTTATCAATTGTGGGCTTGTGGATTGAATGCCCCACCACTCTAAGTAAGAACACCATACTTTCCAAGTCTCTTCACAAGTTAGGAATAGATGGTCTGTGCTTTCTTCTTCTTTGCTACAAATGGGACACCACTTGTCCTATTCTCCAATTACCCCTATGTTACATAGTCTTTTTTTCGTGTTCATCTTCCCAAGAAGAGCCATCCATACTAGAATTTCAACCTTTGGAGGTGCTAGTCCTTTCCATGCTCCACACACCAAGTGGTCAATTGAACTTGCCTGTGAGATCTCCATCATTGCCGCTTGGTTGAAAGATCACATTATATATATATACACACACACACACACACGGGATATTGGTCTGAAAAGGATACGTGGTTTTTAATTTTCTTAAAAAATAATTAATTGTTAAAAATATATAATTTATGTTTTTAGTATATATATTAAAATAAATGCAATTTAACTAGTGTCCCAAGGGCTCCCACCTCAGCAAGGTATGGGGGTGAATGTATGCAGCTTTCCCCCTTTAGAGTATTACCCCCTGAAGAGAGGCTATTTCCGAGTGCCACCAACTTGAGGGTGAGGACTTCCTAAGAGGTCACCCATCCTAGTACTGCTCTCGCCCAAGTACGCTTAACTTCGAAGTTCTGATGGGTTCCGGTGACTGCGTGTTGTGTTGATACCCTCTTTGGTAATATATATATTAAAATAATTAATATATAAAAAATAATTTGATATGACTTTTATAGTTTAACTTCATTTTGTCATGATACTGGGTATATAAATTATATTTATAAATTTAAATTTTTTAATAGATTAGGGTGTCTTTAACAAAATTAAAAGTTAATGTGTTCAAACTGATTTAATTAATAATTCAGATAGTATTTTTAATGAAATTAAAAAAATTAAAAGATCATATTAATTTTGATTGATATTTTAAAAGTATTTAGATAAAATTAAAAACTTTAAAAATTAGTTTAATTCTGATTAATAATAATTATGAGAATACTTTGGTATTCATCCAATAAAATATTTGAAAAGGATCCAACCAAATCAAGATTGTGACAAGAGAAATACAAACAAATTTCAAAATAAAGAAATTCATTTATTTATGTGTTCCAATGAATAACATACGTGTCCTCCATTACTAGCCTGGCTATGAATTTTTATATATATTTTTAATGATTTTTTAAAATATCTATATACATAATATATTATTGTAGGGTCCCCTACTATCTAAAAATTACTCGAGCGCTCATCCCTCAGTTTCTAGAGGGGGGGCATTTTATTTATCAAAATATACATAAAAAAAACATAAATTGACAATTAATTAGCATTAAAGCATTAGATAAATGTTACTTCTTGAATCAATTCATTAATTTGTTGGAAAGATAAATTTTATTGCAAAAAAAAATTAGAGCACGAAAAAGTAATTTACTACATTATAAAATATTAATAAATTGACTTTATAATCACGTACGAACAAAGAAAAATGTACCCAAATTAAAAATTTTAATTTAAAAATATTATGTAAACATTAATTCTAATTACAGAGGACCAAATTGGATCAACTATACAGAAGCATAAAAGAGATAGTAAAAACATTTTAGAAGAACTTATACTTTTAAAATTTGAACAAATAACATTATGTATGTCAAGTTTTACTTACAACTAAATAAAATCAATACAATTACAAAAATTTATAAAATGACAACAAAATATATAAAAAATAAATAACACTCGTCTATTGCATGAAAAAAAACGTAATTTTATAATAATTTTTTAAAAATAATTTATAACGTTGAAAACAATGTAACCCAAGGAACCTGAACAGAGAGACTGGATATGGACGGTCCACGTTAATAAACCCCAGGAGGAGTTGTTGGCTTTATTATGCGCTTATAATATTCGGGTTTCTTTAGGAGCTTGAATGAGAAACTATTCGGCTTTATTTGTTTTGACGGAAAAGTAAAATTTAAAAATTAATTTTTTTTAAAAAAGTTTTTTAAAGAAATATAAATTCTAAGTAGGGTTTTTTATTGTTTGTTTCAAAGGAAAACTTAACTCCTCATTGTAATGTCTTCTTGTATTTTTAAAAAATATATATTTTTACCAATTATTTTATATCTTGTTATAGGATAACATAAATAACAATACAATATATATGAAGTAACAAAAAAAAAGTTAACTATCAAAGCTGTATAAATTAGAAAAACTGCTTCTTAGGTATTTTAAAATTTGAGCATTTATCATCTAAATATTCTATCATTTTAACATATACAATAAGATGCCCTCAGATAAGAAATTTTATTACTTGTGTAGATACTGTGTTAAAATCTGATGAATTTTCATTAAAATTTGGCCAATTTCTGCCAAAAAACTAATGTGGTATAAACTATGATTAATTTATTAAAAGGTTGTCCATATTCTAACAAAAATTACTTATAAATTATCAAAAAAATGTGTCATGTTAGCATTTTGGAAAAAAAATTATTACATTATGATAAAAATTTCATATAGATTGTTGTTTTTATTTAAAATCTACTAAATTTTGGCAAAAAATACTTGATTCATGAAAAAATTTAAATTTAGGGTACAACATTATATATTATTAAAATATTATAGTACCTACGTAATAAATGCTAAAATATTAGGGCACCTAGATAAATTCTTGTATAATATAATATATAACAATTTAACTTGATTAAAATTATTCTGTTGCAACTATAATAAAATAACATCCAAGCTGTTTTTAATTATTTAATCTAATTCTTGTCCGATATTGTGACGTTAAATGTCTACAGTCTAGTCTGGTTCATTTCGATTTGATCTAGATTTGCATGATGATTACCACGAAAGTTTTTGAGCCACTTAAAATCATGAGTTCCTCCGTTTTAAAAGAGAAGTCAATTTCCCTCATTTGAAGGAAAAGATTTTCTGCTCCGTAAATAAAAGACGCGCCAAACAATAAAAAAGGGAAAAATCACTTCCTAGAATATAGCTTTTCCCTAAACAAACGGAACGATTAATAACATAAGCCAACAGAACAGAATGAGGGGGAGACAATAACCAACCGTCGAATCTTGGTAACCTTATGAGCTACCAAGTTGATTGACCTACGACACCATCTAAACAAAACTAAAAATGGAGTTACATAATAAAACTTTAAGGTCAGGAACAATGGCATCGATGGGGTCTATCGTCACCCGAAACTGTAGTGATTAATAAACGCAAATTTAAAATACTATGTCTAATGAAAATGTAATTTTTGATCAGATAATGAAAACGTAGTTGATTGACTAAAATTATAATAAATCTAATTAAAATAGTGGTTTGTTTTATATAAAACTACTTTTCAAAGTCATAAGTTCTACTTAATAATCACATTTTTAATAGTTTTTAGAAAATTATGTATTATAATTTAATTTGTTTCAATCAACCACCTTTTTTAGTACTCAGTTAAATTAAAAGACTAAAATTGACTTGGATGGAAAATCAAAGAAAAAGAATTCAAAAATTAGGATATGTATATTTGAGCACGTGCCATAAAATAAATAATCTTGACTTAAATCACTCTAATCCTTTTTATTATAGGCCGTCATGTGCCCAATATTATATATTTTAAGAGTTTATTAACTCCGTGCATGGCATGAATTATTTTTAATGAAATGCTATCTATATTAATATAAGGTGGTTAATTAAAAAATTTTGAATTACAAATTATAATAGATGGTTTTCTGAAAGTATATTAACATTATAGAGATTAAATAAAATCTGATAACTTTTAGAGATTGTTTTATATCAATAACCCTAAAAAATGATAGCCAATATTTTAATAACTAGAACAATATTATTTTCAGACAAATGACTTTTATTATCAGGATAAATTCGTGGTTATCATCCTCTACAAACTACGTTTTATGACCTTGACAAAAATAATTACTAGTCTTTCCCCTTATGATACATGGTGGTGTTTATATTATAAGTAATTTTAATTCACATATATTGTCATTATTTAAAATCAAAAAAAATATGTTACTATATAGTGTCATAATTGTAGCCAACATTGCTTTATTGGGTTAACAATAAATTTACTCAAGTGTTCTGTCTAAAAGATAAGATTGTCAAAGAATTATCTATCCCAAAAGTTTAAGCTGATGAGTGAAGGTCCAGGATTGATTTTATACTCTAACATGCCCCCTCACGCAAATGCCCGTTTGGGCTTGAAGCGTAGATAATGCACAGGCCCACCTCTTACCTTGTGCTTAATTGTTTTAATATTGAAAGTGGGGGTTGTTGAGATTCGAACTCCTGACCTCTTGGTCATCAAGGCTCTGATACCATGTCAAGGAATCATCTATCCCAAA
Source organism: Simmondsia chinensis (assembly GCA_018398585.1). Classification (NCBI taxonomy): domain Eukaryota; kingdom Viridiplantae; phylum Streptophyta; class Magnoliopsida; order Caryophyllales; family Simmondsiaceae; genus Simmondsia; species Simmondsia chinensis. The sequence goes on along the minus strand of JAGTTD010000009.1, from coordinate 34,440,606 downwards.
AGCTTAAGCTGATGGGTGAAGTTTCAGGATTAGTTTTATACTTTAACAAAGGTGTTGAGATTATATATATACACACAAGAAATAAGCACATTAGCTGCGAATGACAAGTGAGAAATCTTCAAATTGCTCCTTTCAGTCGAAACTGCTTAAATTGATCCATCCAGCTCTGCTATCAATCATTTCGTTTAGGACCTTTTGTATAACTATAAAAGAGAAAAGGGAAAAGAGGATCACCTTGTCACGGTCCCCTCTCCATTAAGAAAGGTTCGATTAGGAAACTGTGGGCCAAATCAAGGCCGACGTCAAGGATACACACTCCCATATCCAATTTAACCATATCTCCCCAAACCACATATTTTCCTGATCAAGTTTGAAATCTACTCAATGAAAAATTTATTAACTTACAAAAAAATCACTATTTAAGTATTATTTTTGGGAATCTAATAATATATAATTTTGAAATGCTATCCTAGCAAAATTTTCAAGTTTTATCTTTATTCTTGAACATAGAATGTCCCCCAAATGAATTATACATGAAAAGTGGGTCCATTCAAATTTGGTGATAAGTACTCAAGACTTCAAATTTACATATAAGTTTAACTAAAAATAGTTAGATTTATTAAATGTTTCAAATATTATTGTGTTTCTTTTTTTCAATTTTAATATTAGGACAATAGTACTATATTCAATAATTATTGTCGCGTTGTAAGCTGTTTGGGTGTTCAAGCCTATCGTGGCCTTGTCGGGATTGTGCCCTTTGGGGTACGCCTTCTTAGGTGTGTGTCGTTGGGGTATTCCTTTTCGTATGGTTTTCTCTTTTTTGTTTTTCTTTATACTCCAGTATATTTTATAAGAGTTTTATCAATTATCAAATATATATATATACACACAATAATTGTATTAGGGTTCATTTACCAGGCACTAATGCACCGGATTCCATTAGAACTGTGAAGTTAAGCATGCTTGGGAAAAAGTAGTATCCGAATGGGTGACCTCCTGGGAAGTCCTCGTGTTGCCAACCTTAGAAGGTGGGGGCTCCTCAGAAACAACCTCTCGGCAGAGTTATAACCTGAAGGGGTAAGGCTGCGTACACCCAAACTCCGCTTAGGCAGGAGCCCTTGAAACACTGGGTCTGTTGCTACTGCTGTTGTTGTATGCAATAATTGTATTCTCATACATGGCATGAAAGTCCAAAGTGGAATAATAACCTGGGGATTTGGAATGAAGCCATTATGGATTCAATCTCTCGCAAGGAAATGTGAGTGTTGGGGACCTTGTCAAAGAAGCCACACTTGTTTTTTTCTAATGATGGAAGATACACTATTCTATCATCCATCATGAGGGTGGCTCCATTGGTGGCGTCTCCTATCTATGTAGTCATTGCCTAGGGATTAGGAGTTTGATTCTCGCTTAGGATATACTCATGACTTACCTGCTCATGGGATTGTGGGCTTTTTCATGGGCCGAGATTGGCTGGAGCAACCCTATCTCTCGTTATCCAAAATACACTATCCTATCAAAACTATCTGTTAAAAGATGTTGTCAAATATGACATGGTTAACTCCTATGCCAATTTTTCCACACGTCATAATAACAATTAGAACTCATTAGAACTTCAAAGTCAAGCGTGCTAGGGCGAGAGTAGTACCAGGGTGGGTGACCTCCTGGGAAGTTCTCGTGTTGCCAACTCTATAAGATTGGGGGTCCTTGGAAATAGCCTCTCGGCAGGGTTACACTCTGAAGGGGTAAGGCTGCGTACATCCACCCCTCTCAGACCCCGCTTATACGAGAGCCCTTAAGAGACTGAGTCTGTTGTTACTGTATAATAACAATTGCTACCCATCTATAATAATTTTTCAAAGAGCTAAAACCTAAACAACTTTAGGGTCCACCTCTACGAATAGGAAATCCTAAGTCTTCATCACGGATGATGGATGAGATAGCTTAATTCGGTGGGCAACCCCACATCAAAATACCAGAAACCCCATACTTAAAACTTGCAAGACAATCTACCTTCCGGTTTGCTTACAGGAAGCAATGCTTATAACGATTACTACTCACCTATAATACTACATAAAATAGTATACTTTTTAACTAATTGCATGCCATACCATACTACTGCTAAAAGGAACATACCTAGTGCCTCAAGAGCTCACGCCTACGCAGGTTCTGAGGTGAACGAATGTACGCGGCCTTCCCATTTCAGGGTGTTAACCTGAAGAGAGGCTATTTTCCAGTGCCCCCAACCTGAGGGTGAGGACTTCCTAGGAGGTCACTCATCCTAATACTACTCTCACCCATACCATACTATTATAAATTATAATTAAATGAATTTATTTTTAAAAAATGTAACACATTTCTCTTTACCTGTTGCCTAATTACTAACTTAAGCATTGGAGCAACCGAGCAATCGCTCCTCAGTTAGGTTTTCATGTTTATGTATTTTGCATGAGTTACAATTGGTTTACACTTGGGAGCTGAGGTTCAACTAGCGTTTGAAATTTTCCATGCAAAATACGAACTAGTTGTCACCTTATTGGATAATAGCGTTATATTCAACAACAATAACAACAACAGTCCTAGTGCCATAGGGGCTCCCGCACGAAGCATGGATAATAGCGTTATATTCAGTCTAGTAAAAAGCTATACTATGCTTATTTCTCTAGTTGTGTTATGAGTTTCTTAGATTGGTTTGGCCGTTAAAGTCTTTGACCCCTTAGATTGGTTCAAGGATTAAACTTCATCAACCTTCTTTTGTTGTCTCTATTTTATTTTATTTTTTTGTTTAAGACGGTAAAGATAGACAGCTTTCGGATCACCAACGACAAACATGATAGCTCCTACATCCCAAATTCTCGAACCAGTCAGCAGGTCTATTAGCTTCACTGTTGTGTTTCGACATCTTGTTAGTCCTTTTGATGTGGAGTTTTTGGACACTTGGTCATCATGGTGGGTATCTTTCGATATCTTTGTCTTTGTCCTGTTTGTACGTGTGTGTTGGCATCGTGTGGCCTAGTCAGATATTTGTCGGTAGGGGTATTCTTATCGCTTGTGTCATTTTAGGTGTTTTGGCGTTTTGTGTGTTGGAGTCTGGATTGCAGACAATTTTCTACTTGGGTGTCTTGGTGTTTCTTATTATTTGCCTTCGGGTCTTGCCCTGCACTGTTGTGCTTTCCCAAGCTTGTACTTCGATTATCTATTAGCTTCACAAAAGCAATGACTATACTTCACATGGACGCAACACTGACTAAGAAGATGAATAAGATAACGATTGCATCTACACCCCAAAAATGTTGTCTTCGTTAAAAAAAATTGTAATCTCCTTCCGAAATAAAAAAATAAAAAAATAAATGTACCTGTAATAAGACATAGAACCTGCCAAGCGGCCCTTGTGGAGTGTCAAAAGCAAACCACATCGTAAGATGATCATCTTGTGGTCAATTTTGTCTCTCCAAAATTGCGAAAAGGAAAAGGGTATCAAATATGTTCTCACTGAATTCAAGGTTCAAAAATATCATCGGTCATATTTGACACATAAAATTAGAGCCCGAAATTGGGTTGGGACTAAAATGGGGGCTCGAGATTCTAATTCTATTGTGCGGGAATTGAATTTTAACTGAAAATTCAACATCACAAATCCTTGGGTGAGAGTAAGGGATTATAATTTCATATTAACTCCACTGACATAAAATAAAAATGACCCTACTTAATTAAACTAAATCCAAAAATATATCAAATCCTAAAAATGGAACTGCTTGACTTTAATGTGATGTAACCAAGCGGAGTTCAAAGTCAAAAATGACCTAACCAAATTGATTTAAATTCTATTAGCTTTGCTTGATATTTTGGATCTTTTTAGATATTTTTTGATAACTTAAGATATTTTTTAAATTCCTCATTAAGACATTTTTAGTGGCAGTTAGCCCAACTACCTTCAGTTTTGGTTTTGCTCATTTTGTATATAAATAGTCTAGCTCAGTGTCTGTAATTTTTGATTTACACAGTTAATGAGAGATCTTAATCTTTCTCTCTCCACTCAATTTTTTGGTCATATCTGATATGGTATCAGAGCAACCAAACTTTCCGCTGCATTTTTCTCTCTCTTAGGTCACATTTGTTTGACCTCACTCTCTCTCTCTCTCTGACGGTTGCTTCTCCTGCAATCCATCTCTCTCTCTCCTCCTTTCTTCCTGCTTTACCTTCGTTTTCCATGGCGGATACGAGTCGTGAGAGTGCTCTCAACAAAAATGGAAGCGGAGAAAGGCCTTCAGAGCGAGGACAACAGGAATCTCGCAACATGCAGTATCTTCGACTTGAAGATGCTTATGATTCGCCATATTTTCTTAGCAACAGTGACGGTCCAGGCATGACTCTGGTCACGCAAGTGTTGCTTGGCCCTCAGAATTATCACACATGGAGTACATCGATGAAAAGATCTTTCCAATCCAAGAACAAGTTAGGTTTCATCACCTGCGAGATAGTGGAACCGGCTGAGGACGATTCTCTGTATTAGAAGTGGCATCGATGTGACTCGATGATCACTTCCTAGATCACTAATTCCGTTTCTGCTGAAATCGGAACGAGCATCAACAGCGCATGCAATGCGAATGAGATGTGGATAGATATTAGGGCTCGATACTCACAGAAAAACAGACCTAGGTTTTTTCGGGTTAAACGAGCCATTTCAGAGCTGAAACAGGACACTATGATGGTTACTACCTACCTAGCCAAACTCAAGACTCTGTGGGATGAGTACATAGGATACAAGGCTATTTCTCCTTGTTCATGTGGTGTAAAAGGATGCAGTTGTGTTCAAGACATGATTGAAGCAAGACAAGAAGACTACATTATGACATTCTTAATGGGACTCAATGACACTTATACTGCTGTAAGAGACCAGATACTGTTGCCAGAGCCCTTGCCTTCCATCAATGAAGTCTTCAATAAAATCACTCAGCAAGAAACTCAAAATGAAATCAGTGCTAAACCTGTTGTGGTCAATGACAACATTGCCATGCTTGGTAGGGCAGAGGACAACAAGCTACAGCCTAAACACTACAGAAGAGAGCACCCTATGTGTACCCATTATGGAATGACTGGGCACACCATTGACAAATGCTACAAGCTCCATGGTTACCCTCTCGAATATAAGCCCAAGGGAAAGAGAAACACTGCGTCCAAGGCTAGTTCTTCAGCTGTTACAGGCTCACTCAACAAGAAGGCTATGTTATCCTTCACTCCAAAACAATGCCAGCAGTTGATGACCTTGCTGAGTGGCCATCTTGTCCATTCCTCCATGGGCAACACCAACCGAGAACTTGCTTCAGCCAATGCTGGTAGTGCTTCCGGTCTTTCCATGCCTCTCTCAGATATAAGAGCACTGACTTCTTTTCATTCTTTCACCTCCTCATCTTCATCTTCCAATCATGATAAATTCAAAAACTATTGGATTATTGATCCTGGTGCTTCCCATCACATGTGTGGAAACATCATCCTTTTTGATAAAATGACCCACACTATGCAAGGATGTGTAATGACCCACACTATGCAAGGACGTGTTGCTCTCCCCTATGACAACTTCACTGAAGTTACTCACCAAGGCGTTGTCAAGATTAACTCTAATTTTATTGTCTCAAATGTTCTCTTTCTTCTTGAGTTCAAGTATAACCTTTTATTTGTTGGACAGTTATGCAATTCACAAAATCTGACAGTCTCTTTCACTGCTGACTCATGTGTTATACAGGACCACACCAAATCGATTACGATTGGGGTGGCTCAGAGATGCTTTGATCTCTACCTTCTTCTACCTGACCAAGGCACATCAACAGCTTATAATGCCTCCTTACCAGCTGGCCCTCCTGATTTTTGTCCTGTCCATGTTCCCAACCTATGGCACCTGCATCTAGGTCACCCTTCTAAGGGAAGGATGCAAGCCTTACAATGTTTCATTCCTGATGTACTGACAAATAATTATGATGTACCTTGTTTTGTTTGCCCAATTGCAAAACAGAAGAGATTACCCTTTGTATGCAATAATAATCTGTCACCCAATCCCTTTGATCTAATTCACTGTGATATTTAGGGTCCCTTCCATATTGAGTCTATCATTGGGCATAGATATTTTTTTAGTATTGTGGATGATTGCGCAGGAACAACCTGGTTGTACATGATGCAACTCAAATCTGAGGTAGCAAAATGGATCCCTGCCTTTTATAACTACGTCCTCACTCAATTCAAAACTCCCATTAAAACCCTTCGCAATGATAATGGTAAAGAATTTAACCTTCATACCTTTTACTTGACTAATGGTATTATTCATCAAGCCTCTAATGTTGGTGGACCTGAACAAAATTCAGTCGTAGAAAGGAAACACCAACATATTCTTGCTGTTGCAAGAGCCCTGCATTTCCAAGCTAACACTCCTCTTTCCCTGTGAAGTGAATGTGTGCTTACTGCTGTGTACCTCATTAATAGACTCCCCTCTCGTTTACTCCATAAGAAAACACCCTATGAGCTCCTTTTTGGCAAGGCTCCTCAATACTCTCACTTCAAACCTTTTGGTTGCTTGTGTTTTGCATCCACCCTCACTGCTAACCATGACAAATTCTCCCCCCGGGCTAGGATAGTTGTCTTTGTGGGATATGCTTTTGGGGTGAAAGGATATAAACTATATGATATTCAAAAGAAGGAACTTTTCTTATCTAGAGATGTCGTGTTCCATGAGACTATATTCCCTTTTAATTCGTTACCTCCACAGGAAGACCCTTTTTTCCAAAATTTCTATGCCCTATCAACCAATCCCTGACATGGACTTCTCCAATGCATTAATTGGTGTACCAACACCCAGTGTCCCTGCTTTATCCAGTGGACAATCCAATGTTCCTTCACCTCTGTTACCCCCTGCGTCTCCCCCTGCTCCCTCTCCTACTGACCTGTCAACATCAGTACCTTCCCAGCCCACTGAGTCTTCTATCCCTGGGGCATTACCTGTTCCAGCTGCTGCTTCTTCCCTTTCAGCTCCAAGGACATCCACCAGATCATGCCATCCCCCCCAGTATCTCAAAGAGTACCACTGTACTCTTCCTTCCTCCTCTTCCTCCCTAACCTCCTCCACTGTTTTCCCTTTGGCCAATGTTGTTACATATAACTCTCTTTCTCCCACCCATAAAGCTTTCTCAGTTGCTCTCTCCACCTATAAGGAACCTGAGCACTATCATCACGCTGTTCAAGTCCCTCATTGGCATGAAGCCATGGCTCAGGAGATCTCAGCCTTGGAGGCTAATGGGACCTGGGACATTGTTCCCCTACCTTCCACCAAGAAATTGGTTGGATGCAAATGGGTGTATAAATTCAAGCTCCGTTTTGATGGGACCTTGGAACGGTACAAGGCTCATTTAGTGGCCAAAGGCTATACACAGCAGGAAGGGATTGACTACTTCAACACCTTCTCCCCTGTTGCCAAGCTTACCACTGTTAAGCTCCTCCTCAGTCTGGCTGTCATTAAGGATTGGTCTCTCTCCCAGTTGGACGTTCACAACGCTTTCCTTCATGGGGACCTCTCTGAAGAGGTTTATATGTCTCTTCCTCCTGGTTTTGAGGTTCAGGGGGTGCACCCACCACTTGCTTGTCATCTTCGCAAGAGTTTATATGGTCTTAAGCAAGCTTCCAAGCAGTGGTTTGCCAAGTTTTCTGCCGGATTGCTTTCTCTCGGCTTTACACAGCCCAAGAATGACTATAGTCTGTTCACCATCTCTTGCTCTGCTCATTTTACTGCTGTCCTTGTTTATGTAGATGATATAATCATTGCTAGCAGCATCCCCACATATGTTTCACATCTCAAGGAGGATCTGCATTGTCTTTTTCGTCCCAAAGATTTGGGCACCCTCAAATATTTTTTGGGCCTCGAAGTTGCTAGACATCCCTCTAGCATCTCTATATGCCAACGCCAGTATGCTCTTAAAGTTCTTGAGTCTGCTGGGATGCTAGGTTGTCGTCCCTCTTCCACTCCTCTGGATTATAATATGTCTCTCAGCCGTACAGATGGTGAGCCTTTACCTGATCCAGAATCATATCGCAGGCTCATTGGTCGCTTGCTCTATCTTACCGTTACTCGTCCTGGCTTGTCCTTTGCTATTGGAAAACTGAGCCAGTTTGTTTCTGCTCCTCGTCAGCCCCATCTGGCCGCTGCTCTGCGTGTTCTACATTACATTAAGTCTTCTCCAGGTCAAGGCTTATTCTATTCTGCTGCCTCATCCTTACATCTCAAGGCCTTTGGGGATGCCGACTGGGGCTCTTGCCCTAACACCCAGCGTTTTGTTACTGGTTTTTGTGTTTTCTTAGGTGATTTTCTCATCTCTTGGAAGTCCAAGAAATAGCCCACCGTTTCCAGGTCCTCTGCTGAAGCTGAATACCGCAGTTTGGCTATCACTGCTTCTGAAATTATCTGGCTTTTGCGTTTGTTATCTGATTTTGTTGTTCCACATTCTCAACCTGCTCTGCTTTTTTGTGATAATCAGGCTGCTGTTTATCTTACTTACAATCCGGTGTTCCATGACAGTACTAAACACATTGAGCTGAATTGTCATTTTATCTGTGAGAAAGTTCTGCTAGGCATTATCAAGACTCTTCATGTTGCTTCCACACACCAGCTTGCTGATATTCTGACCAAAGCTTTGCCTCCTGCTTCTTTCACGTCTCTCCTTGGCAAGTTGGGTCTTCTCAACATCTTCGCCCCAACTTGAGGGGGCGTATTAGCTTTGCTTGATAATTTGGATCTTTTTAGATATTTTTTGATACTTAAGATATTTTCTAAATTCCTCATTAAGATATTTTTAGTGGCAGTTAGCCCAACTACCTTCAGTTTTGGTTTTGCTCATTTTGTATATAAATAGTCTAGCTTAGTGTCTGTAATTTTTTATTTACACAGTTAATGAGAAATCTTAATCTTTCTCTCTCCACTCATTGTTTTGGTCATATCTGATAAATTCTAATATGACTCAAACCCAAAATGACCCTCCCCATCTCACCCTCAGCCTAAATTTGACTTAACCTGAGATGACTCGAAATTTGAAACGATACAATCCATTTAACCCAAAACGAAAATGATCCAAATTGAAATGACCTAAATCAACTCAAACCTTACCCATTCTAACTTGAATTCCAAAAAGATCTAGCGCGGTTAACTAAAGAAGATGATTTAAACACAAAATGATTCGACGCAGCTAAAACTCGACCCGTTTGACTCAAAATCCAAATAACTCGAACTCAAAGTGATTCAACCTGACCAAAATCTGACCCTAACTGATTCAAAACTCGAAATGCTCCAACTCAATTGACCGAAAACACATGATTACTTGAATTATTATGAAATTTTCATTTGATTAACCAAACAATGAAATTTCAATTAACATATAATTCGAATTCCATCAAAATTGCAATTTCACAGTCCAACTTACACATTATAATTGTTTTAAGTATTGAAATAGTTACATATCTAGTTTGCAGAATCATCATATAAAACCTTAACTTATAAAACGTATAAGTAATAAATATAAGCAAATAAGATAATATATTATCATATAACATAGACGTGAAATTTTATTTTCAAATGGTTGTAAGGATTTTCAAGATGATACGCTAGTAATCAAGCTTTTAAATTCGCAATTTAAGGTTACAATTCAAACTAAGTACAAAATCAACTACGCATTTTAAAGTTTAGGGTACATTACATATTAGTACCATGAAGTTTAGTGTATTAATGTTTTAGTCTAAAAACTTTATGAAATAGTTTTTTAGTCCGTGTATTTAATAAAATAGTTCAAACAACAAAATAAAAAAATGAACATGGGGCTTGTTTTGCACCCTTACACATCGTTTTTTGGATTATTTTATTAAATAATAAAATTTTTTGGACTAAAAAAATTAATACTCCAAACCATGGAGTGCTAATATGTAATTTATCCTAAAGTTTATTATGCTTCAAATCTCATACCTACATGTTTTTTATGAGAGTATTACATGAAAATTTTAACCTTTAAAACAACAACACATTGTCTCATAGAGGCTCCCGCCAACGGAGGGTCTGGATGGGGATAACATGTATGCAACGCTAGCCTCATCCCGACATTTTTGGACCTCAAGCAAAAAGTTTATATGGGGCCTTTTATATACAATAAATTATAAAAATTATAATGACAAAACTTATTAATGTTAACGATTGATACTTTAAAACCCACAATCTCAAAAAATTAGAGACCCCTAAAATTTGGGGTTATATCGTCACTTGATGCAACCTTACTCCTACAGGATGCAACCCTAAAGAGAAATTATTTCCAAAAAGAATATTTCATAAAGAAAAGAACATATAAATGTTAAGAACTCCACATACGAGTCTAAGGTAAATCCCACATAAAAGTTAAGAGAGTAAAAAAAGACTAACAAATGTATCTAATAGGTTATTCCATCTAAAATCAATTAATTTTAGGATATAACCTCATTTAAGCTTATATATGAATCTCATGTACGTCAACTTTGTGAGTCATACCTAAAAGATCCAATAAAATTTAACAACAAAGATTTAATATTACTTTCTTTTATTTGGAGTAGTCCATATCTTATTAGTTTTGGACATGTTAGATGGCTGTCTGGGCCAGTGGACCCCACGCCTCCAAGTGGCTAAAAGTGGGGCCCAGTTTGTATAGAGTGGCATGCTGAGGTGGCAAGCTGAAGTGGTCATCATAGAGGGGATACACAAGTCATTATCAAATTTGTTGGTACCCCTGGGCCACCCTGTAAAATGAAGAACAGCGTATTAACAAACTTTGATTTTTTTTATTTTTTTTTCCAGAATTATTCTTTTGTAAAAGTATTCTTATAAAGAGTGTTATTTGAGGAAAAAAAAAGTTTGCGTTTGACCCAACTGGATCTGTTGTTGTTGTATTAGAAACAACCTCTCGGCAGGGTTACACCTTGAAGGGATAAGGCTGCGTATATCCACTCTTCTCAAACCCCGCTTAGGCGGGAGCCCTTGAGGCACTTGGTCTTTTGTTGTATTAGATTTGTTTGGCCTTTTTTTTATCAAATTATCAAAAATGATATTAATCATAATTTTTAGTAGTTTAAAAAATTACCCAAAAATCATTCCAAATAAGTAATTTATTTTTAAATATTTAAAACTTTTTTTCATTATTTAAAAATTTTTCTAAATATTGATATCTCAATATATTTAAGATAATTTTTAAATATTTAATTTTTCTTGTAATTTTAAATATTCTTCAAATATTTAAAATATATTAAATATTGAAAAATATTTTAAACATCTGAATTATATTATTAAATATTTGATATATTTGATATACATTTTAAATGTCTTAATCATTTCAAATATTCAAAAAAATAAATAAATAAATAAATATATTATCAAAGTTTGTAATACTTTTCGTATTATCTCGTGCGATGCACGAAGATGTTAGTATTTTTTATATTGTCAAATTATAATTGTATTATGCATAAATATTAGTGCATACAATAAAAATTTTAATAGATTTAGAACTCTATGATTTTTACACATTAAGATTAAGAACATATCTTAATTAATAGCAATCCTTGATTAACCGTTGAGTATGGACATCGAAGAAATCTGATTTCTCCCTCTTAACCACTTTTTAGTTATCTTTCATATTCATAGGTTTATATGTTATGGTAGACAAAAAAATCAGGGTCTTATTTATAGAGAAAAGGGTGACTTCCATCAAAACACTAATGGTCGAGTCCTTTAGTTAATAGACACGTCTTTTCAGTATAGACATGTCTCTTCTTTAATAGACGTATCTATTCACCAAAAGATATGTCTCTTTACTAAAAAATATATCAAAAAACATACATATTTATTAAAAGATATATTCTTTTATCAAGACATATGTCTTTTCCTCAAAAGATGCTTTAGTTTTTCTTTTGTTTGGAAAAGCCACTTTGCGACGAAATGGCATATAATTATAAAATTCTAAGAATTGAGAATTTTAGGGGATTTTATGGAGAGTGCGGGTTTTGTAATAATACAATAGATAGATTTAATTCTAATTCATTTCCATATGTTATCCGCATGTATACTCAAGAGACAGCCAAGCCCAATATTACCTCGCAGCACCGTTTCCTGCTTTTTTTTTCGATAAATATCGGCAAAGTCGAAGAACAGCACAGGAGCCTTGACAAAGCGATCCCTGAAAACTTCGAAAAACGGAGACGGAACAGGCAAACAAATCAGAGAAAATACAGGCAACAGAAAATAGGGCAAAAAACAACAAAACAGGAGACCAACCTACAACCCACACAACACAAAAAAGGAGACCCACGAGCAACAAAGAAAAACACGGATAAGAAACAACCCAAAAGCTGGAAAACAAGGCGCAACAGATCTGGACAAAAAGTACCGTTTCCTGCTGCACTTTTTTTGTGCTTTCTATTGGGCTAAGGCCCATATTTTGGCCCATTCAATAACTCGGCCTCAAAGCACACGAACACCATTAACTTAGCCACTTTTTAAAAAAAAAACCTTAAGGATACTTTATGAAAGAGAGTTTTTTTACCAAAATAGTACACTTTTAAAAAATTACCAAAATAACATAACTGTAAAAATATTTATCAAACTGGCATACTTTACTGTTCATTTGTCAATATACACCGTTTCAAACGACGTACAATGAACAATAAATTTTTTTTTTTAACCGAAGCACAGTTAATCAGGTAGGGTAGTTGTTGGAAAAAAAAAAGTCGGCCGTGATCATCAAATAAAATATTAATAACATAAAAAATACGTAATACAATAAATAATATTCTATCAATTAAGAACTAACAACAAAAATATTAATAATAATAAGAACGATAAATATAATATGAATCTGTAAAAGGTCTAGAAAATATCTATGTTGAGTTAAGACATGTAAATAGCGCTCTCTTTAAAAACTTCGCATTTCATGTATGAGTCTTGAATTTGACGCACTCTTTTCCCATAATTCAACAATCCGTTGAACTTTTATCAGTGCATTAATAAAAGATCTCCAAATAATAACTTTTAAACTCTAAGTTTTTGAAAAAATAGGAGATTAAAACAATAATAAAAACAATAATATTTTCCTTCTCGTAAAATATTTTTTCCCATGAAATGCTCAGAAAAAATTATATACTCAATTTTTTTCCCCCCTCTTAGCAATGATTAGGGCCGAACATAACCCCAAGCGACCTAATCAACCGCTTAGGGCCCCAAGTTTTAGAAGTTGTGATTTTTTTTAAGTATTAATTTTTAATATATTATTAAGTTTTGTGATCAGAATTTTTATAATTTGTTGTATATGAGGGGCCCCATTTGAAAGTTTTGCTTGGAGCCCCGAAAATGTCAAGACTGGCCCTAACAATGACCGATCAAGTCCATAAGTTCCACGCTAAGGCTCCTCCGTATTACCAACGTTAAGAAATGGTGGATCAAATTAAGTCATACTAACTTTTTCCCGTGTGATGCACGATTGTTTACATATTTTAAAATATAGCAGATGTTTAATCATTAGTTATCTTCGAAATAGTTATATTTTTTCATAAATACAATTTTTTATTATATTTTTATGATTTTATTGATTGCAATTAGGTAATTATAGAAATATCAATATTTTTCTAAATTTTTAAAAATTATTGTTGTTAAATTAGGTGGACTCTTTTCAAGAAAAGTTTTTGAATAATCTTTAATAGGGGCCCTAAGAGTTACTATACTTTTAAAATTTTAGTAATCATTAATATTTTGACAATTGATGAGGAATTTTCACAGTCACAGTACATGATTCTATAATTACATAATTTTTTTTAAAATAATAATCTACATATATTTTTTGGTGGTATAAATTTACTTAACGCTTAAACGTTTTAAAATGTCGTACTACTTATATTTAAAACACCCTTTTTTTCAAATAGCATTTTTCTAAGAAGCCAAATTTATGTGTTTGTTTGTTGAGCGATGGTGTGAATTTATATGTTGATTTTGTTGTGAGTTTACAGTTTTAAATAGATTAGAAAAATATTTCCTATTTACTATTTTCGTTATATTGGATTTTTTCTTTTGCATATCACTAAATGTAGAATTTTTTTTATTATATTGTACTTTATTTTCCATGTGCTCTAGTGAGCTTCGTTTTAATTTTCACTGTTTCATTTCAAAAATTTTCATCATTTTAGTGTTTAAATTTTTTTTTTATGATTAAATATAAAATATGTTTGAAACGCCAAAAACTTCTATCAATATTTTTGCTAATTAATGTTCAAAAAAAATTTTTTTGCTAATTAGTAATAAAGGGTTTGAAGTGCATATGTCTACAAATATAAGAATGGGAGTTTTATAATTTTTTGAGATTTAGGAACTTCTACATACATATAAAAGATAAAAATTTATAATTTTCAATTCGAATTATGTGACAGACAATTTAAGAACAGAATGGTCACTGACTATTAATGTATTTAAACTATTATACCCTTTATTTTATTTCAGTCGGTCTCTAAATGGAACTCTAGCCCCCAATAACGGTGTGCTGAAATTTTGAGGTAGCTCCCTAGTGGGGATGAACTCGTTTCTGGCCTTTACTTCTGATTCCGGTGACTACCCCACTGCCGATTCCTTCTTTCTCTATAGACCAATACGAGTTGCATTGCATGGATTGCTATTTATAATAAGTCTTTTAAGCCTTTTGGAGGTAGTCGGAAAATTTGGGTTAAATTAAATGTATATTTTGTGGAGCTAAAAACGGAAAGAAGTTGTTAACCTTTTGAATTCCACTTTTTCTACAATTTTATTGAATGTGAGCATTAACTTTGCATTTGTTGTTTCCCACCGTTACATTGTAAGGGATTCTACATTAAATTTGCTATTTATTTTTCCTCTTTCTTAGAATGTGTATCATTAAAGTGTATAAGAATGCTGGGAATGAGTTTTACTGCCTTTTAAGGGTGATAGAAACTTTTATATAATACAGAAGAAATATTTGATTTTAGGGTTATTTACGCTAAAGTCTATAAGGTAGCACCATGTAGGGGTAATGTTGCATACATCATAACCTTCTCATACCCTGCTTTCACAGTTTATATTGCATCAGTTCTAGTAGAAATTAGCCAAATTTTAACGAAAATTTACCATACGGATATACCTACTTGATAAAATTTCATATATGAGAGATCTTATTATATATATTATAATGATACGGTACTTAGATCTTATTGTATATATGAGAGATCTTATTGTATATATTGAAATTTTAACAAAAATTTACTATATTTTACCCATTGGAGGTCCTTTGCATGCAACAATTTTTCAAAGTAGCACCATGTAGGGGTAATGTTGCATACTCATAACCTTCCCATACCCTGCATAGTTTATATTACATTAGTTCTAGTAGAAATTAGCCAAATTTTAACAAAAATTTATCATACTCTGACATAGGATATACTTACGTGATAAAATTTCATATATGAGAGTTCTTATTGTATATATTAAAATGATACGGTATTTAGATAGTAAATGTTCAAACTTTAGGGTGTTTAAGAGATAATTTCCTATTTTATATAACTTTGATAGCTTATTTTATTTTTTTTTCATTATATTTGATATATATTGTATTGTTTACTTATATTATCCTATAATAAGATGTAAAATAATTTGTAAAAAATATTTCTTTTAAACTGTACAAGAAAATGTGAAAGTAAGTTTTCCTTTAAATTAATATTTCAATTTGCATGTTTCTAAATTTTTTTTTTTTAATTTTAAGAGATATTTTCAACCACTTTGCGCCATCACACGTCGAGATTCTTCTTTTGGTAAATGAGAATTCTTTTTTTAAAAAAAATTTATAAGGGATTGAAAATTCCTTTTTGTATGGTGTAAATAAACAAAAACATTGAATGAATAACTCTTTGAAACTGGTTAGCAACCAATTTGAAGAGGGAGCTCGAGTCGATAGAGTCTGCAAATAGCTTGATGAGGGCTAGTTAAGAGTTCATTATGAATTTGTCAATGGCTCAATATGAGCTAGAAAATGGATCAATAATATGGCTCGATATTAGCTTGAATAACTTGACTTGGTAGCATGTAAATTCGGGTCGATGATGAGCTTAACTCTGCTTGATAACGAGCTCGACTCAATTCAATCTCCAGCTCGATTTGGTTAACAAACTGAGTCAAACCAACTATCAAATATGCTAATATCTTACTAAACCGAATTTCAACACAAGGGTCGAGAGCTCGATAAAGCCTCAGTTAGAACTTCAACTCAATAAGCCTTATCGAGCTCCAATAGGGGGTGCTTAGCTTGGCTCGACTTGTTTACCCTCCTAGTTTTGCTCTTTTAACATATGATAAAAAAATCGCATCAGTTGTACATGGGAGGCAAGCCTCCCCAAATTTGCTTAAACCCCAGCGCTTTCCCTAAATGATGAAAGCGGGATTCGATCTCAAATCTTAACTACCACATCTCAAAGACTTTACCAGTTAAATTAACCAACATATTCTCTTGGTTTGCATATAGGAATGGCAATGTGGTTGGTAAAACCCGTTACTCGCAAGTATGGCTATAAATGAGGCGGGTAGCAGATATGAGTTGGTTATACCCACCAGAGGTATGAGGCCAGTACATGTATAGTGTTGTACCTACCTCGCCCTACCTTATACCCATCATACTCTCTCCATTTTGTAACCAACTAATTTTTAAATTAAAAAATATATGTTTAAATTTAATTATCTAAATTACTCAATCAAAGTTATAAAAAAATATATAATTGAATTACATAAAAATAGTATTAAATAATTAATACGAGTAGGTATGGGTAATCATTTTGTACCCATATTAAGGCGGGTAATAGATACCGTGGGATACCTGCAGGTAATGGGTCGGGTATGGGTATGGGTTTGTACCCATCTGAAATCTCTAAAGATATTTATTTTATTTTTTCTATTTCTTTTTCTGAATCTCACTAAAAAGATAAAAGAATAAGATTACTTACTTGGTTGATATAAAAAGAAAAGTTAGACTAAGGCTCAAATGGTACCAAAAGAGAAGATCAGTTGTTTCTTGAACAGATCTTTCAATAAATTCATATATATGATTAATGAGCAATAAGACAGTTCACGGTTGAGGTACTTCATACCCGTGACAAATAACGGGGCGGATATAAGTATGAATTTGGGTGGCAAGTACAGATACAAAGGAGTTACCTCGTACCCATCCCGCCCCGTTGGCATCCCAATTTGGCCATGCATAAGTGCAAATTCCCTTTTGCACAAATCACAATCACAAAATATCCACACCAAACTCAAAGGCCACAGAAAATTTGAACCCTTTCAACACTCAAAAAAGATCTCATTTTTCATTACATTACATTTTCATAGGCTTATCTTTACATATACCGCTGCGTTTTCCCCTTCAATCTCCTCCACTCAATCAATACATAATCTCATTCTCTTTTACACAATAAAAGATCACAACTTTCTATCTTCTCGTCTCTCCCTTCTTCAAACACTTTAACTATATTCTGTCAGTTAAGCTACTCAGGCATGGCTGCTGCTGTCACTGCTGCAGTGTCTTTCCCTTCTTCCAAGAGCAATTCTCTTCAACCCAGAACTTCAATCATCAACCCTGAGAAAATTAGCTACAAGAAGGTAAAGTTCTGTCATTCTCCCCATCTGGGTTGATCATTTTTGTGCAAATAATTTGTTGGTGTTAGGAAAGGCAACTATTAAAGCACCATGAAAGATTCAACGAGAGAACAAAAATAAACACGTATGGTTTACGTGGTGTGGCCTAAAATGTCTACTTCTAGGGAATTGTGGGGATATTTTATTGCTTGGAATACTCTCTCTCAAACCCTAAACATAGTTTACCTAGGGGCACCCAAAGAAACTTTAATCACCTTAGAACAAATCACCGAAATGGGTTTGGGCCTTCACCTAGGTCTAAAATAAGGCTCAAAAAATTTACGCTTTTTAAACTTGGCCCGTAACAGTAAAAACCAAGCTCACTAGAAGCCCAACAGTTAAAATGTAAACTTTTGAGATGTTAATTACTGCAGTTCAAATCACTGTAGAACTACTCATTTTCATGCTTCAAACCTAATTCCATTTAGATCAAAAAAAAAAAAAAAAAAAAACCTAATTCCATTGCATTTGCATGTAGGGCCATTTTAGATATAAAGCCATTCATGTACTTCTATATTACATGTTGAACTTTTAAGATAGTTAGTTTCTCTTTTATTCTAGTAAAGCTTTTTTAACCGAGAGATCTTTGTTTGAACGCGGGCTGCCTAAATTTAAGTATGAACATGACCGAGCAACACGGAATGAGATAGATTTGTACAGTATTCACGTCTTAAACCCAATAGACATTCACTTGAATGGCATGCGAGAGAATAAAACTATTCCTTGTGGCTTTCACCTAAAAGCTTAAGTTTTAAAAATAGTTGATTTTTCTACAAATTTGTGTACTAATTCTTAGGTTATTATTGCCTCAAAATTAGATATTAATAATTAAGAAAAAGGGGTAAGATAAGATTTGGGTTATGTTTGGTTATGATATAATTTGTTGATAGTTGAGTAAGATCTAGTTATCTAAATCAGATTGATATTTTGAATAGATTAAGATAGGTAATTAGATTATGAAAGGAGCTTATGCTGATTAGTAGAGTGAATCACTAAAGAGAGAAAACATGTGAGGGTGGGATTTGTAAACGGGTGCCCGGGGGTACCCAAGTAGGGGGAGAGAGTGAGATTTATTTGTGATTGCTTTGATTAAGGGTCTGCGACATCAGCCATCCAAAAGGTGCATTGTGAAAGAGTTTGTAGCTTCCTCTGTCCAAAGGTACATTAAGGAGGGTTGGTGGCTTACAGTTAAATATCTACATTTTTGGTTGAGAGATGTAAGATAGGGTTCAAGGTTATAGTTACATATTAATTCCAATTTCATAGTGGATGAGGAACATGTTTGGGCCCAGTGGTTTTTCCTTCTAGTTGAGAGAGGATTTCCACGTAAATCGCAATGTTGATATTTTGTTGATTTCCATTATCATTGTGCTTGTTTGTGTAATTTTCCCAACACTAATTTGGGGTTTAATTGGTGAAAATGGCATCTGGGTTTGCTGCAGATACCTTTGTACCAGAGAAATGTGCCTGTTACAAATGGAAAAATTGGTGTTATTAGGGCCCAAATCGCCTCAGAGGCGCCAGCAAAGGTCGAGAAGGAGTCAAAAAAGATGGAAGAAGGGGTGATAGTAAACAAGTTCAAGCCAAAGAACCCTTACACTGGGAGATGCCTCCTTAACACTAAGATCACTGGTGATGATGCTCCTGGAGAGACCTGGCATATGGTTTTTTCCCATGATGGTCCCTGGGTTTTCTCTTTTTTTTTCCCTCTTTTCAGTATATTTTCATCTTATTTCTCATAATTTTCTTTGTTGTTCACTTTCTATTGCATTCTGTATGCATTTGGATTCTGTTAAGGACTCCACATGTGAGTCTAATAAAAAATCCACATTGGAAATGTGTGAGAGGTGAGATCAATATATTAGTTTAGTTAGTTTGTCTATGTAGTGCCAATTGGTTGAAAGATAGAACCCCACTTAGGCTTAGAGGTGGATCTCATATATGCCAACTTCGTTCGTGGATCGAGCCTAAAAATCAGTGTAATTTCACAAATTCCATTGTGAAATCCAAGGTTATGGTAGAAGTAATACTTGGAAATCTTGCACATAATTTTGCCTGTGAAGGGTGTTGGAATACTGGGTTCCTGGTGTTGTACGCACTCTAGGTCGAAATCCAGTAATGGCCGTTGAATTTTCTATTGTCTGGACCATAGATTCAAATAATAATTGTTGTGTAACATAATGATCGTATGTGGTCCACGACAACCACGATTCATTACATTAGAGCCAGTCATCTACAACATCTGCTTAGGCAAATCTGCATCCGCAAATGCAACCACTAGCACATTTTATAATGATGGTGAAAACCTTTCACAAGGCTGGTTCTAGCCAAAGCACATTGAAGGACTCCTTATAATTCTAGGTATACGTGTGTCATTGAACCAAAGAATGCCTTGGACTCTGAGGTTTTTCCTCTTAAGATGCAAAATATGAGAGCTTTTGCAGTACCAACTTATAGAGTGAGGGGTTTGATCAATTCTCCATCCAAGGGTTTGGCTCAAGTGGCAAGAGCAATTGGATCCCGTGCTTCATCAAACTTTAGGTCTGAGATTTCAATGTTGTATCTAAACATTTCCTTGGCCATCCACCAGCCCTTTGCACGTCTATAAACTTTAGAGTAGGCAGTGCGTTGAATCTGAGGACTAGTCGAGATAAGCATTAGTCAGCTTGGACAAGGCGGTTACCAAAAAGAAAGGGTTTCTCCCCACATTATATCAGCTTATGCTCATTTTCTTTTGCATTTCCTTGTCCATCCACTAGTCCTATTGCATGTCGAGAAACTTCAAAGTAGGCAGTGCATCGAATATGAGGACTAGTCAGAGATGAGCATTAGTTGGCCTTAACAAGTCAGTTACCAAAAAGAAAGGGTTTCTCCGCACATTATACCAGTTTGTGCTCATTTTGTTTTTGCAGTCCGCATTCGATTGGGTTTCATATTATCACATTGAACTTTGGTTTGTAGAAGTGAGAACTAGAAATCTGTAAGAATCTGAGAAATGAGTGGTTCATTTGTGTGGTATATTAGGTGAGATCCCCTACAGAGAAGGGCAGTCAGTTGGGGTGATCCCAGAGGGTATTGACAAGAATGGGAAGCCTCATAAGTTGAGACTATATTCGATCGCCAGCAGTGCCCTTGGTGACTTCGGTGATTCCAAAACTGTAAGTTTCTGTGCTCCGTGGATGCTTGCATGGCTATATTTTGCGTTAAGGCTCCAGACAAAATTTAAGTGCTTGGAGTTTGGGGAATGATTTAGGGTGCGTTCAGCTTGCGAAACATATCCAAGTTTTTTTTTTTTTTTTTTGCAGTTTTCCAAGTGTTTCTGTGAAACTGGAAAGTTAGGAAATCATTCAGAATATTAAAAAAATGAGGAAAAACATCCTCCTTAATTACAGATGAAAATCTGGAAATAAGGGAAGATGATTTTCCCGAATTTTAGTAAAAGGGGGAGAAAACTGGGAAACCGTGTTTTTTTTTTTTTTTTTTTAAAGTCGGAAAAAAGATGCTTTTAGACGCATTTTCTGTGAAAACTGGTTTTCGTCCGAAAATTTTCTAGAGGTGTGGAAATTTTCCATGAGTTGTACACACCCTTAAACACTCCAAGTTTTCTACTATTCTATTTTCTTTAGTGCATCCCTGTCATTGATCATGACAAAGATATGATTTGTGACAGAGCATCCATGTAGCTAACTTCACCTAGTGAAAAAAGGGCTTAAATCATTTTTTGTTGTATATGTTCAATTTATCAAGATTACCATATGATATAATTAGATCATGACATGATCAAACTTTCAACTTGAGCCACACTAGTTCCTTCTCACCTTTCTTTTTTGTTTTGTCAATTTCTCTAAGGTTTCAAACTAAGGTTTGTATATAATGTATTCATACAGGTCTCATTGTGTGTGAAACGCCTTGTCTACACCAATGAGAATGGCGAATTAATCAAGGGAGTATGCTCAAACTTTCTGTGTAAGGATGCAAAACTCAGTTGTGTGCATTTTTTTTTTTTTGTGTGTGTGTGTGCATATATTGAATATCTTAAGAGTATGGTTTGCTAGGATATTGCTTAGCACTTCAGAATTCGGTCTGGTGACAAATCCCATGTATCAACAAATAAGAATATTGAGCTACTAATGCCAATTAGTTTTGGGATAAGGACTCTCACAGTCTAGGACGGTTATCATACAAGCAACTCGCTAAACTAAGTCCTAGTTAAGAATTATTCTCACAACATTCTGTAAGACTTTAGCTGAATTTGTACGCTAATTTCAGGTGACTTGAAACCTGGAGCAGAAGTGATGCTAACCGGGCCTGTTGGAAAGGAGATGCTCATGCCCAAAGACCCCAATGCTACCGTTGTTATGGTACGCTCTTTCTCCGTTTTATATTTTCTTTTCATCAGTTGCGAGCAGGGGTTGCGATGTATCAAATGTGTGTTTTCCTTGAACGTGACATAATGTAGCTACCATGTCAATTAGTTAGATTTACTTAAAAGTGAGAAATTGGGTTGGTGTTGTTTTATTGAATCATATCAGAGAACTTGGAGAAGGTCACTGGGTTTTAATCGACGCTTCCTCTCGTGAACTTTGTTCTTTTCAGCTTGCAACTGGGACTGGGATTGCTCCTTTCCGTGCATTCTTGTGGAAGATGTTTTTCGAGAAGCACGATGACTACAAGGTGGCGTAATTGTGCTTTTATTACTCTTGTGATTTGCATTACGTATAGTTACTATAACTCACTGTTATGCCATAAAGTGCTATGTCGGATACAGATATTTGTACAATGTTATAACACTCAGATACTTCAAACTGCACCAAAAACATAGAAAACTTACAATGAAATAAGCACTACGACAGAATGCAGCTTCTGTAGGATGGAATCAAATCGCTGCTCGTTGTTTGAAATCAAGGCTTTTAGGAAAAATAAATTGCTTTTAGATCTTAACTTTGAAAAAGATTGAATAAAGCAAAGTCATACGATGATTAATTTCAGTACCCTTTTGATAACTTGAAACATGTAAACACATTTATAACTATGTCCAAGTAAATATAATACAATAGCTATTCATAATGGCCAATCGCCTAACAGCTAGCTCAAAATCTAGTACGCTACGGAAATGACCTTTAATCAAAATTACTGACTTTTTTGCACTTTGTAGTTTAATGGATTGGCATGGCTCTTCTTGGGAGTTCCCACTAGCAGTTCTCTACTCTATAAGGAGGTGAGCTGCATTCTCTTTGCATGTCATTTACTCAAATTAACAAATCTTTATTTTCCCGTTAATTTTTCTTTAATTCCATTTAGCAATGATTTACATGCCCAAATGACGTTTCAAGCACAATAATAGGAATTCGAGAAGATGAAGGAGAAGGCGCCTGACAACTTCAGACTCGACTTTGCGGTCAGTAGAGAGCAAGTGAACGAGAAAGGGGAGAAGATGTACATTCAAACTCGAATGGCTCAATATGCAAAAGAATTGTGGGAGTTGCTCAAGAAGGACAACACTTTTGTCTATATGTGTGGGCTTAAGGGGATGGAGAAAGGAATCGACGACATAATGGTTTCGTTGGCTGCTAACGACGGTAAGCAACTGAAAACATCTTTGGTGAACTTTTTAAAAGACTTCTTCTAGAAGGTGTGGAGTAAATAACGATGCTATAACGCGCTTTTCGAGTCTCGTTCTGAAAGAGGGTCCTGTAACCCACTTTATATTGAGCCTTCAATTTAAATCCACAAATTTGGCAATGTTGATATCAGCTACATAATTTGTGTTAGGATGTTATTGCCTCAAAATTAGATATTGATAAGATTTTGTATGTATTAGGTTAGGATATCATTTGTTGATATTTGGATAAGATTTAGTTATCTGATCAGGTTAAGATTTAATTTGGAGTTTGATTAAGATGAGGATTGTATACCTAAATTAAAAAGGCTTATGGGGTGATTGTTGAGAACCGCAAAAGATGAAAAGATGTGAGGGTTTTGTGAGAGTTTGGGTGCTTTAATGTGAGAGTTTGTAGCTTTTTCTTTCCAAAGCTACATGCGTGGAGCAATTGTTTATCCCAAAAACAGAAGATATATCGCAAGCGGAACTAAGAGGTTCGTCAATGTCCTTGGCAAATCTTACATTGAGGAGGTTTAGTGGCTTACTGTGCAACAGCTATATTTGGATTGAGGAACGTGAAATAGGATTTGGGATTTCAATTAGAGATTGTAATTTCAAACTTCATAGTAGACGAGGCACTCATTTGGTCCTGTGGTTTGTCCATGTAAATCTTTATGTTGTCTTGTTTTTTGCTTCCATTATGTTTGATTGTGTGATTTTTTCCACATCCGATTGACCAAATGATGCTTGTTTTTTGTCGTATGTCAAATGTGTCAGGCATCGATTGGATGGAGTACAAGAAGCAGTTGAAGAGACAAGAGCAATGGAATGTGGAAGTGTACTAATGCAGCTTGTATAGAGATGTCTTCTTTGTTTTCCTCTCTTGTGAAGCAGCTACTCCCTATAGTTTTTATTTTTCCCAACTTCACCTTGTAGATAGAGGTGAGTATCCCTTTGTAAGTGCTCTTCTCTTTATATAAGTTCACTTTGTATTTGATGAGGCCATTACTGTAAGCTTCAAATAAATGCAGCAATATAGCAAAAACAAATGCCATCTTTTCTATGGGACCGAATCGTATTTCTTCGTGTCTATTTGGTTAAGCTTTTCTGTAAACACTTTTTTGAGCTTTCTAGGGTGTTTGGCCAGAATACAAAAGCATTTTGAGATTAAAAATACAAGTTAGTTTTCAGCTTTGAAGCACAAATGGAAGAATAGTGCTTCTCCTTTAAAAGAGAAGCAGAACTAAAGTTTTTAAGATGTATGTGTCCCAATTCATATTTGAGAAAAATAATCATAAAAATGATAATTAGTTTCAAAGTATCGTCAAATAGGCCCCCTTAGCTCGGAGTACACCAAACTAGTTCTTGCGTAGCTTGATGCTTAATCCTTGATTTGCACCCTTTCTTGTCCATTTTGATTTGGATTTGGATTGAGAATGTGCTACTGATGTTACAGTACCATTCAGATGAGTTATCAGGTTTGGTGTAGCAGTTAGACTACCCGCCTACCAAGAATGATGTCTTGGATTTGAAGTTCATATCTCTTCTCTCTTAAATGTTAGTGGCCCTACTTAAGGCAATTTTTACCTCCTTACCATTGTAAAAGAAATACCATTTCGATCCAAACCCATATTGGATGGGCGATTCGGTCAAAAAGACCTGGTGAATCGAACTAGGCTGGCTTACTTATTTGGTGTTTAGACCTTTATTAATCTTTAGTCTGTTCTAATTTGATTCAGGTCTATTTTACACCTTTGTGTGCCAATTTTAGTAACTCATACGGTAATGTAGAGAGAAATATTATGCTATATATGTAAGCTCTAGAGAAAAAAAAATATAAGAAAGCAAAAAAAACAAAGTGGGGAAGACCCTAGATTTCGAAAGCTGAAATCTTCCTACCCTCTAGCACACTTCCATAAAAGAAAATCATCGACTATTGTTTTAGGAAGGCTAATTTGGTAACTGATTGTGTTGCAAAGTAGGGCCATAATGTCGGTTACATGACCCACTTGATTTCTTAGCTTAACCCAAATTTAGGTTTTATTGTAATAGTTGATGCGTTAGGACGAGTCCTCCTAGGAGATGCCTCTAATGTAAAAAATTAAAAAAAAATAAAAGAAAGCCACTGTTAATCTCCCAAAAATTGCCTAATAGGGTCCCTTTGAAATATCCTGAAAGCAAAATGCTATCTTTCTCAGTCTTGGGTCCCTTCTCCCTATCTATAAGTTCCCTTTCTCCTATCAAGAAACTAAGAAAACATCAAGCTAACAGCTTCGGTTATCATTTTGGTGCGGAACTGCAGACCACTGCATGGTCGCTGGATCTGCAACTCCAAATCAACCCACCTCAATCGAACCAGGCTGACAATTCTTTATGAGTCTTCTGGTTCAACTGGAATGGTAAGCTATAGTTGTCATTCCTAATCTTTCCTCAAGAAACGATATCCTTGCTGTGAGAGACAGCTCTAGTGCCACCTCCCACAAATCCCTAAAGACCACTAGGGACTCGACAGAAGACAACATCACTAAAATGAATACTCTGTGCTTGTTAGGGAAAAATATGGGGGGACAAGGTCCAATTGGATGTTATCAAAGCAAAATCCAGGGACAAGGTCCATTGGATGTTATCAAAGCAAAAGCTAAAGTAGATTTGGAGATGATTAGAGGTCAAGTTGACTACATCAAACTTGAAAATGATTGGATCATTTAGAAAATTTGAATTGAAACTGATATGTTTAGGTAGGCATTGGTTCGTCCAAGAGTTGAACTTTGTTCTGGGACCATGCGCCGCAATGTTCGGTCCTTTGCTCAAAGACTACCCTTGAGTTTTGGGATTGTGCATATTTGGAAACCATCCTTGTACCAACTGGCTCTCTCACAATACTAGATGGCTTTATTGCGTCCTGCTTAAAAGGGAAATTTTCCTAATCTTGTGTTGAGCTCAATATCAAAGGACTCTTACCAAGAAAAGTCTCTATTGTCTATCTCGGTGAGGAAAAGGCCTTTTAGGGTCACTTATGAAGGGCTTTATTAGGTTGTGTTCCCTTGGGAATTACAACGTTGATGAATGACCGAACCATACTAAATTGGTTGGCATATAAGTTGTACTCGAGCAATTCAAGGATGGTATTCCACCATCAGATTCTCACTGCCACACGAAAAAAAGATCATATACAAAGGAGCGTTACGTGCATATACACCCTAGGAAAAGGAAGAGGCAACAGAAAACTACGAAGGTATCATGTAGAAAACTTGGGGGCCCCGACATTTTCATCAACGACCAAGTTTCTCCTTTAAAGAGGGAATACAAGAGTAGGAGCATATAGGGACAAAGAGAGAGGGTTGGGAACAGTAAGATAGGGAGTAGGCGGGGAATGGGTCAAGGGAAAATACGTCGAGGACCGTGAGAGGAAACACTTTAGACAAGCATCAAGCTAAGGGAGTTAAAGAATGACACTCAGGACTTATAAAGAGGCATCTCTGTAGGGAGCTGGAGGGGAGGGCGTTGGGATGGATGGATGGATGTGGAAGGGGAAGAGGACCGGGAAGGGTAATGAGGATGGGGAAGATTCGGAGGAAGATATTGAGAGGCGAATGAGATCCATGGATGTCACGTCAAACGACTCGTTCGAAAGGAGAAGGACGGACTAGAGAATGGAGAGGCAACACAAAAAAAGAACAAATTTGAAGGAGATTGATCTTTCCTAGAAAAATTATCAATATGCTGTTTTCTTATTCCTATTTTTTTATCTTGTAAATAGCTAGTAAGTCATGTTGGTGCTCCCCTGTGCAATGTTTTGGTTTTTTGTTTCTTTTCTGTGTTTTCTCCCATTTTCGTTTACTATATGATCCGAAAAAGGTTCTTGTTTTGGTTCGCTAATTCATGTGAGCGTTACCAGAAATACAAATAGTTGGAATTGCCATGATCATCGCCCTAGATTTACCGTGAGCAAGGATCTATACTTATAGTCCACTATAAGAAATCAATGTAACTCTTAACACCTCTTGTGTGTCGAATGAGAGAACCTTGAGCGCTAGCGATCGTACATTATGGATAAGGTTTTCAGGAAGAATTATATCTTGTAGGGGTGAAGTAAGTTGAGTCAAATCAACATTTTTGGTAAAAAAAATTCACTAAATCCCAATGAATATACTTATATATTGTTGATGTAATGTTTCATCTATGCATTTTAAAATAAAAATCTATCTAATTTTGGAAGAAGAGTACCTACAACAACAACAACAAACCCAGTGCCTCCAAGGGCTCCCGCCTAAGCAGGGTCTGGGAGGGGTAGATGTACGCAGCCTTCCCCCTTCAGGGGGGCTACCCTGAAGAGAGACTGTTTCCGAGGACCCCCAACTTGAGAAGCAGGTCCGCCGCATAGAGCAAGTAACCTGGCAGAGTAACAGATGAGTAAGGCACACACATGGCAAGCAAAACAACAAACAAACAAACATACAAACATAAAGCAAGCCACATCAGCAGAAATCAAAGATAGAGATAGGGATAGGGATAGGGATAGAGTTAAAGATAAAGATGAAGATAGGATAAAGATACGTAGGCAAGTGGCAGCTCCTGAAGCTAGTATACCACCTACGTGCGCCAGCAGGATGACAAGGCCTAGCACTAGTAAGCTCAACTACCCTACTCCAGCTGGAGCCTCTATTACCCCTATGCTAGCCCTCCATTGGGCCCTATCTACGGCCATCTCCTCCCGAAAGTTTAGGTGGGTAAGGTCTTATCGGATTGTCTCTATCCATCTCTTCTTCGCCCTGCCTCTTCCTCTTCTGCCTAGTGTAGTACCTAATTGATAAAATTTTTAAATTTTAGAATTCTTAGATGATAAAATTTTTAAACCATACCTAAATGAAAAATGGTCAAACCTCATGATACCTAAGTGATAATTTTCCTAATTTATTAGACATTTATTTAGGAAATTAATATTGTCAAACCAAAAAATACTAATATTTAACAATTAGTAAATTAATATCCAATTTAAAAACATCAAATTACCTTGACATTAATATTTTTTGTCCTGACAATATATGGACCTTAATTTATTTCAGAATGGGAAATATAACTTCCATTAGGAGACTTGTTAGAACTTACCTAGCTAGGGGGTTAGGTAAGTTACTTCATACATTTCAAAGGAATTGAAAATTGCTTAGCAATCTCCATTTCCTACATTCTGTCTACTTTCTATCAACCAAACAAGAGCTAAAATCTATACTTTTCATGAATTTTTACATCATGCATACCAAACGAGGCCTTAGTTTACACCACTCTTGTAGGCTAACTGTTAGTTGTCAGCTACTAACGTTTAGCGTTTAGTTGTTAGTTGTTAGCTTATTGATTAGCTGTTAGCTGATGGGTAATATGCTTAGTAAAATTAGATATTGAAGTTAATTGATTATTATAAAATGATAAATAGAATTTGATCACATAGCGTTTGAAAAGCTAGAAGCTAAACTGTTTAGCTTTTGAAAAGCTGTTTTTTAAAAGCTAAACGCTATAGAAAACGGTAACAACTAATCTTTTATCAAATAACATTATTAGCTGTTTGACTAGTCAAAAAAATAAAAGTTATAAAAAATGCTATAAAAAATTGCTTGCCAAACATAGTCGTAGTCTCTGTCATCAGTCCTACACATACATGCCCTAGACCTAGAGGTGGTTTCGCCCGGGCCAAGCGAGCCCAGCCCGAGCCCGATGGCCCCCTTTCTTTTAAAAATATATATAATGAAAGTATTATAACTTATTAAAAAATACTTTTATAACAATATAAATATAAAATAAATTATCAAATAAGTTAAAATGATCAAATAATTTTTCAAATTATCATAAAATGGGTTGGGAGGCCCTAGGACCAGGCCTAAGCGGGCTTGGGCCCAGCCCGGGCCAAACTCACTAGCCACCTCTACCTAGACCTCACATTGGAATATTCCCCTCCCTAAAAAAAATCAAACAAAAATAAAAAAGAATCTAAAATAACACAAAAGATCCCGCCATTCTCTCTCCTAGGGTTTTACCCCTCTTTCTCTCTCTATAAATATCCATATCCCCAGCACATTCGTCCCCAATCTCGCAAATAAGGGTTAGGGTTTGTCTCCCAAATCTGTGATCTCTCAACAATGGCGGAAGAAGAGCTCCGCAAGAGCGGCACCGTGCGGTGGTTCAACGACACCAAGGGATTCGGCTTTATAACCCCTGACGATGGCGGCGATGACCTCTTTGTCCATCAATCTTCGATCAAATCCGACGGGTTTCGCACTCTCCGAGAGGGTGATATTGTCGAGTTCATCATCTCTTCGGGCACCGACAATAAGCCGAAGGCGGTGGATGTCACTGGCCCTGGTGGGTCTGTCATTCCTGATAGCCGGGGCGGCGGCGGCGGCGGGCGTAGGGGAGGGTGGAGGAGAGAGAATGGAGATGGGTATGGCAGCAGCGGTGGTGGGTGTTATAGTTGTGGGAGGAGTGGGCATATTGCGAGGGAGTGCCCTGAAGGCGGTGACGGTGGCGGTGGTGGAGGGTTTGGTGGTGGGTGGAGGAGAGATAATGGTGATGGGTATGGCAGGGGCGGTGGTGGTGGCGGTGGGTGTTACAATTGTGGGAGGAATGGGCATATCGCCAGGGAGTGCCCGGAAAGTGGTGGTGGGGGTGGTGGCAGTGGTGGCGGTGGTGGTGGGAATTGTTATAATTGTGGGCAACCGGGGCATATTGCAAGGGAGTGTCGAAGCGGGGGTGGCGGTGGCGGGGGCAGTGGGGCGTGTTACAATTGTGGTGGGTACGGGCACATGGCAAGGGATTGTCGTCAAGGTGGTGGCGGCAGTGGTTTCGGGAGGTCCGGTGGAGGTGGTGGTGGAGGATGCTACAATTGTGGGAAGCCTGGGCATCTTGCAAGGGAGTGCACTGAAAGCTATTGATCTTGGTTTATTTTCTATCTCTACTGACAATTAAGCTATTGTTATTGTCAAGGGCAGTAACTGTTACTAATAGAGCAAAATTGTGATACGAGATTTCACAAAGTTGTTCCAGTAGTAACGATTTTGGCTTGAAAATGACACTAGCTGGAAAATTATCCTTTGATTTTTTTGGTGCTTTTGAGTGTTTTGTTAGTCTGGCTTGTTATACAACAATAGGATGTTGCTTTGCTGGTTCATGTTCATATTGCAATGTCTTTGACTTGGGATATTGTAACGGTTCTATTTGCGGATGGTATACAAATATACATGGTGAATTATTGTGATGGAATACATATGATTACCAATGTTAAAGTAGCCTTCTTTGATGGTAGGAATTGAAGTTTTAGATCAGATCCTACAAGTCATGTTCCGGCTGTGTGCTGCATTTTTGTGGATAGTAATTCTTTTTGGGTTTGCTAGAGTTTAAAATATTCATGGACCTTTATCCATCAGTTTAAACTTTTGCGAAAGTTAGTTCATTGACATTGTATCAAAGTCTTGTCAATTAAGAGGTCATATTTTTTAATCCCAACTTTTAATATTAATGTAATTTGAGCAAAAGAATGAGGCGGGCTTGTGTAGTGTACATGCTTCAAGCTTAATGGGTATTTACAGGTGTGGGTATGTTAGAGTGTAAAACTATTTCAAACATTCACACATCAATTTGAATTTTTGGGAGAGTGGGTTCTTTGTTAGGGTTGCAAATAAGGATTTAAGCCAAGTGGGCTCATTATTTAGTTCGATCTCCTCTCATACCCTGCGTCAAGGTGACTCATTCAAGGGAGGGTGACCTTAGTGAAATTTGGCCTTCATAGCTTAGGAGCCAAAATGAGCCATAATGTGCCTAAACAAGCCAAGCTGGCTCTTAGATGAACCTAAATGAGCTCATTTGAGCGTAAATCAATTGAGCTTGGCTGAAATCTCAATTAGTCTCCATGCTCGGTGAGTTTCAAGCTAGGATATCCAATTTGATGAGCTTGGGCTCAGGTGAGCTCGATTGATTAACACTTGTACGAGGGGGACTAGGACTCGAGATTTTTTGATTGACTATCTATGACTAATGCCTATAATCTTTCCTATAAATACCTATGCTATGCACAATCTGCTTTTTAGCCGATTGATCATTTGAATATTATTTTTTTTTTTTTCTTATTTAACGAGGTGTGCCTTAATCTGTTAAAAAATAATAATTTTTTACTCAACTTCTATAACGTTTTAACTTTTTATAAAATCACTTTCGAAAGTTTAAATATCTTTCAATTAACTGCCTATATTGATGTTGACAGTATTCCATTTCTGTTGTACATGTTATTTTTTCCTTAGTTTATGCTTAGGATTAAGGGAAACACGTGTCGGTTTTAGCTTATTTGTAAAGTATTATGTTGTTAAGGTCGCTTTATGTGCAAATCTTTGTATACTCAAGCATGTAGCGAGATTCGAACTTATACGTGAAGAATATTTAAGGATATATTGTTTCACCAAGTGAGCTAACACCGATATTAGTAGTTATCTCTCCTTTCTATATAAGAAAAAGTAAAATTACATGTATAGCCTCTAAATTAACGGCTTTAATGTTGGTGGTTGAGTCAGAATATTAAAACTTTTAAAAGTAATTTTCTAAAAAATTAAAAAGTTGCAGTGGCTAAGTAAAAATGGTACCTTTTGAATGTCGTTTCTATTAAAAAGTCCAAACTCTCATTAAACCTCTTTATAATAGCTTGAGTTTGGAGTATAATTATTTTTTTGACATCATATTAGAGTTTCAATTCTAATTGCCCCCATTTACTAATAATGTAATTTTAACACTTATTCAAGAACAACCTATTTATAAGATAATTCCTTGTAGGGTCAAGGCTACATATATCTTACTATCCTACACTCTACCTTCACGGAGGCTATTTGAGACATTGGGTGGTGGTTATTGTTATTATTGTAATTTTAGCACTTAATGCAAGATGGGGTTGTGCGCAGTCCACACTTTAAGTCCCATCATGCTCCATGCTTCATACTTTCCCCCTACATGCTCTTTACAGGTCTTTTACAACCCCACAACCCTATAACCCATAACTATCAGGCCGGGGGTCCTCGGAAACAATCTCTCATCAAGGTTTCATTCTGATGAGGTAAGGCTGCGTACACCCCCCCATACCTTGCGCAAGCAGGAGCCCTTGTAGCACTGGACATGTTGTATATTGCAATATGAGATTCATTCTTGGATGTTTACCTAGCAGTTTTTATTTGAAAATATTTCTTATTTTCATTTAAACACCCCTTAAATATTAGATTTTGTTAGTGTTTTACAGTTGAACTATGGAGCTCACATTTAGATGTCCAATAATTGAGAATCAGATTTGAATCATAACCTCAAACAGCCAAGATTCTAAGGCAAATAATTAATAGAAGTCGCAGAATCTGTAAGAATCTACACATTTGATCTACAGAACCAAATCCCCAGTTGAGCAGAGATTGAATTACGATGTCTTGCTTGAAACAAAATCAGAAACAGAGATACATGCAACAAATTAAACCAAAACTAGTCTAAAATCGTTACGTTACAACTGTGCTGAAATTGGGATTAGAATTGCAATTTAATTACCATGAATAGAGTAAAACAAAGCCGCGATAATACCTGCCCAGAAGGCGTAAAGTCATGAAAACAGCATAACGTCTCTCTCTCAGTTTCGCGGTTCATCATCCTCTCCCGACTTTAATGCTTCTTCAGGCGAAGGTTTACACAATCGTAAAAACTTCCATCAGCCAAGGTCTCGAAAACACTGCCAAGTACCTCACCGGGTGGCCGTGCAGAGGGCAACAAAATTGACACCAGATGTGTCTGAAAAGCTGAGCTGAAACTATAGTATCAGTTGTAGAAACCAAAATTGAAATAGACCGAAAAACTTATTAAAAAAAAAAACTAAAATAAGGGACATTTCTTTTCATTTATGGCTAATTCCAATTACGATCCCCAGGGTCTATTTACTTAGCAAACGTATGGAAGAATGGCGAAGGGAAATTGAAAATTGAAACCGTTTAGGCCTAGGCCCTATTTAGTAACGTAACAATCAAAATCTCATCAAGCAGTTCTTCTTGCTTATAAACCGGAATCACCGAGTTTCCTATGTCAGAACAGATCAAGAGAAAGCTTGTATCAAAATACTTATTGAACAGAAGGAAATGTAACTCTATTGATTTAGACTTGTAATTGATGGCGTTATTTATACTAGTGGTAGTAAAAAGCATGATACATAATAAAAAGTAATGTATAAGTCAATAATTTAGGGGTTGAAGTGATAAATTTTACAAAATATAGAATATTGATATATAATTTAGATATAAGTATAATTATTTTTGACTAATCCCTTGCTTTTTATTCAGAAAAAATAAAGATTTGTGTTATAAAACGTGTACTAAACAGATCACATCAAAAATACACGTACTTTACCTTACTCTTCGCAATCATAATTATGTTCCGGAAGGCCACGGATCATTCTAGGCTCCTCTTGAATATTCTTGCAAATATGTGTCTATGTATTTTAGTCCGATTTTGTAAGGACGCAAACCTTTCGGGGCGTGTCCATAGGACAATATGTAAAAATACATATATGTATCTAGTATGGCCTAGGATTATCTAGAATTATGTAGAAACAAGGAAGCTTCTACAGGAAGCAAGAGGAGGACGGCCCAAAGGAGGGAAAAACCCCTCCAAAACAAAGCATTTAAACTTAAGGAGGGAAAATTAAAATTAGAGGCTTGGAGGGAAGGGGTTGGACGGCTCCCTCCTTCACCTCACCCCCTCTAGATTTTTCTCCTCCCCCTTTACACATTTTAGTCTATAAATAGCCCCAAGTGTACATAGGAAGAACCCATCCAAAAACACATCCAACCATCAAAGCTAAAATTACCTTGTATACTTGTAAAAATCCTTCTTCTTGTAATAAAATCTCTCTTTCCTCATCAATCTCTTTGTGCCTCATTTCCCCAAATACTTCATAAACACTACTAAACCTCTTGTCCTCCTAATAGGCTCGAGGTATTAAAAGGCTGACTTAGTGCTCGTTTGGGCTTCACGAGTAGCTAAGGCCACACAAGTTGGTGTCCTAAAAACCAGCTTGTGACACCTAGCTAGCATAAAGCTCAGGCTTGGCAGATCATTAACATAAATGAGTTGATCTCAAGCTAAATCATAAGCCTAAAGCTCACCGAGTTGGGTTGGAACTCAACCAAGCTGAGCTCAATCTAAGCAAAATGTTGGCATGTCGAGCCACGAGCCTTATACGCTTGGGCTAAGATTCAATTACTTACATAGGTAGCAAGGATTATTTTTTTTTTTAATCTCACCTCAAAGGAGAGGAGGTTGGGATGTCCTCTGTGCAGAAGAATAAAAATGAGATTCGAGCTCCTTGAGGCTAGCAGCAGCCTCTTCTCCGATTCTTGCTAAAGTGTGTTCTGTCTTCTCTGCAAGTTGATTCAATTCTGTCGTTCTTTGCTCCACATGATCATTCAGAGATGCAAAACCAGAAAAGATGGCAGTCTGCTTCAACTCAGACACCAACTTTAGCAAAGAATCAGCTGCCTGAACCTGTTGGGACAAACGAAACTAAGAATCAGGGCAATGAAGATCAAATAGAAAGAAGGAAAAAAAATGGCAATAGTAGCCCTGTGAGCTCCCACTAAACAACCTTTGGCTTAAAAATTTAGAATTGGAAATCATTTTATTAATCTGATCAACAAACTGGCATAAACTACAATGATATACATAGAGAACAGAAGCTATAGTTTTACTCGATAAAAGACTCTGAATTCGATGAAGACAACTACCCTAATAATATAATAAAATAATAAAAAGATTCTAGATAAAATCAAATCCATCCAAGAGTTTATGTTTTTGTGAGAGTAATGTTTCGAAAGTATTCTACGAAATATCACAGGAACAAGGAATATTTTTTTTCCAAAAATAAGCAAAGATGGGGACTAGAAGCTAGGACCCAAGTCCTAAGGCTGCAACCTTAATAGTGTATATTTACCATTGAACTAAAGCCTTATTGGAAAGGACACACGGAAACGCTCTCATGCACCTTTTTTCTCTTCTGTCCACTTGCTCATGCACTTCTTTGATTCACAAAGGCATCTATTTGTCGGAGACCGGGTCATAAAAATGATCATGGCCACGCATGTCAGCATACAATCTTATACCTGGCTGACGAGACACTGCAGTAAGACTTGTAGGGTTTTGTTTTGTCTTTTAAAGGGTAAAAAGAGGAGCTTATTCAAAGCTGCCAAGGAGGTCTCTTTAGAAAAATTCAACATCAAACCAGGTATCCATTCCGTTTATGACGGTGAATTGAATAAAGAAACAAGTAAAATCAAGAAAAAAAGATCGAGTCTACAGGCATCTAGAGCAGTATACACAACTTCAAGGTATGCCACTAGATTGGATTTAAGACACTTCACTGTAAAAGCAGCACTATAATCCAAGACACAACAAGAAAGAAAGCCTACTAATCAGAAACTTTTTTGTCTAGCGCTTAAATGAAGGGATCCAGCCGGACTAAAAATTTCTGAGCTACAAGACTGATAACCACTTACCACATGGTTGAAGACATAGGCAGATCAAAACATTATATGATCATATGCAATTAATGAATCAAATGGTTATCACCATGAAAGAACTGATGTTGGAAGTCCTATGATGATTTCAACTATACGCATAACAACACAATTCACAAGCAATAAAATAAAATACACGAAATTATGTCCGAGTCTAGTTTCATGAACAAATGCCATCACTAGTTTCTAACCACATAATTACATATTAAACTTTCTAGCCTTTCTTGTTTGTCCCCCCTTATTCTTTGCTATTGACCAGGAGCTCCAGCATGTGCAGCAAGTCATTTTAAATTTATATTCATGCCTCACAAGTTCAGTTTTTACTTCTGCTGCTTCTTTAAACAAGAAGCACTATTTTCCTTCTTCTACTTAAAAGCCGAAAAGAAGCTTCTACCTCCATTTAAAAGCAATTTTCCAGGCCACACACCTTTAGAATTTGAAAAAGTGTTATTCAAGAAAAATGCACTTTCTTCGAAAAATAAGCTTGGCCAAACAGGCCCTCAATCAAGATGGGGAAGATAAACAGAAGTAACTCATTGCAAAACAATTGCTTAAACAGGTGATGAAGCCTCACCCCTTGCACACGCAGAATATAGATGCACATAGTCACAAAACAAATCAGCTCTACCCAGGGAAGTACACTATGCATATCTATGATAGCTGTACATCAATCCTGTGAACATGTGTTATGTCTATACATCCCCCACCAACATTTACCCTTTTTTTTTTGTTTTGGGGGGGGGGGGGGGGTGTTTGAGTGGGGCAAAAATGAAGTGATGCAGAAATGACAAACTAAATCAACAAGACTGAAGCACATATGTCACAAAGGGATACTGCAGCACATGTGAAACTAAGGCATACATTGCGATTATCGACAAAAGAAGCAAATGGATTATGTTCTCACCATCCTGGCTGCACGAACATCCATCATAAAAACTTCTTGTGAATTCCTGACAGGCAGATCACTCACCTACAGGTTCACAGCAAGATCATATGAGCAGTGGCATTGCAGTGGCTTTACTGTTATGTCAGTTAGAAAGAATATAGAACAGAACTTTCTTCAACTTCAGACATATTATTTCTTAGTACATCCACAACTTAGACTTGGTACACAGCAATATCAGAAATTCCAGCGTGGCAACTTTCCCATAGATAAATAGAAATCATAAAAATCTCATACAAAATAGAAGTGACAATAGTGATGTGAAAACCTGTTTTATATCACAAAACAGGGACGAAGATGAGAGTGGGAGAGATTAGAATGCTCTGAATGATGTGTGGTGTACATATTTAAAGACAAGACTAGAAATGACGCAATCTGAATAAAATGGAAGCGGAACTTGTTGGTGTTTGAGATGGTTTGAGCATGTGAAGAGAATGTCTACAGATGCCCCTCGAGAAGAGACGTGTTGATAGGTGCTAGACACATCTAGATGCATAGCAGCAGGAGACTGAAAAGAGACACTATAAGGTTGCATTAAAAAAAGACCTTATTTTACTAGAGCTTAATGAAGATATCCTAATAAGCCAATCACCCTGGTGAAAAAAGCCTTGAATTGCTGTTATCATGTCTATAAACAAGGGGAAAAAGAAGCTAAGACCACTCTTACTATAAACCCTTCAAAACTAAGTATCATTACACATATTTCTAATGACCAGTCATTTATGCACACAAATATCAGTCTGATTTCAAAATAGCACATAAGAACCAGCTTATGGCTGGTTGGCAATACTTTGAACTACAGCCCTCAGGTCCCAGGCAGAATCACTATATCTTGGACTCCATTGGTTTACAATTCATTAGATAACCAACCACATGCCTTCCACTAGCCAATCACGTTCCCTGTCCACATATGCTGAGGTTGAACCCTAGTTATTTGGGGAAAAAAAAGAAAAAAAGGATGACAAACCAGATGCCATCCGCATTACTTATACCATTATGTATTATATAGGGAAAATTTAAATGACATAAATTTATATATATATATATATATATATGTACGTAACAGAATCCTCCACATAAATGCCTAAGAAAAGAATTAAGCCATATTGCATATGAAATTTCTTGGAAGCATAATAGAGGCTTATCAACCAATCACAACTGGTTAATGGCAAAGAAGTGTAGAATAATGCTACTTGTTGCTTTTCTGCAAGAGTACAAGCATATCATCTTTTAATCCACTGCCATTTCAGCAGAAGTCCAAAGGAGTGGTTTTATTCAACAACAATTTCCAGGATTGTCAAACTAGACCCATTATTTGTGCACCTTTCATGCAGGTTTTTCAAATAGGAAGTTAGAAGGAAGGATTTACTGATGATTGCACAACTTCTTGAAGTGATAACATAGCCCTTTAATATGAGTCACCTTCGAACCAACCTTTGAAGACAAATTGCTCAAAGTCAGAAATTCATCGGATAAATTTATCCACCATGCCGATATCGAACTCGTCTCCTTGCAACCTTTCTTTCTCTAAAGTGTCGTATGGACTAATGCTCAAAATTCAGTATGTTAACAGCCTCTCTCAAAGCCATTTGTATGAAAGAGAAGCATCCACTTCAGAGCTTCCTCAAACTTTCAAATGAATCGTATTCACCAAATTCTGTAGAATTGTACGTGAAAATAATCCAGGACAGACTTAGCAAATAAACCTATACAATTTCCTCCCATAAACCCCAATAAGGCCAATGACGCCTTGGGCTAGTAGTAAACAACTGCCAAAGCTAATGTCCTGGGAGAAGATGGGCTAGATTCACATACCCATTCCAACTTCATTGAGAATCCTCATAAGAGGAAAGGTCCTGCGGCCCCTTTCGATAGAATTCAGCTTAGAAGTGATTTTCAAACATCAAACAATTGTTGAAGCATTGTGATAAGAAGATACTTATTAGTTGATCAGTTGATTTGTTGGATAATTATATCTCTCGATTAAAAAAATGATTGAATCATGTGTGACGTTGTTAGTCAATTTTCTTGATCTTATTCATTGGAGTACTCAATTTTTAATGGTTATTGTTTAATATTGACTTTGTTTGGTACATTAGGCTTTAACTGTGCTATTAACGAATTTCATTAGTTTTTCTTGTATATCTAATATTTAGAGGTATTAATGCTCTCTCCATGTTTCAAGCCTTAGAAACTTCTATGACCATTCATTCCCACGTTTGCTTGCCACTCCCACTTGTAAAAATTTAGATCACGAATTGTAAAAATTTAGCAGCAAATTGGACACATTGGAGGAAAAAAGGGATCTGCAAAATGCATATAACGATGCGATATTTTTGTTTCTCTTTCCCAAGGGTAAGAAGTGGTGTCATGAGGTTTTTTTTTTTTTTTTTTAAAAGAAAAACCTAAGATATTTTAACTCAAGGGATAATAAGGTTTAATGGATAATTCCCACACTGGAGTACAGTCATTACCCAACCCCTACAACCTCAACAAGGGCAAATATGAGTGATCAATTTTGTGATTATGAGTTTTACTTTGGCAATAGAATGCTATAAAGATCTCATATTGTTCACGCTATCATGATTCTATCAATATCTAATATGTCTAATGTATATCGGATCAATCAGATTAACCTACACAAAGTTTATGTCGGTATCCCATAGATCGGGATACCTACCCGATCGATTGGATAGGCCGCCGCTGGTCAGAAAAAGCTGTTGTTACCAAATTTTTTTATGTTTTTCATTTCTTTTTCAATATTTTCCCCTGTAAACTCCATAAATAGGGATTAATCCTTCATTGTAATTAATTTTTCACTTGATTAATGAAATTTCTACATTGATATTCAATTCTAACTCCCTCTCTCCTCAACTTCTCCCTCCAATTTCCCTTCTTCTACCTTCTCCTTTCTTCCCTAATATTGATTCTCCCCTTAATTCCCCCTTTTCTTCCTTAATTTCTTCTCCTTTCATGATTGATATATGAAGTTTTGACTAATTACAACATTGGGTCATAACACACATATAAA
The DNA here is from genome assembly GCA_018398585.1 of Simmondsia chinensis. NCBI lineage: Eukaryota > Viridiplantae > Streptophyta > Magnoliopsida > Caryophyllales > Simmondsiaceae > Simmondsia > Simmondsia chinensis. Next base: position 34,400,742 of record JAGTTD010000009.1, on the reverse strand, counting down.
CTAAAAAGACTATATAACAGAATTCAGGTATGAAATCAGCACCAACCACAGATATCAACCAGATGCATACAATTTCAAAAGCAAAATAAGAGAGAGTAAAAAGCGAACAAACCCTAGCAACATTGACAAGGGTCGAGAAGTTATCAACAAGACTGGAAACATCAGTTTCTACTCTTTCCTGTAAAGCCTTCTGCTTTTGGGCCGCGGCGGCCGCAGCACCCGCTGTCGGCCCACTTCCGCTACCGCCACCGGCGCCGCCGACTCCGCCTCCTTTATTCATTCCTCCTAGCCAGAAATGATACTAAACTTCCTTTGAATTAAACTACACCTATTGTTCCAGAAAACCAAAAAATAAATAAATAAATACCACCTTGTATATGACTATGTAAATTAAACTTCTAAATTTGATGCGAGTTATTTACACATGCAGTACCTCGTGTTTATGAGTTTGTTAAAATTAATTCCTTAATTATTATTTTATTTAAATTAGGTTCTTAGTTTTTTTAAATTTATTCAAATTACGTCCTTTATATTTTTTTTATTCAAAATGGTTGCTAATATTTTATATAATAACAAATTTAGTTCCTCATCTTTTTAATTTTTGACTAATTTTGCCATTATATAAGGAACTAATTTTGTCATAAAATAAAATATAATGGCAATTTTGAACAAAAAGACTGGGTTCTAATTTTAACAATGTTATAAAGATGTAGGACTAATTTGAATAAAGTTATAAAGATAAATGACTAATTTGAACAAAAAAAGCGATGGATTAATTTGAACAAATTTAAAAAGATAAGAAACCAATAGTGTAAATAACTCGAGTATCTTAGGTGTAGATGTACTTGTTGATTCTATGAATACCAACAAACTAAAAAAGGAGACATGTAATTTTATTCAACTCTTTCAAAATAAAACTACAAAGATCAATTCAAAACTAAAACTCATCAAAATAATTCAATGGGAAATTATCACTTAGGTACTCCGAGACTTAAGCATTTATTACTTAGTTACCCTGATATTTTAATATATACAATGAAGCCCCCTAATATTTGAATATTTATCACTTAGTTATATTATAACAGAATTTGATGAATTTTTATAGGAATTTGATCAATTTTATGTAAAAATGAATACGATAATATATATAAGATAGTGACAGTGTTTTCATCAAAAATTCAACGAATTTAGATAAAATATTCATTTAATGTTGATATAGATCATCAAAAAAAAAAATTTTGCCAAAAGGCAGGCCCAAAGTCAATATATATCAAAATCTTGTACAAAACAGTATCAAAGTAAACAAAAATAAAAGCCAAATGGCCCCTATACACTCAATCTCAGAGGGTAAACCAAGAAGAAATTAATAAGAACTAAATCACAAAATTGACCCGGTACCAAGTGTCTTAATGTGTCTTGGATTATAGTGCTACTTCTACACCGAAGTGTCTTAAATCCAGTCTAGTGGCATACCTTGAAGTTGTGTATACTGCTCTAGATGCCTGTAGACTCGATCTTTTTTCTTGATTTTACTTGTTTCTTTATTCAATTCACCGTCATATACGGAATAGATATCTGGTTTGATGTTGAATTTTCTGAAGAGACCTCCTTGGCAGCTTTGAATAAGCTCCTCTTTTTGTCCTTTAAAAGACAAAACAAAACCCTACGTCTTACTGTAGTGTCTCATCAGCCAGTTATAAGATTGTATGCTGACATGCGTGGCTTTGTGAATCAAAGAAGTGCATGAGCAAGCAGACAGAAGAGAAAAAGGGAGCACGAGAGTGTTTCCGTGTGTCCTTTCCTATAAGGCTTTAGTTCAATGGTAAATATACACTATTAAGGTTGCGGTGTTAGGACATGGGTCCTAGTTTCTAGTCCCCATCTTTGCCTTTTTTTTTTTTTTGGGGGGGGGTGGGGGATTTTTCCTTGTTCCTGTGATATCTCCTAGAATACTTTCGAAACATTACTCTCACAAAAATATAAACTCTTGGACAGATTTGATTTTAATTTAGGATTTGACTCTATCTAGAATCTTTTTATTAGTTTATTATATTATTAGGATAGTTGTTTTCATCAAATTCGAAGTCTTTTATCGAGTAAAACTATAGCTTCTATTCTCTATGTGTATCATTGTAGTTTATGCCAGTTTGTAGATCAGACTAGTAAATTATTTCCAATTCTAAATTTTTAAGCAAAAGCTTGTTTAGTGGGAGCTCGCAGAGCTACTATTCCTATTTTTTTTCTCCATCACCCTGGTTCTTACTCGTTGGTCCCAACAGGTTCAGGCAGCTGATTCTTTGCTAAAGTTGGTGTCTGAGCTGAAGCAGACTGCCATCTTTTCTGGTTTTGCATCTCTAAATGACCATGTGGAGCAAAGAACGACAGAATTGAATCAGCTTGTAGAGAAGACAGAGCACACTTTAGCAAGAATCGGAGAAGAGGCTGCTGCTAGCCTCAAGGACCTCGAATCTCATTTTTATTCTTCTGCACAAAGCACATCCCAACCTCCTTTCCTTTGAGGTAAGATAAAAAAAAACTTGCTACATATGTAAGTAATTGAATCTTAGCCCGAGCTCATAAGGCTTGTGGCTTGACATGCCAACATTTTGCTTAGATTGAGCTCAGCTTGTTTGAGTTCCAACCCAACTCGGTGAGCTTTAGGCTCATGATTTAGCTTGAGATCAACTCATTTATGTTAATGATCTGCCAAGCCTGAGCTTTATGCTAGCTAGGGCGCAGCTCGCTTAACTAAACCGGATTGAATGAATCGTGTTGAGCTTGCAATGAGCAGAGCTTTTCGAGCTAATGACTATAACTTTGACTTATTTACACCCCTACTCATCGAGAATGGAAGCTGCGGTGCCATTTCATGAAGCCATGAGCATGTATTTGAATATGTGTAGACTGTTATCAGATGAAAATTTCATTATACGATTCTCTCTTCCTAGTCTCTATTTGCTTATTGCCGAATTTTTCCTGTGCCTTGTGCTTTCTTGCCCTGAGGTAGGGCTGTAAATGAGCCGAGCTGAGCCCGAGCCCATTAGGCTCGAGGCTCGGCTCGAAGCTCGGCGAGCTTCGAAATTTCGGGCTCGAGCTCGGCTCGTTGTGGCTTGGGCTCGGCTCGTCATAGGCTCGAGATTCTCACCATTTCAACCCATTTTTCAAACATTTACAACAAACCTAGAAGATCGATTCTCCTCCATCACTCAAAACTAATTGAAAACCACAAAAATTCAACACAAAACTCGAGATCTATTTCCTTCACACTCAAAGAACAATTTAAAACCCTAAAAATGAAACCCAATCACCATCACATCTCAAAAAAGATACAACAAAAGAGAATAAAACTGGCCTGGTTGAATCTGGACACCCAAAATTGGAGGAATAAACATGAAAATAAACAAAAAAATAAGAAGAAATTAAAGCAAATTTCATCAAAGAGAGAGATTTAATACCGGTAGAGAGAGAAAACAGAGAGAAAGAGCGGACAGAGAGGCGGGAGTGCGGTGGAAAGGAGAGTCGTTGTCGCCGTCGCCGTCGCCGTCGAAGTAGGGGAGGAGAGGAGAGTGTCGTTTCGTTTGGGTAAGCAATTTTGAAAGAGAAGGAGAGGAGAGGAGGTAGGGCTGGGCGGTTACGCCTGCTGCGGCTGCGGGTGAGAGCAGAAAAGAGGAGAGCATGTAAATGTGAAATAAGCATATTATTTTAATTAATATAAATTATAATTAATAAAAAATAATTATATTATTATTTTATACCAGGCTTGTTTAGGCTCGCGAGCTTACGAGCTCGAGCTTTATCTGGCTCGGGCTCGGCTCGTTTATCATGACGAGCAAGCTCAGCTCGGCTCGAGCTCGTGACAAGCCGAGCCATACGAGCTTTGTATATAGCCGGCCCAGCTCGTTTACACCCTTACCCTGAGGTCTTGATTGCCATATGGAATTGGAACTTGGAATGGCAACCTTGAATTGAGGCTCAAGTCGGAACTGGGGTCCAGAATGATGTTCGTTTTACTTTGTTGGAAGTAAAACTACAATTTTACTACTTAATTTCGTGGAATTTAGATTTAATTAATACTTTAGGGTGGAGAAAATAATGCAATTTTATAAATGTGTGACCCAAATTGACCCAACTTGATGATTGATACAATTTTAAAGTACTAACTGTCTACTCATAATATTAAATCAAATGCAAAGATATTAATGTAACTACACTTACAGATACTTAATCATTTCATATGTTAACTCACAAGTTATCTTTTGTGTGATTGTCCTCCAAAATTATTTATACGATTTATTCCAATATACTGACACGTGTCCTTCATCCCAATACAGTCCCACGAACCAAAAAGTATTTGGATAATTATAACAACACAGTAATCTTTTGTAATAAATTTATGAATAATTATAGAATCGATAAATTTATAATGAGGGTGTGAGAGTCAAGGGTAGCAAAAATAGAAGTATATAGTGAAGAAAGAGAAAGAAAACGAAGTTGAAAATTTAAAAAAAAAAAGTAAATTACATATTATTACTATAAGATATTGTGTAATAATTTTTTAGTATATAACTTTTGTGAAACAATTTATTAGTCTACAAGTTTTTATATAATTGTTTTTTAGTCCAATTTCAGGAGCATGATATCAGCATTTTGGCCAAAAGCTAACTCGTAAAGTTAAAAAAATTCAAAAAAAGTACTAAGTTTGAAAAAAATTTACTATGTTTTGAAAAGGGTATAATTGTCTTTTGCCTTTCCATCACTATGTTTTACTTTGTTATGTGTAATTATTCAGATCTTACACAAAAAAATGACTCAGATAAACAACTTAAATAAGGCACACAAGATAACACACAGCAATAACTCCAAGATATCAGATCTTGCCCCACAAGAACCAACTTAAAACTAGACCTAAACTAATTACAACACAAATCACTTCATAAACCTCAAATACAACACGAGACTCAAGAAAACAATTGAATCTGAAAGGTTTAGAAGTATACCTCCCCTTGTGAACTAGATTTTACCACGAAATTGCATGTGAGACACTTGCTGCAACAGTAAGGCTCAAGAACACTCCAAGAACATCATGAACACCACGACCGGACCTCCACTGAAGTACGAACCGAGCTTCTGACCAGCAACGGAGCTCCAACAGCACGAACGGAGCTCAACGACATGATTACACTTCAATCCGAGGCTCACAAGGTTGGAACCTAAGTGTATTATGGCTCAGAGGTTTGTTTTTAGGGTTAGGGTTTCAAGGGAGGCTTTAAGGGTAAAAATCGCCAGAGAGAGAAGGGGAGAGGAGAAGAAAACAGATTTCGGTTACCTCTACGACCCCATCACTCGGCATTAAATACCCCCAATAGCTACGACCAGCAAAAAACCCTAAACTCATCACAACCTTTAATTTACGCAACAATCGGACGGTCGAGACTTATACACGGTTCATATATCGAGGGCCCTGGATCTTGTGACGCGTGTCGAGGCTCGAACGGCCGAGATGAAGCAACAGAACCTTCTGGAAGAGCCTCACACGAAACCCTAACGGGTCTTTGGTTAAGGGAGAGAGAGGGAGATGAGGATGAAAAATCAAATACGTCCCCTTGGGACATAGCATAGTGGCAAGGATCGCCGGGTGCCAAACGAGGCATCCCGGGATCGATTCCCACTATGGACAAAGTGGTGGTCCTCTTTGAGGATTTGAGGGGTATATCCCCTCCCCTCCCCCCTCCCTTGGCTTTACCAATTATAAAAAAAAAAAATGAAAAATCAAATACAGCTGTACACGCCTTTTAAAAACAATCCGGGCATGCAGTACATCTCGGGCAGCATGGGCAGCCCAAACCGGGCAGACAGTACAATTGGATCAGAGCGGGCAGCACTGTTCGGGCAGGTAACAGTACTTCGGGCAGCTGGGCATCTCATACAAACAAGTAATTAATTTCACAAGTAAGGGGCAATTTAGTCATTGCCCCAAAAATCAGAATTCAAAATTACTTCAACCTAAAACGCTACGTTTTTGTCCTCCCTTACGATAAATTGACACGATTTTATGTTTCCGTAATTTTTCACCCTCCCGTTTATTTTTATTATTTTATTTTATTTGAACTGTGTCATATATTTACCAACAATAACATACTTAAAATTAGACTAAAAATTAATTACACTCAAATATGTGGATTAATAAATTATTTCTCAAAGTTTCTGTAATAAAAGTTTATTATACCAAATCTTATGATACTAATATGTAATTTATCATTAAAAAAAAAAAAGAAAAGTAGCCACAATAAATATGAAAGTATAAAATTTTAGAAAACAATTCTACAAATCTTACAAAAGAATAAAAATACTGCAAAACTGTTTTCCACCTTTTGGAGTTAGAAACTTTTGAACAAAGTTTCGAGCTTTGGTAAAAATTTAAAAATTTTAAACAACCCATTAATTTCCACATCCTTTGTAATAGGGCTGGTAAATGTATCGTATTTGTGTTTGTGTTTGTGTTTGTGTTATGTTAAAAGTCTTAAAAACGGGGTCAATCTGAACGAATCTGTTTATTAAATGAGTTAGAAAATCTCAATATTTACTCAACTCAATTATTAAACGGGCAACTTGTGGATTTCCATTTGATTATATTGATGATTTTTTTTTTAATTAATTGCTAGTTTTTTAATCAACTTACAAATATGTTAATAATATGCCTCAGTGTCGACATTGCCAATAAATACTTGACACATTTATAATTGTCAAATAAACTATCAAATTACATTACTAAATATATTATATATTATCTTATGTAGGATAGACTACCAAAATCTTATATGTATAATATTAACAATGTTAGTTTATCACTAAATACCTAACATAATTATAAACATGTAAAGCTTGTCGAAAATGGGTTAAATGAGTCAAATCCAAATTCAACCTAATCACCTAGACGGGTTAACCCAAATTTAACCCGACTTAAAAAACCAAACCTATATTCCATATATTCGTGCGTGTCATCTTTTACCAGGTCTACCCTTTATGTCTTATTTGACAACTGGGTAAAGGGGGGTAAAAAGAGGTAAGGAGGGGAAGGGTAAGGAGGAAAAATGTAAGGTAATATCTTAGCCTTATTTTGATATATTAAATTAAGAAGGGTAAGGGTAAAGAGAGGTAAATAGGTTATTGTTAAGTTTTAGGTCGTATTCCTAGGGTTTAAACTTATTAACTTTAGATCTTGAAAAACCGACAATAACAACAAACATTCAACACTTCAGATCTTGTTCAAGAAACTTGTAACTGTAGTCTAACAAGATTCATCCAACACCGAACACATGCACAGAAAACACAGCGACAACAACAAGATTTTTACTTGGTTCAGCCTTTAAATAAGGACCTATTCCACGGCTCCCTATTTCTAGGGAAGTCTATCCACTATAAGTCGAGTTCAAGTATTACAGACCAAAGTTCAACGATATACAACTTTATACAAACAGATCATTAAAGCTTCTAAGACAGAAACCTAAAAACGAACGAAATAAAGAGTAAGGGAAGAGAAAGCTCACAACCGAAGCCTACAAGGCTTCATAAGTGCTCCAAACTACCAAAATTTGAACAAGCAAGCCTTAACACCCACGGATTTCCTTAATCGCCTCAAGATCGCCAGAGAAAAAGAGAGAATAGGCAGTGGCTGATGAGAAACAGAGAGAAATGAGCAAAGCGTACTGCTAACCCTAAAAGGGTCGGTATATATAGGCAAATGCAACCCGATCCATGGCAAGGCAAACTGGTTCGATCTCGGCCGTTCGTACAATCCAGATCAACGGTCCATATAAGCCCACAAGAAACACAAACAGTACTCCCAGATGGCTGACGCGTGTCAGCCATCTACAACAGAATCGGTTAGCTTCCTTTAGAAGCTTCGGTCAGCGGGCAGTGGCACGGGCAGGTAAAACAGGCACACGGGCAGGGGCAGCAGAGTCATTTTACCACATGACTTTTAACTGAATTTAATAACCTGCTGATATAATATTTTCTACCTAAAAAATACAACTTGTGCCAATAAAAAATTACAACATTTGATCTATAATATTTGAACACTTCTTGACTTAAATTTTCTTGACATAGTTAAGTTATATAGGGACCAATTTTACAATAGTTATCATTGTTTGATAATTGAGTAAAAGGGTAAGAGTAAATAGAGTTATAATTAAAACAAAGGCAAAAATGTCCAAAATTTTTTAAAAATTTATCCTACCCTCCTTTATTCCCGATTTATGCCTTGTTTGGTAATTGGGTAAAAGGAGTAAAGTGGGAGAGGGTAAAGAAGGGAAGGGTAAGATAATATGCTACCTTTATTTAGATATGTTAGATTAAGAGCGATAAAAGTAAAGATAGGTAAATGAGTTACCCCTATTTAACAATTGAATAAAGGGGTAAGTGTAAAAAAATTTATAGTTAAAATAAAAATAAAAGTCTCTAAATTTTTTTAAAAATTAACCTTACTCCCTTATTCCTAAATTTGGGGTTAAAAAAATTGAGGGTAAAGAGGGGTAATAAAAGGGGTAAGAAATTATCCCTTTATCCCTCAAACATATCTGTCAAATAGGAATAAAAAATTATCCTATTTATCAGTACTTTTTTTTACCTCTATTTATCCGGTTACCAAAGTTAAGAGTTATAAAAAATTACTTTCATTGACCCCATTACTCTATTGTCAGACGGGAGGTTAGTTGCGAGCCGCACCAGAGAGAATTGCGAATCCCAATACAACAATAATAACAACTATAATAATAATAAATTCAGTGCCTTCAAAGACTCCGGTATAAGGATCGCGAATCCCCGTCGCTCTTTTAATTGCCTTTAGCCTGCAACGCAAGAAAACCCATTTCCTTCCTCCTCTCTCTCTCTCTCTCTCTCTCTTCATTCGATCTTGCAGTTCTCTCAACATCTCTCAACCATGGTGCTCGAGGTCAGTTACTCTTCTCTCTCTGACGCATCCTTATCTCATCATCTTGTATTCACTTCATCATTTGCCGTCGGATTTTCATATTTAGGGTTTTCTAACTTCATTTGTTTCAAATTTAGGCGACGATGATCTGTATTGATAATTCGGAACACATGCGCAACGGCGATTATTCTCCTAGTCGATTTCAAGCTCTTGCCGATGCTGTTAATCTCATTTGTGGTGCTAAGACTCAGGTATCTTAACCCTAATTTGAGTTCAGTTATGCGAAGGAGTGTGTTCATGATTTCATCTGTTATGTAACATAGGTATCTTTTGAATTTGTTGTTTCTTGATTTTCGAGTGCATGGATATTCTGAAGGGGGAGGGCTTGAATACCAAAGAGGGTACCAACACACCGTCACCGGATCCCATTAGAACTCTGAAGTTAAGCGTGCTTGGGCGAGAGTAGTACCAGGATGGGTGACCTCCTGGGAAGTCCTCGCCCTCAGGTTGGGGGCACTGGGAAACAACCTCTCTTCAGGTTAACACCCTGAAGGGGGAGGGCTGCGTACATCCGCCCTCCCAGACCCTGCGTAGGCGGGAGCCCTTGAGGCACTGGGTATGTTCCTATGGATATTCTGAAATCGAACGACAAAAAATTGAATTTGATTAGTTATCCAACTTAGTACAATTAGAAACTTACAATAATGAAACTATCCATTTTGAACAACAAATAGCGATTAATCATTGTGCGGCAACGGGTTTTCCGACAAGCCCTACTAGGAGCTCTAGAAACTTTGGATAGTTCTTTGAACAATGAGTTACATTTACGTACTTGATATGCTAATATTGGCATGTTTTAGTCCTTAGATCAGGTTTTTGTGATTTTCTCCAAATGTCGTGTTTTGCGGAGGGTGCTTACGTGGTTGTGCTTTCTTGGCAGTCTAATCCGGAGAATACAGTGGGAATTCTTACAATGGCTGGGAAAGGAGTTCGTGTGTTGGTCACTCCTACCAGTGATCTTGCAAAGATCTTGGCTTGCATGCATGGTTAGAGTTCTTCAGCTTAGTTTCAATTCAATTGACTTTCTGGTGATGAGCTCTTGAATTGTTTCATGTTGAATTATGGTGTTTAAGTTCTTCCTTGCTTCACTTGCTCTATTAGAGTTCTTTATTTTGGAGAAATTGATAATGTATATTAAAAACATCTAAGCATGGAAGTATTTTACTGGGTAAACCTTCTACATAGTAATCACAACACGAGAGTGTCTAGTATGATATAGATCCAAAATCCCACATTGTCAATTTGTTTTGTGATGGAACCTTCTTCGGTGTGTATCACAGTACCATTCTTATCTAGCTGCGTACTCTTTGTTCGATTGTGTGGTACGTTAGTTGCTGCTAACTTACCTAGAAGTTCCCTTGGGTGGTAATCTTTGGTCTTCTGGCTTTTAGGAGCTTGTGATCAGAAAAGTTGCTGGATTGGTGGAAATAAGGGTTTAAACAAGTTGAGTGGAGCCGAGCACTCTCTTATTCGCATTTGAGCTTGATAAGCCTTATCGATCGAGCTTTTGGACCATTGTTTGAAGTTGGTTCAATGAGATATTAGTGCATTCCGTATTCACTTGACTCAACTCACTAACCTAATTTGTCTGGGTTGAGTAGATAATTGAGCCAAGTCGAGCTCATAATTGAGCTCACCTCACTATCGAGTTGAACTCGTTATCGTGTTAAGCTATTTGAGTTAGTGTCAAGCCGTTATCGAATCAACTTTGAGCTAATAGTGATCGTTATTGAGTTGTTAACGACTTTTATCGAGCTTTTATCGAATGATTCAAGGACACTAACGAGTCAAGCACCCTTTGTTCATACTCGACTCGTTAAGCTTATTGAGGTTGCTTCAAATCGACTCAATAAGCTATAAAGCCCCAAAAACGAACGTGATTGATTTTGAACCTGGATAGTTTATGGAATGTTTGGCTTGTTTACACCCCTGGGTGGAAATATGCTTTCTTTTCTTTAAGGGGTTGTCTTACTCTTACCCAATCCTATCTTTGCAGTACTACTATATATTATATGTCTCACTTAGGATTACCGTGTTAGTTGCAAAGCGTATTGAGCAAAATATATAGTATTTTTGGTCGAAGGTAGAGGAGGACACTTGGATCATTGAGTTAGCTGAGACAGTTTATTGATTGGAGAACCAGGGGGTTTGGGTATTGGCAATTTGGTGTCCAAGAACATGTCTCTTATGAGTAAATGGCTATGGTGATGTCCTAGGGAACCGGACTCCCTTTGGGACATGGTGTTAAGAGTAAGTATCATCTCTGAAAGAGTGGATGGGATTCAGGAGTGGGAGACGAGGTGGGTTGTCTCTCTATTGAAGTTTGTCACATAGCTTCACCCTTCTTTGCTTCCTGAAATTTGTCTCATAATTGGGTTTAGTGCTTGTGTTTAATCTTGGGAAGACACATGGGTTGGTGATACTCGTTTCGTTCGTCAGTTCCGCTTTAATATAGACTATCCACCATTCATGGTGTCTCGGTCATCCTTGTCAACTCAGCAACGTGACTCGCTATCTCGGAACCTGCACTTTCGTAGGAATCTTACAGTAGGGAACTACATTAACTCACACAATTAAGCCACATTTTGGATTAGTTATGCTTGCCTTCATTGCCTGATAAGAGTGACAAGAAGTTGGATGGGTCTAACATTTTTGCTACTTAATATTTTCTTTGAACACCTTATACTACATAATGATTTTCCCTTTATGGTCTTACATTTAGAAAGTTAAGGTGCCCTTAAGAATCAAGGCCTTTATGTAGTCTTTACTTTTTAACAAACTTAATATTTAAGATGCTTGCAGAAACATATAATTTTTATGGATTTGTCTCTAGGGACTTGTGTACTGTGCTTCCAGAGTGTGAAAACAGACGACCATTTATTTGTGTGATGCATAGTGGCTTGGGGTTTATGGTTCGAACTATTCTTACTTTTTGACTAGATGTGGGCTAGCCCAAGATTGGTGGAGAGTATCCTAATTAGGTTCCATGGCATAGGAAGAATGACACCTTAATGTTATCCTCCACGACCAGGATTACGATTCTATAGTGAATTTTGGCCAGTAAGGAATGTTAAGAGTTTCAAAGACCAATGTACACCAACCAATATCTTATTTGAAATGGTAGTCTTTCTAGGAGCTCTTTGGATAGAGATCTGGGGGCTTTTTTTGACTTTGCCTTTGTTGATTTGCTAAGGGATTGGAGGGCTTTATACTGTTTGTTTTTGGTTTTTTTGATTTATAAGGACTTAGCTTTTGTACAGTATCTCTTCAAAAAATTGCTTCTTATCTTGAACAACATTAGATTACTCTTAGTAGTGGCCAATATTGCATGTATAAGGTCTAAAGAGGTTGTGAACAAAACGACAAAAAATCAAACACCAGATGCTGGAGGAATGACTTGGAGAAGGAATCATTTCAGTGACAAGTGCATAAGGTCCGGGTATCATTCCTGATCATTTCTTGCTGGTGCATTGGTAAAGAACAAACAAGATTGAAGCTTTCAGGCAAGTGGTTGTCAGTTCAGATCCTCCAACACCACATAAAAAGAATCTTGATGAATCCTTTGTGATAACATATTGTGTCAAATAGCATTATATTTCCATTGGTCCCATGCCTCAGTTCATAGTGCAGCAAAATGTCCTCCTGAGCTCTATGTGTGCAGATGGAAGGTCTAGTTCGAGGATATAGGATCTTTGCCTTTGTAATAAGTTCTTTTGACTGTTTCCTTGTTTCCTGTCGGTAAAATATGTTCTTTTATACCCTTAGGATGATGATGTCTTCAGGATCTTGTATCTTTGTAATTGCCTTGAGGTGGACTAGGCTCATCAATCCTACAGTCCCTTGGCACAGGATGGGACCTTGTTTGCATAAATATTCGTGTATTCCAGGTTGTTATCCTGTGCTGATTTTATGTCTGAGGACCACAATGTCCAACATTCTGGAGGCTGAATGGTTCTCTACTCACTAGTTTGACCAGTGTGGTTAGGAATTACTGCCAGATTGATTCTTATGTCGGGTATGAATAGGGCCTATGGGTGTGAATAAGACCTAGGTGCGAGGAGAGTGCTTATGTTTCTGCTTTTGGGGACGTATGTGAACAGATGGATTTTAACTTAAAAGAGAATGTGGGTTTGATGGCGTGCTTTTACTCCATTGTAGCTTGGTGCCCCAACTCCGAAGCTTTGTCTCAATAACTTTACAGCTCAAGCACCTAGGGTCCTAGTACAACCACTAATTTGTTTCTTTAATCTCCCCGACTGATCTCCCCTTTTCGTGGTTTCTGTCTAGGTTATGATCATATTGAATCTAATGTACATCTAACTGGCAGTCCAGTTAATGGAACCGGTTGATTGGCTGGTCCAGCCTGCTTTTAGAAAACATTGCTGATGATTATTTGTTTTCCTTAGAAAAAGTAATGGGAATTGCATCTTGATAGTCTAAAGGAATGAGTTTCTATGTATGTTTAAAATTTGTGGCTATTTCCTTGCTTTACTTTGCATGATGTGGATAATGGGTTATAGTTTTGTTGATCTTCTTTTGTGGGCCATGTTCCTCTTACCTTCATAGTTTTGTTAAGTGTAGCTTTCTTGTTAAGAAACATGGTATTTCTTCCTTCATTGGACTTAAGCATATGTTTAGTTGCTTATCTCTGGGTAGCATCTAGTTCTTTGTGAACTCTTTGGAATCACCTTGATTTCTTCTGTTTTCCAATCTGTTTATCTTACCATGGAAAAGAATAGGTGTGTTCTTCAGTAAAGAATACATATCCTGCTTTTCCTGCTCTTCTAATGACCTTCAATCCTATGCAACAAGACATGGCAAGGTCCTCTTTGCATACTCACAATTAATTCAACAACAACAACAATAATGATCCCAATGCCACAAGGGCTCCTGCTAGAGTAGGGTCCCCCCCCCCCCGGGGTGGGGGGGTGTTGGCGTGAGATGTATGTAGGTGCTACTCTAAGAGGGTATGTCAGAATGAGGTGGATGGTGTAGAAATGAGAAGAAATTGTTCGCTACATGAAACTGGCTGTGCATTACTTCTTGTGTACCTTGTATGTTCAAGTTGCCTTGTAGTTACCCTTTTTTTTTTTTGCTGGTCCGCATCCTTTTGCATTTGTGCTCAACCTACTTGAATGCTTGCCTTCTGCGTTCATTATCCTATATCTGCAGAGAGTGTGTGTGTGCGCGCGCATGCATTCGTCTGTAATGAATGTACTGTGTGATAAAAATATACTCTCTTATTTCAGGTTTAGAAATAGGTGGCGAAATGAACTTGGCTGCTGGGATCCAGGTGGCTCAGTTGGCTTTGAAGCATCGTCAAAACAAAAAGCAGCAACAAAGAATTATAGTATTTGCTGGAAGGCAAGTGCTTTTTGCGTCTGTGTGCATATTTTTGCACTGTACATCTTTTGCTAATGATACCTTCCTGTTTGCACAGTCCTGTGAAATATGAAAAAAAGGTGCTAGAGATGATCGGACGGAAATTGAAGAAGAACAGTGTAGCACTTGATGTTGTTGATTTCGGTGAAGACGAGGATGGAAAGTCGGAGAAACTTGAGGCCTTAGTTGCTGCTGTTAACAATAATGACACCAGTCACATTGTCCATGTGCCTTCTGGCCCTACTGCACTTGCTGATGTCCTTATAAAGTCAGCATGGCAACAGCTTCTGTTCTTTCTCTGCAACTTGGTAGTGAAGTTGCCATGTTCTAATACAAAGCCCTCTTGGTTTTGCAGTACTCCTATATTTACCGGGGATGAAGAAGGTGGCAGTGGTTTTGCTGCAGCTGCAGCTGCCGCAGCAGCAGGCGGTGTCTCCGGATTTGAATTTGGTGTGGATCCCAACCTGGATCCTGAACTGGCTCTTGCTCTGAGGGTCTCGATGGAAGAAGAGAGGGCAAGACAGGAAGCAGCTGCGAAAAGGGCTGCAGAAGAAGCGTCTAGACAGGAAAAAGAAGGGGATCAGCAGTCAAGTTCTCAAGATGCAACTATGACAGAAAGCAGCAATACTGTAAATACTGAAGCAGACAATAAGAAAAGTGACCTCATGGTAAATATGCTGATTGTTCTCCAGATGGTCTCATGCTAGGATGTTGCAGTGGTTGCAATGATATACTGTTTGTCAGTTTCCATTTGACGTTGACTTTTCTATTGCATTACTTGTTCCTTAGTTCGAAAGGGTTTAGGGAAACAATGAGATGTCTCTAGAAAACCCAGCATGGTGAGGAAGTAAAATATTTTTCACATCTTTTATCATAACCTCTACCTTGTTGATTGAGTGGGGCAATACGGGTATTATTTCATTCTCAGTTACATTTCATTTTCTTTAGTTCACTGTCAAAGTTCTTATTATTTTGGATTGGTGTAACTCTTGGGTTTTTTGCCAAAGGGAACACTAAGGGACGGACCTGAGCATGTCAGTAGTATACAATTCAGTCAGCAAAGTTCTAGAAATTTTTCCTGGTCTTAAGATTATTCAAGATCTATCAATCCTGGCTTAAAAGTTTCAGCTTCATGCCTGACCACCTTCCATCTTTTGACAGGATGACGACAATACCCTTTTACAGCAGGCACTTGCAATGTCCATGGGTGAATCTGGCTCATCTGCTGCGCGGGACACTGACATGTCAGAGGCAGCCGCAGATGATCAAGATTTGCAGCTTGGTCAGCCCTGACTTTTGCTATAACTTGTTTTTATATATTTATGCGAAAGTATCTCCTCCTCCAATTCACTTGTACATTTCCTCCTCTTAAACCCAATGAAGAGGAACTGGAAAATATGAGGGGTTTCTCTCTTAAAACCTTATTCTAGATCACTGAGGTGACACTGCAATCAGTTGAGTGTCTGTGTGTAAGGTGGAACTTTGACTCTACTGGGTGCCCTCTTCAGTTTTACCTACATTTTCACTGCTCTTAACAGTGTTTTGCGCCCTTTCCCATTTTCTTCCCCTTAGGTATAGTTCGCCATCTGCTTGCTATTTGAAACTTTTAAGGTTGTATGTGCAAAGCGGTTTTCTTACACAGAAAAACTGGTAATTTCAGACTATAGGAATGTTTTTGGCTTTGTAAGAAATGATAGTGACAGGCTAGCAACCAGAAAGTTTTGAGTTTAGAACGGTAGGTGCTTGGGTTGGTTCCAGAAATTTTCAAATGACACCAGGGTATTGAACTATGGGTAGCGTGGTTATAAATGCAGTGGGCTGAGAATAGTTTCTGCTTGATGTTTACTGTGTCCTTGTGCGTGCAGCTCTTCAACTGTCTGTGGAGGACAACAAGAAAGAGTCAGCAAGTGAGACAAATGATCAAGATATGAATAAGCTGTTGGCAGATCAATCTTTCGTGTCATCTATACTTGCTTCGGTATGTTTTCTTCATCTTTATACTTTCGAAGCTGTTACTGATTTTCACGAAAATTCATTACAATATGATAAACTTCTGGACACAGTTAATTGAAGTGCTTTGTCTGAAAAAAGTTCATGCTTGTTAGAAGTATTTGATTAATTGTTGCTGTCTGCAGCTTCCTGGTGTTGACCCGAATGATCCATCTGTGAAGGATCTGCTCTCTTCCATGCAAAACCAGTCCGAGGTGAGGCAAATTGCTCCGTCTATGAGAAGTCATATTTTTTCCTATTGCATATCCGTGTAGGTACAGCTTGTTTGTTAGCTTTCCTAAAGTGTTCATCTAATTCTTGAGGTCTTTGTTAGAATGTTCGTATTGGAGTTTCTTTTGGATATCATATTTCGGCATGACTGTATTTGTGATTTTCTTGCCCCTCATTTGGGATTGAGGTGTGATAGTGATTTTCGAATAGTGATATAGCCATATCGACCAGACGAAATAGCTTGGATTGTCTGGTTTTAAATTTGGTCCTTTGGAGTTCCGACTGATATTGTTATATGGTTGTTATCTTATGTCACTCCTTCGCCGTTTTACCTCTGTTGGAGGGATGAACTGATAATTGAACGAGATTCAGTATCCGCATTTGTCTCTGCTTTCTGAATAAATGGAGGGGTTGATCTGGTTTAGGATGTTGGGACATATGGATGATGCTGTACTCTTTTCTTGTTCTTTGATGAAGAAAAGAAATTTAGTTAAGAAAGAAAGAATGCACATGTTAAGGGCAAGATATCCTCCAAGGAAATAGAAAGCACACTATAAACTAAAATTAGAGAGCCTGTTTGTAGATCAACCAAGGCTGTCGTAGAATAGCCGCCAAAACTTTTGTCCAGATACAGCCATCTTATAACACTAAAAATTCACGGACGTGTAAAGGTCATTGAAAATTCTGGCGTATGTTATCCTTTGAGTCTCATCCCTTCTTTGCTATCCCAATATCCACCAGCGCAATGAAGCTCTTTCCTTCCCAACAGAGCTCCATGTTTTTACTATTGGAAACAAGAAATGTTTGGTGGGCAGTGATCCCCCATAGCGGGGAACCAGTAGCCAGTTGCGCGCATGTTCCTTCCCCTATAGCCTTCTACTTCTGGCAAGACTGTTGGCTGCCGGCAGTTGTTGCACCTGTTAGCAGATTGATTTTTGCCAAACTAGCTTGCCTTACTCTCTCATTGTGCCCATCTGCCAAGTTCCTTCTCCCTCGCACTCTCTCCCCTATCTCTCAGTCGTGGTGGTGTTGCTGACTTCTCCCACAGCATCATTCTACATCCAATATTTTTTTTTTTTTTTTGGGACTGGGAAAAGACAATAGAAAACCTACAGTCGCCTCGAATGACTGAGTCTGCCCGAATGCTAAGGTGTTGAATTGCATGCTAACTTGATGAAGCGTTTACTAGCTGGCCACTTTTTTACACAAGAAAATAATACTTGTACAAATTAAGAGTTGAACTTTGGAGCCTGTTGTGCTTGTGTGATCATTATTAGCATAGAGATTTGCTTCTCTCTCTCCCTTTACCTGCACCAGACAGTTATGTCAAAAACTGGGTCCTGATCACATTGATGATGCTGGTCGTTGCCAATGAGCCTTTGGTGAACGTGGTTAAGCCCACTACCAAATTCGAGGCCCAACAAGGGCAAAAAGGACCTAGATTCAAAACTTCTTTCTCCCGTGAACTTAAAAAGAGTGACTGATCGGTGCCTAATGTTTCAGACCCAACAGAAGAAGGATGAAGATAAGCCCCCAAAGGAGGACGAGAAAAAATGATGCCAACCTGGTATGGCTGTAACTGGTAGCTTAATATTTGTCACTTTTATTTTCATGGTTTAGGGGACTCTGTTCAGAGTGAGGCTTCCATGAGTGGATATCTGTTAAGAAGTGGGGCGACACTGTAAGGTGACTATTCTTGTTTCCTTGCTTAGTTATATTGTTGCTCAACATATTGAATTGTTTTAAAATTTTATTGACACTGGTTCTGGTTGTGAATCGATTTTCTATATGGTTTTTTTTATCATTTAGGTGTTTTTGCTGTTCAGTCTTTACCTCATAGGTTTCAACTTATATACAGTTATCCTAAAGTTTTATAAAACCTAAGAGGGTACCAACGTATAAGCACCGGATCCCATTAGAACGCCGAAGTTAAGCATGCTTGGGCGAGAGTAGTACCAAGATGGGTAACCTTCTGGGAAGTCCTCGTGTTGCACCCCTCAGGTTGGGGGTTCTAGGAAACAGCCTCACTCTGAAAGGGAAAAACTGCGTATATCCATCCCCCCTAGACCCTGCTTAGGCCGGAGCCCTTGGGAATGTTGTTGCATCCTAAAGTTTTATAAACTTTATCAATCAAGTATTTTCTGTCGAGATTTTGGTCAACTTTTGCCAGAAAATTCTAACCTAAAATATAATTGTGGCAATGTATAAATAACCTTCGTTAGAGTCTCTGATATTTTGCCGGATAATGACAACATAGCACGTGATTTCGATCATAATTATGTAAATGTTTTTTGTAATATGGCGAATTTTTGTCAAAGGCACTGCATTAGTGTTATCTAGAAAATTTTTTTAAATTTTATTGAAAGCTGGCTTAGGATGCCTAAGTGATAAGATTTTCAACCTTGGCTATTTCATTGGATATATTAAAAGTTTGGAATATCTAATTTGGATAAATTTCCTCTTTATCTCTCTTAGTGTTTTTTTTTCTTTTTTTTCTTTTTTTTTCTTTTTTGAAGTTAAGAGAATACTAGATAGACTATTGACATCTTCAAAGCTATCTAGCGTCTCCATGATATACCTTGTGATTATGTATACTTGCTGTGCGTCTTTTTCAGTCGGTTTGGAGCTTCAGTTTGCTTTTTGCATCTCTTTGTCTTGTTTAGGCGGCTTTGATTTTTTTCCCCTTTTTGTGCCCTTCTAGTGCTGGTGAAGTCTTTTAGCGTCTTTTAACATCTCCTGTTTTACTATGTTCTGTTTTTTGTTTGCGATGTCGGTTAGTTTCTCCTTACGTTGTGCATTTTTATGCATGCTGGTCAAGTCTTACTCTTGTAGGAGTGCCTGTTTTGTGTCGCGGCTTTTGTTGCTACCTATTGAGGAAAAAACCTGCCATGGACATTCATAGTCCCTCAATATGGCCTTTCACAATAATTAGGATATAATCTTCGAGAATCATACAGGTCTAGTTGGGGAGAAAGTGTTGGACGCCGGCTGTAATAAACAATAGAATCCGTAGTCAGTAAAATTAGGCGTATTAAACACATATTTGTATTTTTACGTTTAAAATGGATGTATATGAATGACTGTCAAAAATATGGAAAAATATGCAGTGTGTGTGTGTGTGTGTGTGTTAGGCGTCTAATATGTGTTTTATAACATATATTTGTATTTTTTCGAAATAAAAAGAGAAAAAAAACAATTGAAATTACTCATACTTAAACCTAATTTAAGTATCGATATCGCATATTTTTTTCAAAATGTCGCTTCAACTTTTAAATTGTTGACTTATATATTACTTTTTACTATTTATTGTGGTTCTTACTGTTGCTATCATGGTTAATACCATTACTTAGAAATCAAAATTTACAAAATTATTTGAAAAGTTGTTATAGATATTATTGCAATTATATATAAATTTTTTACACGTGAACGGACTTTTTGGCCAAATTTTTTATGTATAGAGCTAAATAATGCACTTATGTCTTAAATTTCATTTGATTCCCGTACCGTATTTTGCGAACTATGATATAATCACATTGCTTTCTTCTTTACGTTTAGATTTCCACCACCAAGATTACCTGTGTTAATATTATCATACCCTTAAGGCAACGGAAATCCGCCAATGGTTCGGGTCCAATTAGTATCCACAACTATACCACCTCGCTGAGATACACTATGAGCGTCAGGTTGGATTGATCATCAATCAAACGAAATACTTGTTGATCATTATTATTAACGAACACCCTTCCTATCCAATGGGGATTTTGGGCCAAACTTATGACACTCTTGGTTTCTTCCTCATTCTCTATGATTAATATTTTCTCTCTTAATAATAATTTAAGGAAAAAAAAATTCTAAATCAAGGTTGTGTTAGCTTTACAACAATAACAACAAACCCAGTGCCTCCAAGGACTCCCGCCTAAGCAGGGTCTGGGGGGTGGATGTACGCAGCCTTCCCCCTTCAGGAGGCTACCCTAAAGAGAGGCTGTTTCCGAGGAACCCTAGCCTGAGAAGCAGGTCCTCTGCATAGCGTTGGTCCTCATATTGTTGATAGCCTCACCAACCTCAGGTTGCTGTATCAGGAGTTCTCTAACCTCATAAACGTTTCTCCCTTCCCTAGTTTTTATAAGTTGTTCAATTTTTTTTCTTGTTTTTTTAGCTCAAAATAATTCTTTATTTTTTCAATGCCTAATAAATTGACAGTAGATAAGTAGTAAAAGATGAGGGATCGGTTTTGTAATTTGTAGAAAATGTGATGTATTGGATTTTGTTATAAGATTGTACTCTACTACAATAATTTCGTTATAAGAATGTATTTCACTAGAATTACTATTTAAGGCCCTATTTGGAAATAAAAATAAATTTTCTTTTTCATTTTTTGTTTTTCTTTTCTACTTTTCATTCTGAAAACATGTTTCAGAGTGAAAAATCACTAACAATTTTCCTATGAAGAAAACCAGAAAATGCATTCAAGGGATCAATCTTTTGAAAATGAAAATTTATTTTTTTTGAACACTAAAAATGAAAAATTATAGGTCATTAATAGTCACAAATATATAAACTCGATAATTAAATTCAAATCTAACTCAAACAATTAGGCTAATCGATCTCAAAATGACCCCTGTAATGAGGAGGATCTTTCTTTTTGGTTTTAAGGTACAGCATTCCCAGGTCTCCCTTGGCGCGTAGGTGTAGACTTCCCTATCTGTATGGCTAGCCACTTCATGACAATGATTTTATCGTGAATCGCTTTGGAGATCCGAAACCTGTTTTTTCCCCTGATATTTCACAAGAAACTTCATTTAAATTTAATGGCCAAAAAGAAATCGAAGTCGAAGATGGCTTCAGTAGATATCCTATTCATGAAATTTCATTATTGATTCTGGTACAAGTATTACTTTTTGATGCACAATTTTTAAATACAGATGACCTATTCATATTGCTTTTTTTCCAAAAAATAGCGACAAAATCGAAATACAAAATAGATACGTTGTATAAGTGAGACCTGAATCAACCCGTATGAAAATGAGGTCAAAACAATGACAATAGCAATAAAGTAACCAAAAAAAAAAGGGGATCATAGGACACTCATAGGCAAAAACCAACAAGCAACATGGCTACAACCATCACTAGAGAGAATAAACCCGGAATATGGGAAAGGGCCAATAAGTCAAAGCTAGGAGCGAGGTTGCCCGAGAATTTGGTCGACCAACACCTTAATCCATCATTATAATATACTAAACTGTAGCTGATTCATCACTATCAAAACCTACTCATATTGCTTAATCACATACAGTGTAAAAGTACTATTCATTATTGTATAGTCCAAATATAACCTACACATATGACATGTTCACTTTTGCATTTGTTGAGACATATTTACCTTTATACCCTCTTGTACAATGACAATACCGTTCATCATGGACCACCATACCTTCTCTAACTTACGAAGTGGAAATAATGTATTTGTTTTATCGTGTGCTCACATTACTGGAATTAACTTTTGTCACCTTACTGTATAGTTCAACGTCACTTTAAAAATTGGAAACCTAGACCTAAGCATATCGAAAGCACACTATTTACATTCCGCAAAGATGATTGTCATAAAACAACTCACATGGTCCTTTTATGCGTCCTCAACCTTTAAGGGTGGGTTGTGGATTAGAGGTTAAAATTGATGACAAGGGCGTCAGAACATGAGAGAAAGAGAAAGGGTGGAGTGAGTAAAAATACAAAGTTAAGGAAGCCGAGAGTTAGAGAAAATATAAAGAAACTTGTAGATAATACAGAAATGGAAAATTCGGACAACATGTACATTTTAATTTGTTTTCCAAATTTTTCACAGGAGTAAGAAAATTTGGAAAACTATTTTCGAGGGCTTCTTAACAACTTCTCGAGCTTTCCAATTCCAAGAAAATTTCAATTTCTAAACAGCCTCTAAAATTTTTAAATAATTTATTCATCTTTTTTTATTCAAAATAATCATTCATATTTTATTTTATGACCAAATTGGTTTCCTATCTGATGACTATTATTATGTATAGATTAAAAGATGTGGAAACAAATTTTCTTCATTAAGAAACTATGAGATAATCTGCGGAAAAAAAGATCAGAGATGTATCTAACAAAATTACAAAAGAATTGTAACATTCTCTCACCCGCATTTCCGGATTCTCTTTCCCCTTTCCTGTGTTGTGGGCTCGGTACCCCTCCTGTCTACTCTTACTTGGTACCTTGCTCGCACCGCATGAGGGGGGAGATTTTCCCTTCCTGTCCTCCACCCTCTCCAAGGTCGTGGTTTCATCTCTTGTGTGGTGTTTCTGGGTGTGTATCTGTTTTGGCTCCTTTCGTTGCCCTGCTTGTTCTGGTCTCCTCCTGTGTTTGTGTTTTTGTATAGTGTTGTTATTTTTTTTTTCGTGTTGTTTTTTTTCCTGTTTGTTCTAGTCTTTTTTTTGTGTCCACTATTGTTTTTTTCCTGTTTTTGTTCTGGACTCGCCTAGTCTAATTGTCTATATGTACTACGACTATGCCGATAATTATCGGAAAAAAAAAATGTCATAGTTGGAAAAAAAGAGAGAGAGAAATAAAAAAGAACCTGAAAAATAGAAAAAAGCACGCCCGGTGGGACTCGAACCCACAATCGTCTGATTAGAAGTCAGACGCCTTATCCATTAGGCCACGGGCGCCCCTACGTCTCCTATTTTTACCAACAGTTTTATATTATATAATTAGAAATGTATAGGATAATATTAGTGCCGCAACAAAATTGTTATTACTGTAGTAAGATTATTTTTTTAAGACAATTTTATGGCTTTAATTATTTATAAGTTATTATTTCTCTATCAATAATAATTTTTGTCTGATAATAACAATTTTTAATTTGGGTCCTCAGAAACAACCTCCCTTCAGGGTAGCTCCTGGAAGGGGGAAGGCTGCATATATCCACCTCCTGAGACTCTGCTTGTGCGGGAGCCTTTTGAGGCATTGGGTTTGTTGTTGTTATTGTTGTAATAACAACTTCCAATTTATTAGGGCGTGTTAGAAAAAATAAAAATTATTTTTTTAAAGTCCCATGGTAAAAAAAATATAATTTTTTAAGAATTAGTTTCTTTTATAGAATCAATATTTTCAAAATTATGATTGAGGATATTTTTCTCTTTAAAAACTATTTAATTCTACTTTTGATTTTATCTTGAGAAGGAACACAATTTTTTCATAGAAACTTGTTTTTATTTAGAACACCTTATAGGTTCGTCAAACGTCTAAAATTTTTAATAAAATAACATTTGTTATTAAATAAAACCTATAAATTATATTAATCTTTATCATTGTAAAAAAAAAAAAAAAAGATTTTATTGACTTTTCTTAGGTTGACTTGGTAATCAAAATATTATTCGCCTTTTAGTTAGGTCTCGAGTTTAAAGATTACAAAACCCTTTTTCTCAATTGTCATTCCTCTTAAGGAATTTGTAAAGAAAAGTTGGCTGGAGACGATTCATCAAGACCTAATCTACCTAAACCTAAGACTGGAGATGGCTCTGATAGGACACGTTAGAGGGCTAGCATAAGGGTAGCGGAGGTGGCAGAGTAGAGTAGTGTAAGGAGTGGCTAGTAGTTTGGGATCCTTAGGTAGGCATAACCTCGAGTGTAGTTTTTGAGGCTAGCTTAGTCTCTATTCATGCTACTTCTTCTCCTCCTCCTCCTCCTCCTTCTTCTTCTTCTTCCTCCTCCTCTTTTACTTCTTCTTCTTCTTTTCCCTTCCTTTTTACTTCTCCTCAAAAGTCATTGGTAATTAATTGGTGGTTCATTTGCAGGCACTCAACTACTTCAGGTTGGGGGTCCCCGGAAACAGTCTCCTTTCCATCTGCAAGGGGTAAGGCTGCGTACATTACCCCCCCCCTCCCCCCAGGCCCTACTTTCTGCAGGAGCCGCAAGGCACTGGGACTGTTGTTGTTGTTGTCAAGCTTCGTTTGTTTTGAAAGAAACTTTTTTCTTTGTTCATTTTATTATGGATAAGTACCAAAGACACACTCGAACTATTGGTTAAAGTTAACGTGACACTCAAACTTTTAATTTCATTAAACACACCACCCAATTATTGGTTAAAATATACATGACTCCCTCAACTTTTAATTTTACCAAAAATAACATTAAATTATTAATCAAAATTAATGTCATTCCTTCAATTTTTAACTTCTAACTTTTAAAGTCATGGAGGAAAATATTTTTCATGTCATATCTCTCACATTAATGTTAACTTGGCGCAAGGTGAATCTCTTATAAGATTTTAGAATGAAGTCGGAAGATACAAATTTGAAAAAAATTCCATTTAAAAATATTTTATAAAGTAAAATATCAGGTAATGTTTTACCAAATCTTGTATAATTTTTGAAATGAAACCAAAAACATAACAATTTTGAAAGAAATTTTTACTTGAAAACATTTTTTGAAGTAAAATATTAGTTAGCATTATTATTAAAGAAAAACTATTAATTTCATAATAAATATATAAATTTTGTAATTATATTATTTGTTATATTATTGTTCTAACCATGACATTCTTTTATTCTGATATTAACCCTTGTTTGACAACAGGATACTGAGGGTAAAGATTTACTCCTGTTTGACAAATTATTTTGAACGTTAAACCGCTAGTCCCTTTACTCTAGTTTTCTTTAAACCTCAATTCGTGGATACTCGGGAAAAAGACAAAGTCAAAAAGAATTTGAAAATTTTGGCTTAATTTTAATTATAATTCATTTCACGTTTACTCCTTTATCCAAATAAGGTAAAATAATATTTAACGTCACTTTTTTTATCCTTGTTTACTTCACTTTATCCCCTTTTAATTAATTGTTAAACAAAGTGTAACAATGGAGTTATTACATCATTGATCCCTTATTTTTTTAAATTTATTAAAATTAGTGCCCCCCCCTTTTTTTTTCCCCTAAATTGGCTTCTCTTTCATCTTTATAATTTTGTTTAAATTGATCTCTTAACTTTTTAATTTTGTTTAAATTAGTCTCTTATCTTTTTTTATTTAAAATGGTCCCTTATATTTTATTTTGTGATAAAATTAGTCCCCCTTGTTATAACTAAAATTAGATAAAAATTAAAAAAATAAAAAATTAATTTTGTTATAAAATAAAAGATAAGGGACTATTTTAAATAAAAGAAAAAAAATAAAGGGTCAATTTTAACAAACTTAAAAAAAAAAAAAGATTAATTTGAAAAATAAACGAAAAGGGACCAATTTAAACAAGATTGAAAACATTAAACATCAACTGTGTAAATAACTCAGCAACAGTGCCCAAGATCAACTGTATAAATGACGGGATAATCATGCAAGCGGAGCAGATAATAGAGATTGAAAAAATAGTAAGTTTGAATTTTGATGGTTTTGAGCTCCTTATGGTGGCAGATTTGCTTGCTAAATGAGGTGGATGGGTTTGTGGTTGAGGCTTCAATTCTGCTCCTATTTTCCGTATTATTTGTTGACTTTTCTTCATTTGGATTCCACGTCTGAGCTTGTTCTTAAGCGCCTTGTTTGGCTTGTGCTTGGTGTTCGTTGTGTTCTGTTTGGGTGTTTTGCTTTTTGTTTCCTGTTTGATCTGGTCTCTTTTTTATATCAACATTCGTTTACGGAGTGACTAAGGGCTCGTCTTTTCGAGTTACCTGTTTGTACTACGGCTATGTTGATATCTACCGAAAAAACCAACGCCCAAGATACTTTAATAAAAGAGTTGTAATGGTAAAGATGTCTTTCTTGTGCTCCAATCCAAGCGTACCTAAACCCCAACTCATTTGTGATCTTCGTCAGAGAGAGAGAGAGAGAGAGGGAGAGAGGGAAGGAGAAAATCGCATTGTATTGAATCAAATCGCATAATCACACACGGCGGTGGAGTCCAAGAGATAGAGAAACTGAAATGGCTCGATACGACAGAGCAATAACGGTGTTCTCGCCGGACGGCCACTTATTTCAGGTGGAGTACGCGCTTGAAGCTGTCCGCAAGGGCAACGCCGCCGTTGGGGTACGCGGCACCGACACCATCGTCCTCGCCGTCGAGAAGAAGTCCGCCGTCAAGCTCCAAGACTCCCGGTCCTATTCCTCTCTCTCTCTCTCGCTTTTCATCTTTGTATCTGATGATCTTCAGCTTTGTTTTCCATTGATTTGACGAATTGCTAATTTGGGAAAAAATGGGTTTTAGGGTTTGAAGAGAAAACATGGGAGTAATGTGAATGTGAGGGTAAAATTAGTAATGATCGAGCAATCTTGTAGTTATTATTCATTATATGTGCTGACAATAATAACTGATGACTGTTTATAATATGACGCTGTCTCTAATTGTGAAGCGTCTGACATTGAGTTGATGGAATGATAATTTGGGAAGACTGGGTGTTAGGGTTTTAAGGAAGAAAAAAATGGGAGTAATATTACTGTTGGCACAAAATTACTGATGTTTGAACAACTTTGTCAAACTGTTGGGTTTATGTGTGGAGCCTTGTTTATAAAGTAAAGGATTGTGCCAATCAGATTTAGACCCATGACACTCTAGAGTTTTAGTGTGAATGACTCTATGTATACACTAAGGCTGTGTATGTTGTATTAGGATTGAGAGTTGAGATACTTGATGTAATTATCCAGAGATATAGTGGAATTATTGTGGGGCGCTTCAGCTCAACCACGTAAATCCCGCTGCTATCAATTTTAATAGCCAATTTCCATTTGTTTGTGATTACTATTTCGATTTAGGGTTTCGATGTTTGTGGGTGGTCCTACCAGAAATCTCGTAGCTATTTACAACAATTCACATCATTGCTTTAGCAACAACAATTTTTGCCCTTGTATTAACAACCAGAAATGGAACAATGTTGGACATAGCCTCCCTTTAGGAGTAGCACCTTAAAAGGGTAAGGCTGTGTACATCCCACTCCCCCTAAACCTTGCATATGTGGGAGCCTTTGAGGCACTAGGTTTGCTGTTATTGTTGTAGAAATGGAAATAGGACTTATTATAATGTGATGATGTCTCTAGATGTGAAACTTCGGACATTGAGTTGATTGATGGACTAGAGAAGTAACTGCATTTCTCTTAATCAGTTCTCTTTAATTTCCTGCTTCTCAGTTGGTTGAATCTCTTACTAGATTGGGCTATGGTGTTAATTTTATGTGTTTTTTTCCCCCTGAATTTTAGCAAGTGCTATGTGAAAATTGCTATTATTTGTGATTAAGCGAAATTTGCTCTTGGCTTCACTGCTTTATTGTTTCTTTTGCACCCTTAACGCCAGCTTGTTTATGTTAGTATAAAAAAGTTTTTGGACGTTCACCTATCAACTTAAAATTTTGGGAGAGTTAGTTCCTTGACATGATAGTAAAGCCTTGTTGACTGAAAGTTTAGGAGTTGGAATCCCAACAGCTCATTCTAAATATTACTACATTTCAAACATAAGGTACGAATGGATCTGTGCATTCTTCACGCTTTAAGCTCCATGGGCATTTGTGTGAGAAGACATGTTAGAGTATGAAACTATTTTTCGAACTTCGCTTATCAACTTAAGCTATTGGGAGAGTTGATTCCTTGATAGTTTATTCGCAATGAAAATTTTGCTGGGTAGCACAAGCAGGTACCATACGCGAAAGCTTGAGATGCTGTTGTTTTATGTTGAAGTAGCTAATGCTTGCAATGCCAATGCCATTACACCATCCAGAAACGAAGAGCAATGTGATTACTTGGTCTGTGCACTTGTTTCCCGCAACTATGTAGCACCATTGATTACAACAACAATCATCGCAATGCCTCCCGGGCTCCCACATAAAGCAGGTTTCCCCCTCCCCCTCCTATGCAGCCTTACCCCTTCAAGGTGCTACCTAAAAGGGAGGTTGTGTTCGGGGACCCCCAACCTGAGAAGCACAAAAGGCATAAAAGCAAAAAGTATCTAAGCACAAAAGTGTAAAAGCATAATAGCATAAAAGTATAAAAATAATGGCACAAAGTAAGCATATAGAAGGCATAAAGCGGCAATTGGTAATATAACAGTTCACAGCCATATCAAATAAATCCGACAGGTGGGCATATAAGCGTAGTGGCACTGGTGATAGCTTGTGTTAGCTAAATTGTGCTCCTAAATTCTAATTCGTTACATTGGCTACCCTTATGCTAGCCCTCCACTAAGCTTCATTTAAGGCTATCCCTTCATGTAGGTTTAGGTGAGTGAGGGCGTGTCTGATCGTCTCCATCCATCTCTTCTTTGGCCTGCCTACCCCTCTCCTCCTGAGCATAGTATGGAGTTGTTCACATCTCTTAACAGGGACAGTGGTCGGTCTCCTCCTAACATGTCCAAACAGCTGCAAATGTTGCTCCCTCAATTTATTTTCGATCGTGGCCATGCCCGATTTGCTTCTTATGACGTCATTTCTGATTCCATCCTTCCTTGTGTGTCCACATATCCACCACAACATCCTCATCTCCGCCACCTTCAGCTTATGTGTATGCTGCTGTTTCATTGGCCAACACTCCGCACCATATGTAGCACCATTGATTGGAAAGTAAAAAAGTATTCGGGTTTGATGAAATGGTTGTTGCTTTCCGCTCCTGTAATAAATTGTTTGTTTGGAATTATTAAATAAAAATCTTTATATGGATAATAGATATTCTAATAGACGGAGCCTAGTTCCTGAACTATTAAATAAAAATCAACTGTTGAGGAAACTTTGCTTGGAGATGAAGAAAGGTTGAAACACTATGGCTTGTTTAGAAACAGAAAACAATTTCTATTTTTATTTCGATTTTTTCTTATCTATTTTCCATTTGGAAAGTGTCTTTAGGAGTGGAAAATCGTTAATGGTTTTCTAATATAAAAAATTGTTAAATACATTCAAGTGATTCTAGTTTTTTAATTTTCTGAAAGTCAAAAATTATAGACATTAGTACTTGTAAATCTGTTCCAATAATCCGATTTGAACTAGATCTGGACAATTAGGATAACCGATTTGCAAATAATTAGTTTGAGTATAAAGCAACATATACAGTGCCCCAAGGGCTCCCGCCTGGGGGGCAAATGTACGCAGCCTTCCCCCTTCAAGGTATTACCCCTGAAGAGAGGCTGTTTTTGAGTGCCCCTAACCTGAGGGTGAGGACTTTCCAGGAGGTTATCCATCTTGGTACTGCTCTCGCCCAAGCACGCTTAACTTCGGAGTTCTAATGGGATCCAGTGACGGCATGTTGGTACCCTCTTTGGTCTGATTAGTTTGAGTATGATCCATGAAAAATTAAGTATCGGTTTGGGTACAGATAAGGAGACCAACCACCGTTCCTATTAATAGATGCTAACAACTCCATAGTACGCTTGAGAGGAGAGGGAAAGGCAGGCCAAAGAAGAGATGGATGGAGACGATTTGACACGAGCTTACCCACCTAGACCTACATGAGGAGATAGCCTTAGATAGAGCTCAGTGGAGGGCTAGCATAGGGGTAGTCGATGCAGTGGTTTAGAATAAAAGAGCATAATTTAGTTAACACTAGTGCCCTTAGGCTTATATGTCTACGTATTGGATTTACTTGATATGGCTGTGAGCTGTTTTATTGCCTATTGTTGCTTTATGCTTGGTCTGCACCGTTGTTTATATGCTCTCATGCTCTTATGCTCTTATGCTATTATGCTTAGATGCTTTTATTGCTTTTTGCTTTTATGCTTTTCAAGTTGGGGGTCCTCGGACACAGCCTTCCTTTAGGGTAGCACCTTGAAGGGGTAAGGTTGCGTACATCCCATCCACCCAGACCTTGCATATGTGGGAGCACTTGAGGCATTTGGCTTCTTGTTGTTTTTGTTGGTTTGGGTATAGATACTCCCATTGGAATGCGCAATTTTAAAGTGCAGACTATCTACTCATAATTTTGTTGGCAAAGGGGTTGAGAGAGAGAGGAAGAGAAGACTGAAGTGAAGAAAAAGAAGAGAAGGGTGGAGAGGAGAAAGAGAAATAGAAGGAAATTGAGAATAAAAGGCAACTAGAAACCTGTCGAAGTTTTTCAGTTTTTTTGAAAAAATTTCCACAAAAACTGGAGAATTCTATTTTGATGCATCTCTATGTTATCCTACACAAATAATATCTTTTCTCTGTCATATGATGCTGCTGAAGTTGCAGCATCAATGTCAATTGATCATCTGTCAAACTCATGAAATGGTTTGCCTTTCCCGTAAAAAAAACTTTTACTTCCATCAATAGGCATTGAGTGTCACAAAGAACAACTAGCCATCTCACTCCGGGGACCCTTTTTGCATTTTACCAGTTTGGGGCGGCTGGTGACGATGAGGAGATAGAATCGAGCTTGTTGCTAAGGTCCATCTGTAATATTCTAGCAGAAAGGGAAAAAAACTCTGTAAGTTGGTCACCCAGTCTATATGCATGCAACAACAACAAAAAAAAACCCAGTGCCACTATGTCTATATACATGCACGGTTTCTGTATTGTGATGTTTACAGTGTTCTATTGAGAGTCTGAAAGTGGTAAAGCCATTTTTCTGGGGCTGTTCCTGCCTCTCATTTCTTCTTGTCTGATTGTTACGCTCTCCAATTATCGGATTTGGTGAATGTTCCCATCTCCTGAAGATATGATTTAGATTTTGCTGGATATTTCCCCTATTTTATTCATTATGTCTCGTGTTTCACTTATTATCTTATCTTTTGCATTTGATTTATTATCTTTTAGGATTTCATAGTTAGGTCTACCATATCTATAAGTAAGGGGGTGAAATGTAACCTGAATTCATGATTAGTGAAGGAAGTGTTCTCATTCCTTGTTATCTTAGTCTTTACTTTAATTAGCTTAATTAGATTTTAGTTATGTAACTAAGATTGTGCGTTATTCAATAACCCAAGGTTTAACTTGGTCGATCGCTATTTGTATTTTTGTTATGCAGGAGTGTTAGAAAAATTGTGAGCCTTGACAATCATATTGCCTTAGCATGTGCTGGCCTGAAAGCAGATGCCCGTGTCCTTATAAACAGGGCACGTATCGAGTGCCAAAGCCATAAGCTTACACTGGAGGATCCAGTTACAGTGGAGTATATCACTCGTTATATCGCAGGTCTTCAGCAAAAATACACCCAAAGTGGTGGTGTTAGGCCATTTGGCCTTTCAACTTTGATCATAGGATTTGACCCCTACTCTGGATCGCCAGCACTATATCAGACGGATCCATCTGGCACGTTTTCCGCTTGGAAAGCTAACGCAACAGGAAGAAACTCCAACTCGATGCGAGAGTTTTTAGAGAAGAACTACAAAGAAACTTCTGGACAAGAGACTGTCAAGCTTGCTATTCGTGCACTGCTCGAAGTAAGTGATGTTGAATTCTATTAATATTGTGCACCATGGATCATTTTTGAGGTAAGAAAAACACTAGGGAGCTATCTATAGATAGCCTGACCTAGTGCATAGTGATGGGTAATCTCGTGAAGGGCATGACTCATGCTTCCATGTTTCCTCCCTTGACCTTAGTATTTGTAACTGGTCAATGCCACCCAATCAACTGCCGTATTATCTTCTCCAAAAACATGAGAGGTACAAAACATGGCAAAGCTTTGGAGCATCTTCCAAATATCTTGAATGATAATTCTGTATGCCAGGGGCAACTATACTCTTCGACGACCTTCAATACCACTAGGTTATCTCCCTTAATATGGACATATGCCTAACTCGCATCTCCATGCGCCTATAAATTGCATCCCGAGTTGCCATCGCTTCCGCAAATGGGACCGATGCTTTCCTAGTTCATCATTTATAATCAAAAGTATATTTTAGCCTTTCTTTGTTTTTGTATGTCCAATGTGTGCCCAAACCTCTGCAGGTTGTTTGTTTTGGTAAGCTGGATTCAGATTTGACCTTGGATCTCTTGTCTTAGAGCCTCAACTTTTGTGGTATTGTTTTATCAATGGCAAAGGCCTCCTTTCATGCATTTCTGAGTCAGGGAGTACTGAAAGTAGTTTATTTTTCCGTTTTTGCTTTTTGGGTTGGGGGCCCTTTATTACCAACCTCTCTTTAGGGTAGCCCTAGCACCTTGTAGGGGTAAGATTACGTATATCTTATCCTTCCCAGATCCTGCCTTGGCGGAAGCCGTTTGAGGCACTGGGTTTGTTATTGTTCTTGGAGTACTGAAAGTGGTTAAAGAAATAATTGTGATGTATATGTTGTGACTCCATTATTGACCTAGTTATTGGTACTGTAGTTACTGTTTTCATAAGAATTTGAATTTTTTTAAGCTTAATGATGATTATCAAGTTGGAATTTATGACCTTGATCACAATTTTCATAACATCCAGTTCAAAACAGCTTTTTCTAGGGGAATCTTGTTAAATTCATGCACTTCTGCGCAAGTTAGTAACTGCACATCCTTGCTGAAGAGCTGAATCCATATGCTTTACATATGCTGAATTGCTCAAGTTTTGTTTTGAATACATTAATCCTTACTATAACAAGGATGCTATCCATGATGCATCACAATACCATTTACTTTCACCCGTGTAGCCTACCCCATGTAGTGGAGTTATTTACTCCGTTGGTTCCTGATGTTTCTAAGCGTGTTCAAGTTGGTCTCTTATCTTTTCTTTTGTTCAAAATAATCCATAATATTTATAGGTTGGTTCAAATTGGTCCTTCATCCTTTTATCTTGTTTAAAATAGTCTTTTATGTTTTGTTTTAAAACAAACTTGGTCTCCCATTTTTTCAATTTTTACCCGGTTGTGGTCATAAAATGAAGGACTTTTTGATAAAATAAAACATTAAGGACTGTTTTGAACAAAAGAAAAGACGAGGGACTAATTTGAACAAAGTTACAAAAATTAGGAACTATTTTAAACAAAAGAAAAGATGTAAGACTAATTTGAACAAGTTTAAAAACACCAAGGACCAACAACTCCCACCTAGTGGGAAAAAGGCGCAGATTGTTGTCATTAGAAGATGTCACAACCATTGATAAGCGACTCGTTTCCTCGTAGGTAGTAGAGAGTGGAGGTAAGAACATAGAAATCGCAGTGATGACAAGAGAACATGGACTGCGACAGCTCGAAGAGGAAGAGATTGACGCTGTCGTTGCTGAGATTGAAGCGGAAAAGGCAGCAGAAGCTGCGAAGAAGGGTTCTTCTACCTCTAAGGAAACATGATTTCTTCGCTTCTTCCTTCATTGTAAGTTTCCCCATCTTGCTGACATTGGTGTAAGAACTAGCTTGGTTTCTGTTTAAATGTATTTTCCTTTTTAGTTCCAAAGTATTTACTAGCGGGGGATTTTGGATTAGCGGATGCTGTTTGGTACTTATAATTGGTGTTGATTATTCAGGCTCTGTTTGGAACTTAAAAAAATGTTGCGAAGGAAAAGGATTTGAAGGGAAGCAAATTTTTTTTTTTTTTTTTTTTTTTTTTTGGAATTCATGAAAAACGAGAAGGAAAAATTTGTTTGAGGAAAATCGTTTTCATCTTAAAATGAACTGGAAAACTAAAAGAAAGTCGCGGCCCGAACTCACTTCAGCTTACTCCAGACAATGTTCATTCCAGCTTGTCATTCTTATCCCTTTCATTTGCAATTCATCTTTTCTCAACCTTTTAATCTGTAGCCTCTGATTTTCTTAGAAACGTACTTTTTTTTCCTTGACATCTTAAACAAGGAAAAAGAAGTCATTGCAACAACCACCAGCTAGAGCCTTTACAGGCTCCCACCATGGGTGCTACCCTGAAGGGACGAAGAGCCTCCAACTTTAAAGAGAAAAGAAAAGAAGGAACCATATAAAAAAGATTCAAATAAAGCTTTACCAGGCATGTAAGCAACAATAAAATAATAATAATAGAAATGCATCGGTGTGCTTCTACTCCTAACCACTGCCACAACCACAACCACAACCACTAGTATTTTTAGCTGCCACTGAGCTCTATTTAAGACCATCTTTTCGGCAAGGTTTAGTTGGGTAGTGTTATGTTTAATCGTTCTCATCCAACTTCTCTTCGGCTTGCCTTTACCTTTCTTCTAGTGCTTATTATGTAGTTGTTTACATTTTTTGACACGGGTGGTAGTCGGTCTCCTCCGGACATGTCCAAAACATTGTAGATGTTGCTCAGCCAACTTATCTTCAATGGGAGCTACATCTAATCTGTTCTTTATAACGTCATTTCTGATCATGTCCTTCCTAGTATGCGAGCCCATCCATTGCACGATTCTCATTTCCGCTACTTTTAACTTATGGATGTGGTGTTGTTTAACTGGCTAACATTTTGCACCATATGACATGGCCGACCTTACTACACCTTTGATTTTTGCCGCTAACTCTCTATCTAAGGAAAATGGAACCCATGAGGTTAGCTTGACTTGAAGTTTAATGAGGTGGATTCATTATAATCAGCTTGAGTTTGAGCTGAACTTTTTATGTTTAACAAGTTTCAAGCCGAGTCGAGGGAACGGTTTTCATGTAAAACTTTACTAGGCGGAAATCTTACATCCAAAATTAAAGAGAGTTGTAAAATAGCTCGATGAAAATCAAGGATGTTCTTGGTATTGTTTTTTTAGCTATATTTTGGTCTTTGAAAATTTGGAATAATAGTTTGAAAAATAATATTTTTATATATTTGTTTTTTAATTAGTTTCTTTTTCTTTTGAGTGAAAACTCATGAAATTAAAATATAAAATAATTTTCTGCACCCGTGATTTATAATTTTAAAAAAATGATTTCAAAGAGACTTTAATGCTTTGTTTGCTTGAAATAGGAGTTACGATTTTGGAATATCAATTTCAATTCTAGATCTGATTGAATTGGAATGACAATGAAATTAAAATTACATTTTTTTTGAATAATTAGAGGAGTAAGAGGAGTTATCTCGGGTTCGGGAGAAATTGAGTTAGATTATTTTAAGTTTTGGGTCAAATAGGTTGAGTTTCAATTAGGTTGGATCATTATGTGTTCGAATCATTTCGAATTTCGATCAACTTGGGTTAAGTTTATATTTGGGTAGGGCCATTTCATATTTGAGTCATCTTGAGTTTTAGGTTAATTAGGTTGGGTTATTTCAGTTTTGAGTTAGCATAGTTTGTATTGGAGTTACGTTGTCATTTTAGATCTCGGTTTTTGGTCATTTTATATTTTAGGTTATCTTGGGTCATATCAAATTATCACGGAGGCAAATTGGCATAGGGTAATTTTGAGTGTGCATTATCTTAGATCTTGGTTCAATTAATTTGTCACTTTGGGTTTCACTTAGCTAGTTTGGGTCACTATCAACTTGGGCCCAGGTCAGGTAAGACTGGTCACTTCAGAATTTGAGTCAGACTGGGTTGACTTGGATCATTTTGAGTTTTAGGTTGAATCTAGGTTCGATCGAATCTTTTGATTTTGAGTTATCTTGAGTTTTAGGCCAATCGATATGGGTTATTTTAGGTTTGAGATGAATGAATGAGATTAATGTGAAATTGCGTATCCTTTTCCCCTTCCCTAAAGAGTTAGGATGTTTGGTTCCAAGTTAAATTGGAATTATAATTTATAGTTCAACAGGTGAATCAAATAATAGAATTAAAATTTAAAACTCTAATTTAGTTTTAATCTCAACTATGCTCGTTCTGATGCACTGGACAGATCTAAGGTTCAGAGTGATGGATGAAATTGGAGCCTGGAATTAGGTTGACTCGAATTGGGATCCCAAGTTTCAATTGTGCTGTTTGGTTTACTTGTTGGAATTAGAATTATAATTTCATTGTCTACTTCCATGAAATTGAGCGACATATATTTCAATTTATTGTTGTCGGAGAATGGAATTATAATTCCATATATCCTTTTTTGATCTAAAACCTAAAATGAACTAATTCAATTACCTAAAAACCCAAGATGACTTGAACACTGAACATCTAATCCGATATAAATACGACATGAAACTTAAATAACCAAACTTGAATGACTTGAACCGGAATTGACCTGATCTTATCTGATGCTAGCACTAACTCAAAAGTTAGAACTGACTTAACTCAATAGATCCAAAGTTCAGGATGACGCCAAATTGTAATAATCCTATCTGACTTGGACTCGACTTGAATCTAATCCAAATAAGCTGATTTAAATCTGAGATAAACTGGCCTAATTGACCTCTAATCTAATGATGACTCAAACTAAAAATTTTCTGGCCGACTCAGTACGACCTAACTTAAAACCCTATTGTGCAAATCCGAATCTCAAATTAAACCACCTCCATTTGACTATAAAATCCAAGATGATTTGAGCATAACATGATCATACCTAACTTAAATCCAATTGAAGTTGAATCACTGAAAACTCGACATGAGTCAAACCCCAAATGATTTCATCTTACATAAACCAGTTGCTAGTTGACTCAAAACCCAAAACAATTTAACTTGATCGACCCAAAACTTAATACGATTAGCTATGAGAATTAAAATTCTAACTTTTAATTTTCTTTATTATCTAAACAATAAAATTTTAATAAAATTATAAATTTATAGTCTAATTTTAATTAAATGTGTCAAACTCACAGAAAATGAAATGAATGCACATGTGTTAAGAAAGTGGAAGGACTTTTTGTGGGGAAGGAGAGAACGTGTAACTTTATGCGAACCTTATCCACCATGAATTGAAATTAAAAGCTTTCATTTTTATGCCTTTATTATTATTAGGATAAATTATAAAAAATCCTCCTAACTTGTGCTTCAATAACAAAAAATTCCCTCACTAATAAAATCACTCACTAAACCCCTTAACTTTTGAAAAATTTTCACTTTGCCCCTAAATAACTTTTTTTAACCATTTTACCCTTCAACAAAAAAAATAAAAATTTATCTCATAATATTTTTTTGAAAAATTTTAAAAATACTTTTTATCTTCTGAACTTATATAAAAATATAAAATATTTAATTTTTGTCTAATAATATAAAACTTTTTTCTAAAAATGAAATTAAACATTAAGGGCAAAATAATCAAAAATAAGTTGCATGGGGTTTAGTGATAAAGTTTAAAAAGTGAGGGGATTTTGTGAGGGGAGTTTTCTATTTTTAAAGCAAAAGATAGAAAAATTTTTTGTAATTTATCCTTATTATTATTATTATTATTATTATTATTATTATTATTATTATATGCTGCTGCGTGCCGTCCCTCAAATCATTAAGTCAGCCCCTCTCATTTAGTCAACCCTTTCACTTCTTACATTTTTTCTCTACCTTTATATTATATAATATTCTCCCCGATTTATGATTAAAAATAAATATATTTATATATTATATTTATGGTTAAATTAAATGATAATTTATTTTATATTTTGAAATTTCAATGTAAGTAGATGATAAATGCTTATTCAAATCCCTGATGGATTTTGTGATGATTTAATGATTTTTATTTTTACTTTAAACAATCGGATTCTAGACCCTTAGAATTTAAGAATTAGAGAAGGAATGATATGAAAAGGTAAACTTTGCTTTAGTATATAAGATAAAACTTTTCTATGGCAATAATAATAACATTCCCAATGTCACAAGGGCTCTCGCCTAAGTAGCTTAGAGGGAGGTGGATGTTCGCAGCCTTCCCCCTTCAGCAGGAGGTCACCTATTTCGGCACTATTGTTACACAAGCACGTTTAATTTTGGAGTTCTAATAGAATTCGGTGCTTACATGTTAGTGCTCTCTTAGGTATAAGATGAAACTTTTCTATATGTTTCAATAATGTCGGTATTATATTATTGGTTTGTAAAGAAAAGTTACATAAAAGAGAACTTTAAAAGTTGAATATGACATGCAATTCATTGGATTACACGATAAAGGAGTTTACGTCCCCACACATATCCTTTGCATTTTGATTGGATGATTTTGGCAAGTTAATTCTAGTTACTTTTCATTAACTATCCTACAATAAAAAAAAATGTTGCTTTCATTTACCGTAGAAGTGATACGTATTCAAATTAGATATTTGGATCTATAATATTAGTATAGTCTAATAAGTAATATAGTGGGTTCCACCTAAAGAGAGGATATTCTACAAATAGAAGAAGCTGTTGTAATCCTAAACATCAAACGAAAATCAATGTCATCTTTATATTTTCTCTATGTCTCTCTTTATTTTTAGTATTTTAATGCTTTCTTTTCTAGATTTTAGTTTACTTCGACTTGGGTTTGTATCAAAAAGATTAAACCACGACAGTAGAAATATGCAGTATACGAGAAAGACTTTTAAAGCAATCCAAGAGTCGGAAAATAGGGCCAACTGGTCCAAAGCATCCAATGAAAATCAGTGTCGTCTTTACCAATGCTCTACTTAACGCCAACACTAATGCCATTCGATTACTGCTATACCGAATATTAAAACTAATAATAAACACGAAATGTCAAGACACAATGAGTCATAATTACAACAACAATAACAACAGACCCAGTGCCTCCTGGGCTCCCGTCTAAGCGGGGTCTGGGGGGTCGATATACGCACCCTATACCCCTTCAGGGTGTAACTCTGCCGATAGGCTGTTTCCGAGGATCCCCAACCATATAGGGTTGGTAACGCGAGGACTTATCAGGAGGTCACCCATCCTGGTATTACTCTAGCCCAAGCATGCTTAATTTCGGAGTTCTAATTGGATATGGTGCATTAGTGCCTGGTAAATGAATCCTAATGAGTCATAATTACCAAGACATAATAATACACTAATTGTCCCCTTAAAATTGTAATTTTGTAAGTAAAGTTATTCTTGTGGGTTTTTTTTTTTTAATATTTTTAAGACAGGTTTGGAGAAGATTAGGTCCACGTTTATTACTAATGACAAATAGGGCCCACCGTCACCCCAAAAACAACAATTTTGGAGCCCTAAATTTGGGGTGTTAATGGTTTTTGTTAATCATATCGAAGAGTATTTCAGTTCCGTTAATTATAACAAAAATACTTAAAAATATCTAATCATTACCGTGACTGAAAAGACTAGCTAACAGACTTTTGGTAAATCAGTAATTGAGTTAGGTTATGTCAGTTAATCAGCAATTGAAAAATAATATGCTTTTTTCATGTTATATGATCTATTTTCTTAATAGTTTGTAAATGTGCAAAAAATGCATTAAATGTGTAAATATCCAACAAATTGTGAGCTTATAATCTAGTTTTAAAATATTAAACGTATAATATCTTGTACGGCTGGCAAAATCTGACACGACACCATAGCACAGCACGAAGATAGTAGGTTTGGGTTGGAGGTTTTAAAGGCAGGTTGAATTTGGGTTGACCCGTTTAGGTACAACAACAACAACAACAACAGCAACAACAGTCCTAGTGCCACAGGGGCTCCCACACGAAGCAGGGTCTGGGGGGATGGATGTACGCAGCCTTCCCCCTTCCGGGTGGAATAGAGGCTGTTTCCGAGGACCCTTATCTTGAAGATCGAGTCGTCATAAGAACATTGACCCGTTTAGGTAATTGGGTTGAATTTGGGTTTGACCCGTGTAACCTATTTTTGACTTGATTAATCCGTTTATATAGTTATGTTAGGCATTTAAGTGATACATAATTGTTATTATATATATTTATGGTAGTTAAGATAATTTAAACTATATTTAGTAATATTAATTTAATAATTTATTTTAACAATTATAAATTGTTAGATGGGGAGGTACTGAACATCATAAGTGCCTACGCACCTCAGGTTGGGCAGACAGCCCAGGAGAAGGCTAGATTTTGAGAGGACTTTGACTTGATAATGCAAGGCATACCCCAAAGCTAACAAGTTATGATTGGGGGTGATTTTAATGGGCACGTAGGAGCGAACACTGAAGGTTATACACCCCACCATGGAGGATTTGGTTTTGGTATGAGAAATGAGGAGGGTAAGGCCTTGTTAGACTTTGCCATCACCTATGACTTAACAGTGTCCAACACCTTCTTCAAAAAGCGGGAGGACCACATCATCACATTTCGAAGCAATGGAGCAAAACCTCAGATTGACTACATATTACTAAGGAAGTCGATCCAAAAAGAGTGCACGGATTGCAAGGTTATCCCTGGGGAGGACATCTCAACACAATACAGGGTAGTGTGCGCTGAGGTCGAGGTCAAGGTCAAGGTCAAAAGAAGGAGAAAGAAGGCCATCAAACCAACACAGCGACGCACACGCTGGAGGGATCTGAAAGGGGAAAATCCCAAGTATTTAGGGCAAGAGTAAAGGCTAAACTTGGAGGGGATTGCGAGGGAGCTTTAAACCACATGTGGAACCAAGTAGTCCCAAAGATTAGAGATGTGTGAAGTCCTAGGAGTATCTAAGGGCGGAGCACCAAACACTAGAGAGTCCTGATGGTGGGGCAGGGAGATCCAGGAAAAGATCAAGGCCAAACGATGATGCTTTAAGGAGCGGGATTGTAGTAGAGATGAAGACAAAAGACAACAATATAAACAGGCTACGAAAGAAGCAAAGGAAGCAGTAAGAGATGCACAAACAAAAGCCTTTGAGGAGTTCTACAAAAGGTTGGATACAGCTGAGGGGCCTAGGGACATCTATTAAATTGCAAAGGCAAAAGAGAGGAGGACTAGGGACCTGGACCAAATAAAGTGCATAAAGGGGGCTGATGGACAAATGCTCGTGGACGAGCAACAAATTAAAGCTAGGTGAAAATCCTACTTCCATGAGCTATTAAACAGAATGAGAGAGATAGTTGCATCCCCAGAGGGATTGCAAGCATTGGTGGAGCTCGAGGCCCACTACTACTACACCAGAGTAAAACCGAGGAAGTGTGAAAAGCACTAAAGAAGATGGGCAGGGGTAAAGCAGTCAGGCCTGACGGAATACCCATTAAGGCATGAAAATGCACTGAAAAAGTGGGCAACAGATGGTTGACCAAATTATTTAACCAAATTATCCAAGGGGAAAAAATGCCTGATGATTAGCGAAAGAGTGCACTAGTTCCTTTCTATAAGAACAAAGGCGACATTCAGAGTTGTGCCAACTACAGAGGAATTAAACTGATGAGCCACACCCTGAAGCTCTAGGAGCGAGTTATAGAAAGAAGGCTTCGACAACAAGTAGGGGTCTCAGAGAAACAATTTGGATTTATGCGAGGGAGGTCAACGATAGAAGCCATTCACCTCTTGTGGAGGGCTCTAGAGATAAATAGAAGGACTTTCACATAGTTTTCATTAATAAAAAGAAGGCATATGATAAAGTACCAAGAGAGGTCCTATGGAGGGTCCTGGAGGAGAAAGGCATCTATGAGCCCTATATACGAGTCATCAAGGACATGTACAAAGACGCCCAAACCATTGTGTGTACAACTGAAGGGGAGACAGACGCTTTCTCGATTACAGGGGGAGTATACCAAGGATCAACCCTCAGTCCCTTTTTATTTATTTTGGTTATGGATGAGCTCACTAGGTACATCCAAGAGGATGTGCCTTGGTGCATGCTTTCGCTGACAATATAGTCCTGGTAGGAGAATCTAGGGAGGAGGTAAATGAGAAACTAGACCGCTGGAGGAGGACCTTATAGAATCGAAAGGCCTAAGACTTAGTAGATCTAAAATAAAGTACACGGAATTCTAGTTCAGCACTTCTACCTTACAAAGCACAGAAACTGTTAAGATTGGATCGGAGAGCATACCATAGAAAGATCGCTTTAAATATTTGGGTTCCTTGGTCCATCAGGACGGAGGAGTGGATGCAGATTTCAACAATAAGATTAAGATGGGATGGCATAAATGGAGGTTGGGTTCCGCAGTACTGTGCGATAAGAAGTTCCCGTTAAAGCTAATGGGTAAATACTACAAGACGATGGTGAGACCTGCTATGACGTATGGGGCAGAGTGCTGGCCAGTAAAGTGTCATCACATGCAAAAGCTGAAAGTGTTTGAGATGAGGCTATTAAGATGGATATGTGGACACACAAGGAAGGATAAGATTAGAAATGACATCATAAGAAGTAAAGTAGGCGTCGCATCGATAGAGGACAAGCTGAGGGAGCAACGACTGGGGTGGTTTAGGCATGTTAAGAGGAGACCCACATATGCCCCTATCAGGAGATGCAAACAACTCCATATTATAGATGGAAAGAGAGGGAGAGGTTGGCCTAAGAAGAGCTGGATGAAGACGATCCGACAGAACCTAGCATATCTCAACCTGAATGAAGAGTTGGCCCTAGATAGAACTCAGTAGAGGATTGGTATAGGGGTACCAGATGTCGTTGAGTAGGAGCATCGTAGTATAGTAGGCCTGCTCTGTTAATAGAGAATGCCTGGCCGTGAGTCCCGGCATGGTTTGGCTACAAGTGCCCCTAGGGTTGGGTGGAGACTACTCGACATATGCGATTAGAGGAAGAGGCCCGCCCGGAGATGTGCATATCTACGTATATGGATATCTAATCCTCCACTTGAGACAAAGAAGAATTCCATGTAGACAATCAAATAGGATCTTGCCTACCCCAACTTAAAAGAAGAGACGGCCCTAGTTTGGGCTTAGTGGAGGAATA
This sequence comes from Simmondsia chinensis, assembly GCA_018398585.1. Classification (NCBI taxonomy): domain Eukaryota; kingdom Viridiplantae; phylum Streptophyta; class Magnoliopsida; order Caryophyllales; family Simmondsiaceae; genus Simmondsia; species Simmondsia chinensis. Next base: position 34,357,690 of record JAGTTD010000009.1, on the reverse strand, counting down.
CTATAGGATTAGCTAATATAGCTGTGTAGGCGCATTCTGCATCAGTAAACTGTGGTAGGCCCGTTTGTGTACACGTAGTACGGGTATTGTTTTAGTCGCTTAGGACTCCTAGGATCTAGTACCGTGTGGTTTCAAAAAGCATCCACATTTTCTAATTTTTTAAAATCCACCTTAACTTTCCAAAATTTTTCAATGTCACATTTTAATATTAATGCCGTTAACATTCATTAGTTTTTGTTTATGTGGCTTTTGAAAAAAAAGAGAGAAAATAGTTTTAAAAAATTCAAATTTACATTCAAAATATTTTAAACATATTAAAAATTGTATATATTTTAAAAAATAATTTTTATATTTAAATTTTTTTTGAATGACACGTGAGGAAAAACTAACGGATGTTAACGGCGTTAACATTAAGATATAACATTGAAAATCAATGAAAAGTTTAGTTAGTTTTTAAAAAAATTAAAAAATACAGATAATTTTTTATGACCGTACCTAAAATTTTAATGCAGCGCAAATATTTAGGAGAGTGGAATGTTCAACAGCCTTTTTGCATATTCTTATTGCTAAAATAATTAAGAAAACAAATTAAAAAAGTCTAATCTTAGTTTTCACAACCCAAGAACAAGAGAAAACCCTAAAAACAAATATAAAATCTATAAAATTGAATAATTCAATGCTAAAAATCCCTAGTCTTCCTCTTTTTTAAACAGAGGAGCTAATTCACCTTAAATAAAAGATAAATAATAAATATTTATTAATCTAAATTAAGCTTTCCTAATTGAAGTTAAATTCCACCTAGATCAAGCCTCTTCTCGCGCACCTCCTAGCTCGCAAAGTTCCAACTCGCCAATACCAACCTGCCAAGATTTGTCTACCCTATACACTGTCAAAGGCTAAAATGCGGCTGCATCATAATTTAGATAATTTTTAATTAAAAAAAACTGTTTGAAAAATCGGCAGACAAAGGCTCACAATCCGACTTGTCTAATTGGAAGCTCTATTAACGAGGGGAAGCAAAAAGGACGAAATGGAGCTCTGTATATGTTGCTGGGAATAAAAGGGACATAGGACCACTTTTAGTTTTACGATAAAGAAAATGTCTCATTTGTTTATGCTCTATCTAATTACCATGCGCTCCCTTTACTAATCATTGTATTTTGATTATTATATAATTCCCAAAATACAATAATATTACTCGTTAGTCATTTACGGTACGGGAATTAAACAGAATATGAAGTTTGTCACATATTTTAAATGAAAAACATATACTTTAATCCATAACAAATCTTGAATAATCGTCAATTATGTAAAGAGAAAGATTGAAGAAAAAAAATTGATTTTTGTCTCTTAACCACCTTCTTCATTAGACGATTAGACGGAGTATAGTACTTTTAAGGTATTCTTAATTTATGCTAATCATCAACACCATTATTGTTCATGTTCGTCGCTGTGGTAGAGATGAGACCAACTCGATCATAAGGTGTCTTTCATAAAGAGTAAAATAAAGGGTCATATGCCTTTCTATAAATAGACACGCCTTTTCGCTAATAGGCATGTCTTTTCTCCAAGTGGTATGCCTCTTCGTTGAAAAACATGTTATTTCACCAAGGCATGTACCATTTGTTGTGTTGTATCTTAAATTTTTTTTGTTTGGATTCTAGGCAGAGATCTATGGTGGGGCGAAGCCACCGGGCTGTTTGTACCTAGGGCCCATACTAAGCATTAAGTAATAATCTCTTCAACTAAAGCTGTGATCCCATTTCCCATTAATACATACAAAGTTTCATTTGGCTTTATGGCTCAAATCATAAGAAATCCTTGCATTGTGTTGAATCCACCAACTACTGTAAGGAACTTCAATTAGAACTCTGTGCATGATCCTTCTTCGAACAGCACTTGATGGATTGGAACTCTGCGAGTAGAAATCAATGAGTGTTGAGAGTTGTGCCTCATTTCAAGTGTGATGCTTTGAAATCTATTCGTACGGGTTTGGGGTATTCCTCCACTCTCTTGGGAGTTCTTCTTTGGTTTTATAGGGTGGTAATCCTTGTCTGCATAAGGAGCTTTTTGGGAGGGTTGTCTTTGGTAGTGTTTGACTATATTTCTTGTTTTTTGTTTTAGATGCATAATTAGGTTTCTCTATTTGATGCTTAACTGTTTGCTTCTCGGATAGCTTTTGCAGGTGTTTTTATGTTATTTTTCTCTATTTCACACTGTATGTGCCTCTCGGGTCTCTTGCTATGAGATGTCGGTTTCTGTATCACGAGTTCTCTCGCTACTTATTGAAAAAAGGAACTTCAATTAGGCTTGATTTCAAAACATAGAGAGGAAAAATAATTACATTTTTTATTCAAGCCAAGTTTCTCGTGTTCCTTGTAGATTGAACAAGCTTTAGAAGATTCATTCAGGTCATTCGTACCTTTCTTCTTACTTCTTTTTTGGCCTTTCTCTTATAACCCTTTCCAACTTGTTGGTGATTCAGAAGATGAACAGAACGAGTCTTTTAATTCTGTAGTTTTGCCCCCTCTTCAATAAGCATATTGGTCAATTCATTTACGTTCCACTAACCCTTAATATTGTCATAATTCATTTGAAATGGCCCATACTTTTCAGGAGCCAAGAAATTAAGCGTGAACTGTACTAAAACTACTCGTCCTTATTCATTCATAATGCGTTTAATTAGTTTTCAAACCCATACTAACTTTAGCAATACAAGGGTCACTCCACACAGAACAATCTATGTTGTTCACATGGATTTATAACGACATAATTCGTAAAACATACAAGCTTGGAATAAGATGTATACTCAACCAGTATGCGAACTTTCTCGAAGCTTAGATGCTACAAGTAGTAGATATATGGTCCAATCAACACATGAGCTTTCTTGAAGTGACTTGGCGGTTGAAACCCGGCCCCTTTTCAGCTAGGGATCATGAGTTCGAAACTCACCGGTCCTTCATTTTCAGTTGTTGTCTCTTGTACACAGAATTTCATGATTTTCTTACCAATGTAAGAAAATCCCAGTGAGTATACATCAAGTAGATTATTTTTTTGATAATTAGAAAAATAATTCTCAGTATAAAACGACGCGGTGATCGAAAAAGACATGATGAAGGAGTGAAAGAGTCAAAATGAGAAAAAGACAAGCATGCCAAAGAGAAACCCACATTTGCACACCGCATGCTAGACATTACCCCCCATGCATTGACCCCACTTCACCACCTTTCCCTCCACATTTCCAACTACAAAGTTAAATTGCTTTTTATATATACAGCTGCACTTTATTAATTGTGTTAATTTAGTCATTTTATTTTTAGAGACGTTCTATGGTGCAAAAAAAAAAAAAATTTCTGTAGGTGCGGATATATACTCAAAAACACAAAAAATATACTCAAAAACACGAAAAATGTACTCAAAATCACCCCACTTTGTGTGTCGACACACAAGTGGGTGATTTTTGAGTACATTTTATGTGTTTTTAATTATATTTTTGGTGATTTTGAGTACAAAATATACACGTACAGAATTTTTTTCCTATACAGTAGAATCGCCCTTATTTTGAATGGTTATTTACGCTAAAGATCTCTGTATTTTTTTTATTGTGTCAATTTAGTCCTTGTACTTTTAATTGTGTCAATTTAGTCCCTGTACAATTTAAATTGTGCTAATTTGGTCCTTAGGCAAAATTTTATGTTCAGTTTTTAATAAAATTTTTAATTGTTCGGCCACAAATTAGGTTAAATTGAATAAGCGGATGAATTTATAATAAGTTGCTTGCATCTAATATAGTCCACAACATTTTAAAATATAGTCCACAAATTAGGCCACAACATTAATTTAACTTAAATTTGACCGAAGGACTAAATTGACACATTTTAAAATATTTAGGGACTAAATTGACACAATTAAAAGCATAAGAACCAAATTGACACAATGGACAAAGTATAGGGACCTTTGGCGTAAATAACCCTATTTTTAATTATGTCAATTTGTCCCTTATATGATTTAGATTGTATCAATTTAGTCCTCATAATAAAATGAAAGCAAAGTCAATTACGTAATTTTAAATAGTTCGATCATGTAAGTTAAACAATGACCCTATACCAATGGACGTATTGATCTAAAATAAACCTACCTATGACCTGAGCATTAAAAAAAATTAGATGCTAAATTAATGTCAATTTTACTCTAAATAGTAAAATGATGCAATTGAAAGTAAAAATTGATAAAATGAAAATTACTTAATTTAATATACTCTTATACCCCAATGATTTTTTTTGCAATGTTACTAGAAAATTACTTTTAGTTTATAGCCAAACAATATCGTTGCTAATCTTTCTCTAATTTAAATTAGAGACGGTATAGAGATGACAAAAAGCCGTCTCAGTAATAGTTTGTGACGGCTTGCCCGCCTTTGATTTGAAACAGTCAAATTCGTCTATACTTTGTTTTTAATCCGTGTTTGATTATATGTAGCACTTTTCTTCTGTCTTTGATTAGAGACGTCACACCTTGCCTCCAAATTGCAATTTTCTAGCAGGTGTATATTAACTGGGTACCCAATTGCATTATTAAGCATGTTACATAAGTTATATGTGCAATTTTTTTTTTTTTTTGGACGTTACAAAGGAGGGAGATGAGGTATTTGCTATTAGTGTGATTCGATCTTGCTTTGTCCCCCAGATATCACCACTATTCAACCGTGCGTTCCAACAAATAATTAGATTTTAACATGATAAATCTAGCTAAATTATCAAACGCTAATGATTCCAATTCCACAAACTCGAGCTTAGCAAGAGCATCCAAGATATATTGCTAATGATAAATTTGGTTAGATGATCAAATGTCGATGCTGATGCCTAATTTTTGGTGGTAAAAATGCCTACAGCAAACAAAACGGTGACGAGCTCTACATATTTTGAATCGTGGAACTGATCAAACTAGATAAAATAGCAAAGAATGGCCATCAGCATGAGACACTAGATCCAAGTATCTCGCCAGTTGAGTTAACCCTTTTGATTTTTTTGTTCTTTTGAAGTATGGATAACAACAATAACAACAGATCCAGTGTCTTAAGGGTTCTTGCATAAACGGGGTTTGGGAGGGATGGACATACGCAGCCTTACCTCTTCAGGGTGTAAACCTGTCAAAAGGTTGCTTCCGAGGACCCCCAACCTTATAGGGTTGGCAACACGAGGACTTCCCAGGAGGTCACCCACCCTGGTACTACTCTCGCCCAAGCACGCTTAACTTCGGAGTCCTAATGGGATCCGGTGCCTTAATGCCTAGTAAATGAGCCCTCTTTTGAAGTGTTCGCGTAACTTCGGAGTTCTAAAGGATATTGGTAGAATACGCAACTTAGCATTGACCAATCAAATGCTTTGAATTTGAAGTGTTTGCTTTTGTGTCTCCTTGGAGTAACTAGTTCTGTTTTGGCATCCATATGCATGCTGCCTTTTGTCCTTCATTACCTTTTTCCTTTTCTGGCAACCTTAAATGAACATTTGATTTGCAATTTCTCATAAAGTCTCGATTTTAACAGGCTCGTGTTATTTACAGAGCTAATTTTATTAATATTAGGACAATTTCAATATAATAAGCTCCAAAAAGTCTTTGTAATTTACGTGTCATTAATAAAAGCTAGTCTGATAATAGCACTACTCTTTTTATAAATATCTTATTACTAAGTAAAAGTCTCATTAACACGGTTGAATTATGGTATCAAAATTGTAGCTAATCCACTTGATGATGAATCAATTAAAGGTTTTAATAATACTTTATTAAGCTTAATTGAGGCTGAATGTGAAAAATTAGGCTTGAGTAGTACGGTTCTTATTTTGGCATAACTCAAGAGCGTTTCCATTTTGGTGCAAAATAGGCCGCTTTTGTGATGTATTACGTAGAGGATTCCTTCCTCCTTCTTAGTGATAAAATAACATTTGACCAATGCTTTTGACCAATGCATGATAATTTTACCTTTACGACCATGTCAAATTATGGAACTCAATATATATTAACATGAAAAATGACATGGAGTTGAATTAAATTTTATTTTTTAATAATTAAGAGGGAGGAAAGAGCCTCCAAAAATGCAAAATAGATAAAAACGAGAAATACAAAAAAGCTAAAAGGAAAATTAGATCCCAAATCTGAGTTGCGCACCAAGGTCAAAGTCAGGCGTGAAGAGAAGCCGAGCTTTGAAGATGGCCCGCCACAATGGTTTTACTAAGGGAGCCTAGTTGTCAAAGTCAAGCGGGATCGGGAAGCATTTGTGGCAACCAATCTGCATGGGTCTTCTAAACAACGATAGAGGGAGACGTTGGATCATTAAATAATGCTCAATTTTGTGATCTCAAGAACATGGAGTCGGAATGAATATGGGAAAAATAGTTTGAGTATACATTAAAATTATGCCTCAGCCAGATGTAATCAGAGCATATGCACAAATATTGATCTCTGTAACTCTATATCCAGTACACATGATAAAATATTATTATCTTATAGAATGAAAATCATCTTATTCTTGTGGTCCACTTTTTTTTGCCACAAATATTAAATATACTTTCAAAGATACCTTACAAATTGTAAACAAAAAGTACTATTGAGACATTCTTCAAACCATAACTGATACGAACACTATTTAGTAAACAGAACTCTTATCAACGTAAAGTTTGGACAAGATCAATCTCTCCAATCTTATACCATATTGTCAGTTACAATTATAGACAAAAAAACGGAAAAAAAAAAAACACAAGAAAAATTTCTCGAGGATATTAGAAATAAGTTTGGCACGTATCAACTTATTATCTAGGTACTATGAGATATTTAACATACATATGATGCACAACAAAAGCTAGCATCACTCCTTCACGACATATACTTTGTATTAAAAAAATCATATAAGTGGTACAACATGTAACACCATTAAAATAAGACCAAGAAATCTTCTTAATAATTCATTATTTTAAATCTTATGCATCTTCTTCACTTATCAAATATGCATATCCCAATATTGTCACTCTCGTGTGAGCTAGAACTCAAGAACCCATCCATCATCAACTTCCTCATCCCATGATCGTCATCGTCATCGTCATCACCACCATCATCCCCGTTGCCATCCCTATTGATCCCACTGCTTTGCAACAGTAAAAATGCATCCATGTCCGAGTTACCCCCAAAATCGTCAGGATTTTGTTGTTGTTGTCGTTGCTGCTGCCGTTGGTTATGAGCACTAGGCCTTCCAAACCCTGATGATGACACTCTATGCTCATCGTGATCATCTCTTTTATCCTCATGACTCAGTTGAGATGCAACAAACTTGTCCAACGCTCTCCAATCAGTCACCTTACTCATATTATTGTTGTTACTGTTGTTATTGTCATTATTATTAGTTTTTTCTTGTTTTTCGTCGACATTGTTATTAATGGTTAATTTGTTTTGAGATAAAAGAGAAATGTTGGAGCTAGAAGGAGGCCTTTTTATGAAGGGTAAAGAAGGGCTTTCGAGTTGAGGAAGTTGTAAAAAGTGGTCAATAGAGGAGTTCATGAAGGTAGTGAGGGTTCCATCACTCTCGGGAAGGAGCTCCTGTTTACACAACAGGTTATTAGAGAAGAAGCCCTGAGGATGGTGGTTTCTTGAGGAGTAAGCAACCGGGTCCATCATCGTGGTGCTTACTCCACTCGGTGTTTCGTCGTAGATGTAGCTTGAGTCCCAACCATCCATGGCCCTGGATTGTGTGTTAGTTCGCTTTTTGAATGCTCGACACACCACCCATCCTTCCTCCTGCTTTCAATGTATTGAATACTCAATCAGATGCTAGGAGATAAATGTTTTATCCTAGATTTTATAGGATTTCACATCTCTTAAGGTTATCTAGCACGTAAAAACAAAAACATTATGAAGCTATCAAATCAATAACTTTTGGGTATATTGGTGTTGTTATCAATTTTCAGTTTTAGCTTTTCAGTAATTAAGTACTGAGTTTTGCAAATAATTTTCGTTATTTTTGGTTTCTTGTTTTCTTTTTTTAGTTTCATTTAGGACAGGAAAGGGAAGAAAATGAAAATAAAGAATAACCTATCCGATATCTAGTTTTTTGTTTCCAAGAAACCAAAAGCTGCAAACAAAACAGCAATACCCATTGTACACTGAGATATAATAGTTTTCCTTTTTTGTGAATGCTTATTAGGCTAAAAGTATAAATAGTTGACTTCACTTTATATTTTTTGTTCATATTATACTGGTATTGAGAGAGGGCTGCTAGCAATCAAATTCAAGAACTTTTAGCCAAAGTGAGACTTATACTATATTATGGAACCCACAATCTCAACAATCGAAGTTGCTAAGTGAAGTATGGTATTGGTTTTATACGTTAACACGCAATAACCTTGAGTATAACAAACTTACAGCTTGTATGGCATATCGTCTCTGATTGTAGTTTTTGTTTTGAAAAAATTAATATTGGGCTTTGAAACAATTGTTTACTTTTTTTATTTTTTTTAATTTTAATAATTTTCAAGTTTGATTGACAATAAAAACCTAAAACAAAACAAATCTCTTCAAAAACTTAGTTTTTATTTTTCTAAAGCAAAAAATGACGAAATAACAAAATAATACTGACTCTTAGGGTGTGTTTGGTCTAAATGATTTCAACTTATCTTTTTTCAGCTTATCTGTTTTAATAAGATCTGTCCATCTAAGATCTGTAACTTTTTACAGTGAAAGTTGTGTTGTGCAGAAAGATTTTTTTTTTACAAACTAAAGTGTTTGGATACAAGTTTAAAAAAAATAACTTATATATTATAATCACAAAAGTGACTTAATAATATAAATTAATTTATAATAATAGGTGCAAGAAAATAATAATAATAGTTGGTTATAGCAATGGAGAGTGAGAGTCCATGGTGTAAAAAGGATGGTGATAATAAGTAAAAGTAAACCATAGTGGTAAAGATTTAATATTAATATAGTCTTTTTAAAGTATTTTTCTAAAATATGCTGTGAAAGAGATCCAGTTTTGCATCTTTTTCGGCTTAGTTATAAAACAGTTTTTTCATCTTTCTATTTAAGCTGTAAAAAAGATGTAAGAAGATCTTTTCTGCCAGCCAAATGCAAGTCCTGCAGTGAATTAGATCTTTTTCATAGCTTTAAGTTGTTAAAAAGATGAAACAAATGTAACCTTAGTTATATCAAAAGTGGCATTTTGAGAGGCAAAAACATGCGTCTACATACCTCAATGCTCTTTTTTTTTTTTTTTTTTTTTTTAAAATTTTATCTTACACTAGTAAATAGATTACAACTTCCTTAAACGCGGATAACAACCGTAAAAGAGGCACTTCTTTTATTCTTTTTGAAAATTAGCGAGGAAAAACTTGTATTACAAAAGCCAACATCTCTTGAAGGAAATCCGAAGGGCACACAAAAAGGGGTAAAAAGTGTGAAAAGGGCATTTGTTAAAGTGTTAGATTAGACCTAGACTCTGTTGTTTTTGCTAATGGGTCAGACATCAACTTTTCTAGGAGGGCGCAAGTTAAAGTGTTAGATTGGACCTAGACTCCATTGTTTTTGCTTATGTGTTAGACAACGACTTTTCTAGGAGACATGATTACTGAAGAAGTGGTTATGGCGGGTCAAGATGAGGTTTGGTTTTTGGAAAAGGCTTGGTGTGAAGACTCCATTGCCCTATGGAGGATAGTTCAATGAATTGGCAAAGGTGTGGATATTGAGAGTCTACATCTAGAAACCGCAGCAGAAGTTGGAGCCTCTACAGGAGTATATATGGCTCTGAAAACTTCAGTTTGCTACATATTCGTGTTTGGTCTGCATGAAAATGGTCTATATGACCCTTTCTTGGCCCTATGCGGTTGAATTTTGCTCTAGTGCTCTTGTAATAGGGACTTGTTTTTGTTTTCTGTTTTTTGTCTTTTTGCTTTTGTCTAAGCATGTATACTTGTTTGCAGCCACTTTTGTAGGTCGGTTTCCGCTCTTGGGGTTTGCCGGGCTCGACACTGCGTTTTATCGCTATCTATCGAAAAAAAGCGCCTTCTCTCCTTCTGGTTGTAAATATATATATATATTACTCATTTACTTTTTACTAAAGTCATCCTATTATTAAAAAGATTGATCATTTAACTAATACATTATTATAGTTAAGTAACCCATTATTTTGTATTGATTAATAAAATGCAAGAAACTTAGCTTAATAACAATAAATAAGGTGAAATTAATGCACCTTAATATGCGCACTTTGGACAGACGAAAGATAAATCCAAATAATTGTCTTCAATAACCCTTTTGGTCACTTTGTCGTTTGCTTAATCGTTTTTTTACCTTTTGCTTTCCAGGTCCTCCTTTTGTAGGGGGCCTTGTCTTATAATTCGAGTTTTTGCTCATTACTAGTACTTATAGGAAATAAATGACCCCGTGATTTACTGTCATATATCACAGGCTATACATTTGACGCAAATTAAGTATTTATAGACTTATAAAAAATGCCGACTTTTCAACTAAAATCAACATGATCATAACTTAACAAATCATTGAAAGATTAAACTTTATAAGGATAAGTTTGCTACTTCATTGTTTAGCTTTGATCATGATTTACATTTAGATTTGAGGTTGAAGATTTTAATTATGTTTTTATTTTGCCTCTATCTGCTCGTTCGAAAACTCTATATATATGGGGATTCCCCTCTTTTTAATTGCCAAAAAAGGAAGGGCACGATAAAAAAATCATGTAAATAATTATTTTATAAAATGATAATATATTGCTGCATCTTATGATACACAAATTTAGTACACAATTTGGTACATAAAACATTTTTTCATAACGTTATATAAGATAGACATGAGTTATATTTGTATCGAGTTTTATCCATTATTATCGAAAAAAATTAACATTATTAGAGGAGAGATATGAGCTATATTTCATGAGAAATTAATTTTGTACGTATAAAAATAATGTATTTAATTTATATAAATATAATTTAGTTATAAAAAGTAATGTTAAATAATTACTTTTTTCATAAGCAAAAACTTTTAGATCAAGTATATTTGGTACATAAATTTGGAAAATTTATGGTGCAAAAGGCAGTTTTCATAGTTTTTCTGGACTTTGTTGTTCTGCCTTTTTTTCTTTTCACATATTACTGTACTTTTGGGGCCCGCTCTCATGGTTATACCCGTTTTATATTGCAAGCTCCCTCGCTAATTATCAAAAAACAAATTTGATAGGTAGGATGCTTGAACTTTATAAAAAAGAAGAGTCAATTAAAAGGTTATTGAAAATGAAAACACAGACTTGTCATCAATAATCTCAAATGTGAGATAAAGTAAAAGGAGATTAATTAAAGTTCTATCCGGGTTCTATGCAAAAAGTTCCTTATTATTATTATTATTTTTTTTTCAGTCTGTGAAAAGAAAATAGGATAAATTACAAAAAAATTTTCTAATTTTTGCTTTAAAAATACATTTTTTTTCACAAATAAAATTACTCATTAAACCCTTCACTTTTAAAATATTATTATTTTGCCCTCAAATAACTTTTTTTGCGTCATTTTGCCCCTTAGAATACAACAGTTAAGTATTTAATTTTATTTTAGGTAGAATTTTATGTTTTGAGAAAAAATAAGAAGTTTTTTATATTTATAGAAAAAAGGGGTTTTCTATATTTATAAAAATTATTATGATAAATTACAGAAAACTCTCATGACTTTTGCTTCAATAACAAAAAACCCCCCTCACAAATAAAACCACTCACTAAACCCCCTTACCTTTGAAAAAATTTCACTTTGTCCCCAAACAACTTTTTTTTTGACTGTTTTACCCATCAAAAACAATTATATTTTTATAAATATAGAAAATTTTCTTAATTTTTTGCTAAAAACATAAAATATTTAATTTTTTTTCTAATAGTATAAAACCCTTTTCTAAAAATAAAATTAAACATTAGGGGTAAAATGGTAAAATATAAGTTGCATGGGGTTAAGTGATAAATTTTTAAAAGTGAGAGAATTTTGTGAGTGCTTTTATTTGTGAGGAGAATTTTCTATTTTTGAAGTAAAAGACAGAGAATTTTTTTATTATTTTTATTTCAATTAATTATATGATAGTGACATTATAATATCAACAAAAATATTATATTTTATCTTACAATATTTTTTTATAAAAATTTTAAAAATATTTTTTTATCTTCTAAACTTATAATATTATTACTATAATTAATTAAAATAATTATATGTTTTAAAAATATATAAAATTCCCTTAATTCTATTACGAAAAACATAAATTTTTTTTAATTTTTGCCTAATTATATAAAATCTCCTTATAAAAATATAATTAAACATTTAACCTCTTTAATTTTGAGAGGCAAAATGGTCAAAAAAAGTTTCATAGGGATTAAGTGATTAAAATGATGAAAAAACATTTAAAAAGTGGGATAATAAGAAAAAGAAATATGGTTTAAGGTTTCATGCATCTCCCAAACCCCGACTGCGCACTCCTCATCTCAGATCCCAGCCTAGGCAGTACATTTGATGCAGACCACGGGCAAAGCTGGTTGTCTTTCGCCCGGTTCTGCCATAATGTGTACCTAATGTAGGGTATTTAGTTTAGTTTTTTATTCTGTATTCTTTTGATTCATATAACTATTGGAGGCTTCTTCTTGTACACTTTAAAGGATTATATCCTCACTGGAGTAAATCCTCATGATTATAGAAAAACGTTTTGCTATAAAAGCGAAAGTATATAAAGTGAAATACTAGACAGGAGTATATTTTTTTTCTTTTTGTTGCATTCATTTTACTATAGCTAGCAATGGTGGAAGAAAAATACTATATATGCTAAATTAATAATTTAAATTTATGTCATAGATATTATTTTTTTAATAATTAAGTGGAAAGAAAAATCTCCAATCGATATAAAAAGTATACTGCAACCGATAATATTATAGAACAAAAATAAATTGAACTATAAGAGATTTACGATTTTTTCCCCGTAAAGTAATATGTTTTATACTGTATATATTAGTTAATGTATAGTAATTTGATGCTTATGATATTACTTACAAGATCGCAACCAACGGAACTTTGCATAGGGTGCAAAGGATTTGTATTCGGAAACCCGAGCTTGGGATGCCGCTTTTGTATTGAGCATTAGCTCTTTATTTATCGGAAAAAAAGGGTGCAATGGAATGGAATGGGTTCTGCATGACAAAGTCGGATGTGGTCAGTGAACATTTGAACTGAATTTTGGTTATGGTTGGGTTTTGTTATGCATTTGTTATTACATGTTTTTCTATATTTTTTGCTTTTTGTTATCTTGGGTTATGCTGTGTGTGGGTTCATGGGCCCTACGCTCGTAGGCATACCTACGTTTTGTATTCGAGTTGGTCTCGGTAATTATCGGAAAAGAAAAAGAACTTATGATGGGAGCTTCTTGGGTCATGGTTATCCATATTAAGCAAATTTAAAAATTTCTTTAACAATTAAAAAAAAAATATAATTATGGTGCAAATGGTCAAAACGCGGTGGAGGAACATGCCTTATTTTTTGACTCAAAATCAAAAAGAGAAAGCATACTTAGAAAAGAAAATGTATATGCATGAAAGTCATTCATGTGGTTAATTATTCAAACTGTTTGAAAAATATATTTTACATTATATAACATTATATATTTTTAAATTATGTAAAAAAATAACCAACTTAAATAATTACTTTTTATTATTTGATAATTTTTTTTATGATTAATAGAGAAAATCTCTATAATAAAAATAATGCAAAAAAAAAAAAAAAATGACATCTGAATCAAAAAATCCCTAAGTCGGAAGCAATTTAATTAATTTTCATCAAATGAAAACATTTATTGCTTGACTTTAAGATTATTTCTTTTCTGCCTAGAGCTCCCATTTTATTGGGGTCTCAAATATTAAGTGTACCAAAAGAAATTAATTTAAAATTATTTATTATGTATATTTGTTTCATGTCTATAACATTTCATTTTGTAATACTCGTCTAATTATAGGGTGTTTTGATTTGTATAGAGATGGTACAAGTCATATGTATTTTCTCTTTTGTTTTAACTTTGTTTTGATAATCGAAAATGGTGGGTCAAGTATGTTTTAACAAATAAAGTAAATAACCTGATTGAAATAAGACTCTGTTATGTTTTAACTTTTTAGGCCATTGAGACAATTTTACCGAAGAGAGAAAAGCCAAAAAAAAAAAAAAAAGATACTTGTATGAAAAGTTAATGAAGAACGATTATGATTCGCTTTTCATCATGAGTTATGTTGGTGGTAATTGGGTCTAATAAACTACGTGATAAAGATTTAATCTAATGGTAAAAATATTATCAAAAATCAGATCTAATAATAGAAAATTATAGATTAAGATTTCCTTGTTTTCTTAAATGTCAAGGAAAAAATACTAAATCTAACTATAATTGAAAATTTGCAGCCAAACAGAACCAAGTTTGGGAAGGAAATCAAGAACACTATACTCGATATAAGATAAGGGAGATAAGAGGATAAATAGTTAAGCATATAGTGGAGATTTAAATCGCTTACCTGTGGAGGTCCATTCTCATCTGACTCTAGCCGGTACTCGTGCATGATCCAATCGGTCTTTTGCCCATTAGGAGCCCTCCCTTTGTAGAACACTAGGGTTTTCCTCATCCCAATAAGCTTTGACTTGTCATACACTGCCTTATCCCTTCCCGTTGCCTTCCAAAACCCAGCCATGGTGGCCCTATTGGTCCTTGTACCTGTCGGGTACTTCTTATCCTTGTGACTGAAGAAGTACCACTCGTTCTGCTCCTCATATCCAATTCGACACCTTTCTGTTTTCATATTCAAACACACATTGATCATTGACATAGAGCAATGCTAAGCTAAACTCATTATTTCTTCAATTTAAGGACACAATACATATGTCGGAAATCACTGGATTACGAGAAATTGATACTTTATTTGTTTTTCTACCACTCAACGAGTATTCAACATACATATTAATTACTTAAATTTTTATTTAAATTATGTAACTTTAATAAACTTAAAAGTACTCCTACAATATGTTACAAAATATGCAACTTATTCTTGGGAAAAGCAAGTCAAAAAACTTATGGTCATGGTCGTATGACTTGAAACCAAGACCTTTATCATAAAGTTTCAATTTTGATAATATTTTTCCTACTGACTCAAGATCTAATCAGTCCAATACATGAGTTTACTCTGACATTTACATGAAATTAAGAAATGCAAAAATAGGGTTTGAAGAAATAGTGTTTTGCTTTTAGATCTTCGTCTTTTATTTTTATTTTTTCTCCCACTTTTGTGGGCTTCCTCGCGCTCCACTTTTGTGGTTGCGTCGATTTTGTAGCGAGAGTTTTCTCTCTAATTAGGTTTGAATAAAGGAAAAGAATAGGAAAGAGGGAAGAGAAATCACCTTGGAGATCCCATGGCTCAATGCGATAAAGATCAACATCTCTGATCACATCAAGATCAATCCTTTGCGACGCAACCTTCTTTTTGAGATAATATCCTACGAGCTCTTCATCTGTTGGATGAAACCGAAAGCCGGGAGGAACACATGATTCCATGGAATCCATTTTGCCAAGTACTATTGTTTGTAGATGGTCTTGCTACTTAATAATCCTACATAAAATTCACAAATTGATCATCATCAACATCATTATTATTGTTATTGCTTAAATTTCATTATCAACTTTATATCGTAACCTTCTATAAAGAGAGGGAGGACAAAAGGTGAGGGGGAACAAAAAAAGGAGAAATTGACAAAACTGAATTCTAGAAGCAAAATTATGATGAACCCTATTAGTTGAAAGGTGACATGTGTTTTCATTTATAATCATCATCTTATTTGGTGGTGAGTATTACTCACCCGCCTAGTAAGACCTTGATCTAATGGTAAAAATACTACTAAATTTTTCTAACCCGGTTCTTTTTTTCCCCACGAAAAACTGGCAAAGCTAACTAGTATATATGGTTCGACTATCTTAAAAATGTCATTTTTAAGAGAGTTTACAAGTACGTTGTTAGAGTATAAAATTATTTTTAGACTTTCACTGTCGGCTGAACCTTTTGGAACAATTAATTCCTTGACGCCATGATATTAGAACCTTCTCGACTAAAAGGTCACGTGTTCAAATCCCAATTGCCACCACTTTTAATATTAATATAAGTTAAACACTAGATACTGAGCAATATTTACCCTTCAAGCCTAATGTACATTTGCATGGGGGGGCAAGTTAGTGGATAAAGCCATTCTTAGAACTTAACCTATCAACTTAAGCTTTAGTACAGCTGGTTCCTTAACACACACGTATTAGAAAAACTGATATGATATCAGTAAATGGGAAAGAATGTTAAAGAGTGCAGAAAGTTTTACGATTTGGTAACAAGGAAGAGATAATAATAAGTCCCATTATAAGGGGCAGCTCAGTTGGTAGCGTTTCCTACCCATGTGATCATCTCCCAGGGATCAGAAGTTCAATTCTCGCTGAGGGTATACTCATGACTGACCTACTCGTGAGGATTGTGGGCTTCCTCACGGGCCGGAGTCGATTGGGGCAACCCAATCCCTCGTTACCCAAAAAAAGAGATAATAAGTGGTTATAAATTTAGTTTAATTTATGTAAATTCAATTAAATTTAAGGAAATTAAAATAGGAAAACGGGCACAAATAGGGAGGCTGGTGGTAATGATGTTGTCCTGTGTAGGGAAATGGTTGGAATGATTCATCCACAAGAACGGGGTTTTCATTACTACTACACTTATATTTTCCCCCCCATTATATAAAAACTTTATATTATCCTCTAATATATAATATTACAATTTTTTTTAAATTAAAAATCACATAAATTTTAGGTACAACTACACAAAAATACCTAAATTAGTAATTTTTAAAAATTTTTTAATATCGCTTATACCCCTTAGTTTTGTTGTTGTGGTGTTTAAAATGTTCTTTTTACAAATAAAAGTTATTTAAAACAAATTTATAAGATATTTAAAATATTTTAAATGTATATTTAAACTTTTTAAAATTATTTTTTCTTTTTCTTCAAAAGCCACGTTAGAAAAACTGACAGACGCTAACGGTGTTAATGTTAAGGTTGGACATTAAAAAATTTTGGAAAGTTTAAATGTGACTTTGAAAAATTAGAAAATCTAAGTAATTTTTCGAAATCACGCCTAAAATTTAGTTGATTTTCAGTAATTAAAACCCTAATTATTATGAATTTCAGGGTTTATATATTGTAAAACCCAGAATTTGATTTAATATAATGAAGAACAGACAAAAATAGTAAATTCATGATCTCCCTCTCTCTCTTATCTCTTTCCATCATTCATTACCAAAAGTTGGTAATTTTTTTTTGTTCGGGAAATTTGAGTAGACCCACAAGAGATTTGAATTTGGTGTGGGGATCATTTTGGGTTAAAGCTGAAATTTAAATTAATTTTGAATGGCCAATTTCAGATCTAGATTCAGAACGACCAGTTTAGGGCTGCACATCGCTACCACTTCCACTATCCTAGGCTTCATCTCCCGTTGCAATCGCAGGCAAAGCTGATCAATTTTACCCTAATTGTGACCATACTTCGCCCCTACCGTACCCCACTCCATTTTGTTCCCTTCATTGTCCACTTCTTGTATCTTTAGGGGAATGACTACTATTTTGAGGATTCGGAGTGGGTTTGAAGTGTTAAGCTGAGTTTTGGTGTTTGTTTCTAGCTGGACAATAGTATAAAGTGCTAGAAGCTTTGAGTGTCTCGACAATTAGTGTAGGTGTAAACGTCTAGATATGTGTTAATTCTGGTTTGGGAGCTACTTCATTTTTTATTTTTGTCCTACTCTTGTGGACTTTTTCAGATTCCTCTTCGGTGGCACACTTGACTTTATGTTAAGAGTTTTCTCTCTAACTATCGGAAAAAGGACCGAAATTACACCAAATACTTGAGCATGCGTAAATTGACCGGAAAGAAAGGAAAAATGGGATGAAAAAAGGAGCCTGACTTTGAGAACCTCTTTGTGTCTCTTTGTCTCGAATTTTCATGGCAAAACTGCAACCCCCTTATTTTCCTTTTAAAAAAATAATAAAAATGAAAAGAAAATTCAAAATTACTGAGAAAAAAAAAAGGCTCAAAACACAAAGAGACAAACCTTTTTATGGGTAATGGTGCTGATCAAATTCAATGTTTATTTTATTGTATAAAAACTTTATATGTAAATATTAGGGCAAGAATGAACTCATCAACTAAGTTGTGCTTGTTTGGAAGTGTGTGAACTTGCCTTTTGAGTTCCTAATCCAATCCTTGCCTTGATCTTGAACTTATCAAGCATTTTTAGAACCGATTTATTTCTAGTGTTCGATTTCCTATTTTCAGTTTTTTCTAATTTGACGACAACAGCAACAAAAACAACCCCGTGTCCGAAAGGCTCCTGCCAAGGCAGGGAATCAGGAGTGAAATGTACGTAATCTTATCTTTACAACGTGTTATCTTGGAATGATGCTGTTTTCAAGGGCCTCAAAGACTTAAAAAAGAATCAACCAATAAAATCTAGTCAACTCAAAGTCAAAGTCTAGTAAAATAAAGCAATACCAGACATGTAAATATGCAAGCAATAATAAAACATCAGCAATAACCAACATGAAATTCGAAAGGCACTGTGAACTAGTATTACTGTGCTACTCACTCGTAAAAGTATATGCTGGCCACATGTAGTTTTTTTTGAATTTGACTGGAAGTTTTAAAATAGAAGATCAAGAACCATAAAAAAGTTGTCTTTAGAATATGGATTAATTTCTTAAAACCCAAAAACAGTAAACAAAAAATTACACAAAATATACCCTTCTTTTTAATATAAGGAGATTACAGCTTTCCTAAACACATATCAATTTAGGAAAAAATGTTGAGAAGCTTTGATCTCGAGATCTATCTGAACGGGGGTGAAATATTAACCACTGAACTAACGCAAGAAGCTTGCTTACTCTTTCGACGCTAAGTTTAAGCTAGATACCAGAAAATGATCTGTTGTTCTAGTTCTATTACGTTTTTCATACGGACTCTTGAAGATAGTAATATAAAATGAAAATCTATTACTCTATGAATAGAAAATTGAACTTCTATTAGTAATAGAGAAAGATATTATCTTCTATGAGGAAATAAAATCTTTTCCAATCTTGAAATTACATATTTAATCTTATTCTAACTTTTTTTTTTTGCTAATCAATCTTATTCTACCATTAAATTGACAAAAAATCCAATAATTCAATACAAATTCATATAACAAAATTGAGTTTTTGAATTTGAGAAAAGAACATTTTGAAGAAAAATAATATTGTATAACAAGTATTTTCCCCCCAAAAAAAAAAAAAATTTCAAAGAAAAAAATAGATACTTCCTTTAACCAAAGAAAGTGTAAATCAGTGTTCAAGATAAACAAAATCTAAATCTAGTGCAAATAACGCAAATCTCACGAGGTTCTCTCTCTAGGGTTAAAAATTAGGGTTTCAATATTTGGATTAATTTATCCGACAGACATCTAAGCTTCAACGTTGGAGATTCATCATCCATGGGTAAAGAAAAGTAGAGAAAAAAAGACGATGGATAAACTGTTGCTTGATATCAAAGAGTAGGATTATCGTTTATCGAGCCATCAGATCAATCAAAACGACCAATATATTAGAGTGTGAAGGTGCCAAGAAATCAACTATTTTAAAGTTCAAGCTAATAGAATAAAGCTTAATAATAATTTGATGCTCTAACATACCCCTTGATGCAAATAACCATCGGGTTCAAACCGTAGATAATATAGAGACCTACCTTACCCCCTTATATTGAAATAACTCAATATTGATAGCGGGGCAGTTGGGATTCGATCAAACCTGTGATCTCTCGATAGACAAAACTCTAATATCAGGGATCAGTCAACTATATCTAAAGCTTAAACTAATAAATTAAGACCTAAAAAAGATCTTAGGCTCTAACGGAGGAGCGTAAAAAGGAGAGTGATAAGTAGCGACAGCGTTTTGAGTAGGTATAGAATGAGAGATAGTACCTGAGGAAGAGAGGAAAGGGAAGAGCATTTGATAGAGAGATGAAGAAGCAGAACGAAGAGACCTAAAAAAAATGGAAGTAAATTAGGAATGAAGTGAGTTTAAAAAGAGGAGAGAGAGAGAGAGAGAGAGAGAGGACCGCTTGATTTGCGCGTGGCTTCTGCCTTTGTCCCCCCTCCCCTCTTGACGTCACCCCCCTCCCCTCTTTTCTTGTCTTCTTTGGGGTCTTTTTTTCGTGTTGAGATAGTCGAGGACAACGGTAGATTTTTTACTCAAAGTTAGAAAAATTATGTTAAATAATTTATTAGAACTACATACGAATTCCTTTTTTGGAGACCGTTGAACTAGCCTAATGATATGAACTGACACCAATTCAGCTCACTGCTCACAGCTCATTGCTCACATCTAGCTCCACAATCACACAAATAGATAACTGCGGGGTAGTGAACGGCCGTCCCGAATTATATATTATAATCTTCAAATGAAGTAACTACATGTAATACAATAAGAAAGGGGGAGAGATAAAGAAGATTTAGGGGGGAGGGAGAAATCAACATCAACACATAATTCTCAACATACTCTAATTCTAATCCGACTCTCCTTATTTATAGTATTAATAGGGCTATGATGACGTGGCGTTGGTGGTGATGTGGCATGCTGACTTGGTAGTCAGGAGGCTCGAGACTAATTCGGGCGTGACCCTTGGTAATATTCTTATCAGCGAAGTCGAACTTAATACAGCCATCCTATTTACCGCTTCATTTCTTTCACAAAAAACACGAGATATATGTTGTTTGGGGTCATGCTTGGTGTTTATTATCATTCAGTTAAGAGTTATTTAATTTCAATACCTCTATATTTGTGTAAATATTAAAAAGACTTCTTATCTTTTCGATTTAACTTTTTAGTTTCTTAGGTTTTTTTTGTATTAATAAATAAAATTATTTCTTACAAAACCCAATATTAGAAACATAAATAGACAATATTGTCCCCAACCAAAACAATGTTGTTTTGATGATGGACACTAAAGTTGGGCGACATGATTATTCTTTCGTTCCAAACGACAAAGAAATAAAGCATTTGGATGCAATTTTTACTAAACGACAACGTTTTGTGATCCATGTAAAATGCTCCAAATGTTATAAAGAGGTATTTTTGTTAACATACTTTATTCATTAGTTAAAGTGACTTGGCATTCAGCTTTCTCCCGAAAAAGGTTGCCATCTTGCCGAAAACTATCCTATTTATTGATATAAGCAAAATCTAAGGTACTAAAACTAAATCAAAAAGTTCAGGGTATTTTTATTATTTCCATATACGTCCAAACACTAAAAAGTAACAGTACTATTTAGTTTTTTTTTGGGGGCAATATTGGAAAAATTGATAAGTGAATAACTATATATATGAGATTTTCATCTTATACAGCTCCCTGTTCGATTCGTTTGATGTCATCATTGGATCCCTTCCTTGATTCGAGAATCTCCTCCCTTCTTCCACTCCGTTCACAACAGTAACTAGGATTCTTCCCCAACTAATGAAGGGATCTTGACGGAACAGTCTCATATGAAATTGAGCAGCTTAATTTGGAAACCATTCATGAAATTAAACAAACTAACCATTTTCAAAGTGATGAATGGTCGAATCACATTTTTTGTATATGTAGTTACTCATGAAGTAATGTTTGTTGAAGTTAAATTTTTTTTTTTTTTTTTTAGAAAGTCTGATGTATGACACAGTACAATAGTTGCAACCGAATAATTCATTATAATGTTTTGATTTCAGTGTTTGGAAAAGGAAATAAATGAATAGGGACAATTTTTTGTTAGAAAGCGAAGATATGTTAATTGACTTTGTAAATTTAAGAGATTGTTTAGGCCAAAATATAATAAAATAAATGAAAGCAAAATAAAATTTAAATGGTAACTGCAATTAATTTATCGTTATTTTATTCTAGAATGACTCTTATGAGAATGTTAGAAATTAGATGGTGAATTCTGAACCATACATTTGGTTCAAGTGGGAGAAGAGTTTGTATCTATTTATCCACTGGCTCCTCATCATTTTGCACGATGAGATAGTGGTCATCGTCCATGAAAGCGGTTTTTCTTTCTTTTTTTTTTTTTTCTCTTTTTTTAGAATCGTAAGAAGAATAAAGACAGTATACTATCACTACAAGAAACGCGCGTATCTATGACAAAATGTTTACGACGGAGTAAAATGTTTACGACGGAATTTTACTCCATCATACAAGATATGAGCAGCTACGACGGATTTAAAATACCTTCGTAGATACGTCTCACCTTCCGTCGTAAATGGCTTTCAAAATTTCATGAATGTTTTGGCACCTTTTAATATCTATTTACGACCAATATTTTATGACAAAAAAATATTCCGTCGTAAAACGATACTATTTATGACTAGCATTTTGCGATAGGGAAATATTCTGTCGTAAAAAGATAGTATTTAAGATGAAAAAAATCCATCAGAAAAAGATACTATTTACAACAAAATATTTTATGACGGAAAAATAATTCCATTGTAAAAGGATACTATTTATGAGTCGGTTCCAAAAATAATGCTAAAAAATAAATAAAATAAAAAAATAATGCTGGAAAAAAAAAATTTCCAGATCTAATGTTGAACCGCGTTTAGTAAAAGCGGCTATGATAAACCATGTGAAGACAACGCGTTTAAAATAGTAATAAAACGCGCCTAATAAAAACGTTATATTTCAAATAGAACCGCGTTGTATAAATGCAGTTTAAATGTTTAGTAAACGTGGTTTACGGATAGCAAACCCAAACATCGTTCTCATCATTAGTAGTTACCATTATGCTGCAATTCGTGATGATCGTCACATTGATCACATGTCCCTCTTGATGAAACTCCAACATTATAAGTGAAGATGGTAGAAAATCTAGCAAAGTTACCAAAAAAAAGCTATTAACTCAGTAGTCGTCAAATAGCTCCGACAATGGTACGTGAAAGATCTCCGGCATATAAGCGGCGGCGGACAACTTGACTGACGGTGGGCTAACGAGAAAGAGGTAGAGAGGCGGTGAGAGCCGGGGAGAGGGGTACGTGTGAGTGAATGGGCCGGGAAGGGGGTACAGGAGGCTTTAGACCCTCAATAAACTGCGTCCTTGCAACGGGGTTTACTTCGAAATAAACCACGTGCGTTTTCACCGCTGAACCGCGTGAACAAGACGCGGTTTTGAATTTTACAGGGATTAAATTGTCACCATTAAAAGTATAGGGACTATATTGACATAATGGATAAAGTGTAGGGACTTTTGGCATAAATAACCCATATTTATATTTGTATTATATATTTTAAAGTAAATTATTTAGCAATACCTGATATTTAATGTATTAATTTTTCATTTATAAACTTTATAAAAAAATAACTTTTTTATTCAAAAGCCTCTGGAGTATAACCGCGTGAACAAGATGCGGTTATATCATAAAACCGGGTCTTGTTAAAGCGGTTTTGTAATCACAAAAACGGGTGAACAAGACGCGGTTATACTGCAAAACTGCGTCTTGTTCACGCGGTTATAATAAAAAATAAGAGACCTTTTCCTGCTCTCATCCCCCATCTCGCTTCCCGCTCTCGTCCCACATCTCTTTCGCTTCCCGCTCTCATCCCAGCCATGACTCTCTCGTCCCAGCTGCAACTCTCTCGCGCTTGTCTCTTCCCACTCTGCTGACGCTCGGACTTGAACCTCAAGTAGTAGATTTTGGAATGATTTGAGAGTTTTAGCATAAAGTAATGTAGTATCTGCTTTATTTTAGTTTTTACACATATTTTGTTTAGAACATGTGAAATTTTGGAGAAAGTTGAATAATTTGAAAGTTTGGGTAGTGTGTAATTTGGTATATGTTTTATTTCTTGTGTAAAATTCTTTGATTTTTTTTAGTATGACCTTTTCTTGGTTTTTGAATGGGTAGTTTTTTTGGCATACGAGGTTTTGAGATTGATATTTTAAAGAAGGGTCTTTAGCAAATTGGAGGCCTCAAGCAACTGCTTTTGTTGCTTGGAGACTAGGCCTGGTTGTGGGGTCGCATCTTGAAAATTGCTTTCATTTGATTTGGAAGTAGATTTAAGGAAATAATGTTGATCTGAGCCTTTATAGCATTTTCTGTTCTCCAAGATGTCATGTCAATGGCTGAAATTTGTGCAATTAGTGTCCCGTTTGGCGGAGATGTGAGGCACTGGGATGTTGTTGTTGTTGTTGTTGTTATTCTTATTTGTGCTTTTCTATTTTCAATTTTTATTCTTATTTTTGGCATATGTTCAAATGATCTGAAACCCTAGATGATAAATGCATCAAAATTGAGGGTTACGATTTCAGTCAAGGTGTAAATTATTCGACTCTACTTAAACCCTTCATTTCTACTGGATTTCAAGCTTCAAATCTGGGAAAACACTCTTTTTAAAAAAAAAAAAAAATAAACGAGAAGACATTCTGTTCAAAAAAAATAAAAAATAAAATTGGGAGACACCATTCAAGTTGTCAATCAATGGCTTGGTGCATGTTACTCTTTTACTCCACGTCTTTTTGTTAATTTATCCGCATTTTTAAGATAAAGATTTTTTGTACATAATTTAGCATACTTTGTTTAATCTTTTTAGGATGAGATTCATTATGTTTTATGTTTTATGTATCTAGGTACTTATTATTTGATCATAATGACTCCTAGTAAGCATTGGATGAGACTTGTTGATGATCGCCTTAGCGACGAATATGAGAAAGGTGTTAAGGAATTTGTCAGTTTTGCATATAGACGCTTAGGACGGGAAACAAAGGTGATCAAATGCCCATGTGTGAAATGTAAGAACACAAATGAGTATTCTGGTAATATTGTTGAAGAGCATCTTATCGTGTATGGGATACTTACTGGTTATAAATTTTGGTATCACCATGGGGAATTGTTTGGGGAGTCTCAATCAGAGTTAGATTTAGAATTTGTTGATGAAAATGACGAGGGTTTAAATGAATTTCAAAGCGATGGTGAGGAGTTAGAGCAAGTGCAAAGTGATGATGAGATTGATGACATGATAGCGCATATGTTCCCTTCTTTTCGTGGTGCTCGTGAATGCAGTAGGATCTTTGACAGTGATGTGCCTATAGAAGAACCTAATGATGATGCGAAGAAGTTCTCTAGGCTATTGAGGGACCTCGAACAACCTGCGTACCAAGGTTGTAAGTGCTCAAAGTTGAATGCAATTATAAAATTGCTTCATATCAAGTCCCTTGGTAGGTGGAGTAATGCGTCATTTACTATGTTGCTGATTCAAAGGCATGGAAGCATTTTGATGAACTTTATGGAGACTTTTCCTTGGAGCCTCGTAATGTTAGACTTGGTTTAATAAGCGATGGTTTCCAACCATTTTCTCATTCTACAACACCCCATAGCATTTGGCCGGTCATTCTTGTTCCATACAACTTGCCCCCTTGGATGTGTATGAAACAATCTAACTATATTTTATCAATGATAATCCCTGGTCCAGAGGGTCCTGGTGATGCAATAGATGTTTATCTACAGCCTTTGATTGAGGAGTTGAAAGAGTTATGGGAATTCGGTGTGGACACTTATGATGCATCTAAACAACAAAATTTTAAGTTGCATGCCGCCTTATTATGGACTATTAATGATTCTCTAGATGGAGTACAAAAGGGAAATTGGCATGTCCTTGTTTTCATGAGTATACTCACTCTCTTAGATTGCCAAATTGTTGCAAGCAGGTTTACATGCGCCACCGACGCTTCCTTCCAACCAACCATAGTTGGCGAAAGAAAAAGGACTGGTTTGGAAACAAAGAGATGGGAGAACGTCCGATACCATTGTCAGGGGCAGATGTTCTTGAGCAAGTGCAAGATTTGGAGGGGATTCCCTTTAGTAAAGCTCCTCATGTAAAGGTAAAAGTCGATCATGAACGGAGGGGGGACAATTGGAACAAGAAAAGCATTTTTTTTGAGTTGACTTATTGGAAAAACCTTTTGTTAAGGCACAATTTGGATGTTATGCACATTGAAAAGAATATTTGTGATATTGTGTTGGGAATTATCATGAACATGAAGGGGAGGACTAAAGATACTGTTAAGTCTAGATTTGCAAGCTCTCAATATAAGGCTAGATTTACACCCTCGTGA
The DNA here is from genome assembly GCA_018398585.1 of Simmondsia chinensis. Taxonomy (NCBI): domain Eukaryota; kingdom Viridiplantae; phylum Streptophyta; class Magnoliopsida; order Caryophyllales; family Simmondsiaceae; genus Simmondsia; species Simmondsia chinensis. The sequence goes on along the minus strand of JAGTTD010000009.1, from coordinate 34,331,456 downwards.
AAAGGGAAACAAGCTTGAACTGCCTCCGGCGCCCTACACCTTGTCTCGGAAGCAGAGGAAAATCTTGTGCGAGTTTTTGAAAGAAGTGAGAGTTCCGGATGGGTTCTCATCAAACATCTCTAGGTGTGTAAATTTAAAAGAGGGTAAAATCTCTGGTTTGAAGAGCCATGACTGCCATGTTCTCCTCCAAAGGTTACTTCCTCTTGTGATTCGGGGAGACATGCCTACCAAGGAAGTAAGTGAAGCAATTGTTGAGTTGTCAAATTTTTTCAATGTTTTATGTGCTAAGGCATTGAGGATGGAGGATCTAGAACGAATCAAAGCTCAAATTCCCATAACTCTTTTAAAGTTAGAGAAATGGTTTCCTCCTGCTTGTTGGAATATCAAGTTGCACTTGCCCATCCATTTAGTTGATGAAGCTATGATTGGTGGGCCCGTACATTGCCATTGGATGTATGGAGGGGAACGGAATATGTATATCCTTAAATCATATGTTCGCAATCAAGCTCTTCCAGAGGGTTCAATTGCCGAGGGCTACCTTGCTGATGAGTGTATGGTCTTATGCTCTAGATATCTACATGGTATTGAAACAAAATTTAATCGCCCTAAACGCAATTATGACGGTGGTATGCAATCTGTTAAAAAGCTATCCATCTTCTCCCATCCTGTAATGCCACTGGGAGCTCCTAACATTTGTAATTTTGATGTGCGTGAAAGATATCAAGCTCACTTATTTGCTTTGAAGAATTGTATAGAAGTTTCACCTTTTCTTCGGTAAGACATCATAATTATTCTTTTTATTGCGGTAGCTTATACTTGTGGAAACTAACTTATTCAACTTTTTAGAGAACATTCTCAAATAATAGCACGTTCTGATGTCCGAATGACTGAAGAAGAGAAAGATAATCACTTTGTTGAGTGGTTCAGAGAAAAAGTAAGAAAGTATCTGTGGACCTAGTTACTATTATTATAAATGCCTATTTTATTTTCATACTTATAAGTGTTTATTTTCAATAGGTTGTACATTTGAGCAAGGAAGGAAAATTCCCCCATGGTGAAGAATTTTTGTTATTAGCAACTGGACCTACATCATATGTGAAATCTTACAGTGGTTATGTAACCAATGGGTTTAGGTTTCGCACCCTAAAGCGTGATGTAGGTATGAGGACACAAAATAATGGCATCTATGTGGTTGTTAATATTGGTTATGGATCTGCTAATATTGATTACTATGGAGTGTTGACTGAGGTTATTAGATTGGAGTATCTTGGGGATAACCACATTGTGTTTTTTCGTTGTAATTGGTGGGATATAAGTGATAGAGGAGTTAAGAAAGACAAATTTGGTTTTGTTAGCGTTAATTGCCAGCGGCATTTAAAAACAAACGAGCCCTTTGTATTGGCCAGTCAAGCACTACAAGTGTTTTATGCCAATGATGTTACTCAAAAAGGTTGGCATGTTGCTGTTAAGGTACAACCTCGAGACTCATATGAGATGTGCTTTGAAGCAAATGATGATCATGATGAAGTTACTGAAGCTTACCAACAGACTGATTCTTTTAATGCTCAGTTCGCAACTCCTAGTTCATCAACAGACTTTGAGTATTCTGTTAGTCATGAAAGAAATGATTTAGAAGCTAAAATGGTGGACAAATCTGAATTAAGAAAGAAGAAAAAGAGAAGATCAAGGAAACGAGTTTAATTTGATGTACTTACTATTGTATTTCTCTATTGTATTTACTGCTAGCTAAAAATGTGCTTTGAATGGTAACTGTGTTTGATATTAATTGATTTTTTTTGTTATTTGTTTAGGTGAAATGGTGCCAGATTTAGTACCTGCTATAGAGGATTGTGATTACATTTACAATTACAATTCTTGCTCTTGGTTATTTCTAGTTATTTTTTAATAGTTTTCTTTTGTAGGCTCTGTGATAGCTCAAACAAAAAAGCGGAAAAGGAACCCAAATGCCAAACCTCAAGGTATGAACAAAGTCAAAGAAGTGGCAAATCTTGCACCTGGAGAAAAGCTAGAAGTAAATTTTTTTAACAAAGTTCCAATTGGCAAAAATGGACGAATTTTGATTAAGCATTTAGGTAAAATTGTTCGTGATAGTACCATGTGTCCAGTTCGGGTGCATAACTGGGACGACATTGATGAAAGCTACAAAAATCAGATGTGGGCTTCTGTTTTGGTAATTGAGCTCTCAAATTCAACTTAATTATTGTCCAATCTCGATTAATTTTTTATTGTATTGATGACTAACACATTTTTTAATGTTACAGTTTTATTTCAAGGGTGATGGTATTGAGTATCGTCGATTAGAAATTTTGAAGCATGCAAGGAGGCTATGGAACAATTGGCGGGGATCAATGAGTCAGTCCAAACTGAAGGTTGCAAAGAGCTTAGAGGATGCATTGAAAGATAAGCCATCAGGCATGCTTAAGGAAGACTGGGAGTGGCTAGTAATAGAGCATTATGCCAATCCAGACTTTTTTGTATGTTTGTAGTCCAATTATAGTGACTTTTGACTTTTGAACTATGTTGAATGATTTAGTTGTATTTGTCATGCAAATGTAGATAAAGAGTGCCCAGAACTCTGAAAATAGAAGTAATTTGGCTATGCCTCATCGTACTGGAAGCCAAGCATTTAGAGATATCATCTATGAAGATCTAGTATGTGGAACATACTTTTATTCGTTTAATAATTTTAGTTTAACTGCATTACTTAACATAATTTATTGTTTTTAATTAGGGAGGCAAGGATGGAATGGAACCTAATGTTGTTGAAGTTTTTAAGTCGACAAGAAAGAAGAAGAATGGAGAATTGGAAGAGAAACACCAAAACAAATGTGTATGCATTATAAGACTTAATTTCATGGAAAATAATCATCTTGTCTTTTGAAATTTCAAGTTTGATATCTTATTATTGTTTTGTTAATTTATTTGTTTTAGGATGAGATTGTCTAAGAGTCTGAAAAAAATCCTTCTATGTCTCGGTTGGAGTTGATAGAGAAATGTTTTGGAGCCCAAGATCGGGATCATGTGATATGTTCTGGGTTTGGTGTGAGGCCTAAGGATTTGAGGGCTCTTGAACCTAGTAAGGCTGATCTTAAGGCTGAGCTTAAAGAAAAGACTGAACAGATTGACGCTCTGAAAAATTGTGTGGATAACATTGAAGACAACCACCAAAAACAGATAAGTGAAATACAGTCTGTTCATCAAAGAGATATAGAAAAGTTGCAGGATCAGGTCAAAATGCTTACTAGCTTTGTACTTCGGCAATCTTCTTGTGGTAGCCAATCTTCTTCTGAAGATGATACCTAGTGAGTATTATCTATGCGATTACTAGTGAATATTATTTATGCCTTCATTGTAGTTGCTATTGAAATTACAATTTCACTTTTGTTTGGTTCAAGCCTAACTTATAGAAGGCCTTAATTTAGTGTAGCTTTGCATATATAGCTACTTAATTTGCATTTTAAATCTGCAGAAATTCTTACTAGAGATTACAGCTATGATCGAAAATTGAGTGTCACTACCCAATCTAAAGCTGCACTTGTATGAAACCCTCTTCCTTTATCTTTTCCTTTTCTTTCTTCATAGTTTTACTTAATTGCCTTTTGAGCTTCCTTCTGCTTTCTGTAATTCCATGTTGATGTTTCAAAGTAGTATATTAGAGTTATCTAGGTGAGTTTGAATCAATAGGGGTTGGGTGGGTTTGAGTGGGATATGGTGAATTGTAGGGATTGGTAATGAATTTTTGAGTTTAGGATGTTGGAAGAGGAGAGGTCTTTGCGTTATTGAGTTGTTTAGCTAAGGCCTCAATATTAGCTTCGGCAAATTTAGACAAACACAAAGCATGGTAGAGAATTATAGGTTGCATTGATCTAACTTCCAATGCAATTTCTTCCTTTAACCCTTCTAAGAAATAGCTAATGAGTTGGGGTTCACACAATTTGGTTTTAGCTACGATAGCATCGAATTTAGCTTGATATTCTCTCACCAACCCATTTTGCCTCAATTTCATCAATTCAAACAAAGGTTCCTCGTACCCACTTCCAAAGCTTATCCTAAGAGCTTGCATATATTCGTTCCAATCTGGTTTATTCATATCTCCCCTAATTCTTATGAAGTTTTGAACTGCATAATAACTCTTGTTATAAAAGTATGTTTTGTAGGGTTGTGAGATCACGGAGCGAAGAATTGAAGATTATCAATCTTTTTGATGTTTTGACATGTTTTATAGGGTTGTGAGATTACAAAGTGAAGATTGGAAAATTGTTAAATCTTTTTGATGTTTTGCCTAGTTCAATCTTTGAGGCAATTACATGTTGATACTTTTATTTTATTTTTATTTTTTTTTGGGGGGCCAAATTGAAAGATTTTTTGTTGACATACATGAGTTGTATGACTTTGTTATTTAGATGTACATGAGTAAGGTATTAATCATCTCATATATATTTTGGTTATATACATGATTGTGTATATTGATTTGTTTTTGGAATTTGAGTACTCTTGTGAAATATGAGCAAGCTATAAAAATTATGAAATTCGCGTTTGGTTCTTTTCATTGGATTGGTTAAATGTTGTCATTGGATCTAATATTGATAATAGATAAATTCTAGTTAATGTGTACGTAGTTATGACGCATGATTTTGTTGTAATCAACATGCTATTTACGATGGAGTAATAAAATCATTTCTAATGTATATACAATTATGATGGAAAAAGTATGCGAAGAATTCTGTCGTAATGCTATTTACGACGGCGTAAACCTGTCGTTAAGTTTTATATAGTTGTGAAGGAAGGTTTTGTCATAGGTAATATGTCATTTACGATGGAATAAATAGCCGTCGCTAATGTGTATATGTTGTGTTGGAAAATTCCGTCGTAAGTAATATGTTATTTACGACGGAATAAAAAAACCATCGGCATTATTTATACATTAGCGACGGAAAAGTCCGTCATAAATAACATATTAATTACGACGGAAAAAATTACGGTCGTAAATAGTTACGTTCTTATTTACGACGGACTCGTCGTAAAAGACCTTTAGCGACGAGGCCTTCTACGACGGCAGACGACGGAGGTCAAATCCATCGTAAATGCTCATTTACGATGGAAAAGTAGGTCTTTTGCGACAGATTCTTCCGTCGTTGTTGGACATTTTTCTTGTAGTGTATTTTTCTGAAAGAAGATAAATCTAAATCATCCACTCTTAATAGCATATTAAGGTTCAATCAAGTGGGAACTCCCAAGTCATATGAGTAGGAAGATCATGACCTTAGCTAGTATATTCATGCGCAAAAAACAGTTTAAACTGTAATCCAAACTAGACTAAACCATAAATTACTATTTAGTTTGGTTTATTTGCTTTTTGGTTTGAAAAATTATAGTTTGGTTTATGAAACTTTGGTTATTATGTTTTATGGTTTATATTTGGTTTAAAAACAAACTTAAACCATAAACCATAAACTAAAAATTCAATAATTATTTATATCATCCAAATCATAACAAGTTATGTTAGTAGAGAAATTTTACTTGATACAACAACAACAACAACAACCACAGCAGCAATAACAACAACCCAGTGCCTCAAAGGGCTCCCGCATATGCAGGGTCTGGGAGGTGGATATACGCAGTCTTCTCCCTTCCGGGGACTGCCCAGAAGGGAGGTTGTTTCCGAGAATTCTCAACCTGATAACTAGGGTTATTTACTCTAGTCTTTGTACTTTCGTGATCATGTCCACTTAGTCCTTATACTCTTAGTTATGTCAATTTAGTCCCTTTAGAATTTATATTATGTCAATTTAGTCATTTGATCAAATTTAACTTAAGGTAAAGATTAACGATAAAATCATATTAGATGCAAGCAAAATCTATTCGTTTTTTCAATTTAACCCAATTTGTGACTGAACCACTAAATATTTTATAAACAACTTAACAAAAATTTTAACAGACCTGTTAGGAAAATGTCTCAAAATTACTTGGTATTTTAGTAGGGATGCCATGAGGAGCCCGATCGATCGGGAAAGTTATGTAAAAGAAGGACGCCTGCAGTGAGCTCGCCGATCGATCGGGAACCGCGTTTCCCACGCGGCTATAAATATGGACGTAGGGTTACGTCACAAGTGATCCAATATTCACGAGAGGTTTTCCCCCAGCGGCGCTGTCAAACAAATTGAGAGAGAGAGAGAGAGAGAAAATGAGTGATTGTAATTCTTCTTTTTAATTCAATAATAAAAGCTCCGATCTTCGCCCGTGGTTTTCTCCCCTTTCAATTGTAAAGGGGTTTCCACATAAATCATTGTGTCGTTTATTTCTTGTCTCTTTTAGTCTATTTATTTCTCGTATTGTGGTGGTATTTGATTCGATTGCATTCCGGGAGAATTATTTATTTCCGCACAAGACCCAATGTTATGCTAAATTTATCCAAAAAACATTACTATTGAATTAACAGACCCATTTTGTGTATTATTTGTAGTTTTTGTTAATATACTATATAATAAACATGTTTTATACTATAAATTTGGAAGAGAAGTAAAGTTTTTTTTATTTTGGGATGTTTTTGTAGTTAATGATGATCTTAATATTGATAAAATTATGTTCATACTAGTTTTAATAATATTTTTTCTATTAAAGTGGTTAAAACCATAAACCGGACCAGATCGAACCATAATTACGGCTTGATCCGGTTTGGTTTGTGAGATAGAATGATTTGGTTTTGGCTTGCAAGCTTATCAAACTGTATTTTTACAGTTTGGTCCGATTTGGTAACCATAAACCACCAAACCGGACCGTGTGCACTCCTAAGCTAGCACATCAATCAGTCACTATTTTGCTTATGCAAAACCTGTTAAATTTCATTAGGCCTTTAGACGCGACGCATGAAGTTGCAATACATAAAATCCACAAATAAGCCCAAGTGGGGTTCTATGTTAAAACTAATTGTCATTAAGTGGAGTAACTCACTTGGCTTATATATTGGTCTTCTTTCCTACAACTCCTATATGAGATTCACATTTGACTCATATGTGGAGTTCTTAACAAAACAATCTTTGAAAAAGATCTACTTTCCTTTGGAACTGGAAATGCGGATATCACCTACAAAATACTGAATGTCCATTGGAATAGTATACTCCACACTAATCACTTTAATAACCACCTCGCTATCACTTTACAATTCACTGACTGAAAACCCATTCTAATGGCTTGCTTCAACCCATCTCATGCTACTATTGCTTCTGCGACTAAGATTGCAAAATTCTCTTGGCCGCTTGATCACAATAGACTCATCATCCTTTCATAGTCATGAATAATAAATCCTATCATTGCAGATTAAACTTCAAACTGTCGAATTTTATCTTGATGTAACCATATCTGGGGACCTTCCAAAAACCTCATTTGCCTCTTCTCGGCTTCCTCGTATAGTCTGCCTTCTCTAGAGCTCCTAGGGTTCATCCATTTGACTTCGACACTTCCTTTCTCATAACATTTGTTTCGCAAGTGTAAAAGCCTTTCTCAAACTATTCATTTTCCTATCAAAAACTTGACTATTCTTACCCCTTCCGAGTAGAAAGGAGGCTGCTTCCGAGGACTCCAAACCTGACGTATTTGAGCGCCTGCAAATATGCCAAGACGAGACTAATAATTTCAACAACTGGCCTCTGGTGTGATCACATCTACCATCCTTCCAATTCCTAAGTTCTCTCCACATTTCATAACTCTTCGGATTTCAGGCACCCAAGAAGAAGGTGATCGGTATTTTCAAATCCATTCTTTTACCTGCATCAAACGGCACCTCTTTGAATACCTCGTTTCATCCGGTTAGCATGTAACCAAACAACCATCAAGGGGTTATCGTTATCTCGTGTCAATTGAAGAGGGTATTTTTGTGAATTTGCATCCCATATGGGGCAGCCCCAAATGATGTGTAGACAAGTCCTGTGGGGAAGGAAGTGCAACCTCAGAGAAAACGGTGAATGACTGGTGGCAGTTAGTGATTGGTGGATGGCTACTGAACTTTACGTAGAAGATAAACCAGGACCTCTATGGCGCCCAATGCTGATAGTTGTCCCACTCCTCCTGGTTGTTATTGTCAGAACAAAAATTATTGTTATTAAAGTAATAATTTGATTTATAATAACACTACAACAAAAAAGGGCAAATCTCGGCGCATAATCATCGGCGTTTATACAAATGTCGAGAAATCTCGGCGTCTAAATGCGTCGAGACAAAGCGTCGAAAATTCTCGGCGATTTTAAACGACGCAAAAAATATCGGCGTTTATAAGCGCCGAGATTCTCGCCGGGTATATATACCCCGAACAAACCCTAACCCTCATTTCTCGCGCTCTCACCGTCGTCTCTCACCCTCACCGCCCGCAAACCCTAACCCTCGTCTCTCACCCTCACCCTCGCAAAGCACGTTCGTCTCTCACCCTCACCACCCGATTTCCAACCGCGTCGCCTCTCACCGTCGCCGCCGGCGTTCTCCTCTCACCGTCGCCGCCCGGGTTCGCCTCTCACCGTCGCCCCCAGCGTTCGTCTCTCACCCTCACCTTCCGATTTCACAGTTGCTCTTGCTTTGCTGTTAGTATGTGATGTCCTTGCCCTAGTTTCGGTTTTTATTTTTATTGGACTGCTTATTCTTCTACAAGTGTTATATCATTTGAGTTGGTTGAAGTAGTTTTTTTATAGTTTTGTATTATCGCCGTTTCACACTTTCTCCTGCTTCATGCGCATCCGTAATGCTATGGTTCGAATGATTCTATCGTTGCATCTCATCATTTGAATTGATTAATACAAAAAATTGTTGTGTTGATGAAATTCTTGTGTTACTGTGTTTGATTGATGTTTAAAATTATGTGTTGGTGGCGCTTGTGAGTTCAATTTGTTAATGTCAGGGAGATTAGACATCGATTTCATAATTTTTAAATTTGAAAAAATAAAACTTTGTTTCTGTATCCCTTGTTTAGATGGATCCTTCACATTAGAGGATTAAAATTGATTATAAGGAACTCATGTATCTTACTTTAATTTCTAACTTCTCCTAAGTCCCATTAATTATTTATTTTTGTATTTGTATATATTTTGATTGGTTGATTAAATATTTGTCTTATGAACTCTATCTTTTTTCAATTTTTAGGTAATTTGATTGCACTACTTAATATTTAGAGATATGGATACGAGTTGGATCACGCAACCAAGGATTAGTCAAGCTTATATTGATGGTGTCATTGAATTCATTAAGTTGGCTAAAGAAAACCTTATAGAAGGAAAAACTCGATGTCCATGTAATAAATGCAAAGTAGCCAAATGGTTCTCATTAGAAGATGTGGAATATCATATCCTTTTTAAGGGTTTTGGCCAAAGTATAAGAAATGAATTTTTCATGGAAAAGAAGATATTGTTCAACAATTGAGATGCAATAGTCAAACATCTACCAATAATAATGAGGGAAGGGCCATAGGTCGAGATGATATTGGTGGATTACTACGAGAAAGTATCGGAGTTGATATTCCTCCCTCCACAAGTCAACCCCATTTGTCTGATGAGCATAATTGGTCTGACCAAGTTCCTCTTGAACAATCCAACCAATCGCCTGAGGAGAAAGCCAAGTATAAGAAGATATTGGAAGCTTCTAATGAAGAACTATATCCAGGCTGTAGCGCATTCTCCAAATTGTCATTTCTTTTGCATTTGTTTCACTTGAAATGTATGCATAGTTAGTTTGCTGAGTCTTCACGATGTTGCTAAGACTTCTTGTTGATGCATTTCCCCAAATTATGGTATTTCCATCATCTTATTATGAAGCTCAGAAAAAGATCAATGAGTTGGGTCTTGGATATGAAAAGATTCATGCTTGTCCAAATAATTGTATGTTGTATTGGGGTGAAATGTCTGAAAAAGAGAGTTGTCATACATGCGGTACCTCAAGATGGAAGACAGTTAAGGATAAGGAAGATGATAGTTGTAGTGATGAAACTATGTCAACCAAGAAAGGAGAGCCTGCTAAGGTTATGCGGTATTTTTCTTTGATTTCAAGGCTCAAAAGATTATACATGTCATCTAAAACAACCGAAGATATGAGATGGCATGAGATAGACCGTTTGTAGGATGGGAAATTAAGGCATCCTGCAGATGGCTTAGCTTGGAGGGCATTTGATGCTCGGTATCCGGAGTTTTCTTCAGATCCTCGTAGTGTTAGGCTTGGTCTTGCTAGTGACGGCTTCAATCCGTACCGTCTTATGAATACTACTTATAGTACATGGCCAGTGGTGTTGATCCCGTACAACTTGCCCCCATGGCTATCTATGAAGCAATCGTCATTCATTCTTTCTTCGATTATTCCTGGGAAATCGGGCCCTGGCCTTGACATTGATGTGTACCTACAACCATTGCTGCATGAGTTGAAATTGTTATGGGAAGGTATTGATGCATATGATGCCTATAGTGGACAAAACTTTAGGATGCAAGGGGCTATAATGTGGACTATCAATGACTTTCCTGCATATGCTATGTTGTCTGGTTGGAGTACAAAGGGCTACACAGCTTGTCCTTATTGCACTGAACATACACATTCTTATAAGTTTGGGGGCAAGATTTGCTATAATGGACACTGTAAATGGTTACCTAATAATCACCTTTTTCGATCTCAGAGTCAATTGTTTGATGGGACAATGGAGTATGCTTGTGCTCCTACTCCGGCATCAGGGACTGATATCTTGAAAGCACAAGAACAAGTTCGTTACAAGTACGGAAAAACCCAAAAGACTAGTAAGAAGAAAAGAGAAAGGCACCACATGGACAGTTCAATAGAAAGAGTAGACAATGAGGAAGTGCTTTGGAAGAAAAAAAGCATATTTTTTGACTTGCCATATTGGGAGTACAATCTCCTTCGACATAATCTAGATGTCATGCACATAGAGAAAAATGTGTGTGATAATGTTCTAGGGACGATATTACATATGGAGAGAAAGACTAGAGATGATGAAAAGGCAAGAAGGGCCCTTGAAGAAAGGAACATAAAGCCACATCTTTGGCTATAACCTCGTCCTAATAGAGATCCGTACATGCCTCCAACTTCTTACTATATGTCTTCAAATGATAAAGAATGGTTTCTAAGAGTTCTACAGAAACTTAGGGTCCCAGATGGATATGGATCTAACATCTCTAGATGTGTGAAGTTGAAACAAAGAAAACTCTTAAACCTTAAGAGTCATGACAACCATGTTCTTATGCAAGATATTCTTCCTGTAGCTTTACGAGCATCCAATGCCACACGAGTCATTGAGTTGTTTTCAGACTTGTCTTCCTTTTTCAAATACTTGTGTTCTATGACCCTCGACCCAAATATGCTCGATCTTCAACAATCCAACATTATTCTTACACTTTGTGAGATGGAGATGGAATTTCTACCTACATTTTTCACAGTCATGGTTCATCTACTAATTCATTTAGTAGAGGAGGCTAAGCTTGGTGGGCCTGTTCACTATAGATGGATGTATCCGATTGAAAGGTTAGCCGATAATGCTTCATTTACTTTTATCTCTCATATTTGGCATCCAGTAATTGATCTCACGTGTTATTTATATTTATGTAATAAAGGTATTTGTCCCATTTGAAAGCATACGTAAGTAACCAGGCGCGGCCAGAAGGGTCCATTGCTGAAGGCTACATCATGGAGGAGACTATTTCATTTTGTTCTAGATACTTAGAAGTTGCTACGACCATTTTTAATAGACCCAAAAGAAATGATGATAATGGTTCAAGTATGGGTAAATACTTGTTAAAGTCTGGGGGTCGTGCAATTGGAAAAGAGAAAATTGTTCGCCTTGATATGAGAAGTAAGGAACAAGCGCATTGTTATGTGCTACTTCAGCTAGATGAAATCAAGGAACTTCGTGAGTAAGTGTTAATAGAAGCAACTTTGTCAATATTAACTATTTTTGTTCAACCTGCTAATAATTTCCTTATTATAGTGAATTTTTAAGTGAAAAACGACGAGCATATTTCCATAGAGGTCGATCTAATGCAACATTAGAAAATCAGTGGATTGTTGAAGAGTTTTCTGAGTGGCTTCAGAACCAGGTTAGTAAATTTTATTCGATGTTGAAGTTGATATTATATATTCACCATTAATTTTGATACTACCTTTTATTCTATTAAGGTGCATAAAATTGATGCAACTACTGAAGAAGGCCGAGTGAGAAGGGCTTTAGCTGGTGGGCTAAATCAGTATGCTAAAAGAATGAAGGGTTTTGTCCTTAATGGATACAAGTTTCATACTGAAGATCGTGAACGCTATATGAGGACACAAAATTCTGGGGTCATGGTCGTAGTTGATGGATAAGTTTACTATGGCAAATTGACAGACATATATGAACTAGACTATTATGGGAGTTATAAAGTTGTCATTTTTCGTTGTGATTGGGTAGATATAAATAGGGGCTTGAGAACATTTAGAAATGATGGTGCTTGTGTGAACTTCTCTAAGTTGATGCATACGGGTCGATTGTTGAAAGATGATCCATTTGTCATCTCATCTCAAGCAAAGCAAGTTTTCTATATTCAAGATGAGATGCAAAAGGGATGGTATCATGTCATTAAGACTAAACCTAGGGACTTGTATGATCTAGGCGAGATTTGATCTTTATTTTTTTAGAGTTGTGAAATAATGTTACGTGTTGTTTCATTTTGTCCATGTATGTTAGTTTTCTTTTGTACGTGTTGTTTCATTTTGTCCATGTATGTTAGTTTTCTTTTGTATGTGTTGTTTCATTTTGTCCATGTATGTTAGTTTTCTTTTGTACGTGTTGTTTTATTTTGTCCATGATCTTTGTTTCATTATTGATTATTTGTTTTACAGAACATATTTGCTTCTCATTTTATTTTTGTACGTTCTATTATACATCTACTAATTCTTTTATTTTTGGAAAAGCGTGAATTCACAATGAGGAGGTTTTTTAGAAGTGGCAAATTAGTGCAGTCCTCAACAGCAACACCGGAACATGAAGGAGGTGATGACAGTCAGCCAAGACCGTCAACATCTCAAGCAGAGGGACCAGTCAGGGAAGCTGGTGTTTGGTCCACTGACGTGCCATTTGATGAGAGGGAGCTACTTCAACTTATCGGTAAATGTTTTCAATTTTATAGCATTAATTATGGTAATAATTTTCCAATCAATTAGAAAAGTAATGGTATATCTTAATCGTTAATAGATGGTCAAGGTAATTTGAGTACCTTAAGGACGATACCAGTTAAGGAAGTATGGCATCTTCCTGAAGGTGTAAGAATTATTGTGCGGTTCAATGACCTACGCCAACCAATTAGAAAGGGTGGCGATTTGTTGATCCGGTTTATTGGAGAGGTTGCAAAAACGGGACGGTTTTGTCCGCTCGGAGTAAGAGATTGGCATACGATGAATGACCAATACAAAGCAGAAGCTATTGAGGTTATTCGAGTAAATATTATTTATGTCTGAAGTTTACTTTATATATATGATATAATATGTATGTCTGAAGTTTTTGAACTTTATCATTGTATTAATTAAGGTTTTATACTCTTGATTGTGTTAATTTAATTCAATAGTATAATTGGCTATAGGTTCTTCTATCAAATTTTACTGTTCGAGTGAAATTTGGATATAGCACTGAAATGTGGTTGCTCTCTTACTAGTACAACTACTGCTTTATGCCTTCTTACTATTCCCTTGCCTTTTTGCGACATTATTGTTGGATTTCATGTTTTAGGGGAAATTTTCAATGCCCAGTGATGTATTGATTGATAAATCAATACTACAGCATCTTGGCAAAATGTGGAGGGGTTATAAGACGAGCTTGAAAGCGCAATATTGCCAAGGGAACAAAACTGAGGCTGAAGTTATTGCAACAGTGCCACGAGGAGTTAATCGTGACCAATGGATAACTTTGGTACATTTTTGGTTTTTTCCACAAGGTAAGGTAAAATAATTTCTTTTTAAGTAATTTTTGATTGGTCAAAAAGGGGGAAGCAGATTGATATTGATTATGAATGTAAATTTTTTCTTGCATTGATGTTGATTTCCAATGTCAGGAGAATAGTAAATGCGGCAAAGAAGCACGTGCCAAGCAGAATCAGTTTCACACGACTGGTTCAACAAGTTATGCCAATAAAAGAGATAGTTTTGTAAGGACTTCAGTATATATTTAGTGTATTATTACTATCTACCTGTTAAATTAGTTAAGACTTATGTTGACGTATTGATTGTAGGAAATTAATAAAGGGAGGAAGCCCACTAGTATAGAGTTTTACCAGGAAACTAATACCGGGAAAAGTGGTGGCTTTTTTGAGAACACGGTTTCACAAGAATTTATGGTGGGTTTTATTATTATCTCACATTTTATTTAATTTAAATGTATTTAATGTCATTTTCTCTTCTTTGTAGGATACAACTAGAGAAATAGTTGAGGCTCGACTTGGATCTTCTTCCAGACCTCGATCAGAAAATCGAGGAGGAAGTATTTGCAGAGCTAATGTATGAACAGGAAAATCTGGGCTATCGAGCGGTAGGCTATGGATTTGGCGTGAAGAGGAGTGATATATACGGAGTCAGGGGTGAACTAAAGAAAAAGGGACTCGACCGTACCGGTGATCATGTCGAATTACAAAATATGAAAATAGAATCGGCCAATGTAAAGCAGCAAATGAGAAGGCTCCTACCCATCTATGATGCTGTTTCTTCTGGCCAAGCATCATATGAAATGATAGCAGAAGGTCGAGCAATTATTACTGCGGTTGCTGATCCGGTAAGATAATCTATTTAATTTGTATTTGTTTGTACTATAATACAAATAATTGCCTTTCTAATCCTTTGTAAATAATGAAATTGATGATGTGAATGATTGAGACAAAAGGTGGCATTGGCGTTAGAACTTTTGGGAAGCTATATGAATTTACCACGTGAAGCAAAATTTTGGATCAGATATGCTTGTCTTGCTGCTTGATAAGATGGTTTGATTTTTGGATGTTTTGACACCTCTGCTACTAAATCTTTTCTCTAATATCTTCATTGATAATCCTCTTTTAATTTTCCCCATATGAGGAATAGCCTAACTTTAGACAATAAGATATAATTTGAATCATGTGTGTTGTGCTTTGCAAGATGTGGCAGAGAGTAGAATCTCATGTGCTATATTGTCGCCTTAAGATGTTGCAGATTCTTCATTTGCTTCAAGCACATACTAGATAGAAATGAGAATGGAGGGCAAGCTAAATAGGTGGCAATCACATGATATGAAAGTCATGAGATGCAGCACAACCTAGGCCTCCCTCTATCTACTCCTACTTCCCTTCCAAAAGGGATTGTGGACACTTGAGGGTTGACGGGTTCCGATAAATGATTTCATGTGCTCATTGTTATTGATTTATGTGATAGTAAACTGGTAGATTGATATTTTGTACATAAGTAATGTTATTATTGTGTTGTCTATACAGGGTAGAGATGAATCGGGATCAGGTGACGGTGAACCCTCAAATTTTTTTGCATCTCCAACCACGCCAAGCTCATTGGGTTGATTGATATATTTGTGAAGAATGTACTTGACTAAGTTAGCATTGTATATATATATTTTTTTGGTTATTAGATTAATTATGTTGATATTTGGAGTGGAAAAAATCTCAAATTTTGTATTGAACTATCAAAGTACATTGACAATGTTGTAATATTTTGATTGTCGAATTCGGAATCTTATGAAAAATTTATCAGTTTAGTTGATATTTTTTTATTAAGTAATTTTGTGTATATATATATATATATATGTGTGTGTGTGTGTGTGTGTGTGTGTGTGTGTGTGGAAAATATGCACAAATAAATAGGTAATACAGGCTGTTTATAAAATGTCCATGCTAAGAAGTAAAAATAGGGTATTTAAAAAACTAGAAAAATCTCGACAATAAAAAACGCCGAAAAATAAGCGCCGATACAGTATCAGCGTTTATAAACGCCGAGACATTCTCGGCGCTTATAAGCGCCGATGACCTCGGCGTTTATAAACGCCGAGAACCTCTCGACGTTTATAAGCGCCGATATTCTCGGCACTTTTATTTTTCGGCGTTTTCTTTCTCGGCGCTTTTTTGCGCCGAGAATTCCAAAAAAAAGGGACGAGAATTACCCTTTTTTGTTGTAGTGTAATGAGAACCGCAAAATTACTTTAAAATACATGTGAGTCTTCAACGGATCCACCATTGGAGTTGGGGAAAGAAAAAAGGTAATGTTATTATCAGGAAAAAAATTGTAGTTTTCAAAGTAATTTTATGGCTCTTGTTATTTGAAAATTATATTATTGCTCTGACAATAATAATTTTTCCTTAACAATGACAACTCCAAAGAAAAAAGCGAGTATGTTTGATGAAAACTTTTGTTAGCTTCTCCTGTAGTGTTTTGCGTTTTAACTAGCTAAACAAATAAATTATATGCGTGGTAAAAGTATTTTAGTTAGCATTTAGTTGTTTTCAACCAAATTTTTTTTAAAGAATTTCACTAATTTTATAAAAGATAATAAAATAATATATTTTTATCGTAATATGTATAAGTAACGCCAATATTTTCATAAAAAATTTAGCAAATTATGATAAAATATTAATCGAATATTGATGTAAACTATCTAACTATTATCACAATCATGTGCTATTTTCACATTTTTCAACCAAAAAAAGCAAACTCTAAGGCTCCGTTTGTTTTAGGGGAAAATCATATTTTAGGAAGTGATTTTCCGCTTTTCCATTGTTTGGCACGCCACTAGCTCACGGTAAAGGTTTTTCAACGGAAAACATTTTCCCTCAAATGAGGGAAAATGACTTCCCTTTTAAAATGGGGGGAGTCGTGATTCTAAATGACTCAAAAACCTTCACGGTTATCATTATGCAAATCGAGATCGAATCAAAATAAATCAGACTGCACTGTAAACATTTAATGACAATATCGGATAAGAATTAGACTGAATACTTAAAAGTAGCTTCGATATTACTTTGTTATTGTTGCAACAGAACAACTTTAATCAAGTTGAATTGTTACATAATATTATAGAAGGAAATTATTTAGGTATTATTTTTAGCATTTATTATATAGGTTATGTGATATTTTAGTAATATACAGTAATATACCCTGAAGTTCAAAAATTTTCTCATAAATCAGATATCTTTTACTAAAATTTAGTATATTTTAAATGAAAACAGCGATCTATATGTATCCTATATCATAATGTAATAATTTCTTTTGTCCGAAAATGGTAATATGACACATTTTTTGATAATATATAAGTAATTTTTGTTAGAATATGGACAATCTTTTGACAATATGATATTTATACTACATCAATTTTTTGGCAGAAATTACCCGAATTTTAATAAAAATTCACCAGATTCTGACACAGTATATACACAAGCGGTAAAATTTCTTATCTCATGACACCTTATTGTATATAATAAAATAACAGAGTATTTACATGATAAATGCTCAAATTTTAGAATACCAAAGAATTAATTTTCCTAATTTATACAGCTTTGATAGTTAACTTTTTTATTTTGTTACTTTATATGTTATATTATTACTTATGTTGTTCTATAAAAAGATATAAAATGATTGGTAAAAAATATTTTTTTAAAAAATACACAAAGATATCACAATGGGGAATTAAGTTTTCCTTTGAAACAAACAACGAAAAACCCCACTCGGAATTTATATTTCCTTAGAAAATATTTTTCGAAGAAAAATCAATTCCCAGATTCTATTTTTCCGTCAAAACAAACGGAACCCAAGTGAAGATATTAGTATATTTTCGAAATAGTGCTTCAATTTGCATTTTTCAACAAAAATTTATTAAATATCTGATAAAATTTTAGAACTTTACCTCACCTAAGTGATAAAATATTTAAAACTTAAGGTATATCATTGTGTATATTAAAATATTAAAATACTTAAATAATAAATGCTCAAATCTTATGATACATAAGTGATAATTTTCATTTAGTTCAGTATTCTATATAACAAGTCCATGTATGAAGCATGAAAAAGGCAAAGCACAAGCATGAGGGCAGCCTTGAAGGCTTGTAGCAAACCTTGTCTGACCTTGAGACTTGAATGGGTCAATACATTTCTGGGGCTTTTTTAATTAAAAATTATTTAAATTTTAGATACAATTTTAAAAATTAATAGATTCTCTAATTTTTTAAAGTCATACATTTTAAAAAAAAATTTTAATATCGAATCTTAATATTATTTTTTTTTGAACACAAAAAAAAATCTTAATATTAATACTACTAAAATATGTTAGTTTTTGCTAAATTGACATTTTAAAAAATATTACAATTTTTTAGATATAGAAAATAGTTTTTTTAAATATTTAAAATATTTAAAGGTTATTTTAAATGTAGATTCAATTTTTTAAAATTATTTTTCTCTTTTTTTTAAAAGTCATGCCAATTAAAACTAACGGATGCTAATAGCGTTATCATTAAGGTGTGACATTAAAATTTTTTGAAAACTTTAGGTATTACTTTAAAACATTAAAAAATCTAGACCGTTATGATTTTCAATAACAAAAACCCCTTTATTTTATTTATAAAATGTTGAAAACAAAGGTAAGCAAATTATAATAAAAATATCAAATATGTTTAAGGGTTATTTACACCAATAGTTTCTATTTTTTGTCCATTGTGTCAATTTAGTCCATCTATAATTAATATTGTATCAATTTGGTCCATGGAATAAAACTTATTTTAAGTTTTTCATGAAATTTTTAATGTTCCGGCCATGGATATGGTTAAATTGAGTAAAAGTATGAATTTTTAATAAATTACTTACATCTAATGTAATTGTGCCACAAACAATTACGCGAATAACTTAACTTGAATTAAGTAAAGGACTAAATTGTCACAATTTGAATTGCAGAGGAACTAAATTGACACAATTAGAACTATAAGCACTAAATTGACACAAAAAAGTATAAAGACTTTTGGTGTAAATAACCATGTATTAAATATATATATATATATATACACAGAATAAAATTATTAAAATAATTATAATATAGTTGAAAAGCTGAAGTTCCGACTTATGTCCAATTTGGCATGTCTCTATATAATTGAGTAGTGTCAGACATGTTCAGAAAATTCTAATAGAGAAAAAGGTAAAACTACTATTAGCAACAAAAGTTCTTATTGCTCAAAAATTAAACTCAAATTTATAAGATATTTCATTTTGTATTTTTTATTAATGTACAGGGAAAATGCTAAAATTCATAAACTATAAATGAAAAAAATTCATTTCTAAATCCCAAATTTTTAATATCTGAAAATAAAAAATAAAAATAGAAAATAATAATAATACTCAATTTTTGGTCTTAAAAGTGATTGCCACGACTTTTTGACACGAGTAACTGGAACGTTGTTTAATTCTGTTTTGGAGTTTATTCTCAAGTTTTTCTTGTGACGCGCTTATTGAATTACTGATGTCTCCATTTGATTCCATACCGCATAGGGTCACAATCCAGGAAGTCCCAGGCCACAGAGATTCTAAGGCTATTGAAAGTCAATCTTGAATACTGCAGTCTTTTGCTTTTTCTTTCTGATCGAACTAACAACTTTATTGCCAATAAAGTTTCGAGTCATCTTAGGCCGAGTTAGAAATGGGTCAGGTCATTTTGGGTTTGGGTAGTACTTAGTTTTGGGTCAGTTTGGTGAGTTTATTTCCACTTCGGCTCATCTTGTTTGCATCACATTCAAGTCGAGTAGTTTTATTTTTTAAATTCGAGTCATCTCGAGTTTCGGGTCAATTGGGTTGGGTCACTTCGGACTTTTGAGCTAAGATGATTTTGGTTATTTTAAGTTCAAGTCATTCGAGTTGGGTGATTTCGACGTTTGGGTTAAATTTTAGGTCATGTCTAAGTCTTTAGATTTTGAGTCGTCTTGGTTTTGAGTCGAATAAGTACGGTCATTTTGGGTAAATGAAGTTATTACGGAATTGCAATTCCTAACCTCCATCTAAGGAATTGGAAAATATGCTTTTCAATTAAAATCCAATTCAATGGAATGAGGCTGTGGAATTGTAATTCCAATTCTAGCAGGTGAATCAAACAACAGAATTGGAATTTTGGACCCCTCTTACAGGCTCCAATTTCAGGCTCCAAACACAGCCTAAAAGTATAAAGTGTAAGTTACATTTAGAGTACCCCAATGTTATTGCAAATAATAAAAAGGATTATTAGCTTTTTGAATTAATAAAAATGGCCCTAAGTTTTGGTCGTACTAATGAAGAGGTCCATCTCCAGCATGATGACATTATTTTTTGCCAACTAAACTGACGTGATAACTTTTTTTTTTTCTTTTTTTATAGTAATGCTACAATAAAATAAAAGTATTATTCAATACTCTTATTATTACGGTGTAAGCACGAAATTTAAGATGTTATATTTGTGTAGAAATTATCAGTTTTTCACCTATTTTGTTTAAAAATATGGCTATTAGCAGTATTTTTGCTTGTTTATTGTAGCATTGATAAAAAAGTAATTGCCACGTCAGCTTTGCCGATGGAAAATGACGTAATTATATCAGAGAGGAGTCCTTTTATTAATATATAAAAACTTAGAGGCCTTTTTGTTAATATAATAAAAACTTAAAAGTTTTTTTAATAATTCAAAAATATTAGTGTCCTTTTTATTATGTCTAAAAACGTGAAAGTATCAGTTAATTTGCGCAAAAACGGGGTCCTCTATAAAGAAATAGATAGAGATAAGGAATCAGGCAGAAGCGTGACAAAATTTAATCCTAATTTAACTTCATGCTAATGTGATGCCTTAAATTTTGTAGTATTATTTATTTTACATGTGTTCTTGTGTTAATCATTAATCATCATCTCAATGTGTTGTTCATTCAGTTTTTTGTCAGTATAACTGGTCTTTGTTAATAAATTATCTTTCTGTAAATCCGTAGTAAAATAACATATATAATTTTATTTTTAATATGTTACACCAATTGATAGTGTAACCCGGGTTAGGGTTAGGGTTAGGGTTAGGGTTGTGAGTTAGAGTGAGATGAGAAAGAGAACTAGCAAAGGGGGATGAGAAAAGAGAGAGATAAGTGAGAAAAGTGTTTGTTTGATCATTGGCCTCTAATGAATGATTTACACCTCCTTTTATGCTACAAGTATTAAGAATCCTCAATTATTAGGTACATCACTCTAATGAATTACTAAACTATGTATTATTATACGTAATAATACCCCCCCGCATAAGGACTCCCTTGTCCTCAAGGAAGAAAGGTCGGGAAATGTAGCCGTAAGTCATAGTAATCCTCCCACATCGCCTCTTCCACAGCATGATCCTTCCATTTGACGAGTATCTGAGTGGCCGCGGCATTGCGACGCTTAACGAGACGACGGTCCAAAATTGCTTCGGGTTGCCACTGTTGCCCGAACAGGTACGGTAATATGCTCAGGTGCCCCTCCGTCACCGCCTCCATATGCCAACACAACTGCAAAACATGAAAAGTGGGGTGAATTTTAACAGTGTCCGAAAAATCAAGAGTATACGCAACCGAACCAACTTTAGCGATGACACGGTAAGGACCGTAAAACTTGGCTGCGAGCACACGAATGAACGGATGATTGACTGTACAGTTGTAAGCGTAAGTATACAAAATCCCCAACCACAAATTGTCACTCCGGTCGATGGGCATCCGCAATCTATTTCATACAAACTAGAATGCAGGACAAATGATGTTTAAGTAGCTGCACGGCATCCTCTTGGGCTACCAACGGTTGATCCACTGCTGCAACCTTGGTCCCACCCTGTAAATACGGAATATGCAAAGGCGGAGCCGGACCGTAAAATACTCGTACGGAATAGACTGTATGGCCGAGTGAAAAGAAGTGTTGTACCACCATTCTGCCATTGGAATAAAGGTGGCCCAGTCGGAAGGCATGTCACAACAGAAACAATGTAAATAAGTCTTCAAGCTATGATTTACCACCTCTGTTTGCCCGTCCGTTTGGGGGTGGTATCCCGAAGACGTATTTAAATTGACGCCAAGTACCCGAAATAATTCTTTCCAAAATAAACTGAGAAACATAGAGTCCCGATTCGAAATAATACTCCCTGGTAAGCCTTGGAGATGAAAAACCGAGTTGAGGAAGACCCTGGGCATGGTCTGTGCGGTATACGGATGTGTAAGCGGCATAAAGTGTGCGTACTTGCTTAAATAGTCAACGACTACAAAAATCGAATCCTGTCGATGTGATTGCGGTAACCCGTCAATAAAAATCCATGGAGATAGAGCTCCAAATTGTGACCGGAATCGGTAATGGTTGTAACAAACCGGGAGAAGCCGCGTTATCAGCTTTGCATCGTTGACAAACCGAGCACTCCGAAATAAAAGTATATATGTCACGACGCATACCCTTCCAATAGAAGAATGCACTCAACTTTTGAAAGGTAACATCCATATCCGAATGACCTCCAACAACCGAGGCGTGATATAAGTCAAAAATGCATTGACGAAGCATGGGATCCTGACTGACGACCAAACGCCCAAAGCGACGCAAGTTCAGACTACGACCAAGAAAAAATCGGATGAGATATGGGATCGGACTTGAGTTCGGAAATAAGTTTCTGCATTGAAAGGTCATGACCCCAAGACCCACGAATTGCATCTAACAATGGGGAGTCCAAATTGACAAGCAAGGCACGCAACTCTATGCCTGAAGACCGTAAAAGCGATAGTGCATCTGCAACTTTGTTCTCGCTGCCCTTTTTGTACTCGATGGTATACGAAAAACCCATGAGTTTTGATAACCACGCCCATTGTAAAGGCGTATTGACCTTTTGATCAAGCAAGAACTTTAAGCTTTGTCGATTGATACGGAGAATGAAATGCCGATGAGCTAGATAATGCTCCCATTTTCTCATGGCTAACACCACCGCCATTAACTCACGTTCGTAAACAGACAAATCGAGATGAGATGGAGCAAGGGCTTGACTTAAGTAAGCAATAGGGTGATTGTCTTGCATCAAAACAACCCCAAGACCAATCCCCGGGCCATCGGTTTCCACGACAAATGGAAGTGAAAAATTGGGTAAAGCAAGAACCGAGGCATGAATTAACGCATGTTTGAGGGAGTTAAGTGTAGCCGTGGTGGTGTCGGACCAATGAAAGGCGTCACTCTTGAGTAAATCAGTGAGAGGCTTGCTAATATTGTCGTAGGCCCGTATGAACTAACGGTAATAACCTGCCAACCCGAGAAATCCCCGCAACTGTTTGAGGTTGGACGGAATGGGCCAATCACGAACAGCTTCAATCTTAGCGGGATCGCTAAACACCCCATGAGTGGATATACGAAATCTATCTCCTCGAGAAGAAAACCGCACTTTGAGCCCTTGGCAAACAAGCTGTTAGCCCGCATGACCTTAAAAACTGAACGAAGGTGATGCAAATGGGATGATACTTCCAGACTATAAACCAAAATATCATCAAAAAAAAAAAAAAAGCACGAACCCGCACAAAAATGACTGGAAAATCAAATTCATAAGGCTTTGGAATGTTGCCGAGGCATTAGTTGAGCCAAAAGGACTCGTAATGGCCTTGGTGAGTACGAAATGTTGTCTTGCACACATTGGGTTCGCAAACCCATACTTGATGATAACCACTCCGAAGATCCAACTTTGAGAAAACAACCAACCCGTACAATTCATCCAATAATTCCAAAACAATTGGTTTGGAAATTTGTCTTTAAAAGTATGGCGGTTTAACTCTTGGTAATCAACACCCATTCCCCACGAGCCATCTTTTTTCTTCACCAAAATGACGGGTGACGCAAAAGAGCTATTGCTATGCCGAATAACACCCGTGTTTAGCGTTTCCTCAATCATCGTTTTGATTGCATCTTTTTGTACCTACGGATAACGGTAAGGGCGAATATTAACTGGAGGTGCGTTCGGTTTGAGCAGGATGCGGTAATCAAATTCGGGTCGGATTGGGGTAAGTTCTCGCGGTGTGTCAAACACAATTGCGAACTCCATAAGTAAATCATTGAGAGCGGCCCAATGAGTATCCAACACAACAGAGGAAGTACCATCCACGACCGACAGAGACAACTCATAGAAAGGAACAAGGATAGCATGAATCGAAGAGTGGGGAGGACTGCGTTTATCTGCAATAGAGACCGAAGAGGGTTCAACACGCAAAACACTCTGCGCCCCCTTGCCACTCGAAGGACATTTGAAGTTTCTCGAAGTTCCAAACAATGGTCCCTAGTGGCGCTAACCACTGAATCCCGAGTACCATGTCACATCCACCAAGATCAATGATGAGAACATCACAAACAAAATCGATACCCGGTGCACTCCATTTAAAATCACGGCATATGGCGCGGCATGGAAGTCGATTCCCATCGGCTACCACAATAGTGGTCGTAGCAATGGGTGTGAGAACACATCCCAGCCTACGTGCTTTCCCGAAATCGAGAAAGTTATGTGTGCTACCACTGTCTACAAGAATGTGGAGTGGTTTACGGTTGTGGTAACCTATGACTCTCATAGTACTATAAGCGGAAAGGCTGGCCAATGCATTACATGAGATATGGGCAACATCCCAGGTCTCGGTCTCAAATGAATCCATAAAGCATGCGTAACTGCGGATTCTTCGTTTTACAAACCTTCATATGCTTGGGACCGAAAGGTTCATTACAAAAGAAACACAATTCTTTTTCACGCCTATCCTCAATTTTGGCTACTGTAATTGTTTGTCCCTCCCATTTTTGTGAGCGAGGACCAAATCCCGAATCCGATGAGGAATGCACCACAGACCCAACCGGCGGTGCCGATGATGGGAATGACATCCGTGAGGAAGGATGTCTAGAAGGGCTGGAGAATGAAGGACAGTGCTCGATAAGCAAATTATCCTCTTGCAATCGGGCTAATCTCATGGCATGATGTAAAGAATTCAGCTAAAGCATCAATACCGAATATCTAATGGAGTCTTTAAGTCCTGTGACAAAACACGAAACTAGATATTTCTCGGACAGATTTAGGCATGGTACTAGGCGCTCAAATTGGGCCTGATAGGTTGATATGCTACTGTTTTGACACAATTTCATTCAATCGGACATAAGATCTTCATGACAAAGGCGAAAACGTTGTATCATCAAAGAAGAGTACTCAGACCACAATACATCCTCAATCGGTCAACTTAGAGTCTTGAGGAATGTGCGATGCCACTCAAGAGCGTCGCCCTCAAGATGCATAGAAGCAAGTTTTACTTGTGCCGAAATAGGTGTTTGAACAATTGCAATGAATTGATCTACTTTCCACACCCAATTTTTCACATCAAAACTACCACCGAAGCAAGGGAAATTGATTTTTCATAAACGAGTATGAAATTGATATGTAGAAGAAGCAGAGGAAGCAATACCGGAGCCCGGAATCGAATTGGTTACCAGATTTTGTGGCGGATCGGAAGGTCGAGCAAGAAGTCCATTTCCTTGACATTGTTGCTGCTACACATCACGCAAGATTTCCAAAATTGATGAGATCTCACCATGAACGGCCTGGAATCGAGCATCAGTCCGGCTTTCAGTATCCTCCAACCGAGCCTTAAGGAGTCGCAATTTTGAAACGCTTCATGTTCCTTCTGCCATTGACATCTAACGCAGCACCAGTCCTAAACCTGATACCAATTGTTACACCAATTGATAGTGAAACTTAGATTAGTGTTAGGGTTGTGAGTTAGAGTGAGATGAGAAAGAGAATTAGCAGAAGGGGATGAGAAAAGAGAGAGATAGATGAGAAAAGTGTTTGTTTGATTATTAGCCTCCAATGAATGATTGACACCTCCATTTATACTACGAGTATTAAGAATCCTCAATTATTAGGTACATCACTCTAATGAATTACTAAACTACATATTATTATACGTAACATAATAATTAGAAGGAAAAAAAGCTTAAAGATGCAAAAAGAAAGTCTTTAAAATAAAATAATACCAAAAAAAAGAAATAAAGCGATATCTCGAGAAGAAAATCCCCAATTAGACAGTGCAATAACAACAAAAACAACATTCCCAGTGCCTCAAGGGCTCTTGCTTGCGCAGGGTCTGGGTGGGGTAGGATGTACCAGCCTTACCCCATTAGGGTGAGACCTTGATGAGAGACTATTTCCGAGAATGCCCAACCTGATAGATGAAAGTTATGAAGTGCCTGAATACAGAGCATGTAAGGCAATGAGATTATGTGAATCATGTATGTATATAAGCATGTAAACATATAATCGACGTATGCAAAATAGTCATATAAGCGTTTAAGCATGTGCTTATGAGGCATAGTAGCCCGAGCAGAAGGTAAGAGGAAACAAGCATATAGGGAAAAGATCTTACTAGCGAGAAAGTAGAGAAAGAAAGCGAGAGAGGGAGAGAGGGGGAGAGAGAAAGAGAGCAAGGGAGTGAGAGAGGGAGTTTGAAAGAAAGAGAGAGAGAGAGTGCAAGAGAGTTGGTATAGAGTGCAAAAAGTATCGGCAGCGATTAGCTCTACCAAGGTAACAAATCCTAGGACCACTAAGCTACCATGATCGCCCGAACTACGTATCTACAAATGATCCTACAAGCAGTCTCGTGACACTAGAACTAGCTAACGAATGCTCGGTGCTCCGACGTCGCTGAATTAGTTACCCCTAAAACCCTATAACTAATCCTCCACTGAGCTCTACCTAGGGCCATCACTTTATTTAGGTTGAGGTAAGCAAGGTCCTGTTGAATTGTCTTCAATCCACTCTTCTTTGGCCGGTCTCTTCTACTCTACTGGTCTGTACTATGGAGTTGTTTGCATCCCCTTACATGGGCAGCAGTGGGTCTCCATCCAACTCTTCTTTGGCCGGCCTTTTTCTCTCTACTCGTCTGTGGAATTGTCTCCAATCAATCTATGGAGCACTAGTCGCCTGACAAAGGCCAGAGCTACGTATAACTAGTCAGGCATACAAGCATCCTCGTGGTATCTTACGAGTGCTCGACGTATCTGCAGGGTCGATGCTCCTCCCCCTAAATCGAATACACCTATACTAATCCTCCACAGAGCTCTATCTAGGGCCATTTCTTCATTTAGGTTGAGATAGGTGAAGTCCTGTTGAATAGTCTCCATTCATCTCTTCTTCAGCCGTCCTCTTCATCTCTTCCCGTCTATTATCTGGAGTTGTTCACATCTCCTGATTGGGGTAGTGGTGGGTCTCCTCCTAACACGTCCAAACCACTGCAGACGTTGCTTCCTCAGCTTATCCTCTGGGCGACTCCTAATTTACCTCTTATTACGTTATTTCTGATCCTATCCTTCCTTGTGTGCCTACACATCCACCTCAACATCCTCAGCTCTGCCACCTTCAATTTTTGCATGTGATGGAACTTAATTGGCCGATATTCTGCCCTGTATGACATAGCCGGCCTCACTACTGTGTTATTGTATTTACCCTTTAACTTTAACGGGAACTTTCTATCGGACAGTACCGCATAGAGCATTCTCCATTTTTGCCAACCCACTTTAATCCTGTTGTTGATATCTACGTCCACTTCGCCATCTTGCTGCACCATGGAACCCAGGTATTTAAAGTATGCTTTGTGTGTTATGTGCTCAGATCCAATCTTTACGCCTTTTGTGCTTGGCATAGTAAAGGTGTTAAACTTGAGCTCCATATACTCTGTCTTAGATCTACTGAGCCTTAGACCTTTTGATTCTAAGGCCAACCTCTAATAAAGCAAACTAGGAAGTGTAGTATGGACAAATGCTTCCCTGGCTTTGCCCAGGGTACTACCTATAAAGCAAACTAATGGGCATAGGGGAAAAGTACTATAGTTCAGGATCAAATCTGAGAAGATGATAGCTATGGGTATGAGAATGAGAGTCGGAAGCTGGAGTGATATGTGTTAACGGCAATTCTATGTCTAGATTTGGGGATGGAATTGGAAATCTATCTACGTGGGCTTTCCAGCACTGATGTATGGATATGTCAGTGGAACCATTGCTCAAACCTAAGTGATAATCCTCAATTTTATAGTATTGATGATGTGCAGCTAGCCGAGGATAGAGTTTTGAAAAACGTAGTTATTCTTTGATTCTCAAATTATGTTAACTACGACAAAGAATATCATGAGCCAAGCTTTCTTGGTTGCACCCTTGAGGAATTGAAATTTCCATTACCGGAGCAAATCTTTGAGGTTGCTTGGACAAATAATAGTTAAAAATAGGGATATTTACATTTATTGCCCCAATATTTTTTGAAATAATAAAAAATACCATGATATTTTTGAATTAATAAAAAGGCCCCTAATTATTTGTCGTATTAATAAAAAAGCCCATAAGTTTTTGTCATATTAATAAAAAAAGTCCACTCTCCGACGTGATAACATCATTTTCTGTTGACAAAGCTGAAGTAACAACTGCTTCTTTATTAATGTTAGAGTAAAATTACAAAAATACTTTTTACTAATCATATTTTTAAAACATCTTGAATTTTGTACTAATAACGTAAGAAAAAGAGCACTGAAGGGTTCTTTTGTCATTTTATTGTAGCATTAATAAAAAAGCAATTGTCATGTCAGCTCTGTTAATAGAAAATAATATCATCACGTTGAAGATGGACCTTTTTTTAATATGACAAAAACTTAGGGGCCTTTTCAGTAATTCAAAAAGGCCAGAGTTCTTTTTATTAGTTTTAAAAACATTGAGGTACTAAAATGTAAATGATCCTTAAAAATAACATATATAAAAAGGACAAGGGGAGGGGATAAACAACATAAATTTCCCTTAAAGGGGACCATATTTAAGCCTTGTGGGGATCAAACCCGCGTCATACTATTAGCAGTTGGAGAACTCCGCCATTAGAATATGTCCTAAGGGACAAGTATTTATAAACATATACTAGATGTGTGTTAGTTTCTCATGCGCACGTTAAACAATTACTAACACTAATACGCTTACATTTGTTGCCATAAAATGCCAGGGTGCTTGCAAACAGTTAAGGCTGCCCCCAAGAATTTAGGGTTCAAAAAAGGAATCACGGCCCATGTAATATTATTCCTATTTGAATTCCTTAGC
Organism: Simmondsia chinensis; assembly: GCA_018398585.1. Classification (NCBI taxonomy): domain Eukaryota; kingdom Viridiplantae; phylum Streptophyta; class Magnoliopsida; order Caryophyllales; family Simmondsiaceae; genus Simmondsia; species Simmondsia chinensis. The sequence continues at coordinate 34,302,350 of JAGTTD010000009.1, read as the reverse complement.
TCAAGTTTAAACTTGTGCTAGTTAGAAATCGATACCGAATATAACCTAAGTTACCATTTTGGTTTCTTACAAATACCAAACATGGCACCAACACGCCGTCATCGGATCCCATTAGAACTCTGAAGTTAAGCGTACTTGGGCGGGAGCAGTATCAAGATCGGTGACCTCCTCGGAAGTCACCCTCAGGTTGGGGGCACTCGGAAACATCCTTTATTCAGGTTAACACCCTGAAGGGAGAAGGCTGCGTACATCCGTCTCCCCCAGACCCTGCGTAGGCAGAAATCTTTGAGGCACTGGGTATGATGCAGCACGGCAGCGGGAGATTAGGGGGACGGGAAGGAAACGACGGCCTTCCCTTTTATTTTATTAAACTCTAATAAAAATTACAGGGGAAAAATAAATTCGACTCTCATTCTCATTCTTGAGAATATAATGAACAAATAACTCATAAAATTGATTCTAAAATTCGCTAACTAAAACCCTAACTATCCTCCTCTTTAAATAGAGGGGTTTTTCTAGTTTAACTCTAACTAATTTAAAATTTAAACGGCTGAGATTGCAATCCGTGTGCTAGATCCAACGACTGAGATCGCAATCCCTGTGCTCCTATTAAAATAAAGAAAAACAAATAAAATGCTTAAATCTGAATTTTAAAACTAAACCTAATCCTATTCAAACTCTATCTAAAGACTAACTACCAGCCGCATTCTTCGTCAACCGGCGTCAATGATTCCGCCAATCACGGGTCCCGCCAAGCTATGTGCCACTCACGGATGCGAAGCAGCTTCAACCTGATTCTCCTTCCCTGCTGGACTTCTATCCATGGCGTTGTCTTCCCATTAGCTCTCACCCGCCAATCTCTAGATGGCAGCTTCACCATTCTCTCCGGCTTCGAGAGAATTCGTCCTTGAATTCGGCAAAGGGTCTTTCTCGCCATGTAGAATCCCCTAATTCCAGCCGCCAAGCTTTTCGCGCTCCAATCCATACGACTTCTTGTCATGCTCCGCTCCTGCCAGTGACTGAGCCGCCAAGCTATCCGCCAAAGGAGGCGGGGTTGCATCATCCTCTCCGATTAGAGAGAATTCGCCTCAGATTTGCTGACAGATCTTAGGGGTTGCCTTCGCCAAGTAAAGCCTCCTAGCTTCTTCCGCCAAGCCTTTTGAATCCCAATGCACATGCTTACCTGACGATCCCTATTGCCTCAAAGCTATCCACCAAAGAAGGCGGGGCTGCATCATCCTCTCCCGGTTGGAGAGAATTCGCCCTCAAATTTGCCACGAAGTCGGTTGGATCCTTCTTGCCATAGTTAGGACACTCGCCAAAGATGAAGGAGCCTCACGGTACATGCTGATCTCGATGGTGGATCTGTTGTCAATATATCCTTGCCATGGCTCGCCTTGTTTAGGTGGTAAAGGTTGCGTAAACTCTACTCGGTGATGGAGCAGATCCGGTAACCCTCTTCTCGGTACTTGACACTCCCATTGCGGTCTTGTTCTTACCATTGTCACAGCTCCCGGTAATTCTTTCACTTCTTTCATCTGTGTTGTTTCACTATTACCGTAGTCCCACCAAGGCCCATCCTTTGTCGGCGTTAGTATAGCCGACCCGCCTTTTGGTCTCGCCCGGATGTAGATCATCACAAGTAACATCCACATTAGGCGCCTAATGTACTTCTACCCCACATTAGTCTCTACGCCCATTGTTGGCGGTACATAAGATGCCAACGCCTCTGGATAATCCTTCCTCGATTGACTCCCTGTTGGGAAAAGCATATGAATTTTGTTGGTAAATAAACTCTGATGCCGACTATTGGGTTCACAGTTCTCAACTATGGTCACAACAATAGGTACCTATTAGAGCACTTAAAGTAGGAGACTCTTCTCCCTACCTAATCCCCCGGTCGGAGAGTCACGCTTCGTGACACCTCACGTGTGAGAGTTCCAGGGAATATGTTTATCCCTATAAACCTTTTGCTCGAATACCAATTACTGGGATGAATTTCAAAAATTCTCCCTAAAGATTACGCAGCGGAACAGGTTTAGAATTCATAACTCTAAACTTAGGGTTAATTTAAAATTCCTAATTTTAAATCTACTGACTTAAATTCATAATTTAAATAAACAGGTCTAAATTCTTAATTTAGATCTATAGGCCTTTTACACTAATACATTCATAACAATACATAAACTTAAATTGGCTTAATAACAAATACTATAAATAAATAGAAAAGCGAAACAAAAGAAGATGGAAAGAAAAACATACCTGGAATTGCTCCAATAAAAAGAAAAACCAGAAAGAGAATAATATTCTTCAAAATTGAGACCCCGAGACCTTCTACGCAATGACCTCGAACTGCCCGGAGGGTGGGCTCCAAAAAATATTATTTCAGATACCCTAAAGAATTATTTTGAACTCGATTGCCAAACCTCGGAATAAGCCCCTCTATTTATAGAAATATACTAGAGCAAAAAAAAAACTAATTTTAATCGAAAAAGGATTCGCAGTTTAAGTCAAAACGCACCGTTTTGAATTTAAAATAGGTAAAACGCGTAGTTTCATCAAACAGTGCACGCGTTTTTTAAACCTGTTACCGCGTGCCACCCATGCCTTAAGGCACGGATCGCCATCCGTTGCCCCAGTGTCGCGCGCTGGTTGGCTGCTACGCGCGCACACGGATTTACACTGTTATTTTTGCGATTTTTCCTTCTTTTTTTTTCTTTATTTTCCACATGTAAAAATTCATCTTATGAATTTTAATTTTTTTAAATTATTTTATTTTATAATTTTTAATATTTATTCATCTTATGAATAAAGTTCGGCAAAATTAATTTACCCATCTTATGGATAAATAATTTATCTCATGAATTCTTTAATATTTTTCTAATAACAATAAATACAGAGGCTTGAGTAGGGACCTCGGGGACAATTTAAATCTAGCTCCAAATGGGTTAAATTAAATCATCTCAAGATATTAATTTAATTACCATTTAATAAGACTTAATTCCACTAAATAAATCTCACTGCACTCCAGACTTAAATTATTTATTCGATATCTCCCTAATATATTGTATTGATGACAACAACCCCTCCACTAGATGTCCATGACAAAGGATAAATATAATTACTACCATTATCCTTCTCACAGCTTCTCCCTTAGTTACCGTCTCGCCCTTCACTGAATAATTCATTTATACTTGAACATATCACAGTATAAATTCCAAATGTCAAATACTTGGAATACTTTGGCCAAAGTTTTCAAACTATTCAAATATTTGCAAATCAACTAAGGGGACATCTGTATCTCATAAGAGACTGTAGATTACCTATTGAATACCTGATCCTTGTCACATTTCACGCCGCTACCCAGTGTACGTGGAATTTTAGTCATTTGTTTTAGACCTTACTTATAGTACACCAAAGTAACTAACGCTCCATGCGCAAGTCTAGAATACCCTCAGGATTTAGAGTCGTCGTTCAAACAGTACAACGTGAATCACTCATCTCCAATAATAGTCTAGAAATAAGTAACCCACCTGGTCCAACTCAGTGTGTCAAACACACTAACTTAACACTTTTGGATCTCCATTCACATGACCATGACAAGCCATCTAAAGTGTCTCGTTATAGTCTTAACATACAAGTGGTCCAAACTTGTCTTCGACTACGAGTCTTTCAAACAACAATCCATATCATTTGTGCCAAGTCTATCTGTGGCTTAGTCTCATAAACTACTTAGAACAAACATGTAAATTGTAGTCTGAGGACTACACCCATCTCATGGATGTCTCTCGAAAGAAAATCACATGCAGTATAAATGCTCACATACACGAATTTACCTAGGAAACGACTGGACTTCAATTTTATTTATTAATTAAAACAATATATCTAGAATAAATCTGGATTTCAGGACACTGTTCCTAACACTCCCTACCTCATCCGATACTCCTCGTCATACATGGGCTCATCAAATATGGGTGGAGAAGATAGGTCTAGTTGTGGTGCCTCATCAAAGATAGGTTCTCCATGGGTAACATTTATTGGTGGCGACGCCAACATGGCCACGCCAACTATGTTGGTGCTCACATCCTTTTCTTTTGGCTCCGGTTCTTTGTTCCTTGACACACATGGCGCCTCGACCTTCTTGGGCATCAAGATGATATTTATCCCCTCAAAGACGAAGCTATATGTGTTCTTTTTTCAGTCATGGACGACGCTCCTATCATATTGCCACAGATGTCCCAATAGCAAGTGACAAGCGTCCATCGTAACAACATCACACCAAACCGCTTCCCGATATGTGTCCCCAATTGAGAAATTGACCAAGCAACGTCTTGATATAGTTCCCTGATCGTCTTTCTCGAGCCAAGACACCGTGTAAGGGTTCAGATGTTCCTCCGTCTTCAACCCTAGCTTCTGAACGGCTTCTTTGGAGATGGCGTTCTTACAACTTCCCAAATCAATGACCATACGACATACCGTGCCGCCAATGGTACAAATGGTCTGGAAGATGTCATGGCGCCTACAATCTTCTCCTTCTGCTTCTTCAGGCATGAAGCCAACTCGCCGGACTAATAGTAAGCAACCTTCGTCACCAACAAATTCCTCTTCGCCAAGTGAAGGTAGTGCGTCTTGAGTTTCTTCCAACACAGTGACGCCAACTTCCTCAAACTCTGAATATCCTTCACAGAGGTCGGTGCCCATCTCTCATTTTTCAACGTTGGCGGTACCGATACAGAGCCGATGCTACCTCGACTTAGGGTCCGGTAGATCAACAACCGATGCCGGATTCTTGATCTTGTCCTTCACCTTTTTGTTTTCACCCGGTGTTAATGGGCATTGGGGCTGGGTTCCCGGCTTTAAGTTAGGATTTGCCCCCAGTTGAATCAAGCAACACTCGATTTGCCTAAGTCTCTCCTTCAACTCGTCTAATCTCCGTTTGTTTTGCATAATTCGGTCTCGATCAGAAACTTCCTCGATAGTAGCGTACCTTTGACGACTTGATGCCATCTCAGAAACGTTCTGAGCTCTGATACCAATTGATGCAGTGTGGCAGCAGGAGATTAGGAGGACGGGAAGGAAACGACGGCCTTCCCTTTTGTTTTATTAAACTCTGATAAAAATTACAGGGGAAAGATAAATTTGACTCTCATTCTCACTCTTGAGAATAGAATGAACAAATAACTCATAAAATTGATTCTAAAATTTACTAACTAAAACCCCAACTATCCTCCTCTTTAAATAGAGGGGTTTTCCTAATTTAACTCTAACTAATTTAAAATTTAAACGGCTGAGAATGCAATCCGTGTGCTAGATCCAACGGCTGAGATCGCAATCCATGTGCTCCTCTTAAAATAAAGAAAAACAAACAAAAGATTTAAATATGAATTTTAGAACTAAACCTAATCCTAATCAAACTCTATCTAAAGATTAACTACCAGTCGCATTCTTCGTCAACCAGCGTCAATGGTTTCGCCAACCATACGTCCCGCCAATCTATGCGCCACTCACGGATGCGAAGCAACTTCAACCCAATTCTCCTTCCCTGCTGGACCTCTATCCATGGCGTTGTCTTCCCATTAGTTCTCACCCGCCAATCTCTAGATGGCAGCTGCATCATTCTCTCCGGCTTGGAGAGAATTCGTCCTCGAATTCGGCAAAGGGTCTTTCTCGCTATGTAGAATCCCCTTATTCCAGCCGCCAAGCTTTTCGCGCTCCAGTCCATACGCCTTCTTGTCATGCTCCACTCCCTCCAGTGACTGAGCCGCCAAGCTATCCGCCAAAGGAGGCGGGCTGCATCATCCTCTCCCGATTGGAGAGAATTCGCCCTCGAATTTGCTGATGGATCTTAGGGGTTGCCTTCGCTAAGTAAAGCCTCCTAGCTCCTTCCGCCAAGCCTCTTGAATCCTAATGCACGTCCTGACCTGACGATCCCTGTTGCCTCCAAACTATCCGCCAAAGGAGACGAGGCTGCATCAGGGTATGTTCCTCTTTTTTACAAATAATAGTTTGTGATAAAAAAATACCTAAATAGGCACAAAACAAATACTAGAAACCAAAAGAGAAGGTGGCTTATATTCGGTTTTCCTAAAGCATTTGAAGGAGACCCACAGCGCTGTGGCGACAAATCCAACCTACCGCCTTGGGGAGAGAGAGGGACCCTCCCGATCGATCGGGAGTCTGTTTTTCACGGGGCCTATATAAAGAGCCCTAGGTTTCATGTGTTGCGTATACAACTCGAAGTGAGCGCCGCCGTCGTCATAGAGAGAGAGAGAGAGAAGTGATTGTAATTCTTCTATTCTCAAACCAATAAAAGTCTTCATCTCCACCCGTGGTTTTCTCCCCTCTCGTTTGTAGAGGGGTTTCCACATAAATCATTTTGTTATTATTTTTCATTCTCTTTTATCCGTATTACTTCTTGTTTGTTGTAGTATTTGATTCAAATTAAGTACTTGTGATTCCGTATTTCCTCACAGAATTAAATTGTGGAATCAAAATTTCAATTTCAATTCTAACGGAATTAGGATTATAGCGGAATTAAAATTCCATTTGCCTAACCAAAGAATTCAAAGATAGAATTGTAATTTCATAATTAATTCTCTTGAGTTTTGAGTCAATCGAACTTTATTATTTCGAATTTTGGGCCAATTATGGTCGAGTTCAGTCAATTTGAATCACTTTGGATTTGAGTCATTTCAAGTTGGGGTGTCAACTTGGGTCGGATTTCAGTTGGGACGAATCATATTATGCTTAAGCCCTCTTGGATTTAGGGTTAATTATATTTAATCATTCTAGAATTCAGGTTATCACATGTCATATTTGAGTTGGGAATGGTGATTTATGACTTGAGCCATCTTGGTTTTAGGTCAATTATTTGTATCATTTCCACCTTCGGGTTACTTGGCCGGATCAAACTTAGGTCGAATTCAATTGTATAGCCGTATATTTGGTTTTAATCATTCCTAGATTTTAGGTCAATTAGGTTAGGCTATCTCGGATTTTGGATTAGCTTGGTTGTATCTCATACAAATCAAGCCCAAGATATACAGGATCATTTATGTTCGACTTATCTTAGAATTTGGGTCTCTTGGTTCGGGTCTTTGAAACTTTGAGTTAAATCGGGTCAAGCTTAGGTTAGGTCAGATCAAATAGGTTCGAGTCATCCAAACTAGGTCATTTTGGGTCTCAAGTCAAATTTTCGAGTGTTGATACAAGTCATCTTAGGTCTCGAGTCAATTGAATTGAATCATTTAGGATTTCAAGTTAATAGAGTTAATAAGGAATACAGTTCCTTCCCCCCAACCCTAAGTAATTATAATGTATGATTTTTAGTTTAAATTCAATTCCATGAAATTGGGTAGTGAAATTGTAATTCTAATTTCAATTGCAGCAGGTGAACAAAACAACAAAATTGGAATTCTGGACCTCGATGCCAAGCTCAGCCCACTTCTAGACTCCTATTCCATGCATCAAGTAGAACCTAATAAAGAATAACTCCAAATATTACCCTTCTGATTAGTTACCAGTTCGAGAGTTTAAACAACAATCAATCTTAGTTTTATCTCCTGCATTATGAAATGGCATATTGTTAATTGAGAGAATACAAAACCATTAGTATTTGCCTGTTTTGTGGTTCTCATATCATCCAAGGTCAAACTTCTAAAAGGATTTACCAGAAGTAAAGTATAAATCAAGTATGAAACCGCATGTGATCGACTTCAACTATCACTTATCGAGTTTTTTTATTTTTTTATTTTTTGTTGGTGTATTTGACTTCTCATTTCTCAAAAGTCATTCCTATTCCTGCATGTACTAAATGGCCCCTAAAGTATATAGTGATGACATATGAGTAAATTTCGTAAACGTATTTAGATGTTTTTGGATGATAACAAATGTTGGAGCCAACGCTCACAGGGACGAACAAACACAATCCAAAACAAGGATAAATTGTTAAATTTTATCAGATCTTAGACTTGGCCCGTAGAGTTTGCATATAAGAAGTTCGCATACAAACCCAATTGAGGTTCTATCTTGAAACCATTTAGCGTTTAGTGGAGTAATCTACTAAGTTTATATATTGATATCTTTTTTTCTACAATTTCTATGTGAGATTTACACTATACTCACATATGAAGTTCTTAACACAAAACTAGGATAAGACAAGGCATCAAAAATACCCAGAAGCAAATTGGCGTCGAAGGATAAAGTCGATAAGGTAAATGCAATAGGCAACCTCAACTAACCCGAGCATTATATTTTCTATAGAACCCTGGCCTCTCATGATGAAGAATAAAGTGATCCATGCTCGTTATTGGAATTCTCCTTCAATGTTTGTGGAATCCATTATTCAACGTACATTTACACCTCATCGCCCGCGATAATGGTAACTCACGAGGTGATGGTTTACATACTTCGTTATGTTATATTTGATTAATAGTTAAAATGCTTGTTATTTTAGTTATGTCTCGGCCCCTCCCCCTCTTTTTTTTTAAATTATCATATTTAAAAAATTAATAAATCAACGGTAAAAATGAACATACCCAGTGCCTCAATGGCTCCCGCCTACACAGGGTCTGGGGGGCGGATGTACGCAGCCTTCCCCCTCCAGGGTGTTAACCTGAAGAGAGGTTGTTTCCCAGTGCCCCCAACTTGAGGGTGAGAACTTCCCAGAAAGTCACCTATCCTGATATTACGCCCAAGCACGCTCAACGGTAAATATAATAATAATAAGAGAAAAAAAAAAAGAGAGAGAAAGGGGGATGATAGTTATCCACGTAGGACGGTGCGGTCGGCCGTAAAAATACAGAAACATGCCGCGGGCCGCATGATTGAAACTCATTCCGTGGGCCCCTCCATTTTACTCTCTCCCCAATGCTTCGACGGTGAGTCCCCTCCTTCTCCTTCACTCTTACATTAAAACCTCAATTTTTAGTAATAAATTAACTTATTAAAGTTGTAAAATAAAAAATAATAATTAATATTAAAATTAGTCGTACTTTCATATAATGTCAATCGATTTTAAGATAAAAAATCAATTGGGCTTATATATGGTTATTATGTATGTGAACTTTGTCATTTGAAATACAGTCTTAATGATATATTAAAAAATTATTGTGCTATTACATACGAATTCTTACAACCTGAGCGCTATTAAAAAATGATATATTTTCCAGTGCTACTACATACCAAAGAGGGCACCAACACGCCATCACCAAATCCTATTAGAACTCTGAAATTAAGTGTGCTTAGGCGAGAGTAGTACCAAGATGGGTGACCTCCTGGGAAGTCCTCACCTTTAGGTTGGGGGCACTGGGAAACAACCTCTCTTCAGGTTAACACCCTAAGGTAAAAGGCTGGCCCTGCGTAGGTGGGAGCCCTTGAAACACTGGGTATATTCCTTATTACATACGAATTTTTATATAGGTTCATTAACCAATTTGAAGTACTCGCCAATTCCAGGAAAGAAGGAAGTCTACAATCCAAAAAACCCACCTTTTACAAGAGAAAGCAAGAATTAGGCTCCGTTTATTTTGACAGAAAATTGGAATTTAGGAAGTAGTTTTTATCGTTTTGATTGTTTGCCGCACAAGTTTTGACGGAAAAGGTTTTATAGGATACCTTTTTGTTTAAGTTTTAGACTCTATATTTTCTTTTGAGTTTCAACAGGAGTCAAGTTGACTTTATTATCAATAAGATTTAATTCTATAAAGAGTTTGTAATTCTTGAGGCATTGATTTGTTTTTGTTTTGGATTAAAATTGAGTGATGGGTTATGTGTGAAGTCTGGTTCTAAGGTAGAGAATTGGGACAATCTGATTTAGGCCCATTACACACTAGTAGAGGTGGCCACGGGCTAGGCCCCGAGGGGCCTGCATCCGGCTCAGGGGGTCCGGGCCTGGGCCCCGTCTTTTATTTAATAGTATAAAACTATATAAAAAATATAATATATAGTATATATAAAAATAATTATAATTTATTAATAAATAATATAACATACAATCATAATAGCACCTTATAAAATTACAAATATATTCTATAAAATAAAATATATTATAACTTCTTAAAAAAATACAACTATAACAATATAAATAAACCACTCGTCTAAACTTGCTACAGTTGGTGCGGTACTTGTAGAGGAGTTATAAATAAATCAATCTAAACTTGCTACGGTTCGTGCAGTATTTGTAGAGGAGTTAGTGTCATCATCTTCATCACTTGATAATTCCAAATTCAAACGGTCTTGGTCTCTATCCATTGCTGCCATCTAATCTTTCAAGCACACCGACATTTCTAAGATGTCCAATGCTAGCTTCGCTCTCTTTGTTCCGAGCAATTTTTCACCTACATTAAAAGCAGACTCCCATGCTATTGTAGACACCGAACATGTTAGTATATCGCATGTCATGGTGAAAAGCACAGGATATTGGGTTTTAGATGATTTCCAGTATAGCAAAATATCAAAATATTCAATAAACTCTGTCGGTTGGAATTGGAATAGAGGTGAACGTAAATATAAAGAAAGCTCATCATATGATATGGGACTTTGTCTGGGCATTAATCGATTATGATTGTCCGCGAGAGGAGGACGAAGATGATGTAAAAGAAATATTTGTACTATTTGTTAATTTTTGGGAATAAAAGCAAATAAATCATGCAAAGTAGCTTCAACTTTATTAATAAAAGATTTTATATAAAAAGTTGGTAGCATTCTATAGTAAAAATTGAAAACCCACAAGTTTGCAACGCGAATCAAAAGTAGTGGCAATACAATATGCCATGGGTATTTCTGGTACAATATTTTAAAAAATTTTGTTACATGGCGGTAATGGACTCCTGCAGCTCAAGGTTGAAGGAGTTCTTCATCATTCATGCAGTAATATCTACTAATTTAGATATTGCATTTAGAATGGTTGGGTCATAGGATCTATAAAAATTTGTCGTAGTTTCTTTAAAAAGAACTAAGATTTTACAAATTTCATTTATTATGTCCCAATTCACATTATCTACACTAAAACAACTTAAATCCGAATGATTTATGTGTACAAATTTCATCAAAATGCCTTTATATGGTATACATTTTTCTAACATTTCTACTATTGGTGACCACCGAGTAGATTAATCTAATTTAAAAGAATCTTATTAAATGCGCTATGATTTACACATTTTTTTAAAATTTTGTCTCCTAGTTTCGGATGTTTTAATTGCTGTAGTTATATTTCTTAAAGTTATAAGAGAAAAATCTATAAGCAACATCCTATCTATTACCACTAATTGCAAAATATAACAAATTCAACGCAATAAAAATATTTTTCATTTAACATGGGCCTTAAATACCTAATTAATTGATTAATAGATCTAGTATTCTTAATTGCATTATCAAAAGTAATGCTCATAATTTTGCTATCAATCTCCCACTCATGGCATGGGTTCACAATGGTACTTATAATTACATAAGAACTGTGGGGATATTCGAATAGGTGAAAATAAATAATTCATTTTTGCATTATATAGAAAGAACCAATTCAATGTGCAGTCATGTACATGTAGAGTATATGTAGGATTTACTCTTCCATGTGTTAGATGCCAATGAAATCATGCTCGTGTTCGTCTTAAAAATTTCTCCTACCTCATTTTTCATTTTTAAAAATTTCTCCTACCTCGTTTTTCATTTTTACATATTTTTTTAAGCACGCCACGATTCAAAGTGTTGCGAGGGACCCTTTAAAAGGTAGGGTTTAGTGCGGTTTTATAGTAGCGGACAAATCTAGGGTCTTCGCCAATGGTAAATGGCTTCTCAGCCAAAATGACATATCTTATTAATTCATGTCTATTAGCCTCTGGTGAAAACCTAAAGTTTGTAAGTGCACCAATCGTTTGTTGTATGAAGGTTTGTTGGGATGTATCCGCATTTAAGTAGGGGTGGGCTCTCAGTAGGTGTCTCTTTAAAATGCCGGTCCCATCACCACATTGATGGCTAAAGGCTTTTTAATTATTACAAAGTTTAAAATATGCTTTATTATTGAAATTTGAACTTCAACAAGTTTCTACAAATAGAACACAATCGAAACTTTAAACTTTAGAAATTGAGACTTGAGAGCAAAGAATTGGAATTATAGAAAGAGTAGAGAAGATTGGACAGAAAAGAGCAATGATGATTGTTATGCGGTGAAATGAGAAAATTTGGTTAGTATTTATAGAGGATTTATATATATATACATATATATAATCCCCCCAAACTAGCCGCTTGGGGGGGAGCAAATAGTCATTGGGGCTCGTAGCCTGGCCCGGTTCAGTGTTTGGGCTGGCCCGCTACAGTAACGGGTCGGGCTAGTTCGCGGGCCAACCCGGCCCATTGGCCACCTCTATACACTAGCATTTTAGTGTGGGTGGATATATATATACTCGATGGCGCTGTGTATGTTGGCTTTGAGATGGAGAATGATTAAGAATTGAGACGTCTCATGTAATTTTCAAATGATATAGAGAATAAATATGTGCTGCCCTTCCTGGACGTAGGCTTCGGCTGAATAATATAAATTTCGGTGTTCATGATTTTACTTCCCACTCCCCTTTTGGTTTAATATTGCTATTTTGATTCGGGGCTTCGATGTTTATGGTTGGTCCTATCATTGAGAATTATTGTTCTCTTTCGTGTTTGTTTGTTTTTCCTTTGGTAGAAGATGGATTAGCTGATTCTTCCTTCAATCGTCATTGTTTTGCAATCTTGATTAAAGAAGGCTGTGGAATCTATGCTTCAATTTTGCTTTCCATTAGGCGCACTCATCAGGACTGTATTTTGTATTATTTTATAGCTATCATATATTCAATACGTATATTGTATTATTTATATAAGGTCTAAGCTCTACATATCTCATAGATTGGTAGTCCTAGAGTTTTATAGATTGCCTATTTCTAAATTACCCTTCTTTATTTCAACATGGTATCAAAATCCATGAGAAACCCTAACACTAACTTTCCCGAAATAGGCAAAATACTAGGGTTGCAAGCTAGTAATATAGATAGGGGATATCGAGCTTTGCTCACAATTTATCAAAAAAAGTAATATAGATAGGGGTTAGACCCTATACAAATATAATTTAGATATATAATACGTGATAGATATGAGATAGTTTACTAGAATCCTGATTGGTGTAAAACTATCTTATAAGAGTTTGAAGCTAATAACAACCTCGATTTTCATAGTTTTTGTGAGAGCGTAGGAGTCCACTATTGAATGTCGTGCCACACAATCCACCACATAATCAGGTTGTGAAGTTCAAGCATCGACTTATATTAAAAGTAGCCCACATGCACCATGTTGCTGAAGGTCGACTTGCCTGGTGAGTTCTAGGTCGATACCACACTCACTACCATATTCATCATCAGTTATCCACCCACCTTTGTGCTAGTCTTGAGTGTTATTCCTACTCAATCTTTGGTCTCCAAATTATTCAACTTTTGTATCTTAGTTCTGAGTGTTATTCTATCTCAGGCTCAGTAACTTTCGACAAATTAGCCCCTAGGTTGGAAATGTAAGTTACAGTCTGCATGTCCGTCCTCCCCTCTAATAGAGTCCTCTAATCTATTTCTCTTTTCCGCTACGATTTACTCCGCATCTATTGACTCACAGTCTTTCCCTTTAGGGATCCAGCTAAGTTCGCCATTGCGGCCCTCGTGACCTCTCCAACTATATTGCACCTTCCACAACCTACCACTTACTAGCTTTTTCCCCTGGGGAGATCCTGGCCACCTCCACTGCATGGTACCTGAGTTATGGGTCCATCACGCTAGGTTGCAGTGGCCCCTACAACCACTATGACCAAGTGTTCTCTAGCAGTTGTCACCTCCTTGAATGTGGATTGATAGGTTGGTTCCTTTGTGCAATGCTTGTGGTGCTCGTCCACCTTGTCGCATACACCACATTTGATGTTTCAATTTTTTCTCTTCTTTTCCCTGACTGCAGGTGACATAGGTGTTTGCTTTTTTGTTTGCTAAGTGTATGAATATGGTCGCTATAAATATAAATTAAAAAAACATGCAAATAGGAACTTGCTGCGACGTGGGAGCGAGCCTGTATTTCAGACCGCACACTTACCTTTTTGAGAAAGGGGATGGTACTTTTTGTTAATCTGACTTCGGTTTGCAAGTAACTTGTAGATTTTGCTTATACTCTAATTAAGGAAACTTTTTATTTTTTGTGGATTGTTATATATATTTGACAAAAAAGTAAAAAGATATGGGCCTAACTTAGGTATCAGTTATAGTGATGGAGCAAAGACCACATACACCTTTCCTCGTACACCTAAAAGTTAGGAACTGAGGTGGACACAAACTCAAGAGTTCAGTAGTCCACTAACAAGCCTGAGTCAATCAGCACCCTGGACTTGTAATAACTCGAATGAGTTAGAGTTTGACAAGATTAAGATGGAGCAAACATTATATGGGTTACTAGATGAAGATCAATGCAATCAAGGTCAAGCCTTGGGCCTGCTTTGGTCGACGTCACAGCTTTTGTCAGCCTCTGCTCGAGCCCTCGCCTGTTCAACGTCAAAGCCCTCAGACAATAACACAAACCTAAGTTCACCTAACTTATTAAGCAGTGATAATATTATTAAGGCCAATGCAATCAAGGTCAAGCCTTGGCCGTCCAATCCTTAAACCAACGCCTCAATTCTCAACTCCTCAATTGTGGGAACAGATTGAAACAAAAATTTCATACCTAAAACTCGAAGAACTGTATTACTCTAAAGAAAGCAAGTATAACAAACATCTACGTTACGTTAAGCTAAGCTAAGCTAGGCTAAGTTACATTACTCTTAGATAAAAAGCACAAGTGTGCTGTAAAGAAACTTGAAAAAGTTTGTATGGTAATACTGGACACTTTACAACTACAATAGTGTCTCTTATTCGTAGAAAATAGAAATAACTGCTGCATCCCAATTCTCTAGCATTTCCTTCCCACGTTTGCCTCAAAACTCTTTTGGCGCATTGAATTGACAGTGAACATGCCTTGAAATTGTGTACTCGAACATCTTTCTAGAAGCCCTACGTCCGCATATCTTATTGGAGTTCCTTCTAGATGCCCCATATTCTGTTGGATAGACTTGAGGCTCATGTATCTGGAATTGCGCTCCAAGTAACTGTCTTGAGCTTCAGAACAACCTATCTTGCAACCTTCTAGGAAGTCCCTCGAGCTTGAGCCTCTTTTACACCTTCAACCACCTCGAGGGGCCGATATCCTTTTAAAGGGTTTAAACTCCTCAAGCAACCACGCTCGAGACATCGTTATCTTAACATCTAAAGGCCTTATATCCCTCGAGGATGGTCTCATGTGATAAGTGCGTGACACTTTACTTCAAAACAGTGTTATCCCAACTTCCTCGAGTTTGAGATGCAAACAATTGGACTTACAAAGCTTCTGTACATTCTTAAGCCCCCGATGTCAAGCTCAACGATTTCCTCCATCGTCGCCTTGTTAACATCTTTTTAACTGAAGTCATATTAGCCTTTAGGTATTGTCCCCACTCCTTATCGACCCTTGTTCTGATTCCTAATGCCACATATTTTTCTCAGATACCCAAGGACCCAAAACTTTAGAGGGCTATGGTAGATGAATTCAGTGTTCTCATTCAAGCCAAACTAGAGATCATGTCCCTTGTGACCCATCCAAGAATCTCGATGATAAGACATGGAAACTTAAAATAAAATATAAGGTCAATGACGTAGTTGAACGCTACAAAAATCAACTTTTAGGTCAGGATTTCAACTAATAAATGGATATAAATTATCATGAGACCTTTAGTTCAGAATCAAGCCTGCCACAGTGAGGCTTGTGCTTTCCCTTACCCTTATCCTCTCTTTGATAATCTGATAGCTTGATATTAAGAATGAATTCCTACACAATGTGGAAGTTTACTAAAACACACCTCCTAATTTCATTTACCCCGCTTTCCAATGTGTGTTGCATGTGCATTGCTATTTATGGCCTAAAACAGGCAGGTCAAATCAATGTTTAACCATTGCTTTATTTTGTCTTTTTCCATTTACGAACAAAAGCACTTGGCATCACATGACAGTAGAACCTCGGATAGCAGCATGATTTATTTGGCTAGGAAGCCAAATTGCAGCTAGGACTCCTATAGGAAGCCACTTTCCGCCCAATTGTTGAGGATGTCTTAAGATGGAAATAAGATCTTAAGGGTGCTTTCTCAGCCAACTCCTTCTTCAAGTACCCCAATCATAGAACAAGTAAAAGAAATCTAGTGTCGCCTTTTTTCCCTCATGCGTGATCCCATTTCATGCCCATTCAAGTGAAATTTCTTAATTAACAAAATTTAGACTTTGTTTTTTGAAATTTATCAAAACATTTTCATTCTATATAGCCATATGGAAACTAATGTTACAAAGAACCATTTTGTCAAGTTAGGTGTCACTATTTTACTCTTTAATCGCTTGACTTTGATCATGGTGTGCAACATAATTTATCAGCCTTTATTCTCATCCTTGTACTTTGGTGTTGGGTTGAATTTGTATTCATAAAAAAGAATAGTAAACAGTATGCCTTTTTTCCTCAAATATTTTGCATTTCTAAATATTTTTACTAGTTTATCTAAATATCAAAAAAAAAAGGAACCATTAAATCTTACTGGGCCTTAAACCCGACCCACGAAATTGGAATATAAGAGATCCATATATAAGCCGAAGTGGGGTTCCATCCTAAAACCAATTGGCATTCGATAGAGTAACTCATTGGACTTATATATTGATCCTATTTTTTCTCTCACAATTTCAATATGAAAATACTAGACTCACATGTAGAACTCTTAACAGGAACATTAAAATAAAAAAAAAATCGAAGAAGAGCATAGCGTAAGCAAGAAAAGGAGATCAAAACGTGGGACTCACAAAGGATCCCAACCTTTTTGACATCGACCTCTCTCCAAACTCTTTAACCCTTTTGTCTCTTTCTTCTTAATTATCACTAATTATTTGAGAATTACCCCCTTTCCCCTTTTTCTCATTATTACTAATTATGTTTGAATTAAACCTTTGCCCCTTTCTAAAATTTTTTTTTTTTTTTTGCTAACGAGAAACCCGGTTATCCGGTAAACCCCAATCTATACGACAATTCACATATCACAAAAGCTAGTTAAGTTAAGCATTCTTCAAGACGAGGTTTAAGGGGAGAATCGAACTCCCTTTTGGCCTAAAACTTAATGTTATTTCCCTAAGTCACTTACATTTTCAAATTAGTTCCCTAGTTTATTATTTAGATGCTATGGTAAGTTTGTGTTTGGAATATGAAAGGGGAAAAAAATTGTGGACAACAGATTGCGTAGTTCGACCAATTGCACCTATATCTAGTCAAGGTGCTGTAAATTTTTCACGGTCATTTTCTGGGATGGGTGCACAAAAATTTTGCTTTCTCGTGTAACTGCTCACACAAATCCTAGGTGAGTATTTATAAATACACACAAATCTAAGGCCTGAATCGATTTGAGTTCCACTCCACGAACATGATATAGTCTATGCAATATTTATGCTTCGATTATTAGTTTTAATCGTTTAAAATTGTTAAAATTTTATCCAAAAAATACTCCTGAAATAAAGACACAGTGAACTTTTGGGGGAGTGGTAAATGATGGTTGGTGAATGGAAATAATAATATAAACTCAAAATAGATCTATTGTTCTAAGCAAACTCTTCAAGTACACTACTCTGCCTCCTCTATTCATTCTCCTATTTAAATATATATATATATATATATATATATATATAGTAACAAAATTCACTTGCAATTTTACCAGTAACCGGGTTCCTCTTTAGCCAAAAAAAAAAGTCACTTGCAATTATTATAAACAAAGATATATTTGGTATCATTTCCAATTTACAATTTTTAAATTAAGTTAGTTTTGCTTTTTTTGGTTTCTTTCTGTTTAGTATTTACCGAAAGTAAGAAAATTTTAAAATAGAAAACTAAAAACAAGGAACAATTATTATCTAGATGCGGTTTTAGTGTTTAAATAAAAAAAATTGTAAACGAAAAACAATATCAAAGACAAACACACCCTATGACAACAACATATTAATTTATGCATCATTAAGAATTTGTTTGGCATCATTTTTTATTTGAAGTTTTTGGTATTGAAAACCTAAAATCAGATCTTAAGATCGGTTTTTCATGCTTTTGTTTTTATATTTTCTACTTTTACTCAAATTAGGATAAATTAAAGCAAAAAACTAAAAACATATGTGTGCGTATGTGTGTGTGTTTTGTATGACTCGCATGAGAAGATGAGAAGTGAGAGGATATAAAATCAAGGGTTCATATTTCAAAATTTTAGATCTCTCGTTAGAATCAATGACCCAAATTTTCTTAATTTTAGATCCAATGATCATTATTACCTTCTCTCATCCAAGGCCAGACATAACCCCAAGTAACCCAAGCATCAGCTTGGTGCCCCCGAACTTTAGGGGCCCCAAATTTTAGAGGCTGTCGTTTTTAAAATAACAATTGTTAATATTAATAAGTTTTAAGATAAATGTAATTATATACGAACGGCCCCAGTTAAAAATTTTACGTGGGGCTCCGAAAATGCCAGGAGAGACCTACTCTCACCTCTGACCCTCTCGTGAGAGTCATACCTCGTCTATATATGCATAGAAAAAAAAAAAAAATCAAATATACACAGAAAGAACAACTTACATAGATTTATAATAAATTATTTAATTTAATACAATTAAAAATATTAGAATAAGGAATAACAAAATGTATATATGAATGCCATTACCGACTCTTAAGGTGTGAAACACAAGCTTCTTTGAATGGAGGGTGTGTCATCATTACCATCCCCTCTGGGTGGTGGCAATCTCTTCTCATTTTCATTTTCACTGAAAATGAAATAATAATAATAATAATAATAATAATATTATTATTATTATTATTATTATTATTATTATTATTATTATTATTATATATTGCTTTTTTAGACCCTCAAAGTGTTTCACTAATATTTTTGGTTATGATTTCTACAATAATATTTCTTTTTATTTGTCACATTTTAGGGTAGTTTTTAATACCCTTTCTCATAATTTTATCTATTAAAACAAGTAATAAGAGTGAAGCTTGCATCTTGATTTTGTCACTTGTATAGGGGTATGATTGTTCATCAAGTGAATTGAGTGGTCTTGTGGTAATTAATGGATTACAATAATATGTTGTATAGGAATGCGATATTTAGTTCAGCGGATAAATTTTCTAAGAGGTGGTGTCTGAGACCTAGGAGTGAATCTCGTCTTTATCAATTAAGGAGATTTGGGGAGTATAACGCTCTTGTGCAGTACATATGACTTACTTACCGTTGAAAATATGATTGACAAAATGATCGTGCATTAATGTACCATTTCAATGCAAGGATTGACCTAACGCATGGCTACACTAAATGAAATGCACTAAGTCACTTGGTTGACTTGGTAACCTCACTTGCTTATTATCCAATTTGCCGCCATATTAGCTTATCTGAAGCGGTGATTAGAGTTGATATCTAATCTACCAAGATAGAACATTTGGACATATTGGACTATTTTGTAAGTCTGCCGATCGAGGCGGATTATACCTCTCATTCAAAATCTTGATAATAATCTTAAATCACTTACGGCTTGAATATTCCTGAAACCATGTTGACTACTCTAAGAAGACCATTTCCAGCCACTACACCTCGGCTACCCAGGTTCTAACTGTTTAAAACTTGCTTTGAATTAACCTCTAAAATCTCAAGACTAACCCTAATAAGGTGTATTCATTGAATACCTGGCCCAAATTCAGTATATTAATTAGTACTTTTCCTTTTTAAAAGAACAAGATTGGTTGTCGTAACGATTAAGACTCCATGTCCAAGCACAAGGTTTTAGATTCAAAACTCACGTTTCCCAGTGAGATGGTGATGTCCTACTTAGGGCGAAAATATCTTTTTATCAGCATAAATGTCAAGGACTTTATACGTGAGTGTAATTAAATCCCACACTTGAATTTAAGCTAATTAGGTTACTCTACCTAATGTCCATTGATTTTATGATAGAATCTCACTTGAGATTATATGTGGATCTCATATATGTTAACTCCATGGATCGAGCCTAAGAAGTCCAGGTGAAAATTTAACAATAAAAAAATTATTTTAAGAAATATCTTAAGGGGGTGGCATGAATGAGCATGGACCCATAAACAAGTGTCATATAGAGAGAGTTCCATACACCTGGGTTGTTCTCTGCCATTCCATTCATGTCAGTTGGTATGTAATGTATGGAATGTAAACTAAAGTGTATGTAAAATTATTGATGTGCCATCCATTTATATATAATTATTATTTTTGATAGGTAGTGTGAGATATCAATTATGATGGTCACAAGTTCAGGGCACGAGTGCCAAAAGTGAGCTTTTCCGGTCTGCCCGAGTATAAAATTATACTTAAATCTTCACCTCTTTTGTGTTTCTGAAGGCAAATACCAAGTTGAGGCTACAGGTAGGAAAAAGAAGTATGCCAAAAAGAAGTGAGCTCGTGCTTTGTCCTCCATTAAAATCTAAGTAATATAAAGTTTCTGCCCGTACATTCAAGGTGTAACGATGGTGGGAAGTGGCTCCAGAAATTCTGAAAAGTTTACAAGGAGTTTATAGAGTAGTCGGTTTAACAGAATCTTAAATGATCAGATTGGAAGTAATAATTGCATGTTGTGCTCTTGTATTTGGGTGTATACTTTTGGTTTTCAGTGTTAGTACTTTTTGTATAGGTTAAGTTAAGTCTGGTACTCGGTGTTCAGGGGTATGTTGTTTCTTTATTACAGTTAGTATTGTTTGTGGAGGATATATCTTGTTTTTTTTTTCCCCTTTTCCCACTCTCTGTGTGTGGCTTTTGGGGCTCCTTGTGAGATGACGGCTTTTGCATCTCAAGTTTGTCCTCACTACTTGTCAGGAAAAAAATTCTTAAATCTCCACTCAGTAGCTTAAATTGTTAGAATTATAAGTAGTTTCTTGGCATTATTTTCTGTTAGAGCATCTTGGATCCGGCTTCACAATGGGTGTTGAGCCCGTTTAAGGGGGTTTTAATTGAAATGTTAAATCTTAATTGCATGTGTTATATCGTATTTTTCTTTGATCTTTGGTTTCTGAGATCCAAATCAAGGATTCAATAGACAAATAAATTATTCTCATTTGATATTTACTTGAAATTACAGATAATATTTGACTTTTTACTTCACCTATCGTTCATTTTTAATTATAAATGTGTTTAATAGAACTTTATTGTCAAAAAATGAACTTTTTGAATGTTTGAGGCTACTAGTTGAACATTTATCATGAATGCCCACAAGTATGAAATGTGACAGTACACAAGTTTATCTCAAATCTAATGTTGGATTCTAATAATATTATGAGTTTGTTTAGCTTGTCATGAAATTATTGTTTTTCTGTTATTCACTTTCTCTAAATCCTTTTTCCAAGAGTCAATTTTTTGTATTATGAACGAGGATAGTTTTTACTAAAAAAGAAAAAAAAAAAAAAAAAAACTTCAATTCTACTTATGATTCTGCTTCAAAAGAGCATTACATTTTGCTTCTCGCTAAAAAAGTAGAAAAATAGATTCTACTTTTCTTACAAATCATGTTTGCAGGTTGGCCAAACACGTAGAAAAACTCTATAACGTTCTTTTTTCAGTTAAAAGTGTTTGTTTCCTTCAAAATAGCATGGTCAAACAAGCACTTAGACTGAGATCTATTACTATTTTAGCTCGAACCATTATGGTTAAATGAGATTTGACATCATGTGAAAGAACTAACTCAACACATAAGTACTTTTAGGCTAGTCTTCTTTTTCTAGAAGAAAGAAAGTAAAAGTAAGGAAAGTAAGATCTAAAAGTAGAGTGTGCGCCGTAATTGGAGTCAGACAACAAGTGGATCTAAAACACCTAGTTTTTCAAACAATTCGCACTAAAATTAGGTACTATTTAGGAACGTAAAAAAGATTTTTAGTCTACACAGAATGTTTCCATGAAAATGTAAAAGCAATGAAGTCAAGTCCAATAGTTTTTAATTTTACATATAGTTCACAAGAAAAGTTCGGAAAATTTTGACCATTTTCCAAACTCTCTCTGCTCTTGTTTTTCAAATGGACCGATGCTACATCTGCTCTATTTATGTACCTAATTATATGCCCAATTACAAATGGCAAAAACTTATTAGCTCATGAAAAAGGTAATTGCTCAATATTATTTTGAAACCCAACTATGTGCTCTCACATTACTGGATACACAACAACAACAACCCCAGTGCCTCCAAGGGCTCCCGCATAAACAGGGTCTGGCGGGGTAGATGTACGCAGCCTTCCCCCTTCAGGGGGCTACCATGAAGAGAGGCTGTTTCCGAGGACCCCCAACCTGAGATGTTGGTTCACAGCAATGAGCAAAAGACCTGGCAGCAGGAAGCATCAAAGCATGAGTAGGGCAAAACACACGGCGAGCAAAACAACAGACTCAAAGCAAGCCACATTACTGGATACACATAGCTGATAAATGTAGCATTTTTAAAGAACTGTTTTTTCTTTTAAAACTGACCCTTAATCGCTTACAATTCTGTAAAAAACTAAAAGAAGTTAATCAGACAAAGGATCAACAATGGTCTAACAATTTAAAACGTGTTACAATAAAACTCCATCTAGAAAGCCATAACACAACAAACAAACACAAGATTGACAAATTTGGTACTTTGAATCCATAAACTTCATTGGCATATGACCCCACCCACAATGAATGGGTCCCAATTAAACATAACAAATTCAACGATACCCCATAAACCCCAACGTGGGGGTTTCAATCCTTTTGTCCTTTCTTTTGTTGGGCCTAATTATAAGTATTCATGTCAAACCTTCGGTAATATTATTATCGAGACAAAAATATTCATGTCATAATAAGTTTTTAAAATTCGTGGCTATTATTTACTCCAAATTATATTATTACTCTGATAACAACATTTCTTGCCCTAATAATAATAAGGGTAAATTATAGAAAACATCCCTGTCTTTTGCTTCAAAAACAGAAAACCCCCCTCACAAATAAAAACACTCACAAAACCCCCTCACTTTTAAAAATTTATCACTTAATCCCCATGTAACTTATTTTTGACCATTTTGCCCCTAATGTTTAATTTTATTTTTAGAAAAAGGTTTTGTATTATTAGACAAAAATTAAATATTTTATGTTTTTAGCAAAAAAAATTAAGAAAATTTTCTATATTTATAAAAATATAATTATTTTAAAATTTTTAGAAAAAAATATTATGAGATAAAATATAACTTTTTTTGGCTGAGGGGCAAAATGGTCAAAAAAATTTATTTGGGGGCAAAGTAAAAAATTTTCAAAAGTTAGGGGGTTTAGTGAGTGGTTTTATTTGTGAGGAGGGTTTTTTATTATTGAAGCAAAAGTCAGGGAGGTTTTCTGTAATTCACCCTAATAATAACACCCAAACATCCAGTATTGTTTTTTATTTATTTATTTAGTTGTAGTTTTTTTTTTCCTAATTTTGGTGAAAACTAAAAATAGAAAAGAGAACGCTTTAAAACCCCGATGTTTAGTTTTTGAAAACTCAAGAATAAAAATAAAAATAGGTGTTGTTATTATTAGGATAAAAATTATAATTGTCAGAGCAAACATGACTTACAAACAATGAGAGCTGCGAATTTGCTTTCTTCACAAGAATAATTTTGCTCTGCCAATAATATTACCTTAAAAAATAATACCAAACAAGCACTAAAATCATTTGGATTTATAGAGAGACTTGTTATGCCAGAACAAAAATTGTTATTATCAGAGCAATAATGTGCGATATACAAAAAATATGACTCAAAAAATAGCATTAAAAATAAAAATCTTACTCTGATAATAATAATAATTTTGCCTCGGTAATAAAATTAATTTTTATATAGCAATAGGGGTTGTTGGTCAGGTAAAATGATAGCCCTCACACCATTATTAGCAATCCATTGTCTAATAAAATGAAATGGGGGCATAGGGAATTGTGAAAGAGAAGCTTGATGGGTAAACCAAATTCTACTGATCATAATAATGTTTTTTATTATTATTATTATTATTATTATATGCTTTTTTTTTTAATCCTAGAGTTTAATTAATGTCATTTATATGTATTCTATGTTAAGCATGGAATTTTTTCCTCCTTCCATGTGTCCATCTTATTTAAATAAATATTTAATTTTATTAAATTTTTCAAAAAATATTAGGGAAATTCATCAAAATGGGTACAATAATCATAAAGAGGGTTCATTTACTAAGCATTGGTGCACCAGATCTCATTAGAACTCCAAAGTTAAACGTGTTTGGGAGAAAGTAGTACCACGTATTGTCAATCCTATAAGGTTGGGGTCATCGGAAACAGCCTCTCGGCAGGGTTACACCCTAAAGGGGTAAGGCTGCGTATCCACCCTCCCGATCCCACTTAGGCGGGAGCCCTTGAGGCACTGGGCCTGCTGTTATTGTTGTTGGATACAATAATCATAACGGCTTAAAAGTGTTTACAAACCACCATTTTAAAGATTTTTTTTCGATAATTGGAGTATAATTCCAAAAACACAACTGTGCAGCAGGGGTCCCGAAGGCACGAAACAAACCACAACCAACCACATCAATAGAAAACCACCACCTAAACCACACCACATTGCTCAGAACCAAAAAATCCCACCCACTAACCACACAACAATAAACCTAAAAACAAAAGCGTCCAACAAAAAGAAAAAATTAGATCAACCTCAAAACAAAATGCCCAAGCAAAACGCCAAAAATAGGGTTGAGCATATCCCTACCGCCTTCGCCTTATGCTAACAATCGTCCTAGACTTTCTTGTCTTCTTATTTTCATCAATCAATTTTTCTAGATACCTGATCTTGATTTTATCTTTGCTATCAAACTCAAGACCAAGCTGACACCCAATCATCCAAGTTTCCTAGGTGCAGGAATGCTGGTCAAGCTTTGAGGCAAGAGACGAACCGCTCAATGTTGTGTGTTGAGATGATTCATGAGATTAAAGAACAAGAGAATGATAAAACATTAGTCTTTTTATATTCTAATCTTAAGAATGGAATGACTATTTATAATTTTTCACGTGTCTCTTAGACTAGACATATCTCTTCACATGAAAAGACACGTTTCTTCAATGTCGGAAACAGAATGGAGAGTTTAGTTATGAAATCCCTAGCTGAGGGGTGAATGGTTTGGGAAAATGATATATTTGAGCAAAGTTATATGTATATGTATATATATGATAAAAAGTTACCTAACTTGTTAAAAGAATATTTTATCATTATTCTTTATATGCCTATTATTTTTTTACTATATAATAGAGTACACAAATTAGATCTATAAAAGATTATTCAATAACATTTTACTGCATTTGATCGCACATTGTTAGATCTCTTACAAGGAGAAATCCGCTATGCAAGTGCCTGTTTAAGGTGCAGTAAAACAGTAAAATATTTTTTTAAATAAAAAATGGCACGTCATTAAGAACCAATTTTACGGATTGGTCAAACACACCTTAAGTCTAAATCATACACCAACTTAAAATAATTAATGTAAATTTGCATGAATAATAAAAAAACATAATTGGAGAAGCAAAGAGGATAAAAAGTCAAGTAGTTATTATTTTTAATATTTTTTCTACATCGATAAAACTTGGGAGGGAGGATATCGAATTTGAATCTGCTCGTGAATTTGGCAACTGTCACCTCAATTATTGAAACAAATCGGACACCGGCACGGAAGGAGTGATTATAGCAGCACCAACTTTGAGCAAGTGATGAGTCCTTTATATATATTTGCATTTTATTGGCAATTATATTATACTTTCTTACCAAGGACGCATTCAAATTTCCACGTGTTATAGTCATTTTCTGATTATTTTTTTTTTTTGATTTATTTGGTAAAAATTCTTTATAAAAATATTATGTTTTAGAAAAGAATAACTAAATTCTATTAAAACAAGAATAAATATGCAAAAAGATAATATGTCTAGAAAAACTAAGGGCTCGTCTGGTATGCAGTAAGTTGCAATTCATGAGAAGTGCAGATTTTGCCTATTATTTGGTATGCGAGAAGTAGGCACAATGCAAGAAGCAGAAATTGCCTCAAAATGTAGGATGTAACTTACCTATCTCTCCTAGGTAAGTTCTACTTTCTTAATAACTTTTAATTTATATGATAATCCTATCCCTTGTAATTTATAAATATGACAACTTCACCCTTCTAATTGTGAGTCTCTTTATCAACTTTACCCTTCCTTAGTGGAAATTGGAAGATTCGCCATAAGTATAATAGTCATTTTGATCGTTGTGTCAACCAAACAAAACATAGGAATTAAATTCCTATGAAGTTTTATTTTCACTACAAGAAAATGTGAAAATTGTCGGCGCTTATTTTTGCAATTCTCGGCTCAAAAAAGCGTCGAGAATTTCATTATCGGCGCTTAGGACAAGCGCCGAGAAAGCAAACGCCAAGAATAAAAGCGCCGAAAATCTCGGCGCTTGTATACGCCGAGAGTCTCGGCGATTTTATGCTCCAAGAGTCTCGGCGTTTAAAAGCGCCGAGAGTCTCGGCGCATAAAATTGCCGAGATTTTCGGTGTTTTTAAACCCCGAAATACTCGTCTATTTTAAGTGTCGAGATTTTTTGACTTTTTTTAAATACCCAATTTTCTCTTCTCAGCATGGACATTTTACAAACAGCTTGTGTTGCCAATTTATTTGTGCATATTTTTAACACACACACACACACACACACACACACACATATATATATATATATATATATATAATTACTTAATAAAAAAATATCATCTAATACGATAAATTTTTCATAAGACTCCGAATTCGACAACCAAAATATTACAACAATTTCAATGTATCTTGATAGTTCAATACAAAATTTAAGATTTTTTTCACTCCAAATATCAACATAATTAATCTAATATCAACCAAAATAAAAAAAAGAAAAATACAATGCTAACTTAGTCAAGTACATTCTTCACAAATATATCAATCAACCGAATGAGCTTGGCATGCTTGGAGATGCAGAAAAATTTGAGGGTTCACGATCACCTGATCTCGATTCATCTCTACCCTGTATAGACAACACAATAATAACATTACTTATGTACAAAATATTAATCTACCAGTTTACTATCACATAAATCAATAACAATGAGCACATGAAATTATTCATCGGAACCCGTCAACCCTCAAGTGTCCACAATCCCTTTTGGAAGGGAAGTAGGAGTAGATAAAGGGAGGCCTAGGTTGTGATGCATCTCATGACTTCCATATCATGTGATTGCCACCTATTTAGCTTGCCCTCCATTCTCATTTCCATCTAGTATGTGCTTGAAGTAAATGAAGAGTCTACTACATCTTAAGGCGACAACATAGCACATGAGATTCCACTCTCTGCCACATCTTGCAAAGCACAACACACATAATTCAAATTATATCTTATTGTCTAAAGTTAGGCTATTCCTCATATCGGAAAAATTGAAAGAGGATTATCAATAAAGATATTAGAGAAAAGATTTAGTAGAAGAAGTGTCAAAACATCCAAAAACCAAACCATCTTATCAAGCAGCAAGACAAGCATATCTGATCCAAAATCCATCTGGGACCCTAAGTTTCTGTAGAACTCTTAGAAACCGTTCTTTATCATTTGAAGACATATAGTAAGAAGCTGGAGGCATGTACGGATCTCTATTAGGACGAGGTTGTAGCCAAAGATGTGGCTTTATGTTCCTTTCTTCAAGGGCCCTTCTTGCCTTTTCATCATCTCTAGTCTTTTTCTCCATATGTAATAGAGTCCCTAGAACATTATCACACACATTTTTCTCTATGTGCATGACATCTAGATTATGTCGAAGGAGATTGTACTCCCAATATGGCAAGTCAAAAAATATGCTTTTTTCTTCCAAAGCACTTCCTCATTGTCCACTCTTTGTATTGAACTGTCTATGTGGTGCCTTTCTCTTTTCTTCTTACTAGTCTTTTGGGTTTTTTCGTACTTGTAACGAACTTATTCTTGTGCTTTCAAGATATCAGTCCCTGATGCCGAAGTAGGAGCACAAGCATACTCCATTGTCCCATCAAACAATTGACTCTGAGATCGAAAAGGGTGATTATTAGGTAACCATTTACGGTGTCCATTATAGCAAATCTTGCCCCCAAACTTATAAGAATGTGTATGTTCAGTGCAATAAGGACAAGCTGTGTAGCCCTTTGTAGTCCAACCAGACGACATAGCATATGCAGGAAAGTCATTGATAGTCCACATTATAGTCCCTTGCATCCTAAAGTTTTGTCCACAATAGGCATCATATGCATCAATACCTTCCCATAACAATTTCAACTCATGCAACAATGGTTGTAGGTACAGATCAATGTCAAGTCCAGGGCCCGATTTCCCAGGAATAATCGAAGAAAGAATGAATGACGATTGCTTCATACATAGCCATGGGGGCAAGTTGTATAGAATGAACACCACTGGCCATGTACTATAAGTAGTATTCATAAGACGGTACGGATTGAAGCCATCACTAGCAAGACCAAGCCTAACACTACGAGGATCTGAAGAAAAATCCGAATACCGAGCATCAAATGCCCTCCAAGCTAAGCCATATGCAGGATGCCTTAATTTCCCATCCTTCAAACTGTCTATCTCATGTCATCTCATATCTTCGGCTGTTTTAGATGACATGTATAATCTTTTGAGCCTTGAAATCAAAGAAAAATACCGCATCACCTTAGCGGGCTCTCCTTTCTTGGTTGACATAGTTTCATCACTACAGCTTTCATCTTCCTTACCCTTAACTGTCTTCCATCTTGAGGTACCGCATGTATGACAACTCTCTTTTTTAGACATTTCACCCCAATACAACATACAATTATTTGGACAAGCATGAATCTTTTCATATCCAAGACCCAACTCATTGATCATTTTCTGAGCTTCATAATAAGATGATGGAAATACCGGAATTTGGGGAAATGCATCAACAAGAAGTCTTAGCAACATCGTGAAGGACTAAGTAGACCAACTATGCATATATTTCAAGTGAAACAAGTGCAAAAGAA
Organism: Simmondsia chinensis; assembly: GCA_018398585.1. Taxonomy (NCBI): domain Eukaryota; kingdom Viridiplantae; phylum Streptophyta; class Magnoliopsida; order Caryophyllales; family Simmondsiaceae; genus Simmondsia; species Simmondsia chinensis. The sequence goes on along the minus strand of JAGTTD010000009.1, from coordinate 34,273,194 downwards.
ATGACAATTTGGAGAATGCGCCACAGTCTGGATATAGTTCTTCATTAGAAGCTTCCAATATCTTCTTATACTTGGCTTTCTCCTCAGAAGATTGGTTGGATTGTTCAAGAGGAAGTTGGTCCGACCAATCATGTTCATCAGATAAATGGGGTTGACTTGTGGAGGGAGGAATATCAACTCCGATACTTTCTCGTAGTAATCCACCAATATCATCTCGACCTATGGCCCTTCCCTCATTATTATTGGTAGATGTTTGACTATTGCATCTCAATTGTTGAACAATATCTTCTTTTCCATGAAAAATTTATTTCTTATACTTTGGCCAAAAATTCTTAAAAAGGATATGATATTCCACTTCTTCTAATGAGAACCATTTGGCTACATTGCATTTATTACATGGACATCGAGTTTTTCCTTCTATAAGGTTTTCTTTAGCCAACTTAATGAATTCAATGACACCATCAATATAAGCTTGACTAATCCTTGGTTGCGTGATCCAACTCGTATCCATATCTCTAAATACTAAGTAGTGCAATCAAATTTCCTAAAAGTTGAAAAAAGTTAGAGTTCGTAAGACAAATATTTAATCAACTAATCAAAACATATACAAATACAAAAACAAATAATTAATGGGACTTAGGAGAAGTTAGGAATTAAAGTAAGATACATGAGTTCCTTATAATCAATTTTAATCCTCTAATGTGAAGATTCCAACTAAACAAGGGATATAGCAACAAAGTTTTATTTTTCCAAATTCAAAAATTATGAAATCGATATCTAATCTCCCTGACATTAATAAATTGAACTCACAAGCGCCATCAACACATAATTTTAAACTTCAATCAAACACAGTAACACAAGAATTTCGTCAAAACAACAATCTTTTGTATTAATCAATTCGAAGGATGAGATGCAACGATAAAATCATTCGAACCATAGCATTAAGGATGCGCATGAAGCAGGGGAAAGTGTGAAACGGCTATAATACAAAACTATAATACAACTACTTCAACCAACTCAAATGATATAACACTTGTAGAAGAATAAGCAGTCTAAAAAAAATAAAAACCGAAACTAGGGTAAGGACATTACTTACTAACAGCAAAGCAAGAGCAACTGCGAAACGGCGATTAAATGGCTGCAAAACGGCAGCTTGATGAAGAGGCCGGCAAAATCGGATGTCTCAAATTCGAAATCGGCTATTAAGTATGCAAAATCTGATGAAGAGGCGGAGAAAAGAGCGAAATCTAATGGTTAGACAGTGAGAGGCAAGCAGTTGAGGCCTGGGTTAGGGTTTGTGGGCGAAATATGACGGTGAGACAGTGAGAGGCAACTGGGTTAGGGTTTGTGGGCGAAATCTGATGCTGAGAGCCAGAGGCGAGCGGTGGAGACGACGAGGTAGGAAATCGGATGGTGAGGGTGAGAGATGAACGCTGGCGGCGAGGGTGAGAGATGAACGACGACGAGGGTTGGGCGGTGGAGACGACGAGGCTGGAAATCGGATGGTGAGGGTGAGAGACGAACGTTGGTGGTGAGGGTGAGAGATGAACAAATGGCGAGGGTGAGAGACGATTTCAATGGCGGCGAGGGTGAGAGATGAAGATTAGGGTTTGCGGGAGGGTATATATACCCGGTTACAATCTCGACGTTAAAAAACGCCGAGATTCTCGGCACTTATTTGCGTCGATATTCTCGGCGCTTATTTGCGCCGAGAATATTTGCGTCATTTAAAAGCGCCGAGAATTTTGACGCTTTGTCTCGACGCATTTAAGCGCCGATATTTCTTGACATTTGTATAAACGCCGATAATTATGCGCCAAGAATCTATCTTTTTTGTTGTAGTGTTTTTATATGGGCAACCAAATACTTTTATACTATTACTTCATGTGAAGCTGACAAAGGAAGTAAATTCCTAGGAGGTGCAACTTTCTGTAGGAATTTAATTTATTTGGCAAGCAAACGAGGCCTAAGCTTTTATCTGGTATCAATTTCTAGTTGTAGGTTTTGATTTTTGATAAATAAAAGCATCTTATTTTGGTTTTCTATTTTTAATTTCTTTTTAACTTGAGTTAAAACTAAAATTAAGAAAATACTATTTTTAAAAATTAGTTCTCTTTTATAAAAATTAAAATTATAAATAAAAAATAATATAAAGAACCTTTAGCTTTGAATTTTTTATTTTGGTTTACTTTATTGTTTCTTTTGGACCCATTTGGGCTTTTAAAGTTATTTTTAGATTTATTCGGTGGGCTGGGCCTTTAGGCGACGCCTATTAGCCCAGCGTTACTTTGTTTTATTTTTGTAATATATAAATGAAAAATGAAATGATAAATTAACTTTAGTGCCTTAATGTAAATTTAAATTTTAGGATAAGTTATAAAAATCCCCCTTAACTTTTGCTTTAATAACAGAAAACCCCCCTCATAAATAAATCACTTATTAAATCCCATCAAATTTAAAAATTTATCACTTTGTCTCCAAATAATTTTTTTTTTTTGACCATTTTACCCCTTAAAATAACATAGTTAAGTATTTAATTTTATTTTTAGGTAAAATTTTATATTTTGAGGAAAAATAAGAAGTTTTTATATTTTTAGGAAAAAAAGAGGGTTTTCTATATTTATAAAAATTATTATTTTAACTAATTCTATAGTAGTGATATTATAATATCAATAAAAATATTATATTTTATATAATAATATTTTTTATCTTCTAAAATTATAATATCATTAGTATAATTAATTAAAATAATTATATTTTTTTATAAATATAGAAAATTCCCTTTATTCTATTGCAAAAAGCATAAACTTTTTCTAATTTTTGCTTAATAATATAAAAAAATCTTCTAAAAATATAATTAAATATTTAACCCTCTCACTTTTGAGGAGCAAAATACTAAAACAAAAAAAAATAGCATGGAGGCTGAGTGATAAATTTTTAAAAGTTATGAGATTTTGTGAGTACTTTTATTTATAAGAGGAATTTTCTGTTTTTAAAGCAAAAAATAGGAAAATTTTCTGTAATTTATCCTAAATTTTATGTTAGATTTTTTTGGTTTTCTAATTATGGTAAAAATAAAATTTTAGTAAACCATCAGATTTTAATATGATATGACAAAACGGTGTTATAGAATGCGAAAAAAGTACGTCATACCCTAGCAAAATGACATAATATGCCCAAAAAGTGATGTCATTCTCTAAATTTCAAATTAAAAAATTATTTCATCCTAACTAAGGGATTAAAAAGTTCGAACAGCTGTAAATTAAAAGATTAATTCACTAAACCTCAAAATAGTAAGATGTAGTGTTTGTTCTAGCCTCTCTTCTTTTAAAATGAAATATGGGAGTTTTCAATTATAAGACAACGGGTTCTTCGGGTCATGACCAGTATTGCCATCTAGGCTGCATATGTTTTGACATAAAAAATTTTCTATCAGATTTCTATAGTTTTATTGTATAAATGAGTAGCAATCGTTACTTTAAAGAAAAATATTTTCATCCATAGAGGAGAAGCTAACTTCTCCCCAAGTAGAAAGAATAACACTTTCCTTCATGTGCAATATTTTATGTCGTTATGTCATATTCTATGCCTTACTTCCAATTAAACTTGATCAAGCTTCAATTGCATACGAACATAGCTATTGGGTTATGTGTGGAGTCTGGTTGTATTGGGTCTTATTTATGAGAAATAGGATTGGGCCAATTCTATTGAGGCCCATAATACACTAGGGTTTTAGTGTGGTGGCTTTATAAATATACGGGGATGTGTCTGTTACCATTAGGGTTGAGAGTTAAGGGTTTGAGAGGGTTGAGACTTGAGAGACGTCTCATGTAAACTCCAATTGAAATAAAGAAATTATCGTGCTCCCCTCAGTGGATGTAGGCTTCGGCTGAACCACGTAAATTTCAATGTTCTCCCTATCCCCTTTTGTGTTTGATTTTTACTTCGATTTATCATTCGGTGTTATTCTGTAGGTGATCATAATAGGTGGTATCAGGGCCCTATCAATAGACAATGAAATGTTTTTACGCAGCAAAATAACAAAAACTTTTAACAAAAGAATATTTATCGATGAAAATATTCAGAAAGGAAAAAAAAAAATTTTCCTTTGAAACAAACAGAGCTCTAGTTTGTTGCTCGGTTGCCTTCCCAATAGATGTTTTGTCACTTACGATGGAAATTTCAAAATCCCACATCCAGGCATTATGGATACCATCTTTGCCCGCAATGGGATTCAAAATATGTTCACCTTTTTTGTGTCAATCTTATACCTTTTGGTTCCTCTACTTAAATATGATTCTACGACAGTCTCAAGAAACATTCATTTTACATTGATAAAGACAATATAACGTTACCTATGTGAAGGACAACGACAGGGTAGGAAGGCCGGCATACTTCGAACTCGGGACCTAATCAGACTTAAGAGGAACATATTACAACAAGAAAAGTAGGAAACAAGAATGGTTGGTTTAGTTTTCCATAATTTTAAGGTGAGATTATTGTTTGATATGAGCTATGAAGATAATCTAGATTTCTAATTGAGTTTAGATAACGTCTTATATATTATTCACGCTTTAAATTCAGTATGTGATTAGATAAGGAATATTTAAAGTTTAAGAGGTAGTTAAGACAGTTGAGTTATTGACAAGTGCATGAGCTTACCTAACGAAGAAAAAAAAAACCTATTCGAATTTGTTTTGTTGTGATTTTGAATTCATTCATGATACAGAATCTCGTTATAGCACAAATCTGTCACGCTCCTCGAATTTGTGACTTCATTTCGGATATGACTTGGAACGTGAATTGATGAATTGAGTTGGGAATGATAGGATTTAGAAAATTTGAGATGAGAAAAGAATGTGAATTAGACTTGATGAGAAAAGAATTAGAATTAAGATGAGAGATAGAATTAGAGTTAAGATGAGAGAAAGAATTGAGATAGATTTTAAATAAGAAGAGAAATAAAGTTTAGGTGAGAGAAAAATAGAAAGAAATATTAGATGAGAGAGTTAAGAGTTAAACTCTTAATTTCATTCATATTTGATTGGATGATTATTACATTGATATTGCTCTTGTATTTATAGGAATTGCTAAGTATGATCTAGATCTTTCTAAAATAATCCTAAATCTGAAAATACAATAAAAATGGCGGGAAACATAAAAGGCGGGAAAGTATTTGAATTCAAATAAGAGCGGGAAAGGTGGTTGGGAAGCTTCTAGAGCCGGGCCCCACCTTTAGGCGTGTATTAGAGCTGTGCTACCGGTTACCGGCACCACCGGCTAGGAAGCACGGCCTTGGTCCTGCTGCCTATATCGCTGGCTCGATCCGGGCACGGCCTGCCCTTGTCATGACATGCGTTGGCACGGGCCTGACCTTGTCATGACATGCGTTTGCAAGGCCCTGGACTTGCTAGGCACGGCCCTGGCATAGGCGGGCGCGGATCTGGATGGGCCCTGACATGGCCCTGGCTGTGATCTAGGACAATGTCTTGCTGAGCCTCCCGGTCCTTGACATCCACTTCTGCCCGTGACATGCGGCTCACGACACGGACCCGGCAGTGAACCTTGGTACTGTCTTGGCTCGGTTGCTGGCCTCTCTTGACCTTGTCACGGCTAGGGTCGTGACGCGAACTGGACATGAATCAGGCTGTGAGCCTTGGACCTACAATCCCGACACTCGAACTTCTATTCTTGGTGCTCTTGATTGCTGCGTAGGATCTTGTCACGGCTAGGGTCGTGACAAAATCACTAAGTGGTCCATACTCTCCCTTTCTTTTTTTCTTAATAATTAAAATTGATGCTCCATATCAGACAAGGTGAAAATTTTAATGAAGTATAAAACTACACAAGTCACATATAATATTCATAGAACAGAACAGGGACTATGAATAGAGTGAGGGGTGAGCTATTGGGTAGCCAGAAAATAAGACAAACCAAATTTATGAATTCGGGTGCGCAAACGCCGGGGAGGTATGGGACACAGATGCGGCCATAGAGACTTATTAGGATCACTCACATATAACAAAACCCTAAATGAAGTTAGCAATCAGACTACAAGGCGGTTGAAGCCTAATATGATGTTTGTGGCGTATCAAATCTTTCAACTATTTCCCATAACTTTTTCATATTATTTGGTGTTTGACCGAGAAAAATAAGTGTTTCTAAATAGAAATATAAGTTATTTTTTAGTGTTGACCAAAAATAAAAAAAAAGTACTTTTGCTTTAAAGTAAAATTAGAGGTAAACATTAATTTTTTTTCAAAAAAAAATTTATTTATTGATAACACTTTTTACGAAAGTGCTTCTAAAAAAAGTAATTTTTCTCCGGGACAAATGAGATTTCGGTTTTGTATCCCTTAAGGCTAAACCGAGCATCTATGCACACAACTGACTTGCATGCTAATATAAGTTCACTGCCATATGGATTTCACCCTTAGAATCAAATCTCCATTTCTATCAAACTTCCTATCCTTGGACCTATTATTGGACTGATACATTACGTCGTAGGATCATCTTCTGTATAGAACCCTCCTCCTTCTCATTCGTGTTGATTGCCTCTAAGAAGAGGGCATCCTTTTAAAGGGTTTATCTTTACCATTTAAAAAAAATATTCGATTGATACAACATCCTATCTTTTTTTCAGGTAAGTAAGTAGGTCGGAAGGATTTAAACCACGGATTTATTATTTTAGAACCTAAACTTTAGTAGTTTTACCACTAAATCAAAGTCTCTTCGGCTATAAAATCCTACTAAAAGCTCGTTTGGTATCATTTTCTATTTATAGTTTTTGCTTTTCTAAAAACTAAAAAACATATTTAATAAACGATCTTTTCTTTTTTTATTTTTGTTTTCACCTTTCTAGTATAAGTGAAAATTGAAAATATGTAACCAAAAATAAGAAAAACTCGCTCCAAAACCCAGTCTTTAACTTCTTATAAGTCAAAAACCAAACAGGAAGAGATATCAAACACACCCTTAGAAGCAATATGGGTGGCATCAGATCACCATATGGATAGATTGAACTTAGAATCCAGTACGCTTAATATCTAGGGAGCATGGATACAGAGATAGATATAAGATACAACGCGATACCAATACATCAACACATGATTTTTCAAAAAACTAGGATATGGCACCACGAGGGCAAGTCACTTCAAAGTTACGTGTTTTTTAGATTATATACATCTATGTAATTGATTAAAAAAACAATTTCTCATTAAATTGACATTTAATCATTATTTATACTTTAAAATCACATTTTAATTGAGCATGATATCTTCAAATTAACAACTAAGTAAAGCAACATAGTAAAGTCGCAGACAAAATGTAACAAGAATGTCATTGATCCGAATAGTAGCGCATTTTGAGTTCTACTTACCCATATATTTTAAAGATATACAACCCACCCACACATATATCCAAAAACGTGTCTAAAAATATAGGTACGGAAGCGTGTTAGGAATTCAAAATCTTTTCTTAAGAAATCGGATACTTTTTTCACGGACCTGACATGTTGGAACCGAACAAGTCGAGAAAGTGTAGCTGCTTCATAGCTTAAGAGCAATATAATCCCAACTTTCATCATCGGATGCGATTTCATTACATAAATCACAGCACAGATCTAGTGAATTCAAAAACTGTGTCGTACAAAAGCATCATCAAGATCATAAAATTCTTCAGAATTCAACTCCACAACAAAAGGAGTTCTAGCTTCTAATTTCATGTATAAAGTTCCAACTCCAATGATTTAGTATACATAGCCCTTGACAAACATACCTTTCTTGGCCTCCTCGGATTCACCCTCACCGGTGTATTTTCCGAGCTGGGCAAGAGAGTTGGCCTTAGCCCGGGTGAGCAAAGTGGCCTGAGCCGCCTCCACATTCTCTGGTCTTCCTCCCCATGTCTTCAGGCACGTGTTCTGGAGGGCTCTTGCATATGAGAACGAGACGTGCCATGGGTTCGGACCCTGGTTCATCGCGTTCAAGTTAAGGGTTGCTTCAACTTCGGATTGCCCACCTGACAAGAACTGCAGTAGAATAGGGAATGAGAGTTAGTCTCATGAAATATCATTCTAATCTCACTTGAAGTTCTTGGGTTTCGTCCCATGCTTGAGAGGCAGATACTGGTCTATGTCTAGTGGTCAAACTTGGCTATTTTTTACGTTCACTTTTCATGTTTTTGGTATAATTTGAAGGTTGTATCCTTAGATAACACGTTTACTTTATGGTGGGATAGAGATTTGAAGTAATTGGGATTTTATTCAAATATGTTCGGCACCAAGTCTTAGACTTCATGCTGTTGTTCTACTGATACTTTGTAGCCGTTTAACGCTAATAAATTTCGTCATTGAAGCCTTTCTTTTGCTCTGTTCGGTTGAAAAGAAAATATTTTCTTGACGAAAAATTTTTCTTCTCAAAATTCTCTTGAATCAAAAATATATATTTTCTTTTTTTTTTGTTTAAAACTTCCGTTTTTGTACCAACAGAAAATAAGATTTTTTTTACCAACAGAAAATAATTTCATCGTATAAATTTATATGGGTTCGGCTTGACCAAGTTGAGGTTAAAGTGAGACTTATGATACGAGATAGTGTAAGAGAATGCTTTCTCCTCTACAATGGAAAATGGTTACCCTTCCTTAAGGAGAAGTCAACTTCCCCTCAACAAAGGAAAACATTTCAATATCAGATATGATTGCTATTGTCTTATACAAACATAACAGTAATGAGACAGAAAAAGTTTTTTGTCAAACCAGATAGAGCCTTTGTCTTCGTTTCACGAGTAGTGGTTGTTGAGCAAGACAAAACAAAACTACTTTAAATGAAAATCTGAAAAAAATAGATAAGTTTTCGAGTTACTTGCCATGATGCCGGGGACAGCAGGGGGGATTCTACGGTGAAGGAGCTTGAGGGTGTAATCAGCAACTTGCTGGGGAGAGGCCCTGTCTTTGCACTCAGCACCAGGAGTAACCATGCTGGGCTTCAGAAGAATACCTTCAAACATCACATTATTCTCAGCCAAGTAGTAGAACACTTCCGCCCACACCTTCAGCGCTACTTCAAATGTCCTCTCTATCCCATGCTCTCCATCCAGTAATATCTCTGGCTCTACTATCGGTACCAGCCCATTGTCCTGCGTTTTCGACAATAGGAAGAGCACTTCTAAGACTGTTTGGTTCTACTTCTTTTCAGTTAAAAGTACCTTTTTTCTTAAAGATTTGTGTTTTTATCTATAAAAATGGGTTCGTTCTACAAATTTGTATGAGATTCAAGCTTGGCCAAGTTGAGGTGGAAGTGGAGCATTTAACGTGAGATTATGATGGAAAATATTTTGTCCTATGTGAATGAAAGTGTTTCCGGCTTTTGTCTAAGAAAGTCGATTTCCCCTCGATGGAGGAGAACATTTTCCGTGTTTATGGGAGTTACTATGAGGGTTTTTTTCTTTTTCTTTTTTTTGGGTAATTGAGTTGCTATGAGGTAATGCAGAGAAACAATAGAATTGAGACGGAAAATATTTTCCATTGAAACAAACATAACCTAATGAGTAGATAGTTAATAGTGCAGTTTGTTACCTGAGAGATAGCAGCATAGCGAGCGAGACCCCATGCCGCTTCCTTCACGGCGAGAGCAGATGGACCGTTGGGAATGCTTACAACCGTACGCCTTTCACAATAATAACATAGCAACTCATCTGGTTAGATGCAAAACAATTGCAAGAGGCCAAAGCAGCAGGGGAAGGTAGCATGTGACATAAAGGTGTTACTTTAGTTCACCCAACTATTGAAATGGTTGGTTTCTTGATATGGTATCAAAATCTCTTTGATCTAAAGGTTTTAAGTTGAAATCAAAAAAAGTGTGCCAATTTAATTATTAATATGATAACTTCACACAATATATAAGGAATATTTGTGCATTATATATGTTTAAAGCCCAATGGATATTTGCATAAGAGTTCATTTTTGAATAGAAGAATAAATCATTAAGGAATGTTTAACCAAATGTTTAAATTTTTAGGATAGCTGATTCTTTGACAATGTATGTGAATCCTGTGATAATATTATTCATGAGAACAAAAATTTATCTTTTCACTATGCCCGCCATCTTCAAGAACCACAACGAGCTTTTGAAACGTTCAGCTTCACTCTCATTAGGAACCAAAGCTTACTCATCCCCAAAAAAGATGAACACAAGACTAATCAGACACGTAAAATATCCATACCATTTAGCAAAGCGAGCACCCTGTTGGTAGTATGCAGCAGAGCGGGAAGCAAGACCATCAAGACCTTGGCACCAGGACTCGTTGTTTGAACCAGCTAGTGGAACTAGACCCTACAATACTCATCAACCAAGCTTCAACCATTAGTCGAGACTATATCACCATATTATCAAGCCTTGCACCAAAAAGACTCTAAGGGGTTGTTTGACCAAACTGTGAAAAAACTATCGTTCTTTTTTCAAAAGGATCTTTCACATAAGGACTTTTTAGAAAAGTTCAATCACTAGGGGGCATTTATGTCTGAAAAACTTTTAGTTTTTGCCGATTCTTTTGCTTTAAAAGAGAAACACTAATGTCCAGCTTCTGCGTAAAAGCAGAAAAATTTCTTATAGCTGAAAACTCTTTTCTTTCTTGACCAAACACCCTTAACATATGAAAAAGTGCATTTTTTAAGAAAAAAATATTTTTTTTCTTAGAAAAGAAAATTGGTCAAATAGTCCCTAAACCAATTGTATGAGTGCCCCACCTTGTCCACTTTAATACCGGGGACAATGTTTTGCTCAACAAGGACATCAACGATCTTCCTCCCATCAGTGGTGGATTGGTAGAGCGTCTCCTCAAAAAGGATGGCTCCAGAGATGTACTGGCCAAGGCCAGGAGCAGTGACAAGGAGAGTTCTGTATGCTTGGCGGTTGGCCTCAGTGTTCTCCAAGCCAATAGAGGCGAGACGCTTGCCACATGTAGCGTTTGACTCATCCATGGCCAGGATTCCGCGGCCAGGAGAAGCAACAGTTTTCTGCATCGCACATTATATAATCATCAGAGGATTGAAAGCTCAACCGTTAACACACTCAGGTCTTCTATTTGCTAATGAAACCAAAAAACAAAACTACACTCTTAGGATTTTTTTATTTTTTTTTTTAATAGAACTATACTTTTATTATTGTGTCATTCATATATGAAAGATTTTCACCATTATCTTTTGTGTAACCAGGAAAAAAATTAATTTCTTCCACCTAGGGTTTGTTTGATATCGTTTTTTGTTAATAGTTTTTGGTGCTCTAAGAAATTAAAATTCAGGTTTTGAAAATAGTCCACTCTAGTTTTTGGTTGAGTTTATAGTCTTTGGTTTGTTGAGAAACCAAAAACTAAATTTTGAAAATAATAAATTCTAGTATTTGGTTTCCTATTTGTAGTTTTTTATTTTTTGAAATACTAAAAATCATATCTTAAAAACAATTCAATTGGTTCTTGGTTTTATGTTTTTAAATGAAAACAAGAAACTAAAAACTAGAAAAAAAAAAAATGTTTCCAAAATATAATTTTTAATTTCTTAAAGTCCACAGACTTTAAAAAAAAAGGATACCAAAAGGCTCTAAATTTGAATCATTTTATCAATTTCTTTCGTTACTGATCTATCTTACTATCTTAGTCACTCTCAATAGTACTATATACATAATATACATGTGGGACAACTCCACTAACCGCTGCACAAATTTTCAGTGGCAAATCTCATCTGTATATGAGTACTTTTACCTTCAATTTTCCTTCTCTGCTGGATAATACAAAATTGGATACTTACAAAATTGAATCTAGTATCCAGCAAAGGTAAACATGACTTCACGGTCGGTCTTGACAATTTTAGGGCCCCAAACAAATGTTACGAATGGAGGCCCTTCATATATATTAATATTTCTCTTAATAACATAATACTAATACAATTAATTACTAAAATTTTAATTATAAAACTTATTAATATTAAAAATTGAGAGTTTAAAAGAACTACAATCCCTAAATTATGGGACCCCTAAAATTCAATGGCCGCGGCAATTACTTGGGCTGCTTGGGGTTACATCTAGCCTTGCATGACGTTACCATTTCTCTTCAAAATTGTAATCCCTAACTTGTTTTTTCTACAACAAGTTCAACAAAAATTCGACGTAATTCAACAGAAGTTTCAATCACTCCTAGAATCATGCAACCAAATTTCAAGCCTATTTCACCAACAATCACAATTCAGAATCCAAATCACAAAATCAAAACTCAAATCGAAAACAAACAATTCATAAACATGCAGCCAAATTCAACAGAAATTTCAATCACTCCTACAATCAAGCAACCAAATTCCAACTCTATTCCTCCAACAATCACAATTCAAAATCCAAATCGCAAAATCAGAACTCAAGAACTCAAATTCATAAACTTACAGCGGTTTTAACAAGCTCATCGGCGTAGGAGCTAGCGCGAACGGAGAGAGCGGAGGATGCTGCGGCGGAGGGGGTGAACTTGACGGCGGAGAGACGGAGGGACTGGCCTTTGATCCAATCAGATTTGTCAAGCAACGGCGCAGATTTGAGGAGAGATGCAGATGATGTTGCTGTTGCCGCCATTGTTGCAGTTACTCAAGCTCTTCAGCTACCACGAATATGCTATCTTTCTATCTCTTTCTCTCTCCTCGAATGGTGGTGCTGTTCGTTGTTTGCTATTTATAGTTCTTCTGGGTTTGCCTAGGGATGTGGTTTTTGAGGTTCATATGGGTTGGCCAATGGAATGGGGACACGTGGGATTTAGAGAAATTTTTTTGGATGAACATTACATAATTAATTTTTTTAGCAAATTAGCATACTTTTAAAAAAATTAACAATTTGACATATTTTTAAAAATATTTAGTAAAATGACATATTTTACTATTTACCGCATATTCTACGAATTTTAAAAGAGCGTACAAAGACTTGCTTCACATTGAACGACCTTACAAATGTCGTCCGACACCCTTTGAGTATTGGGGGCACGTGCCCCCAGTCAGTTGCGATAAATAATATAAATATATTGATGCGTGCCTAAGTAACATATTATGATGGGTAGTGTAGTGGTTTTGGGTAAGCATCGTATGCTTTCTCCTTCTTTGGATTGTTCCTTAAATTTATTTTTTTTGGGACCTCTATCCTCCGTAAAAAGCCTTATTTTATATTGAATAATTTTTTTTTTTAAGTCAAATATATTGAACAAATTTATTGACTTAGGAAATAACAATTATTTAATATTTTTTCATATTCTAGTATCTATACTTTTTATTAATATTTTGTTATAAGTTTATTTTAATAATTATATATTTTACTTTAGTTAAATACTTATGTAATAATTTTTTTCGCTTTTATAATAATTATGGACTCCATATTATTGAAAATCATCGACTATCATGGCCCTTAATTGACAAATCAATTAATTTCCAATTTATGATCACTCTTAAAATTTTCAACAAAGTTATAAATATTTTGTTCTATTAATTTCTCGTCCCACTTGCGTTATTTCTTGTAGTTAATTAATTTTTAATTTTTATATTGTTTGATATTGGTTAATTTTGTAAATATGTGCAATTTAGTAACTAATTATAATTTTGATAATGGTTGGTTAATACGCAAATAGCTAAATAAGTTGCTTACCAAGCTCGGTTCAATAGCAAACTCCTCTTGATAGCAAGCTCACTCAATAACATGTTTGACTCAACTTAACAAGCCAAGATTCAAATATATCAATATCCTATTGAACTAAGTTTGAACAAGGGATTGGTTAACTCAACCGAAGCTTGTTAAGACTTATTTTTAAAGTAAGGAGAAAACTAGGCAAGTTATTGATAGATTGCCCGTCCCAGTGCATTAGCACATACAATCTTTTCAAGATTTAACAACAATTTCTCTTTTACCTGTCCTCAATCTGCAAAATATAATATGCATTTGTCACCAAATCTGTAACTTGGTTACCTTCTCTGAAAATATAAAAAACTCAAAAGCAAAAATCTCCCATATGAGCTCAATAATGTTAAGACTCATCAAACTCGAGTTTCAATAAGAGAGCACTTAATACATATCAGCTCATTTAAACCCTTGACCTATAAATTTTTTTTTTTTTGTTTTTGACACGACCTATAAATTAATATTGATATTCTATGCTTTTCTCCACAAGATTACGAGGTCATAAAAAATTGTAAAAATTAAGGAAAACATGGTAGGAAAATATATAAGGTGATATTATTATCAGAGTAAAACTGTTATTGTCAAAGTTAGATCGGAGCTTTCAAAGCAATTTTGTGGGTTTCATTGTTTATAAGTCACATCGTTACTCTAAGATTAAAGCAACATTCCCAGTGCCTCTGTTTCCGAGAACCCCCAACCTGAGGGCTGCAACACGAGGACTTCCCAGGAGGTCACCCATCTTGGTACTACTCTCGCCTAATGTTTACGTGTTGGTACCCTCTTAGGTAAATCGCATCATTACTCTAACAATAACAATTTTTTGTTCGATAATAACTCCCAATATATTATTTTATTTTTAATATATGTGGGGAGATTGGTGGGTGATTTTGGACCCCAAGAGGGGTAGGTAGTGGCCGTGGTTTGTTCATTCCTTCCAATTTTTGAACTTCCCTTCAAATTTCTTCTTTTCAACTACGACCATTTAAATAATAAATATTCCAGAAATTTTATTATCTGGCATTAAATAAATTAGTAAATAGTGGAAGTGGAGTATCGAAGGATTTTGTATCATTTTCATATTAAATTGGTTTCCCACTTCCATTATTCATTACATAAAGCTGTGCTTGTATTATGGTCAAATTATTTAATGGTGTGGGTTTATTAATATATTTTACAGGTACTCTCTATATACGTAAGGGCATCAATCTCCTGTTGGTTGATGTCGATGTCGATGTCGATGTGGCCAAAAATGAAGGAAATACTTGAAAACTAATTCAATTAAGGATATCAATTTATAGTTAAAATAATTTCAAATTTTTGAAACAATAAACACTTTCACCCTTGAACAGAAAATTCTTTGTAAGACAATTTTTTTTTTTTCCTTTCAAAACATTTTCAAGCAACGTTTTCTTCAAATTTTATCTTTCTTGAACTAAAATACACTTCATTATATAAGTTTGTACGCAATTCACACTTGAACAAATTAAAGTTAAAGTAAAGCATATAAAGTAAAGTAACAGTGAAATACGTCTTCCCCTAAACAAAGGAGACCATGTTCAACATAAGCAATTATTATAAATTAGGATATTTACACCAGAGGTCTCGATACTTTTTCCACTGTATCAATATAGTCTTTGTACTTTAATTGTATAATTCTAGTCCTTGTACATTTTACATTATGTCAATTCAATCTTATGGTCAAGTTGAAATTAAGTTAATAATATAATTTTTAACAACACATTCATGTTACACACAGTAAATCAGTACAAATCCAATCATTGACTCAATTCAAACCAACCCTGGATTGGATAATTAAAAATCCATCACCAACATCGCATAAATTTTAATCAAGGTCTAGATCGATTTACATGAACTAAATTGACAAAATTAAAAGTAATAAGATTAACACTGGGAAGTCCTCACCCTCAGGTTGGGGGCACTGGGAAACAACCTCTCTTCAGGTTAACACCCTGAAGGGGGAAGGCTGCGTACATCCATCCCCCCAAACCCTGTGTTTGAGGCACTGGGTATGTTCCTTTTAGGATTAAAATGATAGAGCATAAAATAAAAGAACATTTGATAGAAATAAGCCTCACAAATTCAAACAAAACATAAAATAAGACAGAAAAAATTTTCCGTGAAAACAAACAGAGACTAAAAATTTTTTCTCCAGTACGACGAAAGCCACATTGGCACAGAGACAATAGATAGGTACAAACACAGATAGGCCTCAAAATGGGAGGTGAAGCATGCACCACCAAAAGCCATAAAAATCAAGCTAAGCATAGCAAAAAGACAACAAAAAATGTTTAACATTAGCAAATTGGTGTAGCTCGAAAGGACATCTATGTAGACCTTTGTGGCCACAAACTTTCGAAGTCTCTGGACTCTCATGCTTTATGAGCCACTTAAACCACTCATTTACAATGACATTTTCCCATCTAGACAAGATCTCGAAATAGACTCTCATACTCATAAGTAGAAAATTTTAGGTTAAGAGTCCACAGTGAAACGAGAGCTCTAGACGGTTATCTAGACTGCTAGGGTTGGAGAGGGATGAGCCTTGATGTTTTAGGAGCCTAGGAAAATTTTTGAAATCGACCCACGTGCTAATACTAGATAATTCTAGGTTTAATTCCCCGATGAATGAGAGCTCTAGATGGTTATCAGAGCTGCCTAGGGTCAAGTAGGAATGACCCTTAACATTTAGGAGCCCAGACAAACTTTCAAGACAAACCCACTTGCTAATAACTAGATAATCTTAGGTTGAAGTCCTTGGTAAAACAAAAGCTCCAGATGGTTATCTGAATTGCCTAGGGTCAAGTAGGATTCACCTTTGACATTTAGGAGCCCAAACAAACTTTCGAGACAAATCCACTTGCTAACAACAAGATAATTTTAGATTGAAGTACTCCTAGCTCTAGACAGTTATCTAGACTTTATAGGGTCAAGTAGGACTGACCCTTGACATTTTAGGAGCCTAAGCAAACTTTCAAAACAGACCCAGATGCTAATAACCAGATAATTTTAGGTTGAAGTCTCTTGTGAAATGAGAGCTCTAGATGGTTATCTGAACCCTGGGTCAAGTAGCAATGACCATCCACATATTAGGAGCCCAAACCTTGCAAAATAGCCCCACATGTTTAGGTTAAGTCTCCAATGAAACAAGAGATTTAGATGGTTGGTTGATGATGAAATGTGATACAGTCGTCTTCTTTTTACATTGCTAAGAAGAAACACGGTTCTCTCTGAGAGGAACGACAACTAGGAAGGAGGAGCTGTGAACTTCAAGCTTGAGACCAAACCGCGAAAGGGGATGGAATTTTAACCACCAAGCTAAACCAAGGAAGCTCAAGTAACACAACCATAATATATAGAAAAATCTGCTTCCACCCATGACCATGTTTCCTCCACGACCAAGAAATCATGATACTTAAACTACTGAAAATCACAATCATATTGCATACATCTACTTCAACTCTCCAGGTTATAGGGTTTGTTGTTGTTGATAGATTCATGATACATGTAAGAAAATCAGCTTGCACCCTAATCCAAACATAAATTCAACCCAGGGGTTTAGCTGCCCCTAACATATCAGAACCAGTGTTGAAAATATTTGGGAGACACAGTAGAGCTTCAACATATTTCATGTCTCTCATGGTTTTCGAGAAGGTAATTTGACAGCTGATTGGGTGGCATCAATTGGTTACAGTCATCTAGGTCAAGGAAGGAGGAATGAAAGCATGAGTTAGTGTCCTTCACAAGATTATCTATAACGATGCACTAAGTTGAGCTATCTATAAGTAGCCCCCCCTAGTGTTCTTATCTATCTTACCTTCTTTTAAAAATATATACATGCTTCTAACCACGACCATGTTTGCACCAAGACCAAAAATCATGATACTTAAAACTGCTTAAAATCACAATCATATTGCATACAGTTACTTCAACTCTCCATATTATCCTGAACTACACATGTAGAAAAAGGGTACTTGAACGACGATATGACACTTAAGACACTTCAAATCAGACAAAAAAGAACACAGGAAACTTCTAGAAAATAGCCAAGTCTGACCTTTAGATGGATAAATGTGGCTCACTCTCATACCCCAGTCGGGGTAACATAGAAATCCTCTACCGCTTTAAGGATGAAAATAAAAGACTATTTAAGATATGTAGAAGAAACCCAGAGAAGCACATAAGTTATCAATGAGGTTGTCACTTCCAAACTCCTTGGCCCTTTCAGTATAGGTGGGATGACAGATACCATCAGAAAGGTTCCCAGAAGCCATGAGAAAATAAATGATCCAGCCCTGTTACCATACCAAAAATATAGTCAGAATTGAACAAATATGTGTCAATTTAGTCTCATACTTTTAACTGTGCCAATTTAGTCCTTACACAAGTTACATCGTGTTAGTTTGGTTTATGGTTCTTTTACGATAAACTACTTTGAAAAGTTGTCATTTTTCACTAATCACCACAATTTTTTAATTTTTCAAAAACCACCTCTAAAAGTCTAAAATTTTTCAATCAAGCACCTTAAATCATGTTGTTAAGTATCCGTTAAATATTACATGACTTCCATGTGGATTTTAGCTTATCTTATCTTTTTTTTTTTTTTTTTTTTTAAAGTGTACATGGAACATGAGTTCAAACTAGTGAAACTGGCAATGCATTCACATGCTCTCCTAACCCAACTAGGTTTCATCCTAGGGGGATTTAAAACGGGCAGGATTTGAGCCTTGGTAGGGAGGGAGTGGAAAATGCTTTGCCAGCTTAAATGTTTTAAATCGTACTTAATGAACAATCTAAAATCTATACGAAAGACACTAGCAAGTAATGAACAATTAACAATGTAATTTCAGGTAGTCGATTGAAAATATTTAGACTTTTAGAGGTGGTTTTCTGAAAAATTATAAGTCATGGTAATTAACTGAAAAATGGCAACATTTTAAAGTGGTTTTTTTGTTTAAAAAACCCTTTGGCTTATGAGTAAAATTTAGCAATAGAAATTTTAATGGCTTGATCACAATAGTTAGTTTAAATTAGGTCAACAACATAGTTTGCATTAGGTTACTCACATCTTACATGATTGTACCATTATAAATTATGTCATTAACTTAACATTAATAAGCAATAGTTTGGAGTAAATGTACACAATGTAAATAGTATATGAACTAAATTACATAATGAGCAAAGTACAGAGACTTTTGATGCAAATAACCCAAAAATGAAACACAAAGTTTTACTCAAACTTTTAGATGAAAATTTAAGAATGATTTTATACTTTAACACGTCCCCTCACATAAATGCCCACTGGACTTTATGCGTGGATAGTATACGAGCTAGTCTTACTCTTCATGCTAGAATTATATTAATATTAAGAGCATGGTCATTGGCAATGAACTCAAGACCCATTGGTCAAACATGCTCTAATACCGTGTTAAAAATCCAACTATCCAATGGGTAAATTGTTAGGCGAACATTCAGGAATTATTTAATATTACAAAACTCGCCAAAAAGGGGTGGTGAATTAACCTAAGACCTCTTCTTGTAAGGTCTCCCTCCTGGCAGTGTTAAGAAATATGTTGGTAGTAAATAGAATAATATATATATTACAGAGGCTGCTACAAAAGATCCTTTTTGGTAATTGGCAGGGCTGCATTCTGAACCTAAGACCAATTATCGTAAGGTCTCGGTCATGGTACTATTTTACGACTAGACCAAGGCCTCATTAACTACCAAGTGTAACAACTAGCTTCAGATCTTGCCCTCTATCGAACTCCACAAAGTACTATAAACGCATGAAGAAACATACCCATAAAGTACTGCTCGGATTTTGCTCTTCAACCTACTATAGATGAAATAAATCGTAGCCATTAAAGAAAGGGCTACTTGTACAGTAGGGCCGTCTTCAGATGGAAACAGAAGAGTTAGAACTCCAAGTGCTAAGAACGAGACAGACGTAATCACCATAAATTTGGCGGAAGGTGTCTGGAACCTCCCAATGACTAACTGAACATAACGCAATTGTGTCACATCTCTGACCCGTTTCTTAATGTTGAGTTTCGGTCTCTTTCTTTCATGGAACTTCTGCATTATTATCTTGTCATGAGCTGATTCAATTGCATCAACGCTTGGTTTGTGCCCAGCATATTGCTGGATTAGAAAGTTCCTTGCAGCTTGAATTTCTTCTTCAGAAGCTTCCCGGCTAATGCCCAGTCGTTTGTATGGGTCTCGAACATTGATTCTTGGGAACACAGCTGGATTTGCAGAGAGATGAAAAGAAAAGAATGTTCAGAAACGTTTTTCGATTCTGACTACTTTTCCTGACAATTTTGAAATATGATCTGTCGTGAAAACAATGAAGTAGAAACAAATGAATTAACTAATAAAAGTAGAGATGCGATAAAAGATTTGCGTAATTTGGTCAATTGAGCCTTCCACAAATAGAAACGAACAACTGAGATGACAGCATTCGCCAACATAAAATACAGATCGTAATACTCAGCTGTCTATACTGAAATTTTACTTTAACAGAAAAGCACCTCAGTGAGGGAGAAAGGGCAAATGTGACTCACAGGAGATCAAGGCACCACCTTTCTTTTTTTTTTTTTTTTTTTTTCAGGGGTGGGGTTGAGGAGAAATGGCATACACTTTTCCAGACCTAAAATCTAAATTCATGTAAACCTATTTTTTTATGAAAATAATTGCAATAAGAGAGAAAGGGAAAGAGAGAATACAACAACAAAAAATCCAGTGCCTCGAAAGGCTCCCAAAAGCATGAGATATACACAGCATTGCCCTCACACCGCCTAAAAGGAGGCTATTTCCAAGAGACCCCCAACTCTAAGAAGCAACAAAACTATAAAATAATACAATGAATTATAAAGTATACAGGCAACAATAAGGCGGCAGCAATTAGGGGTGAGCAAAAATACCTGAATATCCAAAAATCCGAGAAACCGAACCGAATCCAACCCGAAAACTTAGGGTAACCGACCCGAAAATATCCGGTTGAGTTATACTTGACCAGTTGAAATACGGATAACAGTTCGGATACGGGTATCATTTTGGAAAATTTCCTTGTAGCCGATCCGACCCGATATTAATCATATATATTGTCTTAAATTAATATTTATATTATATTTACAATAATTGGTTACTTATCTTCATTAAACATTAAGGTTGCAGGTGTAATTCTAAATTCCAAAGACTATTTTTCAGACTATGCATTTTTCTTTTCTTCTTTCAACAAAAGCTTACCCTATTTTTATGTAAACAAAAATCTAAATTTTCAGCTATCTGTGTAGAGATGGCCAACATGGCAGGTCTAACTGAGAACTGGCCTGGCCCACCCCGTTTGGGCCCGACCCAACCCGGCCCGCTACTGTAGCGGGTCAGGCCACGAGCCTCCTAGGCCCGGTTGGGGAGCTTTTGCCCCTTTTTCATTTCACCACACAACAATCATCAATTTTCTCTTCTGTCCAATTCTCTCTTCTTTACTTACAATCAATTCTTTGCTCTCAATCTCTCAAGTTCGAAGTTTCAATTGTGTTATGCTCGTAGAAGCTTGTAGAAGTTCAAATTTCAATTTTCGCTTCGGTAAAATCAGTATCGAAATTTTATTTATTTGTCATTTTCATTTACCTTACTTGCATTTTATAATAAAAAATTAACAATTTAATGGCACATAATTCATCTTCATCTAGAGCTGGTCAATCTAGTTCTAACTCTTCTTGACCGCCTAAATTCCCTAAAATGGATAGCACATCAATTCCTAGGAATGTATTTTTTTGGAACCCCATCCGTCACCTCCTACATAGACACCTATGATTGGGAACAAGAACACCTCTACGAGCAGGGTTATCCCAAATCGGGTGGTGCGGGGATGTTCTGAACCTGAACCCACCCCAACCAACGACGAAACTCAAACCCACACCTCTACGGGCAGTAGTAGACATAATACTAGCAATATATGGAAACATTTTACACTAGATCGTGAACATGCTAAAGCATATTGTACTCTATGTGATCCTCCAAAAGTTTTCAGGCATCCACTTAATAGTGGGATTGGCACTTTAAAAAGACACCTACAAAGAAACCACCCTGAATTAAATGAGGATAGAACCCAACAAACTCTTGTACAGCAAACAAAAAGTGCGCTTGCAAACTTTAAGTTTACATAAGAAACTAACAAACACGAATTAATGAGATACATCATTTCAGCTGAAAAGCCGTTTACCACCGACGAAGACCCTAGATTCGTCCGGTACTGTAAAACCACGTTAAACCCTGTAGCTCTAAGGGTCCCTCAGAAAGCTTTGAAGTTGGACGCATTTAGAAAATTTGTAAATATGCAAAACGATCTTCAAGATATTTTAAAGGCGAACACGAGCATATTCTCATTGACATCTGGCATGTGGAAGACGAAATCCAATGTACCTTTCATGTGCATAACTGCACACTAGATTGATTCTTCCTACGTTATGCAAAAACGAATAATTCATTTTCGCCTATTTGAATATCTCCACAGTGCTCATGTAATCACGGGTGCCATTATAAACGCATGCCGTGAATGGGGGATAGACAATAAAATTTTCAACATTACTTTTGATAATGCTACTAATAACAATGTATCTATTAAACAATTAATTAGGTATATGAGACCTATGTTAGATGGGAAATGTTTTCATTTACGTTACATCTATCATGTATTGCATTTAATAGTAATGGATGGTAGGCAACTTATAGATTTTTCTCTTGCGGTTTTAAGAGAAGTAATTAAAGCAATTAAACATCCGGAATTAGGCAAAAAAATTTAAAGAACTCTGTGAAACACACGGCGTTCCTTTTAAACAATTTAAATTAGATACACGTACTAGGAGGTCATCCACGGTTTTAATGTTAGAAAGATGCATACCATACAAAGACGTCTTAATTGAATTTGTACAGCAAATTATGCAGATCTAAATTCTTTTAATTTAGAAAATATAGATTGGGGTATAATTAATGAAATATGTAAATTTTTTGTTATTTTTAAAAAGGCTACCACATTTTTTTCTGAATGTTATTACCCAACTATTCCACAAGCAATTCTAGACTGGTAGATATTGCTGCTTGAATGATAGATAA
Organism: Simmondsia chinensis; assembly: GCA_018398585.1. NCBI lineage: Eukaryota > Viridiplantae > Streptophyta > Magnoliopsida > Caryophyllales > Simmondsiaceae > Simmondsia > Simmondsia chinensis. The sequence continues at coordinate 34,250,369 of JAGTTD010000009.1, read as the reverse complement.
CTCCTCCAACCCCGTGCTACAAGGGTCCATTACAGCCACAATAAAAAAAAAAATTTAAATATTATTCTAAATTACCATTGACATATTGTATTGCCACCGTTTTGATCGACGTTGTAAACTTACAGGTTTTCAATTTACATAATTTATTTTCCATGTACTCTCAAAGATTATCATCTGATACAAACGTTTCTTCCACATCATCTTTTTCGTCCTCTTCTCGAGGAAAATCATATGCGTGGAATATAGTTAACCGATTAAAGCCCAAACAAATTCCCACGTCATATGATGAGCTTTCTTTGTACGTGCATTCGCCTATGCTCAACTTCTACCCAACAGAGGCTAATCCACATTTTGATATTTTGCAATGGTGGAATTCAAATAAAACCCAATGTCCCGTGCTTTCTACCTGGCATGTGATATGCTAACATGTCCGTTGTCTACAGTAGCATCAGAGTCTACTTTTAGTGCAGGTGGTAGATTGGTTGGATCAAAGAAAGCGAAGGTAGTACCACCCACCTTAGAAATGCCGGTGTTATTGAAAGACTGGATGGCTGCAGCAGACAGAGGTCAAGACCGTCTGAACTTGGAATCATCAAGCGATGAAGAAGACGACGCTAGCTCCAGTACAAGCGGTAGCAAGTTTAAATTAATTTATTTATATTGTTATAATTCTATTTTTTTTTAATAATATATTTTCTTTTATAAAATATATTTGTAATTTTATATGAAACTATTATATTGTTATAGTAGTAGTTTTTAACAAGTTGTGATACATTTTATTTTATAAAATATATTTGTAATTATGATTGTATTGTATTATAAGTTATATTATTTATCAATAAATTATTATTATTTTTTGGTCAAAATGTTTAATATATAATTTAAGTCAAAATGATTATACATATATATATATATTAAAAAAGGGGCCCGGCCCGGGCATCTCTATATCTATGCCAAAAAAAAAAAGGACTTTCCTCTTAGTTTTTGAATGAATCAGTAACAGTAGATTAGTAGAATATAAGGATCTTTTTACTTTCACATATTTATGAAGCATTTCATTTTAAGATGATTTACGGTTTTATGACCATTAAAATATAACAATTAATCGCATTGATCTTTTTTAATTTTAAATTATGAAGTTTAAGTGAAATTTGTATCATAATACGTTTATAGTATACTCACAAACAACTTAATGGCACATTAGTAGATAGTCGTTTATGTCTTTTATAAAATTAATTTTAGAGTTAGTTGCACCAAAGGTCCCTATACTTTGTTCATTGTGTCAATTTAGTCCTTGTACTTTTAATTATATTCATTTAGTCCTTCTACAATTTAAATTGTGCCAATTTAATCCAATTATCAAATTCAAATTAAATTAAGGAAGTAATTTTTAACTGTATAATCAAGTTAGATGCAAGTAATCCAATACAAATTCCTCGATTGACTCAATTTAACCCAACCCACGGCCGAATCATTAAAAATTTCATCAATAAGTTAAGATAAATTTTATTCTAGAGACCAAATTAACACAACCTAAATAGTCGAGAGACTAAATTGAAACAATTAAAAGTACAAGAACTTAATTGGAACAACAGACAAAGTACAAGGACTTTTGGCGTAAATAACCCTTAATTTTATAAGAAATTTTAATTAAATGGGCAGGTATCCGATCCAATGTGATCCAACCCGATCTTTTACGGTATCCGATTGATCTAGCTACCCGAATTTTTAGATCACATTACAGGTATTGATTTTGGTGATTTTAATGTTTCGGATACCAGATCCGAAATGCATTTTAGATAGGGTACCCGACCCATGCTCACCCCTAGCATCAATAGCATACACGTAAGCCTAAGGGCTCTATGGAACTAGCTTCGCAGTGCTCCTCTGTCCTAAACCGGTGCAAAATATCAAGGACAAAACATCGTCAACTAATAAAAAGAAAACAAAAAGACAAAATAAAAAAATAACGAACTTAGCAAAACTTTTCGACTTTTGAGGTCAACCAAATTTTACAAGGAAATTCTTCAAAGCTTGTTGCCTAGAGGGAGCCTAGAAGACCACCTTATCCAATAGACACGAAGGTATGTTGGTTCTTGAAAATTCTTGCATTCCTCTCCATCCATATGCACCAAAAAAGCACCGCCCTAGCTGTGTAAAGTAACGATTTAATACCTTTATTCTTCCCCAATCCTCCAAACTGAATCAAGAGAGCATTTTCCACTGAACATGGATACACTAACTATGTAACGTAGGACAATACTAATCTTCGTAATTCCAATACCTCAATGAAAAGAGAAAGACATATGACCAGCGCTGCTATTTCTCAAGTACAAGAGTCACAAACATCAAAAATATCCACATTTTAGATGACAAAACCATTGTAGTTGTATTTGTAGCATGTCTGCACATTTTTAAGGAAAACATGTTGTACTAAACCCTGAGAAGCAGATAGTGAGAGACTGGAAAGACGAGACAAGTTGAAGAGATGGGATCTGATCTCTCGCATCAAGATTGGTAAAATTTCCAATCCCAACCATGGTGCACCTAAGCTTAGAAAAGCTGGACAAAGCCGGTGGTTAGGCAGACACCTCCGTTCAGTCTACGTTCTCTTCTACTACGAATACTTCCGAGGAAGTTTTTTCAAATACTAAAACATTTTCTGATATTGGATTTTCTGAATAAGCCCAAATGATTTAGCATTTTAGTGTAGATGGATCCAATCAAAAAAAGGAAATATTTAAGAAGGGGATTCAAGATACAAGTACAATAAAAAAGGTCCCTTTTGGGACTTAGTCGTAGGGCATGATATCCGCAAATTCTTCAATTACTCTTCTGGGTAAAAATGCTTGGACATCAGTATGACCGGTGGCGGATCTAGAAATCTAGCAATGTGGGGTCATACTTATAATAAAAAAAATAACAGTAAGAAAATTAATATTAGTAAATATATGCGTGTATACATACATATATTGTAACAATTTAGAAAATTAGACGCCATGAACATATCTACATTTCAAAATGAAATTATATTAATATCCATACACTTTAGACTATATTGTTCGGACAGCTACGAAATTGTGAAATTTATTTAGATGAAAAGGAAGGAGGGAGAAAATACTAAGTAAGTTTTTAAAAAATAGGATTTAGTTTGAATTTTAGGGGCTATTAGGAAGGGGGGGGGGGGAATGTAAAAAACAATTGACTTTCGAGAAGCTTGAACTTGCAATCTACATGTAAGAGGTATAGAACTTTTACCACTTGATTAGCAAATCAATTATGACATGAACTTAATTACTTTTTCGCAAATCAATTATGGTGGTCTGGGTATGTTAGGAGGAGATCGATCACTGCCCCTATCAGGAGATGCATACAACTCCATATTACAAATGGGAGAGGGAAGGGCAAGCCAAAGAAGAGCTGTATGCTGACGATTCGACATGACCTCACCTACCTAAACCTAAATGACGAGATGGCCCTAAATATAGCTGTGTGGAGGGTAAGCATAAGTGTAGCCGATATAGCGGTTTAGAATAGAGAAGCACAACTAAGCTAGTACTAGCACCTTTAGGCTTTTATGTATGCCTGCTGATAATACTTGCTATTGTTGTGTGTTGTTGGTTGCTTGATGCTATGTCGCTCTGTTGCTTTATTGCCTATTGCTGCTTTATGCTTTCTCCGTGCCGTTGCTTTTATGCTTTTGTGCTTTTAAGGTTGGAGGTCCTCGGACACAACCTCCCTTTAGGGTAGCACCCTGAAAGGGTAAGACTGCGTAACCACCCCACCCCCCCCCCCCCCCAAAAAAAAAAAAAAAAAAAAAACCAAAAAACCGTACATATGCAGGAGCCTTTGAAGCACTGGGTATGCTGTTGCTGTTGCTGACCCTTGAACGCGCGACCTAAAATCAAGGGGGAGGGTCGCTATACAACTGAGCTACAACAAAGCATTTGATGCGGGTGCACAGGTGTTTATATATAGCAGCATTTATAGTTTTTTTTTTTTTTTTTTTTTTTTTATATCTAAAGGTCGGGTGGTAAAGCTATAGGGTCAGTGCACCCCAATAACGTGCATTTTCCACTGAGTGCATTATTTAGACAATTCAAATTAAACCAAAAACAAAGAAAATCTAAGAAAATAGCCAAGTCTAACCTCTAGGGACGATACCTGTGTCCAAGTCTCATACTTGAGTTTGGATAACATAGAGCAAGACCAATAAATACAATCTCACACGCACTCGAGCTTGGAAGAGGGTCAGAGAAATCGAATTCTCGTCACAGAAATTTTGATGGAATCTTGTCTAAATCTCGTTTAGTGAAAATAATGCAAGGCTTACAAGTCTATGATGACCCAGTCAGGACAGAAGGAGGGAGGTTAATGAGCTGGTTACCTGATCGATCATTAAAAGCATCACCAAACGAAGCATCCATAGCACATTTGATCGAGTAAGCTCGTGGTACATTGCTCTTCTTTGTACATGAAGCCAAGCAAGTTCTGAAAAAAAATATTTGGAAGGGCAAAAAACAACTCATTGCCAATGTCTATGACACATAAAATATTATCAGGCTTGAAGTTGGAGTTACCTTCTGCATAATCTGATGCCATACAACACTGATGCTTGCTCATCTAGTGACCATGAGCGGCGTGAAGGCAAGTGGACACAATATCCTGATGGACAACCAGCTAATCCTGAAACGCTCATTTTCATAAAATCCAAGTAGCAGACTCCAAAATTTTCCCCTGCTCTGCACAAATAGAAGGCTGTAACATACAAGAAAGAACTAAGTATATTGGACTGAGTCAATAGATCAAGTTCAGGGCTTGGAGCTCCTTATACTTCATTGCTATTTATCATGGACTAAATGTAAAGAAATTCCTTTTGGCATGAACATAAAAGCAGAAATAAGATTTAAGGATAGGGTTGGGGTCTCGAGGAAATATCACCCTGAAGGGGTAAAGCTGCGTACATCTCACCCCTTAGACCCCACTCAAGCAGAAGCCTTTGTGGCATTGGGTTTATTGTTGTTTCCAGTATATGGGCACCAAATACAAGGCTAATAAGTCTTAAGACTTAGTCTAGTGGTAAAAACATGATGCAAAATTGGGGTCGTAAGAAGAAAAAGTCATTAGGTTTTTTTGGGAACCAGTGTGTGTGTGCAGTCCAGCTTACATGCAACTCGGCTAAACCCGATACACTGTCCACTTGGAAATTTCTAATGTTCATTGGTCCATGATCCAAGAATTGTTTGAACCCAATTATAAATAAGATTTGGACCTCAAACCTAACTCTTCATGAAACACTCCCCTTATAATAAGAGGTGTAATGAGCCCGGCCAAGCCAAGCACCCTCTTCTCAAAATCCAACTCGACAAACCTTAACAAGCCCAAGTTTAAGCCTAATCTTTATCAAGCCTTTGAAAATTTATTAAAACTCAATTCAATAAGATATTAATATGCTCGGCAATCAGCTCAAAACTCAACTCTATAGTCTGACTAAGCCAATTCTAGATCATTACCAAACAAAGTCGAGCTCGTCATCTCAAGCCGATTCAAGCTCGCTTTGAGCCAAGCTCACTTTGGAGCCAAGCTATTCAAGTTACTAACGAGCCATCATCATTATCAAAGCTACTACTGAGCTATTAAGTAATTATTAACAAGCAAATAATGCACCCTTAACAATCTCTCAAAGAGCCCTTATCAAACTATATGCACCAAACGCGCCATGGCCCCTACTTTTCCCACAAAAAGAAATGATGAGACAGCACTGCTACCAACAATTTGTAAAGTGGGAACGCATGTTAACTAGTCAAGCACCCTTGGTTCGAGCTCGGCTTATTAAGGTTATTAAGTCTACTTGAATTCGACTCAATAAGATATAGTGCTTCCAAAAGGAAGACACTAGAACCATAATCAATTTTCAACACAAGCAACTCACTGAATGTCGAACCGTCCACATCCCTACTTATGATTAAACAAAAGGTCATAGGTCCAAATACCCCTCACCAGTTACGTTAAAAAAGGACCAAATACAGGAGAAACCCCATTGACACATTTCGTCGAACAAATAACATGCACAACTAAACCTCCCAACTTCCCCTCCTTCAACTTTCATAATTCCAATTACCCAGTAGACATCATTGATTGATCACAAAATACACTCTTCCCTTCAACCTACAAGCAATATACAAAGTTCTAAATTCCAAAATACGAACAACAACTGAAAATTCCAGTATGACTTTAGAGCATCGCCAGTCAACCAACTGGTAAAAGTGATTTTTTTATGATTGATTGCACAAACGGCATACGTGGGTAACAGTGTCAAATTTCACTGGCCGGACATATAAGGTTCACATGTAAGTCTAAGTGAAGTTTCATCTTAAAACCAATTGGATACCCACTAAGCTTATATATTGATTTATTCTCTCTCACAACTCTTACATAGGATTCCTACTAGATTTACAAGTGGGGTCTTTAATAGTGTCAAATAACCACCTATCCAAAAGCTCGGATGGGTAAAGGTCCAAGAATAGTTTTATATTCTAGCATGCCCCATCATGCAAACGCCCATCGGAGTTGAAGCGTGAACTGTGCTTAGGCTCATTTTCAAGGGTGAGTGTTGTGATTTTAATGCGTCACCTATTGCTCAACAAAGAAGCAATACGTACCCCAAAAGTTGCAAACGAGTGACCACCCAAGAATAGTTTTGTACTCTAACAACAAATTTGTTAAATTTTCACCTGGCTATTAGAACCGACCCACGGAGTTAGCACGTATGAGATTCATATATAAGCCCAAGTGGTAGCTCACCAGACTTATAAATTGATCTCTTATATCTTACAACTCCAACGTAGGATTCAATTAGATTCACACGTAGAGTGCTTGATAGAATATCTCCTAGAAACAATGAGTTGGGGAAGAATATGAATGATTGGGCAAAGGGGATACCTGGGTAAGAGTTGCAGCAAAGAAATTTCCACTGTTTCTGCTTGTCAGTTGGGGAGTTAATGCAAATGGGTTTCCATTGTTTTAGCACCCTATAGAGAGAGAGAGAGAGCTGTGTGCCTTGCCCCAACGGATATGTGCACGAGAGAGAGAGAGGGGTGTCAAAACCCTGATTTGAATTGTTTTTCTATAATAAATATAATTTTTGAAGAAAGAGAGGGGCAGAGTTCCGTTGTAGTCTAGATGGTTAGGATACTCGGCTCTCACCCGAGAGACCCGGGTTCGAGTCCCGGCAACGGAAACTTTTTTTTTAAAATAAATTTTTGGGGTTTTTATCAATTATATTTGTAATACCTAGTTTTTTGGGTCAATATTGCGTTGACTTTTTTAGGATGAGTTATACCCTGAAATTGTCGATTGTTATTGCAAAAATGTTAATGTAAGATTAGCTCTTTGAAATTTTGTGACTATTATTTACTATAAATTATATTATTGTCCTGATAATGATCTTTTTTGCTTTGTTCATAACAACATCCTAAATTACATATTAATATCACAAGGTTTTGTGTATTAATTTTTTAATTAATATTATTTTATTAACTTTTGGACTAAAATATTATTTTACAAAGTTTATAGATTAAAAAAATTTGCATCCAAAAAATTTAATCCATAAACTTTGTAAAACGATATTTTAGTCCAAAAGTTACATGTGTTTAATAAAGTATTCCAAATCACGGTGTGAAAAGGGTGTAACACTTGATGCTATTTATTGGTAAACCCACCATCCCATCATTATTCTTCTCATCCCTCATACGAACAGTAATGTCGTTGTTTACGACGAATTTGGTCAGTGTGCTTATTTATCGTATTGGAGCTCGGTATGAAATGTGGTTCTTAAGGATGAGCTGAACGCAAGCTCTAGCTACACGGCCGGCTTGGTGTTTCCTACAAGATCCAAACAAACGGTTAGAGGGGGCCGCGGGGTAACCCACGGAGGACCCCTTCGACGCTCAAGTCAATACTGATCTCAAGAGATAATAATAAAGGCAGGTACTAAACAAGTATAATAGATATAAAATACTCAGCATAAGGGGAGTAAAAGGCTTGAATGATTATTGCTCCAAAGAGAAAATTGCAAAACAAGGGGAGGAAGAGGCCTGAGAGAGGGGGAGGAAGAGGCCTGAGAGAGGAGGAGAAGAGGTGTCCAAATATGGCAGGCCTTTTCCCCTTATTTAGAGAACTTTGGTCGACTGGCTCGCCCATTCTGAGTTGCCCATTTCTGGCTAGCCATTTCAGACTATCCCTTACCATGCCAGTAAGTGTAGGGCGAGCAAGTGTCAAGCGAGCACCGGGCCAATGTTTGTCCATGCTAGGTCGCCCATATTGGGTCATTGGGCGAGCAAGTACCGAGAGCCGCCAGCATCTGGGTGCCTGTTCTGGGTTGCCTGCATTGGGTCACTGGGCGAGCAAATACCAGGCCAATATTATAAACAGTCGTGACATTGCAAATGAAGAGGACTCGGATGAGAGTCATATTTTGCACCTTTACACACCATCATTTGGACTCTTTTATTAAATACATATAACTTTTGGAATAAGATATCCTGCTTAGGCTTTTTATCAATTATATGTAGTAATCTTTTAGGATAGATTACACGTTAGTACCTTGAGGTTTGATGTATTAATTCTTTAATCCACAAACTTTGTGAAATAATATTCTAGTCCAAAAGTGTACGCACATTCAATAAAATAGTCCAAATGACCGTTTGAAAGAGTAAAACTTGTCGGTATTTGTTGGTAAACCCACCATTTCTCACTCTCTCATCCCTTACACGAACAACAATATTGTGACACTGCTAATAAAGAAGATTCGGATGATACTCCTATTTTAAACCCTTAGACACCACTATTTGGGCTATTTTATTAAATACATATAATAGTTGGACTACGATATTATTTTACATAGTCTATATCAAATCTCAAGATACTAATCTTCCGAAGATCTCTTGTTCATATCTTTCACATGGATCAGATAAGGCTACTCAGGATCTCATTCCTTCTTTTTTTAACAATTATGGTACAACTCTTAAGTGCACGCTTTCAATTTTATTAATTAATTAGAATCTTATTCCCTTTTTCTTTTTTGATAACTAGGATATGGCTCCTAAATGTACGATCACTTTAGTTTCTTTTACAATTTTGAAATTTCAGTTCTATTGACTACTTAGAATTCCATTCCTTTTCTTTCCGATAACTAGGGTACAACTCCTAAACGCACGATCTCATTTAGTTTCTTTTTCGATTTTGAAATTTCAATCCTATTGACCACAAGACTAACACATTATCCAATTAGAATTATGAAAGGAAGCTTACTAAACCATATTAACTTTCATTGTAGTTGTAGTTATAGCAATGCTATTGAAGTTTTTACGAGGAGAAGTAGTTGAAAGTATTATTCGATGCAAATTAACAATTTTGAACATCAAAGTAATAATATTGGTCATAGTTCTTTATTTTATGTAATGTGTGTATAATCTATATAATTTATTATAATTATTTCTAATGTTTTATTGTTATATAAAAATTAAGTTAATCAGTTAGAATGAATTATTTTCAAATAATATTTCATTTAAACTAGTATATGATCCAATTTATAACTTTTTAGGTTATATATGATAAAAATTAATTTAACTAGGCAACAAATATCTAAATGCAGTAATTATCAATCTCTACATAAAAAAACCCGGCAATGGTGGCTTTTCATGTCCTTTATAGTGCTTCTATGAAGATTCACACATCGTCCAATTTTAGAAGCATAACCGTCTGGAAATCTCAACTCTTTCGCCCATTCACATACATCATGAATTTCAAACTGGCCCAATACTTACGACACTCGCAGTTCGTATACTTTGCCATCTTCATGCACCAAATTCAAAGTTAGATGATGGTGAATTTGTTCTAACTAAACTCGAGCATTGACATTATCTTTACCTGCTACATCCATAACTACATCGAAAATATTATAGAACACATTTCTTTAAATATGCATTACATCAAGGTTATAACGAAACAAATTCGTATATCAATAAGGCAATTCCCCAAACTCCTCTACACTTAACTGTGTTTTTTCCTTTCCCTGGTATTTTCAAAAGTTTTGGACCAAAAGTCACATCAGGAAGGCATTGAACTATCGGTAATATTTGCTCACGGAACAACAATATTAGTGGACAACCCTCTTAATTATGTTTTTTGTGACAGCGTATTTTTGCCTCCTATATGAGTAATCCATTAGCAAAAACCGATAATGACAATCACAATTGCATGCTTTTCTATTCAACTTTAATTGGAAAATCTTTATTTTATCCCTACAACATGGATATTCAAAAGTTCCACCCATGCTCCATCCGGATAGCATTCCATATCTAAGAATGTCACTTATAGTCTACCGAAGTGCAACCCTTGTTGTAAAGTTTTGCTTTGTCGACACATCAAAAGCGATTACCTCCATAGCATCTTAAACTCGTCGATATTAAAGCTTGAAGAGAAACCATTTGCACCATTCACCAAGAGTGTCATTATACATACACTGCAAAAAGGTTTTCAAACATCTATTTAAGGCCTTCATTTGTCCATTTGATAGTGGATGATAGGAATTGAAATAGATAAGAGACCCCTGCAAAGAGAAAAGCTCTTGCCTACACAATGAAAGAAATGCCGCATATCTATTAGACGTAATAGTTAATGGCATCCCATGCAATCGAAAAAATATGATTTAAGTATAGCTGAGTAATAAATGCAACAGAGTATGGGTGTGATAAAGACAAAGAACGTGTATATTTACTTGAACGATCAATCACAACCAAACTTGTGGCCTACATGAGGCTTAAATGGGTCCATGGGGGACATGCGATTTTGATAGTTACCGATTATAGCTTAGTTAAGGTTCCTACAGGCCACCAAAACTACAAGGGACGAAAATTGACTAGTGTTAGATTGTATAAAGCCATCATTTAAAAGTTCCTTAGTCATAGTCTCAATTATATCCTTCTGATACAGAAGATATTTGTAGGGTACTTTGGTTGGCTTCCTTCCTTAACATTGATCTTATGATCATTATTGGGCCTAAAAGGAGATAGCAAACTAGGTTGCTAAAAAGGATCAACATCCCCCTTTGACAATGGGGCTAATGTCGCTGCATGCTCGGGGTTGGTTCAGTCTTGAATTGAATGGAACACAAACTAGTAGATTTCAATTGATAGCGAACTAATAAGAGCAAGGGTTCGTTTACCAAGCATTAATGCACCGGATCCCATTAGAACTCCAAAATTAAGCGTGCTTAGGTAAACCTCTCGGGAAGTTCTCGTGTTGCCAACCCTATAAGGTTGGGAGTCTTCGGAAACAGCCTCTCGGCAGGGTTACACCTTGAAGGGATAAGGCTGCGTACATCTACCCACCTTAGGCGAGAGCCTTTAAGGCCCTGAGTCTATTGTTGTTGTTGAGCTAAGAGCAAAAGTAGCTGCATTTTGTATCCTAGACTATGGATCCTAAGGTAGAAAGCCCATGTATCCTTAGAACATTATCACACATCCCCCTATCTCAATCATGTTATGTATTTGCACGAAAGGTCATGTGTTGGACCTTGTAAGTGAATCCTTTACACATAGTGTTGAATTTTATGGAGCTTCCATCGGCTACATATGTCAAAATAGAGTTCATAGGGATAAACCCTATTCTCCCAATTAAAGAAGCTTTTTAGAAGTTATGGCTGCTTCCACTATCAATTAGGATATCAATTGATTTGCGTAAATTATTAACTATAACTCTCATTGTCTGATAGTCTATGGCCCCAAGTAAGGTGTACATGGAAATTAGTGGGGAAATCTAGTGGAATCCCCTTTCTCAATTTCCGGTTCTTCCACCTCTACAACCTCATTTTTATCATCTGCTTGTAACGCATACAACTGGATTTTTTTTCTTGAATACATATGTTGGTGTGTAGCTCTCATCATAGAAAAAAATGCAAACCTTATCAAAAAAAAACTCACTAGCAGATAAGGCCCGTCGCCCCTTACTCTCTAACGGTCCCCTTCTTGAAACAAGAATGCGGGGTTGTGGGAAGTAAGGTAGGATTGCCCACCACATTCTTAGATGTAGTTTTCGTTTTAAATTTCTTCCATCCCTACCTTAGTTTACATCACAGTTTTATTGTTGTTTATCTAATTCTTCCAATGCAAGTTCTTGCTTTTTAGCAAGATGGAAGGCTTCCAACAAATTGGAAGGACTTGCCAATCTTACACAAGATTGAACATTCGGCATTAATCCACTCAAATAACAACTTATCGTGTATTCATCATATAAATTTATGCATGTGACTAAACCTTTCTTGATATTCGACTATACTCGCATCCTATTTGGTAGTCTCGAATTCAAACATGGGGTCATCGTATATATCCCTAAAGCAAGTATTCATGGAGTTTGTATACTCATCCCAGCTCGATGGGTTTTGAGTAATCCTAGATTACATAACTCTCTATGCCACTCAGTAGCCTATCCTTCAAGGTGAATCAGAGTCAATTTAACCTTGCTATTTTAAGGTGTTTCGTCTACTTTGAAGAATTGTTTACCACAATACAACCAATTGCAAAAATCTACCTCCGTTAAACCTAAAAAAAAAAATTTAGTTCAATGAATTTCGTTGGATTTTGATATGTTTCCCTGGCATGGGTTAGAGTTAAAAGGAAGAAATTTAGGGGATATCCCCATTGACGTTGTAATTTGCAATCCCTGGTGGTTCCACACTTTCTATGACTTGAATAGGTACTGCGTTGGTGGCACTTAGCTCCGTTATGTAGTTCTTGGTTATCAATTCTTTTAATTCCAATATTGTCGTTTCTTGTTCTTCCATTTTGTTTGTATGCCTTTCCCCTTTTTCTAAATCTTCAATCAAGTTTTTGATAAAAGCCTTCAATTTTTGCCTCTGCTTTTGTCATGATAATCTTTCTTATCTGCCCTAAGTTTCTTACGTAATTGTGAACTGGTGCGAGGCCAAGGAGCTAAGGCTTTGATATTGAAAGTCATGTTTAATAATCTCGAGTAGATACTCAAGTGGAGGTGTAGGGGTAGGGGTAGAGCTTACACCACCAAAGCTATTTGCAGTACACATGAAACCCTCCTCCCAAAATCAAAAGGCTAGCATTTAGTGAGCCTGCATTTGATGAAACCCTGGCTCTGGTAGCATCGGAATCTTCATCCGGGAGCAGCAAATCCTTTGGGGGTTTTTCTTGGTAGACAGGGCAAAGATTAGGTTTGCATTCCAATGTTAAGGAGGATGAGATTGTCGATCACTTAAGAAAGGTCAAAGCGGAAGGCAGATTAGTGGTGAAGAAGATTAATGCTGAAGTGTTGTTCTTGTTGACGCTTTCCAGGTTAGTTGGGGTCCGACGCTGTTTAGATGCCTCGATGTTTGGATTGATCATTCGAGCTTCGAGAGACTAACTCATCAACAACGGGCAGCCTTAGGGGTGGTACGCGCAGACTTGAAAAAGAAGTCTTTAAAATCCCATGTTAGTAGGAATTCTTCAAGGTGGAAGATGAGATAGGAATTCTTCAGAATCAGGGGAAAAAAAAGGATGGCGGAGGAGGGGGGGAGGAGTGGACCTAAATGAGGTTGAGAGAGCATGATTAATGGCACTCTCGAGTCTTCTTTGGACGTGGTATGGGAGACAATCTTACTATTGGAAGCAACTTTCGAGATGTAAATTTATTTAGGATGGTCACCATAGTACCAAGTACTTTCTTACTTTGGCGACCATGAATAGAGGTTTCAAGAGAATAGATTGAGTGGAAATTCAAAAAGAAAATTTGGATATTGCTTTGCTTCATTGTGATATGGGTAATTTGGTACAAAAGAAACAAAATTATTTTTGAGGGTGACAAGTGGGTGGAAGAGGACCTATTTTAGAATATCTCTATGAAAGTTGGATTATGGGCATCGACTTAGTGTCATGTTTTGCCGTACAAACAAGATGAAGTGGCTAGAAACCTGGAAGGATTCTTGTCATGGATAGGTGTGTAATGCATGGTGGAGGAGCATGGTGGTTCTGTTTATAGCAGCGTTCAGGTAGTATCAGTTCATGCGGTGTCCATGTGTTATAGCGAGGGCTTTGGTTTTATCTTCCTCTTGGTGGGGTTGCTTTTTTATTGTAATATGTTGTAGTGTCTCATTTTTATTGTGTGTGGTTTTGTATTGGTTTTGTTGGTGTGCTTTTGTTTGTCTTTTTGGCCCTTTTTTGGGTATGTATCCAATCATCAAAAAAAAAAAAAAAAAACTATAATTATAAATGAACTACATATTGCCGTCAAAATACGGTCGATCTAGTCATTTGCTCACAGATTTAGGATGAGTTGGTCTTTTGGGAGAATGGAAATGGTGAAGTATTTTGAGACTTCTGAACTGTATCATTAAATACATGAGACTTCTAATTTTAGGTTATGTTTGAGATATGAATTAAAGTATCAAATTGGGGCTAAGACTAAAATTAGGGTTCAAAATTTTAATTTTGTTGTTTGGTTCACCTTTTGGAATTAGAATTACAATTCTATTATCTTATTCTATGGTCGGGGTAAAGAATTGTAATTCTACATGAGCTCTATTAACCTGAAACTCAAAATGATCACACTCAATGAACTCAAAACCCAAGATTCCATGAAATTGAAACAAGCAACCCAACCTAAATTTTACCCAAAACTCAAAATGACCCTAGTTGAATAACTTGAATTGAATTGATTTGACCCGACCCTAAACTTGGTCTGATCTAACTCAAAATTGGAAATACCCAAATGATAGGCCCAAAATCCAGAATGACTCAAACCTAAAATGAGCCAACTTTACTTGAGCCAGAATTGAATGGGATCTAACTGAGCCAATCTAAAACAAGTTGATCTAAAACATAGAGAGACTAAAACTAAACATTATGGGATATAACTCAGTTCGACCTAAATTCGACCCAATTCAGTACGCCTGGAACAAGAAAGTATGTAACCTGATTGACCAAAAACCAAGATGGCTCCGGCCCTAGATCACCCTACCCAATTCAAACCCGACCCATGCTACCTCGAATCCTAGTATGAACCCATCTAGTGAACCCAAAATCCTATATGATTCAATTCACAAAAACCCGACTTGCGTTGGCTTGAAACTTGAAATGAATCAAATTCAAAATGACCTAATCTGACCAAAATCCAGCCCTAATTGACCTAAAACTTGGACTGATCTAACTCAATTGATTCAAAACTCAAGACAATTAGTTATTAAATTGCAATTCCAACTTTCAATTGTTTGGTTTGCCAAATCATAGAATTTTTAATTTGATCTTGATTCTAATTCCAATGAAAATGGAACTGAAATTGCAATCCCATAACCCGATTCCAATTTCATGCGTTAAATAGAGTCTTAAGGAAGTACCTCTTGAACTATGCTATTAGACACTCGAAATCCCTTGCACTTAAATGATCATTTAAACTATTTTTATTAAATACAATTCACCTATTAAACTTGTATGTTAGCAACAATAAGAGGCCCTTGAACATTTAGAAGACACCCTAAAGTATTTTATTAAATAAAACTTCACCCTACACATTGAATTTTTGAAGAAAAGACCCCCCTAATTCATCCATTTTATATTTAGATTAATCTTTCAGACTATATAATTACATGACTTTAATCCCTTATTTATTAATTCACAACAAAAAAGCTAGTGTTTCAAGCGAATGGGGGTCGATGGTAAAGCACAACACCTAGATGTGGCCAACGGGATGGTTTCACCGGTCTTGACCCGATTAAACTCGTAACGTAAATGGGTTAGGCTGATTTAATGGAAACAATACGCGTGTTGGATTGTTTGTTAAGAATTAATTTTTTTATTTTGACCCAGCCCAACCTGTCCAGTCCGTTATACCTACAGTAACCTAACATGAATCTCACTTGCATTCAAACAGTGCCAAAAATAAGATTATTTCATGTATCCGACACAAGTTAGATAATTTAATATACAATAAATGATCTAGCTCGTGTAAAAAAATGTAGACGCACATAAGATATTATAAATTGTATTGAGTGTTAGGAAATGTCATAATTAAAGCACAAATAAAGATTTAATGAGAAAATGAAATCAAACGCACAAGATTTACATGGTTCAGCCAAAATTGCGGATGTCCACGGAGTTGCTGGGATATTTTATTGATTGTAATTTTACAGAGAGTTTTTTTTCCCCCTTCTGATTCACTCTTTTCTCTCAAACTCCAAAACAATGTTTATATTGGCACATGCAAGAGATACTATTTTGTTTAGTTGAGATCACCAAAACGGGTCTAAACCTCGACCTGGGCCGATAGCAAGGCCCCAATCCTCAGTATAAAACCAAATTCCGAGCAGGAAGCCTAACATCTAGAATAGGTGTTAAATATTTATTTGTAATATTTTGTTTTTATTGGTTTATTTTTGTTCTTTTCTCTTTTTTACTCCTTATATGACAAATAGTTGGTTGCTCGCTATTATTTTCCATTTAATAAAAATTTGATAGACGGCTGAAGAGCTTTACTCTCTCTCTCCTCTTATATATATATATATATATATATATATATATATCTCACAAAGAACCGACTTCAGCGGCCCCTCCTGATCTAGGGACGACCCGAAGCCTCAGCTCTGGAGATAACAAGGAGGGATCTGGGTGGCTCCAAAACATTAAGATGGAACCCAGACCTCCCGAAACCTTCACTGGCCATAAAATCTACTAATTTATTTGCTTCACGGAACACATGAGAGAATTTGATTTGACTAAGCTTACTGTAGAGTGTCTTGATCTCATCCCTAATAACTTGGATGTCACAAGGGCACGTATACTTGAAGAGTTCTGATTACGACTTTGTTGTCCCCTTCCAGGACAACCTGGGTCGCTCCTTTAGAGATAGCCAGGGAAAGGCCGTCACTAGCTGCGAGAGCTTCAGCAACTATGATTGGGGCGTTACCGAGTCTTCTTGCTCCGCTGCTGATGATGTCACCATTAGAGTTTCTAATGGTGAATCCAGAGGCGGCTTGCGAGGCACGTCTGGAACCATCGAAGTTAACTTTAACCCAACCTGTTTTCGAGGGGGACCAGGTCACCCATCTGTTCTGTCTCTTGAAATTTTTAGGCTTGATAGCATTGGCTGTACCTTCATCATCCAGAAGAGTCTTGCAGTTCCATTCCATAGCCATGGTCTTGGCTCGGTTCACAGTCTAAATGGGAGTGGGCTTTTCCCCTCTAAAGATTACTGAGTTTCTATCCTTCCAAATGTGCTAGCAGAGCACAGTGAACATTTCCATACTGCTCTTGCCTTTCCTTACTCGAATTTCCTCATCAAGTCTCGTTCGCATCAAAGGGGTCGGAATCCACTTCGACGTGGCTGCAGCACCCCACACCTCCTTAGCACGTGGGCATATGAGGAGCAAATACGGAACATTCTCCATGTTTTCTCTACACCAGCTGCACTGGTCATTCCACTGTAGGATGTGTTTTTTCATCTGATCCCTGTTGCCAAAAAACCGTTCAAGGCTTGCAATAGGAAACCTTTGATCTTTGGCTGGAGATTCAGGTTCCAGATCTACCTGAATTCCCACCCATTTGTGTCATTCCAATTAAGGTTATGCGCCATCCATATGGCAGATTTCACACTAAACTCTCATGTGCCGGTATATTCCCAGCACAGATGATCCTCCATTGAGGTTCTCCTCTTTTATTATATCTCTCTTTGTTTTCTTCCATTATTGGTTCTTCCTAAACCTTTTCTTGTGCATGTGAAGGATTTCAATTTCCTAATATGGTATCAGAGCGCTTTTGCGTTGTGATTGAGCTTCTTCTTATCTATCTTCCACTAAAATTAGGGCTTTGTTGTCAATTGCATTTTGTAACCCTAAATTACCTGGTTATGACTCAATTTTTCCAATTGATCTTCCTCGTGAGTGTTTCAAAGTTTTTCCTTTATTTTTGCCCAAGAATGGCTCAATTGAGACATATTTCAGCTGATCAAGCTTTAGCAGCACTGTTGGTGAGTACAGGTGCAGCTCCGATTCTATCCAATGTTCTGAACAAGCCTTCGACTGGAACTGTGGTTTTGTAACTTATTAATGTGTTTGAAACTCCCTATATGTTGAGCGCAAATGACATTCTAGGTGTTTTAGTTTCGTAAGTGTTGTAAGGTGTGATAAATTACCATATCAGGTATCGATACATGTCCATGGCTTTCAAGGCCAAAAACAAACTAGGATTTGTTACTAGAACCTTGAAGTAGCTAGAGATGAATGATCCGAACTATGAAAAGTGGCAGAGGTATGATAACATGCTGATGTCTTGTTTGGTGAACTCAGTGTCCAAAGAAATAGCATCCAATATCATTTTTGCTTCCTTTTCTTATGAAATATGGATGCAATTGAAGCAACGCTATGGTCAAAAGAATGGGCCTATAATCTTCAAACTCAAGAAGACAAAGGTAATCTGAAGCAAGGAACCATGTCGGTTATTGAATATTACTTGAACTTGGAAGTCATTGTGGGATGAGCTCGTGGTATATGAAGAAATTCCAAGTTGTGATTGTGGTGTAGAAATTCTTTAGGATCTAAATATTAGGGTTAAAGATTATAAACATACCATTAGCGGAAGTCATTGTTGAAGTCAATTGAAACCTGCATCAATCTGTAAAACAATCACAAACAAGCAAGAACTTGTCTTTCGATCATGCTTAGAACTTAGTCTTCTTCTTGCTCTCCAATTCTTTATGATGACTATCAATGGGACAAGTCATCCCCTTAGCTACCTTTTATAGCTAGGGTTTTAGGAGGAGAGAAGGGACCAGACCTAGGGTTAGTAAACTTTATAGGCCCCCGTTAAAGCCCGTCTTTAATTAGGCCCAATACTTTACATACCACACTATTAATTATACAATAAGCTGAGACGAACCTAATCCCATACTTTATGGATCACTTTATCAATTGGGCTTTACCGGTTCAACATCCAACTAGTTTTATAAAATAAGAAGATAACCCAATCAATGTAAACCCACTTTACGGAACAATTCCAACATGTGGCACCATGAGGACTCGTAAATGTGGAGTGCTGAATGATATTGCGAAGCGTGATAGGAAGGATAATGTAATGACTTTTTTGATGGAATTAAATGAGTGTTATGAAGCAGTTTCTAATCAGCTCTTATTGTTGAATCCTTTGCCTCCTCTTCATGATGTGTTTTCCAAGATTGTTCAGCAGAAGAGCAAGCATGAGATGTCAGCGACCGGTAAACCTTGTCTATGCTTGCCAAAACTTTTGATGGCAAGTACGAGTTTGGGGATTTAAAAAAAGGCCATGTGCACTGTTAGAGTATAAAACCAATCATGGACCTTCACCCATCAGCTTAAGCTTTTGGGATAGATGGTTCCTTGACATGGTATCAGAGCCTTGATGACCAAGAGGTCAGGAGTTGGAATCTCAATAGTCCCCACTTTCAACATTAAAACAATTAAGCACAAGATATGAGGTGGGCCTGTGCATTGTCCACTCTTCAAGCCCAAACGGGCATTTGGTGAGGGGGCATGTTAGAGTATAAAATCAATCATCGACCTTCACTCATCAGCTTAAGCTTTTAGAATAGATGGCTCCTTGACATGCACTCATTGTGGGAAACAAGGAAACACCATGGACAAAGAAAGAAATAGGAAAAAAAAAATTCAATGCGTCTTTCTTTAAATTGAATAGATGGGAAGAGTTTTGTTTATTTACATATCTAGAGGACCAATTGTATTTAACAACAAAATTTTAGGAGACCTTTTTTGATGGAAAATATTTTTCGGGGAAAAAGTACTTCCCTTCGAAACAAACGGAGCTTAAATATTTAGGAGGTGGATTATGTGTTATTTGAAGACAACTTTTTAAAATTAAATGTTAAGAGAGTCTCTTGGAGTTAATGTTATAGTTCCATGGTTCTGAAGTCATTTTGTCCCAAGGAGAAATGCTACAGTTATTCAATGTAAGGAATAAAAACAGTTTTGATGAAAAGATAACAAGTTTAATAATAAATATTTTAAAAAGTGAGATAAATATGAAATAGGGGTGAAACGGTGGTATTTATAGATATGAAGAATGTTAGAGGAGGGTGTCATGGATAGAAATTTTGCATGAGGTCTCGGGTGCGAATTTTGTATATCGGGGTTAGAGGATTGATAAAAAAAATTTAAAAAAAAATAAATTGTGTAGAGGCGTGGCACCTCCTAAATTTTTACTAGGAGGCGCTGTTTCAAATGACTCCTCCTTATTTTTTTCTGACATTTTAGGTCATTTTACTAAATATTTTTAAAAATGGATTATTTTACTAATTTTTTTTAAAAAATAAGATAGTTGTCTAAATAAGTCAAAAAATGAGAGGAGGGGAAGAAAAGGACTCCTTTTATGCGATCGAAAAGGAAAAAGAAAAAGAAAAAGAAGAAAAAAATAAAAAAAAGAAAGACAATAAAATAGCCGATTGCATAGGAAGCCATCCCCACTTCACTTTCACATTCATCTACAGCACTCCCCACGTGGCCATTCACTTGTGTTAGAATACGTATCTACCTTCAAATATTTCATGGTAAATTACATATTACTGCATTAAGATTTAATATATTAGTTTTATAAAATAAGTTTTTAATAAAAAAATTACATATATTTAATAAAATAGTCTAAATAATAATGTATAAAAGTGCATAACATACCCCTCTTTCATTCTTTTATATTGTTAATACGCTAAATTTCAGGATACTATTGTGTAATTTACCTTTCTACATTTTTGTAAAATTAAAAAAAGGCAATAATATTTTGTGACATTATAATGACACCATATTTTTATTTCAGGAGTTATTTAATTAGTGAAGTTTCTTTAAATAAATTCCTATTTTTTATTTAAAATAATCCCTATGTTTGTTTAAATGGTCTATTATGTTTTATTTATGACAACTTTGGTTTGGACTCTTAAGAATTGCATATGTGGGTCAAATGTGAATTCTACATAGGCGTTGTAGTAAAGAAAGATCAGTATGTAAATTTAATATATTATTCCATCTAATGTCAATTGATTTTATAATAAAACTTCACTTGGATTTGTATATGAATATCATATATATCAACTTTATGCATTGGACTTAAAGACCTGATGAAACTTAACACAGTCATTGGATAAAAATTAAACAATAATGGAACAATTTTTTATAAGATAAAATATAATAGACTATTTAAAAAATAAAGTAACACTTCAAATGAATTTATAAATATTAGTCTTTTTTATGAAAAAAGATAAGAAGCTAATTTAAATAGATTTATAATTATTGTGACTCGTAGAATAAATAACTAATTTAATAGCGTGTCCAATAAAATAAACTAAAAAAAGAACACTTCATATATTAGACTATTAAATTTAAAACACGTAACTAGAAAGCACTAATTAAGCTAGAAAATAGATTATTATATAGTTTTTCATTAGAATTTAAACGAAGTGGTAAATTATAATATTAGATATTTAGTTAGCTATTTTAAGGATTATTTACCCAAAATGTCCTTATATTTTTCCCATTATGTTGAGATTATAATCTCAAAGTCTTTTGATCCCAAAAACAAAAAAATCACAAAGTCTCGTGATAAAAAAAATAATTTATGAAAGTCTCGGTCATGTCAAACAACCTAATATAAATTCACTTATTAGCCAAATTTAAGTACACATATGACAGTGTAATTAAAAACTCTGTTACTAATTCAATGTCAATTTATATTTTGAATGCACTAATTTAGTTTTATAAATTTTAAATCGTGTTAATTTACTCATTATGATAAAATTATAATTAAGGTAGCAATATAATATTCAATGATCGAATCATATCAAATGCAAGCGATCCCATTAAGGATTATTGCTCCTTGTTAATTGAATTTGACACCGCTAACAATTTTATAACTAGCTTAACATTAATTTTACTCTAGAATAAATTTGAAATAATATAAATTATAAAGTGACTAAATTTATACAATTAACAACAAAAATATTAAATTAACATATTAAATAAAATACAAAACGTGTAATATTCTTTTACATATAATAAAACGCTAATATATTATCAAAGCAAAAATATTAATGTCAGAGTAACTTTATAAAAATTCGTGACTATTATTCAATATAAACGACATTATTACTTTGATAATAATATTTTTTTATTATCACAATAACAATACCATAATATACATAGGGAGTTGCTACTGTCAGAGAAAAAAATATTATTGTTAGGGTAATGATGTGACATATACCAAATTAGAACCACAAATTTTATAAAATTACTTTGACATTGACATTTACCAAAGAGGGTATCAACACGTCGTCACCAAATCCGTTAGAACTCCGAAGTTAAGCGTGTTTGGGCGAGAGCAGTACCATGATGGGTGACCTCCTAGGAAGTCTTCACCCTCAGTTAGAAGATACTCGGAAACAGTCTCTCTTCAGAGGTAATATCCTGAAGGGGGAAGGCTGCGTACATCTGCCCCCCTCCCCCACTGCTTAGGCGGGAGCCCTTGGGGCATTGGGTATGCTACACTTTGACATTGACATTTCTACCATAATAATAACGAGCTTTTTCCGTGCTATGCATGGGTGTTGCACATATTTTCAACACATATAAAGACTAAAACTCATTATTTATCTTCAAATTAGTTGAATTTTTTCTTAACTGTTATTCTTTATGTATTTGCATCAACTGTCACAATTTACTTTCTTGTAAATATATGTTCTTCGTTATTCTCATGCTCATATCGAATTGTTTCTTTAACTGTTGTTTTCATACATCAATAGTTACAATTTGAATATATGTTCTTATAATATTTCTTTTACTTTTTGTGAGATTTGGTAATTGAAAGAGGGTGATGTTTTAGAATTTTTGGATGAGGGGCAAAAAGATATTTAGGAGGGGAGGAACTTGACAACAATAATAAATAAAAATAAGAAAAATGGTTACTTAGGTACCACAATATTTGATCATGTATTACCTAAATATCATAATATTTTAATATATACAATTAGGTATCTCAATGTTTAAATATTTTATTACTTAGGTTACTTGAAAATTTGAAGTTTTATCAGTTAGATACTCGTTAAAGAAATTCAATGAACCGTCAGTGAAAAATGCTAAAATTGAACATAATTCGGATTATTATATTAATATTTTTATTAGGATTTGTTGATTTTTGCCCAAAATACTAACATGGCACCTAATTTCGGTAAAATTTAGGTAATTTACATCAATATTCGATGAATATTTTATGGCAATTCACTAAATTTTTGATAAAAATATTAACATAACTTATATATATTGTCGTGATTATGTACTATATCAACATCTTTTGTACAAAATTGGTCAAATTGCTAAAAAAATTTAACAAATTCTAACATAAAATACTTCAGTATTAAAATATTTAAAATTTAAATTATCTTATTATATATATTACAATATTAAAATATTAAAATATCTAAGTAATAAATATTCAAATCTCAAATATGTAATAATAATTTTTACAAAAATAAAGTTTATACTAATAAAACCCTAAAAAATAAAGAAGGAAAGTAGTAAGGATGTAAAATGAGAATCCAGGGGGGCAGGGGATTTAGGGGTGTTCAGTTTCAACGTAAAAACACTTCAAAATTTGCCATCTCCGTCTTCCATCTCTCTCGTCCAATCACACAAGTCACCCCCCCCTGGCTCCCCTCTCTCTCTCTCTCTCTCTCTCTCTCTACACTTGTCCTGAACTTCTCACCTCGAAAACGACCCAAAACGACGCGCATCACCCCCAACTCTCCTCTTCCTCTTCCATGCGTCGACCCCCTTCTTCAAATCCCTAATTTCACCCCCCAACCCCCACTTAATCTAGGGTTTTTAGTTTTTTTTTTTTTTTTTTTTTTTTTTTTACTGATTGCTCCTCTGATTGTTGCTGAATTCTTCGATTGGTGAACTGGGTTGGTTTGTGATCTTAGTATGGGAGATGGGTCTAGGCAGATTGTGCAAGCCCAGCTCGCTTGTGTTGACAGGAGTAAGATTTCAAGGAGGGAGCTTCGGTCTAGTGTTGCTGATCCCCAGTTTGGTGGAGCTGAGGGAGATGGTGGGGCCGGTGACGGCGGTGAAATGGGGGTGGAAGTTGAGGGGAAGAAGAAGCGGGGGCGGTCTAATAAGGGTTCAGGTGTGGCGGTAGCAGCGGCTCCAAAGAGGAGTAAGAAGGAGGAGGAAGATGTTTGTTTTATTTGTTTTGATGGTGGGAAGCTTGTTCTTTGTGACCGGCGGTATGTGGGTTGTTTGCTGTTAGTTTTTTTTTTTTTTTTTTTTTTTTTAATGCAAGAAAGAAATATACTAAGAGAGAAAGCATGTACATGGAGTTAAAAGAATAATTTGCTGTTAGGGTTTTTTTTTTTTTTTTTTTTTTTTTAATCGGCAAAACAAATATATTAAAAGAGAAAGAATGTAAAACGAGGTATGACAAGCTTGCTATTAGGGTTTTTTTGATGGAAAAAAGAAATATATTAAAAGAGAAAGAACGTACAAAGAGTTGAAGGATAAGTTTGCTTCAGGTTTTAATCTGTGTATTAGTGCTTTGCATTTGTTTGGTTTATCGAACTTAATGCTTTTTTGTGTCAATTTTGTTGGCAGGGACTGCCCTAAGGCGTATCATCCTGCTTGTGTTAAGCGCGACGAGGCCTTCTTCAGCAAAAGGCTACGGTGGAACTGTGGTATATGAAACTGGCTCTCTCTTTTGTATGTTCGCCTTTCGTGTTACTTCTGTTTCCCTATTATAAATTTGTCAAGGAACCAGCTTTTCCAAAAGTTTAAAGTAATGGGTGAAGGTTTAGGAATAGTTTCATACTCTAACAAGTTTGTTTAAACTAAGCATGCCAGGCGAGGGAGTGGGTTCGCTTGTTGCATAAGGATATTTCTGTTAAATCAAGTGTAGGAATGTAGGGCTGCTGTATTTATAGCAACGTGGAGGATCTTCAATGTTCAGGACTGTTAAGGCAGGCTTGGATGGAGATATAAAGCTGTGTCGCAGTTCTAAAGGAATGAACTTTATTAGATTTTTGATTGGGGTTTGTAGGGTTATTAAAAATTATCAGACTATGTTGAATTGGGTCTCGTAATCTGGCTGCTTTGTTGGTGGTCTAATGACAATGCCACTGGTTGCAACTGGCAATAGTGGAAATTGATCGTCAATCCTTTATTTGATGTTGCTGAGGATGCTTCTTTCTTCTGCTGGAAGTGATTAATGATAATTATCTTACTTTTAGATGGTGCAGATAATCCTTTGACTTCATGCATACTGGATTTCTCAAGAAATTATCTTGTAGAGCATGCACCGTTGTTTTGAGAAAGAAATACTCCCCCAAGTCCAGAGAGGAAACTTCATATCATATTCGTAAAGTAAAATAGTTGTATGGCTTAATATATATGATTGAGAATGTTTATGCTTGTGTTCTAGACGTTGGTGAAGTTGCTATTTCAGCCCCACATTCTACTTCTAGTGTACCTCTAAATTAAGACCCCCGTATAAATTTATTACTAAATTTGAATTCGTGTCCATAGGCATTGTGAGATCTCTAATTATTTAGACTGATAGATTCATGTCTTATCCTGACTGAAGATTATTGTTAAGTTTGGATTTAAAAAAAAAAAAGGATTAATGTTGAGTATAGAAACTTCTACCGTACAAATCAGTACAGCTCATTGTTATCTAGAAGGAAACAAAATCTTAAGCAATTGGAGAACTCCCGTTTTTAGGAAATTAATTATGAACAAAAGCACTGAAATCGCTTTCTAGTGCTGAATCAACTTATCTCCGCAACTGATACTACATACCAAGAAAAGGGAAAGAAAAAGTGATTGATACAACAGCATCCGTTATCTAGCCATGTTGCATCATGGTGAGATAAAATTCATATAGGTGATTCTACTTAGTGGAAAAAAGCAAGGAGGGTGGTTCCCTGCTCTATTCTCAGCTTTTGTTGTAGTGCTCATGGATCTGTATATTAGGTGATCCGAACCTTATGCAAATGTTTTCTGTTTGAGTGCTGTCCTTCATGAAGTCCTAGTTTTTGGATATTTTTCCCATTAATGGTAACTTAGTAGATATCGAGAGAGAGAGAGAACAAGTTGGGTTTATAGGATATAAAAATGGAAAGACACGGCAAAGAGGGAGAGGATAATATTAGGAGGGGCCTCATGTTAGTGATGTCTGAGATGTTTGGTGGCTTGCAAAATGGATTGAATCTTAACTATTGGATGCCTAAATGGCGTCTTTACTTTTTCTGTATAGTGATTCATAGATTTGTTATAGTGTAAATAATGTTGTTATTTCAAAACCGCTTTTCTAATATAGGTTAAAATGGTCTACTTTAGGTGAGAAGTATGTTTTTGATGGGTAACTGCATTAGTTGATAAATATGTGATTTTGTTTGTAGTTAATAAAAGAGCATCTCAAACGTGTTTGAGGCATAAACGTGACTGCATTAGGCAACCTCAATGCTTTCCTAATATAGGTTAAAATGGTCTACTTTAGGTGAGAAGTATGTGTTTGATGGGTAATTGCATTAGTTGATAAATATGTGATTTTGTTTGTAGTTAATAAAAGAGCATCTCAAACGTGTCTGAGGCATAAATGTGACTGCATTAGGCAATCTCAATGCTTTCCTAACGAGGCATGGGCCGTGTGAGGTGCGTCTGACTGATAATTTGCATTTAATGGAAAATATTAAATATACTCCTAAAAAGAAACTCTATAACCCACTGAACGGCTTTTAAAGTTATTGATGAGTTTGCTTTCAATGTGAAATATCAAATACTAGATAAGGAACTCTAAAACCCACATACCAACCTTGAGAGTCAACTTTTCCTCACCTTATGCTAAACCAATTCTCCTTCTAGCGTCAACCCTTCTATCAACATTCTCGAAATCCCATCTCTTATTTCCTCTCTTTCTGAATACCCCCAACATGGTCTATCGCAAAAGTGGTGGAACTTTGTATGGAAACGGAAAGCAGAGGTGAAAAATTGGAGGAGAAAGATTAGAGGCCCAGGTTCTATCTCAACGACCATATGGAGATTCTCTTGGAGGTCTTGACCTGCCTTGACTTTGCTTACGCATCGCTCTCGTGTTTAGGAGTACATCTGCTCCTGCAAGGTTTTGTCTGCTTTGTTGTTTAGGTGGTGATGGTGGCTCTCAATGGGTATAGGCAGTTGGAAATTGGATGCTTGACGTCCTCTCTATCTCATGCTCTCTTCCCCCTTTCTCTGCTTTCTGGCAACAAAGGTTGGAGAAAAAAAGTGAAGATTTAAGCATGCATGGCATCATTAATTCAATTATTAGGATTTTTAGAATGAGAACAAACAATCAATATGTATTTTACATTCAATTACATATTTAATTTTTAATAAAATACTTCCAAACAAATATCCTATATTGTTAAGTACCTAGTTGCTTATAATATGCAAATCATTGGGTCACTATATTAGTTAAAATTTGTGTGTAGTAGAAGATTCGTTGGTTAAGAGCTATATGTAGTTATCTTTAATTAAGGGAACCTTGTATTTAAGAAGCGTGCATCCTAGTTGTGCGCTGTGGGCCTCGATTGTGGGAGCCTTTGTGCTGTGGTGCTAACAACATTGGTACTATTGAGGTATGGTGGGAGGATTTTGAGGCTCTTAGGCATATTCTAACTATGTGTACAATGTCTTAGCATTTAGTAATGTCATGATAGCCAATTTTTGTCTCAGTTTGTAAGTTCAGTTAGTGTGGAAGACACGCTATTTCTAATAGAAGGCCATTCAAGAGTCCACACCCAACATAGTAGTTCTGTTTTCATTATTACTCCTTGCTTGAGTAACTGCATTTAGCTTGAAAACATGTGGATTTTTCACATACTTTTGTTGAGGTATGCAATTTTGATTGTGAAATTGGCAGGCTTAGTTAGTATTTGATTATAACTTCAACCAAACTGTGCATAGAAGATGTGACGATTGGGTTAGAATGCATACCGAAAAAAGAATTTTTCAAATATTTGGGCTCCGTGGTGCAGCAAGATGGTGGAGTAGACGAGGATGTCAATGACTGAATTAAAGTAGGATGGCATAAGTGGAAGATGGCTTCTGTGGTACTATGCGATATAAAGTTTCCGTTAAAGTTGAAGGGAAAATACTATAAGTCGGTAGTGAGATTGGCCATGTCATACATGGTGCAGAATGTTGGCCAGTTAAATGACAACGCACACAGAATTTGAAAGTGGAAGAGATGAGGATGATGCGGTGGATGTGTGGCCATACAAGGAAAGATAGGATTAGAAGTTGGGACAGAGTCTATGGGCTGCACAGCCCCCCCGGGGGGGGGGGGGGGGGGGTGTTGGGTATTGGAAATTTGGTGTCCAAGAACATTGTCCCTTCTAGGTAAATGGTTATGGCGATTCCCTAGGGAATCGTACTCCCTTTGGCACATTGTGATTAGGAGTAAGTATGGTGTCAAAGATAATGGATGGGATGCAGGGTTGGTGGATGCGGTCAGATGTGCCTCCCCTTGGAAGTTTCTCTGGCAGCTTTATCCCTCTTTCCTTCCCCATATTCGCCTCATGAGTTAGTCGGCCACCCGTATTCGATTTTGGGATGACAGTTGGGTCGGGGACATTATTCTCATCAGTTTCCACTTTTATACAGATTAGGTTGTCCGCTGTCCACGACGCTTTAGTTAATTTCTTTTTATCTTAGTAGGGTGTTTCATTGTCTTGAAACTGCAGCTTCACAGGAATCTTACCACAAGAGAAGTATATGAATTCACACAGTTGAGTCAAATTTTGGACTAAGTACCCCTGTCTTCACTTCTTTACGGACCAAGTACCCCTGTCTTCACTTCTTTACAAGAGTGGATGGATGTTGGGTGAGTCTGGTACTTTCATGTCCAAATGCTTTTTCCAACAACTTTCTTTATGTAATCCTTTTCCTGTTTTCACCTTGTGCTCTTACCTTTGGAAGGCTGAGGTAACTTTAACAATCAAGGTTTTTATGTGGACTTTACTTCTTAACAAACTTAATATTCAAGATTACCTGCAGGAACGAAATGCCTTGGGGTTTATGGTGCAAACTTTTGTCCACTTTCAACTAGATGTGGATCAATCCAAGATCGGTTGAGAATCTCCTACTAATGAAGTTTCAAGGCGTAGGAAAGAAGGAAGACGTGTTAACATTATTTTCCACACCAGGATTGCGATTCTCTAGTGTATTTGGCTTGAAAGAAATGCTAGGATTTTTAAAGATCAACATTCACTAGTAAATTGCTTATGGGAGAAGGTGGTCTTTTTAGAAGCTCTTTAGATAAAGACCTTTGGAGGCTTTGCTGACACAGCCTTAGTTGACTTGTAGAGGGATTGGAGGGCTTGATGTTATTAGCTTATGGTTTTCATTGTTGCATTATGTGATTTTGTGAACATCTTGTCTTTAACCTATTGTATATTCTCTCTCTCTTAATATTATTTCTTTTTTATATAAATAAAAGAAGCAAATTAGGTGTGGCTCCAATTGAGAATAAGTTGAGGAAGCAACATATGTGATGATTTGGGCATGTTATGAGGAGACCGACCACTGCCCTTGTTAGGAGATGTGAGCAACTTCATATTGTTCACGGGAAGAGATGTAGACGCAGGCCAAAGAAAAGTTGGATGGATACGATTAGATGTGATCTTACTTACCTAAACCTCAATGAGGAGATGACCACAGATAGAGCTAAGTGGCGGGTTAAAATATATGTAGCTAACATATTAGAATAGAAGAGCACAACGAAACTAGTTTATAGTGCTCCTAGGCTTATGTGTTCACTGATGCTGTTGCCTTAGTGATGCTTGTATGCTTTATTGTTGCTCTATTGTTACTTTATTATTTTGTTTTTGCTTTTAGGGTTGGGGGCCCTCGGACACAACCTTCCTTTAGTGTAACAACCTAAAGGGGTAAGGTCCCCCCCCCCCAACCAAAAAAAAAAAAAAAAAAACATTTAAAAAAAAAAAACCCCTACTTTGGCTGGAGCCCTTTTGACAATGGGTTTGTTGTTGATGTTCTAATATAACATATATTGGATGTACAAGTTAGAACAAGTTAAAACATTGTGCATGGGTTTGTTGTGTTGGAAGTTTGTGAAAGATGAGGGAGTCTAAAGATGGAAGAGAGATAGGATTGAGGTGAACATACTTTTGTATTATTTATATGTAAAATAATTCTACGTTGTCAAAATTTGAAATGTCACATAATGATCATCACATCCATCAACCCCGCATCCCCCCATTATCTTACATGTTATACTTAGTCTTAATCACTATGTGCCAAAGGGAGTCAAGGTCTTTAGGGAATCACCATAACCATTTACCTAGAAGGGACATATGTTCTTGGACACCAAATTACCAATACCTAGGGGTGTTCAAAAAAATCCGTAATCGAAATATCGAACCGAATTCTCGAAATACCGTCCTGAAAATGCGGTTAACCATACCAAATTTCTGGGCCGTTTAACCGAACCGAAAAATTTTGAGGTATTTCGGGACGGTAACGGTTAGTAATTTTGTCCATTTCTGTTAACCGATTTACCAAAATAGTATATATCATGTATATATTTGTATATGTTCATAATATTATATTGTTAATTAAGTATGTTTTTCTAACATATAGGTGAATATTCCATAATGTATAATTAATTTTATCTTTTTCCTCAATTCATCTCCTAGTATCAAGTATTATGCCCCATTTTTATATTCCAAATATTAACTAAACACTATTCTACTACAATTTAATGCTATTCGTTTGTTCACGTGTTGATTAAAATGAGATATTATATGTTTAATTTTTTAGAATTGGATTATAAGCTTATAATTTATTGAATATTCTCATGTTTTTAAATATTTACAAACCCTTAAGGAGATAAATCATATAACATGAAAGATGCATTGTGTTATTTTTTTGGTTACTGGTCAACCGGCATAACCGAACCGAATTATCGAAAGTCGGTTAACCAGTCTTTTTGGTTATGGTTATGGTTACGGTTACGATTAGAGATTTTTGAGTATTTTGGTTGCGGTTAACAGAACTGAAATACTTTTCGGTACGGTTAACTGTTCAATAAACACCCCTACCAATACCCTGCATTCCTTCCCCATATTTGCCTTAAGATTGTCAAGTGACTGTATTCCATTCTGGGAAGATAGTTGGGTTGGGGATATTGTTTTCTTTCATCAGTTACTACTTTTATATAGATTATCCACTGTACAAAGTGCCCCGTTCAATCTCTTTTCATCTTAGCAGGGTGGTTCATTGTCTTAGAGCCTCCATCTTAGGAATCTTACTATAAAGGAAATAAATGAATTCACACAATCCTTTTCTGACTTTCTCCTTATGCTTTTATATTTGGAAAGCTAGGTACCCTTTAGAATCAAGTTTTTTATGTGGACTTTACTTACGAACAAGCTTAGTACTTAAGATTCAACAACAACAGACCCAGTGCCTCAAGGGCCCCCAAGTAAGCAGGGTCTGGGAGGGGTGGGATGTATGCAGCCTTACCCCTTCAGGGTGATACCCTAACGAGAGGCTATTTCCGAGGGTCCCTAACCTAAGAAGCATGAAGAGTATGAAAGCATGGAAGCATAAAGCATACAAGCCTGCAGAGCTTTCGGAGAAGGGTAGCCTAGTGTGTAAGGTGGTCAGCACTGGGTGTTTTCGAGCAGCGAAGCTATCTAGGTGTAAGAGCATATAGAGTATAAAGCATCGAGTAGGCAATACAACAAGGCGACATACCATAAGAACACTAAGTAGCTAACATACGGCAAAACTGCGTATAATCAAACAGGCATGCAAAAAGCTTCGTGGCACTAGTACTGGCTTAGGAGTGCTCATCGATCCTAAACCGCTATATTGGTTACACCTATACTAATCCTCCACCGAGCTCTATTTAGGGCCATCTCCTCATTTAGGTTGAGATAGGCGAGGTTCTGTCGAATTGCCTCCATCCAACTCTTCTTTGGTCGGCCTCTCCCTCTTCTTGTTTGTAATATGGAGTTTTTGCATCTTTTGACAAGGGCAATGGTTAGTCTCTTCGTAACCTGCCCAAACCACCACAAACGTTGCTCTCTTAACTTATACTCGATTGGGGCCAATTTACTTTTTATAACGTTATTTCTGATCTTATCCTTCTTTATGTGTCCACATGTCCATCTCAATATCCTCATCTCTGCCACCTTCAGCTTCTGCGTGTGATGATGCTTAACTAGCCAGCACTCCGCCCTGCTAGACATAGCCGGTCTCACTACCGTCTTATAGTATTTTTCCTTTAACGGGAACTTCCTATCGCAAAGTACCGTAGAGGCCATCCTTCATTTATGCCAACCCATTTTAATCTGGTTGTTGATATCTGTGTCCACTTCGTCGTCTTGTTGCACCATGGAACCCAAGTATTTAAAGCACTCTTTCTACGGTATGCACTCTGATCCAATCTTGACGTCTTCTATGCTTGACTTGTTAGAGGTGTGGAACTTGAGTTCCATATACTCGGTCTTAGATCTACTGAGTCTTAGACCTTTCGATTCCAAGGCAGTTATCTAAAGTTTTAGCTTCTCATTCACCTCCTCCCTAGACTCCCCCACCAGAACTATATCATCTGTGAAAAGCATGCACAAAGGTATGTCCCCTTGGATGGGTCTAGTGAGCTCGTCCATAACCAGAATGAACAGAAAGGGACTCAAGGCTGATCCTTGGTGTACCCCAACTATAATGGGGAAAGCGACTGTCTCCCCTTCCTCTGTATGCGCATTGGTTAGTGCGTCATCGTACATGTCTTTAATGACTTGGATATAGGGCTGGGGGATGCCTTTCCCCTGCAAGACCCTCCATAGGACCTCTCTCGGCACTCTATCATATGCCTTCTCCTAATCAATGAGAACCATGTGGAGGTTCTTTTGTTTATCTCTATAGTACTTTATGGACCTCCTTAGGAGATGGATGGCTTTTATCATTGACCTGCCAGGCATAAATCCAAATTGATTCTCTGAGACCCCTGTTTGTTGTCGTAGCTTTCTTTCTATGACCCGCTCCCAGAGCTTCAGAGTGTGGCTCATTAGTTTGATTCCTCTATAGTTGGCACAGCTCTGAATGTCGCTTTTGTTCTTATAGATAGGAACTAATGTACTCTTTCGCCCCTCATTAGGCATCTTCTTCCCTTGAAGAATTTGGTTGAATAATTTGGTCAGCCATTTGATACCCATTTCTCTAGTGCATTTCCATGCCTTAATGGGTATTCCATCCGTACCAACTGCTTTACCTCTGCCCCTCTTCTTCAAGGCTTCCCTAACTTCCTCAGGTCTAATCCGCCTGCAGTAGCAATGGGTCTGGTGCTTCGCAAATGTGTGTAGTTCTCCTGGGGATATAACTCTATCTCCCTGTTCGTTGAACAGATCGTGGAAGCAGGATTTCTACCTAGTTTTAATTGTTGCTCGTCCACAAGCACTTGTTCATATGCCCCCTTTATGCACCTTACTTGGTTGAGGTCTCTAGTCCTCCTCTCTCTCGCTTTTGCGATTCTATGGAGGTCCCTAGCTCCCTCATCAGTATCCAACATTTTGTCGAAATCCTCGTAGGCTTTAGATTGTGCATCTCTTATTGCTATCTTTGCTTTTTTCTTGGATTATTTATACTGTTGCCTCTTATCCTCGTCTCCACTTCGATCCCACTTCTTGAAGCAGTCTCGTTTTGCCGTAATCTTCTCCTGAACCTCCCTGCACCACCACAAGGTCTCCCTATTGTTTGGTGCCCCACCCTTTGACACGCCTAGAACTTCGCGTGCCACACCTCTGATCTTTTGGGCCACTTGGTTCCAACTGTGGTTCAAATCCTCGTCACAATCCCCCCAAAGCTCCTCCTCAACTCTTTCCTTAAAGACTTGAAACTTGTCCCCCTTTAGGTCCCTCCAACGAGGGTGTGGCTGTGCTAGTTTCATGGTTCTCTTGCCCCTTCTCTTGGCCTTGACATTAGCACACAATACCTTGTGCTGTATTGAGAGGTCTTCCCCGGGGATAACCTTGTAGTCCCTACAGTCTTTTTGAGTCCTCTTCCTTAGTAGTATGTAGTCAATCTGAGTCTTTGCTCCACCGCTTCGATACGTGATGATGTGCTCATCACGTTTTCTAAAGAAGGTGTTGGTAACTGTTAACTCATAAGTGGCGACAAAGTCTAACGGGGCCTTATCCCCATCGTTCCTAGTTCCAAAACCAAAGCCTCTATGGTAGGATGCATAGCCGTTTGTGTTCACTCCCACATGCCCATTGAAATCACCGTCAATCACTACTTGTTCGCTCTAAGGTATGCCTTGCATTGTTAAGTCTAAGTCCTCCCAGAATCTAACCTTCTTCTGCTTTGTCTGCCCAATTTGTCGTGCATAGGCGCTTATAACGTTCAATATCTCCCCATCTAAAACCAACCTGAAGCTAATGATCTTATCGCTGATCCTAGTCACCCCCACTACTTTGCCCTTAAAGTGGCTATCCACAATAATACCCACTCCATTCCTTTCCCTGGCTTGGCCCACATACATTAGTTTATATCCTAACACATCCCTTGCTTTTGTGCCCACCCATTTAGTCTCTTGAAAGCATAGGATGTTGATCTTTCTCTTCATCCTCATTTGGGCCACCTCAAAACTCTTCTTCGTTAATGTGCCAATATTTAATGTCCCAAATCGCAGGCTTCCCTCAACGAGTTGACTAGTCCGTCTCTTCTCTAACCCCTTTGAAGATGGCCTCTAGTTTTGAGCTCCATAACTAGAAGAGTTCATAAACTAAATTGTCAACAGGCATGAGTAAACATGCATACAATCATAGGATTTAAGGGCATAGTTGACACAACAATAGCAATAGCAACAACAATCAAGATCACGTAGTTCAAGGAGAAAGGAGAAATCAAATAATACCCAATGTCCTTAGCATATAGTTACGAGGAGGAGGAGTCTGACGTGGGACTGGCTGGAGATTGCTTACCTGGTACCAGTTGGCTGCGAGCCGTGGAGTGAGGCTGTAGTGGTTGTGGTGTTGGGTTAGGCTCGGGTTTGGTGTTAGGTTTGGAGTTGGTAGCGCTAGGGTTGGCTGTGAAATGTTTTAGGGTCAGGTTTCGTGTTAGTTTTGGGGTACCTAGTGGTTCGATTAGGGTTAGGGTTCGAGTTAGGGCTGGAGTTTGGGTTTGGGGGGTGGTCAGAGGTGGTGGTGGTGGTCGGAGGGGTTCATTTGGGGGATGAACGTGAGGGTTTTGGCCCCCCGGGGGTTTTTTTTGTTTTGGGGGGGGGGGGGGGGGGGTTCAAAAGTGGGTGCAGGGGAGAGGATGGTGTGAGGGGGTAGGGGGTCAGCGGTGTTGGTGGCATCGCTGTAGCCGGCGGTGCCGTGTCACCGCGCCGGTGGGGGAGGTTCGGCGTCGTCGGCGAAGAGGCCGACATGACATGAGAGGGGGTTAGGGCTGCTTAAAGGCCCGTTGAGAGTGTCAGCAAGAGAGAGAAAAAGTTAAGCTTAATACTTTAGATTGCCTGTAGAAATATAGCCTTTTAAAGCTTTGTCTTTAGGGATCTGTGTTATGTGCTTCCTGAGTGGGGAGTTGCATGACCATTTATTTTTGTATTGTGCTATGGCTTGGGATTTATGGTGTAAGCTATTGTCCACTTTTTGACTATATATAGGTTACCTATATGCACTTCCTCATCCTGGATTTCAAGAAAGGATGCATCTTTTTGATGCTTTTCTCGATCTACATGATTTCCAGATAACGTGATTGGTGGGTATAAAAGAAAACAAGAGATTTTGATGGAAATATGGGAGAAATTCAGATAATGGGACATAATTTTGGGACCCCCTAAAATGAGAAGTTAATTTGTTTCTTTAGGAAAAAGTATCGCCCTATTACAATGCGCTATAGGTACTTTATCAACTTTAAGACATTGAGTGATTGTCTGACATATCCATAAAGTAATTGCAACCAAGAAAGATTCTGGATTTGCTTCTATATGAACCCCATTTTTCTGGACATATAGTGAATTCTTCATCTAGGAACTAACTCAAGCAAGCTGGGGCTCAGATAGAAATTTCAAGATCATTACTATTTTGGAATGCTCTTTTGCTCTGGTTGATTATCTGGTATCATAAATGCAGTGTTACCTTGGATGATTATTCGTATCATACTGTTGATTGTTGACAAAAATGCTTTAAGTGGGGACTTGCGGAGACAGCTCAAATCATTTTTCCCACTTCAGATTCAGTGACATTGAAATATGAAGTAATGACAGAATCCGAGAATAATCTACTGCCCTTGGTTTGAACCTTTTCAGTCTAATTAAGCAATCAAAGCAATACTAAAATAGATAATTTCCAATGGCTTTTCATTCTAATCTTTGAAAATATAAGGAGTAACTTGTCTTCCCTAAAAATTCTCAATGCAACCATTTCAACTCCAGTTCAATTCTGTGTATAAAAAGGTTTAGTTTATGATGCCAAGGGGATTAGGACCTTGTCTGGATGCATCTACTATGGATTCCTTTTGGAGTATCGGGACTGTTATGGTGATCTGATTTAGTCATAGAATTCTAGTTCGATGGCCAATTTTTTCTTTAGGTATAAGAGCTGTTTGGCCCCGAACTATATAAGCTCAATGTGTGATCCTTATAAGAAGTCAAAGCTGAGAGGATAACCTGTTAAACTGGAGGTATGTTGCAACTTTTTGTATGCCATTAGGTGTAGGATATAATCAAAGCAATAGTGGTGCATCTGTGACGTAACAACTTTTATGTTGAGGTTGTTGGGGATGGCAAACGAGGGCCTTTTAGGTCTAGATCAAATCCTGAGTAGGAATTTCATAAAGCAAGATCCTGGTGTGATAATTCTTGTAACTAATGAGTAAGGGCCTGTTTGAGATTACTGTGAAAAAATTGCCTTTTTTAGAAGCACTTCTTGTAAAAGCACTTTTGTTAAAAGTGCTATTTTAAATAAGCAGTTTGTGTGTGGCTAACCAATAAAGAAGCGCTTATGGTAATATTATTAGTGTTTGACCAATGTTAAAAAAGTGTTTTTTTTTTATATAAAATTACTAGAAAAGGACACTAACATAAGTCTTTTGTAGTTGAAAAAAAATCACCCATGAATCATTCTAAATATTTAATATTTTCTTAAATATTTAGAATATTTTTTTCATTATTTAAACTATTTTTTAAATATATAAATATTTCTTAAATATTTAAAACAATTTTTAATATTTATAAAATATTTTCTCAATATTTTTAAAATATTTAATTTTTTAAAATAAAATTAAAGTATTTTTTTCAAATATTTAAAATATAATAATATATTATTGATTATTTTAAAATTTAATATATATATTTTAAAACATATAAACTATTTTTGAAATATATAAATTATTTTTTAAATATATTAACGAATTTTAAGGTACCTGAAATAAACTTTCTCAATTGTTTAGTTGCTTCTGCTTCTGCTTACAAGGAGAAGCACCAAATTTCTGCTTCTACTTAAAAGCAAAACAACAGCTTCTGCTTTTAATAAAAAGCGCTTTTTCAAAGTTGCCAAATGCCCTCAAATCTTAGAAAAGTGCTCTTTTTAGGGGGAAAAAAACCACTTTTTTCTCTTAAATAAGCAATCCCAAACATGCCCTAAGTTGTGTGTTAATACAGTATGGAGTTGCTTCTCATCATATGGACATTCC
The DNA here is from genome assembly GCA_018398585.1 of Simmondsia chinensis. NCBI lineage: Eukaryota > Viridiplantae > Streptophyta > Magnoliopsida > Caryophyllales > Simmondsiaceae > Simmondsia > Simmondsia chinensis. The sequence continues at coordinate 34,212,589 of JAGTTD010000009.1, read as the reverse complement.
AAACGATGGTGAGTTTTCTACAATAGTAACTGAAATTTTGAATACTGTGATTGTGATGTGTTTCAGGTTGGCATCTATGTAACAACTGCCAGAGAAATGCTCTTTTCATGTGCTATACATGTCCTTACTCCTTGTGCAAGGGATGCGTTAAGCAAGCTGATATCTCATGTGTAAGAGGGAACAAGGGATTCTGTAGAACATGCATGACGACTATTTTGTTAATTGAAAATGTCACGCAGGTAAACAATGAAATATTATACCTGATTACCCTATGATGCGCAAATTTGTTGCTTCCTTGAGCCAAGCTAGTTAGGTATATTGGTTTGTGGTCCTTGAAATTGGGTCCCTGCTGCACTGAGCCTTGAATTAGGTCTTTCAACTAGTTTTTATATGTATTGGGTTCTATGTTAATTGTGTAAATATTGATTCACCCGTTGGGAACAAATTATTGATTCAGTTTCTATTCTTGATCTACATCACATTATATGGGGAGGTTAGTCTTGATGGGTCAGGATGACAGTTACAGAGAGTTAAGGAGAAGCTTGTTTTTCCTAAAATTTTGAGGTTCTGATCACTCTTAGTTCTTGTTCAATTGTTCGTTTATCGTCTATATTTTTGTTTGATCAGAATGGTTTATACTAACTAAAGGCATACAGCCAATATATTTAAACTTTGGCTTTTGTTGCTTGTTCCTATTTTACTGTCGTCGATGCTGGGAGATGCATCATCTTCAGTATTTTTCATCTAGCTGAATGTTTACCAGGATTTTGATTAGCTTCTAGGATATATTGTGTAGGAAGCAGACTATTACAGTACTGTAAAAATTGGTGCATCGCTTTCAAATTTTCTGCCTGCTTTACTCGGGTTGATTTGAAAAACTGTTGCATGTGGGTTCCTCGGCCATCCAAGCTATCCTACTTGATCAATTTGTGAAGAGGAGAAATATGGGGTTGTTCTCAGCATCAACATAGGAAAGGACAGTTGGTGTCGTGAGATGTCTGAATTTCTTTTTATCTGTTGTTCAAGGTGCTTGCACAATGTCATTGAATGATAAAATTAGGGAGTGTAATCCTGGTGATCCTCCCCTTGAGAATACCTACTTTACTTGATGTTCTTGAGTCGATTCAAGTGTCTCGGGGTCCATCTATTTTTTGTTTAGAGAATATGTGGCTTTCGCATTATAATTTTCTTAATTGAGCAAAAGAGTGGTGGAATGAGTGCTAGGTTCAAGGGTGAGCTAGTTCTGTTTCATGTTTAAGCTTAGATTCCTAAAAGAGCTCTTGAGAGAGTGGAATATGTCTGTATTTGGAGATACAATGGTTAAGTTTAAGTAGTTACTATCTAAGATTGATCCGATAGACAAGTCAGAGGGTGGGGGGCACTCTGTCTGAAGCTTTTCTTGGAAAGAAAATGGAATTACAAAAGTAGTACCTGAAGACTTTTGCGAGGTAAGAGTTTGTATCAGCAAAAGGTGAAGTCTCAATGGTTCAAGGAAGAGGATACTAGGTCTAGGATTTTTCACCGTGTAATGATAGGGAGGATGAGGCACAATTGATTAGGGAGATGGAACTGGAGGATGGAGAAGTTGTAGCGAACCCTATTCTTATATCTCATGATATTAATTCATTCAATTAGTTGTTTGTTGAGGAAATTAACTCTAGACTTTTGATTGACATAATTGAGTGGTGCTCTATTTCTTGTTCTTTGTGGGCAAGATGGGAGAGGCCGTGTGAAAAAAATTACTGAAACAAGCAGTTTTTCCTATTGCTAGTGATAGGCTTGAGGTTCTGATGGTTTTACTATGGCATTTTGTCATTAATGTTGAGATATTATTGAAGATGATCTCATGAAGGTTTTGATAGAGTTGTTCCAAAAAAAGATTGTTCTATTAAATTGAGAGACCTCAAGCTCATTAGCCTGGTTACTAGTGTTTATAAGATTCTCAGCAAGGTCTTGTCTATTAAGCTAAGTGGGGTTCTGGATACTACAATTTCCAAGTTCAACAAAGTTTATGTAGGGGGCAAACAAATTTTGGACTCTTTTCTAGTGGCCTATCAGGTTGTGCATGATTTGGTTATGTTAGGGAGGAAGGGGATTTTTTTCAATCTAAGACCTTTGATAGGGTGAGCTAGGGCTTTTTACATTTGGTGCTTCGATTAAAAGGCTTAGGAGATAGATGGTGCCTTGAATTAAAGGATGTTTTGATAGTGTCTCTTATTTAGTTATTGTTAATGGGAACTCGAAGGATTGATTTTTTGTCTATCGTGACTTAAGGCAAGGTGTTGCTCTTTCCCTTTTCATATTCACTTGTTGTCAATGTTTTGAATCGTATGCTCCCTCAAGGTCAGAATCGTACTTTGTTTTGAGCTATTGAGGTGGGTAGGGAGTTGGTGCATATGTCCCACTTGTAATTTGCGGTTACAATATTTTTTTTCCTTGGATAATTTCAAGGGTTTTAAGGCTATTTTGAGAGCCATCCAGTTGTTTGAACAATTCTCAGGTCTTGAAATCAACTTATCGAAGTCTAGCATTAAGGGGGTTCAATTTAGATGACTTGACCTTAACCGGTTACTCTTCTTTGTTTGGTTTTGTGGTACATCATTTGTTGCTTGCTTACCTTGGAGTTGGTAATACTAAGTCTTCTAGCTTTCTTGACACTATGATTAGGGAAGTTGCAAGAAGACTGGATGGATAAAAACGTGCTTTCTTTTCTTTAGGGAGCCGTCTTAATCTTGTCTAGTCATGTCTCTCTTTGGCATTCCTGTATTAGTTGTAAAGCGTATTGAGCGGATTAAAAGGGATTTTCTTTGGTTCGGGGTAGAAGAGGACAATCGGGATCATTTGGTCAGTTGGGACAAAGTTTGTAGGTGGCACAGCCGGGGGGGGTGGATATTGGTAATTTGGCGTCCAAGAACACTTCCCTTTTCAGTAAATGATTATGTGGCGATTCCCTTTGAAGTTTATCGCGCAGCTTTACCAGGCTGGTGAATGAAATGGGTTGTTCTTCTCCTTGGAAGTTTATCTCATAGTTTTACCCCTCTTTCCTTCCACATATTTGCCTTATGATTGGGTCAGGTTGCCGTATTTGATTCTGGGAGGACAAACTGGTTGGGGATATTGTTTTCACTCACCAATTTCAGCTTATATATAGATTATCCATGTATATAGTGGCCCGATTATTTGTTCGTTTTAGTTGGGTGATTTAATGTCTAGGAGCTTGCACCTTCACAGGGTCTTACTATTAGGGACCTATATGAAGTCACGCAATTAAGCTATATTTTAGATCAAGTATGCTTGTCTTTGCGGCTGGTAAGAAGGGCTGGGTGTTGGATGGGGGTGACACTTCTACTAAGTCTTTTTTCCGACATATACTTCACATAATTATTTTCCAACTATCTGTTTATGCTTGTTTGGAAAACTAAGACACCCTTTAGAATCAAGGTTTTTACGTGGACGTTACTTCTTAATAAGCTTAATACTCAAGATTGCCTATAGAAATGGAGACCTTTTAAGGCTTTGTTTCTAGAGATCTTTGTTATGTGCTTTCAGAGTTGGAAGATGCCTGACCATTTTGCATTGTGCTGTGGCTTGGGATTTATGGTGCAAACTATTGTCTACTTCTGGCTAGATATTGGTTAGCTGGTGTCCATCTAATGAAGTTCCAAGGCCTTAGAAAGAGGAAATACGTTTTAGTGTTATTCTCCACATCTAAAATTGTGATTCTCGAGTGTATTTGGCTTGGAAGGATGTTAGGATTTTTAAAGATTAGCTTAGGCTAGTTAATTTCTTATGGGGAAAAAATGGTTTTTAGGAGCTCTTTGAACAAAGAGCTTTGGGGACTCGCTAAATATTTCAATGTGTCAGCTCTATGATAAATCACTGTCAACTGATGCTAAATCTACTAAACTGAGTAAATCCCTGTTGGTCTGCAACTACTGTACTGACAAGTGGACTGATTCTTTGTACATTGATCAGTTTCGCATATTATATTTGTGTGGTAGGAGTTATGAGCTGCGGAATGTCTACTTTAGGAAGGAGAAGTGTAAATGAGAAATGAATCTGGAGTTTTTCTGGTAACAGATGTGAATATTGAAATTGCTTGATACTCAAAATGCACTTCTATTTAGAGATGCCTGAGTCTTTGATTTTTGCAGTTTTCTTATTTGTATTGTTTAGCTCATTTCCATGTCTTTGTGTAGGGACAAGTAGATTTTGATGACAAGACCAGCTGGGAGTATCTTTTTAAGGTATACTGGATTTTATTGAAACAGAAGGAATCTCTAACCATAGAAGAGCTGACTCAAGCTACTAATCTGTGGAAAAGATCTGGATTAGACAATAAAGATGAGAAATTGCATGATCCGTCTGTCAGTCAAATTACTGAGGTAAACAACAGGACTATGCAGTCAGTAGAAAGTGCTTCTAAAAGAAGAAAGACTCGAAAACAGCCTCAAGGCCTACATGTTTTGAATAAGGAGCCACAGATGGTGGAAGAGGTAAATAGTGGCAAGGGACAGGGTTTGCATGGGGGTGCTGATTGGGCATCGAAAGAATTGTTAGAGTTCGTTGCCCATATGAAAAATGGTGATATGTCCGTGCTTTCTCAGTTTGATGTGCAGACCCTTCTACTGGAGTATATAAAGAACAATAATCTTCGCGATCCTCGTCGGAAATGCCAAATAATCTGTGATCGTAGGTTGGAGAATTTGTTTGGTAAATCGCGACTTGGTCATTTTGAAATGCTCAAGCTGCTAGAATATCATTTCAAAGAAGATTCCCGTGCAAACGGTGTGGTCCAAGGTGCAATTCTTGATCCATTAGCTGGTCAGGGAGAGGCTGGCGGAAGCTGCAATGAAATTCAAACTAGGAGTAGAGAACGAAAGCGGCAAATACATAAGAAGGGCGATGGTAAAGGACGAGAGACCAACCAAGATAGTTATGCAGCAATTGATCTTCACAACATCAATCTAATTTATCTGAAGCGTGAACTTATGGAAAACTTAATGGAAGATAATGAGAAATTTCATGATAAGGTTGTTGGCTCAATTGTCCGGATTAGAATATCTTGCAATGATCAGAAACAAGATATGTATCGTCTTGTCCGTGTGATAGGTAATGGGGGGTGGCTTATGATTATTTTGTGAACCGCTACACTTGTGGACCGCTACACTTGGATTTTATAATGAATAAACTCTTAATAATTTCATTGACAGGTACAAGTAAGGTATCCGAACTGTATAAAATTGGTGACAAGACAGCAAATATCAAGCTGAAGATATTGAATTTGAACAATATAGAAGATGTCGCGATTGATGCTATATCGAATCAAGAGTTCTCTGAGGTGATTGATAGTTGACTTTACACCTATTTGCTCCTCTGATAAGTTCCTTTATATGTTGAGGATGTTCTGAAGATCGTTGCCGCGGCTTATTAACTTTTCATTAATTGTCCTTTTTGGTTGGGGAGTTGCACCCTTCTTATGGTCCCCTCAATTTAAAGACAATCCTTTGATTCCCACTAACAAAGGTATTGGTAACTTGTGGGATTAAATGGGGAGCTTTAGAATTTGGGTGTGCTTGTTTTTTTCCTAGTAAGTTTCTTATGTATCCTTTTGTGAGCGGTCAAGCCATTGTTCATAGCATTCTACAGCTAGCTTTGGTGAGGTTGAGACATAACTTGGGCCTGAAGCTGGAGGAACCATTAGTGAGCTTCACCACCTTTCCGTCTAATCCCCGCCATGGTCTCATGAGGCTCAACACTTGCTAAGTCATTGCTCGGGTTTTGCCCTTCTGTTTTATCGTTTTGCCCCCAGCTTTTGTCTGCTCCCCTCTCTATTTTCTGTTTTTGACCTCTTTTCATCCTTTTTTCTTTGTTTCTCTTGCAGCCTTTTAAGCCACAGGGACATGTGCATGTTCCCTCCTCTCACTATTCTGATTTTTTTCATTTTGTTTCTCTCCTGTCATTTCATTATTTTCTTTTTCTTCATATACGCTTTTCTTAAAAATTTTATTCAACATATAGAATTATGATATGTTTAAATTTTACAGTGAATTTCGAAGCATTACAGAAAGAGATAATGGTTCCTATCCTGATCTGTGTTCTACTGTCCGAAGAAAGAGCCTTGCCATGCTCTTTAAATTGAAATTTTGTTAGTAGGATCAATGAACTTGAGTAGTCTTTCAACTCTAAGGTGGATTTTTTTTTGACTTCGACATGTTGACATAGGATGATAAGTATTGGGCAAAGATTCCCTTGATTTATTATGTTCTTCCCTGCCACCTGATTTCATCATTTTTAAATTTTTGCGAACAGTCTTAACTGCTTTGTCCCTTGTACATAGGGGAATTGCTGTAGCATGCTTCTTTTGTTGCTTCTTGATGTGATTTGGTAATATTGAAATAGATTTCTAAATTTGATAATGAAAGAAATTGTCGCCTCTTCTCCTCATCATTTGATATTGAGCGTGGATGTTTTCGCTAATTGCTACTAATCGCAGATTCATAAATGGGGAGATTCTAAACATAGAGAGGTTTTTGGAATGTCCCTTCTTTCCTTTTTTCTGCCCAGCAGGAGTTCTATTTTATACCAGCTAATTCTTGCATGGGAACCATAGCTTCGATCTTTAATTGAAAATATGACGAGTGATTTATTATTTTGTCTTTTGACATCTTATAGCGCTCTTTAAAGAATCTCTCATGGTCATTAATTTTTCCCAGTTCTTGATTACATGTTATGTAAAGTGTCACCTATGACTACTCGTCATGCCTCTTAAATGTTGTACTATTAAATGGTATCCTTGGATAGACTATAGCCACATGCTGTTTGCGATTCCAAATCTAGCTGTCTGAACGCAGGTTTTTAAGTCCTTTAAATTCCCAATTCATTTTCAACTGCATCTCTCGAAGTGTATGTTTATTTGGTATAGGAGCCTTTTCTTTCCTTTCTTGAATACTTATTATCGGTCAAATTCCCATCATCTTCAAACCCTGTTGATATGTTGCTGAATGCAGGATGATTGCAAACGTTTACGCGAGAGTATAAAGTTGGGGTTGGTTGAGAGGATTACTGTGGTGGGTTTCTCAGTTCCTGTGTTTTCAGTTTCATGGTAGTGTGTGGCAAGCTTGTTTTAAGATATATTTTTGACTTTTGCAGGGTGAAATTCAAGAAAAAGCGATTGCTCTTCAATCTGTAAGAGTTAATGATGTGAGTCTTTCAAGAGTTGTCTGTGGATGTGGTGTAACCGTGTAGGAAGTTGTGTATATGCCATTCAAAAGTAAACCCCTTGTCTAGTATCTGAGCTATTAATTAAAATTAATTTGTTTGACTTTAATTAATCAGCATTACTGGTTCCCCTTGATTTGCTTGACTTGTCGTTGGAAGTGCATGGTGTTTCTCACCTTGAAAGTTGTCTAAAAGTGTCCCGAGTATTGGTTAATCATCATCCGAATTAATCAATTCAATTCAACTCCTTTTGAATTGAAGTTTGAATACTTACAAAATAACAGAAATTGCTAAATACTGCTGTATTACTAGGACAGATTTAAAATTTTGCATGCTGATAAAATGTATCTCTTAATATTATGGACTTAGACTGGGCTGTCCTTTAGTAATTTACAGAGTGACTGAATATATTATATTGTGTCAGAATTTTCTATTTCTTTTCTTTCCTGTGAATATTTCTTGCCCTCTTCGTATTCATCGTTAATTTAATGTCCACATTACTAATAGTTTGGGCATAACCATCGGTTTTCTTTTTTTTTTTTTTTTTTTTTTTGGGGGGGGGGGGGGGGGGGGGGGGGGTTGCTAAGAGCTTCGCTCTTTGAAAATTTATTGGCGCATCTGCAGTGTTATATTCTTCAGTGATGAACATATTAGACTAGGATTTAACCAATTTTATAGTAAACAAGGAAAATGTAAGCAGGCTGTCAGGAGTTTATATTATTCCATGGAAGGTTTTACTTGTAATACTTGTCGTTTTGTTGCTAAGAATGGTCTTGCTTGTTGATCTAGTGCCTGGAAGAGGAGATTATGAAGCTTAATCATCTCCGAGATCGTGCAAGTGAAATGGGGCATCGGAAAGAATATCCTTTACTGTTTTCTATTTTCTTATAAGAACTTTTCCCTTCTGATAGGTACATAAATTTGTGCAGACTTAATCATCTGTGAAAAATGGGCCAAAAAATACTACGGCTCCTGTTATCTTCTGAAAGTCATTATCTTACCTAGTACACCCTTCCGCAAGCCTGTTTTGGAAAATTTCCTGTTCTTATGCTTTGTTGCTTTACCGTGCCACTGCATCCTAACTAGTATCCTGAATTTTTTCATGGTCACGTTCATAGACTTCGAGCCTTGGATATATTTTCCTGCTTTAAATGTTAATTTGGATGTTTGTTTTTGTTTCTTTACGAGGAATTTAGTAAAAGAAAGTTCTTTGGTAAAGAAGTTTCACCATCCACTTTTTAAAGCAACGATTATGCTTTTCTATACTCTTGAAGGAAGCTTCTTTCTGCGTTTTGTATTTTTCTTGACCATGTCAAACACTCAGAGAACTTGTAGAGAAAATAGAGTTCCTTAAGACACCAGAGGAACGCCAACGACGGCTATGCGAAATCCCAGAAGTACATGTGGACCCAAGGATGCATCCCAGCTATGGTTCTGATGACGATTCTGAAGAATCAAATGTTAGGAAACAAGGTGGGTGAGACTTTATTGTCGATGTCTAGTTAATGCTTTTGATGTTTCTTAAGTTACTTAACCCTTCCTCGTGATTGATTCTTGTCTGTGATATGAATAGATGAGTCCAAGCTGCTAAAGCATTTGAATGCAAAGGGCAATGGGTTTATTTCTCCACGTAGAGGGGGTGACACCGCGATTAGCACCAGGGCCCGAGTGCTTAGAAGTTCCGCTTCCAATATGAGAAATACAGCAGGCAAAATTCAGGCAGGGATAGAGGGTGCTCATGAGTCCTCCAGGAAATCTGATATAGCTGATGCTGCGTTCCGGGTTCTGGAACAGCTAAGAGATCCTGCAGACTCAGTCAATGAGACATCTAACCGTAGTGTCACGTCGTCTGGATCATTCCGCCCAGCTGCTTCTAATGGTTCAGTGACATCTTTTGCTCTCTCTGACAATAGTGAACTTGACAAGATCTGGCATTACCAGGATCCTTCAGGAAAAATTCAAGGGCCATTTTGCAAGCTTCAGCTTCGGAAATGGAATTCAAGTGGTTACTTTCCAACTGATTTAAGAGTCTGGAAGATAGCCGAGACTCAGGATCAGTCAATACTTTTGGCTGATGTATTGACCGGACAGTTAAATAATGCTGCTAGTTCGGATAATAAGCCAAATTCAGAAGGCTCTAACTCAAACTTAACTCCTGCGATTCCCGGTTCTAATTGTGAAAAGCTTCTTGTTAATGGAGCAAGTGGTGGGAATGAACCCAGTTCTAACTGTGAAAAACTTCTTGTTAATGGAGCAAGTAGTGGGAACGAAGGTAACATTCTTGATGGTTTAGATCAATCTTCAGATCGAAACGAGAAGGATCGAGCAATCGAGAATTCTATAGATTGTGGGTGTCCGACTTCTGGCGCTGCTACTGCAGTTAGATCTTCTGAAATTATGGACTTGAATTCTAAAGCTGAAAGCTTTGATCTGCCTAGTTCCGTGCACAAGTCTGAAAATAATGATTCCAGGATGGAAAATGAACATTCTTCGACTTATAATGTACCTGGACAAAATTCTGGAACTGGCTGCACCATAGTGTCTGGTGGAATCGAGCTTCCCGATCTCCCAAGTCCCAGTCCAAAGCGTGAACACGAGGACCTCGAATGTCAGACTACGCAAACTGAACAGTTCAAACACCCACATATTTCTGAGTGTGATGGAACCAAGTTGTCTCATGTGCCAAGTCCCACACCAAACGCTGGGAGTGATGGTGCAAAAAGTCACGTTATTAAGGACAAACAGTCTGTTGTTTCGGGCATTCCCGGGCAGGATTCAGCCACGAACTGGGATACTGTTTCTCGTGTAATTAACGAGCTTTTTGATCTCTCAACCGAGCCAGCGAAGTCGGAGAGTGAGGGCTTGAAAGCTCATGAGATGGAACATAAACACTCGATAGCTTCTAATGTTCCTGTGCAAGATTCAGTCAGCAGCTGGACTTCTATTTCTGGTGGTTTTGACTTGTCAAATATACCCAGTAATGTGCAAAAGCCTAACACTTCTGTAGTGAAAAGTGTTACTATGAGTATTCCTGCACCGGATTCTGTCATTAGCTGGGGAAGCATGGTTCGTCTTCCCGACTTCGATGGTGAATGGGGTGGATATTCACTTACGCAAGCAAAACCGTCTGTTCAAGAACTGGACTTTGGCCTTGTCTCTGGCTCTTCAGCAAAGCAAACCGAAGGGTTCAGTGATCACGCCATGCATTCTTCCCCGAACCATCCTGGGTCTCATACCTCTGGTTGGCAGCCCATTGAGCTTAGCACATTAGGTGATGACTTGGTTTCAGATTTGCTCTCTCAAGTTGAGGCTATGGAGTCTCTTAGGGGGATACCATCCCCATCCTCAAGGATTAACTGTGGGGATGATTCGATTGATTCTCCTGGAGATGATTGTTTTCCCCTTGCTGGGCTCAGTCCTCATCTCGATCATGGCAGAAACGATGCGTTTAGTTCAACTGCTGATGTCCATTTCCATGGCCAGGCCACTGTAAGAGATCAAACACGCGGTCTGCTTCCGGTTCATGTCCACGATCCCACCAAAATGTCTTCTGGGCTTGAACTGCCTCTGCAGCATGATGCGAGTCTGGCTTACCCCACGAGCATCCACCAGGAGGGAGAGTTTAATCTGACTTACGTTTCTATGCATCAACAGGAGATTGTACCTCAAAGTCATCATCTGTCAGCACCAACATCCACGAGTATGAATTCAGAGGATGTCAACAATCCATGGAGGCCAGAACCCGAAAATGCACATTTGCATTCGTCATCTTCGTTTCCTGCTACCAGTATGAGCTTATGTGATGAAACGGGAGGTGATGGAGAATTCAAGGAAAGTTTTGTTCTTATGCTTCAGCAGGAAGTCTCTCCTGAAAGTCGTGAACCTTCTTCACAACCAACCCCGAGTATGAATGTGGTGTCTGCTGATACTGATTGGAGTCCGGATGCCAGGACTGAAAGAATGGGCTGGCAGACAGTGCAAGAAAATGTGAACCTGTCGTCTCCATCATCACTACCACCAGCAAGTCTCGACACTTCTGGTAGCCCTCGTAAGGTAGTACCTCAAAGTCATCAACCACCTGCAACCAGTTTGGTTTCTGCAGACGCTCGGAGACCTCAACCAGAACCTGCAAAAAAGTCGTCGTCACTTAAATCACCACGAGGTGTGAGTGTGAATCGCTCTTTGAGTCGTCGAGAGGAGGGCGAAGTTAAGCCAACCACAAGCCCGGTGTCAGTTAAGCCAACCACAAGCCCGGTGTCTACTGACACTCGTAAACCCCGTTTGGACCCTGCAAGAACTGGTTCAGATCCACTTCAAGAACACAAAAACCACCCATCTGCACTACAACCACGACCACCACGACCACCACAGACGACCGGTCTAAAGCACCCGGCTAGCCCAGAAGAGGAAGGAGAGGTGAACCCGAGTGATCTATCTGCACACCAGCAGGTATCAGTTCATAAAAGTCGTCGACCTTCAACACTGACTAAGACTAGTACAAATGTGGCTGCTGCAAACAGCCCTTCGAAACCTGCACAAGAAAATGCTCATTCGCCTCGCGTCGGTCCTTCTCACAGCCATTGGAGTTCGAGCCAGGGGGGTGCAAATGCTGGAAACTCGGTCACAAATCCCGGCATCAGAGGCAGTCAGACAAGGTATAGCAGTACTAATTTGGTTAGACATTCGCATTCACATCCTGGTCCAAGGGACTATGGTCACCATCAGGGTAGGCTGAGCTCGTGGAACCGGCTGCCACCATATGGCGGCGGCGGCGGTGGTGGAGGAGGATCAGCAAGGGCACCTCCTCCACATAGTCAAAGAGCTCGTGTTTGTAAATTCTATGAGAGTGGGCATTGTAAGAGAGGAGCTTCGTGTAAGTATTTGCACCCTTAATTGTATGATTTTCTCAATGGGCAATTTGTATAATTTTTCTGTAGATTTTTATTGTTGTATCTCAGGATAATATATGTGCTTTTTTTATAAAAAAAAATAAAATTAATTACAAGGTCTCCCATATTGTTTCGTTTCAGATGGCTGTGTTGAAGGTGAAATATTTACTTGTTTTGTCTTTAGTTGTATAGCAAATCCAACCAAATTATTGAAACAATTAAAATTTTAAAATTCTTTTATATTAATAAATTGCTTGTTGCGGATCGAGAGTGGCGTTCGGTAAGAAGCTTGGGCTACGTTTTGATGGAGATGAATGATCGATTGCCAAGCATATCGCAATGATTGAATAGGGAGGTAAGTGTTGCATTTCGGTTATTCGTTCGTATGGTCCGTCTTTATTTTTGTTAGGGATTGTTTACTGTCCTTGTCCTGTTTAGGCACATTGCTTCATTCTCCTTCTGTTTTTGTTCTCTCTAGCAATGGTGATGTCTACTAGTATTGGTTAGATAACTTATGACATCGTTCAATTTGTACATAATAGTCAACTCCAATAAAATCGTGTTTTACGTAAAAAGTAAATTTATTTGAAGTACTCATATTTAAAGAAAATATGGGGATTTTCTTTTATAAGAGTTAGCCTTTCCCATATTTCTAAATTTTTTAATTTCATCTAATTTTTTTTATTTTTTATTTTCGTAATATGCCTAAGCAAAATAGCAATTAAATTAACAAGAATTGACAAACTACTAGTTATGTCAAAAGGGTCTTCGTTTGTGGAGGAAGAACATCGTGGATACAGAGATACAAGATGAGTTTTAGTTAGCAACATAAGAAGAAAATAATGAAAACATATACAAACTATAGACTCAATAGCGAGTGATGTCCAGATATGCTCCTAGCCAACTTGTAAAAGGGTCAAACTCTTTATAATGTTTTAGCTTTGAAAAATAGTTCGCAATAAAGTTGGCCTTTCTACTGGTAAAAACAAAACTGATGTTATGAACATCTTGTGGGCGAACGCGTCTAGGAAATCACAAAAGCTGAATTGGACTCCAAAAAGTTAGAAATAAAAAATAAACCTAACAAGACTTAAAATATTAATAATAATTTATTAATATCACTTTTGAGCTATAAATTAAAGTGGGGATGCAACATCTATTACTACAGTATTTGGACGGTGCATCATTGTCACCAGGCAGCAAGCCAGCACTAACACTTCCCAAACCATATAATTGTGTATCCAATATGTATTAAAACATCATTAAATTATAAAACAACAATATTAAATATTTAATTTTATAAAAATAATTTTATTCTATATATATATATATATATATATATAAATTAAGAAGACATCACAATGAGGAATTAAGTTTTCCTTTGAAATAAAAAACGGAAAACCCTATTCAGAATTTATTTTTTTCATGGAAATCCTTTTCCGAAGAAAAAAATAATTTCTAGATTATATTTTTTCGTCAAAATAAACAGAGCCTCAGTGATAATTTCCCAAGGAAAAAAGACTATCCCATAACAGTTATATACATTTTTCAGTGCGTGCCGTTAATCTAACTTAGGACGCTACTAAAAGATTGCTTCCAAAATAGGAGAACCTAGAAGAGAAGAAACCCTTTTAAAAATGTCAGCCAACTACTCCTCTATGGTATGTAGCGAACTCGAATATCCCCTACACTTGTTTCTCCGGACATAGCAGAAAATCAACAACCATGGTGTGGCCGGGTTGGGAGACAAAACGCATAATAAGAAAACAAAATACAAGAATTATAACTAATATATATCCAAAAATTTAGAGTTCCAAGAACCAAATTCCTAAGCCCTCAACTTTAGACTCAAAAGATAACCATGTCTTAGTTGTTGATAAACTTGTACATAACAAAAAGTCACTAATATAATTAAACAGGTAATTTTCAGAAACATGTTAGATTCAATCCACCTTTTTTGTAAAATATTTTGCATAATATTGATACAACACTACACATTTGTTCGCCTTGGTTGATTGGGAGCATGTAAGAGAACTATGAACCAGTTGACCCGAAAGATCTTCCCGGTCGTACTAGCTCATATGATAACATAGAGATTTATATCATTTACTTTAATCTCCTATTATAAAGATGATTCCGAACATAACAACTAATAGGCTTTGTTTGGCATATGGAATTGGAATTGGAGTGTAGAATTGCAATTCCAATTCTGATGGAATTGAAATTCCATTATTTGGTTCATCAAAGGAATTAGAGGTCGGAATTATAAGTACATAATGATTCGAATCATCGAGGATTTCCATTCAATTGAGTTGGAGTATTTTGAGTTTTGAATCAACTACTGTTCGATTTCGGTCAGAAAGGTTCACATTGCGTTCAAGTTATTACGGTCGGAGCGATTCAATTTGAGTTCGAGTTATTCGATATTCGAATCAAATCAGGTTGAGCATTGTGTCGGATCATTTGGTGCTCAAGTTACCTTGGATTTTTCATTAATCGAGTTACGTGTTTTCGGGATTCAGGATAGTTAAGATCGAGTTTAAGTTCATTTAGGTCATTTCAAGCTTTAGACATCTTAGTTTTGGGATAAATGAGTTGTATCATTTCAAATTTCAAGTCATCTTAGGCTGAGTTTGAGATGGGTCCGGTCATTTTGGGTATGGATCGTATAAAAATTTTGGTCAATTTGGTTGAGTCATTTTCACTTTAACTCAACTTGTTTATATCACGTTCAAGTCAAATAGTTTCATTTTCTAGATTTGAGTCATTTTGAGTTCTGAATCAATCGGGTTAGGTCATTTCGAAATTTGAGTTAAGGCGATTTCAGTCATTTCAAGTTCAAGTCACTCGAGTTGAGTGATTTTGAGGTTCGGGATAAATTTTACTTTGTGTCTAAGTCTTTGGATTTGAGTTATTTTGGATTGGGTTAATCAAGTTGGATCATTTTGGATTTTACGTTAATGGAGTTAATATGGAATTGCAATTCCTTACTCCTACCCTAAGGAAATTGGAAAATTTGATTTTCAGTTAAAATTCAATTCTATGAAATTGGGTAGTGGAATTGTAATTCCAATTCCAATAGTAAAAGACAGCAAGTGGGTACAACTAGTTTACTAGAGTTGACATTGTAAAAAATTACCTACCAGTATTGAACTACTACTGCATCATTAGAGAAATGACCATGCGCAAACAGAAAAGGTGCCCACATGGTCCACATAATTAAAGAAATAAAATGAAAGATTCAAACGGTGCCCACATGGTCCACATAATTAAAGAAATAAAATGAAAGATTCAAACTTGTGTCCCATAAATTAGTAAGTTTTTCTTTACTATATCGATTAGCGCATAACTTACATGGATACGGTATCAACCCATTTTCACCTCAACATTAAAAGCATACGAAACAAATGCTTGAATTCCATTATCAAATTCGCTTGAAGCTCTTGGGAACTTCACTCAATCCTTACTTTTAAATACATCCATATTGTAAATCCTACACTCGACAATATTCACAAAACTACAAAAGATACTAAAATATTGAAGGGTCTAACGTCCAAATCAACTCATACCATATACCCGCAATTCCTAAGTTAGTTTGAGAACCGATGACACATCAAATTACAAGGCCAATAGTGTAATATCCAAAATGATTTTTATTGTAGATATGCTTAGGGTTTGAAGAACATATACTTGTGTCTTAAACGCTTACAGTTTGGAAGAAGAAGCTTCAGTGAAGAAACCTTAGGTAAGCAGAGCAAAAACAATGACATAACACATAGGCTCCATTTAAGTACATGTTAGAGCTCTAAATCATTTGAGGCTATAATCCATAACCTAGGGCTCTAAATTTAAACTTGAATCAGACATTATCTAGAGCTCCAAATCACTAAAGAACACAAATTCCTATAAATCAAATAGTAAATTTAGCTCGAGATAACCTAATAACTTCGTCTGACATACAATTAAAAGAAAAACCCGTCAAGCAAAACAATATCAACAACCAATTTACCAACAACAACATCATTAACTCAACAAAAAAGAAGAGAGACAGTGGGTTCGAACCAATGAGGAGCGGAGTGAACCAAAGCAAAGCGAAAGCGAGCTCAAACTGGAGTCGGAGAGAGCGTAAGACAATGATGGAAGATGGAGCAGCAGAGTCAGAGTCGGAGTTAAAGTTGCAGAGGAATGAGCTTCGGGTACCGCGAGTGTCGATTGTTTGGGTTAGGGATGACGAGCAGCAGATGGTGGGTGTCGATGTGACGGTACAGCTGTGGTGAGCGTCGCGCCACAATGGAGTAGTGGGGGGATTCCATTCGAATGTTTTCGACCTCTGTAGCAGAGTTTCGATTTTTGGCGGATAGGGTCTGGCGATTAGATTAAAGCACCAACATATCATGCCCCTAGAACATTTATACCTATGATTGATATTTATAATTTTGAGTCCAAGTAAGAAAGGTTCAGCAAATTTTTCACTAACCAAATTTTTCATCCGAAAAAGGACACTGCAATGTTCATACAACCATATAGCACTACGACAATCTCTGGAGATCTGACATGTGCAAATATCATAAAATGCATTAATGTAACCAACTAATAGACATTGCACTATAGGCCTAAATTACATCACAATGATAATAAATAAAAGCCTAAGCGAAGTTCCTTGTAACTGACAAACTTCAGATTAAAAGATATCACAACATCACTCATCTAAAAAAGAGATCTAATCAACATGTAGTGTCATCAAGCTTAACTGTAAAAAGCATATTTGAATTACAACAAGAGGGGCTAGGGACGTGCCTAGATGAACGAAACTCGCCTAGCAATTGCAACAAATCTTGGCCTTCAAATTCTGCATGAGAATGCCTACATTTGTAAACCATATATGACAAATAATGAATTAATTACAAAGAACAATCTTTCAAGAAAATAAAACAAGATATGACAATAATACAATGAATCAAGGGAAAAAAAGGAAAGATAATATGTGAATCTTAAGCCTATATATGTGAACCATTGGTAAACTCACATGTCCCACTTCTTTTCTCCATGGAGCTGTACAAAACAAAGCTTTTTCTAGGGCTATTCTCTTCCAATTGCTTCAAGACTTTGTTCATTCTCTTCCAATTGCTTCAAGACTTTGTTCATCATGGGTCACAAATTATGCCATGTCATTTATTCCCTAATCAAGCTCTAGTCTCTAATTCATGTTGAAAATACTATAGATGAACAGTCATTCATGTTACATCATTCGGTTAAAAATTTCTAAGAAAGAATATGCTTGGCAAGTCGAACTTGAAATAAGGTGGCTTAAATCATTTGCTCCCCTAATGTGCATAAAAGAGTTAAGTTTTATTTGGCTGAGTTTTAAGCCTATATGAGCCCAAATGAACTAAGTCTAGCTCATAGCTCCCTAAGCCAAGTAAAAGCCCCTAATAAACCAAGCTCAAGCCCAAGTAACACAAACATTAAGGCATGGATGTCTCAATGGCCCAATCTAACCATGACACGAGGGGCTTCCTCTAGGCCTTCCACTAAGGTGAACACAAATATCCATACTCGCCCCAAATTTCACATCACCATCCACCACAATCACCAATGTCGTTTCCCAGATTTCGCTCTCATTTGCCTCATGTATCCCAATACAATAATCAATCGAATGGTTACAGATATATCAACATGTATTCACACAGAAGGTTTGGGGGAAAAGACTAAGGGAGTTCCAAACAAGCCACACATCACTTACAAGTGTTATAACATTCAACCACACCGCATAGCCGAACTTACACACATATGAAAAGGCACCATACTTAGTCCTGTACAATATACGTAATAAAACAATGGCCAATTATGAAACAGACAATAAGACCAACTTATAGCTGGTATTTGCAGAGTCTATGCAGAGCATAAACTCCCAAAAGAATAAAATTTTGCCATTTAAATCTCCATAAGCTTGCAATAGTGTTTCCAAGTCAGTGCTTTAGTGCTATTTGTTTAAACGTGCAAACACTTCTAATTAGATTGAACAACGAATACAAAAATCCAGGGTGAAGCTCAGGACAACGGTATATAATGCCTAGATTGCAAAGCTTCATCCCTCATCTGGTCATCTTTCCTTTAGGATTTACATTGTAGAGACCTACAGGAGGAAAAAGAAAAAATGGCATTCAATTATGTGCTCCTACAGTCAATGGTGGTGGTTGCTTCTGCCAATTAATATTACAGCTACAGCCTTGGCCCGTAATACAAGAGCCCAGTGTAAGAAAATTACTTAGAGCAAATACTAAAAATGAAAGGATTAAGCTTTGTACTATTGGCTTTTATATTGAGTTATGATTCGAGAGAACGGGGCTTATGGAATTAAGCACTAATAATTCATGGACTTGTAATATACTAATATAAGTCCTTAGTCTAGCGTAATTAGCCTCTTTAGCTCACTTGTACAATTCAAGGTTAGTCTAGTGATAGTTGTGAAGGTCAAGATTAGCGGCTAAGTGGTTTAAGGCGGTTAGAGGGGCAGTCCAAGTACAACGTATTTGCAATTCATAGGCTTAGTATAAATAGTTGGATTCTCATGTAATTACATTCATGGAATGATAATGAAAATATCTTCTTCTTCACTCTACTCAAATTCTCTCTAATTCTCATCTTATTTTCTCATCTAATTCTCACTTCTTTCTCATCTCTTATTCTCTTTCATATGTTGTGATCCAAAATTGATCTTAAATCATAACATATTTCCTAGTAAGTCTATTTTGACAAAGGAAACTAGAAGCCAAACAAGACTCCCCCTTCCCTTTTCTCTATCAAGTGCATGAAACCTAGACTTCTCTAATCATAAATTCAATATAACACTTCAAAAGATATGTTGTGAAGCAAGAATCGCAAGTAGAATGGATATTTGAAAGTTGATATATAGGCCAACCATATTTAGAAGTTACTACGGACCTGTAGCCATTGATGCAATACAACTGTTACTTTGGAAATAATTTGCTTATGTCATATTTAGGCCAACTATATTCAAATGTAATCTTCATTTTTGTTGATTATTATTAGTGGGTTGTTAGAAGAGAGGAAAAGAATTGAATGAACAACAAAATATCTATTCACCAACAAAGGAGCAAAGAGAGAGTAGTTTGTAAGATATAATGAACTTAACATGCTACTAAATAGGATTTGTATGTTGAACCAACTAAAATAATAAAATTAGTTAATTAGGGCTTATCTTTACAAAATACAGTTAAGTAATTTTGACAAAAAGAAGAAATCAGTTGATTATAGAATCTCAAAATCATGTCTAGGGTTTAATTTTGAGACATAATTAGCAAGGATATGCAAAATCAACAAAAATCAAATAGAGAACTACCAAAGATGAAGGCAAGATATGAGCGAGAGAGGCACGAAACATAAACTAAAATAGGGTTTAGGGTTCGATTTTGACCTCAAAACTGTGTCTAGGGTTCAATTTTTAGAGATAACTAGCAAGAATATGAAAAATTAACAAAAATCAAAGAAAAAACTTACTGAAAATGAACAAAAAATAAAAGAGAGAGGTGCGAACAAAGAGAGGAGTCGTGGACTAGCAGTGACGAACGGGAACCGGTGACCGGCGACTGTGGACGAGCAGCGACCGCCGACGTTAGAGTCGGAGGAAGAGAAGCGGTCAGATTAATCGGCAAGAGAGAAAGCAGGGAGGAGCAAAAATTTAGGTCATGTGTTTGTGTGAACAGTTCATGTGTTTTGGAAACCTAATGTCTAAGGCGGGAGTTTTAGCAAAAATTTTAGCGGGAAGTGAATAATTTTTGGTAAACAAAATTTTTTGATAAAAAATTGGTAATTTACATATTCATATTTTAAAATTTAGTGAGTGTATTAATTTTTTGGTCTATAAATTTTATTAAATATTATTTTAGTCTAAAGTAAAATATATTTAATAAAATCATCTAAATAATGGTATATAAGAAGGTAAAAAAGTTTTATTAATAGTGACACAATATTACAGTTCATGTGTGTGATGAGGCCAATAGCAAGAGGATTGTAAGATTACTACCGAATAACAATAACTTTTTGCACCCTTAAACATCGTAATTTTGACTATTTGGTTAAAAAAATTATTTCATAAACTCTAGGGACTATAAAATTAATATATCAAAACTTCATGGTCTTAGTGTTTTAATTACTCTAACAAAAATATCTATAAGTTTTAATTTCACCAACAAATTTGTCTATTGGCAAATACATATGTTGGTTTATCTGTTGGTATTCATCTAGTCAATACCAACATCATTTAGTTCTATTGGTATTAATCAGGTCGATACCAACAACATTTAATTCTGTTGGTATTGATCTGGTCAATACCAACAACATTTAGTTCGGTTGGTATTGATTTGGTCGATACCAACAACATTTAGTTATGTTGGTATTGATCTGGTCGATACCTACAATATTTAGTTATGTTGGTATTAATCTGGTCGATACCAACAATATTTATTTTTGTTGGTATTGACTTCATCAATCCCAACAGACATTAATTTTTGTTGGGATTAGGTCTTTCTTATTTTCACTTTTTATCCCTTTTGAGTCATTAGCAACATTAAAAGTTTGTTGTTGGTAATGTATAACCATTACCAATAGAACTTGAAATGCTACTGTTGGTAAAGAGTACCTTTTTTGCAGTAAACCAAACAACAGAATTGGAATTCTGGGCTCCAATTCCAGCCTCAGCCCCAATTTCAGCCTTAACTCCATGCTCCAAATACAGCCATAGAGTAATCAAAAATATTCTTCTACATGTACAAAAGTTAAGAGTCTTTCTTTAAATAAGGACACTAACCTGTAAAAATAAAAAAATTTAATGATCTTTAATCTCGAGAGTAACCAAAAGAAAATAGAAATTTTAACTATCAAGTGAACTCAAAAAGTTCATGAATGTAGGATGAATAGTCAAAGAGTTTTTAGAGCAGTTACATTGCTAGAAATCCAAACGGGTTGGTTGGAAACGCTAATTTGCGCATCTAACTTCAAACAACCATAACTTTTGACCTGTAAGGAATTACGGGACCCGTAATCTGTCAAATCAAAGCTCTCGGACCAAACTATGCAACCTAACCGCTTCCCTATTAGCCCCACCTATTTTCCCCAAATTCGGCCTCTAAATGTGTTTTTGAGCCACTTTCACGTTTTACGGATAATTTAGTGGCGTTTTCATGATTTCGTATTTTTAGTGGCATTTCCATAATTTTACATTTTTAGGGTTTTCATTCATCAATTGCTTAAAAAAGAAACCCTAGTTTCTTTTTCTCTTCCCGTGGATTCCGAGTTACTCTTTCAGTTTTTAAAGTTTGAATCGATATCACATTTCGGTTCCAATCAAACTTTAGTTTAAAAAAAGTCCCTACAAATTGTTGAAGAAAAAGACTATATAAAATGGGCCACTAATGAATGATGGTTGAGAATGGAACTAATAATAATAATAATGACACTATAACTAACTTTGCTGAATTAGGTGCAGCCTACAGTAATCTACATTTTGTGGTCACACCCCCATCTTATATTATTCACTTCTTAAATAAAATGGTGCTTGTAATTAAAGTGTTACAGCTAAGTTTTTCTAAGGGCAGTACAAGATTAAAATCAATTCAAAAAGTGATTAATTTGCTTCCCTTTTATAAAAGAAAGAGTTCGTAAGGCTCATAATCGTGAAGTTACAGGTTTAAATCTCATGCTCATGGTTGGCTCCAAATTGTTGGTTTGCTTGCTCATATTAGTTCTGGTTAGGCTTGCTTCAAATCGATCAATAATGAAAGTTTTGGTTAGGGAAAGATTATGTGATATAACACTCTGCCTAGCTCGGTCGGTTGGATAGCCCAAAATATGGATCTTGAGATATTCTTGATCGAAATTAGAAATGAGATATAATTTAAGAATTATAAATTTACGTACTTTATTTGTCTTTTCTTTCTTTTAGTTATTGTGTGCAGATTTAATTTACGAACAAGATTAAGCAGCCTGATTGTGTTTTTCTAGAGTGAAGATGAGATACTTCATAAAGGTAAACCTTCTCAAAGAAGTTTCAATACGAACAGTAAGATGCAGTACAACGGGCAACATAGTACAACAAACGGGCAGGTGAAGTACGTGGCAGGTCAGACAAAATTGCAAATAGGGTAGGGGCATTAAGAACAAGCAGCCTGATTGTGTTTCTTTGGACAATCATTAAGCTATTTACACCGAATTTGGACAATCACCAAATAATAATTTCACCATAATCAATTTCCATGAGCTGGCTATAACTAGCAAATGTCGTTAAAAACACAATAATCAGAAAAGATTATGATCAGACAACGTACCTCATAGGCTCTCGGGTGCTCTTACAACCCCCACAATGGAATGTCTCACACTACATTCCCAAGTCGTTAGATTTTTCTACCTGCCAACTCAGTATTTAAGGACAACTAAAATATGCAGGTTTCAGAGGGTCGTCACAAAACATAATTCATTAACCAGCCTAAATACATTTTAATTAGTATAACATCTCTTATTGATATCAGACTCCCAACTTAACAAAGAGTCTAGTACAACGTAAGCCACATTCATAATACTTCACTAGTACTTTAGCAATTTAATTAGATCACTTCAATAATCATCATTTGGATCAATACCAAGTCTATGATCAATCAAGATTCTCACACGACGTGTACTTTACCCTTTTCCCGAAAAATAGAAAGAAGGCATGAAACAATGAACCTAAAGGGCATACAAGTCTCCAATGACAACACGAGTCCTCATATGGCTCAAACATATCATGTTTTTCCCAACTCTTGGCTAAAATTCAGTAAAGACATGCTTATATTACACAATTCATAACCTGACCAACATGAAACCAATACCAAAACAGCACAGCCAGTTAACATGGAGCATTTTCAGCAGTAAACAGTCTAGAAACCGCAGTATGTACACAACATACAGCCCAAAACCAATATGGACAATACCAAATTCAATATAAGCATCAACATTCAGCAAGTAAATGTCATAATCTGCCAACGAACGGCAACATACAGCATATGACAGCTCATAACCACTTGTAGCAGCACACTCAGTTTGAAAGAGACATGTTTCAGCACTTAAAACAACACGCTTTCATCATTTCAAGCAACAAGTAACAACACATGTTCAACTTGCTTCAAACATAACCACGGGAGACACACGAGACACATCAACATGGAGACCAATATACAAATCACACATAGATTTTCACAAGAACTCATAAGTCTTATTAGGCCTTTACAAGAATCAACTATTTCACTTAGGTCACTCCAAATGTGCAAGAAAACTAACTCTTACATACAAGGTTAATCTCATGGTTAAAACTTAAACATACCATGTGTGATTATTAATCTCTCTCTAAAAATGGAATCAACTAATTTCAGGATCTCCTTATAGTGTTCTTGGATCTTATTCTAATTCATTTATCATACTAATAATCATGTTCAACCACAAACACAACTACACCGAGTTCTCATGTTGCTCTTCTATCATACACTCGGTTGACAATTGATTCAACACATCAGGTTACTATCTTTCATATATCCTTACTAGGGCAGAATAGGATTACCTCAACTTAACTAGATGAAATCCAACACAATTCACATTATCTTTTGGGAAGTCCAGAATAGTGCATTCCACATAAGGTTCCTTCCTTTTTCTTTTTTTTTCCCCCCTTAGATAACTATTGTTGTCCTACAAGGCAATGCCCCCACATTTCATTAACTCATGGCATAAGTCATATAAATGTGAGTTTATCTCAACTACAAAAGTGACTTGATATGTGTATCACATGAGGCAATAGAACTCAATTAAGTACAACATTCTTTATGTTACTTATGCACGAATGAAATCACAGATTAGAGTGTGAAAATTTCATTTGAGACAACATTGTCATAATCATAACATAAATGCTAGCAAACATATCACGGGAATATAAATGCTAGAATTGAGATTATTAAAAGGTATGTCTACTTAATTTAGACAATGCTTTTATATTCAAACTTTGAAAACATGTGCCCAAGCCAATTTTAACATCAATCATGTTATACCTTTTTATAGCCAATACAAACTCAATTTGATTTAAACTTTTACTGGTGAATACCGTAAGGCTTTGGAACGACGAATTCCCTCGTTTTAGAAAGGAACCATTTTCAAGCGTGTCAAACAACGAAAAATGGAAAAATCAATTCCTGAAATCTAATTTTCCCTTGAACATATGAAGCCAAATAGAATTTTCTCAATCCATCAGAACTGTAGGAAAAAGATAGATCAAATCGCAACACATCAACAATCATTCAGATTGACGCTTACTAGATCCAAATGCTTGATCAACTCATATGAATCGGACTTACTATGACAAGATCCACTAACTGAAGCAATTATATCTCAAATAAATTAGGCAAATAATTAAGTCAAAAATTAGGTATCTCAACTAGATCAAAGTAAATCTACAGTTCCAAAGGCCAATGACTCACACATTATAAATAAATGCAAGATCTAAATCCCAAGATCTCAAATTTTGACATATCTAAGATAATGTCAAATGTACCATTAAGCGAGTTCTCCGATTGAGTTTTAAAGATCACTAGCTTAAATTAGGACTTCGCAAGCAACCCCTAGGAGGCTAAATACTCCTTTTCTTCCTCTTCAATTTCTCACCCATCAAAAGCACATCTGTACATCCCTTTCTCCATGTAACCTAAAAATCTCAAATGAGCACAAAATTCTCTCAATTTCATCTTCATATTTACATGGCTTCCCCATGACAACATTTCCCCCAATTTTTAAGATCTATAATCTATAAAACAAACTAATTAAAATCGTCTTTTAAATTGTTAGAAAAATATTTATATGAAATTGCAGTTAGTAACAGCTGCAATATCTGTAAAATAACTAGAAAATATAGCGAAAATTAGCAGTAAATCTAGAGAAAATCGCAGTGATAAATCGGCAAAGATGTAGCAGCGAAATTCAGCAAGAATACCTAAACTTAACAATCAAATGATACTGAGAAATATAGAGATTAATTAGAATGCCGAAGGAGAGAGTAAAATTAGAAAGATCTCACAAAAAGATGATATCAGGCCGTGGTAAATGCCACTGTCCTAAAAGACGATTTCGTCACTGCTCTGGTGCATACAGTCTAACTGGCGGCCGTCCTCCAGGATTAACGCGATCCGACTCTTAACGTGCATCCGTTAATTGCCGGGTACGAGTACCTTGGACTTTGCCCAAAATATGAAGAGATTGAGAATTGCGATTCAAATAGAATAGCGCTTTATGCCTTAATCAATCGGCCAGAAGTATACATAATCGATGACGATGCTTGAATGTGCCAAAATGTGCGATTTTGTCTTTTTATGAGCTACACAAACACTATAACTAACACCATAAGTAAACGTTTGTTTGTGTTGTGTGTTCGTAGAGAGAGTGGGGAAGAGATAGAAAGAGTCGAGAAGGAGAGCATTATTTTTCAGAAACGAAAACATAAACACACAAATTAAGAGAAAGGTGAAGTAGATGAATTCCTAGCTTCAAATTTTGTAATTGCTCTCACTGCAACAAGAGAGAGTATTATATATAGAAGTAATATTCACCAGCCCACCAAGAAAATATTGGGCAAGAAAATATTGGGCAAGAAATCTCAGTAACTGAATACTTGGAGTTACGAGGCTAAAATAATGGATAATAAATCCTAACAGCTATATCTTTAATTAATCATAAATCTCAACGGTCATAATCTTTATGAATTGTAACGGTAAAATAATGGATGTAATAAATTGCAACGGCTATATTGTTAATAAATTTTCAACGGTCACAATTTTAATGACCCTAAACGACTAATAACGGTAGATGATCGGTAAATAGGCATGGTTAGAATATTTTTCCATAACACTTAAGTTTAGCTTGTATCATTTTTCTAACAAAATCTTGAAGCCCTGACCTCTCAACTTAGTAGGAAAAATACTATATATAACTGTGACTTTTAAATAAAAGGTCATATTTTCAGAACTTTAAACCCATTTACTCACAAAAATACAATGAGATATTGGAAACAACACAACCAAAGAGGGCACCAACACGCCGTCACCAGATCCCATTAGAACTCCGAAGTTAAGAGTGTTTGGGCGAGAGTAGTATCAGAATGGATGACCTCCTGGGAAGTCCTTACCCTCAGGTTAGGGGCACTAGGAAACAGACTCTCTTCAGGTTAACACCCTAAAGGGGGAAGGCTGGACACATCCGCCCCCCTAGACTCTGCGTAGGCGGGAGCCCTCAGGCACTAGGTATGTTCCTTTATATTGGAAACAACACAGTAGTTTTAGACAAGATTGGAAGTTGAAAGAATAGACGTTACAGAGCGATTGGAGAATGATAAGATCCAAAAAAAAAAAAAACAAGGAAAGTATTTTAGCATTTAAAATGTCTCCAATCCCTTTGCAGTTCTAGTTTGACTTGCATGCAAAGTAGGACACAATGAAAAGGACTACACCATGGTTGTTACCTTTGACATCCATTAATTCTATTTAACATCCGTTTTGTATATTCTAATTTGTATATTACATTGTGACAACCGGCCGAGATAATAGGAGTCCGTTCAAAACTGTCTGATTGCTTTATTTCTTATTAGTAATTAATGTCATACCAAAGAGAGCACCAACACGCCGTCACCGGATCCCATTAGAACTCCGAAATTAAGCGTGCCTGGACGAGAGTAGTATCAGAATGGGTGACCTCTTGGGAAGTCCTCACCCTCAAGTTGGGGTATTGGGAAACAGCCTCTCTTTAGGTTAATACCCTGAAAGGAGAAGGCTGCGTACATCCGCCCCCCCGACCCTGCGTAGACGGGAGCCTTGGAGGGACTGGGTACGTTCCTATGTTCCTTACCTTGAATAATCTATTTTATATTGTAATACTACCTTATCTTTTGAGTCTTTTATGTTTTGTATATGCATATGCTTGTATAATGTGTCATATATAAGTCTTTTTTTTTTAAATAACTAGTAACTCTAAAAGAATATAAATTAGAACAAGAACTATACAAATCTCAAGTTTGAAGCCTAAAGTCTGAAATGTACACCATGCTCAAAGTCAAACATATTTTTTTTCGATAATTAGAAAAAAAAAATTCGATACAGAAGCTAGTGTAGCCATTGAAGCAACGCCCGAGAAAGCCTACAAAAGCGGGACAAAGAAACAAAAAAAAAAGAACTAGCTCCTAAAGCTAGAAGTAAAACACCCCAAGAATCTAGACGCCTACTCCCGTGCCAACTCCTGAAGTACTCAAAATCTTAAGCAATTTCTGCTTGAGCATACGTAGTTAAGTAGCTCCTAAAACCCAACATATATGAGTCTAACTATGAAGATGGTCCACAATTCTCTAATAAGAATGAAATATGGGATGCAAAATCCATTTAACTTACATTAGTTAGGAACTTTCTTTTGACCCTTTGTGTGGTGCTTGAATTCAACTCTCCTTTCTAGTGCTTAACACAATATAAAATCGTCATACCTTTTCAAACCGTTTCTTTTTCTTGATTGCTTACCATAATTCATAGGTATTATCCACCTTTTAACGAATGAACATATCTTTTAGATGACATCTTAGACTATAAAATTATTAATTTGACTTCATTTATCAATTTGATCTTCTTTTTTTTTTTTTTTTTTTTTTGATAGGTTGTTCCTTGTCATAGTATTAGAGTCCTATTAACCCAGATATCTTCAGTATACAAATCTTAGTAGCTCTACTCTCATTGTTCATAATGTTCATGTGCAAGATATGATCAGTCGGTATGCTATCTACTTTTTAGGCTCGATAGGAATTCTCTTGATGAAGCATGATCGAGTGTAAGCCATTCCTAATCCTTTATATATTAACTTAAGCTTTTGAATAGTTGATCTTTTAACTATTTCATGTGACTATTTTGTCGTTATTTTTCTCACTTGATTTTATCACCATTTCAAAATTATTGTTGGAAGTTCCATTAATAATCTTTATGGCGATGCCTATAAGATACAAATTACTTTTTCCCGTGTGTGACATGACGCTTCTAACATTTTTACCAACTTAACTTCTTGCATTAACATTATTTGAAAGCATAACTTGTGCACTTATAATTGTTGTTTATCACCACATGATCGAGATTTACCTAATAATTCTTCATGAGCGAAAAAGAATATGCATATAGATAATTTGGAGCCATTTCCAAAAATAGCACAAAAACAAAAAATATTTTCTAAACTAGTTTTTTTTTTAAAAATATTTTCCCAAATGACATCCATGTCATCATTTTTTTATTTTTTACTACATTTATATTTTTTAAATTTATAATATTTTATATATTATAATAAATAGATTAAACTTAATTATTTATTAAATTTTAAATAAAATTATTTATACACAAATTTAATCTAAATATTTAATAAATAATTTAATTTAATTTAATTTATTTATTGTGATTAAGAAAGTATTATAAATTAAAAAAATTATATATATATATATTAAAAATAAAATAAGAAAGTAAAAAAAAGTAAAACTAAAAAATAAAAAAGTTAAATGATGACATGGATGCCATTTGAAAAAATATTTTTAAAAAAAAGTTAGTTTAGAAAATATTTTTTATTTTTATACTATTTTAAAAAATGGCTCGATAATTTGTCCGGCAAATATGCTTCAATAGTAATTGAGAAATTAAATGACTGACATTTGTTTGCAATTATTAGAAATTGGCAGTACTATTTTTTATTTTGTTTAGTTGTCCTACTGATTTGTGTGTACATTAGATCAATTCTAACGTAAGTCCCATTTTTTGAGCCTTATTTTTATCACATCATAAAAATAGGACTCCACCCAAAAATAAAGGACTTTTTTTGCTAACTAGCATCTTTTCCAAAAAAAATTAGAAATTTGGCCTAGTTTGAAAAATATTTAGCGAATTTGTCCATTTTACTGTAGCAAAGTGGGTGCACGACGTACGGAACGTCATGCAGCAGTGTCGGAGCGGCACTGTTGCATGCCGTTCCATAAGGCGTGCAACAGTGCCAAATTTTCTTTTTTTTTTTTAAAGTTTTACCTCTTTAAAATATATTTTCAAAATTCATATACATTAGCTTTTGAGTTACATGTATATAATAAAATAATTCAAATAATAATGTACAAATGCGTAAACTCGTATTTTTTTGTTGGAAACGTCAACATCTCTTCATTTAAATGTGTCACTCATTTATATCCTCCTTATTAATATTATTATAATATTATAGTTTCTGTATAAGATAATTTAAATAATAATATACATATCACTATCTCCTCATTTAAATGTGTCCCTCATTTATATCTTCCTTATTAATAGTTCAAATAATAATATACATATACCTTTTAATTTAAAATGTATATGTATTTAGTGATTCAAATTATTAAAATTAAAAATTAAAATAATTTAACAACAACAACAATCCCAGTGCCAAAGACTCCCGCGAAAGCAGGGTCTGGGGAGGTTGGATGTACGCAGCCTTCCCCCTTTCGGGTGGAAGAGAGGCTGTTTCCGACGACCCCCAACCTGAATATCGTGTCGTCATGGGAGTAGGCATCCTGAAAGCATAAGCACGGACACATTAAATAGTACATGGCACATAATAAGCAAATAGTACAATTATGTGATTGAACCTAAGTAAATAAACCAGCCGATAAGTGAATCCCCTGGGATATTTTTATTTTAAAAATTAAAATAATTTAAATTAAAAAGAAATTGTATTAAATTTTTTTAATTTTAAAGAGGTAAAAAAAAAAAATTGACTGTTGCACACCGTATGCATGACATTCCGTACGTCGTGCACCCACTTCGCTACAGTAAAATAGGTCAATTCGCTAAATATTTTTCAAATTAGGCCAATTTTTTAAATTTTTTTTAGAAAATATGCTAGTTAGCAAAAAAAGTCAAAATAAAGCTTCTCTTCTCTAAAAGTGTCCCATTTTTATATTTTTTTAGTTATTTTAATAATTGATGATATTTATATTATTTTACCTTTTTTAAATATATGACAAAAATTATAAATTTTTGAGAACTATTTAAATCTTAAGAAGGATGTTATTGAGAAAATTGATTAAAATTATGAAAATTATAATTTATATTTTTGAAAAACAACTTATAATAAATAATTAGATAAGAAATTACTCAAATTTGATATATAAAAATCTGGTAAAGTTTTTAAAATATATTTTAAGATAAAATTTAATATTAATTAATTAAAAAATTAAATAAGTTACAAACTAGACAAATGTTAATAAAAACAAATGGAGCCCCAAAAAACCAACAGTGCCCCATTTTTGGGGCAGCGTGAGCCTTATTTGTGATATAGTGTCACTTAGATGCTTTTATATTTGATCGTTATTATCTAAGTATTTTGATATTTTAAGATATATAATAATATATTTTTAAGTTTAAAAGTTTTATTATTTAGATATTATTTTTCTAAAATTTGATAGATTTTTGTTTCAAAATGCTAAAATAAAACATAATTATGAGAATATATAATTATATTTTTAAGAACTTGTTGGTGCGTATACCAATTTGGATCCAACAAAACTTGATGATCATTTACCGAAAAATACTAGTATTATACATGATACAATATAGAGGTAGTTTACATACAAATTTATAGATTTTTTTTGTTGTAATTCATTGAATTTTTGATAAAACATTGGCTTGTCTTGTATATATATTATTATTGTAAAGTGCATTGCATTAGCTTCTTTTTTATAAAATTAATATGATTCTTGCAAAAATTTATAAAATTCCTATATATTATATCTAAGTGATAAAATATTCAAACCTCAAGAAACCTTATTATATCTAGTGAAACGTTGAAGTACCTAAGTGATAAATGGTCAAATCTTAAGATACCTAATTGATAATTTCTACAGTATTTAAATTCTTAGCTTCATATAAATAAATGACCTTATTATTTCATTTTTTTCCCTTATAGAAAAAATAAACCTACATTGTGTGTACAAGTATCTATGTGATTTTGTTATTATTATTTTATTTCCTCATTATTTATCAAAAAGAGAAGTTTTTGTACTTTTTTTTTCCTATATGGTTATTTTATTTTTTTAAATTAGTATTTAGTTGTAATATTTATTATATTCCTATAATACTATCAAGAAATATTATTGTATGTGCCAATAGAATATGTCATTTTTTTTTTTTTTACATTGGTAATGCAAGGAGGGGGGAAGCGGCTCCAGTGGGACTGAACTGTGATGACACTTCTTTTCCCTTCGAATTTCTAACCATAGGCCATGTCTATATTTATATCAATATGATATACACAACTCTCAACACCTCGGACTTCCAGGTGCTGAATTTCATATCAATCAGGATTTGACAGGGAAACAAAGTATGGGATGAATTCTTCTTGCAAAACTTTTTTTTTTTCCCTATGTGTAACCCCAACTAGGACTTCGTCTTCAAGAAAGCAAAAGAGTTGATACATCTCTCACAGTCAGGACCATCATAGCATGAGCCTAGTTGCTTATCAAACTCCCACGTTTGATGGGCTCGATGGAGGGTAAAGGAAGGCTCAATAGAGGGCTCATTACGACAGCGCATCGGACTGATGTATTATGAATTTCAACCTCGAAAACATACAAGGCTGACATATTTACAAAAAAAAAGGATCTAACCTAAATACTCGAGATCCATATGATTCAGACGCTAAAAAGATATTCATACTCCATGGCTCCCTAAAACTAGAGGACATGCTACCTCCATTATAATCAAATCGGTTAGAATATGAACGCAAATGCTTCTAAGATAGAAACATGTAGAAGCAGTCATGGGTTTTAATCAAGTTTCAAACAAGCCATGGATTTGCATGCATGACAAAGTAGAACCTAAACTCTTCTATGGCAGAAGCCTTTAAAGTAGCCATGTACCTATACCACGACCTCCAAAAACTAGAGGAGTCCACTATCAGTTACAAATTCAACCATTTACAAGCATGGCAAAGTAAATTAAAATAGACGCTAAGGGCTTCTAAGGTAAAGATTTCTAAAAGCAGCCATGGATCTTCAATCGAGCTTCAAAATCACAGCACCAGATGAAAAAGAATGGTAGTTAACAATGATAGCATTAGAGTTTCTTAGATCAAAAAAGGCCCTTTTTAACCTAAGAAACCGATCCGTGCCCAAGGCTCCATAGGCCACCATCACTGTCCAACCTATTTATATTCCACTGCTAAGGCAAGCCTAAAGAAAAACAATCCAGGTCATCCACGAAGCGACATGCAACACCTTTATTGAGGCAACGGAAAGACAAACATTCCCAGCAACAAGCCAACAACGCTGACATGCATATCGAGCCAAACAACTTAAAGAAATTCCAAAGCAGGGCATATGAATAAAGTCAATTTGATTACTGTCAGAGTAAAATTATAATTTTTAAGATAATATTATAATTTTTATTATTTATAAGTCATACTATTATTTTAATAATAATAACTTTTATTATGACAGTAATACCTCCTAATTTTTATCCTTACAAAAATAATAATGTTGAAGGAAGCAAGGGCACAAGACAAGTCCATGTTGGAAATCTTAGTGTCAAAATAATAATAATAATAATAAAAGAAAAAAGCAAGAAGAAATTGGTGGGACCCCGGAAAAAAAAAAAATACTTTTCAGATACGGAAGAGGATTTGTGGGACCCAGTTGCATTATGTCACTTTCCCAATTTCCCAGGCTTGCCATGCCTCTCCTCCTTAGTTAGTTAAATACAGTACGAGAATTAATCAGAGTTTAAGCATATATTAAATCATATTAAGGTCTAAATGAAATCATATATTAAAATTTTATAAGATAACAAATTTTAAAGTAAGTTTTTATATATAAAGCCAAATAATACATAATCACATTAAGGTCTCGTTTGACATCAAGAAAGTAGATGCGGGAAGTAGAAATTCCTGGAAAGTGTAAATATTGGCTCTTGTTTGGTATACACAAAATAGAAAGAATGGAGAAAGTAAAAATTGCTTAGCTTATAGTGCGGAGTGTTGGCCAGTCAAACCGCATCATACTTAAAAGTTGAAGAAGACGGAGATGAAGATGTTGCGGTGGATGTGTGGACAGACAAGGATGGATAAGATCAGAAATGATGTTGTAAGAAACAAATTGGCATGGCCTCAATTGAGGATAAGTTAAGGGAGCAACGTCTACAGTGGTTTGGACATGTTAGGAGGAGACCAACCACTACCTCTGTCAGGAGAAGTGAACAACTTCATATTACAAGCGAAGGAGAAGAAGTGGCAGGACAAAGAAGAGTTGGATGGAGACGATTCGACATATAACCTCACCCATCTTAACATAAATGAAGAGATGGCCCCAGATAGATCAGTGTGGAGGGTTAGCATAGGTGTAACTGATATTGCAGTTTAGGAGAGAGGAGCACAACTAGATCATACTAGCACCCATAGACTTATATGTATTCCTATTTGACTTTATTTGCTATTGTTGTGTGTTGATTGTTTGTTACTCTGTTACTAGGTTGCTTTATTGATATCGCTGCTTCATGCTTTATGCTTTAAGCTTTACGATTTATGCTTTCTATCTATATACTATTATTTTTATACTTTCCAGGTTGGGGGTTCTTGGACATAGCCTCTTTTTAGGGTAGCACCCGAAAGTGGTAAGACTGTATACATCCCCCTCCCCCCGACCCTGCATATGTAGGAACCCTCAAGGCATTGGGTTTGTTGGTGGTGGTGGTGGACATTCACATTGGTAGATTGTATGCCGTAATAATAAGTGGCCAACAAGAATAAAATGGGGCCACATTGATCAAATGAATTGTATCCATTTGTACAAGCACAAATCTCACATTATGGACCTCTGAGGTAAACTACAAACGGCTACAATTTGAGTGCTTTTGGGTTTCAAGAATGAGTAGGATTTGTCATCACTCAATATACAGCTTGGTTTTCAACATGCCATCTCATTCGTGGCAGTGTAAGGAGTCATAAAAAGCCTTCGTAACCTTGATGCCACGGAAAAACTCCGTTTTATTAAGGAATTAACATTGGCTGTTTTGCACCAAGGTTCATTTTCTTATACTGAGAACGACCATATAATGCATGAGTGCAACTATTAATTTTTATTATATTAAATCATGCAACTGTTTATACAAGCATCAGTTTTTTCACACCCAAGATCATGATAAGAAAACCATGCCTTCGTCTTATTAATTTTAATGTCAAATGTTCACCTAACGGTAGCCCTATTTTAAGAATCGAATAAATTATGTTATAACACGCTTACCCATGTTGAACTCTGGATTCCAATTCAACAATTGAGAGAGAGATAAAAATATAGTGCATATAGAGCATCCTTACCACATGTGGTTATGAACAAGAAGTAATGTAAAAAATTTTGGAGCATCACGATTCAACATATTACTGCTCTGAGCTGGACGTATCATAATTTGAAATTTGTCCAAAAGAGCCATACTAAGGTCCCGTGATATCAATTTCCATAGGATACCAAAGAGGGCACCAACACGCCGTCACTGGATCCCATTAGAACTTCGAAGTTAAGCATGCTTGGGCAAGAGTAGTATCAGGATGCGTGACCTCCTGAGAAGTCTTCACCCTCAGGTTGGGGGCACTGGGAAACAGCTTCTCTTCAGGTTAACACTCTGAAGGGGGAAGGCTGCGTACATCCGCCCCCTCAGACCCTGCGTAGGCGGGAGCCCTTGAGGCACTGGATATGTTCCTTTAGTAATAGTTAATATTGTTTATTGTAATATAAGACCGCTCATTTCAGAATAATATTTTAGGGCCAACAGAATATAAGTATATTATTTCACCATATGTTGTCGATAGTGTGTAATCATTCTTAAATCCTTTGTTCCAAATTATGATAGAGAACAATGCTAAAACTACCGAAATAGATTCTTTTTGCATTTTTCGCACAACCATCTAAGTTCCCATCTTTTGGTACCATTAGGATAAAAATAAGAAAACTTAGAAAATTATTCAACCTGTCTAGAAAATTCAGCATATACATATCTGTTGCCTAACTGACGAAAATCCAAAATAATCAATCGTTAATAAGGGTGGATCTTCTAGTGCTGATCGTTCCCGATCAGTGGGCAGAATCTATAGAGCGCTTTTGGGGATTGCTCTACACACAAAGTTCCCATGAAATTTCTTCTTCTCCACTCTCATACTTTCTCTCGAAACCAATTTTCTTTTCCTTATTGAGCAAATTAAAGCATGCTTCAATCTATCTCCCTAAGGTACACTACTGAGGCAGACGCCGTGCGAACCCTTGGAATCAGAATACCATCGATCCCTTTGCATCGATGCAAGGATAATGTTGATGTTGTTGATGTTGATCACTTCTTTCTACTCTTTGTATTCTCCATTGATTTCACTGTTAATCTTAATCATTCTCGAGGTCTTTCTACCTAACCTCGAGACAACCTAGTTCCAACTCGAGTTAGCCTTTCATTTTAAAATCTTATTTAATTGCTCATTAACGTTTTTTGTTTTCCAAACAATATCATCATCCCCTAATCCCCAACTCGTCCTATGTAGGAATCCTAGCATCACCCACATTCATAATACAAGTTACACTCGCCATTGGCGTGGTCGTGATGTGTCTCGTAAGCGGGGGTAAAATGATGAAACATAACTAGCATAGTTAGGAAAGAGGGGGCATATGCAAAACCTGTAAAAAAGGAGATTTGTGGCACAGTGTATGTCTCTGAAGTTAGTACAGAAACAAAAACAAACGCTGGGCTCGAGATCACGGCCTGACATGCATTTGCATTCGCTCGGCTCCAGCCCTCCTCTTCTTGGGACTCTCCCCTGTTCTTTTCATCAGTTTTAGATAACATAATCATTTCTCCCCCCAGTCAACTTTTTATGTTTTTATGTAATGACAAAATTATTATTATATAGTTTTTAATATGATTTTATAATATCTATTATTATAAATTATATTATTACTCTGATAATAATAATTTTTACACTGGTAATAGCAAGTCTTAATTTTATTGGCTTATAATATAAAAGGTCTTTTTTTTAAAATTGAAAATCACCTTACATTTACGTTCGTTTTCAAGAAACCACGTAGATGTTTTAATTTTTTAAAGTCACATATAAATTCTCCAAAATTTTACCTTAAAGCACGAGTTATTGAATTTAAAGCTTGTTTTCCCTGTCTCAAGAATGTTTATACCAGCTTACCATCTTAAAAAAGAATTTAGATTTAATGATAAACCAAATTTCTGTTCAGATCTTTTGGGTTATAAGTTAGGTCTGGTTTAGGTCTCAGATCAACACAATCAAGTTAAATTTGGGTCGGGTCATTTTAAATTTTGGGTTAACTCGGATTGGGTCATTTTGGGGTGCTGGATCCTAGGTCAGGGTCAGAACGCGGGTGAAACGGTTCAGATC
Organism: Simmondsia chinensis; assembly: GCA_018398585.1. Classification (NCBI taxonomy): domain Eukaryota; kingdom Viridiplantae; phylum Streptophyta; class Magnoliopsida; order Caryophyllales; family Simmondsiaceae; genus Simmondsia; species Simmondsia chinensis. The sequence continues at coordinate 34,175,978 of JAGTTD010000009.1, read as the reverse complement.
ACATTTCGACAGGGCTAGTTAGAAGCCCTACCTCTTTAGTAGTAAAACGCTACTAAACTGCCTATTTCGCCAACTGGTCGTGTACAATATGTCACTGAAAATTGATTCAAGCCTCATATATTGCCCGGTAAGTGGATCTACGAGTTTTAGATTTGTGTTAGGGTGTATGGCTACTTCGCTAAGTGGTGATGTTTTTGATGGTCCATTGAGGTATGAGAGTTTTTGCTTGAAAATAATCTTCGAGTTTTGATGCAAATGCTGATGAGCGAGAATAGGATAAATCTAAGCTGTGCTAGGTTGGGGATTCCCATTAGAACTCGAAGTTAAACGTGCTTGGGCGAGAGTAATACCAAGATGGATAACCTCCTAGGAAGTCGTCGTGTTGCACTCGGAAATAACCTACCCGTAAGGAGGAAGGCTGCATACATCCACTTCCATCAGACCCTCTTTAGGCAGGAGCTCTTGGGACGCTGAAAATGTTTCTTAAGCTGTGATGGTGGGTTATGACCTTTCAGTTGGTATTGTCCATATCTTAATAAGTTTGATCCTTTTCTAGAAGTCGAAGTAGAAAGGTGGTTGTGTCTTGTAATGCCAATAAGGATGCAAGGATGATGAACTTACCGTTTGGTGGATAGGTGGTCAAGTTTTTGCTCTAGTATTTGGTTGCGCCAAGGAGTAGTGATTGTGATTGTTAGGAGGGCTCAGGGCAGTGTTTAGAGGCGTCACGATGTAGTAGGTGTCTGAAATATGGTGTTCTATCCATTCCCCGCATGTCATCGGAGTCTAGTAGTGTTGTGATGCGGTACGTGTATAAAACATGGTGTTCTCTCGGTTCCCATGGGTCATTGGATTTTTCTCTTGTTTGATGCTTCAACAAAAGGGATTCACAGGGTTAATTCACTTATCACGTCTCTTTAACAATAAATTTGTAAGAGGAAGTTACTAGTATTTGTTGGTCCTTTCAATAATAATTTTTTTATTTACTTATTGAAAAAATTCAAATAATTAAAATTGAATAAATCATCTTTAGGAATTAATATGCTCATGAAATTTATTAAAAAAAAAAAAAAAGCTCATCTTTTAGTCAAATGCAATTAGTGACTTAATTAATTGTGAAATAGTAGAGCGGGGACTAATTAGAATTGAATGTGTGTGTGCTATACCTAATAGAGTTGTGATTGAACACACAAATTTCAAAGGGCATTAACATATATTATTTTTGCTAACGAGGAACCTGATTATTCGATACACAATACATGAGTCAATTAAGTTAAGGATTCCTCAGGAAGAGGTTCAAGGGACGAATTAAACTCAAGACCTTTTGGCCTAAACTTATTAAGAAGGTACCTTTAGGATCATGCTTTCATGTCAAGACATCATCAACTATAGGAGATAGAGTAGCTTCTTGAAGGTCGAGATTTAGGGCAGTTCTGATTTCGACTTCCCAATCAAACAACTCACGACGCCAACCCAAATTCCAGTGCCAAGTAATTCTACCTGATACCAGTCAAAATAGGATAAAAGGAACTAATATAAACATAATATAGAACAATATAGTATTTTCTAATAGTTTCTAGTATTCTCTGTTATTTAGTATAAATAAGTTTGATTAGTTAGGGCAAGAGTATGTTGAGATTTGTGATGTTTAGCTCTCTTCCTCCCCCTTATATATAAATCTTAGTCAAATACAATACAATACATAAATGAATCTGAATATTGAAGTGTTGATGTGAGTGTGAGCTTGATCGGATTTGATTCGTAACACTATCCCAAAAACCCATATGCTCTATAGTAGCAAGTTGTGTGAAAATGTAGAATAGCCTCGGATATTTATTTGCAACAATATTTCACCTATGTTATCTAGGTTTTTAAACCCGATTCTTGAGTTTCTGCTTTCTATCCTATTATTTCTATATATATATATATATATATATACACACATATATATATGTATTTTGATAGGGTCTTTTTCCCTTTTTCCGTAATGCATTATTTTTTTCTTGTATTTTATACGGTTTTTTATTTTATCTTTTGAACTTTATTCTTTTATAGTTTTTGGGGTATATATATACATATATATATATTTTTGCCTATTCTAGTAGCTATTTTATTTTTTTCAATTTTCTTTGGTACAACAACAACAACAACAACCCAGTGCCACCAAGGGCTTCCGCCAAAAGCAGGGTCTGGGGAGAGTAGATGTACGCAGCCTTCCCCCTTCAGAGGGCTACCCTAAAGAGAGACTGTTTCCTAGGACCCCCAGCCTAAGATGATGGTCTTGTATCCATCAGTCAAAAGACCTGACAAATAACAGAAGCATAACTATGGCAAACATCAAAAAAAAAAAAAAAAGGGTAGATGAGAAAAGGAAAGAGAACGAGAGAGAGAATGAGATAGGGATAGAAAGATAGAAAGGGATAGAAAGATAGAGATAAAGACTACCCTACTCTAACCGGGTCATCTAATACCCCAATGCTAGCCGTCCATTGGGCCCTATCTAAGGCCATCTCCTCCCAAAGGTTTAGATGGGTGAGGTCTTGTCGGATCGTCTCAAGCCATCTTTTCTTCGGTCTGCCTTTGCCTCTTCTGCCTAATGTAGTAATAGGCTGTTCGCATCTTCTGACTGGAGCTCCTTCCGATCTCCTTCTGACATGTCCGAACCACCTCAAACGTTGCTCCCTCAATTTATCTTCAATTTTCTTTGGTATTATCCTATATACTCTTAATTATAAATGTATTTGCAAGGTTTTTTTATTTTTATTTTTAAGCATCGTTTAGAATTTAGAAAATTTGAAGAAAAGAAAAATGCAAGAAAAAAAAGTTGAAGGGAAAGAAAATAAAGAAAAATCTTTTTTTCCAAATGAAAGTCAAGAAAAAACAAGGAACAAAAATATGTTTTCAAGATCAAAATTTTTTTCCTTTGTTTGGTTGATAGAAAGTGAAATGAAAAAAATAATTATTATTTAACTTAATAAGCTATATTGTCTTTATATCGTTTAAGCCGTGTGATTTTTTTGGTGACCGTTCATGATATTGTTTCATTGAGAATCTATTATTTATGCACCATAAGTTTAATTATCACCTATGTTGAAAAAACTTATTCAGGTACACGAGTTTAAAATATTTTTAAAATATATGAATATTTTTGCAATATATTAAATATTTTTTTAAATATATGAACATTTTTCAAATATTTTTTTAAAAATTGGATAGTTTATTAATATTTAAAATCTTATTAAGGATTTAAATATTTTTTAAAATTTGAAGATATTATAAATTTTAAAATTAGTATAAATATAAGGGAATTTATTATTTAGATGCCCTAAGATTTGTATCACTTAAGTATCATGACATTTTAGTGCATACAATAAGGTACCTTAGCTTTCAAAATTTTATCATTTAAGTACCCTACGCCGAAATGTTGATGTAGCACATGATTACAACAACACGTACAAGTTATATCAATGTTATCAATAAAAATCTAGCAGATTGTGAAAAAAAAAGTTTATTGAACTATGACGAAATATATCTATATATTAGTGAAATAATATGTCATATTAGCATTTTACAACAAAAATTTAGACCTTATTGATTAAACATGAAGCTGAAATCAAGTCTAATATATAGGGGGTACATAAGGGGTGGACCAAGATTCATTTTTTCCCCCCATTTTTCTCTCCATTTCAAGAGGAAAATTGTTTTTCTTAAATTCTATTGTAAAGTTTTACAATTTTTCATTGGATTTTCTTTCTTCATATTTTTCATGTATTCCAAATACGTGATAATCACTTTTCTCCAAATATTTTTACTTTGTCAATATTTTCTCCATTCCAAACAGATGTATTATATTTTCTTGAATTCTATCTTTTACTTGTTGTAGATTTTCTAGGTTTTTTTTTTTATCTTTTATATATATATATTTTTGTTAAGTAGCAAAGGGAAATTCGAGATATAAAAGTGTTATGAACTTAGTTCATAACAAGGGCTTAGAGAATTATAGACTGAGATAGAGTGTTAATCACAAAGGATTGCAAGATTCTTTTCATTGGATAAACCTTTCTCTACACAACACAATGCTTTATATACAAGTCTTGCTCTAGCCAAAGCTCTAACTACTTTTCCCGCCAATTCTAACTAACATGAAACTACTAACAATCTTGACAATACTCCCTACCATAGAAGGGATTCTTGCCTCAAGAATCAAAATTGGGAAATTGACTTTTCATGATATGGTAATCTTCCCATGTAGCCTCATCCGGGCTGAGGTTTGACCAGTGTATCAGGACCTGAGTTGCTGCCTTATTATTTCTGGGAACAATCCTTCTTGCAAGGATGGCAATCGGTTCAGCTAAGATCTGTCCTGACTTTGATGCAATTGGAGGTTGTATCTGTGGCACAACCTCATCTCCAATCTTCTTCTTTAGTATTGATACGTGGAAGATCGGATGGAGACTGCAACTAGGAGGTAAAGCCAATCGATAAGCTACATGTCCCACCCTCTCCACTACTTTGTATGGTCCATAGTATCGAGCTGTCAGCTTGACATTAGATCTGACTGCCAAGGAAGACTGTCTATGAGGCTGGATTTTAATATCCCTTTCTATGCTATTCCTATCAGCGTGGTATTTCATACTTGATTGAGCTAACACAAGTTGATCCTTCAGCTGTCTGTTGATGTTAGCTCTAGTCTCAATGATATTTTGAACATCAGCAATTGGAGAGTAACAGTCAACCTGCAACATAGGACTTGGTGGATGGTAGCCATATAACGCAAAGAATGGTGTGGTGTTCAAGGCTGTATGATGGTTGGTATTGTACTAGAATTCTGCTAGGGACAAATGCTTGTGCCACTGCTGAGGATTCCGGAAGGTCATGCTTCGCAAATACTACTCTAAACATTGGTTGAGCCTTTCAGTTTGGCCATCCGATTGAGGCTGATAGGCTAAAATGAATTTGAGAGAGGTGTCCAACAACTTGAACAATTCTTGCCAGAAGATGCTTGTAAACAATTTATCTCTATCTGATACAATAGATTGAGGAAGTCCATGGAGTTTGTAAATTGAATCAAGGAAATGATGAGCTAACTGTAATGCGGACACAGGGTGTTTAAGTGCAAAGAAGTGTCCATACTTGGTGAATCTATCAATGACAACCCAAATCATGTCTTTACCATCGGACTAGGTAGACCTTCCACAAAGTCCATGTTGATGCGAGCCCACGCCTAATCTGGAATGGGGAGAGGATTCAGCCGCCCTGGATAAGAACAATGTTCACTTTTCGTTCTTTGGCATACATCACACCTTTGTGCCCAGCCTGTGATATCTTGTTTCAGGTTAGGCCAATAAAACCATTGCTTCATCCTCTTGTATGTTCCCAATATCCCTAAATGTCCCCCTAGGGAGGAAGAGTGGAAAGCCACAAAAAGTTGATGTCACAAGTTAGTAGCACTGCTAATGTAAATCTTTCCTTTTACTCGCAGTATCCCACTTCGAAGAGTTACATCTGTTACTAAGGTAGGTTAACGGACAAGGCTTGTACCAAGACTTGAGCCTTGGGTTCTGCTACATAGGAGTCGTGAATGTCTGTCATCCACACTGGCTGTACAACAGAAATGGCTTGTAAACACGCAGCAGGGCCCTCCTTTAACTACCTTGATAATGCATCAGTGACTTTAATATCCTTTCCCTTTCTATATTGAATTGAGTAGTCTAACCAAATCATCTTGAGCAGTCCCTTCTTTTGAACTCTAGTTGTTATTCATTGCTCCAACAAGTATTTGAGACTCTCATGATCTGTTTTGATTACAAAATGGTGTCCCTCCATGTAATGTCTCCATTTTTGAACGGCCATGAGTATTGCTAAATACTCCTTCTCGTATATGGACAGCCCCTAGTTTTTTAAGCTGAGACCTTTACTTAAATAAACAATAGGTCGTTCTGCTTGCATTAAAACTGCCCCAACTCCTTTGTCACACGCATTTGTATCTAAAATGAACACTTGAGAGAAATTGGGAACTGCAAGAACAGGAGCAGTACTCAATGCTCTCTTGAGTCAGTCGAATGCTTCCTGGGCCTCCATGGACCATTGAAAGGCATCCTTTTTAAGAAACTAAGTGAGTGGTTTGGCAATGACACCATACCCGCAAATAAACTTCCTATAATACCCTGACAAGCCAAGAAACCACGTAAAGCCTTAATAGTTTTAGGAATTGGCCAATCCATCATTGCCTTTACCTTAGAAGCATCAGTAGCAACCCCTTCCTTAGTTACCACATGACCTAAGTATTCTATCTGAGGTTGCGCAAAGGAACATTTGGACAATTTGGCAAACAATTTATGGGTTCTTAAGGTCTCAAATATGGTTTGAAGGTGAATAAGTTGTTGCTTCATTGATAAGCTGTATATTAATATGTCATCAAAGAATACTAGGACAAATTTTCTGAAGTAAGGTTTGAAGATTGTATTCATGAGAGCTTGGAATGTGGCGGGGGCATTAGTTAAACCAAAAGGCATGACTATGAATTCAAAATGCCCATGGTGAGTACGAAATGCAGTTTTGGGGATATCCTTTTCTTTGACCCTGATTTGATGATAACCTTGTCTCAAATCAAGTTTGGAATAGATAGTAGAGCCATATAGCTCATCTAGAAGGTCATCAATAATGGGAATTGAAAATTTGTCTTTGATTGTTAAGGCATTCAATTGGCAATAGTCTATGCATATTCTTGATGTGCCATCCTTCTTTTTTACAAGAATGACAGGTGAAGCATATGGCCTGTGGCTTGGCCTTATGAATTTGGCATCTAATAGCTCATCAATCTGCTTTTCTAATTCGTTCGTTTGGGCATGGGGGTATTTATAAGGTCTGATGTCAATAGGGGTAGCATTAGGTTTAAGAGTAATAACATGATCTAAGGTTCTTTTTGGGGGTAAGCAAGAGGGCAACTCAAATATATCCTTATAATCATGTAGTAATCTAAGCAAGATAGGGTCAGAATCTACCGGAGGCTTCCTCAGTTCAGCAGTGATCGAATGCAAATGCCCAATCCACTGGATGCTTCCCTTCCTCAATGCAGAAGCTAATGCTTTGCAACTCATAGAACGCAATGCTCCTTGTTCCTTTACTCCCTGTAATGTAATGGTGTTTCCCATCCTCTCAAAGGATAAGGTCAGCGAGGTGAAATCAAATATAATGGGGCTGATGGTCTTCATCCAATCCACCCCTAAAACCATATCACAACCCCCAAGTCTCAACACCCTAAAATCATACACAAACTGATTTCCCTACATTTCCTAGCCAAATTGCTTGCACTTGGTCAGTGTTAACATGGTGTTCCCATCGGCCATTGTGACAGTGAGGGGTACTGCTTGTACCAGTTCTTGACCCACTCTTTTAACCACCTTTGGGTCCACAAAGCTGTGGGTGCTTCCACTACCTATCAAGACTAGCAAGGAGGTGCACTTAGCCTTTCCTTCTATGCGAATTGTGTTAGGGGAACCACCCCCAGTAAGGGCATGTACTGAAATCTCCACATCCTCTTCTATTGCTTCAACCATTGCTTCATTCAATGTCTCTACTCCCACATTATCACCTTCTTATTCTTCTTGTTCTATGCCTGAGACTGACATAAGATGCTTGGGGTTGCATTTGTGCCCAAAATGATACTTCTGATTACATTTAAAACACAATTTCAAAGCCTTCTTTGCGTCTGTGCTTAAGTTCTTGGTGTTACCAGCCATATTTTCATATGTTGACCCCACTATTGCCTTACCCTTGGACTGATGATTACTGAGGGCATCAACTGAAGACTCAAACAGCTTAGCCTTGGAATAGGCTTTGGATAGGGAAGGAGGGTTTAGGACCTTTACAAGGTTCTTAATCTTGGGTTGTAGACCGCTAATGAAACTTGATACATAATAAGCTTCCTTTGCACTTGGGTTATGTACCATCATAAGGGCCTTCAAACATTCAAATTGGGTCATATATTCCTTTAAAGAGCCTGACTATGTCAATTTGTTGAACTGATCAACTATATCACCTTGCTCATTATCCTCATATCTATCACAAAGTTCTTCTACAAATTCTTCCCACCCAAGGTCTGGATTGCTGGTTATAAGGCTGTTAAACCAGATCTCATAGTCCCATTGCAAGTACATAGCTACCCACTCCACTTTTTCCTGCTATGGAGCTCCATAAAATTTGAAAAATCTTTCACATCTTCAAGCCCATGACTGGGGATGTCCCCATTGAAGCAGGTTATTTCTACCTTGGGTTGTCTGTTACTCGAAGCTTTATTTGATCTTGTACCCTCAGGTCCTCTATCCTTCTCCTGAATCTTGGAAGGCTGGGTCAAGGAATCAGGAGGTCTCATTGTAGGTTTCACAGGTGCGATCTCAAAACGATTCAGCCTTTCTTGCACGACTTCCATTTGTTGATGCATCTTTTCTTGGCCGATTGCTAATCTCTCTAGGGACTGGTTCAGATTCCCAATTGCATTGATCAGTTCTTGGACCTGTTGTTCCAATTGATCCCTCGGCTGTGGATCCTCCCCACTTGCGTTGGTAGCCATGGCAGACTTCTTCTTCGCCAGTTTGGAAGCTAGATATCAGTGCTAAGATAGTTGCTCAGATACCAATTTGTTATGAACTTAGTTCATAACAAGGGTTTAGAGAATTATAGACTGAGATAGAGTGTTAATCACAAAGGATTGCAAGATTCTTTTCATTGGATAAACCTTTCTCTACACAACACAATGCTTTATATACAAGTCTTGCTCTAGCCAAAGCTCTAACTACTTTTCCCGCCAATTCTAACTAACATGAAACTACTAACAATCTTGACAAAAAGTTAGCATGTCACAGAGAGAGACTCAAGACACGCACATACATAGTGCAGGGAAAGGGAACATAACAAGAAAAGCCTAAAGAATTCAAAGATATCGATTCAATACACCCAGGGGCATAATTCACAGTAGCCCACACCAAATATTCTATACCCCAGCTCACCTGTACATCCCAAAACATTGAATACATGTCAAAGCACATACATACCAAAAATAGTACCTAGGGGAAAAATTAAATAGACGTACACAAAACCAGCAAAAGAGAAGCAGCAACAGAGGATTGCAAGCAACCCGCTCAAAAAGCAAGACAGTCGAGGCGGAGATGTAGAAAAACCTCACCACAAAAGATGGGTCCGATAGCCTATCCAATTCTTCACACACATAACAGTACTTGCAATATCGTCCATCGAGTATGGGAGCTCCCTACACCATACCCTTTTTGCAGTAATTAGAGAGATAAGTCATAGTCCAAAACCGACGCACTACTGAAGCAGAGCCCCAAAAAACCCACTTGAGCGGGAAAAAACTATAACAATAATAGAAATAAACTCCCAAAACAACTAGAACACTTAGATGCCTACCATCATGCCTACTCCTAAAATACAGAAACACGCCCCAACACACTTACATGCCTATTCCAAACCAACTTCTAAGATATAAAAGGATAAATGGATCACACCTATACCAACTATGTAAAACACAAAAAGTCAACTAAAAGACATTTCTTGGCGTAAACCTCTGAATATGATAAGAGCACCAATGGTATGATAGGCCCCTAAAGTTACTTGGGAGACCATAAAGTAGGGGTGTAATTGAGTCAAGTCGAGCCAAGTATCTAAATATTTGACTTGAACTCGATTAACTACTCAGATACTCCAACTCGTACTCGAACTCGATTCAAGTAGCAAATTTTGCTCGAATTCAAACTCGATTAACTATTCGGATACTCGACTTGACTTGAGTACTCGTTTATTGTGCATACGAACATTCAACAAATTAGCTCCATCATAATATTATTCCATACACTTGAACATTAGTAATACTTAATTGAATACTCAATTATTGCCCACACTATATCTTAGCATAACCATAAATCACCAATATATTAATAGCAAATATGCTTCAAAACTTAAGTTTCAAAAAGTACAAGCAACCAAATACAAGATTATTTCACTCCACCGTAAATATAAAATGTCATCTTTTACACAAACTTCAACCTTCCTTTTTTCGTTCTACTATTAATGTCACAAACAATCCATTTCAAAAGAAAATAATACATAAGAATTAAGTCATAAGAGTAAAGTATCGAGTAGAGTAGTTCACCACTCGACTCGTACTCGGGTTAATTCGAGTTCGAGTCGAGTTTTATTCGAACTATTCACAAGCTATTCGTGAGCGGCTCAGATCATTTACGTCACTACCTCAAAGTAGACCCTATCAATCTGAGATACATCTCTTATCAAGTACAGATAGGGGACATAGTACGGGTTGACTGCTTCTTGTGATGTTTCTTCTTCTTACGGATAGCCCCACTGCGGACATCACCTTCAAGAGAGTAAAAGAGATGATGCATCACCATCTAGACCATCATAACTTATGCCCAATTTCTTTTCAAGTTCCCAAGCTTGTCGAGCCCTATATCTTACGGATCAAAGGAAGAACCCGTTTTTGTTCCAATTGCAACAATCGTTTTCTTTTTCCTTGATTGTGCATCTATAGTGCCACCATTACTCCTTTAAAGCCCTTTAGGCTTATCATGATTCTTCCCCGTTTCTATAAGAGTCGAGAATTTATTCACCTTCAATAATGATTCCACTGCCAATTACCCATTTTCTTTCCATCTGAGACCTGCTATTGTTCCAGTTATAACAACAACAACAACAGTCCCAGTGCCTCGCGGATTGTTCCAGTTATAGTATCCTTTTTTCTTGTCCTTGCTCATGCGCCTACAATCCCACAATTGATAGCGCAGAAAGTTTGGATGATATCTTGCTCATGACCATCAAACGATAATCCAAGACTCTTCCTGCCTTCCAGGTATGTTTAGCCCTATGAACTTCGCTTATAGAATGATGGGTGTTTAGGGGATATCACCGAATAATTTTTTTGCATTTTTATTTTAGGTATCTTTAGGTCTTGGTTTTTTTTTTTTTTTTTGAACATTTTAGTAATTTTTTTTTCTTTTTTAGTATATTTCTTGTGAAGCTACTTCGGATTTGAGAGAAGGGAAAGAGGGGAGGTAATTGTAACAGTAATAAATAGTTAGATTCTTACTTTTGCTAGCACACATTTGCAAATTGTGCCCAATTGATTTTGCCATGTATAGGTCCATTAAATTCACCAAAGTATTTATTCCAGGCTTTACAATGAGCAAAAACCAAAAAAAAGGGGCAAAACGAAATAGAAAGATCAAACATCTGTTCACTGATTCGGTTCATGATGAACCTACGTCCACAACTTGGCATCTTCAAAAGAGTAAACCCACTATCAGTATCAATTGTGTTATAACCTATATCGACTGGTAATAAGACCTCAACCCTAAGCTTATAGGTGCCTTTACAAATCTTACAAGAGAGACAATTGGTACAAACACTCCCAACCGAAAACGGGTTTCAAGGAGTAGATCATTATTTTTACATGGAAGAAAAATTCTCGGAGAAACACGTTGAATCCCAGATGGGTAGGGATGAGCATATAAACTAGGAGAACAAAAATTACGCAATGACAAATGTTTCTCTCTTGTACATCTCTGAATACAAATGCTCAAACATTTCATCCCAACATTGTCGTTTCAAGTTTGTTATTACAATTAAACTATAAAGCTTAATTAATATGGTAGATTCACTAATTTTATGAGATCATAATTCAACAATTCTTCACCATATTCTCAAGAAATTAGCGTATAATTACAAACAAGTGTAAACATTAACCACAATAAAATATTTCAAAACATCAAAATATATCAATTACCTCAGAAACCAAAAGCAATTTCCGTGGAACATAGTAGATTTTGTTTTTACCCAAAAAGGTGGAAATAGTAAAAGAATAAAAACAAGCGCATCCTAAAAACTATTAGTCAAATATCATGTACGAAAAATATAATTAACCGTCAATATTATGCTTTTTTGTTTCCTTAATCTTATCAAACTTTATGTACCTGAAAATATTTTTGTTACATACACATTACATTCTATATTTTTAAATATGGTTTTCTTTTTATAATTTTTAGCCTTTTAGAAAAAAATCATATTTTATAAATAATTTTTGCTGTTTTTTATTTTATTTTTTTTCCCTACTTTTTCAACTAAGTGGAATAATTTTTAGTTTTTTTTTCTTAATTGAAAAAACGCAAAAATAAAATGAAAAAACGTATTTAAAACCTGAATTTAGTTTCTTAAAAAATAAAAAAATAGGTATAAAAAACTGTACTATACCCTAAATTTACGACTTCTAGATTAAAAGAAATTCCAACAGTACTAAATAAACTGATTAAGAAACCCAAAATTTTGTTTATTAGGCGAATGTCCAACAATAATATTGCACTTTTACCATCATCAAAGAGTGGAGATCTAGAGAGAGAGAGAGAGAGAGACCCGACAGAGCGTACATAATTGTAAAAAAGAAGCTTCATCAAAGCTCGAATGGTCACTGAACCAGCAGCCAAGAAGAAGAGGAAGAAGAAGAGTGGCCTGTGACCCTACAGTAGAAGTTAGAGAGAGAGAGAGAGAATACAAAAAATAAAAGGGAAATTAATTAATTAAATGCATACTGTTGTTGGGTAGAGAGCGGCCATGGCGGCGTTTGCAGGTCTTGTTTCTTCTGTTTACATCTCTTAACTCTTAAAGCCTGCCCCTCAATTTTCCCTTAACCAAATAAAAAAAAAAAAAAAACCTATCAAAATTCTCTCCTTTGTTTTTTTAAGCCTTTTTAAGGCACCGAGTTTGTTGTTGTTGATCAATTACGTAGTAAAAGAAGAACTAATTAACCCAAATAGGATTGAACCTAGAAAAACCCACCATTTAGAAACCTGATAGGTCAAGAAGGGACTTTCGAATACATCTTACTATCTTCAAATCGTATCTTGGTGGATCTCTTTTTGAAGTACGGGGCTGTTGTTGTTGTTGATCAATTACGTAGTAGAACAAGAACCAAAACCAAATCAGATCAAACCCAGAAAAACCCACCATTTAGAAACCCTAATTTGAGTGTAAATCTGAACAAACCTGGCTATATGGAGTATAATTCTCTACAAAAACTGAGCTTTCTGTCAGCCATAACCTCCAACAAATGGCAGGCATTTTCTCACTAGGAACCACCACCGCAACCGCAGACACAAACCCACAAAACCCAAACCCTCAACAACCACACTTAGCCAGCACCACCACCTGGTTTCCGTACACTACAAGTGCTGCTACAAATGAAGAACTTGTGGGCTATGGTCGGGCCCATGGGCTTTATGGGTCGGGCCCAGTTGGCCCAACGGAAGGGATGGCGCCGGTGGGGGTGAGGGGGGTGGTGAGTTGTCAGGACTGTGGGAACCAAGCCAAGAAGGACTGCGTTCACATGAGGTGCCGGACTTGCTGTAAGAGTAGAGGGTTTGAGTGCCCTACTCACCTGAAGAGCACGTGGGTTCCCGCCGCTGTCCGCCGTGAGCGCCACCAGCATAAGCGGCTCAGGGATAGCCCCGCCGCCTCCACCTCAGGTAATTCGTCCCCTTCATACAGAAGAATTTTTTTTTATTTTTTAACAAAATTATTACTATCAGAACAAAATTGTTGTATCCAAGACAATTTTGCAACTCTCAAAGTCGCATGATTGTTAAGAAAAGAACAATATTTGCTTGATAATTAGCAATTCTCTTTTTTTTTTTTTTTCTTTTTGATGCATATAATGATTTTTTCTTATGGAAGTAAAGATTTTTGTTATTACACTAAACCCTACATGCTCAGAGCATGGTAAAGATTAAATCTTTCTTAAACACAAACGAAAACACAAGAGGTTTTTTTTTTTTTTTTTTTTGGGTAAGAAACAACTTGAGGATGACATGAATTTTGAGCCAAAAATCTCTTATTTGGAAATTTAGAAAATTAATTAATTACTGTATTAACTCCAATAATTTTGCAAAAATTAAATTTTAGGAAGAAAAATAAGATTGGAACCATAATCATAACAAAAAAAAATGGTAAATTTCATCACAGAAAAAATGTTAATATCAGAAAAATTTTATAAAAGATCTATGGTTATTATCACAAGTCAAATTATTGCTTTCACAGTACCAGTTTTCACTCCGGCAATGACTATTGTACAAAAATGATGTAACTTACCGTTAGTATATTATTATTACGAAAATTAAAGTATTATTACAAAAATATGATATATTAATAGTAAATAATACCTATAGAATTTCACAAATTTGTTCTGATATAATCAATTTTTCACTCACAACAACTTTACAACTTTTGCTTATCAAGAAAAAAATAATTTTAATTTTACAAATTTATAGTAAAAGCTCACGACCCAATTGTAATGCAAATCTAATTTATAGGGAAGAGAGAATAGTGTTGATGTCATGCGTGTAAGAGTGTCCATATCAGTTGCGTGTGAATTTGGATCAAAAACCCTTCAATTTTTTTCATAGATTTCCTCAGTTTCACTTTTTTTTTTTTTCTTTATTTTTACAGGCTTTTGTTTTCAAGATGATGATGATGATGATACTGTTGTTTTAGTATTCCCTGACTCACAGATTGACATTGAAATAACCAACAAAAAAATAAATAAATAAAAATTCCCCCCTTTTCTTCCTCTTTGTCTGTGTGTGATTGTGTGCCTATGATTTAGTGAAATTCTTGCTTACCCTATTCATTTTTTCTTGTCTTCGATAGCGTAATGTTATTGCTAGAGTAATGTTGTAGTTTTTAAGGTAATTTTGTGAGTCTAATAACTCCCTTTAGATATATATAAGTAGGATAATGTTATTGTCATGATGAAATTGTTAATATTATAGCAAGTTTGTGAAACTTTGTAACTATTATTCATTGCAAGTCACGTTAGTGCTGACAAACACTCTATAAGTATTCAACTGACCTGTATTATTGAAGTTTGATGAAGTGGGTTGATTTGAGTAATGATGAATTTGTTAGGGATGGAGATGGGTACTTTCCCGGCGGAGGTGAGCACTTCCGCGATGTTCCGGTGTGTGAGGGTGAGCTCAGTCGACGATCTCGAAGACGAGTATGCGTACCAAACGGCAGTGAACATTGGAGGTCATGTCTTCAAGGGGATCCTCTATGATCAAGGTCTTGATCATAACGATAGCTACGGCGGTGTTAGTGGTGGTGGTAGTGGTTTCAGTGGGGTTGAGAGTCGCTCACCCCACTTCATCACCACCACTGCCGCCACCTCCCCTGGCGTGGGAATGGCGGTTTCAGGGTCCGCTGTACCTACTTCTCCCGCTGCTGGTGGGACATTCCGTGATCCATCATCACTGTACTCAACTCCAGTCAGCACATACATGCCGGGTATGCAATTCTTTCCTAACCCAAGACCATAAAGCATTTTCATAAGCTTGGCATTTGAGAAGTTGTGTCTCATACATTGGTGTAGATCCATTTATATGGTGTAGTAAGAAACTAGGTAGTGGGTGTTTTGGTGTTGAAATATTTGTCATTGTTCACAAATTTTCTTGTTCACCTCACATGCCTTTTGATTTCATGTTATTGTGTCTTATAATAAATCTATAGAGTTATATATATATATATATATATAATAATTGTTTGGTAGAATCATAGAGGAAATTCATGGCTTATTTTGGACTACTTCCATAACCTTTGTAGTGGGTAAAGGCCATAGGTATAGGCATAGGAATACAATGCCTATTTAGAAACAAAAAATAGTTTTATTTTTAAGCGATTATTTACGTCAAAAGTTTATGTACTTTACTTATTATATCAATTTAGTCCTTTTACTTTTAATTATGTCAATTTAATCCGTGTACAATTTAAATTGGGTTAATTTGGTCCTTAAAGAAAATTTTGGATTAAATTAATAAAAATTTTAATGGAATAGCCGCAGGTTGGGTTAAATTGAAACAACTAGTGAATTTGTAGTGAGTTACTTGCATCTAATATTGTTGTCCTGTTAAAAATTACATCATTAACTTAATTTTAACTTGAACAAAGGACTAGATTGATCCAATATTAATTGTAAAGGGACTAAACTAATATAATAAAAAAAGTAGAGGGACCATTATTGTAAATAATCCTATTTTTAGTTTTCAATTATTTTATTTCTCATATTCAAATTTTTTTAATTTTTATTTGAAAAACATGTTAGGAGGTGGGAATCTTTAACCATTTTCAAATACAAAAAATAGAAAATGCATTCAAGTGATTTTTTTTTTTTTTCAATTTCTTGAAAATTAGAAATTATAAGCACAATTAACACTCATAAATCTGGTGTTAATTCAATCTAAATAACTAGGATAACTAAACTGGAAATGGTAGTTTGAGTGTATCTAATATGTGAAAATTCAGTTATAAGTTGGAGCATAAATACCACTTTAGAATACGTAATTTTAAAGTGAAACCAACCGCTCATAATTTTTAATTGAAACTCACAGAAAATGGCACGAGAGATTGTCATAATAGAATACAAATATAATCTATGTATATAACATACTAACTCACATGGTTTTTTTATGGGTTCTTGGCCTTAAAAATCATTTATATAATACTACTTACCTCGATATGATGTCAAGAATCCGAAAATATTTTGATAATAAACATTAATAGCGTAGTAATAATTTGATTTCAATTTATGACATTACTGTGTAATTGATGGTAAGGGCACGAGACAGAGACACAAATAGATAGGGGTGGAATACAAAACGAGACAAAATGAAGTTGAAGATAAAAGAGAATAAGAAGAATCGAAAAATACAGAGTGGAATATTCTACAAAACAGTTTTAAACTGTTTCCAAAATTTCCAAATGAAGAATAGGGAAATCTAATTTTTAACTTCTCTTGTTGGAAATTGCTCTTTTGAACAATTTTTTTCCGCTTTCCGATTTTTCTGAAAAATTTTCCCCAAAATTGAAAAATTCTTTATTTCCAAACGACCCGTGTTGAGCTTTGTGACTAGTGTCCTAGCAGAAAGAGGGCCAAGTTTTTAACTATCAAGCCCAGAGCGTAAATAGTGCATTTATTTTAGGGCATGTTTAATATTATTTTCAATTTTTAGTTTTTTTTTTTTAGAAACTTAAAATCATATTTTTAAAATGATCTTTTCAAGCTTTTGATTGTCGGTTTTTATTTAATTTTTTTTCCTAATCTTAGTAAAAACTAAAATAACAAATCAAAAATAAGAAAGTGTTATTTTTGATATTTTACTTTTAGTTTCTCAAAAACTAAAATTATAGGCCGAAGAAGATACCAAACGGACCCATAGCTTTTTGTGATAGATTCTAAATATATCCATCCTAAATTTATACAAATTAAGATTGTATATAATTATCCAAAAAAAAAAAAGATTGTAAATTTAGATTATATATATAATTTGATTATAAGATTATTTACAGAAAAACTTCCCTTTGAATATACTGTTAGTTTAGCCATTGAACTTTTAATTGTATTAATTTAGTCCATGTACAATTGATATTGTGTCAAATTGATCTTTGGAATAAAATCTATGTTAAATTTTTAATAAAAATTTTCATGGTTCAGCCACAGGTTGAGTTAAATTGAGTCAAATGGTAGATTTTTAGTAGATTACTTGCATCTGACGGGATTGTGCTGTTAAAAATTACATCAATAACTTAAGTTGCATTTGAACAAAGGACTAGATTGACATAATATGAGCCGTAGAGAGAATAAATTAACACAGCTAAAAGTATAAAGACTAAATTAATGCAATAAAAAAAGTATAGGAACATTTGATGTAAATAACCCTTGATTATACATTATTAACATTAGTTATTTAATGTTTCGATCGTTTAGTTATTTTTATCACATCGTATGTCTAAAGCATTTTTATTTCTTTGCTTAAAAAAAAAAGCATTTTATTTCAGAATTGATCTTTGAATTTAATTATTTTTGAAGTCAAAAATTTTAGTAAACGTTTTATGAAGTCAAGTCAAATAATTATCAAAATACTCAATAAGCTTGTGTTTAATTATTTTTTATAATCTAATAACTTTTTGACATATTATTATAGTAATTTAATTAATAAATTTAGTATATTTAAGCTATTTGTCTCTTGGTTTATGGGAGAAAAGGATACACGTTAAAATTTTACTCTTTGGGTCCCACTTTGGTGGTATATACTAATATTTGTATTGCGAGTTTGCTTGCTTATTATAAAAAATAAAAAAAAAATGTTTATTTTTTTCTTTTTGTGATAATTATTCCAAAACCAATTAGTAATGGGTAAAGTAGCTTCTTAGGAACATAAATTGGTTTCATCTTTCAGTCCACCAATGTGAGATTCCATTTTTCTCCTATTTTTTGACTTATATGGAACTACCACGCTTTGCAATCAACGGCTTTATTCTGAGTAGGTAGCTCTTTTCTTTTGTGGAAGGCTTCATTATACTCTCTACTTTAGGTATTCCTTTCCGAAACTAGGGCTCGTTCCATGTGGCTTGTCCAGCATGGCCATCAAGCCCGGCTCGTCCCATACCAAACTGAGCACGACTCCAGAGCACCAAGCCGAGTTCCTTAGAATCGATCTGAGGATCGACAGCACTGATACAATTTTTACATACCAAAGGAGGTTTCATCCGAAAACTAATTAGCAATGAGTGGAGTAGCTCTGTAGATATAGAAATTGGTATTTCCTCTTCTAACCCACTAATATGGGATTCCATTTTTCTCGTTTTTTTGACTTGTATCAAGAAAACCCACAATACCGAAGCAGGTGCTTCTGCAAGAGCAGGGCCTAAGACATTAACATTAAATGAGGATAGTAGGTTTTGGTTGGGATTTTTGAGTTTGGTTTAATATAGGTTGACATGTCTAACCCATTGATATATTTACGTCAAGTGATTTGAGTTGTGTAGTACTAGTGCGTGCGTGTGTGTGTATTTGCTGATTTTGCGGGTAATAAGATATTTTGAAGCATATTTGCTTATATTAATTGGAATTAATTTATCTTTATAGTTATAGGTGTTCAGGGCGTTGATTGTTGTGTATCAACTGGAATCTTGGTGACAAGTGGTCCATTTATGTGGGATTGTTGTATCCCTCTTCTTTTGGAGCGTTTTGGTGGGGTTTATTGTGCTTGTTTGTTACAGGAGTTAGCGTGGGTGTTGGCCCTTAAGTGTTTTGGGGTACGTTGTTGTACTGTGTCGGTTTTGTACTAAGAGTTATCTCTCTAATTATTCAAAAAAATTTCATTGCTAGTATAAACCACAAGGGCACATTATTGGATGCATAGATACATACATACATTTATATACATGGACAATATATGTTTTAGCCCGTGTGTTAATTTGGCAATTTATTTCAACATTGGTAAATATTTGATGTATTTATTACTAGTGTCATTCATAAGGTCGTATTATTAACATTTTTGTTAGTTAACAAATTGACATATAATATAATATAGAAAGTCGCCTATATAATTAAATAATATATAACTTTTGGGTTTTCTTTTACTAATTAGATTGAATAAAGGCTCCCTAAGCTGTTTAATCAACAAACTTTAAAATCTTTTATATAATACAAATACGAACACGACATAATGGGAGAGTACTTGCAACCTTTTGTAATGGTTTGACTTCCCAAGGACAAAGGCATGAGAGAATTAGGGGAAGAAAAGGACAATAATATGTATTGATAATGCATGCTAGCTTGTAGGGTTTTGATTTTTTTTTTTTTTTTTTGAACTTTTTTTCCAGCTTACACGTATTCTTGCCGGTTTCGAAATGGGTTTTTTTTTTTTTTTTTTTTTTAGTGAAAAGAAATGGGATGATTTTGTAGGGTAAATCTGATATATTTGTTTATGAATCATTTAATTTATCATTTCTTTCCATAAGTAGTGATAGAATTTGCAATACAAAAACCGACATCTCATAAAAGAAGATACGTAACACACTCAGTATACAAAAAGAGAATAACATAAAAACACCTGCTAAAATTATCCGGGAAGTAAATAGCTAAAACGTCAAGAAAGAAACGTAATTATGCATTCAGTACCAAAAAATGAGAAATATGATCAAACGCTACATAAGACAACCCTCTTAAAAACTCTTAATACAGACAAGTAACATCAGTAATAGAAGTATTTTACCCTAGTTTTTGTTTTTGTTGTTTATATGGGATGTTAGGGGTTCTTCTTTTGATGGGGGGGTACGCTACATGCATTGACATGTTTATGGGGCTCATAGGGTTACTTGTCTTCCATGCATTGATGTCCTATCATGGGCATATATGGCCATGCCTTCTTTTACCAAGGAAATTGTTATTTCGATATATTTAGTATCGTTTTCTATTTGTAGTTTTTATCTTTTGTGAAAGTAAAGTTAGGTAAAATTGTTATTTACATGGCAATTTTATGGTTATTGTTCCTTATAATTCACATTATTGTTCTAGCGATAATAATTTATGCCATGTTATTACCTACTTCCTTTGATTTTGAGTTTTTGGTTTTTAGTGTTCTCCTATTTTGAATGAAATTGAAAATAAAAACTAAAATTCGGAAAAAATTATTGTTCAAACCCTAGTTTTTGGTTTCTCAAAGACCAAAAACTGCAAAATAAAACGATACTATTCAGAACCTTAAAGTTGTTTTCTTTTTTCCGCTTCCTTTCTCACACTTTGGTGTGATCTCTTTTCACCGGTGTGGAATGTCGTCAGGAGAGTACAGGAGCCTGACACCAAGCCTTTACCCAACGCCAAGCTCTTATTTTAATACTTCAGAAGACCTCGTTCTCATTCCAGTGCCCATTCTCAAAGACAATTCCTAGCATTACACTTTGGTGTGATCTCTATTCCTAGCAAAATAAACCGATACTAATCAGGCCCTTATATGGTAAGGACGCCCAATTACCGGCTTTATATGTATGTTAATCTCTTTTCTCGCAATTTTCATTTAGGACACTTACTAGACTCATCTGTAATCCTTAAAACCCTTTTATTTTTATTTTTTTCCTCTTGGAAGTTTTGGTGTTTGAGTTAATTGCATTATTTTCCTTGTCAAATTTAACCATTTGAGTGAGAAAATGTTAAATTTGTTGGTAAAAGATGATACAAAGTACAAATTTATAGATGACCTGTGTTAGAATTGTGGATTTAATTGATTGGGTTAATCTGAGAAAATAATGATGAAAGCTCGGTCTATTACGAGGTAACCTAGACCTGAATTTGATTATGTATTGTGTTGGGCTTATTACGACATATGGGCTTGGAATAGATTATGAAACCCAATTAGAATATGTGGACTTGTAGTAGGTGGATTATGATTTTTTTTTCCGATGAATGATGCCATAACGCAGTACAAGACAAGCGCACTCGCAAGCACTAGGCTTGAACAGGTTAATAGTCATTCATTGTTATCTCCTGATCATGAACCAAGGGAAATTCTTTGTTTTCCACCTTTATGGGCTTTATTAAGCTCTGCTTTGGTGCGTGATTTTGTATTGAAAGGTCTCTCTAATTATCGAGAAAACGTACCCAAGAAAATCTTAGAAAACTTTTGTATCTTTTTTTCTTTTCTTGATTGTGGATATCATTGTGAGTGAAAGAAAGTGTGTCTCAAGCTTGACCGCCGGTTATACTGAGTAGATCAACAATTATGGATACAAATGATATGTTTCGATTGCTTATATTTGGCACAAGTTAGTGTTATAATCTCTATCATATTTAAACATTTAATCTTATAGCCCATTCCTATTTCTGCTATGGCATAGACTCAAAACCGATTTTTTTTTTCTTTCTCGATGTCTTCATGCATTTTGAATAAAAACTTCTTGCAGATAATTTTTCTTAATGTTTATGGTAATTTTAGTAGATGCTATAGATTTTATGCAACCGCAATGCCAAAATGAATCTTTTTAAATCCAAACATGATTAATATATTATTTTACATCTTTTCATAACCTAAATAAGTAGTTGAAAAAATTATTTCATAAATTAATGAAAAAATATACAAAATTAAATATTTTTTCATAACTTATTAATTAAAAAAAAAAATTAAATAACTATGTTGATATTATATTATCATTATTATGATCAAATGTCACTTCCACCATCATTTAGTTTTCAATAATTATCGAGACGAGCTTGAATTATGTTAGGGATGACATTTTTTTCTTTTTTTAATAAATAAAGAGGAACTCGCATTGCAAAGCAGGGCGCACCCAATGATCAGGGCAATGTTACGGATGACATACATGCATGGGTGTATATGAACATTACAAGTATATTCAATTTAAATATGAAATTTATATAGAGTAATGTCAAAATAATTATTTTACGAAATAATCGTTTCTATGCTATTTATAGTTTTCTTTATTTTTTTATAAAATTTCTTTAAAAATAGTCATTTTTTACTTAACAAACACAACTTTTGAAGTTTAATAAACCAAGTTTTAAAGTTTTAAAATTTTTTTTTTCAATCAAATACCCACATTAACTTCATTAGTAATATGTTTGAATTACATGTGTGATTTTTCTTAGGTTACATATAAAATTGAAAAAATAAAACACATATCAGTTTTAGCTTAGTTACTAAAGCATTATATTGTTAAGGTTTCTCTACTACATGTTCTAATCTCTATACGCAGAGGTATTAGTAGGATTTGAACATGCACATAAAAACCATTATAAGTGTATATTGTGTGTTTATCTATCCATTTTTTTTTTTACAAAAAAATGACAAATTACACTTCTAATCTCGATAGAAAACTAACGGTGCTAATATTCATAGCTGATTGGAAAAAAAAAAACTTTTAAAGTTAATTTCTAAAAAATTAAAAAATTGTTGTAGTAAATGAAAAATGATTATTGGGTTCCTTGTTAACAAAAAAATAAGATTATTTTTATTAGTAACTTTCTGAAAAAAACAAAAAAGAAAACCTTAACTGATATATGTAGGTTTTTAATTCAACTGGATTCTATTAGAACTCCAAAATTAAGAGTACTTGATCAAAAATAGTATCAAAATGAGTGACCTTCTGGAAAGTTCTAACGAAAAAGGGGAGGAAGGAATGATTGAGGAAGAAGGTTACCAAAAATTACAACGCCAACTTGCTCTCCCGCTTTTCATGCTTTCAACCCTCTCCACTCACATTCTCATTTCATCCCCCAAAAAAAAATATTAAAATAAATAAATAATAATAAAAATAATAAATAAATGAAAAAATAAAGAAACTTTCATTTTTGGATGAAAATTCTTTTATTTTTCAACTTTCCAACTTGTGTGCTCTTTAGGGTAATTATTTGTCACTTGTTCTTGACACCTATATACCATAATTAGGAGTGTTGGTTGCCGGTTAACGGTGCCGTTTAACTTATCAGTTCAGTAACCATTTAAAAAATTTGTGAAAATTCAATAACCCTTACCACTCGTTTAAAACCGATTAACCGAAATTTTGGTATCGGTTAATCATTTATTGAAAAATAAATTCAAGTATTTTTCTTACCCATTTAAATCTTTAAATTTTGCTACTGCCGTACTCTCTAAAAACAGGTAAACCAAGTAACTATTTATGTTTAGATTGTCAATTGCATTTCTAAGTCTACACAATTGTTATGTAATTTAGATTAGCTTAGGTTATAAATATAAAAAGTTGAAACTAAATTGAACTAAACTCATAATCATACAAAACTAAGCATGAGTATTTACCCACTACACTATAACTTATAATGCACAACGATAATGCTCTCCTAAATATACTAATCGATTTATTAAGTTAACCATTTTACTAGAATCCATGAACCGTAACCACCCAAATTAACCGAATTTTTTATCAGTTAGGTAATCGAACCGCTTCATCCAACCCAATAATTGAAATTTTTGGTTCGATTTTCTTGATTTCGGTTCGATTTTTTCGGTTTTGGGTTTTTTTGTGAACACCCCCTACCATAATAATGCTTTTATCAAAGCATGCCTTTGATCTCAATTGATAAAAGTCAACATACTTTAGAAAATGCTATATATTTTTTTTCTACAAATTAAAAATATATAATGTGTATTATATACCTCTGGCTTGATAGCATCATATTACGGGGAGTAAGCTGACGTGGTAGATTACGGTTTACTTTTCCTTCTGAGAAGAAAAAGGGTTAAGAGGAGTATTTTTATCAATATACCAAATAGGTATTTAAAGTGGCATTTGTTGAGCGATTAGTGCCTATAAGGTCGGCTAGATACAATTCCACAGACGAGAAGAGAGGAAGAGGCTGGTCAAAGAAGAGTTGGATGGGGATCCACCGCTGCCCATGTAAGGAGAAGCGACCAACCCCATAGCACAGGCATAAACAGTGGAAGAGACCGGCCAAAGACGAAGAATTGATTGAAGATAATTCGATAGGACACCGCTTACCTCAACCTAAATTAAGAGATGGCCCTAGGTAAGAGCTCAGTGGAGGATTAGTTACTGGGGTATAGGAGTCTTAGGGATAACTGATTTAGCGGCATAGGACTTATATTCTCTACTTTCTCTAATTTCTCTCTCTCTCTTTACCTCCCCTCTCTCCCTCCCCCTCTCTCCCTTTCTCTCGCTCCCTTTCTCTCTTTCTCTACTTTTTCGCTTGTACGTTCTCTCCCTTAGATGCGTGTTTGCTTTTATCTTCTGCTCGGGCTGCTATTTCCCCATGTGTACATGCTTAAACGCTTACATGATTATTTTGCCTACTTCGATTATATGTTTATGTGCTTACATACATACATGCTTCGCATAATCTCACTGCCTTACATGCTCTGTATTCAGGTACTCATAAATTTCAACTATCAGGTTGGGGGTCCTCGAAGACAGTCTCTCGTTAGGGTCTCACCCTGATGGAATAAGACTGCGTACATCATACCCCCCCAGACCTTGCACGAGCGGGAGCTCTTATGGCACTGGGAATGTTGTTGTTGTTGTAGGTATTTAAAGTGGCATGTCCTATCAAATTTTTCCTAGAATATAATCTCTTCACATCAAAGAGAGTCTTATTTATTAATACAAAGAAAATCTAAGGTATAAAAAAAGTTATTGGGTGTTTTTATTATTTTTATAAACGTTGGAATACTAAAAATGTTAGTAACCCTTTTTTTTTGCTAGATCTCTATTCTTCCTTAAGGTATGCTCTAAATATTTAGGGACATATTAAAAGCTAATTTTTGGAGGAAACACAAAGTGTATGTCTATTTACATATCATGAAATGTAACTAGATACATACTTAGGGTCAACATAAGAATGGCAATAGGGCGGGATGAGTACCGATTTGAGGGTGTCTCCTCCATACTCGTATCCGCCCCGAGTATGAAGTAAATACCCATATCTGCCTTGTCAAGTACAAATCTATAGCTATACCCATCCCATTACCCGCGGATATCTAGCGGGTATCATTATCCACCACATGCCTGCACTAATATAAGTACAGAACGATTATTCATACTTGCACATATTAATTATTTAATACTATTCTTAAAAATTTAATTATATTTTTTTATAACATTAGTAAATATTTGAGACAATTGAATTTAAATTTATGTGTTTTTTATGAGTCGGTTCCGAAAATAATGCTAAAAAATAAAAAAAATAAAAAAAATAATGCTGGAAAAAAAATAATTCCTAATCTACTGTTGAACCGCATTTATAAAACGCGGTTATACTAAACCGCGTCAAAGAAACGGGTTTCAACTCGACGAAAACCGCATTGAATTTTTATTAATAAACCGCATCATCAAGACGCGGTTTTACTTGAGTAAAACCGCGTCTTTGCAATGCGGTTTATTATGACATAAACCGCGTTCCTGGGACGCGATTTATGGGCATTCCCCCCCTATCTCAGCTCTTACCGTCTCTCTGCTTCCTTCTCGTTAACTCACCGCCGGTCACGTCATCTGCCGTCACCCTTCTTCTGCTTTATACGACGGAGATTTTTAAATACCATTATCGTAGCTATTTTACCACTATTGAATTAATAGCCTTTTATTGATAACTTTTTTCTAATTTTTTATCACCTACACCTATGATGTTGGAGCTTTATTGAGAGGAACATGGGATCAACGTGACGATCATCATGAATTGCTGTATAATGGCGACTATAAGTGATAAAAACTTTTGCTGCTGATAAACCGCATTAATAAAATGCGGTTCACAGTAGTAAACCGCGTCTAGCAAACGCGGTTCACATTAAAACCGCGTTTACTAGACTCGGTTTACGTTTTGGCGAACCGTATTTTATTAATGCGGTTTATTCTGCTGTGAACCATGTTATCCAAATGCGGTTTTTTTCTATTTTAAACGCTTCATGTTGATGCAGTTTAGTATAACCGCGTTTTGTAAACGCGGTTCAGTAGTAGATTTGGATTTTTTTTTTGGGCATTATTTTTTTTATTTTTCAGCATTATTTTCGGAACCGACTCATTTTTTAATTGAAAGTTAATTAAATATAAAATGAAGTAGGTATGATGGACATA
Source organism: Simmondsia chinensis (assembly GCA_018398585.1). Classification (NCBI taxonomy): domain Eukaryota; kingdom Viridiplantae; phylum Streptophyta; class Magnoliopsida; order Caryophyllales; family Simmondsiaceae; genus Simmondsia; species Simmondsia chinensis. The sequence continues at coordinate 34,149,509 of JAGTTD010000009.1, read as the reverse complement.
AGGCGGGGCGGGTATAACACTATACCGTACCAACCCCATACCCGTGGTGGGTACATCCAACTGGTACCCGCTACCCACCTCACCTACACTTATACTCGCAGACAACGGGTTTTACCTGCCCCATTGTCGTCCCTAGTCAACCATTTGGTTATAAAATAATATAAGCAGCTACTTTTGAAGAGAATGAGAGTGTGAAACGCAACCTTTGTAGCCACGGATAGTGACTACGACTGTAGTGCTTAGATTGATGTTTGTTCTTTTCATTTTATATTTTGTATATCCCCTCCCCGCTTGGAACTTGTACTCTTAATTATCGCAAAAAAGAAGTATCGTCTAAAATTAAGAAAGATTACATTACTTGAAGCACTTGTTAGATAACCTGCCATTTCTATCTATCATTATGTGGAGAATCTTTACAATTATTCTCCGCAGCTACCTGTCAGACCGGACCGGACCCATCCCACTTCGTCTATCTACACACCCATAGGAATAGTCTAAGTTGTTGTGAACCATCTTCGAAGGTACACAAGTTCTACACACGATTTTGATCATGGTATGTAATTAGGCTTCGAACTATATGTACTTATGTTTTTATTCTGGGTTGGGTTTCTTTCATCCAGAAGACGCTACGCATTTCCAAGAGGATTCATCCATCTTTCTTACTTATAGCCTATAACACTTCACATGATTTTTCTTTTCTTTCTTTTTTTTGGATAATTTATAGATGGTAAGATAAGTGTGTTTCACCATAAGAGTACACAAACGATATAAATAAACAAGAATAGGGGAGGACCCGATAAGGTGGTATCCCATAGTCAAAGCCAAACAATGAAAAGGTTAGTTCTCGAGAATGGGAAGTGTATCTTACTTAGAATAGTGGCATGTATTAAGAAGGAAACTAGAAAATAAATGTGAACTAGTTGTTGAAAGACTAACTAGGATCGATACTGGCAATGACGGAGCCAAATCCTGAAACCGATGGAGTCAACTATAACGGGAAATATGATTTTAGTACTCCAGTGTAAACAATTGGTACTTATCTCTTGTATTACTTGTAATTATATAACATAATTAAGTCTCTCACTTATAAGTGCTGGAAAATTAAGTATATTGCTTACATAGTCGCTCTTATTACATGGAAACATATACTAAATAAAACAAATTCTCTCGCTAATTATCAAAAAAAATACTAAATAAAAAAAATTTCAAAACCCTTACTTGAAATTCAAATTCAACATTTTATACTGTATCTCGGCAGCATGTTGTTACAGTTCTTTTGTTTGAAAAAAAAAACTTCAAAAGCTTTGTTCGATTTAAATGCCAAAATCAAATTTGAACAAAAGAAAAGAGCATAGAAGAGGAGAGAATGAGAAGAATAACACATAAATTTACGTAAGAAAGCTCAAAAATGAGAAAAACAAAGACGAGCCAAGTAGAAGGCGTTCACTATGTTGTAGAAATGGAGGACACAAGCCGGCTCTAAAGGATAAAACCTATCAATATTTATAGGGCACAAAAAGCAAAACCCTAATCTCAAAAATGTGTATTGGTCTTTTTTGCTCCACCAAAGACCATTGCTTTAATATCGAGACTTAATTAAATTCAAGCCACAATAACACTTTTCTTTCATGATTATTTTTGTGAAATATTAACTTCTATCATTGCCGTTCTTTTTTTTTTTTTTCACATACTATCCTTCTAAGTATATAATACACTTTAAAAACCCTACTACAACGTTAATTTTCTATTTTAACTCAACCTACACTGAACTGAAACCTGTACGAAAAACGACAAAAATAGAACCTTACCTTAATTAGCTATAATCAGGATAGACGCTTCGTAACTTGACCTGTACCATGATGCACCGCATTCGCATTCGGGGACACTCATTTTCTTTAATTATTAAAAAAAAAAAAAAAAAGCATAAATGTCTAAATAAATGAAAACGCGTCTTACCAAGGTTTTTTGGTGAACAAGTCAATCAGTACCCTCGCCCTCCAATAGAAATAGCTAGAAATGAACCAGCAACTACATGTACTAATGTGATGTGCTACATATATAGACACACCAGTCCCTTAGGGACATAGCAGAGTGGTCGTGATCGCAGGGTGCCAACGAGGTGACCCGTGATCGAATCCCACAAAGCTCAAATAGTGGTCTCCTCTTTATTGAGGATTTAAGGCGTTTATCCCCATCCCCTCCCCCTCCCCCTCCCCATGGCTTTACCATCATAAAAAGAATAAAATAAAAAAAAAAAAAATATATATATATATATATATATATAGACACACCAGCCGACACTCCAGGTAACGAAAGCAGTTGCTCGAATTCTTAATTTGTTAAGCATTTTTTTAAAAATTAATTATATTATCAGTTTTTTTCTACCATATAGTATTATAATTGGAGAAATATGATATAATATATACTCCTACGTACGTATAGACAAACCAGTCAACACTCAGAGTAATGAAAGTAATTGTTCGAATCCTTTTTTTTTTTTTTTTTTATCATGAAATCCTTAATTTGTTAATGGTCTTTTTTGAAAATTAATTATATTGTCAGTTTATTTCTATCATATAGTATTATAATTGGAGAAATATGATATAATATATGCTCCTACCTATACATAGACAGACCAGTCAACACTCTGAGTAATGAAAGTGGCTGCTCAAATCCTTAATTTGTTAATGGTTTTTTTAAAAAATTAATTGCACTATCAGTTTGTTTTTATAATATAGTATTATAATTAGAAAAATAATGACGTGTATGATATAATGTATACTCATACTGTTAAATTCTAGTGTCTATTTTCATGTACTCTATGTATTTTCCTTGTACTTTCTCGTTTCTTTTATGTAAATACTTAGTATTAAATTAGGAATAGTAATTAGGCGGTTTATGAGGAGTACTAATTAGGCGCTTTATGAGGAGAGCTATTCTCTTTCTTCTTCCTAGCTAAACTGTCGGGCCCCTCTTCATGGCCATGAATGAGGGTGTTTCATTTTCTAGCTTTGGATTCTTTTCATTATTAGTAAGGACTTCTCATTTTTTTTCTTTCGATGTATTATAAATAGGTTATGTTTATTTGTTAATAGAATCATACGATTTCCACATTTGCAAGTCTTCTCATTTCTAGTATAATTCTTCATTTGGTCTCGTTGATTTTTACACATACGTATACATAAATAGAACAGTCAAAACTCCAAGTGACGAAAAAGTTGCTTAAATCTTTAATTTGCTAATGGTCTCTTTTGAAATCTAATTATATTATCAGTATGTTTCTATCATATAGTATCATAATTGAAGAAATGAAGTACGTACGTGTATACATAATGAACGACCTACTTATTTGCTTGTTTTTGATAATTTAAAGTGCACAAAGCTTGTTTAGACTATCTTGAACACCATAGTTATTAAAAAATAAAGGATTATTAATTTGATACAAATTTGCAAATCGATTGGCTCTAATATCAACTGATGTAGATCGGTCTAAAGATCCAACCTAAAGCATCTAATCTCGACAATGCATGGTTGTAGGATAGGGTACTTCTAACTCGTTGATCATACCCAAAAATGCCGGATTAAGAGGGATCGGTTAAAACTCATTGATTCTGCGAATACCCGAGTAATAACCTAAAAGAGAAACTATGTAATTTTGTTGAACTTTTTCAAAATAAAGTTACAAATAATTAACTCAGAAATATAAACTCATCAAGTTATTTCAATTCATGAAAAGCTTCTTAGTGCAAAAAAATAGGCCCCAAAATGAACATGGCGAGAGCAAAAGCTTGGAGAATGGGTGAAAGGCTTGGTCTGAGATTCCATAGAACGAAGGATGAAGTAGCTAAATTAATTTGCAGGGTCGATCAGTATGATGCAACAGTTAACCCACTGAAGAAGAAGAAGCATCGGATACCCATTTCTCTTGAGAAGATGTCCATTCGACTGATGGTTTAACTTGTTCGAATTTTTTGGTTAGGTCTCGGTTGTTTGCTCTTGGGGTTGTCCTTCTTTGTTGACGCAGAGGGCCTCTTTCACTTTATGATCTGCCGCTGTTTTCTGGATGTAGGGGTGGTGGGTTTTCTATTTATTTTTGTTTCCAATGTTCGAGCTTGTTGGGCTTTTGAAGTTCTGGGTGCTCTTTGGTTATAGATTGTTGTAGTTTGTGTTGTTCTTTACTGCATTGCTTGCTCGTTGTTTTCATGGTGCAAAGGTGTTGATTCGCTTCTCTTGTGGTTCAGTTGCGTCTGATCTCCAATTCAGTCTCCTTGTGCTTTTTTGTGTCGTCTTCAGTTCTATTTCGGTCCCGGGTGTTTTCAGTTTGGAGTTGGTCTTGGAGCTTCTTTTGGTTAGGCTTCTACGTGTTTGGCGTTAGTGTGCCTTGTTCCCGCTTTCTTCGGTGGTCGATGCTTGTTTTTGGAGTGCATTCGTCTTGCTGTAGGCGTTGAGCTTTCTGGTGGGGAGGCCTCTCTCTAATGGTTTGGGTGTTTGTATTGTTTTTATTGCAGTCTGTTTGTAGAGTTGTATGTTTCTTTTTTAATCTTGAGTGTTTCTCAAGTGGTTAGGCCCGTTTTTTTTCCTTTTCTTTTGTTTGTCTCGGTCTATCGTCCTTTAGGTCCCATTTTGAGGGCCGTGTTGTGTTTTTAGAGCTTTGCTCTTTATCAATTGAAAAAAAAAAGCTAATAGCCTATTTATAAGCATAAAAAATCCTGCTCCTGATAAAAATTAAACTCAAAGAACTAATTCTATTTTAAATCAAACTTTGATACTCCTAATAATAATTTAAATCTAAAACCTTAATCCTGATTATATAATTCAGTAAAATTAAACACTCATAATTAAAAATCCCAATTAGACTATAATTAAAACTCTTTTTATCGTCTTGATTGGATTACAGCGATCCCTATTTGCATTTTATGCTAGAAGGAGAAGAAGATGAGGTAATACATAATAATAAGGAATGTGAGTAGCCACTTTTATAGCCTTTGTCAGTCAATTATTGGCAAACTTATTCATTGCGAAGGTAAAAGGAAACAAAGGACTATTAATCAATGAGTAATGCTACACGACATAAAAAAGGGTGCACGAAAATATCACGATTAGGGTATAGTTTGTCGTTAACAATAAATTAGTTCCTAAGCACCTATTTCTCATGACATTTTCGTACATCATTTTTGTTAATCAATGAATCAAACTAGGTGCTTGTCAAAGTTCATTTGGTGTTTTGATCTGATCTCTTCTTAACTTATAACTCTTGTGTCAAATATTTTTACTAGAGTCACATGTAAAGTCTTTAAAAAAGTTCAACTTGACGGTGACAATCTCTTAGGTGAATAGTGATAAAGAAGAGCAGCTCTTCAGAAGAAGTTAAAATTATGTCATTAATTCAACTATAATTTTATTATATGAATTGACGCGATGTGAATAGTACTAGGATTAAATTGACATAACTAGAGATAAAAGAATTAAATTAATGCAATAAGAAAACTACGGAGACATTTAGTGCCAATAACTCTATAATAGTCATAACGCAATATAAATGCATGAAAAGTTAATACTCAATAATCACCCACAACACAAATTTTGTTCGCTGATGAAGTAGAATTACTCTAACTGTAATATATCAAAACCTATAACTCATAACTCCTTTATAAACATCATAATCCATTTAAAACTCATTCTTTACATTTTGATTCACAAAAATATTGATATATACAAAGTTAAATTTAGATTCAACCGCCATCCATAAGATGATAATTTATAAAGTTATACACAACAGTCAGTCAGTATTCTGTTATCTCGTAGATCGTAACAGTCCGAAAAACTGTACTGAAATCCGAATTAAAAGTTTAACAAGCTAGGAAGAAGATAGGTGTGGCAAAGCAAAGATAAAGTAGGAGAGTAGGGTTCTCTTTTGGGAGTAGGGCATCTTCATATAAAGCTTTGGTAGGGTGAGCCCACAACCTTCACATATTAGGGTTTCATATTTCATTGCTTTTGCCCTTTTTTTTATTTTAGTTCTTATACTTTTAATTATATTAATTTAATCCTTAGATAAATTAAAATATACCAATATAGTTCTAAAACACAACCTTCCTTTAAGGTAGCACCTTGAAAGGGTAAAGCGGCGTACATATTATCCCTTCCAGACCCTGCAGTGGCCGAAGCCTTTGAGACTCTGAGTTTGTTGTTATTGTTGTTGTAACAATATAGTTCTGAAGTGTAATTACTGTCAAGTTAATGATGCAATTTTTAACAGAATACTGTATTTTGTTTGAAGTTTGGTGGAATAGTGGTCCCGGTATGCAAACAAAACCAAGAAGCATGCAGATAACTTTGTTTGTTTAAGAGAGTTGCAAGTTGCATTAATAATTTTTGAACTAAAATGTTACATTTCATGTCTCAAAGTCAAAGGAAAATCAAATGTCATTGTTAATACAAAGAATTTATTATTTATATATCTCAATTTCGGTCTTTTTTTATCTAAATATTCTGATGTTTAAATATAAATTATAAGGGTATATTGAGGCTTAAAAATTGTATCGCTTAAGTACAATTTGATTCAAAAGTTTATCTCTCAAATATGCTCAACTGAAATATTAACACGAAAAATGATTCCGACAATAGGTATCCCTCCATTGGAATTTTGTCAAATTTTGTTGGAATATGCAAGCATGTATATTAGCAATTTTTATAGTTTTTTGGGTATATTTTTAGTAAAAATATTAAGATAACTCATATTATTATAATCACAACCATATCTGCATTTTTTGAGGTAATTTGTTAGATTCTAACGAAAAATTCATCAATTTTTAACATACATAACAAAATTTCAAACTCAAGACACTCTATTATATATATTAAGACGATTTAAAACCTCAACATATATTTATATAATAAATTTCCAAAAATAAATTCACTGAAGTTCTAAACTTTAATCTCCATAAAGAATGTTTTTTTAAATATTATTCTTGTGAAATTTAAAATAATATAACATTTTCAAATTAGATGACTGAATAATTATATATTAGTGTTATTACCAAAGATCCATGCACTTTGCATATGTACTAGTGCTATTGTGTCAATTTGATCATTAGAATACAATTTTATATTAAGTTATTGTTAAAATTTATAATGGTTCGGTCATGAGTTAGATTAAATTGAGTCAATGTGCGGCTTTGCAGTGGGTTACTTACATCCAAGATAATTAAGCTGTTAAAAATTACAGTATTAACTTATTAACACAATATAAATAATATAAATGGATAGAACTAAGAGTACAATATCAAAATTGATACAATGAGCAAAGTATAGAGAACTGTAGCTTAAATAACGCATTGTAATATTCAAAGAATGATTGATGGTGAAGCATATAATAGGGGGTTATTTTCAAATGTGGCTTTCAATTTGATTATTGAAGATGACTCCCAAATAGAAATGGGACTACGACTTGAAGAATTTGCCTTTTATTGGATATGACATTAACCTCCATTATTCCTTTCTTTCTTTTTCTTTTTCTTGATGACGACATCATTCTTCTTTTTCATTTCATTTATTCCAAGGTCGGTCGCACATTATTGGCAGGGTAAAATAGGCATTATCAGAGCAAGATCATACTTTTTAAGGGAATCTTGTGGCTCTTATTATTTGTAAGTTACGTTATTACTATGACAATAGCAACTCCCCACTTCAACAATTTGGTTATTATTATGCCCTAGGAATGGCGAATCAATATGTACTAGAGACGTTCACTTGACGGCCATCGTGAGATATTGTTGGAGTATTCTCAAAATAAGTTAAAAAAAAAAAAGTAGTTTTTTGTGTCTTTTGTGAAGGGATGTGTCTCTTCTAATAGACACTTGAAAAATTATAAATACATTTTTCATTCTCAAATTTAAGAGATCATACAATATTTTATGATTCTCTAGTTCTTTAATCTCATAAATTTGTCCTCTCCGTGTTCATTAGACTATTTTGATAAGGACAAAATAAATATTAAGGAAAGTGGTTCGTTATTATATTTAAAGTTGTTGTTATAGTACCCTAACAATCATGAGATGGCGACAAACTTTGTGAGATCGATGAAGAAAGTTAAGAAAGAGAAATCAGATTTATTCTTGGATCCTTCTATTTTATATTCAACCACCACATATATATAAATTATTATAATTAAGATACGTTCTTTGATTAGAATATAATAAAAATGATGAAGTTCTAAAATATTATTTATGCATATTATTTGAATATACATGTCATATCAGAGCTAGAGTTCAAAAGTCGTGATTTTCCACTATAGTATTGTTTTGATGGTTTAAGTTTTTAATGTAATATTTTGGAATCACGCATATATGACGATCAAATAACGTTGTTTCAGAGAATATAAATATGTTGAAAATAAAACCACCACTTGCGGGTGGTTTTCTGACAAATGACAATTTATGATGAATGCTTATTTTTTTGTTTTTGCGCTGCTTTTTTGTTTCGTGTTTCTATCTTTTGATTTATTTGGATTCTTTTAGGCCTCGCTTGCTCGAATTGCCTATTTTGTATCGCGATTGTGGATGAATGCTTGTTTGCACTTCTAGATTTGAATGATTAAAGAATCTGCATGTCATTCATAAACCACAAAATATTGTTTTATAGAATAATGCAAAAATACTTACTCCATGCAGGGCCGATCCTAACAATTTCGGGGCCTTACGTGAAATTCTAAAAAGGGCTCGTTATATAAAACAAATTATAATAAGTTTGACCATAAAATTTACTAATATTAAGAATTGATACTTTAAAAACTAAAATTCCAAGAATTTATGGGGCTCCAAGTGGTTGCTTGAATCACTTGAGGTTATGTCCAACCCTGACTCCATGAAAAAGAATGATTTGTGTTCATTCCTATAATTCATAATATTTCTATACATATAAAAATAAAGAAATTTTCTTATTTTTTTGGTGGTTATTAAAACCAGGCGATGAAGCGATATGAGAAAGGTTTTCGAAACAAAAGGTTATTCAATTCGTTTGATCTTATCGATTAAAAAAAAATCTCCTTTATGGATAACATATATTTGTATTCGTATTTTGTCTTCCAACAAACTCACTTCAGGCATTATGGCATGTATTTCAAATATATATGTAAGTAATTATGGTTTGTATGCGCATCATAAGGTGCGTCTTAGTTGGTTGCATCTTCTACTTATACGGTCATCGCCATGGTTATTAAACTCCTGATCCGAATCTTAGAATCTTACTATTCTACAATCCCACAATCGTCGATCAATCCGGGTCCTAAGTAGAATTTTAATTTTGTAGAATCTTACTATCCATTAATATTAAACAAAACTAACGGATAGGATTATAATACGATTTTACGATTCTACCGATCTAACCTCGATCCGACCATGCATACATAACAAGTTAAAAAGCAAAAATTTCATGCCTATATTATAAATGAACGCACTTTTTTAACCTGAAGTAAAGAAAGTTAAATTAAATGTTTATATATTTTCAAGAAACTTCAACTAAGCTTAGTTTTAAGTTAAATTAAATGAATCACACAGGGGTCAGGAGTTCGAATCTTGCTGGTAATATACACGTGACTTACCTGCTTATAGGAATTTTGGGCCTTCTCATGAGCCGCAAAAATAATAACAATATATAAATAATGAGAATCAATGTTCAGTATTGAGAACTGCATGAATTTATTAATGCCATTCAGTTTTCAATGAGAATTTACGTGCATGAATCTATACCGCAATTGATATACACGAAATTAGTCACTGAAGTTTGCATGCTCGCGGTTTTGGCTGCTATTTAGCTTTTTGTTAGAGTATAAAACTATTCCTGAACCTTTACCCATCACCTTAAGTGTTTGAAAAAGTTAGTTCCTTAACTTGGTATTAGAGCCTTGTTGACCAACAGGTCACGAGATCGAATATCAATAGCTCCGACTTTCAATATTAAAAATAATTTAAACACAAGGTATGAAGTGGACATGTGCAATATCCACGTTTTAAGCCCAATTGTCATTTGTATGAGGGGACATGTTAGAGTATAAAACTATTCCTGAGCCTTTACCAATCAACTTAAACTTCTAGAAAAGTTAGTTCCTTAACTTGGTATCAAAGCCTTATTGACTAATAGGTCACGAGTTTGAATCTCAACAGCCCCCACTTTCAATATTAAAAACAATTTAAGCACAATGTATGGAGTGGACATGTGCAATATCCACGCTTTAAACCCAATTGTCATTTGTATTAGGGGCATGTTAGAGTATAAAACTATTCCTGAGTCTTCACCAATCAACTTAAGCTTCTAGAAAAGTTAGTTCCTTAACTTTTTATTAGAGCCTTATTGACTAATAGGTCACGAGTTCGAATCTCAACAGCCCCCACTTCCAACATTAAAAACAATTTAAGCACAATGTATGTGATGTACATGTGCAATATCCACACTTTAAGTCCAATTGGCGTTTGCGTGAAGGGGCGTGTTAGAGTATAAAACTATTCATGTACCTTCAGCCCTTAGCTTAAGTTTTTGGGACAGTTGGTTCCTTGACACTTTTGCCCTTTCTATCCTATTGTTATTTCTTATAAAAGATGCCTAAGGTTTTTCCTTAGCTTGTAAAAAGAAAATATCATACCTAAGATGGAACGTTTCATCAAAATTCACAGTAATATTATTGTCATAGTAAAATGTTAATAGAAAAGTAATAACTTTGTGAAAATTTATAGCTAATATTCACTACAACTTATATTATTATTCTAATATTTTCAATTTTTGTTCTAGTAGTAATAACATTCAGAATTTAATTTGACATAATTTATTAGTAGTAAAGGATATGTATATTTATATACATATGTTTTCTATTCTTTTTCTTAAAACAATGTGATTTTAAGATATCTGTTGGAATTTTTATTACCAAGTTAAAAATTATTATTATCAAAGCAATAATATCACTCATAAACAATGGCTGCCATAAAAAATCGACTTAAAAATTATAATTTTACCCTAATAATAACCATTTTTTCATAGCAATATCATTACCCTATTTTTTTTCCCAATGATGTCATAGCTAAACAACAACAACAACAACAAACTCAGTGCCTGCAAGGGCTCCCGCATAAGTAGGGTCTGGGGGGTAGATGTACGCAGCCTTCCCCCTTCAGGGGACTACCCTGAAAAGAGGCTGTTTTCGAGGACTCCCAACCTGAGAAGCTGGTCCGCAGCCTAAAGCATGAGACCTGGCAGCAGGAGAGCATCAAAGCTTGAGTTGGGCAAAACATACGGCGCGCAAAACAACAAACATAAAGCAAGCCACATCAGGCAGAAATCAATGATGTCGTAGCTAATAAACAAGAACAATATATCACTGGGCCTAGACCATTATTTAGTCGAAACACATAACCAGCCCAGCCCAAGACCAGCCCGATATCACTAACAAAGCCCAACCCCAATTCCTCCCAATACGCCGCGTTTTAAACTCAAACCCCTCACTACCCAATAAAATTACCTCCAATAACCGTATATTTAAACAAATTAAGCTAAAACTCATAATTTCTATGTAATATAACATTTTGAATTCCATGCATAAAAAGTAATAATAAGTTTATTAAAGGGTAATTTTTTTTATTTTACTGTAATATTAACAAAAAAATAGCTTTCACTTCAGCTCTGTCAACGGGAAATGAGATCATCACGATAAATAGGGGTTTGTTTTTTATTAAAAGGAAAATAACTTAAGAATCCTTTTATTAATTTAAAAAGATCATAAGCTTTTTTTTATTATTTGTAAAACCATCAGGGAACTAAAATATAAATAACTTCAATTTTTTTGGATAAATTACATAAAACCTTCGTGACATTTGCTTCAATAATAGAAAATCCCTCTTACAAATAAAATCACTCACTAAAACCTTTTCACTTTTGAAAATTTATCACTTTGCCCTCAACTAACTTTTTTTTGGACCATTTTGCCCTTCAAAATAAAATGGTTAAATGTTTGATTTTATTTTTTGGTAAGGATTTTATATTTTGAAGAAAAATAAGGATTTTTTTTATATTTTTAAAAAAGGGAGTTTTCTGTAAAAATTACTATTTTAATAAATTATAGTAGTGATATTATAATATTAACAAAAAAATATTATATTTTATCTCATAATATTTTGTATGAAAATTTTAAAAATACTTTTTATCTTCTGAGCCTATAATATCATTACTATAATTAATAAACTAGTTATATTTTATAAATATTAATTTTTTTGTTAAAAATATAAAATTTTTAATTTTTACCTAATAATATAAAACTTTCTTCTAAAAATAAAACTAAATATTTAACTTCCTCACTTTTGAGGGACAAAATAGATAAAAATAAGTTTGCATGGGGTTAAGTGATAAATCTTTTAAAGTGAAAAAGTTTTGTGAGTGCTTTTTTTATAAGGAAAATTTTTTATTTTTAAAGCAAAAGATACGGAATTTTTATAATTCACACTTTTTTTGTCTTAATCAAGTAACAAACAAGAAGGATAAATTACTAGGCCCATTAGAAACCAACCCGAGCCCAACATTCATAACAAAACTCAACCCCAAAATTTCCCCACAGCCCAATACGCCGCGTTTCAAACTCAAACCACACCATTCCTCTTTAAAAACCCTAGTCTCTCTCATAGGGGAAAGCATGAAGGTTGAAGCGGCAATGGCGGCGGCGCGGCGGCGATGCTAGTGGTGGAAGCGGCGGTAACATGTGGATGAAACTGCGCGAATGAACAAATGGAAGTAAAACTACGAATTCTTGTGATGATTTCGTATAGTTTTCAATCTGAATTTCTCCAATCGCTGCCTCCTCTCTCTCTCTCTCTCTCTCTCTCTCTATCTGTGATATACATATATGCATTCATAATTACTCTTTCTTTTTTTTTCTTTTTTTTCCTATTATTTATGTCGCATCGCATGCTCCGCCGCTTTCGTAGCTCCCTTCTGGACCTTGTGATGATGATTTCGATATCTGAAGGTTCTTTTTTGTTTCTTTTTTTATTTTTAATTTTTTTTGTACGATGAATAAATTTTAATTTTGATTCTATTCTGTATTACTTAAAATCAAGAAGAATTGTTGAACTTTTGTTCCATTAATTATATTCAGTGTTGTAATACGATCTGAATTTCAACTTCTTCAGTAGCCAAATTCATATGCTTAGTATGCAATTAGTGTAAATCAATCGTAATCACACATATATTTACATAATTTTGCTTAGATGGTGTTTTAGTTGCCAAGGTTTATTTTTTTCTATACAAAGTGTTTTTTTTGGGGGGGGGGGGGGGGGGGGGGGGGGGGGGGGGGAATAAATGTTTTTCAAGAAAAAAGGATTTTTTTAGAACATAAATGTTTTTTTTCTAGAAAAAAAGTATTTTTTTAGGCAAAAAAATAGTTTTAAATAGTAGGAGAAACTGTTGTTCCGATTTTAAGTAGAAGCAACAAAATAATGTTACCAAAAAAAAAAATTTCTGTTTTGTAGATATAAAACCTAAAAATTGTTGAGTAAAAAATAACTCTATTGAAAGCATTTTTTACAAATACGTGTTTCAAAAAGTAACCGATTGTGCACTTTATCTCAATGTGAAATTGTAGGTGAGTGACCAGCTGATAAGAGGACATGGCCGAGGTGAACCTCCTTTACTTTCCATCCTCCTTTCTTCCATTTATTGATGTATAAATGCTTCGGTTCAGAAACTGTGGGATCCGATTTACCCTATTTGTTGATTAATAGTCAAGAATTCCTATGTTGTTTCAGTTTATCTTTGTTAGGCAAATACCCCCGAGAACTGGTTTCAATTTAAGTACCAACACAAACTTTGAACTAAAATGTGAACAAAAGATGAGAAACAATGATACCGAGATTTACATGGAAAACCTCTTAAATTAAGGAAAAACTACGGGCTGAGGTGGAAATCTTCACTATCTTTGTAAGTAGAGGATACAAGTTTTTTTTCACACAGTCTGAACTGCTTATAACTCTATATATATATATACACACAACCTCCCCCTCCCTCCCCCCCAAAAAAAAAAATAGAGGTAGTGTTAGGCTACTGTCCTTCTGCTCCACCAATAGCCTTCGCTTTGAAATCTATATTAAAATTTGAGAAACAGTACAACAATCTTGTGTATTGAGTAGGATTTCAGTATTTCTTATCGAACCTATGATCAAGCTTTGAACAAGGAGGCTGATAATAGTTTGATATCATAGAACGACAGTATGCAAAATGTGCTGCTTGACCATCTCCATCTGGTAATTTAGAGAGATTTTGATTGTTGATAAGGGAAGGGAAATGGATTTTAATGTAGTGTAAGAGGTAATATATCATTGTGATTTTGCTGCGGTAACGGTGTTTTTTTTTTATCCTATAATCATAGCGAGTTTTTCATTTTCTTAAGGCATGATTAGATGTAAAAATCATGTGAATTAGTTCCATATTTTTAGAAATTAGTAGATCATGAGCCAGGTTCAAACTATGTTGTGTCGTGTTGAGGTTTCTCTTATGATTCACGTGTTTGAGTCTTAATATCATTTTGTCAAGTTATCATTGGATGTCCATTTATATTTTTTTCTAAAACGTGGTAAGGGAACCCACATGGGTTGCACAAGGGAGCATTCCTCCTTACATCCTTTAATGTTCCTTTCCTTGATAATGGCGAGATTTGATCCAGGTCTCAGGTACCACCCTCGGAGATATTACTAGCTAGGGTAGCTGGCACCACACATATACATGTATGTATGCATATGCATTCATCTTTTACCCATTTTTGGTTCGGAAATGACTTTTTGTATATGTGATTGGCTACTTCAATGCTCCATTTTTGATAATTGGCTTAAGTTCTAATGTTACTTTTCTGCAGTGGGTGACAGGTTTTAGCGTAATTTTGGCTTGAGAGAGGATTGTGCGTGGATAAGGCTACTTTACTGATGGAAATTGTCCATCTTCATTCCTACTTGTATTGGTACAGTTCAATGCTGTGATTGCAGTGAAATGCCAGCTCCTAACTTTCACTTTTGCTTGCCAACATAACTGCCACTTGTTTTTAGGTTTTAATCAAACTCAACGCCATCCTTTTCACCATGTAATTGGCCCTCTTCTCAACTTCATTTAGCAGTATGGTCAGGGCTGATCTTGAGGTTCATGGGGTCTTCAATTGGTGGGTCCCTATTTTGGTAATGGATGTGTGCACAACACCGTAAACACACCTTTAATAAGTCACTTTATATTATAATACTAGCTAATATGTGGGTGTTTCGTATCCTATAATTAATTTTCCAAAAGGGATCCTTAATAAATTTGGAGCACTAAGCAATTGCTTGGGATGGTTGGAGTCTTGACCCACCCTGAGTATAGTGAATTGGTGGGCATTACTCAATTTCGTTGTAACAAAAGTTTAGGTTCAAATCTGACATAAGCTTGAGCACCCTTTGGTGAGTGGGATTGCCAGATAAGCTTGTTAAAGTTATTTTGCATTGTCCCCCCTCCCCTCCCTTTGGGATAGCATCCTGTAAGGACAAGACTGCTTACATCCTACCCCCCAAATCCTGCTGCGGCGGGAGCCTCTATGAGGCACCACCACTATGGCTACTCAATACTTTCAGTCAAGTTGTGGCGTTTGATGGGAGACTCTTTGCCTCCTTATATTTTTGTTTTGTGTAGAACCATGGATTCACCATATTAAGGAGCTAGTAAATCAGAAACGATGGAAGTTTATATCTTTGTCTCGATGTGGTCCTTAGATCTCTCACTTGTTCTTTGTTGACGACTATGTGCTCTTTGTCGTGCCTTCTTCTGATAATGGTTGTGATCCTTGAATGTTTAAACAGGTTTTGTTGTACGTTTGGGAAACAGGTAAGCATTCTGAAGATAAGATTTTCTTCTTCGGTAATGTTCAAGCTGACATGCCGTGCAAAGTTAAGAAATTTTATGGTTTCTTGTTCGTGTCTGACTTGGAGCGATATCTTGGGGTTCTGTTTCTTTGTAGTCAGGTTACTTAGGATACGTATCATTGGGCACTCAAGAAGGTTATAGAGCACTTCTTAGTGGAGAGGAAGCAACCGCTATATCTTTAGCAGGCTGCACCATGTTGGCTCAACAAGTCCTTTAACTAATCACGGGATATACCGTGCAAACTACCAAAATATTGGCTAGTGTTTGCGGTGCCTCGATGCTCATAATAGAAGTTCTATTTTAGGGTTCTAATGAAATTACCTACAAGCCTCTCCTTGTGAATGGAGTGATTGTTTCCCAGTCACATGGATGGCTTATAGCTTGGGATGAGAGACTTGGTGATTCTCATGTGGGTCTCCACTTCTAGAAACGAGGAACCCCAGTGGACATTCGTTATTGTGCATTGCCATTCATGAGTTGTGGGTCTGGTATTAGAGTGGTAAATCAGTGTGTCGATTGGCTAGCTAACTATGTTTTTCAAGTCATGGTTGAGTGTGTCCACTTTTCTGATCTATTGGGGATCTTTGCGAGTAACTTTCCCACAACCTATAATGTAGTTTTTTTTTAACACTGGATATTTTAAACTTAGATAAATTAAGCTTTCAACTTTTTCAATATTAATATTGAAATATATTATTTTCCTTAAGACACATGTTTTGTAAATTCAAAAATATCGGCCCAAAAAAAAAGTAAATTCAAAAATAAACAAGCTAATGCAATTTCATTTCTGTTAGAAATACTAACAAAAAATAAAAGGAGTTGCTATCAAAAATAAAGTTATTGTTCTTAAAGCAATTTTGTAACTTATAAAAAAAAAAAAAAAATGGTCGTCATGAAATTGCTTTAAAAATAACAATTTTGTTTTAATAATAACAATTTTATCATATCAGCAATGTCATGGGATAACCTGAAACTCAACATGACCCAACTCAAACCAATAACTCCGTCTAGAACAAACAATCGTTCAACTTAAGCAAAGACCAAAAAGAACACAAATTGTGAATCGAGTTTCTTAACACCTCGAGACTGATCCCGCCTAAAGTTGACGCGAACTTGAGACTGGCCCAACCTGAAACGATTGCCTCGTAAAGATCTAACAATCAATCTTTCTTCAATGTGGTCTCACCAGATTTATCTTGAGAATCAGCAAATTGTTTGACAACCAAATCATAAGCATCAAGCTCCTCATAATAAACATCCCACACGCACCTCACGCATCCACTCCCGCAACAATCCCCCGGCTCCGGCTTCTCCGGCGGTGGCGGCAACTCCGTCACCGGCTCTTTCTCTCTCTTCTCGGCTGTTTCTGGTGGCAGATTCTCTCTCCTCTTGGCTTCTTCCGCCATCGTGCTCGGATATTGGTGGTATATGCGGCGGGTTATTACTGCAGAGCTTGAAGAGATGCGTTTCAGGGGGAGATCTCGCATGAATGCGGAGGAAACGGCGTCGTTTTTGTGATGAAGAAGATTGTAAAATTGTGATCCATTCCTGGGGTTTCACATACGGGTACGGTACGACTCTTTGCGAAAAGAAAAAGTAAAATAAATAAAAATGATAAAGGACGCGTGTCGGGATTTGATTGGCTGAGGAGTAGTGGCTTCGTCAACGTCAAATTCGATCTAGGAAACCGCCCTGGGTTTCAAATATAGTAGTGGCTAAATTATACATGGGTATCTAATATTTAGTGCATTAATTTTTTAGTTTTTAAAAATTATATATACTTAATAAAATAACTTAAATAGCAGCATGTAAGGGTGCATAATAGGGCCACTTTTATTTTTTTATACTATTATTTGGACTATTTTATTAAATAAGCTTAATTTTTTGAACTAAAAAATTATTTTACAATTTTGTGAACTAAAAAAAGGAATATTTACAGTGCCTCAAGGGCTTCTGCCTAAACAGGGTCGCCCGGGGAATGGATGTATGCAGTCATCCCCTTTTAGGGTAGCACTCTGAAGGGATACTGTTTTCGAGAACTCCTAACCTAAGGGATGCAAAACAAGGACTTCCCAACAGGTTACCCATCTTGGTACTACTCTCACCCAAGCACGCTTAACTTCGGATTTCTAATGGAATCCGGTGGGTGCGTGTTGGTACCCTCTTAGGTTTAAAAAAAAAAAATTAATACACTAAACCTTAGAATACTAATATGTAACTTACCTATTAGCAATATAATAAGATTTTTCTAACCTGTGTCCTAGGACACTTATTAAGTTATATTTATTATTTTAATTTGATTTTTTGTTGTTTTTTTAATCAATTGTTGTTGGAAATTAGATTCACAATTAATGCACTTTACTTGATTGGAAGTAGGGGAATAAATGCATCGAGTGGAGCTCAAGCTTGAACTTTTCGAACTCAGTGAGTTTCAAGCTGAACCTAAGTCGAGCTTATGGGCTTGGGCTTGACTCAAATACACCCCCTAATGGGAAGATATTTATATAATTTCTAAACAACAACAACAGTCTCAGTGCCACAGGGGCTCCCGCTTGCGCAGGGTCTGGAGGGGTAGGATGTACACAGCCTTGCCCCATCAGGGTGAAACCTTGACGAGAGGTTGTTTTTGTGGACTCTCAACCTGGTCTTTGGAATTTGATTGTTATGAAGAGCCTGAAAGAAAGAAGGGCGTGTAAGACGAGCACGTAGAGCATGTAAAAAGCAAGTAAAAAGAGCATGTAAAGCATCGAAATAATCTAGGCATTTATGCATGTAAGCGTGAAGGGCAAAAGGTAAAAGCAAACAAGCATGTAGGGGAGGATCTCCTACCTGTTACACAGCGCAGGCGTATGAAGAAGTAGAGAGCGGAAGAGATTGACAGAGAGAAAGTATAGAGCAAGGGGGAGAGAGATCGAGATGGAGAGAGAAGGGGGGGGGGGGGAGCGAGAGAGAGAGAGAGAGAGAGAGGGAGAGAGAGAGAAGAACGGGCACCGATTGACTAACTAAACCCATACCGTGCGTTATTCAACAGGCATACAAGTAGATATAGGTGCGCAAAACTCCTACACAGCTAAATCTGTTACCCTATCCTAAACTTGCACTGAGCTCTAAACTAGGGACTTCTCTCTATTTGGGTTAGGGTCGGCAAGGTCCCGCCAAAATGTCACTAACTAATTTCTATTTTTATTTTTATTTTAATTTTTATTTGTATTTGTATTTGTATTTGGCTGGTCTCTCCCACTCTTCCCGAATATAAAATGAGGCTGTTCACACCCCTCTCCGAGACAGCGGTGAGTTCTTTAATCAATTCTTCTTTGGCCGGCCTCTTCCTCTCTTCCCGTTCCCATTGGAGCACTGAGCCGCCCAATAGCGCCAATATCAGGCACATAGGCACTCACTTGTTCTACAAGTGATGGGTGCTCCTACACCATTATATCAAGTGCACCAATACTAATCCTCCACTGGGCTCTATCTAGGGTTATCTCTTCGTTTAGGTTAAGATATGCGAGATCCTGTCGAATCGTCTCCATCCAGCTCTTTTTTTGCCTTCCTCTCCCTCTTTTCCCATCTACAATATGAAGTTGTTCGCATCTCCTAACAGAGGCATCAGTGGGTCTCCTCCTAACATGCCCAAACCACTGCAAACATTACTCCCTCAACTTATCTTCTATCGGTGCAATGCCTAATTTACTTCTTATAACTTCATTTCTGATCCCATCTTTTCTTCTATATCCACACATCCATCTTAACATCCTCATCTTCGCCACCTTCAGCTTCTGCATGTGATGGCACTTAACTAGACTGCACTCTGTCCCATAGGTCATAGCCGGCCTCACCACCGTCTTGTAGTATTTGCCTTTTAACTTTAACGGAAACTTCCTATCGCATAGTACTACTGAGGCCATCCTCTATTTATGCCACCCCACTTTAATCATATTGTTGACATCTGCATCCACCTCCTCGTCTTGTTGCACCATGGATCCCAATTATTTAAAATATGCTTTCTGTGGTATACACTCTATTCCAATCTTGACGCCTTCTGCGCTTGGCGTAGTAGACATGTATAACTTGAGTTCCATATACTCAGTCTTAGATCTACTGAGTCTTAAAACTTTCGATTCCAAGGCTAACCTCCACAGTTCGAGTTTCTCATTCACCTCCTCCTTAGTTTCCCCCACCAGGACTATATCATCCGCGAAAAGTATGCACCAAGGCACATTCCCTTGGATGCGGCTTGTGAGTTCGTCCATAACTAAGATGAACAGAAAGGGATTCAAGACTGATCCTTGGTGTACCCCCACTGTAATAGGAAAAGCTTTTGTATCTCCTTCCATAGTGCGCACCTTGTTTTGGGCATCTTCGTACATGTCTTTGATGACTCGTATATAGGGCTGTGGGATGCCTTTCCCTCCAGGACCCTCCATAGGACCTCTCTCGGTACTCTATCATATGCCTTCTTCGGATCAATGAAAACCATGTGGAGATCCTTTTGTCTATCCCTGTATAGTTCTATGGACCTCCTCAGGAGATGAATGGCTTCTATCGTTGATCTACTTGGCATGAATCCAAATTGGTTCTCTGCAACCCTTGCTCTTTGCCTAAGCCTTCTTTCTATGACCTGCTCCCAAAGCTTCAAGGTGTGGCTCATTAGTTTGATATAATTTATAAACTATAAAGTTGTAGTAATATTTTTAATATAATCAAAAAAGAAGATTCTCATAATGCAATTAATGTGCTATTAACAAATGCCCAACCCTCTTGATTGAGAAAAGAAACAAGGACCGAATTAGAATGAGATCAAACTTGTGTGAGTAATAGAATCTAAGTCAAATTGTGCTTTAAGTGTATTTCTTATATGCTTTTGAAAAATAATGCTTTTGAACTTTTCATGACCCCTACCGAGAACTATTGTGAATGAGATCAGAAGCATCAATAATAATTTAAGCCATATCAAGTACTCCCACATTTACAGAGAAGCAAACCAATCAGTAGATTATTTGGCCAATGAGGGCTACGGGAGAATGGGATTTCAGGTGGAGAAGATGGTGCCGTCCTGTATTCTCCTTTTCATCTCTAGAGCTGAGGGCTTGGATCATCCTTTGCTTGGGAGGAAGGCCTAAGGAAGTTTCCTATTTTTACCATTGTAAAAATAAATAAAAAAATCCTTTTATGACACAGAATTTAGTTTATTTGGGAGTTTTCGATAAAACGGGTTATCGATTTGAATTTGAAAGTGGCGTTGTTAAATTAGTTTAAGATTTTTGGGTTATTAATGATGGTATTTTAAACAATATTAATTATATCAATAAAATTTAAACTTTTGAATTTTTTTCTCAATTAGTTACATTTCAGTACCTTAAGTTTGATGAAAGAAGATTTTATTTCGCAAGCTTCTTATTTTAAAATTTTTAGTCCACTTGATATGTAGAACAACTTTTCAATACAAGTAAGGCTCTGTTTGGCACATGAAATTGGAATTGAACTGTGAAATTGTAATTTTGATTCCAACTCTGGTGCAATTAGAATTCTGATGGAATGAAATTCCATTGTTTGGTTCATTAAAGAAAATGGAAGTCGAAATTATAATTACATATGATTCGAATCATCAAGGGTTATCGGTCAATTGAGTCAGAGTACAAAAACAAAGAGAAGAAGTTAGAGTATTTCGAGTTTTAAATGAACTACGGTCGGATTTTGGTCGGAACGATTCACTTTGAGTTGAAGTTGTTCGAGTTTCAAGTCAAGTCAGGTCAAGTATCGCATCAAGTCATTTAGTGTTCACGTTATCTCAGATTTTCAATTAATTGGGTTAGGACATTTCAAGATTCAGGCTAGAATTGATTGGGTTGGTTGATTTAGATCATTTGAAGCCCGAGTCATCTTGGTTTTAGGACAAACGAGTTATATCTTTTCAAATTTCAAGTCATTTTAGGCTTAGTTTGAGATGGCTAGGATCATTTTGAGTTTGGTCGTACTAAGTGTTGGGTCAATTTGGTGGGGTCCTTTTCACTTCAGCTCATCTTGTTCACGTCACATTCAAGTGACTAGTTTTATTTTTTAGATTTGAGTCATCTCGAGTTTTGGACCAATTGGATTGGGCCACTTTAGACTTTGAGCTAAGGTGATTTTGAGGTTCGGGAGAAATTTTAGGTTGCGTATAAGTCATTAGATTTTGAGTCATCTTTGTTTTGAGTTAATCAAGTGGAGTAATTTTAGATTTCAGGTCAATGAAATTATTATAGAATTTTAATTCCTTACCCCCATCTCTAAAAATTGAAAAATATGATTTTCAGCTAAAATTCAATTCCATAGAATTGGGCAATGGAATTATAATTCCAATTTCAGTAGATGAACTAAACAACAGAATTAGAATACTGGGTCCTAATTCAAATCACAACTCCAATTCTAGTCTCTAATTTAATGCTCCAAATGTAGGCTAATGGTTTATGCCATTGATTGATATGACAAAAGAAACGAAATTGGCTTCTCATTTTTGTCCCTCGCCTCACAAGAGGCATTGCCACCGTCACCTCTTTTATTCTTTTGTCATCGTCGATGCAACCCTTGCGAGGGTAAAATATTATTTTACCTTGAACAGAAAAGTACTTATAAATTCAAACCGAAAGTTAGTGGACTAAAATCTGGTTTCATTCAAGTTCATAATATTCCAGCGTAATTGATATGTAATTTGTTTTCTTTATTTCACATTAATGTTTTCCATTAAAAAAATGTTATCTTTAATTCAAGTCATGTTATGTTAATTACTCTGAACTTTTTGTTTTTTCGGGTTTGGGTTGACCCACATACGATTGAGTGGAAAATGAGCTATAGCAATTGGAATATTGATAATGTAACTCACCTCCAAACTAGTGGGTTCAGAGCTCATCGCTCTACTCCCTGTTAGAACCTCAATCTAAAAGAAATTGGGTAGGGATGACAATAAATGGGTAAAATCCATAATCCACAATTACTTGTTCTGGATAGGTACGTGTGCAAGTGAGGTGGATAACAGGTACAGTCGGGTATACATGACAATACCCACTATAAGTATAGGGCGATTATGGATATTATGTTCGACCCGTCTTTCTTGCTCCATACCGGTCTTGCTCTGCCTCATACCCACCATATCAATCCGATACCCACCCAACTTGTATTGTCTTTATTTTAAAAATAAGAAAAATTATGTACTTGATTAATTGTCTTTCGTTTTGTGTCAAATATTAGAGCAACCTTTCTAATTAGATTCTAAACAATAATATTAAATAATTGTATAGTTGAATATGAATAATCATATGACATATGGGCCGAGCACGGGCCAGGTATTAAAAACTAATGGATACCTATTAATAATGAGACGAGTATTAGTATAAACTTATACTATAAAAGCGAATATGAGTATTCATTTTATAACAGAGTAACAAATCGGGTTGTGAGTATAAATTTGGATCACAAAGACAAGTAGTGAGGAGAATCGCACATGATGGGGGTGCAGTAGTGGGGCTCACAATAAATAAATAAGATTTGGTTTTAAGTGTTTTGTCCTTTTGTTTCTTTCACTTTTTTCATTGTTGGCCTCAAAATAACATAACCCATGTATATATACACGCTTTTTCTACCATGCAGAAAAGTAACTTTTTTGCATGATATAAAATTCAGTTAAATTTTGTGCAAAATTGTGAGTTGTGTATCGATACACAACAACTGTGTGTCGACACACAGCTCACAATTTTTCTGCACCATAGAAACGCATATATATATATATATATATATATATATATATATATATACATGATAGCGTAAGGTGAAAGCACCCTTGAGACACTGGGTATGTTCCTCCTTCTAGCGTAAGGTGAAAGCGTAAGAAAAGCGAATTCTGGCCCTTTATTATAATAAATGGTCAAGATTTATTAAACGTTAAAAAAATAACAATTTACGGTTCATACCCTTTTATGGGACAGAAAGAAAGAAGGGATAAGGAAGGACATTTTTTTTAATACTCAATAAATTTTAACCATAAATTATTATTTTTTTAAATGTCCAATAAATCTAGGCCGTCCATTATAATGGAGGGACAATGCTTCTCACACTTTAATAAAAACACAACCTTATATATATATATATATATATATATATATATATATATATATATTTATTTATTTATTTATTTTAGATTTTTTAAATTTAACTAGGGGAGTAGCGCAACAACAAAAACAACACAAATTCCCAATCAAAAGATCACTTGAGCTTAAATTAGATACTGCTTTTTAGGATCGTGTTTCGTGTATTTTTGGTTTGCTTTTGCAAGTTCCAATATGATCATATTATATAATCAAACTCCTTCATTTTTATAATTGGACACTTTTTTTTTTATTAGAGTCTAAAAACAATATTCGATCTTCATATATTAACTTAAACTTTTAAAATAATTAATTCATTCCCTATTTATAATTTATATCCTTTTTCTAAAACTAACTCAAACTAACATTAATAAAAATATTTAAATTATTAAAAAGAAAAATCCTTAATAAACAACATATTAGCATGGCCATGATGGTCATCAGCGTTGGATTTAGTTTCTAATAGCCACCACTTAAATATTAATATAATTTAAGTACAAGGTATATAAGCTAGGCTTGTGTATTATCCACGTTTCAAGTCCAATTGGTATTCACGTGATGGGGCATGTTAGAATATAAAATTATTCTTCGGTCTTCACCCATCAACTTAAACTTTTGGAAAAGTTAATTCCATGCCAACTTTTTTTCTATCCCATTTTCATGAAAATGTGATTCATCTTACCTTAATGTAAACATCATGAAGTTTATTAATAGTAAAAGTTATTTTATTATACTCTCAAGTTTTAATATTTATAGAATTTTATGAAATTATTTTAATAACATACATTTGAAACTTGATATCATGAGGAATAGACATTAAAACAAAAAAAAACAAAAAAAAAAACCTAACCATTTGTTATAAAATTTTGGTCAATGGGTTTCGAGTATAATTTCCACTAGTTCTCACACTTAATACTAATATGATTTAAGGATAAGCTATGAGTTCATTATTATTTTGTGCTCAAGCATTAGCAGAAGGACCATGAAAGTATGAAATTATTTTCATACCTTCGCCAATTAGCTACAATAGTTCTTTGATTGATAAGAAACATACATGGTATGATCTTAAGGGCTTCCTCTTGATCGGTAGCTCCTATAAAGCGGTACAATGTGAGCCAGGCAATCCCATCTATGAGTATATTTAGGGATTTTGGCGTGGCTTTTTCTTTCTGAAAAAACGTGATTCTAGTGTGATTGATCCTTATTGAGAAATTAAGCACAAAATAGCTAGGATTTGGTAGGATCTGATATATTTTGAGATACTGGTGAAATTAATCGCAAAATATTCATAATATTAATCAATTTTTTTTTTGTTTTTTGGAATACAAAGCGGGACATTTGTCAGAGAATATATGATCTCTAACGGGTTGAAGGAGGGGCGGTATTGGAAAAATATCAAGGTTGGTGGAAGGATGGACAAAGCCATTCAGGGAGTAACCAGTAGAATGAATGCTAGAATTTCGAGCTACAAAGCAGGTCTTCTGTCAAAAGCGAGAAGAACAGCTCCTACCTAGTCAACCTCGGAGGTCACTACGGCGCACTTTATGCACTGTTGCCCTCTCCCAAAGAAAAATAGCAGGAGGTGGGATGTGATTAACAAAAAGTTCTTTTGGAAAAAATGTGATCGATCTGATTTGAATACGATAACTTGTGATAAGATTTCCGGGCCCAAGGGGCCAAGACAAGAGGCTTAGGTCTGAGAAGATTGGAACTAATCAGTTAGGCTTTCCTTTGTAAGTTGGGTTGGAATATCATCTCTAATCCGGACATTTGGGTGAGAATAGTGACAATGAGATATTTGAAGTGTAGAAGCTCGTTTGATTATGTTCCCAAGAAAACAGACTCAGCTTCTCGGAGAGGAATCTTTAGGGTGCTGGACTTTTTCAGAAAAGGCTTAAGACGGGTGTGATATGCAATGGTAAACCTATCTTCTTGTAGTCTGATAAAAATGTCTCGGCAAATACTCTCGCTTCCACGATGACCGTTACGGTGTTGTATAAGAGCCCCTCCATTACGGTGGCGAATTTCATTTAGAACATAGAGTGGTAAAATCATATTTTGGGGGACCTATTCCTCAAAATGAAATGGAGTATAATTTATACTGGGGTTGTACATCTCCAAGAGAGTTTACCGTTAAGTCAACAATTTTGTTAGCCAATAACTTGAATTAGAGAGTAATAAATGCTTGGTTGTACAAATGAATCTAGCCTTTAAACATTCGCATATCAATTAAGATATCTTTGTTGCAGATTATTCGTAATGAGCTTCTAACCGTAGAAAACCTAGCTAACAGAGATTGGAAAACCTTTGTGGCTTGTCCGTAGTGTAGTTCGTGCTCGATATCAGTGGATCATCAAAGTAGAAGGATGAACCAACAAGTTTAATCTTTGTGAAAGATTGGGGGAGATTAAACATTAGGGTTTTCTTTTTCTTTTTTTAACATTCGAGCAGGCTAGGGTTTGAAAAAAAGAAAAGCAATATACTGACTAACAAATTTCTAATTGAATGTAAAACCTCCATCAACATCAAGTAATGATACCCTCCTAACCATCGATGCTAGGAACAACACTTGTATTTTCCTAAAATAATATACAGTTACTATATCAGATGAGTCGGGTACCTAAGAATCTCCAAAACGATCCCTTACCCGATTCGATACCCAAACTTCGACGGATCAGATAACATCCTTGCTAATTATTTTCAAGTCAACTACCCTAATTTTGCTAATAGGCTTCAATCTAGGTTTTCGAGTTATCAAATATTTTTATTTGAGTATTATTATCACAAAAAAATTAAAAAAAATTACAAAAACATATATAGAATTATTTCTATAACATGCTAAAGCTATAAAATTTACTATATCAGATTTGCAAAGATGCTGACCGTTGGATGTTCATTTAATTCCCTCTTATTTTTATTTTATTTTATTTATCAATCATTTCCAAGGAGAAAAATATCATAAATGGCACTCATATCCTTATATTTTTATGCACATTTAATGCACACCGCTCTCTCGTTCTCTCATAACCACTAAAGGTATATATATATATATTTTTAAAGATTATTACATTTTATATTGCGTTAATTTAGTTATTTAGGGTCTGTTTGGGATTGTTGTAAAAAAATTATTTATTTTACTAGACTTTCTGTAAAAGCACTTAAATGAAAAGTGTTGTTTTGAAGAAGCAGTTTGGGTTTGGCTCAACCAGTTAGAAGTACTTATTTTATTATTATTAGTGTTTGGCAAGTGTTTAAGAAAAGTGTTTTTTTTAGTCAAATTATCGAAAAGGGACCAAATTGGTTGGGTAGAAGGTTATAGTTTTGAAATATAATAAAGTACTATGTAATTTTAATATTTGAGTAGGGGTATTTTTGTCCTAAAACTTTTAAGTTTTTAATTCTGCTTCAGAAGCACCAATTTTCTGCTTCTGCTTATAAGCAGAAAAACAGCTTCTACTTTAAATAAAAAGTACGATACTTTTTGATGTTTGCCAAACACCCTTCAGATTTTCAGAAAAGTGGTTTTTTCAAAAAAAAAAAAAAATCACTTATTTCTCCAGAATAAGCAATCCCAAACAGTTAAGTTAAATTTTTGATGTAATTCTTAACAGCATAATCAAGTTAGATTCAAATAATCCACTATTTATTTACTATTGACTCAATTTAACCCAATATGGCTAAATCATTAAACATTTCATGTATAACTTAGCATAAATTTTACTATAAGGATCAAATTGACACAATTTCAATTGTATTAGAACTGAATTGATACAATTAAAAGTATATTGACTAAATTAATATAATAGACAAAGTATAATAATGTTTGATTTAAATAACACTTTTTAATGTGTAATTGTTGCACTGTCACCTGCACCGAAAGATGGGATTCTGAAAATGATCTAAATGGAGTTTAGAAACTTAAATAACATTTATTTTGAACTATGCAATCTTAGTCGCTTAAGCAAGCTAAGGAAAGGAATAAACTCTATAAACAGATCCGTGTGACGAAGACCGGACGTGCTAACAACGATATCAACTGGCCTCCCTCTTGGGTGAAGCTCTTGTGAAAAAGGTTTCGGTGCTTCGGTTCAGTTGACCCTTCTTTGCTTTGGCGATATCCTATTCTAAAGAAGAAGATCTCGTCTGGCTTTCTGCTTTCAAAGCTTTCACTCGGTCTTGGAGTCAGCATAAAGAGGTCTTTTCTCTTTCCCATGCTCGATGGGAAAAATAGCGTAGTGAAGAGCCTACTTTCGTACTCAAA
Source organism: Simmondsia chinensis (assembly GCA_018398585.1). Lineage (NCBI taxonomy): Eukaryota > Viridiplantae > Streptophyta > Magnoliopsida > Caryophyllales > Simmondsiaceae > Simmondsia > Simmondsia chinensis. The sequence continues at coordinate 34,121,213 of JAGTTD010000009.1, read as the reverse complement.
GGTTGAGACTGTCCTTCTGATACAGAATCCGTTGGTCCCGCCTATTTTTTCCAAATTCGGCCTCTAAGGGTTTTTGTGGCCACTTTTATGTTATGCAAATAATTTAGTTACCCGTAATTTTGTAGCTTTAGTGACATTTTCTTTATTTCACGCTTTTAGGGTTTCTTTGTTTTCATATAAATGCTCGTTATAGCTAGTTGTATTGCTCATTCACTCATTGCTTACTACGAAACCTAAGTCGAAATAGCAATCACAAATGAAAGGGAATCGAGTAGTAAAATAAAGAACACCGTAATTTAAATAGTTCAGACGAAGTCCATATCCGCAAAGGGTAGCACAATAATTTACTATATCAATTAAAGGTTTAAAAGAGACGTCTCAAATCTCAACCCTAATATATATATAGAGCCTTTCCTACTAAAACTCTAATGTACCATGGGTGTAAATCAGATTAGCCTAATCTTTCATCTTACAAACAAGACTTGGGCTTCGTTTGGTTGCCACATGAATTAAATTCCTGTAGAAAATTATATTTTCTTAGAATTTAATTCTTGTTTCAACTTCTTATATAAAACATGTTGAATTGTAAAAATGGGAAATAAAACTTTTTTTTGGGAGGTAGTTAAAAACAAAAAAAATTAGAACTTAACTAGGGGCACTAGGTAAATTACTTTATGCATTCTGCCTACTTCATAAAAATCAAACAAGAGCTTAAAGTCGTACTTTCCATAAATTTTTACTTCCTTCATCTTTCTTTTGCATATCATACGAAGCCTTAATATAATTGGGCTTGACACATAACACAAGTAACCATAACATAAGCAAAACAAAAAAGAAAAATCTTGTCCATCAGGCCTTTGCCTCAGTAGTAAGAGACAAGTGAAAAGATATAATATTACTTTAAGCAAAAAGATTTAAATTAAATTCTCCTTAAACATTTTTCCCAGAAATTATTGACTTAACCGTCTTCCGTGACATATTGGCCACCATTTGGATCGGGGTTTACCTAGTAACTGAAACGGAGCCTCCGTCAGTATAAGTGGGCATTTGCTCAATAACACTCCCCCCTCTCTCTCTCTCTCTCTTCTGACACCATCACACCACCCGTGAATCCCCCACTCTCTCTCTCTCTCTCTCTTAACCACCCAAATGCACGCCCCAACCCCCACCCTCCTCCTCTTCACTCTCTCTCTCCTCTTCTCCGCCACCACCCAAACCACCCACCCCTCCGACATTGCCGCCCTTCACCAGCTCAAGTCCGGGCTCGACCCTAGCTCCCTCACCCCAGGCTCCTGCATCTCCTCCTGGGACTTCTCCCTCGACCCCTGCGACTCTCTCTCTGGTGACTCCTTCACCTGCGGCTTCTCCTGTGACGACGTCGTTTTGGGTCTCCGGCGCGTCACTGAAGTTGCTCTTGACCAGGCCGGTTACTCTGGGTTCATCAATTGTACCTCTTGGAATTTGCCCTTTCTCAGCGCCCTTGACCTCTCTGGTACTTTCTGGACTGTTCTTTGCTATTTTGAAAGCTCTTATCGATTGTGGTTATCAGCTTTTGGTTTTTAGTTTTGAGAAATTAAAATCAGAAAATATTTCTGGGCCTGTTTGAGAAGCTTTTTTTTCTCTCTTTTTTTTTTGATTGATCAAAAAAAAGAAAGCTCTTTTTGGAATAAAAAACTTTATTTCAAAAAAAAAAAAAGAAATAATGTTTATCCTAAAAATAAAGTGTTTTTTTTATCAACAAAAATAAAGTAAAGTTAAACAAATTATTATATTTTTCAAACTTTTTCAAAAAAATTATTTTTTTGTAATTTGTTTTAAAATTTTTAATTTCATACATTCTTTTAATTTCAAATTTATTAATGTCCAAAGGTGTGTTATGCACAGTGATTTGTATGTAATAACAATTTTCGAGGGTTATTTTTCGAAATTAAAAATATAGGAGTATATTGTACTTAATTGCAAAGTTGAGGGGGTTTGTTGTGTTTAATAACAAAGTTTAATGAGCTATTTTATAAAATTAAAAGTGAAGGAGGTTTGTTGTATTTATTAACAAAGTTTAAGAATCCATTTTATAAAATTAAAAGTGCAGAAATTTATTGTATTTAATTATAAAGTTTAGACCATTTTTTTATATTTTAGCCTTTTATTTTAAAACAAAAACATAAGTAAAAACTAAATAAGGAAAACAGTGATTTTCTTTTCTCAGGGCAAACTGACTCAGTTTCTTAGTTTTTTTAATTTTATTTTTAGTCCAATAAGAATTATAAATTTGAATAAGAATTACAATACATTAAGATAGAAAGATTACTTTTAATCTAAATTTTAATTTCACAAAATTCCCTTAATTTTTGTCAAATGGGTTCCAAATGCTCACTTTAGATTAATTCAACATTTTATTACTTCATCCAACATTTTTTTTTTTTTTAATTTTAGGCATTATCCATTAATTGTCTAGTGTATCAACACTTTATATAATTTTTAATCAATTGAGTTTGTATAATATTTTCATTGTAGCCGTAATTTATCTTGATTAAAAATAAAACCCATGTCGCTTCAATTCCATGATTACATTGAAGCAATTAGAATAATATATTGAGTAAATTAATATAATAAATAAAATAAACTTAAATATCTACTTAGTAAAAGAATATATGTTTGATGTAAATGACTCTCAAATTCATTATCAATCAAAATTACTTTATAAAGGTCTAAATTTATATAAAAATGTGGGGTACATGTACTTGTGGTCACCACCAAATTCAAGTTTAAGATCATATTTAGTAGAATTAAGGGTTATTTACAAAGAAGATCGATGTACTTTGTGCACTATCACTTATACTTTAATTGTGTCGATTTAGTTCTAGGGTAAAAGGTATGTTACGTTGATGACGGAATTTTTAGTGACCCGGTTTGATCATTTAAATTGGAGTTAATGGTTATGTTTACAACAACATCAATCATATGTCACAAGGGCTCCTGCTGAAGCACCCCCCACGGAGTGAAATATACACAGCCTTACTCCTTTTGTATTATATTATTTGCATATAACGTAATTATATTATTAAAAATTATGTTATTAACTTAACTTTAATTTAATTTTAATACTAAACTTACACGATATAAATTATACAATACATAGCTCAAATTATAAGAACTAAATTGATACAATATGTCGGATTTTGAATAAATCTAGTGATAAATATTTGATTACAAAGTTGGTTATTTTGATTCCAAATAGTAGTGAAATAGAAAGGAAAGGAACATACTCAGCGCCTCAAGGGCTCCTGCCTATGTAGGGTCTGGGGGCGGATGTACGCAGCCTTCCCCCTTCAGGGTGTTAACCTGAAAAGAGGCCGTTTTCCCGTGCCCCAACCTGAGGGTGAGGACTTCCTAAGAGGTCACCCATCCTGGTACTACTCTCACCCAAGTACGCTTAACTTCGGAGTTCTAATAGGATCCGATGACGGCGTGTAGGTGCCCTCCTTGGTCCAAATAGTTGTGAAATACTTGACAAGTTTGTTTTCATATTCTAAATATTTTTCTAGTCATGACATGTTCTAACTCAATCTTCCTTCTTTTTCTTGCAAAAAACAAAGGTAACAACTTTGCCGGTTCAATCCCTGACTCACTAACAACACTAACTCATCTCCGGCGACTCAGCCTCTCTCACAACGCCATCTCCGGCGACATCCCCGCCACACTCGGCAACCTCCCCGCCCTCGAAGAACTCTACTTAGACAACAACCACCTCTCTGGCCAAATCCCGGCCACTCTCAACAACTTAACCAACCTTAAACGACTGGAACTTCAGTCGAACAACCTCACCGGCGACTTCCCTGACTTGACTCGACTCGCCAACTTAACCTTCCTCGACGCCAGTGACAATGCCATATCTAGCGAACTTCCGGCGAGTTTTCCGGCGGGTCTGGTTGAAATTTCTCTAAGAAACAATTACATATCTGGTGAAATCCCAGAAAGTATAACCAAGTTGGGATTTTTACAGGTTCTTGATCTGACCCATAACCAGCTATCCGGGTCAATCCCAGCGGGTTTTTTTACCCACCCAAATCTGCAACAACTCGAACTGGGTATCAACAATTTGACCTCAATTCAAGCACCCAGTAATCTGGGTACTCAAAGCGGGTTAATCGCAATCGATTTGGGTACCAATCGATTAACCGGGTCATTACCATATTTTATGGGTATGATGCCAAAGCTATCAGCATTGAATCTCGAGAAGAATGAGTTCAGGGGGATGATACCGGTGCAGTATGCATTTAAGACGGTGATGCCAGAGCTGGGTATGGCCGGGTTCGAGAGGCTGTTGTTGGGTTGGAACTACTTGTACGGGCCGATACCCGACCCGTTTAAGGGGCTGAAAGAAGGATCGGTGAATGTGGATCTGGGTGGGAATTGTTTGTTTTTGTGTCCGGAGACTTTGTTTTTTTGTCAAGGTGATCGGCAGAGGTCGCTCATGGAGTGTAGAAGTTTTGGACCTGTGACTCCCTTGCAAAATTGAACTTATACTTTTTGTGTAGGTATGTTTGGTATTATTATTACTTTTTTTTTTTGGCCAGAGGTTGTTTTGTATTGTTTTATATTTAACATTTTTCGTATTGTCATTCTATTTAATGTCAATTAATTTTAGGATAAAAATTTACTTGGTGTCTCGGACGCGGGTTAAGTTAGTTAGTACTTGTCAGGAGGCAGGTTCGCCCCGGGATGGGGTTCGAATTGACACTCATTCCCAGGTTTTACCAATATAAAAAGAAAAAAGAAAGGTACGTATAGAGCAATTATATTGTGGATTCTTTTGCTAAGCAAGATGCTAACGAGGCGGCTTCTTAATTTTCTGGTCACTCTCCGCAGAGATCCGAAATTATCCATCTGTACGAACTGATTTTATAGCCCGTTTTGTGGAATCAATTAGGGTTATGTTTGGCTATAATTGTTTGCTGTTTGAATTTGGTGTTTAGCTGTTAGTTGTAAATGTTTAGCGTTTAGTTGCTAGTTGTTAATTGTTAATTGATTGATTAGTTATTAGTTGTTAACTGATGAGCAATAATTTTTATATAAGTGTTTGGTAAAATTAGATGTTCAAAGTAGTTTTTTTTTTTTTTTAAAAAGATGTTCAAATTAGTTGATTGCTGTAAAATAATATATATAAATATAAGCAAATAAAATAGAAAACTAATAAAATAATTGAATAATTTTATTTTTAAGGTCATCTAACATTCCATCAATTTATTGCATTATATGTGTGAATATCACTTATCTTTGTAATGCTCTCTCCTACATTATATTTCTGGCATTAATGTAAGTTCTCAGCACGTTCAAAAATGTCTACAAAGGTACAGAATTAGGATGTGGGTATGGAAAGTTACTTATAGTAAAGATTAAAAAAAAAAGAAACTAATAAATTTGAATTGAGTTGAATATCACTTATCTAATCAAAATATATCTGATTTTAATTAATTTTATTTAATTTTGTGAACATCTAAAAAGGAAAAAAAAAATCTCCAGATTGCAACTAAATCAAGGAAGAAGATGGATGGGGTGTTGATGGCATTTTGGCAATTAGGATGAAAAAAAATGGCAAAATGTTAAATTGTGATTGATTACGTAGAGTTTGAAAAGTTAAAAATTAAAATTATTAGCTTTTGAAAAGTTCTTTTTCAAAAGCTAAAAGCTATTTTTTTTTATAAGTAGCTAAAAGCTATCCTAAAAGTTAACGGCATATTTTTTACCAAATAATGCAATTAGCTGTTTGATTAGTCAAAAAACTAAAGGCTATGAAAAACGTTTTGAAAAAGTAATTGCTAAACTTAGCCTAGATAGGATTCTACTTGTACATGAACTGTATGAGGAGTGTCAATATCATTAAAAAAATTTTTACTTAGGTGTCAAGGAACCAACTCTTCTAAAAGCTTAAACTGATAGGTAAAAGTTTAGTAATTGTTTTATACTCTAGCATGCCCCCACACACAAATGCTCGTTAGGCTTGAAGAGTGGATATTGCAGAGGCCCACCTCTTTAACAACATGTTAAAGAATCAACTCTTTCAAAAGCTTAAGTTGATGGTTGAAGTTTTGGTAATTGTTTTATACTCTTACCACTAGGTGATTCCAACTGGAATTAAGTGAATTTTTGTAAGATAAATTGTTGTTGGAACATCAAAAATCTTTCAGATAATATACAGGTACTTCTGTCATAATTTGGTAAATTCTTCTATCAAAAAATGTTGACTTGTCATATAACTCTTTGCACTTTGTATTCAAATTCTAAAAAATATTGACATATCACATAAATATTATCAAAAGCATATACCAATTTAACACTTTTAGGAAAAGATTCCTCAACTAAAGAGGGTACCAACACACTATCATCCGATCCTATTAAAACTTTAAAGTTAAACGTGCTTGGACAAGAGCAGTACTAGGATGGGTGACCTCCTGAAAAGTCCTCGCCCTCAGGTTGGGAATACTCAAAAACAGCCTCTTTTCAGGGGTAATACTCTAAAGGAAGAAGGCTACATATATCCGCTCTCCCAAATCCTGCTTGGACGAGAGCCCTTGAACACTGAATATGTTGCTTTTTTGCTTTAGTAAAAGATTCCTCAAATTATAAAACATTACTGAAATGAAAGAGTTTGCACGGTCCACAATATATTATTTCTGAAATAGCTTTTGGAAGGTAACATTCGGAGACCTATTATTACCTAGTTATTCTGAGATTTAAGTGTTTATCACTTAGTTATCCTGACATTTTAATATATATAATGAGGTACCTTAAAATTTGAATATTTTATCACTTAGGTACCTTATATAGGGATTTAATAAAGTTTTGTAACAATCTCACTTGATGTAATATATATTCCAATAACATGTATATGTTATGCAAATGTTTCTAAAAAAATTTAGCAAATTACAATAAAAAATTTACCGAATGTCAATGTATACTTCCTAAGAGATTGTAGAAATCATGCATTATGTTAGTATTTTTGATAAAAAATTATAACATTCTAATGAATATATTATCAAAATTATGTTTCAATTTATCTGTTTTAACAAAAATCTGCCGAATTTTGATAAAAAAGGTATCTAATTGATAAAATTTAAAATTTTAGGATATCTAAGTGATAAAATATCAAATCTCAAGGCAACTCATTATATTTATTTATTTTTTTGAACAAAAGCTCATTATATTTATTTACATGTTAAGACAGCTAAGTAATAAATAATTCAACAATAACAATCCAGTGCCTCAAAGACTCCCGCATAAACAGGATTTGGGGGGTACATATCCGCAGCCTTTCTCTTCCTGGGAATTGCCCAAAAAGAAGGCTTTTTTGAGGATTCCAGTTAAGTAATAAATAATTCAACAATAACAATTCAGTGCTTCAAAGACTCTTGCATAAACAGAATTTGGGGGGTAAATATTCGCAGCCTTCTCCTTCTTGGGAATTGCCCAAAACGAAGGCTTTTTTGAGAACTCCTGCTAAGTAATAAATAATTAGTTATCTAATTGATAATTTCTAAAAGTAAAAAAATAAAAATGGTTGCAATCTATGGGCGCGCTACATTATGTCTGACACGGCTAGATACATACATATAAACGTTTGGCTCCACGTGTCTGTTCAGCGCGTGTTATGGACGCCCGTTGGGCTTGTGCTGGAGTGCGAAATTATTTACTTCTTTGGTTGTTTATGATTTTTATTTTATTTAAATTAGTTTTTTTTCATTTTTTAAATGATTAATAATATTTATAACTCTATTTAAATTAAGTCTTCATTTTTTTTAATTTAAAATAGTCACTAAAAAGATAAGGAATTAATTTTTTTATAAAATAAAATATTATAGATCGTTTTAAAGAAAAGAAAAAAAAGGGACTAACTTGAAAAAAAGACAAATATCAGGAATTATTTTAAATTAAAAAAAGATGAATAAACAAATTTAAAAACATTATTAGGGAGTCTTGACAGGCAATAAAAAGAAGCCTTTTAAAATATATTTTTCTATTTTAAAAAATAAAAATATGGTTATTTAAAAAAAATTAAGAATAAAAAAATTATCATTTAGATACCTTAGAATTTGAAAATTTATCATCTAAATATTTCAACAGTTTACTACATATAATAAGATATTCCAAAATTTGACGATCACTTACGTGATAAAAAAACAATAAGCTATAATTAAATAAGCAACCATAAAAAGACAGTAAATTTATAGCGTGTCCTAGGGCTATGTCCCATCACTTACACACAGGAATAGTTACTAGAGCATTGCTCCTCTCGGGGCCTCTCCACATCATAGCATCCCCACCGGGGCGATCCAATCACATGGAGAAGAGTTGCACTGAGACACTTACAATTACCCGAATTTAACTAAACACTTGAATACCTCAAGGAGAGGGATAGCACTTGATTTACTGTCGAGGTTTTGTATCAAACCATTTTTACTGATCTTAGTGTGTTTTTGTTAATTACCTTTAGCTTTTTGAAAGAAAATAAGATCAAAGACAAGATACGAATGTTATAGAATTGAGTCTAATGGTCCATCGAAATCTTTTTATGGACTCAAACATTTAGGTTAGGATTCTCTCATCAACTATTTAACTAGTGTTGTGTCATGTTATTTTTTACAAATATCTGTATAGATGAAAAATTCAAATCAAACTAGGTTATTTGGTATGCTATCAGGTTGGTTTCATCCCTTTATTTGGACCTTTGTTAGTCTCGACCCAGTTTAGATTGAGTTTGAGGTGACAAACATCTTCAAAGGATTTGAATAGTCATTTCATCAGAACCTAAATGTAGAATATATAATCTGGTCGAACATAGAATATTGACATTATAAATAATTTCATCAATATATAGCTAACTTTAGTCAATCTTTGGTGGATATTTATTGGAGTTAGCTAAATTTTTAAAAATATTGACATATCTTATATACGTAATCATATTTATGTATTGCACTTGTATTTTTTGTAGAAAATTGGTCAGATTACAAAATCTTATCGAACTTTGACATAAGGTGTATAAGTGATACAATATTCAAAGTTCATGTTATCTTATTATATACATTGAAATGTTAGGATATTTTATGAGATAAATGCACAAACCTCAGTATACCGAACTAATATTTTCCCTTTTCATATTATGTGCATACATATGATTATAGTATATTATACATAGTTCAGGTGGTACCTCTTTTTTACTAAATCCATTGGTGATAAATTGATTTCTGTACTTGCAGATTTACACACACTTCAGGTTGGGGGTCCTCGGAAATAGCTTCCTTTCCACTCGGAAGGGGTAAGGCTGCGTACATCCACCCCTCCCAGACCTTGCTTATTGCGGGAGCCACGAGGCACTGGGACTGTTGTTGTTGTTGTTGTTGTTGTTGATACATAGTTCATTATTTCCCCAAAAATAAGATAATTAACTTTGAAAATAGTAGGGAAACCAAAAATCTACTTTGATTACTTATAGGGGTGGATCCATAGTACGTTCACTGGCAGTATGCACCCCGGTGGTCCATGCGTTGAATACTAAATATTGATAAGTATTTAGGCTTTAATTATACAAATCTTCTTCTAATTGTGTGAAGCCCCCAACTTCAAGGCCCAACTCAATGTAGTGCCCCACTAGTGGCCTTCCGACCCGTCTGCCACGCTGGTCGTCGTCCACTCCAGCAAGCAATAGTTACAGGCCCGAGAACTCTGCTTTTGAATTTTTGTTTTAGGGTTGGGGTGTTGAGTTTGAATATAAAAAATTCATTATGGGTAATTAGCATTTAATGGTATTGTAATGGATATTGGTATAAAGTTAATTCATGTTCCACCGTGTGTTCCCTTTTGGGTGTTTTTTTCTAGGTCTGTCACTAATTACTTAAGGTATTGTTCGGCTATATGTATCTAATTCCTATTTGTTATAAATAAGTCATTTTTCCTTTTCTAAATGCAATCGCATCCCATTACAGTATATTTTCCCTTTATGACATGACCCCCTCTTTGACCAGCATCCTTCGTGCACTTCGACTCATCGTAACTTTGTGTATATCTTTTTCATTTCCATTTTGTGTCGATCTCTTTAGACCCATATACCTTATGGTGTACTAGACAATGCTTTTAGACATTCAACATAGTATTTCGTAATCAACTAGTCGATTTTAATATCATATTAAAGAACTAATTTTAAACAATATAATTTGTTAGACAGTAAATATAATGCCTTCTGATACTTAAAGTTGTTTATAGTACTTTTGTGGTTAAACATGTGCTCTGCACTGAGAAGCTTTTGAAACCAAATTGGACCATACTCTGCTCTTTAGATAACATTAAAACATCTAAAATAAATATGACCCAAAAAATTAGAAAATATTAAGACTTTGTATTTTTATAATATTAAATATTCAAATTGAGTTTGGCCGTCAAGCACCAGTGGTCTAGTGGTAGAATAGCACCCTGCCACGGTGCAGACCCGGGTTCGATTCCAGGCTGGTGCATGATTTTTTTTTTTTTTTTTTTTTCTCTTTTTCTGAATTTTTCAGAAAATTTTCTCTACAAAAATGGGTAGCATATGGTAATTTCAATATAAAAAGAGTCCAAATATTTTTGTAATTGTCCTAACATTAAGAAAAATTGCTCCAATGAGAATACTAGCCTAAAATCATATGTCATTTGAATGTCTGTAGAAGCCAAAAAAAAAAAAAAGATAAGGGAATACCAATTTATATACTGTAGAAGCTACTCCATCTATTACCAATTGATTTTGGAATGAAATCTTCTTCAATATGTAATAATGGTATCAAAGCCATCAATCCTTAGATCGATTTTAAGGAGCTTGGTTTGGTATATGGGACTGATCCTGCTCTGGAGTCGTGCTCGGTTTGGTATGAGAGGGGCAGTGCTCAATGGCCGAGCTTGACAAGCCACCTGGGATGGGCCTTAGTTTCGGAAAGGGCTACCTAGAGTAGAGTGAAACCTTCCACGAGATAAAAGGGCTACCTACTCAAAGTGAAGCTGTCGACGACTATGGTTGCGGACCGTGTTGGCTTGATACAAGCCAAAAAAATAGAACAAGATAATACCAATTTATATATTATAAGAGCTACTCTACCCATTTTCAATTAATTTTGGGCCGGAAACTCCTTTAATATGTAACATATGTTGCCAGAGTTGAATTAATCAAGAAACATATGTAAAAATGGGTAAAACATTTTGGAAGAAAACAATTAGAATAAGGGGTGTTGCGAGAATCGAACTCGCGACCTCCTGCACCCGAAGCAGGAATCATACCACTAGACCAAACACCCAATGTTTGCATCCTTTTTTTTTAACCTAATTAATATTTTGTGTTATAATTTATTTTACTCTAAAAAGCATTGCTAATATAGATTCACTAGTAACACCTCATATATCCTACACTTTATATTATATAGTTCTCTCATAATACTATGTCATGTTTCCCAATTTCATAAGTTAAATTGATACAGTAATACTTTTGGTCATCATTGACATCACTTTCAACCTGTATCATTCCAGTTGAGACACGGAATGAAATATAAAATATCAAAAGTAATAAAACTAAGATAATAAGGAAAAGGCTATTTGATATTATTTTCTATTTTTAATTTTTGAAAAACTACAAGTCAAAAATCATTTTTCCTTTTTTGTTTCTTGTTTTTAAGTTTTCATTCAAAACTAAAACAATTAAAAATAAAATTCAAAAAATAGAAAAATATTCTTTCTAAAATCTAATTTTTAATTTATTTCAAAAAAAATTCAAATTAGAAAATAATTGTTTCTTGTCCAAACTAGGGATGGCAATGGGGCGGGGTAGGCATGGGGGGTGCCTCCCCCATGCCTGTACATGCTACCCAAATCCTAGACTTGTCTCCGCCTCATTATTTGTTACGGGTATGAAACAGATACCTGTATCCGCCTCAATGGGTACAAACTCATACCCATACCCGCCCCATTAATCGCAGGTATCTAATGGGTATCCATTACCTACCCCGTACCTTCTTTAATTTGCGTAGAAAATGATTATCTATACCCGCTCATATTAGTTATTTAACACTATTTTTAAAAATCAATTATAGTTCTTATAACATTGATAAACAATTTAGGTTATTGAATTTAAACATGTATTTTTTAATTTAGAGGTTAACTATTTACAAAATGAAGTGGGTATGGTAGATATGAGGTGCGCACGGCGGGTATGGAGCGAGGCGGGGCGGGTATAAAACTATACCCATACCCGTGGTGGGGTAGGGGGCGGGTACACCTAACCTGTACCCACTACCCACTCCGCTTATACCCATATCCGCTCCAAACGAGATGGATACCCACGGGTAGCAGGTTTTACCCTCTCATTGCCAGTCCAAACTACATATTGCTTGGGCCTCTCTCACATGAATTTCGCAATAATACTTGTTAAATTTCTTTGGACCTTAATCTTGCCTAAAAATATTTGGCAAATAAGATTTATAGATAAGAGAATTTATATTAAAATATTGCCTAAAAATGTTAGATTACTTGTACTATTAGCCTTGTATTTTATACACTGTGTTGATTTTAGTCTTCGAATTTTTAAATTTGTAAAAATAGTCTATTTTTACAAAATATAAAAATTTAGAAACTAAATTGACACAGTATTAAAATATAAGGACTAATAACATAAATAATTCAATATTTTTATATAATATTTTAATATAAATTATGTATAATATATATATAAATTAATATAAAAGTTTTTAAAATTTAATATCATAGTATATATACATATATGAAATATTTAGATTATATATGTATATGTGATGTAGTTTATTTGCCACATAGCACAACAAAGTGCATGACTTTCATTAAAATCCGGTATTTTTTATCATAATCTACTAAATTTTTATTAAAAACATTGTCATAGCTCATATTATATATTTATTATAATCATCTATTATATTAGCATTTTCTGGTAAAAATTTGTAGAATTTGACAAAACAATCACAAAATTTCGTTGTAGACTACCTACTTGAAAAATTTTCAAATATCAATGTATCCACTTCAATATACCTAAGTGATAAATTTTCAAATTTTATGATTGCTAATTGATAAATTCCTTATCCATAATCTTCAATAATATTTACTCTTAAAACTATTTGTAAGCAACATACCATATTTACACATTGTTTTTATTTTATGACAACTTCAAACTAAAAAGGTAAATGAATCAAGCATTTGATAAACTAGTCATGCTCAAAATTGAACACGGCTTTCTTCTTCGTTTTAGGAGCTCAATAACTTATTGAACCGAGTCCAAGTAGGCTCAATAAGCTTAACAAGCTAAGCTTAAACAAAGGAGTGCACAACTCATTAACAGTTGTTAACAATTTGATAAGAGTTGTTAAGTCCTATTAAGAGCATGATAAGAGCTCACCAAAGGCTCAATCAAGGCTTGCTAAGAGCTCGGTAACAATCAATAACAACTCAGTGCTTCATAGAGGCTCTCGCAATGCAGGGTTTGGGGGGTAAGATTTATGCAGTCTTACCTTTATAAGGTGTTATCCTAAAAGGAGACTATTTCTAAAGAATCCTCTAACCTTGGGGGGGAGGGGGGGGGGGGGGGGGGGGGGGGGGGGGAGAGAGAAAGAAGAACAATATAACAAAAGAGTCGAATAAAGCAATACCATGCACGCAAGCAACGACAAAACAACAAACAAGGGACGAGCTATAAATTGACATTGATAAAAAAATAAAGGTACTGCATCATTACATTTGACAATACAAATCCAAACATGAACCCTAAATGGGACTGCAAATCCTCAGCATCCCAAGCCTAACAAGTGAAAATGACAACTGGGGTTTCAATTACGTCCCCTTCAACAAACAAATGATGAAAATTCACACCCAATTTCTCTACCATCTATAACACACTTCTTTTCGTCATCATCCCGGTTTCCGATAATAGGCTGGGGACTCAGACACATTGTGATCATAGGGCTTGGATTGACATTTACCCCATAATCTTTTAAAAACATGCTAGCCTACAAGTTACAACACCATCACTGCTTTACAAAAAAGCCAACAAAGAAAAGAAAAGATGAGGAAAAGCAAACATATTGTGGGTTAATACTACTAAGAGAATTGATCATTGTTTCTCTTATTTGTACAGTCAATCGCCAGAGTCGGGTTGAACGGTCATCCTCGAAGTCATAGGGACACAAAGCGCTTCTACTGATAAGCGTTTTAATACGTTGGGACAAGGGTCTTGCCCGAAAATGCTGTTTGTTATGGCCACTGCACATCTTTGCTTCCCTATGCACATCTGTCAAAATGAAAGCAAGTGTTAAGATGGTGAAAGGTTATTTGGGTTTTTATCTCATTTATGTTTAGTTTTTTCCAATGAAAAATGACAAACAGTTGAAAGATTTAAAAAGCACTGAAAATTGATCTTTTAAACTCATTTTCCAGTATTATATGGGTTCAAAAATCTGCTTTGTAAAACTAGGGAATTTCAACGCAGGGTACTTATATTGTTTCAGTGTTAAGAGTATAAAACCACTATTGGGTTTTCACCTATTAGCTTACACTTTTGAGACAGCTTGTTTATTCACAATGTATCAGATCTTTATTGACCAAAAGGTCACGAATTTGAATCCTAACAGTCCTTCCTTTCAATATTAATATAATTTAGCCTTTACACTATCCATACTTCAAGCCCAATGGGCATTCACATGAAGGGCATGTTAGACTATAAAACCATTATCAATCCTCCACCTATTCGCTCAAGCTTTTGGGATAGCTGATTTCCTACCGTTCATAATTTCAGTAGCACGACACGAAGAACCCCACTAAAACAGCTAAAAGGGGTCTTTACCGTTGGGAGTTTTTTGATTTCTAATTAGTTGAACGAATTCTAATGAGAAAGAAAAGGACTCTCTTCATAGGCTCAAAACCATAATCCTCTTCTAAATCAATTTCTTTATTCAAATAAAAAACTATCCATATTATCTCAATAGATAAGATAGTGGCTAACTAATTAACTTATAGTCAATATCTAACACGTACCTTGTCCAGAATCGAATACGAGTTAGCGGCATGGCAAGTGCCCTGCTGGAAACTCCCACAAGTGCCCAAGGGAGTTCCAAAGCTTGCAAATTTGATGGAAGAAATGTACTGGTCTCTGGCGCAGTGCAAATGTACTTTAGGTGGGTGCACTTCTTCTGTTCTTCCGTAGCTGTCGAGGCGCCAATTTCGAATGGTGGGGTGGTATTCAGACACCTGGGCACACACGGAGCTCACTGATCTCTTCACTAGGGAGATCTTTGCCGGGTTCCCACCGAGTTCCTCGAACACCACCACTAGGTTCCCAGTCGGCTTCAACCACGAGCGAGGCACGTGGTACCTGAAAATGATGGGAAAATCACACTTGACCACAACGGCAGCGAGATATCAACAAAAACAATATCAAGACAACACACTAAAAATCTACGTGGAAACTTTCTCTCAATTGGGAAAAAGATCACGATCCAATCAAGTATCAAATTCTCACTACGAATTTTGGAATTACAATCTCTAATTGTAACAAACCAATAATATCTCTAACTACTATTTTCCTATGTAAGAATATTATCCCCTTTATTACATGCATCATACCCAAAAGCTAATACTCCCAGATATCCAACTCTTTGTCCACACCAAGCTTACTAAGCTCTATTATAATTTTTATCTACCTATATTTGAAGTCAAATTTAAATTGAAACAACCAAACTTAACTCCAAATTAAATTCTATCTTATTTCAAATTCTAATAAACTATTTGATTAGCAAAATTCACCAATATCTTATCTTTTTTTCTTTTACTTCTTTTTCCTTTTATTTTAAATTCATAAAAAAACCAAAAAATATGGGTTAACCTAACAAGTAACACTATTGTGGTTATGTAGCGTGTCTTACACTAACTATTACACGATTGGGAAAGGGTTGCTCAATAACGATCTCCAAAAAGGGCTAGAAAGTTCTTCTAAGTATGCATACACTATCAAAACTATTCAAATAGTACTAGAACTAATGTGGCTATTCTTTTTTCTCAAAGCCCAGTGTGGGATATTTTAACTATACTCGTATGTAAAATTCTCAAAAGTCAGTAACCACCCACTTCTGCAACACTGCGATAGCGAAAAGAAATTAGGCGTCATAGCAAATAGATATTTACCATCTTTGGGTAGGGTGGCCACAACCAAGTTGGCATTTAGGAGGTTTGAAGGAGCCAGAATAGCTGCAACCATTGCAGTCACCTTGTGCATATGCTGTCCAATACCTTCCTATGCTCTCCCCATTTATCCATACTTGTCCTTTTCCCATGCTTTTCATATCCAATGCCAATGGCTCCTCCCCTTCTGGCGCATCAAAATAAGCCTGAGTGCAATCAAATAAGTCGTTGCCAAGAAATCAACTACTCCAAAAGTTTAAATGATGGATAAAGCCGTGGAATGGCTTTATACTCTAACATGGATAGTGTATATAAGGGACCAGCAATCCCTAAAAGGTTAAATTGATGGAAAGACCCAAGAATAGTTTCATATTGTAAGAGTTATGTTACAACTGCCTTGTGATAACTCCATAACCCACTGCGTTATGTGCAAGACCCATACCTTGTGCCACATCAATGGCTCTTGTCTCTGCACGATTAATGAGCTATCCATCCATTCCACAGCGGAAACACTATTGGGGGAGGCAAGATTCATAGATTCTCCCTTCAGACCGACCTGTATGAAAATAACTAGCGTTATAAGGATGTCCTTTTTGGATCAATGTAAGATTCAAGGTTCACACAGACATAATATTTGATTACCTGATAGGTCCATTTCTGCCACGATAGGTCCAATTTTCCCTGGTCAACGCCATGCAACACCACTGGACCTAAGATTCCCGTGTTCCATGTCTCAAAATGTCCTCCCACATTCTTTGGAAATGACAAACAAAAAAAATAAGGTCAGAGGACAAATTTAGGAAGAAAAAATGGCTTTCAAATCAAAGATGCAAAGAAATAACAATAAACGTCTGGAATCAAATACTGATCCATGGTTCTTAGTGAATATACTCAGACCAACATTCGTATTTTGGGTACAAAATCTGATGCGAGACGTACCGGCAAGCCAACTGCAATACTGAGCAGTGCTATCGTGTTTGTTCCAGCACGTAGATTCACTTTTTGGTTGAAGGTGAACCTCCGGTTCTTCCTCATGCCATAGCCAGATCCTGCAAGACGTTAAAGGTCTCGTTAGCAAAGTAGAAGAAGTCAATATCAGCTGTACAGTTTTGAAAGAAAGGGTGCAGTAGTCAACCTATAAGTTGCCCGTTGATGAAGACATGAATGGCATGGCCTGTGGATTGCACAATGAGTGAAGGGAGTTCCCCACCATGCAGGAAAGACTCGGTTGGACTTATGTCAACACTGTCAAAAGTTCAAACATAAATGCATCAGTAATATAAAATGGAGCTCCATCATATTATCAACTCTATTGCTGATATCAAGTCCTCTTTCCCAAAATGTCATAATTCTAACTTACTTAAGTTTAGGGAACGGGTTGAACTTATTGTGATGGCATGAACAAAGGCAGCAATAACGGATTGTGTTAAAAATGCAAAATGTTTTTATAATAGGAACATGAACATTTCTTCAGAGAAATTTCGAAATGGGGTAATAAGAATACTACTTTGGAATAGAGGGAGTAAGGCCTTGTTTGACAAAGCTTCTTATATATGAAGAGGGGTTCTTTTTATCTTCGAGAAGTCACTTTTTTCATATTTTTAAGGTGTCTGGTCTAGAATAACAAGTGCTTTGAGATTGAAGTAGAATCTGTTTTTTTGCTTCTAAGTAGAATAAGGAAAAAAGTATTTCTCCTTAATAGCAAAAACATAATCAAAAATTTCAAAAAAAATACTCATATTGAAAGCAATTGTTTCACAGAAGTGCTTTTTGCAAAAAGTTCTTTTGAAAAGAAGCAACTTTCTCACAGTTTAGCCACACCCTAAAGATATCGAGTATCGAGCAAAGAAGAGGATCTCGATGGGACATAGATCTTACCTAGTTTTGTACCATAGATAGTCAGTAGTATCGCGGGTGACGTTTATCTGCTCCATGAGACCAAGAGCACTCATCCCGTCCTTGTCATCCGCAGCAGAAACATCTTCAGTGTAACTCTGCCATGGAAATATGACAGTATTGCTTGGCAACATCTCCATGTGTGATGTCTGCGCCCCTACCTGTCATTCCATTGAGTGAACTAGTCATTCTGTGTTCTTTGTCCACAATAAATGGATAACATAATATAATTCATTAACTCAAACTTTATGGACATATATATTGAAATAAACGTCTATAGCGCACAATCCAAACTAAAGGATGTAATGAGAGAAGAAAGGAAACAGCATATTTTAAAGAAAAAATCTAAGACTAAAAGACGTATAGTATGAAACGAATTACTATCTTGTTTACGAATGATATGAGGTAATTCAATGTATTGTACAAGGAACCCTCCCTTTTTCTTTAATCTTGTTTGGGGACCAAGTAACAGTAACAAGTTTCATAAACAACAAGATCAATCTAAGCCCTTTCCCCACTAGTTACATGTATCAAAGTATATGGCATGATACAACAATAACAACAACAATAAACCCAGTGCCTAAAAGGCTCCCGCTAATGCAGGGTCGGGGGGGTGAGATGTACAATGACCAAGGCCTTTACGATGTAACTTGACCACGCTCTTTTTGGTCTCTTTCTCTTCCTATTAACATGGCTAGCCCCCCAGTAATGCAATCTTTCTCACAAGGACAAGACTAGTTTAAGAAAGTTCATCTTAAAATTTGCTTGAAATTCACATACTTTGGCCGTGTTGAAGACATCGTTTCTGCAATCGGGAAGAATACTGATGGACCAGGGAGGCAGATTATAGTGCCTGTTATTGAACAGCACTCTCACACTGGATTGTGTGTCGTAGTTTGCGAGGAATGCCGAACAACTTCCTGTTTCTGGATAGAATACATGAGCCTGCAAAGCATTAGGAGAGTGTGTGAATAGAGAATCACAATACCTAATGTCAACTAGCAAGTTGGGGTGAGCCAAATGTAAGCCTAAAGACTTTGAGCTTGAACTCTGTTGGGCTCAATCGAGCCCATACCCAGCTTTACTATTTTGTAGCTGAGCTCTACTCATGTATGCTCATTTAGACTCGAGTTGGATCCGTTTAGGCTCATTCAGAATCAAGCTTATCCATTGTAGCTCAAATTTGGCTCAGTCTAAGCAGGAGGTAGTGACAGAGACTAAACCTGTTGACTGGGCCCCAGTGAAGTAACGGTAGGATCTGCAGACATGAGAGCTGGCTCACATAGCTTAATTGCCCTGTGAAGCTCCTTCAGATGACCATATTTAGGTTGTCTGATCAAACCTAAACACAGAAAAAGGAGTTAGCCTCATACTCCAACCTTGATTTTGTGTTTTCGCATATACATCAAGTATGTCTAACAAACAAATCCACGATTTTTAATATAGCTGGCATCACGGAGTGAAAAAAGGGCTGACATTGATCCATCATGCTTGAAGGACAATTGCAATGACCTTCGAAATGAACATGTTGACGTGTTAAAATTGTCAAAACGGAATTAAAACTCAAATTTTTGCAAATATAAGACATGAAAATAATCCATATTTCCTAAAAAATCAGCTTGATCAGAATGATATCTGTTTGAGACGCCCCGTTCCCATG
Organism: Simmondsia chinensis; assembly: GCA_018398585.1. Taxonomy (NCBI): domain Eukaryota; kingdom Viridiplantae; phylum Streptophyta; class Magnoliopsida; order Caryophyllales; family Simmondsiaceae; genus Simmondsia; species Simmondsia chinensis. The sequence continues at coordinate 34,101,448 of JAGTTD010000009.1, read as the reverse complement.
CCATCCTGCAATGCCTTCTACAGTTAACTAATACAATCCTGGATATTGTAAAATTAAGAATATGCAGACTTAAACAATGCATGTAAGCACTTCATCACTCACCGTATTCATCAAGCGGAGCATCATAGTCATAGCTGGTAGTGACGAAAGGGCCTCCAGCCGTGCGTCCAAAATTTGTCCCTCCATGATACTATATATATTCAGGCAATATGCATCATTGATTAATTTCACTTCATGGGTAAGCTTCAAATATAAAGAACTAGAATGTGAATCACAAGAAAAAAAGAAAAAGATACCATGTAGTAGTTTACGAAAGAACCTCCTTTCTGAATAAACCGAGCAACTGCAAAGGCTAAGTCCTGAACGGGTCTCTGGTAGAGAGGTCCACCAAACTCGGAAAACCTGCAATGGCAAATTTGTGGATATCAAACATTTTCTGAGTCAGGAAGATGTTTTCAAATACCTGGAATCACTAACTAAGATCTTACCAGCCACTCCAAGCCTCTGTCCAAATAGTCGGTTTGTAAGGTCTGTTTGGTTTGAATTCATCACAGTAAAAGCCATTGCAAGTGTTTATCTGCCACCATTCATGGATGCACAAGGACCAAATAAAGCACCGATGAGCATGCATAGCCACAAAAGTGATAATTGCCAATGATAAAAGAACCAAGCATAACTTGGTTGTGAATGAACACATTATATTTACGGTAATATTATTGATTGGGCAAAATTGTTATTATTCGAGCAATTTACTGAAAATTTGTGACTCTTATTTATTGCAATTCAATTATTGCTCTGACAATAACAATTATTACCTTGATAATAACTCCATATATTTATTGATTGCTTTACGGTTCAAAAGCCGTAAGAAAGCCGTAAGATAGCGAAGGACACATACCATGGGATCTGGAGCATCTTCTTCCTTGCACATCACCCAGGGCACACCTGTCTGCGTTCCAACAGCCATTTTAGCTGCCCATGTCATGTAGTTGTAGCCCTCTTGCCCTAGCAGCTTACTCTGTCTCCCATATTCATTCTCAATCTAGCATAAGAAAACCAAACTTATTATTCTAAGAAAACCTTGGCTTGAAACAATTGTCAAGAACAAATTATTTTAAAAAGTTTAAGTGACAGGTGAAAGGACCAAAATTAGTTCTATACGCCAACATGCCCTTCATGTAATACTCATTGGGTTGAAGTGTGGATAGTTTACAGACTCACCTCGTGCCTTTTTGTTAAATTATGATATGTTGAAAGTTTGGGTTGTTAGGACTCAAACATACGACCTCTCTATCAACAATGCTCTGATACCGCTGTGTTAAGGAACCAACTATACTAAAAGTTTAAGCGGATAGGTGAAGGCAGAATAATAATCTTATTCTCTAACAACTATGCCTATGACCTTTCAAGCTTCATTCACGAAGTACAAATACAGCCATGGATCAATTTCTGAGAAAGTTTGGTTCAGACAAAGTGTAGGAAAATGCCGAATCTGACAAAATCTAGAGTATCAAACTTGATGCTTACGATCACTGTGGAAATAATCACTACACGGTTTATGTTGGGCTTCCTGTGTGGAGCCTAAATCTTATATACTATAATGGGTCATTGTCCACAAAGCAGAGGATCGGATTAATAGGCCCATTTGGGCAATTATTTTGAGGCAGCTAGGGTTTCTTTGTGAGGGTATAAAAACTCTATTTAGGGTTTTGAGACAATAGCTTGAGCAAGAACGAAACTCTGTAAAAACTTCCCAAAAATAGTGAAAAACCCTGCAACTTTGTGGACGTATTGGCCGATGTAAATATTATGTGTCGTTTTGCTTTCTCAGTTCGCTTCCATTATAGTTTAGATATTGTAATGGCAATTGCAGGGATACAAGATTAAACTCCTACCTGAGAGAGAACAATTGGACCACCCTGAGACTCGAACAATTCGTTACTCTTCATCAAGTCGACAATCTTCTCGGTGAATCCTTGCATTGCCCTCTGCATTATTCAATTTGCATTAACAACTATCTAACTAATTGCTTGCTAATGAAAGTAAAAACAAAGAAAATTATATGACCTTGAACGGTTCATTGTCCGTTCTGAAGCTGATGCCTGGAACGTACTTCAGCCAAACAGGAAACCCTCTGCATCGAATAAATTACCAATTCAGACCTGAAATTAGTGGAAATTTTGCAGCCAAAGTTCAATGAATTATTATGAATTTAATCCAAATGCACATAGAGTTCCCACAAAAAGCAGGATCTAAGAAGAGTCTGTTGAGAATTCTACATGTAAGTCTAATAACAGGAGAAGTTCCACGTCAGATTTATGATAAAGATGATAACAACATATAAGGTCATTGGCTTACTTCACCCACTGCCTATTAGGTTTAAGATGGAAAATCACATGAGCTTATACGTGGATCTCATATACCAACTCTCTAGGTTGCGCTCCTAAAGCAGATTTTGACAAGGTGAGATACAATACAGCATTACACCGTTCACAATAGAACAACTCTACTGTTCACAGATCAAACAAATCACCAATCAACACATGTTTAGTGAAGTGCTCTCCGAAAAGAATGTTCAACAAATTACTAATGGCGGCATAAACCCCTTTAAACCTCTTGATTTCTTTTGCTAATTACATGCAACCCCAAATATGGTTGTGAACAATATCAAAGAACCAAATATACTACAATTCACTGTTACCTTATACTTAAATTATGTTAATATTGAGAGTGAAGGTAGTTATGATTCGAACTTGACCTTTCAATCAACTATACCAAAAACTTAATTAGTGGGGAAAAGCCCAAGAATAATTTTATAATCTAACAAGTATTAAAGCAAGTAGAGGGTAACCCAAAATTCCACTCAGCACAAACATAAGGTCCAATTCTGAGATGAGCATATAGTCCTGCTTTCTGCACAATCTTCAGGAATCTGACCAAATCATATCTCCCTTCAAAATTGTACTGCAAAACCCACCACCATTACCAAAACCCCACATCAGAAACAACCCAAATATCAGAAAAAATACAAATATGAAAGCAAAATTAAAACACATTTTACACTAAAATTACACTAAATCACACAAAAGAAAAAAAAAATTAGAATACTACATTGCCAGGAGAAGGTTCATGCACATTCCAGAAGACATAGGTCTCAATTACATCAAGCCCTCCTTCTTTCGCCTTCATTATCAGATCTTCCCACATCTACCAAAGTAAATCACCACAAATTTAACCCAGAAAACAAAAACTTAAAAAAACAAGAATTAATTAAGGATAGCGTCATTGTCAGGACAAAATTGTTATTTCCGGAGCAAGAATGTAGTTTTCAAAGCAATTTTGTGGCCCTTGAAGTTTGTAAATCACACCGTTGCTCTTGAAATAACAATTTGTAGCCTAGTAATAACATCTCCCTTAATTAAAAATAAACAAACATTAAATTGAAGTGAACTGACATCAGGGGTGCTTCTGGGGTAATGAATGGACCCAGAAAAAAGAATCCTCCTTTGCCCATTAATCAAAATTGCTTTACTATCATAAGTAACGCCGCATTGCATCCCTTCAATCAACAAAAACACCCAAAAAGCTAACATGAACACCAATTTGTTTGCCATTTTTGTGCTTCTGTTGAAGTGCATTTTCTCTATGAATTTTGGGTTTGTGGGTGTGTGTAAAAATGTGAAGAATGAAGGGGTTTTGCAGTTGAATTTGGCTGTGAATGTGCAGAGAAGAAGCCCCAAGTATCTTTTGCTCCTTTTGGCACACTCAGAGCTCTCTCTCTCTCTCTCTCTCTCTCTCTCTCTCTACTTTGTGAATGTAGGGGGGGAGGAGGTGCAATTTATGGTTATATAGACAAACAACTTCACATTCACACATGTCATGGTGGGTGTCACTTCCCGGCACTCACCAGCCAAGTGTTAGTTTACTAGTGTTTTGTTGTATGGTACTTGCAGTAAAAATTGGAAAACGTTATTGTCAATATAAAATTATTATTGTTATAATATTTTGAGGCTCTTATTTTTTCAAAATGTTATATTATTATTTTAATAATAACAATTTTTTAAGGGTTTATTTATTTATGCACTAAGGTACCGAATTCTATTAGAATTTCGAAATTAAGCATGCTTGGACGAGAGTAATACCAGAATAGGTGACCTCCTAGGAAATCCTCGTGTTGCCAACCCTATAAGGTTGGGGGTCCTCGGAAATAACATCTCGGCAAGGTTACACCTTGAAGGAGTAAGGTTGCGTATATCTACCTCCCTCAGACCCCGCTTATGCGGAAGCCCTTGAAACACTGGGTCTGTTGTTCGTTTGTAATCTCCTAAAAATATTAACATCAGAGTAATTTTATAATAATTTGTAATTACTTTTATATTAATAATAACAACACCGTTATTATATTGGTTTGATGGTTATAGGTTTTTTCTTACTTTATATTTTGTTTATAATTGCAAGGTGATATGATATTGTTTAAAATAAGGTTTCAAATATTTTATGGTCAATTTTACTCTTAGTTAAAAAGTGTAATTATCAATTTAATTTTGAGAAATTTTATGACTATTATTATTTATAAATTACTTTATTTTTGTGCAGCAACATTTATTATTATTTTCGTTGAGTTTAACCTATATAATTTTTGTTCTAATTTTTTAAAGTCTGAATTAGAAAAATAAAAGGAAGGAAAAATTAAAGAAAGGAGAAAAAAAAAAAAAAAAAAAAGGTGGCAGTTAATTAAGAAAGAAAGAGGGAAAAAGAAGAAAAAAAGAAATGGGGTACTTGCCCCCACATTGAGTTGAGGAACTAAATAGTGGTGTCGGCGGTTCATCTTTTTGTGTGGAGAAAATGAGGATGCACAATAGTTGAAAACGACGCTTAATTTATATCTTTATATATTTTTTTTTAAATTATTTTATTAAGTTTATGTAATTTTTTAGACCAAAAAATTATTTCATAAAATTTGTGGACTAAAAAATTAATTACCTTAGAATACTAATATGTAATTTATCCTAAAAAGAAAACTAAGTGAGGTTACTACATAAATTAAAATATTATGTGAAGTTATATTTCTTAGAAATTTTGTTGGATATTAATTTTTTAGGAAATAAGTACAAAGTATTTGGTTTTTAGGGCGGGAAATAAAATTTCTTTGGAATATTAGTTAAAAATAAATGAATTAAAACTTACTTAATATGGTTAGGTAGGTTACTTCATGCATTTTTCTGCCAACATCTTGGCAACCAAACAAGACCTAAGTTATTTATGTGTTTTTTTAACTATGTGATCACATAATTGTGAATAGAAATTCGATTTATTTTGTTTTGCATATAATTAGATATTGCAATTCCAACCAAATTCATAATAAGGGTTTGATATCTGATTGGGTCTCCCATTTTTCCCGTTACTTAAGACTTGAGAGAGGATTCCGTGCCAATTTGGGTATGTTGTTTTCTTTTGAGTTTTGCTTTTGCCGTACTTGTTTGTGATTTTTCTAACACATTCTTAAAAGGGGAGATCTCACGTTTGGAGGTGTGTAGTCTAACAACTATACCAAAACGCAACGAAGGTGCTAACTAGCTAACTCAACTACTAAGGTCTTTAGAGAGCGATACCTGACCTGAGATTGAATCTCGTCTTCAGGGGGCTAGATGTTTTTTTGGCTTTGGAGAAGGTTAAAGTTGTGCAACTTAATAGGAGTTTTTACGAGTTGCAAAAAAAAAAAAAAAAAAAAATACAATTTACTAAATGCAACAGTTCTATCTTATGTTTGAGGGTTTGTCTCATAAAAAGATGTAAATCAATTTTATAAATTCTAGTACTTGTTAAGAAAATTGTAATCTCCTAATGGGTATAAAAATAAATAAAACAATGTTGTATATTACTTTTCAAATCTGTATTTTATATGTAATATGTATTAGCAAAATATTTAGTAACCAAAAGTTGATTTTTAAATAATAAAACATTTTATTTTTAAAAAGTAGTGCCTAATTGAGTGTAGAAATTATTATATATTGTTTTTTATAATTTGTAGGTACTTCGGTACTTAAATCTTTTACTATAATGAAATATAATTAGGCTGGGCCTATTTGGGATTATTTATTTTAGGAAAAAATAATACTTTTATTAGATTTGAAGGGTGCTTAACAATTGTGAAAAAAAATTTCTTATTAAAAGTAAAAATTTGGTGCTTCTCCTTTTAAACAAAAACAGAAGCAAAAACTAAACAATTGAGAAATATTATTTCAGGTTCCCTGAAGTTTGTTAATATACTTGAAAAATAATTTATATATTTCACAAACAGTTTATATATTTTAAAAATATGTTAAATATGATAAAAATATTTTAATAATAATAATATATTTATGATATTTAGAAAATATATTAAATACTTGAAAAAAATATTTTAAACATTCGAAAAGATATTTTTATTTTTTTTACAAAATTAAATATTTCAAAATAATGATAAAATATTTTATAAATATCAAAATAGTTTAAATATTTAACAAATATTCTATATATTTAGAAAATAATCAAAATAATAAAAAATATATTAAGTATTTAAAAATATATTAAATATTTAGAATGATTTATGTGTGATTTTTTTTTATCTATAACAAACTTCTACTAGTGTCCTTTTTAGTTATTTATAGAAAAACACTTTTTTTAACATTGACTAAATACTTACAATACTACCATAAGTGTTTTTTTGCTGGTTGGCTAAATACAAACTGCTTATCTGAAATAGTACTTTTTTAAAAAGTGATTTTACAAAAAGTGCTTCTAAAAAATAGTTTTTTAACAGCAATGCCAAACAGGCCCTAATTTTTATAAAATTTTATCCTTATTTTCGAGGAAAGTTAATTATATTTAAGACTCAAATTAGAGACTTTGAGTTTAAATTGGAGCAATTGCATAAAAGTTGAACCCTAAAATATAAAAAGTTTTGAAAATAAAGGTGAGCTAATTAAGGAGAAATGTTGAGCATTTATTGAAGATGCATGAATGCATCCATATAGAAACACTAAGCAACATAGGGCTTCCACGAAGTTGTATTTTAATTCATGTTACGCTTAAAAGTAATAGCCGGCCATCGTAGCTACACTTATATAAGGATCTAAAATAAATATCTTAAAATTTGGTGTATTAATTTTTTAATTCATAACTTTATGAAATAAATATTCAAAAATTATATTTATCTAATAAAATATTCTATATTACGGTGTATAAGGATCTAAAACTATGGGGCAAGTTTATTCAGCTGGACACCAAAATATTTGCAATGAGGTGTGTTGAGGTTGCAAGGGTACTTATTAAATCTTGCTCCCCATCGCTCATCTATCAAGTGGTCCAAGTACAGTTCAACGGGAGATCTCCTTTGATTTTTGTTAAAGAAGGTATTCTAAATTGATCCCAAATTTCTCCCTTAAAGTAATTGCCCTCACTGCCTCTGTTAGACTTTCCTGGGAGGTGGAATCATCTTCTCAGAATGAAATTGACACCAGAGCGTGCTTCATTCAGGAAACAAGCACTCTAGTTTGTTTCTCAGTGCATAAGCTCTCGGTGGCTGGCTTGGGTGATTGTGAAGTATCCTTGGGTCGTCATTTAAATTTGGTTAGGGTTACCATGAAGTTTGTGGAGCGTGGTGTGGGCCAATTTAATATTCACATTGGCGGTCAATTCATCCATAGATGGATATGGGATCTTCTGTACCACGCTCGACCGTTCTATCTACCTCATTCCAATCAGATCCCCAATCACCAACCCAAGAAATATTCTTCTCTTGCCTTACCTTGGAACAAGGTCGATCTGGATGACTCAGTGGGGCCCCAAGGTCCTACATCTATTCTTCTAAATTAGGTTTTGGATGTTAGTAGTAAATGATTTTAGGTCTTTAGGGCTTGAGAATACGGTGGGTTTTGAACCCCCTATGGTACCGGTGCCTCATGTTGGGAGTCTTGTAAGACGGGGAAGAGATGGTGGCAGGTCACCAAGATACTAGCTTTGTGTCGTCGAAGAAGAGTCAAACGGCACAAAATCGCACGATTAAAAAATAAGTGAAGTGGGACTAGCGGGAATTCATGAAAGATATATCTCTCAGGAATAGTGCGAAGAAACTATACAAACCCTTTGGGAAACAAAAAAAGAGAAGTTGATAAGGAAGGGAGACAATGCTAAAGGTGCTGATAAGCTTCCTTTTTATCGGATGTCTCCAAAGAGACTACTGATAAGCTTCATGATGCGAAGCGTGCGTGGGAGCTTGGAAAAAAGCTTGGTTTGATATATGATGGTAATGAATCGAAAATGGTTGAGCTTTTTGCAAAGATGGAGCAAGGCTTTAGCTTGACCTAACCCCTGTCAATCTCTCCCCAGCTTTGATATGGTTCGACGTCTTCTCCTATACTGGGCCTATCTCATCCAGTGGCGATGTAGACATATATATACTGCCTATTTGATCCTTTTTTTTCCCGTTTGTTTCTTCTTCGCCATGTATTCCTGTTTTCTTGGCTGGATGTTGCTTTTTGTTTTTAATTCCTGCTTTTATACGGGCTCACTAAGGTCTTACTTGTACGAGTTGTCTGTCTTGTATTACGACTTTGTCACTAATTATCGAAAAAAAGGATCTAAAATACACCTCCCATCCAACTTTTCTTCAGTAGCACTATCATAACATTGCGGTTCGTGTATGAGATGAGGGGAATAGCGAGTAGATGGAGGGTTTACTAACAAATAACGACAAGTTTCACACATTTTCACATTGTGGTTATTTTATTAAATACATGCAAGTTTTGGACCTAAAAATCATTGGACATAGTTTATAAACTAAAAAATAATATATCAAATCTCAATGTACCATATGTAATTTACTACATTAAATTTGAGTTTTAAAATTAGACACTAAATATGTAATAATTTTTAAATTATAAAACATAATAGTAAATTAATTAGTTTGTATTAGCTAAGTTGTTGTTGTAATTTGTTTTTATATATAACAAATAATTAGATGTGTCAAGGAACCATCTTTCCCAAAAGCTTAAGCTGATAGGTGAAGGCCCAGGATTGGTTTTATACTCTAACATGTCCCCTCACGCAAATGTCCGTTTGGGCTTGAAACGTGGACAATGCACGGGCCCATCTCATACCTTGTGCTTAGTTATTTTAATATTGAAAGTGGGGGCTGTTGATATTCGAACTCCTGACCTCTTGGTCATCAAGGCTCTGATACCATATCAAGGAACCATCTTTCCCAAAAACTTAAGCTAATGGGTGAAGGCTCAGAATTGGTTTTATACTCTAACAAGATGTATTTTTAATGCGTATGGCATTGCTTTGTCAAATAGTATTGAGTAAATTACATATTAGTACCCTAAGGTTTGATCCATTAATTTTTCAATACACAAACTTTATAAAATAATATTTTAGTCCAAAGTCACACAAATTTGATAAAATAGTCCGAATGATGTGTAAGGGTGTAAAGTTGGCCTCTCTTCCAACTCCTCTCAATTAGCAATTGTGACAATATTGTGGTTCGTATGTGAGATTAGAGGAATAACGAGGCAATTACCAATAAGTAACAGCAATTTGTATAACTTTTCACATTGTCATTTTGACTATTTATTAGATACATGCAACTTTTAAACTAAAAGATTATTTCATAAAATTTGTATACTTAAAAATTAATACATCAAATCTAAGACTGCTAACGTGGAATTACCCAAGAATATTTCATATTTTATTCAGGTGATAATTTGATATTTCATTCATGTGCTCTTATCATTGCTATAAAAAAAAAAAAAGCTTCAATATTTATTTGGAGTCAAAGTGAGATTAGATTAGTCTTGGACAAAAGTGAAAAAAGTGAGATTAGATGAGTGATTTTGCAGTGAGTCATTTTCAATCAAACTCAATTTGGCATGTGAAGCCCAGCATTGTTTATAGTCCCGTCAAGGCCTGGTAGGTTCGACACCTAATAACAAACCAGTTAACATGCTTCTCATACTCGATTGGTAGTAACTACTCGCCACTAGCTTGTACGTCATGCACCAAGTATCGAGTAATCTGGTGCTACTCCCTAGTTTGCCTTTCACCAAATAGCCTAAAGCGTAGGATCATCTGAGTACTACTCTACAAGCTTATCAAACCCAAACACAATTACTAACTACTGCTCAAAATCAATGTTTTCAACTTAAGGCGTCTGCCAGCTTATTTTATGCCTCGGATTTGTGCCAAAGGACAAAGTGAAAAAGCGGAATGTATCCCACACACTTTCAATATAGTGAGACTGTGTTAAGAATAGTAAACCATTGTCTCTTACTATTCTTATTTTAAGAATGACATCAATGTTAACCATACTTTAGTAGCAAAGTTACTTGAAAGAAATTATTTAGTTCTCCCAACTTGCTCCTTATCCATTCCAAAATGTTGGAATTAATACTGATGCCAGTGAAGATGGAGAGTTCCCGACTTATTAAGAACACGAGGCTCTTCCTGGATGCGAAAATTGGAGTGATTCCGATTCTGGCATTTATATTTCTATTGGAAACGAGGGAGAATTAAATGAGGAGCTTAGTGCCCTTGTTAGGAATGAGAATGTTTTTTGCTATGTTGAACTTAACGTGGGTAATGAAAATTGTCTGCCTGTAAACGCTGCGGTGAATCCTCCAAATCTGCCTTGCTCCTTTGGTGCAAGTGTTGTTCACGAAGTTAGGGAAAACTTGGAAGTTGCTCAGTCCTCTGCTGACCCTAGTCCAAATTTGCCTACCGATCCCCCCAGTCGAAGCTCCCCCCTCGATCCTTCTGTAGAAGTTCAACGTGCAATTCAAACCTAGGACATTGGGAAAAGTCTTGGACTCTCTTGTAATGGTCTTGAGCACAAAATCATCAAGATTCTTTATGGCATTAACAGTGGGTTTGTAGATGGTCACATCAGAAAGAGGATGAAATGGCACTCACAGTTTGATTCGTTTCTGAAGATGGCGAAGTTCACCAAATTTACCGGGAAGAAGGGGAAAAAGAAAAGAAAGGACAGTCATTAAAAAAGAAACTTTGGGTGCCCTGCTCATCGGAATAAAGTGCATCATTATTGGTATGTTCGTGCTTTGCACTAGGGATGGGAGGAGCATATTTTGGAGTGAGCTCGATATCTTTTTTTGTAAATTTGGCCCTCCTTGTATTCATCTATGGTTACCCCAACAAGTTCTTGTGTACAACAACAACAACAACAACAACATGCCCAGTGCTTCAAGGACTCCCGAGAAAGTAGGGTCTGGGGGGGTAGGATGTACGCAGCCTTACCCCTTCAAGCTGTAATTCAAGTCCTTGTGTATCGAAGACAATAGAAGGTGTAATCCAAACGTTGGGACCAATGAGGCAAGCACTACTAACCTCATGGGCACCATCTATAGTTTGGTTTTTTCTTTTTTTTTTTTCCTTTTTTTGTTTAGGCTTGAGCTGTGCTGATGTCCCATTCGTTTTTTGTTTACTTCGGGTGTAATATTGGGGGTAGGATGGGAGTTAATGTATTTTTATTTTCGGGTGTATTGGATCGTTTGATACAATTTTTATAGGCATTTCTTCTTATTTTCCCTTTTACCGCACTGTGTTTGCGCTATTTGAGTCTCTTCATGGGATGCCTGTTTTTGTACGCCGAGTTTTCCTCGCTGCTTATCGGCAAAAAAAAAAAAAAAAAAAGCATGCCATTGAAATAAATAGATAATTACTCCTTCGTTAATTTCAAACTTGCTATATATGCATTTATTATATTCATTTATTTTAAATCTACTGTTTAGAGCAACTAGATCAAACTTTTGGCATCATTGTTTAAAGGGCTTGCTTTAGGCCTAAAAAGATCGTATGAATTTACATACTTATCTCGTCCGAGAATAATAAATCCTTTCGGTTGTTCTATATAGACCTCTTCTTTTTGTTCACCATTTAAGAATGCCGTTTTTATGTCCATTTGGGGAATTGAGGTTACTAATTGACCCGTCTCAAGCTCGGACGCTTTGTTTCGGTTTCAATCTTAAGGAATCTTGCTCTTGTCTTGGATTTTGCATGTACATTGTTAATCTTGTCATGTTCGATTGTCCAATTCATGTATTCTTATTTGGGAATATCGCTTTCAACTTTGAACAATTATCAAAAAGGCAAACAAGATTGAGTTGTAATGCTTAGTATAATATATTTTTTCTTCTTTATTTAATTAGCGTTTAATCCTTGATCCTTTATTTGAATATCTATCAGTTAGCACTATTAGCTTAGGTTTAAAATGATGAACATTTTGTAAATGTCAACATAATAATAATATGAATTGAGGTCAACGAATATACAGAGTTACTGTTTTAGTTGTGTAATAAGTCTAGCTTCAACACGTAAACACATTAATTTTAATTGATACTGTTATTGTCAAGGCAAAAATGTCAATATCATAACAACTTTTTGAAAATTGTGACTATTATTCTCTCCAAGTCAGATTATTGCCCTGACAACAATATTTTCTATTTTGACAATAATAACAATGGTTTCAACTTATAACAAAGCAAACATATTAGTTACATAGTTTACATTGGAAAGTACTTTTTTAAAAGATAAATATAAGGATAGAGCTAAGCGCCTTAAGGACATCCTTTCAAGAAAGGGAATCCCAAGGCCTCAATTCGTGAAATGGAAAGAAGAGCACGGGAGGGAACACGATCCCAGATGGAAACACTCGCACTCTTATGATCAGCAATAGCTAACCAATTAGCCGATCTATTCGCCTCCTTTAAAAACATGATTGAAAGAAATCTGATCATGAGAAGAATTCCTTACCCGAATATCTTTCATATCGGTCGCAATAACATTAAAATTACTTTGTAAGATGAATGTTACTTTTGACGTTGTGATTACTCAACATAGAAGATGATTAGATTGATAGATTAGTGTCATGTAAATATTATAAAATTATTCTTTTTTGATTTTGAGATTACTAAAAAGAGAAGCATTATTTTATTTTTTAATAAATATAAAAATAAAATTATTTTTTATATGAAAGAGATTTGCACATAAGTCACAAGCCAAATAATAAATAATATATTTTGTATTAAATATACTTTTTATTTTAAATAGCATAGACTAATTATTGGAGAGAATTAGCTTATTTGACCAAGTTATGAAAACACTGTTTTTTAAGAAGTACTTCGCATAAAAACATTTTTGTAAAAATTATTTTCAATAGGATATTTTTATCTGTTGAATTTTTAATTTTTGCTTCTATTTTCAATTTAAAGAAGAAACATAATTTTTTTTATTTAATTTAAATGCAAAAAATAACTTCTTTTTTATCTAAAATTTTTTTTTTCAAAGAAAACAACAACAACAATAGATTCAGTACTTCAAAGGCTCCCACATAGGCGAGGTCTGGGAGGGGTGGATGTATGCAACCTTACCCCTTCAGGGTATAACCCTACCGAGAAACTGTTTTAGAAGACCCCCAACCCTATAGGGTTGGCAACATGAAGACTTCCAAGTAGGTCATTTATTCTAGTACTACTTTCGCCCAAGCACGCTTAACAAACAAGAAGTTTTTATTGTCAAGTCAAAAATTATTATTGTCAGAGCAATAATATTACTTACAAACAATAAGGATAACAAAATTATCTTACAAGTTATGATCTTACTGTGATAATAACAGTTAATAACATTACCCAAAAAACAAACAAGTAAGAAGCAAATTAAATGTGTCCCCACAAGCAATTGCGTTTTGTCGCAGGGAAGTGTCTCAGATACTGCTCTACTTAAAGGTTCAATCTTTTCCTTTTTTCTTTCAACAAACATAGGGTGAATCTTTGTCCCTCTTAATTTGCTTTTCACTTCCATTCAAGAAGGTATCAACACGCCGTCACCGGATCCTATTAGATCTCCGAAGTTAAGCGTACTTGAGCGAGAGTAGTACCGGGATTGGTGACCTCCTGAGAAGTCCTCACCCTCAGGTTGGGGGCACTAGGAAACAGCTTCTCTTCAGGTTAACACCCTGAAGGGGGAAGGCTGCATACATCCGCCCCCCAAACCCTGCTTAGGCGGGAGCCCTTGAGGCACTGGGTATGTTCCTTCCATTCAAGAACAACATTGTGATTCTATATGTTTTATATCTAATTTTAAGTTATTTAATTAGGTAATGAAAATACTAGACTGTCTATCCATAGCTAGATTATAACTCACATGAGAGGATGAGAGGAGAGAATTTTGAACCATTAAATCTAAATCAAAAAAATCTATGCCATTGACTCTAATAAAATATGTAAAAAATAATTTTGAAATCTAATCTCTTGATTTAGATTTAATAGTCATAATCTGTGATTTCCGTTTCTCCCCCTCTCTCCCTCTATATGTATATATATTAAATTATAAAAAAAAGTTAATTATTTGATTTTAAGTAATGGCTTTTTATTTAAATTGACCTTGACCCCTTATTTTTCATTTTATTACAAAATTGGCCATCAATTTGATAACCAATGTTTGATAAAGTTTTAAAAATGAATGATTAATTGAACAAACTTACAAATTAACGATATGGATTATTTTGAATAAAAAATGACTTCATATATTAGTTATTTTAAATGAGCATTTATATTGTAAACATAAATCATTTTTATTATTAAATTAAATACTTTGTTTCTTTTATAGTACTTTTTAGGAATAGAAACTCTTCGAAAACAACATCTTTTTACCGTAGCACTCAATAGGGATAACGCTGTATATATCTTACCTCGAACTCTACTTTAGTGGGAGCTTGTCCGAGGCACTAGACTGAAGTTGTTTTATTTTTTTTGGGTACTAACTTTACTTAATTGGAGGATTTAACGGCGGAAAAATGGAAAGGGGGAATTAGTAGGAGGAGTAATAATTAATAAGGCGTAGGTAACCCACTTAGTCCGCTAATTAAGGAGCCGTTAGGTGACGGGGGGTTTTTACAGTTAGAGAGAGAGACATCCATCCAACCCCTTTTTTATGAATGCCACCGACATCTCAATTGTGGCTCTCATTATCCCCCCCCAAAATAGGGATGGCAATCGGGTGGGGCGGATACAGAAAGTGCCTCTTTTATATTCGTACCCGCTCCATTACCCACCATGGGTGGCGGGTACAAACCCATGCCCATACCCGCGGGTATCCAGCGGGTATCCATTACGCAACCCGTACCTTACCTAATATGTGTAGAAAACGGTTATTTATACTCGTTCATATTAGTTATTTAATACTATTTTTAAAAATCAATTATATTTTTTCATAACATTAATAAAAAATTTGGGTTATTGAACTTAAGCACGTATTCTTTAATTTGAAAGTTAACTATGTACAAAATGGAGAGGGTATGAGGTGGGGCGGGGCAGGTATGGAGCGGGTCGGGCCACGTACAAAACTATACATATACCTGCCCCATACCCGTGGCAGGTATGGGACGGGTAAACCCAACCCATATCCACTACCTGCCCTACTTATACCCGTACCCGCCCCATTGTCATCCCTATCCACAAAGTGCTTGTAATAGAGAAATTTATCACTTTAATATCTCGATATTTGAGCATTTTTCATTTAAATACACACACACACACACACACACACATATATATATATATATATATATAGAGCAGCAAGAATGAAAATGAAAGTTTTGTGAGAATGTGAGAAAATTAATTTACGCCATTGGATCTTAAATAAAATTGACTAATAGTTCTAAAAGGCTCATCGTGCCCGAAAAATGTTAGTCTTATTTCTTTTTATATGCGTGGATCTGTATATAAGGCATATGTGTTCATCCTTTTTCATGTGTTTTTTATGCAAACTAAAATGTTATCAATGAACCTCAAAAAATTTAAGTATAATAAAAAAAAAAATTATATACTTGATTAGTTAAGGAAAAAAAAAATTTAATTGTGTTTCCGAGTTCTGTGTATAGAGATGAGAACACACCAATTTCTCTTCCGCCACCCTCTGATTCTGTAATGTCATCAAATGATATTACAAGTTATTTTCCATATTTTTTTTTGCCTAATTTCAGCCATTGTCGTCCCTTTTTTGGCATCTTCGCCAAATAACGAAACTTCTTTTGCGCTATAAAGAGGTGTGTGCGAGCTTGTAGCCCAATAACATGGGTTGCTCTTCTATAGCGACTAGTAGTACATCAGTTTCTCATTCCTTTGTGACCAATCTCTTGTATTGCCATAAATTTTTCATTGTTGATGAATATAGCTGCCTGCTATCAACTACGTTGTCTTGCTTAGGATATTAGGTAGGTTTTAAATGTTCTAGTTGAGTTACCGCGGCGTTGATATTTTAGGTTGGCTCCCTAATATTTTAGTTCTTTCAGTAAAAATGGTGCTAAAAATAGATCAATTTCTTATTAGATTATAAGAACGTTGTGCATTAGATGTTGAAAATAGTAAAGGCAAAAACAAATAAAAACTATTTTCTCGGAAAAAAAAATAGAGAAAAGGATTTTTAGTTTGAACATGTTAAAAAAAAAAAAAAAGAAAATGCAACTTTTTGGAAAATTAGAATATTTTTCATAAGGTCAACCATGATCATGCTATTCTCTCATGCCTAATTATCTCTAGAACAGGATCGGTCCTAACATTCTTACAGTCCTAAGTAAAAGCTTATATAAATAATAACATTTGTTTTAAAAACACAATACCAAAACAATGAATTATAAAAATTTTAATAGTAAAATCTTCTTTATTATTATTATAGAGAAGTTCCCTCCTCCAAAAAGCTCCCCACCCCAACCCTTTTTTTTAGATTTTTCCTTTTTTTTATTTCTCTTTTTCTAATCCTACACCCCCAATCCCTTTTATTTACCTTTTTATTTTCCTTTTTTCTTAAAAAAAATGGTCACCCAATTAATTTGTATATTAAATAACAATAATTGTTATTATTTGTAGATTAAATGATAATAATTAATCTAAAAGTAGCTCAATTATATCTCAACTTAAAAAAAGGAACGGCAATGGGGCAGGGTGAGTACGGCGTGCCTCCTCCGTACCCATACCAGCCACATTACCCTAATGTGCGTGCAAAATAATTATCTATATCCGCTCATATTAGTTGTTTAATTTGGACAATAAATTTTAAAATTTAATGAGTGTATTTTATATTTCGTAATTTTAATATGTTATACATTATTTAATGATGGAAGTATGGTCTTTGATGGCTTGATGGTGTTCCAAAAAAAAAAGTACGGTCTTTGATTTATAATGATTGAAGTATGGCCCCCCATATTTGTCATAAAAATTATAATGTATTCTATAATACCCAATATTTATCTGTTATATATTTATCTTCATCTTATGTTGATCTGCGCTTGATTGTGGCATACTTGAGTCTGTTGCTTTGCTTGCAGTGTGTCTGCCGTGAGTTTGCTATACTCATGCACTTGATGCTTTTTCTGTTTTTGTGCCAGGCTTTGGCTTTTGCTGCGGATCAGTTTCTCATGCTGGGGGTCCTCGGAAACAGCCTCTCTTTACGGTAGCCCTTTGGAGGGGGAAGGCTGCGTACGTATACCCCTCCCAGACCCTGCTTTTGCGGGAGCCCTTGGAGGCACTGGGTTTTTTGTTGTTGTTGTTGTTGTTGTTGTTGTTGTTGTTGTTGTCTATAATACCCAATATTTAATATAATATATTTGATTACATAAATTATGAAAAGTTCAATTTATAATAATTTTGGGCAATATGTTTTAAAATTTAATGAGTGTATTTTATATTTCTGAATTTTAATATGTCATATATTATTTAATGATGGAAGCATGACCTTTGAGAGCTTGAAGATGTTCCAAAAAAAAATAAATGAAGTATGGCCCCCCTATGTTTGTCATAAAGATGGGCTATAACGATTTGTACACAAGTATTTGATTACGTAGAAAGTAAATTTTGGGTAAGTTAAATTAAGTTAATGTTAAGTTTTCTAAATAATGCTCAATATATGTAATTCACATTATAATGAACTACGAAGAAATAATATTTCAGTACAATTAAAAGATAACTTTAATAAAATACATAAATTTTATAAGTTCAACTTTAGAATGTTTTGGGAAAATATATTTGAATTATCTTCTTTGTATTATTTGATATATTTTATTAAAGTTTAATTACCTAAATTATAAAAGTTGAGTTTCTAATAATTTTGGACAATATATATTAAAATTTAATGAGTGTATTTTGTATTTCATAATTTTAATATGTCATACATTATTTAATGAATTTGGCCAATACTTGCTATCCTGCTACTTAGATGAATTTGTAAGCCGCAGTTGGATATTCATCATTAAGCCTACAGTAAATAGCAAGAAAGACAACCCAAATATGGTGTTCATTACCGAGGTACATTGGAAAGAACAATGCCACTATTACAAGATGATTCAACAAGAACCAATTACAATGTTGTCTTACGAAGAGCATACAATAAATAACATATACGCAACAAATGTCGAGGTAAGCAACAGGTCAAGCTTTACTATTTTATAGCAATTAGATACGACCTAACAATGGCGTATTTTCATTGTAGGGAAGCGAAGAAAATTAAGGGGACATAGCACGGAAGGCAAACACAACAACTACCTTTTTTTGGAATCATGTTCCCTATCTTTTGTGAAATAAGCTTCATACTTAATACAGTGCGAATTTTGTTTATATTTTTATTTCTTTGAATTAGGAAATATATTTTGTCATCTTTTTTATTGAAAACTTTCACAATTACTACTATGAGAATTATGTAAATTGAACAATATTATGGCCAACTAATCAAACAAAAGTTTATTTCAATGCAAAAAAATCTAGGCTGTAAAATATAGTGATAAATAAATACCGCCTGTACATCACACGGAAACAAACCTAGTTTAATAATAAAACTCAAAGCTTGGCAGCTGTATTTTTTCCTTGAGTTATGATCCACGTGCCTCTCCCTTACCTAACCTATACTTTGAAAAAGCACCTCATAAAATTAAATAAATAAAGAAAGAAAATTAATTATTTTTATAATAAGCAAATATCTTTTTAATACAATGCTTTTACATGAAGTAATATAGTAAGAAGAGTGTATTCTATATTATCTATATGACCCAACTTTTTAAGATTAAATAATTTTGTATCACATAATTCTATATATAAATCAAATATATTCCAATAATATCTAACATTTTGCTTTCGCAAAATATGTTAAAAATTTCACATATAAGTCTATATAGCAGAATCCTATATAAGAGTTGTAAGAGTAAAGAAATTAATTTATAAGCCTAATGGATTACTCAAACTTATGTCAATTAGTTTTAGAATAGAACCTCACTTTAAACTTATACATGAATCTTATATGTTTCAACTTCATAGATCGAATCTAAAAAGACCTGATAAAATTTAACAAAATCAGAAGAAAACCAAAGAAATAAAGCTTTATGGGATGTCCCTTTGACCCATTAAAGTTTTCAGCACTCAAAGTAATACTAATTTAACTTCTAGATTCCTTTTCTGCAGAAACTTTGGCATTTTTTTTTTATCACAATTGCTGATGAGTGTACACATTTTAATTATAATAATATTAGTTTTTATATTATATTTTATTCTTTAAATAAGAGTAATATATGATTTTTATATCTAAGTCATTATATCTTTTAAATGGTAATAAATGAAAAAGTGTGAACTTGCGTAAGAGCTTATCTTCGGAGAGTCGAGTTAGTGAAGTCAATTATCAAAAATATTGGGAAATCATACAGTTTGGACCCCTTACCCCCACCTTATTCTTTTTTAGACCCCCTTAATCATAAATAGATCTTTTTGGACAAAAATATCCTCCCACCTCACCCCCCCCCATCCGTGCTCTCTCTCTCTCTCTCTCCCTTTCTCTCTCCTCATTTAATGCAAGACAGGCAAAATAATACTTTTTTTACTTTTTTCACTCTTCCTTTTCTTCTTTTTTTTTTCTTTTCGAATTTTTTTGTCAAAAAAAAATATTATTTTCAAATTTGCCATTTCTTCTTCTTCCCTCCCAAACCTTGTTTAGGTGTGTTTCAAGTAATTAGTGGTATCTGAAATAAAATCATACACTGTGTATGATGCATTATAATGCTGTAAAGTGAACTTATTCAGGTGTATTTCAAGTAATTAGTGGTAAATGACTTATCATACACAATGTATGATAGATTTTAATAACATAAAATCAACTTTTGCAGGTTTTTTTAAGTAATTAGTCTGATTTCGAATCATACACTGTGTATGATGCATTAAAATGGTGTAAAATGAACTTGTTGAGGTACGTTCCAAGTAATTAGTGGTAAATGACTTATCATACACAATGTATGATAGTTTTTAATGGCATAAAAGCAACTTTTGCTGTTTTTTTCAAGTAATTAGGGGTACAGTGGTCTGAAATCGAATCATACACAGGGTATGATGTGTTATAATGGTGTAAAATAAACATATTCAGATTTATTTCAATTAATTAGTGGTAAATAACTTGTCATACACAATGTATGATAAGTTATAATGGCATAAAATCAACTTTTGCAATTTTTTTAAGTAATTAGTCTGATTTCGAATCATACACTGTGTATGATGCGTTAAAATGGTGTAAAATGAACTTGTTGAGGTACGTTCCAAGTAATTAGTGGTAAATGACTTATCATACACAATGTATGATAGGTTTTAATGGATAAAATCAACTTTTGCTGTTTTTTTTATGTAATTACTATTACACTGGTCTGAAATCGAATCATACACTGGGTATGATGCATTTTAATGGTGTAAAATGAACTTATTCAGGTGTATTTCAAGCAATTATTGGTAAATGACTTGTCATACACAATGTATGATAGGTTTTAATGGCATAAAATTAACTTTTGCTGATTTTTTCAAGTAATTACTGTTACAGTGGGCTGAAATCGAATCATACAATGGGTATGGTGCGTTAAAATGGTTTAAAATGAACCTTTTCAGGTATGTTTCAAGTAATTAGTGGTAAATGACTTATCATACACAAATTATTATGGGTTTTAATGGCATAAAATCAACTTTTGCAAGTTTTTTCGAGTAATTACTGTTACAGTGGTCTGAAATCGAATCATACACTGTGTATGATGCGTTATAATGGTATAAAATGAACTTATTCAGGTATGTTTCAAGTCATTAGTGGTAAATGACTTATCATACACAATATATGAGAGGTTTTAATGGCATAAAATTAACTTTTGCAGGTTTTTTCATGTATTTAGTGGTACAGTGGTATGAAAGCTAATCCTACACTGTGTATGATCCCTTAAAATAGTGTATAATGAACTTGTTCAGGTATATTTTAAGTAATTAGTGGTAAATAACTTGTCATACATAATGTATAATAGGTTGTAATGGTATAAAATCAACTTTTACTGGTTTTTTCAAGTAATTACTGTTACAGTGGTCTGAAATCGAATCATAAACTGGGTATGATGCGTTATAATGGTGTAAAATGACCTTATTCAGGTATACTTCAAGTAATTAGTGGTAAATAACTTGTCATACACAATGTATAGTAGGTTTTAATGGCATAAAATCAACTTTTGCAGGTTTTTTCATGTATTTAGTGGTACAGTGGTATGAAAGCTAATCCTACGCTATGTATTATGTGTTAAAATGGTGTAAAATAAACTTATTCAGGTATATTTCAAGTAATTAGTGGTAAATAACTTATCATACACAATGTATGATAGGTTTTAATGTCATAAAATTAACTTTTGCAGGTTTTTTCAAGTATTTAGTGGTGCAGTGGTATGAAAGCTAATCATACACTGGGTATGATGCGTTATAATGGTGTAAAATGAGCTTATTCAGGTATACTTAAAGTAATTAGTGGTAAATAACTTGTCATACACAATGTATGATAGGTTTTAATGGCATAAAATCAACTTTTACAGGTTTTTTCATATATTTAGTGGTACAGTTGTATGAAAGCTAATCCTACGCTGTGTATTATGTGTTAAAATGGTGTAAAATAAACTTATTCAGGTATATTTCAAGTAATTAGTGGTAAAGAACTTGTCATACACAATGTATGATAGGTTTTAATGGCATAAAATCAACTTTTGCAGGTTTTTTCAAGTATTTAGTGGTGCAGTGGTATGAAAGCTAATCATACACTGCGTATGATGCGTTATAATGATGTAAAATGAACTTATTCAGGTGTATTTCTATTAATTAGTAGTAAATGACGTATCATACACAATGTATGATAGGTTTTAATGGCATAAAATCAACTTTTGCTGGGTTTTTACTGTATTTAGTAGTACAGTGGTCTGAAATCGAATTATACAATGTGTATGATGGGTTAAAATGGTTTAAAATGAACTTTTTTAGGTATGTTTCAAGTAATAAGTGGTAAATGACTTATCATACACAATGTATGATAGGTTTTATTTGCATAAAATCAACTTTTGCAGGTTTTTTCAAGTATTTAGTGGTACAGTGGTATGAAAGCTAAACATACACTGTGTATGATCCTTTAAAATGGTGCAAAGTGAAATTTTTTAGGTATCTTTAAAGTAATTAGTGGTAAAGGATATATCATACACAATGTATGATATGGTTTACTAGTATAAAATCAACTTTTGCTGGTTTTTTTAAATAATTAGTGGTACATTGGTCTGAAATAAAATCATACACTGTGTATGATGCGTTATAATGGTGTAAAATGAACTTTTTCAGGTATGTTTCAATTAAGTAGTGGTAAATGACTTATCATACACAATGTATGACAAGTTTTAATGGCATAAAATCAACTTTTGCTTATTTTTTTAAGTAATTACTGTTATAGTGTTCTGAAATCGAATCATACACTGTGTATGATGTGTTAAAATGGTGTAAAATGAACGTTTTCAGGTATTTTTCAAGTAATTAGTGGTAAATGACTTATCATACACAATGTATGATAGGTTTTAATGGCATAAAATCAACTTTTGAAGGTTTTTTTAAGTAATTAGTCTGATTTCGAATCATACACTGTGTATGATGCGTTAAAATGGTGTAAAATGAACTTGTTGAGGTACGTTCCAAGTAATTAGTGGTAAATGACTTATCATACACAATGTATGATAGGTTTTAATAACATAAAATCAACTTTTGCTATTTTTTTCAAGTAATTAGGGGTACAGTGGTCTGAAATCGAATCATACACTGGGTATGATGCGTTATAATGGTGTAAAATGAACTTATTCAGGTTTATTTCAATTAATTAGTGGTAAATAACTTGTCATACACAATGTATGATAGGTTATAATGGCATAAAATTAACTTTTGCAGTTTTTTTTATGTAATTATTTTAATTAAAGTTGATTTTATGCCATTAAAACCTATCATACATTGTGTATGACAAGTTATTTACCACTAATTACTTGAAATATACCTGAATAAGTTTATTTTACACCATTTTAACACATAATACACAGCGTAGGATTAGCTTTCATACCACTGTACCACTAAATACATGAAAAAACCTGCAAAAGTTGATTTTATGCCATTAAAACCTATCATACATTGTATGTGACAAGTTATTTACCACTAATTACTTGAAGTATACCTGAATAAGGTCATTTTACTCTATTATAACGCATCATACCCAGTGTATGGTTCGATTTCAGACCACTGTAACAGTAATTACTTGAAAAAACCAGCAAAAGTTGATTTTATACCATTACAACCTATCATACATTGTGTATGACAACGCGCTTTCTCTGACACGCTCTCTCTCTCCCTCTCTCAACGGCTCCTTCCCAAACCCACGCGCCACCGTTGCCGGCGGGTGCAGGCGCGTCGTAGCCCTGCTGCGGTCATTTTTCACACCCCCTGAGTCGACTTGCCTCAAGCATTCGGGTCGTACTTGTTTCGTGGCTATTCGTTGAGCTCTTCAAGGGACCGTTGCTTCGTCTTCTTCCCGCACCGGCGCCTATCGTCCCTTTTCTTCAACTATCACCTAATTTCCCAGCCTGATGAAGGTAATAAGCTAATCCCACCTCCAATTTCAACCTTTGAATGTCAGTGCTCCTCCCCTCTGTCTAGCCAGCACCTGGTCTCCATTGTTGGGTACCGGGGCGGGGTTTTTGTCTTCGGTTCTGGAAATGTGGGGTGCCGGGGCGGGGGTTTCTTTCTTTATTGATGGTCTCCCTGAAAGATCATCTTGCTCATGGCTTCGGGCTATTTTTCGGGGCTTCAATTCTATCTACGATATCTTTATTCCTGCAAAGAAAAGACTAAAATCTAGATGGTCTTATGGATTTGTTCGATTTTATGACCCGAATGAGGGTAAACGGGCTGTTGAAGCCATGGATGGAAGATGCATTGCTGATATCAAAATTCGGGTGCAATGGGCAAACCCAGACAGAAGAAAAACTTCTACGTCCTCTAGAGGCCAACCACAATAAAGGGCAACTCAACCGATCAGAACTAATTATAGGACTCAGGATAGGGATGGTGCAGCACCTAATCGGAGTGGTGCTCCTGCTAACATAGCTATTCCACGGATTGTAGTGTCTGATTTCAACAAGAGTGTTGAAGCGTGGCTTGAGCGGTCAATCATTGCTCACTCGCCGATTGAGGTCAATCTTGATGAAATCCTTACTTTTTTCACCGAAAATGACCTTTACGGACTTTCACCTAAAGGCTTAAGCAACAAATCATTTATCCTATTTTGTGACTCAACTGACACTATGGATGCCTACCTCGGCCCCCATAAGGGGATTCTTCTAAGGAAGTTCAGAGAAGTGTATAAGTACACTGGGGAAACGGTTGGATCCCTTAACAGAAGGGTTTGGCTTGAGATTCATGGATTACCTGTCCAGTGTTGGCCTAAGGACTGCTTTGAGGATATAGCCAAAATATGGGGGAATTTTATTAGGGTGGATTCCAGGTCCTCCGCTATGAGATGTGTCGACGTTGCAAGGATTCTGATTGACACTTGCCACACATCCTGTATCCATCAGACAGTCCAGATCCAGTACAGTAGGGGTTCCCGTTTGGTTCTGGTTAAAGAAGGTAGCTCCGTTTTGATACCCGACTTATCCCCCAGCGTTGTGTCCCGAGTCGCATTTGCTAGATTGGCCAGGGAACAAGCTTCCTGGCTAACTCAGTCAACTCAAAGGAACGAGTGCTTTACCGGTGCAAGGGTCGCTCCACATGTCCAACCTCCTCTACATAGTGAGGAGCTTGGAAATCCTATCCCGAGGCTTGTTAATGAAGTGATGGATGCTACCTGGGAACCGTCTGGGCATGTCTCCTTCCACCTCAATGGTCAGATCATGAGAAGATGGGCTGTGCAATGCTCATTCCTACACCCCACCTCCTACGCTACTCAGCCTGCGAACCATCTTCCTCTTCGACTACCATGGGTCGAGGATGTTGAAGTTTTGGCTGATCCACATCGAGCTCAGTTAACTACTCCTGATATCAATGCTATGGGGAGTAACAGTGATAATGATTCATCAACCTCTGGACCAGAATTTCCTCCAGGATTCGAGCCCCTAGTATCGATCAGTAACCATCAAGAAGAGGACAGTTTGTCGCGGAGCCATCAAGCAATAACACCGTCCATGGAAGGATCTAGCTTGGACTGGAGGAAAAAGGATAAACTACGCTCAACAAAAAGGGAGAGAAGAGCGATTAAGCACAAGAGGAAGGAAAGAGAAAAGCGGGAGCTACAGGTCTTCCTACAGGAGATGTCCCCCAGAAATAGTGCCGGAAAAGCGTCTAAGATAACCAAGAAGAGGAAAAACGGAAGAGGGGAAATCGAGTTCAGAAGATCACGGAAGAGAAGTATGATGAGAGGATACTAAATGCAGAGTGGGTAATAGAGATAGGAGAACGGGTGGGCTTCAACTTTGATGGCTTCGACCCGCCGATGGTAGCAGACATTCTTGCGCAATAAAGGGATTGGGTGTTGGGTGGAGGCTTCAGTTCCACTTTCTTTGCTCCTGTTCGCCTTCTGGTTTTTCTTCTGCTTGGACCCCTGTGTGTGTGTGTTTGTTCTGTGTGCGTCGTTCCCGTGTCTTGTCTAGTCCTGTTCTCGATGGTTGCTGTGTCGTGTTTTATGGGGAGCTTTTGATTCTGTTTTCTTGTTTTGTGCATTTTTTTTTCTGGTCCCTGTGCTGTTGCGGTTGGACTCAGGGCTCGCCTAGCGAGTTGCCTGCTTGTGTTGGCGATTTTGTCGCAAATTACCGAAAAAAATACATTGTGTATGACAAGTTATTTACCACTAATTACTTAAAATATACCTAAACAAGTTCATTATACACCATTTTAAGGGATCATACACAGTGTAGGATTAGCTTTCATACCACTGTACCACTAAATACATGAAAAAACCTGCAAAAGTTGATTTTATGCCATTAAAACATATCATACATTGTGTATGATAAGTCATTTACCACTAATGACTTGAAACATACCTGAATAAGTTTATTTTACACCATTATAACGCATCATACACAGTGTATGATTCGATTTCAGACCACTGTAATAGTAATTACTCGAAAAAACCTGCAAAAGTTAATTTTATGCCATTAAAACCTATAATAATTTGTGTATGATAAGTCATTTACCACTAATTACTTGAAACATACCTGAAAAGGTTCATTTTAAGCCATTTTAATGCATCATACCCATTGTATGATTCGATTTCAGCCCACTGTAACAGTAATTACTTGAAAAAATAGCAAAAGTTAATTTTATGCCATTAAAACCTATCATACATTGTGTATGACAAGTCATTTACCACTAATTGCTTGAAATATACCTGAATAAGTTCATTTTACTCCATTAAAACGCATCATACCCAGTATATGATTCAATTTCAGACCACTGTAACAGTAATTACATAAAAAATAACTGTAAAGTTAATTTTATGCCATTATAACCTATCATACATTGTGTATAACAAGTTATTTACCACTAATTAATTGAAATAAACCTGAATAAGTTCATTTTACACCATTATAACGCATCATACCCAGTGTATGATTCGATTTCAGACCACTGTACCCCTAATTACTTAAAAAAACAGCAAAAGTTGATTTTATGCCATTAAAACCTATCATACATTATGTATGATAAGTCATTTACCACTAATTACTTGGAACGTACCTCAACAAGTTCATTTTACACCATTTTAACGCATCATACACAGTGTATGATTCGAAATCAGACTAATTACTTAAAAAAACCTGCAAAAGTTGATTTTATGTCATTAAAACCTATCATACATTGTGTATGATAAGTCATTTACCACTAATTACTTGAAATACACCTGAATAAGTTCACTTTACAGCATTATAATGCATCATACACAGTGTATGATTTTATTTCAGACACCAGTAATTACTTGAAACACACCTAAACAAGGTCTGGAAGGGAAGAAGAAGAAAGGGCAAATTTGGAAATAATATATTTTTTTGACAAAAAAATTCGAAAAGAAAAAAAAAATGAAGAAAAGGAAGAGTGTAAAAAGTAAAAAAAGTGTCATTTTGCCTGTCTTGCATTAAATGAGGAGAGAGAAAGGGAGAGAGAGAGAGGACGGATGGGGGGGGTGAGGTGGGAGGGCATTTTTGTCCAAAAAAACCTATTTATGGTTAAGGAGGTCTAAAAAAGAATAAAGGGGGGGGGGGGGGGGGGGGGGGTCCAAACCATACGATTTCCCAAAAATATTTGGCTTCCAAGGTTTCTCTCAAATCCTTGACATGCTTCTGCCTTCGTTGGGACTTGACTATCATATCGTCCACGTATACCTCCACATTACGGCCAATCTGAGGGGTGAAGATCTTGTTTATAAGCCGCTTATAAGTCGGTCCGGCGTTCTTAAGGCCGAAAGGCATGACTCTGTAGCTGTATGTCCCGTCTTAAGTAATTAACTAAGGTCAATCATTTGTTGTTCTAGCATGATTATTCCTTAATCATGGTAAATCTATTTTCGAGTTTGGTCCTAAGCACATAGAGCGTGAATGAAACATTTGAGTGTAATGGTAGGCCATACATTTTTCCATCGAAGGAAAAAAAAAATGTTTAATGGCGAATCTGTTGGAGATAAACATAAGAAAGAAAAAAAAGCTTTTGCAAATTTTCGCAAAACATGTTTTTGGCTTCCAACTTGCTTTGATAAGAGCTTTGTCTGTGAAACATATATGGATAATAATGAGAACTAGTTCATTTAGCTCCTTTTATCGACCTTCTGACAAGCTTGATGGCTTCCTATCCTTCCCATTTAAAGTTTTTGCTCTATCCATTTTATATCAAGAGGCCCTTTATTCGAATCTGACATGCACTAAAACTACACTTGACAACTAAACTTGTCAAATTATGATTGCATGATGGATGCCCTGACACACCACTTCAAACAACTGCTTTGATACCCTTTTTTTAGGCAAAAATTCCAAAGCATTAGTTTCGATCTGGATGTCAAGTAGTACACCTGAAAGAAATACAGAGGAAAAGGGAGATATAGAAACAATAACATTGAAATTTAGGTGGTAAATCCTCATATTAAAAGAAAAACTATGGGCCAATGATAAGAGCTTTTTACTATGGTGTGAATGAATGATACAACCGAAGCCACATAAGAGGCTATATATCGACGACCTTAGGAAAAACCCTACTTTTTGACATAGGGCCTGATGGGCTGAGGCTAGGAAAAACTACAGAGGGCTTGAGCCGTCCGCTATCACTGCTGACCTATGTTTCTCAATCAAAATAATGTTGCAAAAATCACACATCAAGTACAGCGGAAACGGAAAATCACACATCAAGCACAAGCGGAAGCGAAAAATCAACAAAAAAAGAAAAAGAAAAATCAACACATCAATATTTACATGGAATCCCTCTTTCAACTGGAGCAAAAAACCACGGGATCTAAACAAGTGCCTTATATATCCACTATGAAATTTAAAGATTACAAACTCTAATCATAACCCCAGACCCATATTACAATTATTATCTCAAATATGACTATTGCACGGTAAGTCTCCAATCCTCTCACAATATAGCTTTGAACAGTAAACCATCAGCCTTTGCACAACGTAGCTGTGAATGGCAAGTCACCAACCCTCGCATAATCTAGCCTTGCATGACAAGCCACCAGCCCTCCCACAATGCAACTATAGATAGATGAAACTGTAAAAAACTCTCTCAACACTCAATGAAACCACCCCAACATTACTCCCTTCATACTCGGGTGCACCACTCTTACAAACAAACACAAAAGCTCACTACTCACACAAAACACTCAACGATCATTTCTATCTCATTTTCTCTCCTACCCAGGTGCCCAAAACCCAATCTCTCTATGTTTTTCTCTAACTCTTCTCACTCTGCACAACTCTACACATTTACTTCACCAAACACACTCTACAATAATAACAACAGACCCAGTGCCTCAAGGGCTCCCGCATAAGTGGGGCCTGGGAGGGGTGGATGTATGCAGCCTTACCCCTGCATAGTATAACCCTCCCGAGAGGCTGTTTTCTGTGACGCTTAATCTTATAGGGTTGGCAACATGAGGACTTCCCAGGAGGTCACCCATCCTGGTACTACTCTCCCCCAAGCACGCTTAACTTTAGAGTTCTAATAGGATCTGGTGTCTTAGTACCTGGTAAATAAACCCTTACCAAACACAATCTATTTATAACAAAATAAACTAAGACAGAAGATGACACAACCCATGCTCCACCATGCCATGCTCAATCCCTATAGCTTATATAAGTAAATTTCTCAGCTCTTACAAGCCTTCTCTCATACCTTAAA
Source organism: Simmondsia chinensis (assembly GCA_018398585.1). Classification (NCBI taxonomy): domain Eukaryota; kingdom Viridiplantae; phylum Streptophyta; class Magnoliopsida; order Caryophyllales; family Simmondsiaceae; genus Simmondsia; species Simmondsia chinensis. The sequence goes on along the minus strand of JAGTTD010000009.1, from coordinate 34,071,677 downwards.
TGACTTGTGGAAGTAAACTTCTCTCTATTTTCATTTTTTCTTTTCTCATTTCATAGTTAATATATATTAATTTTGAAATAAAAAATATACCCAATAGGCAAAAGATTGAGACACAACATAAATACATTTTGATATATACAATATGTGTCATGCCATTTAAAAACTTTATCACCTATGTACCATTATTTGTGGAATTCAACGAATTTTTTCCTGCAAATGGTAATGTGAGATATGTTCATGGTAATATAAATAAGCCATGTTTAGGTGAAAAGTAATCAAGTTAAATATAAGTTCACTAAATAGTGGCCTAGAGTTTTTTTTTTAAATCCACGTTAATATTAGGGGAGAGGATGCACTAGTGGGGACTCGAACCCCAGTTCTCCCTATGGCAACCGATAATCCAACCACTAGGCTATGAATCTTAAACTCAAAATCCTCAAACTATCTATCTAGAGTACCAATATATTATCAGTATCATGTGTCATCTTAGCATTTTTTGTGCAAAACTTAACATATTTTGACAAAAAAATATTTACATAGGTATCTGTATATTGCCAAAATCATATGATTTGTTAGTATTTTTAAGCGAAAATCTATAGAATTGTAACAAAAAATATTAATCAATTCATAATATTTTTAAACATTATAATACATTATTTTATATATTAAAACTCTCAAATATATAGATGATAAAAAACTGGACCCTAAAACACTAAATAATAAAAACACACATTAAAGGAATATTGGTTATAGTATGTAGTGAGCATGCGGAAAGTGCCTTGTTTGTTTTTGATGCTGTGCTCTCACCTTTTAGCCTAATCTTATTCTCTCACCTCTCAGTCTTATAGCGTCTTGTAGCCCTGTTTGTTTTTCGTTCTATAATTTTGTTCTCTTGTTTTGATGTGTTTGTGCGTTTTGTTTTGTTCTTGTCTGGTCCCTGTTGCTTTTCGGGTGATTTAGGCCTCGCTTTGATCGAGTGGTCTAATTTGTAATACAATTTTGTTGCTAATTATCGGGAAAAAAAAGCATGGGGAAAGTGCCCTCCAATTTCATGTATGATATAGTGATCCCACGTACACCAAATCCCCACACCTACATTATTCAGCTCACCTACCTTATATAATAATAATAATAATAATAATAATAATAATAATAATAATACTTTACTATTATTAGGGTTGGTCCATTCTCTCTCTCTCTGTCTCTTTTATTTTTGTTGTTGTTTGGTTTCATCTTATCCCCCACACCACACCTGACGATGATAATTGGATCCGAATTCGACGGATATTTATTCAAATTCATTCATTTATGATAATTCTGGCTATAAAAAATGAATTTTAAATGAGTTTAAATTTTGATATTGATAAATGGGTTTTGGATCGGGTTGGATTTGGATGATATCAAACCCAATCCAAACTTGACCCGAAATTATGTTTAGTATAGAATAAAATTTTTAAATTACTAAATTTTGAATACTTAACAAGCAAAATCATATTCTAATAATTTTTTTACTATGCCAACATATTTACAGTTTGGTCTAGTACTATAATATTATTTGTAAAAAAATATAATGTAACAAATGTATAAAAATTAGTGGTTAAAGGCTTTTGAATGATTGTCTAATATTGTGTTATTATTATATATATATATATATTAAATAAAAAAAAGAAAAAAAAGTATACCGACTTGTCCAAATATTGGTTTGTAAGGTATAATTGTTACATTATTATTATTATTATATATTAATATTAGATTATAGTGTCATAACTTATTTTAGGTTTTAAATGGGTCATGGATTTGGATTGGATATTCGTTCCATCCAATAAATTTGAATTTGGATTGACTTTTTTATAAAATAAATGGGTTTTATCGGATTTAAATTGGGTCAAATTTTTTCTAAATTAGATCTAAATAAAGATAAACTTGACCCAAACCTGACCCTTTGTCATCCCCATCCACACCTCCATATGAAATTCCTAGCTGTACACTGTCCGTACTATAACTTCTTTCACACTTGTTCTTCTTTAATTGGATGGCAAGCTAATTTTTTTTTTTTTTTTTTGGGTTAAAATAACCTCTGCGTGAATCTTATTTTGAATAGTTAGAGATTATGACGTCGGTAAAAACAATCACATTATAAGATCAGGCAGGTTATGTATACGTTGTCAACACTGGTCTATGTCGCGTTGAAATTTCAAGTAAGTGTGTTAGAATATAAAACCAATTCTTAGCTCTCATTTATTGGTTTAAACTTTTGAAATACATAGTTCTTTGATAAAGTGTCACTAATGATTGAAGAACTGAAACAAGATGGTTGTTGACCTCGGTAATTAAACCCTAATTTTAGTCCTCTTTAACAAGACAGAACACCATATCGAAGGTAGATCTAGACATGGGAAGAACATGTGATCCAAACATAGACGTATAAATAACTTGTTAAAATACGTGTTTTCTTGTGTTTGGTACGTGTATTATATTTAGTATGGAGTATTTAGTTTGTATTTATTTCATAAGATTAAATAGGTACATAACTGGTCCAAATCCTCCTGCTGCTCCTCTTAAATTATTGTCAAAGTCAGGCTCTTAGTATTCTATCCTTGTAATATAAATAGTGTGACCACTGTTAATAATATTAATTCAATTCCCAAATATTCAGTGTTCTTCTTTAATTTATGGTTTTTGTATCGTTAATTTTTACAGAACTCATGTCACATGACTCATATCAACCACTATGGCAAAGCTCCGATTAATAAGGTGGGGATGCAGATATTTGCTCTCTCTGTTAGTATGCTTGACAGTGAGGCTCGATTAGGCTTTTTAGCCTTGGTTAATCAGTTAGGGCAACATTTACTTATCAAAAGGGAAATAGTAATGTTATTGTCAGAGTAAAAATGTTAACATCAGAGCAACTTTGTAAAATTTTATGGCTAATACTCACTGTTACAACAATAACAAAAGAAAAAAAAGGAACATACCCAGTGCCTTAAGGGCTCCCGTCTACGCGGGGTCTGGAGGGGCGGATGTACTCAGTCTTCCCCCTTCATAGTGTTAACCCGAAGAGAGGCTATTTTTCAGTGCCCCCAACCTGAGGGTGAGAACTTTCCAGAAGGTCACTCATCCTGATACTACTGTTACAACAATAACAACAACAAAAGAAGAAAAGAAAAGAAATAAAAGAGAAAGGGCATAAATGTAAATAAAGAAGAAAGGAGAAGAAAAGTACAGGAAGGAAGGACAAACATAATGGTCGTGACACGCGTGAAGACACAACGTGGTTGGCTGGCTGTCAATGTCTTACTGTTAGAACCCCCGTCGGTGCACGTGACGCGCGCATGATTAGCGGGAAAAGGTGCCCGCCCCCCCCCCCCCTCCCCCCCTTCCCTTCAATAGGGGTGGCTGTTGCCGCCCGTTACCCGCCCTTTTTCTGCTTTTGTTTATATATATATATGTGTATATATATATATATATATATATGTTATATTATATATATATATATGTATATATTATTCGGTAAAATATATATTAGTACCTCAAGATTTAGTGTATTAATTTTTTTTAATTCACAAACTTTATAAAATAATTTTTAGTTCACAAAGTTACACGTATTTAATAAAAGGATATTTCTAACATGTGCCCAAGGGCACATGTTAAGATGTATTAGTTGTACTATTTTCTTGCATTTAATTGACCAAATACAAATGCGAGAAAATAGTGTATTTAATACACTATTATTTAACCAATCAAATGCAAGAAAATGGTGTATTTAATACACCTTGACATATGTCCTCCTTAGGACACAGGTTAGAAAATGCCTTAATAAAATAATTTTGTGACATATTTTTGCAAAGTATGTTGTCTTTACTGTGTATAATATTATTTTTGAAAACTTTTACCATTTATGTTTTCATCTAAAAAGTAATGCATAATTTTTATGTATATAATATTGGTTCAACAAAAATTTAACGAGTACCTAAATGATGAAATAACCTGTATATATTATCGCTATTATTTACTATATTAAATATAGTAAATAGAAAGCAACATACATTCTCAATGCCCCAATAACTCCCGCCTATGCAGGGTCTAGAGGGGTAGATGTACGCAACCTTCTCTCTTCAGGGTGCTACCTTGAAGAGAGATTGTTTCCGAGTACCCCAGACCTTGTATAGGTGGGTGAAGAGATATCAGGCTCTGAGGGTTATTGGGAATGAGAGTGTTAGCCTTCTCCCACCTATGCAGGGTCTTGAGGTACTCAAAAACAACCTCTTTTTTTTAGAATACAATAATTTTAATGCAATAAATTAGCTGTGCTTCGGAAAAAAAATAAAATTACTCAACATACTCCATTTCAAACGGAGTATGTTGAGTAAACTAAAAAAAAAAAAAAAACTCAACGTACAACGGCGTACGTTGAACAAACTATAGTAAATGGTGCAATTTTGGTAAATTTTTTTAAAAGGGTGCCATTTTGGTTATTTTTTTTTTTAAAAAGTGCCAATTGGGTAAAAAAAAAATCCTCACTTTTTGCGCTAAAAAATTATGTCACAAAATTTGTGAACTAACACATTATATACACTAAACGTGAGGGTAGTAATATGTAATTTACCAATATATTTTAAGGGTAATTAGACAGTAACCTTAGGGCATCCCTCTCGTAGCTACAAGAGAATTTAAGACATTAGCTCGGGCAATAATAAGGAGAACCCAGGTGGGGGTATGATCTCAATTAGAAACATCTGAACCCTCATGACCTGCATTGATTAGACTGTTAATAGCCCTACTCATTGTGTGCTGCCGAAGAACTAATGGCATGAATGTCGTCCATTAATTGTAGATACACACAAAGCCAAACTTAAACCCATTATGTAACGGGGTCAATGAAGATTGAACTAAGCTCAAACCAAAATTTTATACATCACAACGTTACAATATTTACATGCTTAGTTAACATGCAATAGATCGGGATGCTCCCTAAACAAGTATAGCAATCATTTTGTTATGTTGTTATTTAAAAGCTTAACATTAATAGAATCATTGTCTCAGTCCTTAATATATGCTTCATTTTCATAATTATGTTGGGACTATTCCCCATCAATTCCTACAAATTAATTAGGATATGAATATAATAATCATATAATATAACATGCAAACATTGCTGCTATTCTAAGTTAACGAATTGGCAGCCGCATAAAATGGCATGCTTATTTGCGTATAAACATAGCTCAATATTTTTTAATAAACAGTAAGGAAATTACATGGGTTGCAAAACGAATATATAGCTCTGTCCATGATGAAGACAAGGTTCGATCTGATACCTCGAATACCACCCAACAGCGATTTTACCAGTAGACCCAGCTGATACCTCTTATAATCAACAGTTTAAATTGTTAAATATAGATGTCTAAATAATTTGACACTTTGACAAGTCTTTTCATTTGAATATCCTATATTGAGCTTGATACAACGCATAGATGGAAATTAAGGGAAACGAAAGGTTCAACAGCCTTCCTTTAAATAGTTATTACGAAAATAATTAAGAATAAAGGGGAATGAAGAGTCTAACTATATTCTCACCCCGAGAACTAGAAAGAACACATAAACAATAATAAAAATTTCTAACACAATTGAATTAACTAAATCCTAAACTTCCTCTTGTTTAAATAGATGAACTAATTCAACTAAACTAAAAGACTTAAAAATTAACAGATAATTAAACAACTAATAATTATCTCTTAATCTAATCTAAACTAAAGTCTCCTAATTGATGTTAACTTTCTCAATCCGTTCACTCATTCGTGTCTCTCCCCTCTATCCGTGTCTCTTTCATCCTGCCAAGTAACCCATCTCGCTAAGAACCCGATCCGCCAATATACGGATTGCATCAAAGCTTAAGGTATGGACAATGCAGATGTCTTTATCTCTTCTAGCTCCTAACTAGGAATGATAATGGTCGAGCAGGTATCAACTGGCCACACATACAACTCCATATCCCCTACTCCCCCATCACCTATCACAATATATACTCAATGGATATTTATATCCAACTATGAACCTGTACTTATACCTGTTCTATTACCTGTGGATGCCCAAATGTGTTCCCATTGCCTATCCCAATATCCTATTCAATCCAAATGCTCAACGATTATTCATACCCATTTAGTGCCTACCATATTACTAGTAGATATCCGATGGGTATCCGTTATTCACCTTATACCGATCACTATAAACTTCATATTATAAAATTCATTTTTCTTTAACATTAGTTAAGATATAAAAAGTTAATATTAATTCAGATATTTGCAGTAGTAGTAGGGTTTCATGGACGTGAGAAGTGAGTGCTGGATGTGGAATTTTGGAAACCATAGGCAACGAAAGAGGAAAAAGGAAATTGCTATGTATACAACTTTTTTTTTTTTATTAGAGAAATTATCACTTAGATATTTTAAGATTTCAACATTTATTATACTCTGATGTTTGAATATTTTATCACTTAGGTATCCTATGTCGGAATTTGATGAATTTTCGTAAAAATTTGACCAATTTATTAAAAAAAGCCAATAGAATACATGGCTACGGTGATTTGTACAAGCTATGCCATTCTGATGTAAACTACATAAGGATTGCCATAATCATGTGTCAACTTCGCATTTTTTGGAAAAAGTCACCAAGTTTTAATGAATATCTTGATATATTGTTAAAATTGTGTTCAATTTTAGTATTTTTCAACGAAAATCTATCAAATTTCCATAGAAGGGTAACTGATTGATTAAATTTTAAGACTTCAAGATATCTATGTGAACAAATATTTAACACTCAAGATAGCCCATTGTATATATTAAAATATCAAAGCCTCTAAGTGAAAAATAATCAAACTTTAAGATATTTAAATAATAATTTTCCTTTTTATTACATTCTTAAGATACATTGGTAATATCTTAAATCGTAGTAACGAATAGGTAAAATTTTCTTAAAAAAATACAAAAAGTGCCTAATACAAATTCAACTACACTATTAAGAAAATAAAACAATATGGGTCCACTAAACAAGGCCATTAACAAAACGCAAAGATTCAATGCATTTATTTTGAACAAATATGTTGTATATTTTATCTTATTAAAAATTTAATCATTTACCTCTATAACTTTATATATATATATATATATATATGTATATATAAAGTTACTTAATATAATAAAATATACGATATATTTGCTTATAACAAATGTACCCTGGGGGAGGGAGCGCCGGGGGGCGGGGGGGGGGGGGGGGGGGATTCTCACCCATAAAAATTGAGCTGACATCGAATTGAGGCTAAAGGTCCAACCCATGACCCCGTTGGGCCCAACCGTCACCTTGTTGTCCCTTCACGTTCACTGGCAATGCTGGACCGCGCGCCTCGTTTTCGTGAACAAACCCCGTAAACTCTAGCTCTTGTGGGTGCGTGTTTGTTGAAGTTTATTAGAAGGGCATGTAATTTGGTAATCTATCTCCAATGTCAGTTATGGAAATGGTGTTCATGTAATGGTGGGATTCTGACCTATTATGCACATAGCCTGTTCGATGAAATGTCTATGTGAGTACCCTTTTCTTCTCGTTTCTGTTTCCTCTGCCTTTTTGATTTTTCGGGATGTTACTGAACTTTGTGAAACGCTTGTTAGGCAGAATTAATTGTGTCAAGGAGCAATCTGTCCCAAAAGGTTAAGCCAATGTTGCAAACTCAAGATTTGTTTTATGTTCTAACAAACTGTGTTGTCTATGTTATTTATGGGTATATCATTGCTTCTACTTGGGTATGGTGATCTTTTCGTGATTTTCATTCAGGAGTGACTTGGATATGCAGGTCCTCGATGTTGCAAGTAAGACGGGATAAAAACTGCATGCTGAAATGTTGCTGTTGTATTAAGAAATGACTGCAAAATTCAACCTTTTTTATATTATTTTGAGTTAGAAATGTCAAGGAACCAACTTTTTTAGAAGTTTAAGTTGGTGGGTTAAGGTCTAGTAAGGGTTTTATACTTCAATATATCTCCTCGCCCAAATGGCCATTGCATTTGAAGTATCAATAATGCACAGTCTCTCCAGTACCTTGTGCTTGAAATATTACTAGTTAGTGTGGAAGCTGTTGGGATTTGAATTCCTGACCTCCGGTCAACAAGGCTCTAATACTATGTTAAGGAACCAACTTTTCAAAAGTTTAAGTTGATGGGTGAAATTTTAGTAATGATTTTGTACTCTAACAAGAAAGTTATTAGACATATGGGTGTCTGAAATAAGAGAAAAACAAAAAATAGCAGAAATGCTCCAATCAATTGTCAGAAACTCTGAGAATGTATGTGCAGCATTTATTCCCTTGCAGATAATCACTTGGAAAATCAACTTCTTCACCCTTCAAAAGTCTATTAAATTTCGCAGAATCTGGTGCTGTGTAATTAGATTACAGAATGGTTAGATAACACCAACTTTGAAGGCAGTTGCGTTGAACTTCTCAACTGTAATTCAACTAGAGGATGAAAACACATGATTGCTTGCTAGGCAGATCTTGATCATTGATGTATTTCAAAATTTCTCTTAACGTGTGCCATTAAAGCTTTGCGGATGAGATTATTTATGGGTGAAACATATGCCATTCCCCTAAATTTTGATTAGGAGAACTGAGAACAAGGCGGATCCAATCTTTTGACCAATTGCTTTCATGATATTCTCATATAGTATCATAATATTTTTCCAATGAATTGGGATGATTCCATTTTTTGAAGATGAAAATTTCGATAGTCTAAGTAATGGGAAAAACCGCATATAGAATGTTCATAAGAAGATGAAAACAGGATCCCTATGCAATCAGTGCAGAAGGTTTTATTTGACATAGTATGTTTGTTCTTGAATTCTGATCCAATATTCAGATGAGTTTGTGTTAGTAAAGCCTTTGTAGTTGAAATTTGACAGGGTCTAATTTAAATCATAATCGAGCTAACACAGAGTGGATTCCAATAAGGAACTAAGTTAAAATGCAGGCAAAATAGTGTTAAAGGATTGTTGTTGAAATTGGAATTGGTTCAAGCCAGCATGTTATTCGTACAATCTGATATCATCTTGACTTTAGTACACTACATAAAACATTGCCCGTACCTCTGATCAGATGGATTGACATGGTTCTGTTTAATCAAGTTTCAGGTGAAATTGAACTTTGATAAGGGTTCTTATGTAACCAGTTGAAGAAATATTTCAGGAAAGCATAATGCTTAGGCAGCCAAAGTCTCTTTCATTGCCACTCACCCTTATAAATCTTTCCCGCCAACACTTCCTCCAGAACCTCCACCTACAGCCTTATCACCATGGCACTTCCAGGTATCGGGACTTCGATGATGGCAGTGACAAGTTTCACCACACCAAAGGAAACGGTGAAGGCCACTTGCATCTATATAAAAGTAGGGGTCAGCATCTTCTCGCCAACACCCGAGTCCTTGACTCCATTGTTAGAAAGTCTAACATAAAGCCAACCGATACTGTTCTTGAAATTGGACCTGGTACTGGGAATCTAACTCTCAGACTGTTAGAAGTTGCGCATAAGGTTGTTGCCATTGAAATTGATAAGAGAATGGTTGAAATGCTGCAGAAACGAGTTTCTGAATGTGGTCTTGAAGACCGATTAGTCGTAAGTGATAATGCTTTCATTTGCTTCATCAAATGCCCTATAAAATGTTCTAGCTTATGATTTTGATGGAATCAGTTATGTTGATTTGCAGGTAATATGTAAAGATGCACTAAAGGCTGAATTTCCCCAGTTTGATCTCGTTGTGGCAAATATTCCTTATGGGATTTCTTCCCCTCTTATCGCAAAAATCTTATTTGGGACAAAACCATTCCGGAGTGCTACACTTCTACTTCAGAAAGAGTTTGCACGACGCTTGTTGGCTAATCCTGGTGACTCAGAGTTCAATCGTCTGGCTGTCAATGTTAAATTAATTGCTGAAGTCGAATCTGTCATGGATGTAAGCAAAAGGGATTTCCTTCCTGTCCCAAAAGTTGACTCTTCTGTCGTTTTAATCCGACCAAAATCAGAAATCCCTAGTGTGAATTTGAACGAATGGTGGGCATTCACAAGGACATGTTTTAGTAAGAAAAACAAGACACTGGGTGCAACTTTCAAGCAAAAGAAAAAGGCGAATGAGCTGATGAGGATGTCTGAAGCAACAGGTTTGAGTACAGAGAATGTGTCTGCTATCCATCCTTTTGATTGTAGTGATGAAGATGAACAGGATGATGAAATGAACGATGATGGTAGTACTAGAACCAAATCTTGTCAAGCTCTTCAGATGAGGTCTTTTAGAGAAAAAGTCATTGCAGTTCTGAGGTCAAGTGGGTATGAGAACAAAAGGCCTTCAAAGCTTTCTATTGAGGAGCTGCTGCACTTGCTTTCTGTTTTCAATCAGAATGGGATATATTTTCATGATAGATCTGAAAATGCAAGCAATCTGGAACTTGCTGCTTCTTTCACCGCGTAGAGTTTGCTCATCAATTTCGACTATAGTCCACTTATGAAAGTTTCAGTTCTTTTTGTGTATCCAACGGGGTTGTTATTGTTAGGGAAATAAAGCAGAAGAACAATGAAAAATATCAGTGAGAAAAAAGAAAACTAGAGACAAAATTTGTGCAATCTAGCCAATTATGCCTATGTCTATGGAGTTGTAGAGATTTGTCTCATCCAAAATCCTTTATATTCGAGCCCTGTCAGCTGTTGCTTGGACTTGCACAAGCCTGGGTGCTAAGTCGCTATTCTGTGCTTGCAAACTGACCTAGATCTCAATTCCAGCACTTCTATGCAATTGTGTCAATAGAGAGGCAAAAGCTTCAAAGGTTTATTAGCAATCCCTAGCAGGAGACTTCATGGGCTTGAAATGAGGATGTTGATGATGAGTGCAATCAATTACGTTTGCATGGAAGAAGATAGAACGAGACGCGGACAGATTTGAAATTCTGCTCAGACAATGAAAGATCTCTTCATTCAGTGATCTCAAAGGTTTTCAAATAATCTGCTTAGAACTATCAAGCTCTTGATGCATTCCGTTTCATATAAAAGATCTTCGAGCTTCGTTGATGTGTATCTAAACGTGGTGGAATGTGAATGGAGAAAACGGGCATGGCTCAATGCTCAAATAGGCAAGAGTCCCGAAGAGTCCAACGTAGAAAATATCATGGCAAGGTATGAGAAACATCATCACAAACTGCATCTTGTTACCATTTTAATGCATGAGTTCTGATTTCCTCATCCAATTATTATTATTATTTTTTTTTTTTGAACAGATCTCATCCAATTATTTGCATTATAGAAATATTTATCATTCTAAAATGCTTGTAATGAAACTTATCATGCTAGTGAATTATTTTTGCTGGAACCTTATATTGAGGCTGCCAAAAACATGACCAAGGCGTATTTGAGAATGGTCTGTTCCTGATACTGCGATATTTTTTTTGTTGGTTTTACAGATTTAGTTTTCTATTTGTTGTAGCAGCTTCATGTGTTTCCCTTCAATGAAAACCTATAGCTTAAATGTTTTGTGTAGTTGATTCGAGCATGAAGCCAATCATGCTCAGATGTTTGAGATTTTGCAACCTTTCTCTCCAAGAAGTTGCGTATGTGAGGGTTTGTAACTATGTATATGCAAAAGTTACACTTTGATTGAGTGTAAAAGTGGGATTTTGGGTTGCGATTAGAGATTTGAATCCCAATTTCAATAATGGATGAGGTACCCTCTTGACTCATGTGGTTTCACTCCAGTTAAGAGAGGGATTTTTGTTGTTTTTCGTTGTCTTTTTGCAGCGATTGTACTCAATGTGATTTTTCCCAACATCAGCATGATGAAAATTCACAACTCAATAGAATTATCAAGTTCAATTACACAGGTAACACTTCCGTTTTTTTGGTTTTGATAATTAGTCAACACTTCCTATTTCAAAAGCCAGGAAAAAGACAAAAGATCCAGTTGAATTCAACCACCAATGCACTTAAATTTCAAATAAATAATTCAAATCCATCCAATGCCTTACATCTAACTCAAATTTAAAATACGTTTGATCCTATCTCTATTAAATTTTTAATTTCTTTCCTTTGGAATTTCAATCATCAAACTCAACAGGAACATGGAATTTATAGTTTCAAACCTGAAAAGTCCTGTTCAAGATCAAAAAATAGATGAAACAATGAATCATAAAAGGGTAAAACTTAGTATGTGATTGCTTCCACAAATCAAAAAGTACTTGAAAACTTTAGCAAACACAGGAAACAACCCATCTAATTAAGTATAAAAACACAAAAACACACACGCACAAGGGAGCATGCAAATGGAAGAGGTGATTCATAGAAAGATAAGAACAAACGAGATATGGATGCACATAGCGGAGCAAGGGACAGGGCCTTTGGTACCTCTTCTTCATGGGTTCCCAGAAATATGGTACGCGTGGCGCCACCAGCTTCCCTTCCTCGCAAGCCATGGTTACCATGTGGTCGCCCCTGACCTGAGAGGCTATGGTGACTCGGATGCACCCCTTTGCCCCTCCTCCTACACCACCCTTCATATTGTTGGCGATATTATTGGCCTCCTGGACTACTTTGGTAAGCAAAAGGTGAGTCTTTTTTAGGTGCATTTGAGTCAAGCCGAGCTCGAGCTTGTTAGGCTCGAGGCTTAGTTCGTTTACATTTAGCCCCACACGGACTCAACTCAAACTTCGCCGAGCTAGGAAATTTCAAGCTCGAGCTCGAGCTTGCCTCGGTTCGGTTGGGCTTGAACCCAGCTCCCCAACTTCTGAACTAAGCTTGGGATTTTTAGGCTCATTTAAGCTCAATCTAAAGCTAGTTTAGGCTCAAGTTTGACTCATTTAGGCTCAAACTTGCCCTTCTTGGACATATTTAAGCTAAAAAATTATATTAAGATAGACTTGCGAGACTCGCTTAGGCTCGTTTAGACTCGCGAGTCTAGGTGCTTGAGCTTCCTTTGGCTCGGGCTCAGCTTGATAAACTAAACGAGCCAGCTCTGCTCTACTGTTGCTTGGAATGGTCTAGCTTTTCAAGCTTTACAATGAGCCGGCTTGCAAGGGCTTGTGAGCCAGCTTGGCTCATTTGTGCCCCTAATCTTCTTCGGATGTAGTAGCTAACTTTTTGAAGCTTTGTCCTGATATTTCTTAGAAATAAAGTTTGTTTTACTTGGATATGTCCAGCATAGGTGTGCATACTTCTATCACAGAGGGCACCAACACGCCGTCACCGGATCCCATTAGAACTCCGAAGTTAAGCGTGCTTGGACGAGAGTAGTACCAGGATGGGTGACCTCCTGGGAAGTCCTCACCCTCAAGTTGGGGGCACTGGGAAACGGCCTCTCTTCAGGTTAACACCCTGAAGGGGGAAGGCTGCGTACATCCGCCCCCCCCCCCCCCACCCTCTCCCCCCAGACCATGCGTAGGCGGGAGCCCTTGAGGCACTAGGTATGTTCCTAGTGTGCATACTTCTGAGTTATAATTTTGGTTCTTGCATTCTTAAGTGTCAAAACTCCTGCTTTCTTCATCGACTTTCATTTGGAAATGGTGCAAAATTCACGTTAGGATAACTAATCTAGTGTTAAATCTGAAGCCATAGGTAACATTTAAATTGGGATATACAGGGACTACAACTACCAAAGAGGGCACCAACACGCCATCACCGGATCTCATTAGAACTCCAAAGTTAAGCATGCTTGGGCGAGAGTAGTACCAGGATGGGTGACCTCATGGGAAGTCCTCACCCTCAGGTTGGGGGCACTGGGAAACAGCCTCTCTTCAGGTTAACACCCTGAAGGGGGAAGGCTGCGTACATCCGCCCCCCCCCCGACCCTGCATAGGCGGGAGCCCTTGAGGCACTGGGTATGTTCCTTTTTTTTAGGGACTACAACTATGAAATAATATTTTTATTTTTGATCGTTGAGGTAGGGTACCCTGGATGTTATATAACAGGATCCGGCATTTGCTTTGGATTTCTTTAGAGCCTACATCATTTCTAAGCACTAATATTCACAGAATGTTGAATCAATATCCATACTATTGTTACTTTATACCTGTTTTGATGAACTTCATAATGTATATTATAAATACTGTGATGTCCAACTTACTTGCATCTTGACTAATTCATAGGTTTCATGTTTTAACATGCAAATGCATTCACAAGTACATTTAATTAATAAAATACAATATATGTGCATTAGGGAGGGCCTTGCAAAATCCATTAAATAAAACCCTAATAGTTACATAACTTGTGAAATTTCACTGAGCTTTAAGCTCGAACCCTAAACGCCAAGTGAGGTTTCATTTTAAAAACCATTAGCATTAGATAAAATAGTCCATTAAACTTATATACTAATCTCTTCTCTCTTACAACTACAATGTAGATTTTTCACTAAACTTGCATGTGGGGTTCTTAACATAATGTTATTCGATACATTATTCCATGACTATAACTTGTGTTGTGGTTGTTATGAAAATGGTAGGCATTCATAGTGGGGATTGACTGGGGAGCGGTGGCAGCATGGCACGTGAGCCTCTTGAGGCCAGACAGAGTGAAGGGAGTGGTGTGCCTCAGTGTTCCCTATGTCCCCAGGGACCCCTCAACCAAGCCTACTCTCTCTTTTCGCCAAAGTTTTCGAGATGGGTTTTACATTTGTCAGTTTCAGGTCTCTTCATCTACTTCTCTTACATTAATTAGTTGGTTCAGTTTGAGTTTTGGTCCAAATGATCATTTCAGATCAATACCGGATTATTGGTATTTGAACATTTCTAGTTGCTCATCAGTACTAAATTTACGAACCCAGTAATTTGTTTACATTATGTGTTTGTCGGATTGCGGATTTAGACCAATTTGGTCCATCAGGATCTGGCGTTTGCTTTGGTTTTTTTAGAGCCTTTGACTTTAATCATAGCATTAATTGTCTGACCAATTCACATGGTTAAATTTATGGATCTGCTAGTAAGACTTAAAACTAGAGTGTTAAAAAGCTAAGTCGATCCAAGCACCCTCTGGTTTGAACTCGAGCTCAATAAAGCTTTATTAGGCTCGAATTCAAACGGAACTTGCTATAGAGTCAAGCTCGCTAATGAGCCCAACTATTTGAGTTATTATCGAGCCATTATCTAATTGTTTGTAAACATTAACAAGTCAATTAGACTTGACTCATTAAGCTTATCGAGCTTGTTTGAACTCAGGTTAGTAAAATATTGAGGTCCCTAAACAAATACGAACAAGCTCTAATCGATTAAAATGGTTTGTCAAACTTTTGTTCATTTACTCCCATACATAGCAGGAGCCAGGAAGAGCAGAGAAGGCATTTGCAAAGTATGATACGCTGACAGTGATGAAGAAGTACCTGTTAATGGGGAAGAGAGACAACCTAATTGCACCTCCAGGCATGGAGATCATTGACTGTCTTGAAACGGCATTGTCTCAGTTACCGCCATGGATTACTGAAGAGGAACTCGAGGTGTATGCTGATAAATTCAAGGACTCTGGCTTCAATGGACCTCTCAACTACTATCGTGCCATGGACTTGTAGGTTTTCTTCCCCATTACTTTTGGTATCATTTTCTATTTCCATTCTTTTGTCTCTGAGAAACTAAAAATTTGGTTTTGGAGTCAATTTTTTCTGGATTTGTTTTTTCGTTTTCTATGTTTTTTGTTCCTAACTTGAGTTTGGGAAACAAAAAAGCAAAAATAGAGAGTTTTTAAAACCCGGTTTTCAGATTCTCATAAAGTAAAAAGATGCTATCAAATAGGCTCATAAGGTTTTAGAATAGTTAGTTGATAAAGTATCAAGAGCCTCTTCCATAGAAAGGAATCATGTGAGAATCCCATAAGTGTATCCCCAGAGCTTCGAGTCCTACGAGCACCCGCTTGGGAGCGCATATGGGAGTTTTAAGTATAAAACATTTCCAGGGTTACTAAATCACATAAAGGTCATTACAAAACTTAATGTCTATTGTGCAATGAAATTTGAGTTAGTTATCCCGTGATTGGCCTTATAACAAACTTCATAAAACAAGTAACTGGTTTATATTTAATAAAACATTTGTATATAATAAAAATTGTCACAAGTGTATAAAAGTTGATGGTTGTATTGCTATTTCTTCGAACTGTTTACGGACATCAAGGTTAAAAAAGAAAACTTGCACTCCCTTGTAGAATCTAATGCAATCTCAGTGACCTATTGAGACATCCACAACACCTACTTCTGCGGCACCACGATCACATACACGAGGCTACCACAAACCGTGATTTGGTTCTATGCTTGACAATGGTGATTATATATGAATTTCACAAGATCTTAGGCCCGATCTACAAAGTTGGCATATATAAGGTCCATGTATAAGTTTAAGTGGAATTCCATCCTAAAACCAATTAGAACTGCGTTGAGTATTGGAATTGCATGGGGTAGCCCAGTAAGGCTTACATGTTGATGTGTTCTTTCTGAAAACTGTGATGTGTTCTTTCTGAAAACTCTAATGTGGAATTTCTTACTAGATTTACATGTGAAGCTTTCAACAATACTAACCATGGACGATTGTTTCGATATAGAAGTTGGGAGGTGCTAGCAGCATGGCAAGGAGCAAAAATCAGAGTCCCAGCAAAGTTGATAATTGGCAACAAAGATATTGGATTTGAGGCTCTGGGTACCAGAGATTACATTCAAGGTTGCATTTTTAACAACTATGTTCCTGATGTTGAAGTTGTCATTCTTGATGGTCACATCCAACTCGAGAAAGCTCAAGAGGTGTCCGATGAGATATTGTCCTTCATTTCCATATTCTCTTTGGAATCCTAAAATTGGATTCTAACGGCTTGGTTGGTATCATTTTTTGTTTGTCGTTTTTGGTTTTTAAGTAAAAACTGGGCTTTGGGTACGTTTTTTCTTAGTATTGGTTTTTTGTTTTTGTTTTCATTCAAATTAGCAAATGAAAAAAATTTCAAATCAGATGTAAAGCGTTTTCAAAATTCAGTTTTTAGTTGCAGAAAAACCAAAAATTGCAGATTCAAAATGAATACATGTTTGGTTGGGTTTGCAATTTTCGGTTTTTGAGAATTGAAAACCCAGTTTTGAAAGTGATTCTCTTTTTTTGGTTTTCTATTTTTCGTTCACTAAAACGGGGAAAAATTGAAAATCAAAAATTTTTAAAAATTATTTCCAAAACCTAGTTTTAGTTCAAAAATCGAAAGTTACAAACAGAAAAACGAAGTCATTGAAAAGCGACACATGAATGCATCAATTTGAGAAGCTGATGCCTGCTTAGCTAGCCAAAATTTGGGGAAGAGGGACAAAAAGGTTATAGAAGTTGATAATTTTCTTGTTGTAGAGCGTGTGTAGAAGCTTGGGAATAAGTTTGGATTGAGATTTGATGGTGATGAATTTATTATAGTCGAGCATATTGCAAAGATGGACTAGGGTTATGACTGATTTGATTTCTACCAATTTCACCCCCGGCTCTTACCTGACACTTTCTATTTTCTCTCCAATAGTGGTATAGTCATCTCGCGCATATTAATTCTGTTTATAAGTATTTTAATCCTATTTTTTCTGACTGGCATGTATTTTTGTTTCCTTTTGATCCCCGCTTTTATGGTTGACTCAGGTCTTCTTTGTACGAATTTCCTATAATGTATTGCGACATTGTTGTTAATTATTTAAAAAAAAAAATGCACAATAATTATAATGTACTATATATTATGCAAATACATTGTATTGGTTTTCCATTGATAACAAACATATTTTTTTAAGGTAAGGAAGGTGTTGGGAATCCCTTCTAAAAAAGGAGCAGCTTGACGTCACAGACAGAATTCTATGTAGTGATTGTCTATAACGGTGGGAAGTAGGGATGGCAATGGGGTAGCGTGGATACGAGGGGGTGCCTCCTCCATATCCGTCTCTACTACCTGCTCCACTTATACCCATTTGGGGTGGGTTCCGTGGATAGCAGGTTTTACCCGTCCCATTGTCATCCCTAGTGGAGAGACCATTGAATATGAGGCTTCCTATTAACATAATTTAGAGTTTTAATAGGATGATAATCCAACTATTCAACTAAAAGATTACTATGAATCCTCGGCTCATAATGATAGTCAACATGATACCAAGCATATATTTCATGCCATAACCTCCACTAGAACCCATTGAAAATGTAAAATTAGCCGTAAAACCTCAATTTGGAATATTGACAGCTTTAAACATAGCTTCTTAAGTTGTAAATCATGTCTATCTTGTTTTTTCATAACAAACCTAGTGCCCCAAGGGCCTCCGCCTAAGCGGGGAAGGATTGATGCATGCAGCCTTACCCTTTCAGGGTACCATCCTAAAGAGAGGTTGTATCCGCAAGCCCCCAGCCCTAAAAATAAAGTAAAAACAAAGTAAAAGTGAAAATAAAAAAAGTAAAAAGTAGTAAAAGTGAAAAGAAAAAAAGTAAAAAGTAAGTAAACAGTAAGATAAAGCAACAATATACAATCAAATGATCAAACCGTAAACAATCAAGTTATAATCGAATAATCAAGTCATGTAGTAAGTACTTATTCCTTTAGATTTTAAGCAAAATCCGATCTACTACCACCCCAACATTGGATAACCAACTAAATAATAGGTTTTACTTGACCAAATTCTTTTTCAAAAATATATGCCTCCTTTGGGGGGGGGGGGGGGGGGAACACTTTTCAATATTTGAGTGTACTTGACCCAAAAAAATTTGACACTAAATAGAAATAAAAATTGTATTTTGCTTTCAAAAACAAAGCCATTTTCCTTTATTTTCTCTTCCTTGAACTTTATTTCCCCTTTTTTTTTTTTTTTTTCCCTACAAATTTTTTTTGGATTTCAAATGGAGCCTTAAATGTCTTTAGTCTTTTGGGAAAGAAACATTCAGAACTCTTTCCTGCCCAAAAAGTATGTCACACAAGCCTCTAAATATCTCCTCACATTCAAAATATCCTACATCCAAAACGGAAACAGAGTAGAAAAACAAATAAACTAAACGCGCCATTAAGTGTACTACACCATACATAGAGTTAAAAATTACGAAAAATACTCCACATTCAAAACCGTACCAGTGTAAAACATGACGAAGTTTTAGCTTGGAAAAATCGCATTTCGAATCAGCCTCTCTAGAAACGTGAGGACTAAAAAACAACATAACAAAATTTACAAATTGAACTTGGATCAAAGCGTGTTCCCACCACCACGATATTGTTCCCAACAAAGGATACAATAGCAGCAAGATTGATAAACGAGTTTTGAGGATCCCAGAAGTACAATGGTATAAGAATTTGAGCGCACAGATGACTAGAGACCGAGTTTAGCAAGCAACTGACGCCACCTCGGTGTTTCCTCGTCGAAAATGTAGGTGAGCGGTGAGATTAGCACTCCGCTCCCTCCGATCTGCATCACCACATGATCAAATAAGGGTTGCTACATAGTGTAATTGTTGTAAAATAATAGATTTTAAGCTAATTGTTATGTGATTGGCTATTACGTAACAATATTTTTGTAATAACCTTCATAAAGCATATGCATTGTGTTTTATTTACTCAAATATACATACACATTAAAGAGTATCAAAGTCATAAAAAAGTTAGTGATTGTAAAGTTTTTCAACAATAATATTTATAAATATAATAAGATTTAAAAGCAACTAATATTCCACTAAAGAAAACCCAACACAATCTCCACAACTCGTTATATAACAAAATGGCTTCTATAACACCATGACCACGACTATTACACAAGGTACAAACTAAAACGGGTATTAAAATATTAGTGATTACTTCATTCAAATTTTTGCAAACACAAGATCAAAAGCAACTTGTTCCTACAAATACTCAAAGCAATCACCCACACCCGCCAGACTTCCATGACACCATGAAAGTGACCATCAAAAGACCCCCAAAACACGACTCATTCCTTCGCTGTTGATCACAAGCATGGAAAGATTCAAACCCATATATGGTCAATAAAATAGAGGTCGCAAACAAGTTCAGCAGGCTGGGCTAAATGAGTTCAGGTTCTTTCCTGTTTTGGGTCATTCATATGGGCTGGGTTGAATCAAAGTTGTTAGAATTGGGGTTCCACCAAGTTGGGGATCCTCGGAATCGGAATCATAGGATTAAATCGAAATTATAAGTAACAACTATGATTGTGTTTGGTCCCAAGAACAAATGACGGAAAGAAAACATAGATATTGGATTAAGTTTGGCTTATACATAGATTTAGGAATTAGGATAGGAACTTACTTAGGCATATAGAGTTTAAATTTCGAGTCACGAGCCACGTTTGCAAAATCATCATGATATATTAATTTATTCACGCAAAGAAAGAAGATCGAAGAGAAAACAGGGCATTCCCACACAAAAGGCCCCCTAATAAAAAGCATTGGAAGTAGGAATGGCAATTGGACCCGAACTCATTGGATATCTATTCAACCCGATCCATTTAGGATGGATTTGGATGTAAAAAATGGGTTTCAAATGGATATGGATTTGGATTTGAATGTTGATAAATGGGTTTTGGTCGAGTCGGATTTGGATGACAACAAATCCAACCCAAACCCGACCCAAAATTATGTTTAGTGTGGTATAAAATTTTAAAAAGTTACTAAATTTTGAGTATTTAACATGTCAAACTAGATTCCAATAGTTTTTTTAGTATGCCAACATTTGTAGCTTGTTTTTATACTACGATATTCTTCGTAAAAATCACAATGTGATAAATTCATATATAAAGATTATTCGTAAAGAAGTTTTTGAATGATTGTTTAATATTAATCATTATTATTACTACTAATATTACTATACATACTAAATAAAAAAGAAAAAATATGTAACAATTTGTTCAAATATTGACCTTTGTGGTACTTTTATTGCATTATTATTGTACGCATATTAATATTATAATTTTTCTAGAATTTAAATCAGTTATGGATTTGGGTCGGATATCCATTCCACCCCATGGATTTGGATATGGATTGAAAATTTATGGAATAAATGGATCTTTTTCGGATTTGGGTTGGATCAGATTTATTCTGGGTTGGATTTGGATGAAGGCGAACCCAACTCATTGCCATCCCTAATTGGAAGGGGCATGAAGCTCAAGCAGCTTACCCCTTTACTTAAGGTTGTTCTGAAACTTGAACGACTAGAGTTCATTTACCTCTTAGGTTCCGTTTCGTTTGAAGAAAGCCATCATTCCCTCTACTCCTACTTTTTCCTTACATAAAAGAATAGCGTATTCAATTTGAATAGAAAACGCTTTCCTCCATATATAAGAGACATTGATTTCCATCCAAGGAAAGAGGAGGGTCATGCAAGGGTATATAATGAAATATTTTCCAAAACTCGATGAGAAAATTTTGAAGAATTTCTCCAATTAAACATTTTGAAATAAATATTATCAGTAAGGAAAGATGTCTTCCTTCCAACCAAACATACAAAAAGTCATTTGTGCTACCATCTGAAACTAAAGCAATATGGATGCAGAACAACAATATTCTTTCCTAGATAAAATATGAAAGAGCGGCAACACATGAAACAGGAAGCAACAGCTATGGCCATGGCACATGTTAATAAAGGAAACAATCATACCGCTCTTAGCTGCTGGACAGACTTGTAGAGTGCCTTTTTGGGAACACATATAACTATGGCATAGTAATCTGCTGCCACTTTGCCATCACGTTTGCAGAAGACAGGGCTGATTGTTGGACCCTACATCACGAGCCAACAGTACTCAGAATTGCAGCAGACCCTTTATCTTAATAAGAACAGAGATTTATCAAGAAGAAAAGTTGAAATTGCAAGGATGATGGTTTTGAGCTAGTCATTACACAATGGTAATTCATAGTCACAGATCTATATCTGTATTTTATTGTTTAAAACATACTTACATATGCGCATACACGCCTTGTTGTATTGGTATTGATCTTAAAAAATCAAGGCCCTAGCAAAAGGTTAAGAGATTGAAACTTCTGACCGCAACATATTTGTTTCACATGGGGAACGTTCTCAGAGGATGGGTGTGCAACCCAGGGACTAGACAAGGTGCGCATAAGCTAGTTTGAACACCCAGGTCACAAACAAATTGTTTTTATAAAGTCAGTAAAATTGTCTTTACATATTAAAAGTCGAGAAAGTGAGATTTTTTTTTTTTTTTTTTTTCACAGATAACAAAGGGAAAGCTTTTCACGTAAACTTTTGTGAACATAAGGCCTAAGAGCAACTTATGCTCCCTAGAAAAATATCATATGATAGGCTTGATACGTAAGCAATGTTTGCGACACTATGACGAAACCAACTTCAATTTGAAGACGAGGACGAGGACGAGGATGAGGATGAGGATGTGCGGTGCTTGGGACAGCCAAAAGACAAAATTCAACAAAAATGCCCGGCTATTTAAGTATTGATTCCGAATGATCCATACCCGTACACGTCAAATGGTATCAATAGAGGTAGTAAATAACAAACTATGATCATTTGACAATAGCATCATGGATCTCCAAATCAAAATTATTGAAAAGGGAAAAAGAAAGAAATAGCCCATAATTGGGGAAGCAATGATCACCTGCAGTCCCGATAGGGATGGTTGGCTCAGTATTCGCTCAGCAACTTCCTCGGCAGTACTTCCTCTCATGTTAGCAGTTACCTGCAGTTAATTTGAACATCAAATCAAAAAAAGGTGTTATGTAACGGATTTTAACCTAGACATTACCCATAGCCTGTTACACAACAATATTTCCTTAATCACCTCAATAATCCATAAGCATTGCATTTTATTTATTAAAACAAAAACGTAAAAAATATTTACGCCTTAAAAACTAGTAATAGGGTATGAAAATTAATAACTGTCATACAAACTTTTGCAACATGAAACTTAAAAGAAACTAATGCTCGTTGAAAAAATCCAACGCAATTGCAGCAACCCATTACATAACATTTGCAACTACCCACATTTGCAACGACTTCTGCTTTGAGAATTTATAAATCGCATGAAAACAAGAACCCCATAGATTAGAAAGAATTGATTGCGCACCGTGAATTGACCAACTGCCCTCAAATGTGCCTCTAGACGTTCAAGTATCTCATGGGTTATGTCAAGGACACCTTTACGAGAGGTCAGGCATTTCCTGCTTGCGACAAGTACTGCCTGAAAAAGGTCCAAATATTAGGAAATATGACGAGACAGGATAAAGCGTTTCCAAGGCTATCATATAGTGCCTATATTAACCATCAAGCATTGGTTTACCTGACTCTGCACTACAACACCTCCTTCGATTTCTTTCAAGTTGTTTTCTCTTAGTGTTGTCCCGCTGCTTACAAGGTCCAATATAGCATCAGCAATCCCCATCTAATAAACAGGAAAGACAAGTTATATATCTTCCACAGATGCAATCCTATGATACACGCAACAAGCTACTATCACTCATGCATTAAGCGTCACAGGTCATCAATCACATAACAATTCAAAAACAGGGTAACAAATTTAAACTGTTGGTTTAATAATTAGACAGATTATGGGTCAATTTTGGTATGATATCAAGTTCCATTGTTTTCCTGCTATATGAATACAATTTATGATAGACCACAACACTCCTTGTTTAGGCTTGCGTGACTCAAGAGCAACTAGAAAATGGCTATCTTCTTAGAATACAAGAGCATGTTGAATCCAGACTAGGGGTATCATATCATAGCCGAACTGATGTGCTACTCTAGTTGGACTGTGTATGGTTATGATATACTGAATTTTGCTAGAGAGCAAACGACCTCAATACTCAACCAGTTGACTTCTCTTCATGTTTCATTATTCATATTTTATGTTCTGGGGCATAGATAAACAAGATACCCTGTTATGAATCGCTAAAAATCAAGTAAGAGGGACAGACTCTTGTCGAAGGCCATAGAAGGGCATTCTGAGAATGTATTTTCATCAGCAAAGCACCTAAAATACTCGTAGCAGCTCTACCTTTGAATGAGTTAGATTTCCTGTGCTAGAAATTGAGTCCGCTTGAAAAAGGCCTCATTGTTTAGCACAAAAAGCTTGGTTTGTTTAGAGTTCAAGCCCGACAAAGTCAACTAATTTATTTAAATGAGCCAAGCCCATTTGAGATCAACCACGATTGTCCCCAAGGATCTACACAGTTAGAATCAACCACTAACGAGAACCATGCCCTTATTGCTCTTAAGATCATAGCTCAAAAAAGCAGAAAATTCAATTAATTCGAAAACTGACTCTATAAAGTTAAGACAAGAGTAATCAGGTCGCATTTAAAATTGGCATGAAATATTGTTGGTAATTGCTACAAGAAAAGGGCCATTTTGCAATGGCCATAATCTAAACAAATCCTCCTATTAGCTTTTCCACGTTCACATGTAAAAATCCACATTTACACAAGTGTATTCTCATTAGGCTGGCAAAGTATAACATGAGAAGAACATGATACAAAGTCACATAGGAACCACTACAAGAGATGACCGAATTTAGACAAGTACCAACAAAATTCATCACTTTTAATTAAATTTAACTAATTGACATGTTGATTATGTTTCTTTTCATGTTTTGAGAAAAATATGAAATCGATATGATCAAATTATTAACATGACATTTCACAAAATAACATGTTCTCCACCCTATCTCTTAAGCATCTTTGATTCGATTATCAAGACTAAGTCGTTGAATCACACTTAAACCTATTAGTAATCACCTAAAATAGCATGGATAAGTTATTTCGAATGAGCTACATCATTTTTCCATTTGCATAGTGGGGGGCAATCGGTTGAGTATAAGCAGACCCTTTACATGGAGTGGACGTATCACCAAAAGAGCAGGAAAACTAATTTACTGGCAATTGATTCCACAAAACCAAGGGCTTGTCTGGTATTGATTTTTGTTTGCAGTCTTTGGTTTCTGAAAAATTAAAAAGCAGTTTCTGAAAACGATTTTATCGTGTTTTTGGGCTTTTTGTTCTTCAATTTTTTCTGAGTTTTAATAAAAGCTGAAAACAAAAAACCAAGGAAAAAAAAAAAGCTTTTCAAAATCTGATTTCTAGTTTGTCCAAAACCAAAAAGTGCAAACAAAAAACAATACCAAACATGCCAAAAGCTCACACCTACGCAGTTGCACAAAAACGTGGTGAGAATCAGCATCTGAACTTGTTTAACTAACAGCATCAAGTCACTTAACAAATACAACAATCTCATACATTTCCTTACATCAGGTTTTCAAGCTTATTATGTAATACAGCTATGTGTAAACAAGCTTATTTATGTGTACAATTTCAGTTGAAAAAGGAAGTCTGGAGAGATGAAACTCAGGTGATGTTTGGTTCAACAGAAGTTCTTTTCCATCCAAATATTATAATTTCTTCATATGACTCATTTTTAACAATAGGCCAAAGAGAAAATATTTTCCTCCATTGAGTGGAAAACAGCATCTCTCAGAAAATGGGGGAGAGATTTTCTTTCATGAAGGGGAAACATTTTCCATTCTAATCTTACATCCTTACCTTCACATCAACTTCAAAAGGACCAAACATGAACCCTATACAAATTTATACAATTGATTTCCTAGACCTGACAAAAGATATTTTCAAGAAGAAAACATCTGTAGTAAGATATCGTTTGAGGTAAAATATTTACAAGAAAATAGTCTTTCTTCTTACCCAAACAGAGCCTTAATACAACATGGATTCCAACGCCATCCAACTATCTTGAATTAATCATTTCCAATGAACTACATCATTGTCTTTCTAGTTTACCTACATTTATATGCGGGAGGGGTTGGGATTACAATGCAAAGATAAAAATTAATAAAATATAAACTGACTCCCTTACCGCAGGAGCAGCCTCGAGTGCCCCATCAGCAGTTGAGAAGGTAACATGCTTCAATCCATTCTCTCTCATGAATTTCGGACCCAACTGTGAGAATATTTAATAAGCAAAGAGAATGAAAGAAAGAATGGAGGACTAACAAATCCACAAAGAAAAAAGGCCAAAGTGAGCCAGCTTAATGATAATATACAAGAGATATCATACGTAAGTAAATCCAGTGGCAATTCGAAGAGGTTTCTCAGCTGTCCATTGAGGCATTTGAGCAAGCTCCCTCAAAGAATTTATATTCTCAAATATGCCATATTTGGGTATCTGAAACAGGGAAATGCTAAAAAGCTGAGAAATACAAACATAATGAGAATCCGAATTGTTCAGATATGACAGGGCAACCTACTGCAAGTGATAACCGGCACTCTCCATACTCCAGAGCATCATGAACGATCATAAGATCTTCATTGCCCTGTAGCAAGTAAATTATGAGGTGAGAAACATGAAGGATATAATTTTTGCTCCTTGTCATTCTAATTACAGAGGGAGGAAAGAAAATAACTGAGTCATAAAAAATTAGCAATTTCAACGGAAAATACAATTAACTATATCAAGCCACAAGTTCCAAAAATGATCTGACTAAGGTCTCATAACTCTCAGGTACAGTACCAAATTCAACTATACAAGCAGCTAAGTTCTCAATTGATAAAATGCAAGCGTTTCCCACCTGAACCAAAGGCACAAGTAAAATTTCGCTTTCATGCTCGGCTGAGGTTGTCAATCGTTCATAAGATATTAGATGAAAAAGTATTTGATTCTCATTCAACAAACCTCCACCAGTAACAAGACTAGCAGCTGCCTAAGTTGAAAATTCCAAGTTCACTTGCACATCATAATGGAGCTCACCAGAACCAGTCTGGTTGCTAGTAAATACATATGAACTAACATGACTTTCAACAGAGTTTCACAAGCCCAAACAACATTCAGATTTCTAATCATCACTATATTGGGCCGTGGATGCCATCACATTGTCGTGTCAGTGAAGAGTGACACATTACATAATAGGTCAAGGCAACGGCGTTGGGTTTTTTTAGGCAAAGCAAGTTGCTTTTAAGTCCTTTCCTTCATAAAACTTGAACGCATAGCTATACACTTTTATACTCCTTAGGTACCTGTTAGCATTGTGAATGCAATAATACATACATTTTGATAACCAAAATACAATATATATGCATTATGGAGTTCGTTATAAATTATTGCTATTTAATGGCTAGCCAAAAATTCATTACTGGGAGTACCCTTTGTATTTTATTCCACGTTATGAGAGCTGGCTTTGATATTAGATCTATATCTAACCCAAAGCAAACACCCTGTAAATCGCTTGTATCATTGAATCTCCTTCAATCCAACACAACACATGCTATTGTGTTAGATATATATGATTGAAGCCATGTGCCACATCAACATTTTCAAACAAACATTCCCCAAATTCATATTACAGAATTCCAGCACTAGCCCAAGTACGAATTTTTTAACCTCTTTGCACTTTATCGTATGTATTGAAATGTCAAGGTACTTAGATGATAAATGCTGAAACCCCAGCAAACCTAAGTAATAAATATCTTCTCTTTTTGGCTATTGAGATTCCTCCATGTCTTATGTTAATTGTTTCACAAGGAATGAAGCCTATACACTATTAAATATTGTTCCATTTGACAAGGGAAAGAAATTTAAGACAGTTGCATCAAGGATGAGCGTGGAGACCATTCATGATTCAAAAGATATACTACATTACTGTATCAACAACAGGAGAGGAATTTGATGCCGCAAAATTGTGGTTAAGCTATAAAATTTTAGATGAGTCTTTGGATGAAGTTGGAAAGAATACCTAGTTCAAAAAAAAAAAAAAAGTCGGAAAAGTTTTTGTTACCTGTCCATATTCGCTGAGTGTATCAAAACCCACAATACCAAGATCCAAATCTCCTGATAACAACTTCCGTACTATGTCTTTAGGCCTTTGAAACCAAACCTCCAAGTTTGATAGCTGCAATATTATAAAAGTAATATCTTGAGAAAATGTTGTGAAAGTATAGTCATAGCATAAGTGCACCAAACTGAGAAGATAGGCTTATATCGTAAATCTCTTGGAAAAAGAGTTCCATTTGAACTCTCTATGGTAGTCAAATATTATAGCATTGTCGAGTACAATAGTTGGAGTGATTGAATCCACAAAGGAATGCGACCTGAGTGATGAATTCTCCATAAATCATGTAGACGACAGGAATTTTAAACAAAGAACTCCGCAAATGTTGTATAGTCATAGCATAAGTGCACCAAACTGAGAAGCTAGGCTTATATAGTAAATCTCTTGGAAAAAGAGTGTTCCGTTTGAACTCTCTATGGCAGTCAAAATATATAGCACTGTGGAATACAATAGTTGGAGTGATTGAACCCAAGAAGGAATGCGACCTCAGTGATGAATTCTTCATAAATCATGTAGCCAACAGGAATTTTAAACAAAGAACTCCACAAATCATATTTTCGATTACGTAATAACCACCTCTAGTTCTAAGTTATTTCGATGCAGTCTTCATGAATTATTTGCCTTCCTTCCATCCACGCTGTCCTCCACCATTGAAAAAAGGAGGAGAATACAAGGGAAAAGAAAGAAAGGAAAAACCGTAAACCAATCATATCTTATCAAACCAATCATTAAACACGTAATTTCTGCCTCCAACCCAACTCTCAATGTCTGCATATGTCCGCCAAAAAAGGCTTCCATAAGCTGTAATAAAAATTTTCATGAGATTACTGACGTCACCAAAGAAAAGGGCGTAATATTAATAGGCATCATCATATATCAATCCATGTGCATTGCAACAGCAATAGTATATACATCAGTCGATGGCTCGATGGACATATGTGGAACGGACCCAAACTGCATTTTACCGCAAAACAAAAACCAGTATGCAACACTGAGACTTCATTGAGTCAGAAACAGCTGCAAATTATTGATATTCAATATCAAACTTCTTTAGAATGCATAAAACCACCAAAAGAAAGGATGATTATCATTATGTACAGTGAACAATGATCGAGAAACCAGGCAAAAGGACCTGAATCCACTGCAATGCCCTTCCCACTGTATGATTTAAAGTTTCTTTTTTGAGGACAAACTATTTATGCGTATGTTCATGGGTGCCCTCAGCGGAATTTCTCTTCGCTTCTTCCCCTCCAAGTGCCAACCCCCCTGGAAAAAGAAAAAAGCCAAATCTGCCAATCTTCTGGTATTTTTCCGTTTCTTTGTACAAAAAAAGGGACTGCTATACAGAAGCAGCTCAAATATTTGTCTAGTTACTGGTTAAGTTATAAGTTTGGAAAAGGATGATTCTTCAAAATCTAATCCATTCTATAAAAAGGAACTTTTCAGAACCTAGATTATTGGCTGCTTTTTCCACGGCTGTTGAATTGGTTGTGCTAAGTTGCTAACATGGCACTTTTAGGCTATGCCCACAGTGCAAGAGTCCAGCATCAAATACTCAGACTTGAGACTCATATTGTTATCCGTACAACAACAACAACAACATAAAAACCTCAGTGACTGAAAGGCTCCTGCCAAGGCAAGGTCTAGAGAGGGTAAAATGTACACAAGCTTACCCCCACAGGATGCTACCCTAAAGGGAGGTTGTTTCTGAAAGGCTCCCAACCCCAAAAAGCAAGAACGAAACAATAACTATAAAATCAAGTCAAAGTCAAGTCAAACAAAACAGTACTAGACAACCATGCAAGCATGCAATCAACAATAAGGCAGCGGCAATAGCGAACATGCAAGCCTAGAGGTGTTGTGCAATGGCATTGTTGAGCTCCCCTCTCCTAACGGTTGTGTCAACCACACGTATATTTGACCACCACTTAGCTCTATCTAAGGCCATCTCCTCATTAAGGTTGAGGTAGGTAAGATCATATTATTATCCAAAATGGTTATTATATAATGGAAAATAACCTAGTTATTACGGCACATTAGCTTCGCAACAACCAACAACATCAACCCAGTGCCTCAAAGAGGCTCCTGCCAAGCCAGGGTCTAGGGAGGGTAAGATATACGCAGCCTTAACCCTACAGGGTGCTACTCTGTAGAGAAGCTATCTTCGAAGGGCCCCAACCCTAGCTTTGCAACAACCACGACATGACCCATTATTTTACATCCATCGTACCTAGTTTTCACAATTTCATATCCACAACGAACATTCAAACCACGCCCACAACATACATGTCCCTTCTTCATCACGCTTGCGGCATTTGACATTCCCCTTGCGTGCAGTAAATTGTGGATGATTCAACAAACAAGACATGATTTTGTTTCTGCAAAATCCAACAATTATTGTCCTCCAACAACATCAATCTCCAAAAAACATTCAATTCATGCCCACAATCTTCATTCATAAATTAAAGCGTCTGAATGCATGATTGCTTTATTGTTACCTTTTAAGCCTAATAATGTTCACTTCACAGGTAGAATGTGCTTGTCCATCACATTGTGCCCTATGATCTAAGGCAACTCACCTGCTATGCGTGAAAAAATATCAAAAGCAAATGCTAACAAGTGCATATGCAAGCTAGAAAGTTCAAAAACATGACCTAAAGAAGCTCTACTAAACTAGTGTTGGACGATTACAGTGTACTTTCTTAGTCCCTGTCCCTGTCCCTGTCTCAAGATCAAAGAAGGAAAAGTTTCCTTCTCTCATTTTAAGGAATTTGGTCAAACAAGTCTCTCTTGTAGTTTGACAAATGCATTACATAACGCAATGCACCAAATAAAAAAAACTGGATGTCAATCACTGCCCATGAAAAGTGCCGCCCTCTCTCCAAACCATTACCCCCACTCCCCCTTCCACCTAAAAATACTCGTTTCAGACAAGGGCACTTGAATGCTAATATGACACTACATATCAAATCAAATGAAATACATGGAAAAATCTTAATAAATAGCCAAGTTTGACCTCTTGGCACAAGCCCAGTCCAACTCAGATGCCCAAGTGGTGATCTATACATTATTTTAAATCATGACCCAAGTAGCAAAGTCAAAAAGACAAGGCTTCAAGGCACAATGTGATTCATCACGGGTGTTGCGGAATGTTCTAATGTATTGAGCTAAGATAGTTATCATTACCGAGGAAACATTATCTAATTTCACAATTTACCAACTATGCCACTGTAGTGCATTTTCTTTTAATCGAAACTGTGCTAATGTGGTACATTACTTCGTTAGTTTTATATCTTTTGTAATTCTTTTCTTCATTCATAGCATCTTGTCCTGATATTTTGTACATATTTTCTATCTTAATTCTATTTGTTTGTTTACAAAAAAACAAAATCTAATTCCATGGAATATGCCAAAAGGATCTTCACGTAAATTGACACCCAGAATCTGCTCCAGCATTCTATCACCAACAACAGTTTTGACTTTCCCATTCAATGTAACCTAAACTGGAAAATCAACCAAAGTGATCCCAAGATTGGACGGCAAAAGCAACCAGTTGAATGCAGCAACAAGAAAACACACAGATATAGGCTGAACTAGAAATTTTTTTTTAAAAAATATTCAAAGAAAATGAAGCTAGCCACCTGCGGAATTTGAGCAACATACTGTCTCGGATTCACTTGTCTCACTGATAATTGGCAATCCTGTATTCCCAAATGCAAAAAATCAGATCAAAATTAAATATAAGCACTAACGCCTTGTATGACAACAGGGTAAAGGAGCTAAATGGGTAAGAGTTACGGAAATAAATCCTTACTCCCCTTTGGAAAATTGTAACTTAACCCCATTACCCTCCCTTTACCCTGTTTTCTTTACCTCCGTTTAAGGATAAAGTGGGGAAAGGATAAAATTTTATAAATTTTGGACAATTTTATCCTCATTTGAACTATAGCTCTCTTTACCCTTACCGCTTTTTAAGCTTACATCTCTTTATGAAACATATTCAAACAACTAGGGATGGCAATGTGGTGCTCTCCATACCCGCCACTCAAATCCATACCCATTATCCGCCATGTCAACGTGTATGAAGTCAATACTCATACCCGCCCCAGAAGGTACAACCCCACTCTGGGGTATCTAGCGAGTATCCATCACCGGCCCCATAAAACCCCCCCCCCCCCCCCCAGCCCAATTTGTATATCCGATAGTTATCTATGTTTTACATGTGTAATTAGGTAAAATTATTTTTGTAATCTAATTATATTAGCTACATTTTTAACGGATAAATTGAGTATACATCCCATATCCGTTATCCGTCTCACAAGCATCCATACACCCCCCAAATGAGGCAAGTACCAGCTGGTAATGGGTTTATCCGCTCCACTACCATCCCCACAAATAAGGGTAAGATAATCTCTTATCCTTCCCATCCTTACCCTTCCCTTTTGGCCCCCTTTTCTTGACCTCAGGGAGAGGGTAAATATTTAGAAATTTTGGACAATTCCACCTTATTTGAACCATAGCTCTCTGTACTCACACCTTTACTCAATTGCCAAACAAGGGTAGAATAATATCTCACTCTACCCCTCAATGCCCTCCCCTCTTTACCCCAATTGTAAAACAAAGCATACATTACAAACACAAATAGAGGATTCATAGAGAATTGAGAGCGAGAGAGAGATAGAGACCTTAAGGAGGTCAAGAGAGTCAGATGCCAAGCGCCCTTTACTGGGCAATCCAAACCGAATTTCGGAACGTTGGGCAGCCCTAGAATCGGAGTTGCAATTAACGACGCTCAAAGGAGAAGGCGTTGAAGTTTGACAACAACCGTAGGCTCTGAACTTCAATTTGACTGCGCAATAGGAAGAATTGAAAGAGGATGAAGGGAAGGCCGAAAGAGATGGGCATTGCTGCACAAAGGACTGCAACATTGTTACACACAAACAACAACAACAAAGAGAGAGAGAGAGAGAGCCGATGGAGAGAGAGATGGAGACTGGGCCTTCAATTTGACTTGTGTTGTCTATTTAGACTTTTTTTTTTTTTCTAGGGCAACATGTTAAAAAATAGATGACATTTATCATTAGGGTCACAAAATCTGATATGATATTATTTTTTTTTAATAATTAGTGATAAAATAAAATAAAAGAGGTCTTATTAAACGCGTATAAAAATGAGAGTAAGAAATTAAAAAAATTATTTATATTTTATTACTCTAATCTTTTTGGTATTTATAAAAAGGATATGATATTTTGAAATTATTAAAAAGAACTCTGAGATTTTATCATATTAATAAAGATGACTCTATTCGGCCATCTGACATCTCGAAAAAATAAAAAGGCAAAAATACCCTTAAGCAAAACGACTTCATTTTGGGTCTGATTCTGCACACTTACCAAAACAACGTCGTTTTGGTTTAAAAAAATAAAAATAAAAAATATTTTATAATGGGTTATTTAAATTAAATAAAAAAAATATGGGTTTGTGTAAAGCAGAATTAACAAAAAGAAGCGCAAAAATGACATTTGAAAAAAAAAATTTAAATCTATCATAGTAAATAAAGCTTAAAAACGACACTAAAAAATATTTTGAAAAAGCTTAAGGTAACCTTCAATGGTTGGATTTTATTAAAAAAAAGTAAAATACTTAAGCTTTAAAAAAATAAAAAATAAATAAAAAAAGATGAATAAAATAAAGAAGATGAAGGTGATGAAGAAGATGAAGACGAAGATGAAGAAAAAGAAGAAGAATACAACGTGACCAAAGTTTGATCCCCACGAGGCTCAAAATGGTGTTCCCCTTTAACCATACAAACAAACAATAATTGAGAGAAAGAACTACGAATTGTATAGCAGCAAAGAAGCCGTAAAATTAAGGGATATCGGGTGTATGTGAGCTGTGGAAGAGAGCCATATACAAACTTTTGTGGTCCCTTAGTGGACTTTCCTACTGTGCTCGTAGTTTCTACCCTCACATCGAGGAGATTTCCACATTAATATAGTGTGTTGTGTTGTTCTCTACGTTTTTATTTTGTTGCTTGTTTTGGTCTCTAATCGGGTTGGGGGATCAATCCTCACAAACTGGCATTAAGAGTCAGGTTGATTGATTGGGGTTTCGACAATGATTATGACAATAACAAAATTCGACATAGAGAAAACTTCTCGTTGCTGCATTTCAACAAGAAATGAGTCTTAACACACGGGAAGGCAAAGAAATTGCCTTGATGATGCAGTAACAAGGGTAGGAGTTGAATGAAAAATCACTAATCACAGTTGTTTTGAGTTAAAAAAAGGAAGTCCAAAAGGAGGTCATGCACGAGACCACTGCAAAGGATTGTTGGGAAAAATTGGCAAACTGGTACATGACCAAGAGCCTCACGACGATTAGGTTGCGACTAAAGGATCACTTATATTCGCTATGTATGACTGTGATATCTTGTTACAATATCATATTGATTAATTTAATTCGACTATTAATCTGAAAAATATTGATGAAGATGAAGTAATAATTTTATTGTATTCTCTAACCCTCGAGTTCAAAAACTTAAGGAAGCTATATTGCATAGTGGTCGAGACACCATAACCCTTGATGAGGTCAAATATGCAGTTATATCTAATGATATTATAGACAAACAAGGAGATGTAAGTTCCAGAAATAATCAAGAAGGCGGGTTTGGTGGCCAAAGGGGGACAAAAACTGAACTATGAGAAACCACATAATGAGTACTCGAATATTACTTGTCATCAAGCGAAAAAAAATGGCATATAAGATTAAGTCCGCTGAAGCTGATGTTGTAAAGGTGACTATGACGGTGATGTTATGTTAGTAACATAAACGAGATGTACGCCTAAAGATGAATGAATCTTAGACTTTGGCTATTCTTTTCATATGTATCCTAATAAGGATGTATTATGTACTTATGAACCCATCGATTTCATAAGGTCGTTATATGTCACTACTTTATGATCGTCCATCCAGATGTCGTTAGAATTCTTAGAGGGATCATCCACAAAAACTACTAATCCAAATTTTGGTTCAAAGCTGTAAATTATATCCTCCAAGCCAACCGAACCCAATGTTAGAGTATAAAACCATTCATGACCTTTGCCCATCAGTTTAAGCTTTTAGGAGAGTTGGTTCTTTGTCATGGTATCAAAGCCTTGTTGATCAGGAGGTTATGAGTTCGAATCTCAGCAGTCTCTATTTTCAACATTAAAACAATTTAAGCACAAGGTATGCGGTGGATCTGTGCACTATCCAAGCTTCGAGCCCAATTGGCATTCGCGTGAGGGGGCATGTTAGAGTATAAAACCATTAATGGCCTTTACCCATCAACTTAAGCTTTTGGGAAAGATGGTTTCTTAACATGGTATCAGAGCCTAGTTGACCAAGAGGTCACGAGTTCAAATCCCAAGAGCCCTCACTTTCAATATTAAAATAATTTAGACATAAGGTATGAGGTGGGCCTATGCAATATCCACTCTTTAAAGCCCAATTTGACATTTGCATGAGAGGACATGTTAAAGTATAAAATCAATCTTAGGGCTTCACGCATCACCTTAAGCTATTAGGAAAGATGGTTCCTTGACACCCGACAGATCCAAATAACTCATTGATCTCAACTATGTAAGAACATTTGGGCCTTCGTACCTTTTAGGTTGGAGGTCCTCAGAAACAGCCTCTCAATAGGGTCTCACCCTGAAGAGCTAAGGCTACGTATATCCTATCCCCCCCCCCCCCCCCTCGCGATCCTGCTTACACGGGAGCCTTTAAAGCTCTGGGACTATTGTTGTTGTTATTGAAGCAAAACATTTTTTAAAATAAAAACTCAGAGACACATAATCAAAGCAAATGGGGAGTAACACGTACATAGTGTTCAGCTTATGCCATATTTCGACCAAGAATTGTCTTGAACTTTATACAGTTAAATTGTCTTACATTAAAGTTACGAGAAAAAAAAAAGAATCAAAATATAACTCCAGTAAGTTATTTTACCTAATTTTAGTTAGTTTTATAATGAAACTTGGGTCAGTGGTAGAAGGCAAGTGAGTAAATAGAGTATTGCTTTAGGTTATGGAGTTCGATTCCCTCCTTGAACCTCTTTCTGAGGAATCTTTGACTTAATTGGCTTCTGTTATGTATAGATCACCGCATGAGTTGGGGTATTCCGGGTACCGCGGTTCCTCGTCAGCAAAATATAATGAAACTCAGAACGTAGTATATAGTGACAGGCTTGCTTACGTCCAACTTAATAGCCGGCATTAAGGGCCCAACAGGCCCATTTTTGTGCGTTAAGCATTGCCGCTTTATGGGCTTATCTGGGCTCTTCCTAATGCTGCCCATTAGGGGCCCAATTTATTTTAACGTAAATTACACTACTAATATATTAGCTTTTTTTTTTTGAATTAAATTCTATTATATAATATTTTAGTCCACAAGTGAAATGCGTTTAATATAATAATTTAAATAGTAGTGTATAAGGTGTAAAATAGGTCTGTTATCTAATTTTTCTTCATTAGTATTGTCTTAACATTTCGGTTCTTGTATACGATGAGGAGAATAGCAAGGTATAAGTAGGTTTACCAACAAATAACGTAGGTTATACACCATTTTATGCTGTTATTTATACTATTTTATTAAATATATTTGAATAAAAAATTATTTTACAAAGTTTGTATACTAAATAAAAAATTGATACACAAAACCTCAAGTACTCACATCTAATTTGCCTTTTATTTTATTTGATTATATTAATTATTTTTATATTCAATACTTATAAAATTAGTATTTCCAGTTAAAATTCACAAAATATGGTATCAACTAATATTTGAATTT
Organism: Simmondsia chinensis; assembly: GCA_018398585.1. Lineage (NCBI taxonomy): Eukaryota > Viridiplantae > Streptophyta > Magnoliopsida > Caryophyllales > Simmondsiaceae > Simmondsia > Simmondsia chinensis. The sequence goes on along the minus strand of JAGTTD010000009.1, from coordinate 34,035,009 downwards.
AGGGTTATTTACACTAAATGTCTATGTACTTTTCTTATTGTGTGAATTTAAGTGTTGTACTTTTAGTTGTATTACTTTAGTCTTTCTATAATTTCTATTGTGTCGATTTAGTCTCTTGATCAAATTCAAGTTAAGTAATTAACGTAATTTTTACAATAAAATCACGTTAGATGTAAGTAACCTGCCAAAAATTCACATGTAGACTCAATTTAATCGAGCCCATGGTCAAACAATTAATAATTTCAGTAAAAAATTAATATAAATTTTATTCTAAGAACTAAATTGACACAATATGAATAGTACAGGAACTAAATTAATCCAATTAAAAATACAGGGATTGAATTAACATAATGAACAAAATACACATAATTTTTTGATGTAAATAACAATTAGATTTATGAAGTAACAACAATAACAATGCCAAACAATATATACAAAAATTGGCAAGGATTATGGATGGCAATAGGGTGGGTAAAACCCGTTATCCGCAGGTACCTGCCCCAATGGGTACGGGTTACGTGTACCCGCCCCGTACCCGTCACGGGTATGGGTATAGTTTTGTTCCCACCCCACCCTGCTCCATACCTGACCCGGCCCGCCCCATCTTATACCCACCACACCCACTCCATTTTATACAAAGTTAATCTTCAAATTAAAAAATTACGTGTTTAAATTTAATAATCCAAATTATTTATCAATGTTAACAAAAAAATATAATTGGTTTTTAAATATAGTATTAAATAACTAATATAAGCGGGTATGATAATTATTTTTACGCACATTAGGGAGGGTACGGGGCAGGTAATGGATACATGTTGGATACCCACGGGTAATGGGGCGGGTATGGGTATGGGTTTGTACCCGCCAGGGCAGATACGAGTATTAACTTATACCCGTGGCGGGTAATAGAGTGTGTACAGGTATAGAATTTGGGTGGCGGGTATGAATATGGAAGAGGCACCACCCGTACCCGCCCCACCCCATTGCTATCCCTAGCAAGGATGGATCGTCTATAAAGGAGGCCTGAATCAGTCCTGAGATATCTAATTTAATTACTTTGTGCAACGACTTGAGCCACCGTCCAATATCTTACATAGGGGTGTAAACGAACAGAGCGTTCGATGAACTACTCGTGTTTGAAATCGATTAGGGCTCGTTCGTGTTCATTAGGAGAGCTCGATAGCTTAACGAGTCGAGTTCGAGCAGGCTCGATAAGCTTAACGAGCCGAGTTCGAACAGGAGGGTGCTCGGCTCGCTAATGTTCACGAACAGTTAGATAAGGGCTCGATACGAGCTCGTTAAGGGCTCTTTATGAGCTCGATAACAATTGGTATTGGTTCAAAAATAGTTCGATAATGGCTCAATTATAACTTATAAAGCTCGGCTCGTTAATGAGCTCGACTCGAATGTAAGTTTGGCTCGATTTTAAACTCGATTGGGCTCGATAATGAGCTCGGCTCGACTCGATAACAAGCTCGACTCGGCTCGATAAGCCTAACTAGCCGAGCCGATCCGAGCCGAGCATCCAACGCAGTATATTCTTATCGAGCCGAGTTCGAACAAGGGTTAGAAGTGCTCGATAAGAGCTTGGCTCGAACTCGAGCTCGATAAGCCTTATCGAACTCGAGTTCGAACAAGAGGGTGCTGTGCTCGGCTCGGCTCGGCTCGGCTCGTTTGCACCCCTTACATTAGGGCACACAATAAAAAGTTAAGCCCTGGGTTTTGTTTTATTTTGATTTCTAGGCTCCGCGTCTTTTCCTACCAGCTATAGGTCCTAACTAGTAGAGAGACACATATAAGATTTTTTTAGCAAATTATCACAATTTTAAAAAAAATTTGGCAAAATATCATTTTTTTGAAAATATTTAGCAAACTATTATATTTTACTGTAGCACACTGGGTGCATGATGCACTGTTGCACGCCGTACGGGAAGGCGTGCAACAATACCCAGAATTTTTATTTTATTTTTTTAGTTTTACATCTTTAAAAAATTTCTTTTTAATTTAAATTATTTTTATTTTTAATTTTATAATTTAAATCACTAAATACATATACATTTTAAATTAAAAGGTATATGTATATTATTATTTGAACTATTAATAAGGAGGATATAAATGAGGAACACACTTAAATGAAGAGATGATGATATGTATATTATTATTTAAACTATCTCATACAAAAACTATGGTATTATAATACTATTAATAAGGAGGATATAAATGATAGACACATTTAAATGAAGAGATGTTGATGTTTCTAACAAAAAATCACTAGTTTACGCATTTGTACATTATTATTTGAACTATTTTATTAGATATATGATCAAAAACTAAAAAATTATTTCATATAGTTTATAAAATATATTTTAAAAATTCATATATAATTTGAACTATATGAAATAATTTTTTAGTTTTTGATCATATATCTAATAAAATAGTTCAAATAATAATGTACAAATGCGTAAACTCGTGATTTTTTATTAGAAACATAAACATCTCTTCATTTAAATGTGTCCCTCATTTATATCCTCCTTATTAATAGTATTATAATACCATAGTTCCTATATGAGATAGTTTAAATAATAATATACATTTCATCATCTCTTCATTTAAATGTGTCCCTCATTTATATCTTCCTTATTAATAGTTTAAATAATAATATATATATATATATATATATATCTTTTAATTTAAAATATATATGTATATAATGATTTAAATTATAAAATTAAAAATAAAAATAATTTAAATTAAAAACAAATTTTATTAATTTTTTTTAAAATTTTAAAGATGTAAAACAAACAAAAAAAAAAATTTATGGGCACTGTTGCACGCCATCCCGTACGGCGTGCAACAGTGGGACATCGTGCAACATCGGGACGTCGTGCAACAGTGGGACGTCGTGCAACATCGGGTGCACGCCTTCCCGTACATCGTGCACCCAGTGTGCTACAATAAAATATGATAATTTGCTAAATTTTTTTTAAATTGTGATAATTTGCTAAAAAACTCCACATATAACAATTGTATTAAATATATATCTCTTTTCGATATTACCGCATAGTACAAGTCTTAAGACTATCACATCTTTTTTGTTCAAAAAAATAAAATATTAATTCAAAAAAATTATACTTGTACATATATTGAGTATTTATATTTATACTTTTCTAAATTTCTTACTTTAATTCATAAATTATTAAGTTATATCATATTTTTATTATGTTTTGTGCTTTCTTTCAATGCTATTGTGACGAACAACATCGAACATACAAGTCGAATTGGTAAATTAAGTCTTTCTACTCTGTCTGTATTTTAAAAAATGGAGTTGTTTTAGACATTAGTATATCTGCTTATATATTTTATAAGTCAATAAATTTTTGACCAAAATTTTCATGAAAAATCCGAATAATACCCATACATATTAAATCTCGTTTAATTCTTATAGCATTATTTATGTAACAACTTAAAATTTTAAGATACAATCATATATAATCTCCTTTAAATATGGAGGTTTAGAATTCACATACTACTACCCTCTATATATATAAACCGAGCCGAAAGGCAAGAAAGGCCTGTCTCGCTTTGAGCCGAGTCAAGTGAAGCTCGAACTCGTAGGCTCACGAGTCTAAACGAGCCTAAGAGAGCCATTATAGCCGGCTGACGATTTTGGCATTTGTTTATGGCTGCTATTTTTTTTAATAATAGGTCCTTGTGATAAAGTTAGGGCAGCTATATATTAATTTATATGCACTCATATATCATATACTTTTCTTCGTACAATAAGATTAGCTTAGCTGTGATTGATTCCGTAGGATATTATTTATCTTAAAATTAATATTAATTTGATATGATTTAGATATGGTTTAGATTTGATTTGGGAGATATTTGATTAAGATTGGGCTGCTTAAATAAGTTTGATTTGAATTGATATTTTAAATTAAATTAGATTTAAGTAATTCAATTATAAATAGAGGGTGCGGGTTATTGGTTTAGTGGGTGAGAAAAAGAGAGGAAAGATGTGAGAGCATACAGGTTTTGTAAAAGGATACTCTGGGGGTACCCGGGCAGGGAGAGAGAGATTGATGTTGAGAGATTTTACGATTGAGAGACATTGATGGGAGTTTGTAGCTTTCTCTTTCCAAAGTTACATGTTGGAGGACTGGTGGCTTGCCATGAAGAAGCGACACATTGAAGAGGGTTGGTGACTCGCCGTGCAGTAGTTACACTTTGAGAGGATTTGTGGCTCGCCGTGCAGAAGCTACATTGAGAAGAGTCGGTGACTCGCCGTGTAGCAGTTACACTTGGAGAGGGTTGATGACTTACTGTGCAATAGATGATTGTATAGTGTTGGGGGTTATAATTAGAGATTGTAATCCTTAAATTTCACAATGGATTGAGGCACCCGTTGGATCCTGTGGTTTTTTCCCTCTAGTTGAGAGAGGGTTTCCATATTAATATCGGTGTATTGTTTCGTTGTTATATTGCAGATTTTATGCTTCCGCTTGTACTTGAATGTATGAATTTTCCCAATAGATTCTTTATAGTAGGGTGTATTAATCAAATAATTATAGGCTAGTAGGTTCATTTAGTGACTCATAAAGCACAGCATATGTTCTGTGCATGGGCAAAGCAAGGTGGATTCCTTCCTTAGAGCACCAAAATCCCCTTTCTCATAAACAAAAATTTGAACAAATTTAGATTGTAAGAGAACCAAAGTAGATAAGTTTCGGTCTTAGCAGTGAAGCCCATTTCTTGAAGTGTCTCGAATGCTAGACTAAAAGTCGATGAATTGGATACGTCTAGCATGCGGTTTTTTTAGTTTGTACAGCAAGTGTTTGCACTAATACACTTAAAGCTGTTCCTGTTCTCAGTGAACTGCTTCGCTCTTTTACTTTTTTTAGGATTTTTTTCCCAACAGATGAAAATAGTCTAATAATTGAAAGCCAATGCAAGAGACGTACCAAAGTCACCCTTTCCCAAGAGCGATTGAACTTCCAAATTTGCAATATATATCGATTGGTATTTGTAACTTTTCTTTCTAATACAACTGGCTCTACTCTTAGGTAGTTTAGATATAGCAAACCTATTTCACCTTGGCCCATAGTATCATATTTTATGAATGTTAACTCAATTACGTTTAGAAATAACTCGTAAGTACGTATACTTCATGTTGAATATGTACGAAGAAAATTATTTGACATTGTTAGAAAAATGTCTCAAAATTTCTTGGAAGTTTAAGTAGGGATGCCGTGAGGAGGCCAATCGATCGGGAATGTTACGTAAGTTTGGGACGCCTGCAGTGAGCTCGCTGATCTATCGGAACCCCCCGATCGAACGGGAACTTATATATATGGACGTAGGGTTACGTCATTTTGTATCCAATTATTCTTGAGTGTTTTCCCAGCGGCGCCACAACCGAAAGAGAGAGAGAGAGAAAGAGAATGAGTGATTGTAATTCTTCTTTTCGATTCAATAATAAAAGCTCCCATCTTCGCCCATGGTATTCTCCCTTTTCGATTGTAAAGAGGTTTCCACGTAAATCCTTGTATCGTTTGTTTCTTTTGTCTTTTAGTCCATTTACTTCTCGTATTGTTGTGATATTTGATTCGGATTGCATACAGGGAGTTATAGTTTTTTCGCACATACATTTTTTTCCTTTTTCCAATAAATGTCGAAAAGATCGTAGAACAAAAGTCGACACCCCACCGAAGTAGGATTTAAAAAACACACCAAAGGGTGAAGAAAGATCAAAACAACATGACACAAAGATACACTAAAACTGCAAAACAAAACCCAAGCTCAAAAAGCCTAATAATGATCAAGGCAGCAGAAGACACACGCAAGCAAAGACCAACACCATCTATAATTGTACACTCTAAAAGCAACATCACCTATACAAATCCCCGTCCTACACCTTTTTCTAAAATTTACCCCCTGCATAACACTTCATCTATTGTTCAAATTAACTCTTAAACAATATTCAGTACCGCCCGATTAGGTATCGTGCCTGACCATTTAGGCACTTGTTTCCATTAGCCGATGATGCCTCGCATCAATGATAATTAGAGAAGAGCCCAACAGTCAGTAGAAAAATTTGTTAAGAGTTCCTAAACAATTAAATTTCTCGGATCCTTTAAAGAAACAAAAAATAAACCGAAAAGGGGAAAAGAAATAGAAAGACGGATAGAGTTAGTGAATCCGCTCACAATATTCTTAAGAAATGAACTATATTTATTGGAAAACAAATGTCCAAACTTTTGTGAAAGCTTGCATAAAACAACACAAGGTATCATTACAAATCACAAACAGTACTCTCTGCAACGAGAACACCACAATAAATTCCTCAATGAAGAACAACAAATACATGAACAACCACAATGATCAAACAAATAAATAACAGATAAATCTAAGGGCTCGTTTTGGAATTGTTTTTTGTTTGCAGAATATATTTTGAAAAAGTAAGAACTACGTTTTGAAAATGATTTAATCCGGTCGTTAATTTTCTATTTTCATTTTTCACTTACATTAAGAAAATGTAAAGATAAAAAACCAAAAACAAGAGAGAACTGATTTTTAATTTTTTAACAAATAAAAAACTATAAATAGAAGACGATTTTGTGATTTTAGAAATAAAAAACCATACCTTCAAAACCATTTCTCTCGCTTTTAGTTTTCTATTTTTATTTTTTTTAATGTAAATGAAAGCTAAAAATAAAAAACAAAAACACAAAGCACTGTTTTCAAGATCCCGTTCATAGGTCCAAAAATCGAAATCTAAAAACGAAAAACAATACCCAACATGCCCTGAAAGAAATTTGCACCATTTAATTGGATTTTCCCGTCTAACTATGATTAACCCTCCTGCAGATCCTCCGAATCTCACCCCTTGACCCAGTCAACGGTTTTATGTTACCCATCTTAACCATAGACTTCGAAAAGTGATCAAAGAAAAGCTCATTATTCTCAGCATATTGCTTCACTAATTGCATTGATGCTTCATTTTTTGTCAATAAGATTTGATCCGTATTCAGAAGTCCTTTGCTTGCCAATATGTTCTTGTAGTAGCTATTGTCAAACTTGAAGGGGGAAACCAAGTCTAGGAAGAACAAGTTTTGGTCTCCTCCTGACCGAGGGCAGCGCGTGCGCAACTGGGCTGCATACGATTGGTCGAGTGTCATGTCCGCTTGCCCGTTGCCCGATTGGTTGTATAGCCTTTGTCTGAAGCTGGTGCACCTTGAATCGCCAATGGTGTGACTCCCTGTATACCAACATTATCAAAACTCCATAATGTTTGACCAATCGTTTCATTTTAGGAATTTGTGTGAAGTTTATTGTGATTGCGGGTGTGAGAGATTGAGGGCTTGTTTGGTTATATTGTGAAAATAAATGCCTTTTTTAAAGAAAATTTTTAAGATTAATTTGTTTAAAGTACGAATAGGGTAATTAATTTTGTTTTAAAAATTTTTAATTATACTTCAGCGTTTACTTTACCCCCTATTTGATAACGGGTTAAAGATGGGTAAATGGCGGTAATTTTTTATCCCTGTTTGGTAAACTTATTCAAGGGGTAAAGGGGTAATGGGGTAATGGAAGGTATTTCTTACCCTTCCCTTTACCCCCGTTTCTTTAACCCCCAAATTGGGGGGTAAAGATAATTTTTAAAAAATTTTGAACACTTTTATCCTTATTTTAATTAAAACTCTCTTTACCGTTACTCCTTTACCTAATTACCAAACAAGGGCAACTCATTTACCCCTCTTAATCTCCCCCTTACCCAATTGCCAAACAACAACAATAAATCCAGTGTCACAAAAGCTTCCGCATAAGCAGAGCAATTGCCAAACAAAGCATTAAATGAGAAACTCTGTTTCTCTACTTCTACTTTAAACCAAAAAAATAACTTGTCTTCTATTTCAAAACACTTTTAATTTTAGCTAAACATCATGTAAACTAAAAAAGGTATTTTTTTTCAGTAAAAAAAGTAATTTTTCACTCTAAAAATATTGGCCAAACCGACAGTAAAATCAACAACTTTTCATTATCTAAAGGAAAATGTCTTCGCTGCATCTGGTAAGGAGGTTCGCTTCATCCACCCAGAGTAAAACGTTCTCTTTTTACTGCTTATTTTATGAGTGAATCTCGAGGCAGATAAGTTACTATATAGTAATTTATGTAAGGAAATAAACAAAAAAACAGTAGAGAGCAATAATGTGAGCACTTGGGAATAAGTGTATGTCCCTATCAAGTTTCACCCTTTATTGTCATCTTTTGAGGACAATGACAAAGAATGAAATAACATAAGAAAAAGAAATTGTCTAAAGCTCTATGCATCATTCATCTTTATGATTTGTTTGTCACTTTTTTAACTCCTTCTATTGCGCTACAGCTCATTACTACTTAAAAGTGACATTGTGTCCCGTGGGAGCTGCATGGGATTTGAGATTGTTTGACTAAACTGTAAAAAAGTTATTTACTTTTGGAAATACATTTTGAGCAATCGCAATTGTAAAATGTTTTTGCTTTAGGGGTATTTTTATCGAAATAAGTTTCACTTGTTGCTTTCACTTTTACTTCATAACACTTTTCTTTCCACGTTAAAAAAAAAAACAAATAAACCAAAGTTGTTACGTACTACCCCTTCGATATGGGAAAAGAAAAGGCGAGAGAGTACCGGAGAGGGCGACAAGGTCGACAAGGTCAAGGCCTTTGAGCTTGAACTTGGTAAAGAGGGTTTGGAAAGTGCTGTTCGGAGCTGGTATGTTGTAGTTTGACCCACTCAAGCTCGCTCCTCTTGAGTCTCTTCTCCCTACTGGCACTGCCCAGTCGGGTCCCCCGCTCTGCAATCATACAACAAATTGTTACTGGATCTGCATAAAAATTGTTCCGTACAATGCCTGTCGGCTCTAGTCTCGTTATTGTTAAATTTTATCAATCCTTTAGGCTCGATTTATGGAGTTTACACACATACGATCTACATATAAACCTAACTAAAGTTCCCTCCTGAAACTAATTGACATTAAGTGGAATACCCAACTAGGCTTATATGTTAATCTTTTCTCTTTTACAACTCCTATGTGCAATTTATACTGATCTCACATATGAAATCTTTAATCATTATACTGTGAAAATAATTACTTCTTTTAGTAATATTTTTCTAGAATTACCTTTTTGGAATCAGTTTTTTTCAGATTATGAATCATAAGATAATACTTTAGGAGATTTTTTGAAGAAAAAACAATCTGATGCACCAGAAGAGCGAATAAGCTCGGATAAAAAGGTATAGAAATGGGAAGATAGAACGACAATTCTACTGTACAAAAAACTTATGTAAATACAGATTTTGTACTCAAAATCACCAAAAATATACTCAAAAACACAAAAAAATATACTCAAAAACATAAATGGGTGATTTTTTAGTACATTTTTGTGTCTTTGAATACATTTTTTGTGATTTTGAGTACATTTCTGCACCATAAAACTTCCGTATTATGAATCTTCGAAGAGGTCGGGATAATTTAAAATTCATGCTTACTAGAACAGTGGAGTCTCTTGCAGCTAGAGCCAAAAGATCGGCACAAGACACGGTGAGGGGACATTCTTTCTCTAAGGCAGCCTTGATCTCGTCTACGACCTCGAACCCACGTGCGGAGTTCCGGTTAGGGTTTGATCTCTTCTCTGATATTATGGTTCCACTGCTGTCTAGGAGAACTGATCCATCACATCCCTGAAAGTGATTCACTTCACTTTGTTTAGTTATACTATCTTGCCATTCCCATTTTTTTTTCTCACATACACTATATCTTACCTTTCAAAATTACTTTAAAAAAAATTGAAAAATTATTTACTTAAAAGGTGGGTTTGATATTATATTTTCTTCGCAAATTTTTGTTTTTAAAAAAATCATAAGGTTTTGAAAATTATTTTTTTTTTTTTTGCTTTTGGCTTCTTATTTTCAGCTTCACTCAAATTAGGAAAAAAATAGAAATAATAAAACTTTCTATTTTATTTCCAAAATAAGTTTTAAATTTCTAAAAAAACAAAAATCTACAAACAAACAATGGCGCTCAAAAAGTTTCTAAATATATCCCAATTTTCTTTCCATTCACTTGTGCATTTATAATTTTTGAAGGCAGTTGATCATAATTTTTTTACTTTAAAAAATTATTGACACAATTTTTGTTGAAAAATATAGTATGTCCAATATCCATAACATGTAAAAACAAAATGAACCATAGTGTGATATATTTAACAAAATAAATTCTTTAGAGAAAAAAACTGAAATTTATTTCGGGATGAGTCATTTGTTTAGAAACGAAAGGGAGTAACATGCAGTTACAGACCTGAACAAAGCAGTCGTGAAAATGGAGCCTGAGCAAGGAAGCAGCCATCCTAGGCTCCTTGGCGACGGCCTTGGCCACCACAGACTTGACAATTTGCTGCGCTCTAGGGCAACTTCGGTCGTAAAATTGTGGATAGAGTGAGCCACCCCCATTGAGATTTTGTGAGAAGCATAGAGGAGAAATTAGTGCAAGAACACACAGCACAAAACTGAGATAACTCACAGATTTGGTCATTTTGGAGTTAAAACTTAGTTTATGAAGCAAATAGTTGATATATTATGTGATTAGATGATGGGTATGTGAGCATTTATAGAGGAGTTTGAGAGAGTTTAAAAAAAATGGGACATAGTACAAGAGGGGAAATACGCAAGAGAGGTGGAGTTGTTAGCAAGTCGTGACTCCTTTTGCGTTAGCTTTTAATTAAGATAATGTTTGATGCCAAAATTGCTTGGCCATGCCACATTTCATTAGGTTCTGTTCGGTAAAAGGAAAGTTATTATAAAAAGTATTTTAAAATCAAAATTAGATTGAGGTTCTACGATTGTTTCAACAAAAAACATGCGCGTATTGTATGATGTTTTCTTATTTAGTTTATAAGAAAAATATCTTCCACCAATTATTTAGAGAATAAATATATAGTGATACATCAAGATTCCTGCTAACGGATGTCTTGCCCTTCACCACGGTGCATCTATGTGTATCTGAGCCGAGCTGAACCCGGACTAGTCAGGTTCGAGATGAAGCTCGTTTTATAATACGTTCTAGCTCGTGCTTAGTAAGTTCGCCTATCTTGAAAGCTTTAACCTCAAGCTTGAATCGTCATAGGCTCGGACCTGGCCTGGCTTGCTTGAGCTCAAACCCAACTCACGAGTTCTGATCTAAGCCTGTGAAATATTTAGATTCATTTCAACTCAATCTAGGCTCGTTCTGCCTCGAAATGGGCTCATTTAGGCTTAAATTTAGCTTCATGGGGCATATATTATGATGCAGCCGCTCTCTAGAGATTGGCGGGTGAGGGCTAACGGGAAGACAACGCCATGGATAGAGGTTCAGCAGGAAAGGAGAATTAGGTTGAAGCTGCTTCGCATCAGTGAGTGGCGCATAGCTTGGCGGAACGCATGGTTGGCGAAACCATTGATGCGGGTTGACGAAGAATGCGGCTAGTAGTTAGTTTTTAGATAGAGTTTGATTATGATTAGGATTAGGATTAGGATTAGTTTTAAATTCAGATTTAAACCTTTTATTTTTTATTTTTTTTATTTTTAAGAGGAGCACATAGATTGCGATCTCAGCAGTTGTATCTAGCACACGGATTGCAATCTCATCCGTTGGATCTAATTAGGAATTAATTTAAATTTTAAATTAGTGAGAGCTAAACTAGGAAAACCCTTCTATTTAAAGAGGATGATAGTTAGAGTTTTAGTTAGCCAATTTCTTAGATTTATTTATGAATTATTTGCTCATTATATTTTCAAGAGTGAGGATGAAAGTCAAATTTATCTTTTCCTTATAATTTTTATTAGAGTTTAATAAAATAAAAGGGAAGGCCGTCGTTTCCTTCTCGTACCCCTAATCTTCCGCTGTCGCTCTGCATCAGTTGGTATCAGAACTCATGACGTTTCCTAAGATGGCCGGAGGATGGCAACAACGCGCCGCCGTTGAGGACGTTTGTGACCGAGATCGCTTACTGGTGGCCGAGAGGAGACTGGATGAGTTCGAGGAGAGATTTCGGCGAATCGAGCGTTGCTTTGTTCAACTGGGGGCAAATCTCGTTGCACCGAGAACCCAGCCCCAACGCCCATTGACACTGGGTGAAAACAAAAAGGTGAAGGACAAGATCAAGAATCCGGCATCGGTTACTGATCTACCGGACCCTGAGTCGAGGCAGCATCGGCTCTGTATCGGTACCGCCAATGTTGAAAAATGGGAGATGGGCACCGACCTCCTTGAAGAAAATTCAGAGTTTGAGGAAGTTGGCGTCATTGTGTTGGACGAAGCTCAAGACAAAATTCCTGCATTTGGCGAGGAGGAACTAGTGGGTGACGAAGGTCGCTTGCTACTAGTCAGGCAAGTTGGCTTCACGCCTGAAGACGTAGAAAGAGAAGATTGGCGGCGCCATGACATCTTCCAGACCACTTGTACCATTGGCAGCAAGGTATGTTGTATAGTCATTGATTCGGGGAGTTGTGAGAACGCCATCTCCGAAGAAGCTGTTTAGAAGCTAGAGTTGAAGACGGAGGAACATCTGAACCCTTACACGGTGTCTTGGCTCGAGAAAGACGATCAGGTAACTATTTGGTCAATTTCTCAACTGGGGACACATATCGGGAAGCGGTTTGGTGTGATGTTGTTACAATGGACGCTTTTCACTTGCTATTGGGACGTCCGTGGCAATATGATAGGAGCGTCGTCCATGACGGAAGAAAGAACACATATAGCTTCGTCTTTGTGGGGTTAAAGATCATCTTGATGCCCAAGAAGGTCGAGGTGCCATGTGTGTCAAGGAACAAAGAACCGGAGCCAGAAGAAAAGGATGCGAGCACCAACGTAGTTGGCAAGGCCATGTTGGCGTCACCACCAATAGATGTTATCCATTGAGAACCTATCTTTGATGAGGCACCACAACTAGACCTATCTTCTCCACCCATATTTGATGAGCCCACGTAAGATGAGCCCATCTTTGACGAGGAGGAGGAATCAGATGAGGTAGGGAGTCAATCAAGGAAGGATTATCCAAAGGCGTTGGCGTCCTACGTATCGCCAACAATGGGCGTAGAGACTAATGTGGGGCACGAGTACATTAGGCACCTAATGTGAATGTTACTTGTGATGATCTACATCCGGGCGAGACCGAAAGGCGGGTTGGCTGTACTAATGCCGACCAAGGATGGGACTTGGTGGGACTACAGTAACAGCGAAACAACACAGATGAAAGAAGTGAAAGAATTACTGGGAGCTGTGACAATAGTAAGAACAAGCCCGCAATGGGAGTGTCAAATACCGAGAAGAGGGTTATCAGATCTGCTCCATCACTGAGTGGAGTTCACGCCACCTTTACCACCTAAACAAGGTGAGACATGGCGAGGATATACTGACAACAGGTCCACCATCGAGATCAACATGTACCGTGAGGCTCCTTCATCTTTGGTGAGTGTTACAACTATGGCAAGAAAGATCCCAACGACTTCATGGCAAATTCGAGGGCGAATCCTCTCCAACCGGCAGAGGATGATGCAGCTTCGTCTCCTTTGGCGGATAGCTTGGCAGCTCAGTCACTGGCGGGAGTGGAGCATGACAAGAAGGCATATGGACTAGAGCGCAAAAAGCTTAGCGGCAGGAATAAGAGGATTCTACATGGTGAGAAAGACCCTTTGCCGAATTCGAGAACGAATTCTCTCCAAGCCGGAGAGAATGATGCAGCCGCTATCTAGAGATTGGCAGGTGAGGGCTAACAGGAAGGAGAATCGGGTTGAAGCTGCTTCGCATCCGTGAGTGGCGCACAGCTTGGCGGGATGCATTATTGGCGGAACCATTGACGCGGGTTGACGAAGAATGCGACTAGTAGTTAGTCTTTAGACAGAGTTTGATTAGGATTAGGATTAGTTTTAAAATTTAGATTTAAACCTTTTATTTTTTTATTTGTTTTTTAATTTTATTTTAAGAGGAGCACATAGATTGCGATCTCAGCCGTTGGATCTAGCACGCGGATTGCAATCTCATCCGTTGGTTCTAATTATGAATTAATTTAAATGTTAAATTAGTTAGAGTTAAACTAGGAAAACCCCTCTATTTAAAGGAGAGGATAGTTAGGGCTCCAGCTAGCCAATTTCTTAGATTTATTTATGAATTATTTGTTCGTTCTATTCTCAAAAGTGAGAATGAGAGTCGAATTTATTTTTTCCTTGTAATTTTTACTAGAGTTTAATAAAATAAAAGGGAAGGCCGTTGTTTCCTTCCCGTCCCCCTAATCTTCCGCTGCCGCGCTGCATTATATTAGCTAATAAATTGCATTAAGGTAGGCTCACTCGGACTTATTAGGCTGAGCTCGAGCTTCACTAGGCTCAGGCTCAACTCGATGAATTAAACAAGTTGGCTTGGTTCAGCTTGAGCTCAAAGCGAGAGCCAAGATTTTCAAGCTTTATAACAAGTCGACTTGGTTCATAATTTACACCCAGGCTCATTCAAGGGTTTTACCTCAACTGTTAGGGAAACAAAAAGTGCCCTGAACTAGAATTGTACATCAAGGATAAGTTGGGATCCTGCAGACGAAATGGGTAATTGCAAAAAATTGTTGACACCGACGACAAGAATCATACACAAACTTGATGCTTTATGACATGTCTGATTCAGATGCCTTACTATTTATGCTTGTTTTTTAGCCAAACGTCACTTTTCTTCCTTTTTTCGATAATTAGTGAGAAAACTCTCAGTACCAAATTGGCACACCCGTGAGAGACACAGAGCAACAAAGAGAATAATAAATTTTTTTTTTTTTCCCTTTTTACATTCTGCGAGTAAATTGTTATTATTATTAAAGGGGACCATAATGATATGATGTGGGTATCAAAACGTAGCATATGATTATGTATTTTGTTGTAATTTATGAAGACTGCTTTTGGAGTGCCTAATTTTTTATCATATAATCAAAGTAAAAGAGAAGCAGCATTGTAGCCCAAGTATCTTCATTTTCTTTCTATTGTATATAAACCAACCAAATAAGTATCCCGAGCCTATAGATTTCAACTGAATCATATAAATTTCGGTATTTTCGTTTTTACTCAATCCCTTTGTTGATATTTGCTATTTTTAATTTAAAGTTTGATGTTAATAGCTGATATAACATATTCTATTTGTATCTAATCAATGAGAAATTTGTCCAGTTCATAAGGTGAAAGGTTAAGGAACCAATTGCCTCAAACGTTTAAGCAAATAGGTGAAGGATCATGATTGGTTTTATACTCTAACAACCCCCCCACTTGCTAATGTCCATTGAGTTTGAAGTGTGGATATTGCATAGGCTCACCTCATACCTTATACTTAAATTTTGTTAATATTGAAAGTGGAGGCTATTATGACTCGAACTCGTGACCTTTTTGGTCAACAAAGCTCTGATATCATGCCAATGAACCAATTTTCTTAAAAACTTGTGATTGATTTTGTACTCTAATTAAAAGTGTTAGAGTATAAAAAACAATCTTGGACCTTCACTTATCATCTTAAGTTTTTGGGATAGATAGTTTCTTATTATGGTATCAGAGTCAGGTTGACCAAGAGGTCATGAGTTCGAATTCTAACAACCCCCACTTTCAATATAAATATAATTTAAGCACAAACAACAACAACAACATACTCAGTGTCTCAAGGGCTCCCACATAAGCCGTGACTGGGAAGGGTGGATATACGTAGCCTTACCCCTTCTAGGTGTAACCCTTTCGAGAGGCTGTTTCTAAGGACCCCAACCTTATAGGGTTGGCAACACGAGGACTTCCGAGGAGGTCACCCATCATTGTACTACTTTCGCCTAAGTACGCTTAACTTCAGAGTTCTGATAAGATCCGATTATATTGGTGCCTAGTAATTTAAGCACAAAGGTATGAGGTGAGTATGTGCAGTATTCACGCTTTAAGCTCAATGAGCATTGACATGAAGAGATATATTAGAGTATAAAAACTAATTTTGGATATTCACTCATCAATTTAAACTTTTAAAACAGTAATTCCTTGACAAGAAATATATACAAGACTAGGTCTACATGTAAACAGTGACACATCATGAATGACAACAAAGTAATATTACGACAAGTGGGAGCAGATAAACACGGTTTTCAACTGCCCTATTAATTAATCAATCAACGTTACAATTTTTTAAATTATTTCATACTAGCCGTTATTGAATGCTGAGCAAAAGCTTTTGCACAATAAGACAAGATTGTTTAGTTGGCAACGTTAAGATGCGCGCCTGCCCGCGCATGTTACCCTATTTTCATTTTGAAAAGAATAGGTTTTGCTGTTTATTTTTGACTATTTAACTCTATGAAATTATGTTTATCCAAGATTTTTCTAAAAGATTTAGGTCGTTATAAACATCGACTTCTATGTATTTCTTTGAAATTCTGCAAAGGTTTGTGAGCAAGGGGGAGAGTTTTGAACTTTCTAGAGAGGCCTCGAGTGAGCAGACTTGTCAAGCAGTTTTTTAGGTGAACAGTCACAAAGTCCTTAGCCCACATGGTTTTTGTTGGTGCAAACTCCTCAAATACTTGCAAAAAAGGGTATCCAAGAATCTCAAGTGTCAAGGTCGTGTGATCACTTTTCTTAAGACTTATTTCGGTGTACGAAATAAGTCTCGAAATATAACGACAATCAAATACGATGAAGTGAGGACGTATAACATGAGAGATTTAGTGAGATGCAGTTGTAAGAACTTTCCAACAGTTGCACTCAAACCTTTTAATCTTTCTCTCAAAGTTTCTTTTGCAATCTTTCTCTCAAGTTCTTTTCATGTATTTTCTCAACCATGTAACCAAGGAAAATATCATTGTCTATAAAAGGCTTAGAAAAGTCCCAAGAACAACCAAACAAATCACCAAAAAGGGGAAAAAAAACCGCGCATAATAACTGTCAAAACTACTCTATGTGTCGACACACAAATTGACATACAGCTCTCTGTAAGTCTGTGTGTCGAAGTGAGTGTCGACACATACTTCAATACACAGCTTATTGTAAACCTGTGTGTCGACATATAAACTTCTTCCCTGCGATTCTGTAACACCTGTGTGTCGACACACCGGCCATGTGTGTCGACACATAGATGCCCTTCTTCGTATCTGTAGGGCTACATGTCGACACACTGTCCCTATGTGTCGACACACACCCTAGGCAAGCCATATATAGACAAAACAAGTATTGGGAAAATTTTAAATACTTTATTCCTCATATATATTTTGAAAATACATCAATAATTTTTGTACCTCTTCATGAGATTTTGGGCATAGTGGATGAGGATACTACTAGGGATGGCAATTGGACCCAAACCTATCGGATTTGGATGTAAATGATAGGTTTTAAATGGATTTGGATGACATCAAACCCAACCCAAACCCATCCCAAATCTGAACCTAAATTATGTTTAGTATAGTAAAAATTTTAAAATTACTAAATTTTGAGTTTTTAACATGACCAATCAAATTTTGATTTTTTTTATGTGCCAACATTTTAGATTTTGTTTTTTTTGTAACACTATAATATTTTTTTGTAAAAACCATGATATAACAAATATATATATATAAAGATAACTGGTGAAAAAGTTTTCGAATGGTTGCCTAATATTATAAGAAACATGCCCAGTACCTTAAGGTCTCCCGCCTACGCAGAGTCTGGGGGGGGCGGATGTACGTAGCCTTCCCCCTTCAGGGTGTTAACCTGAAGAGAGGCTGGTTTTTTTCCAGTGCCCCTAACTTGAGGGTGAGGACTTCCCAGGAGGTCACCCATCCTGGTACTGCGTAATATTAAATTACTATTATAAATATTAAATGAGAAAAAGGAAAAAATATGTAGTGATTCATCCATATATTTGCTTTTAAATTACTATTATCGCAATATTATTGTTACGTTTATTAATATTAGATTTTTAATGATATAATTTTTTATAGAATTTAAATAAGCGATAGATTTTGCTCGGATATTCATTTCACCAGATGGATTTGGATTTGGATTGAATTTTTATGGAATAAATAAGTTTTTATATAATTTTGGGTTGAGTCCGGTATTTTTTGGGTTGGATCTTGATGAAGGTAAACCCGACTAATTGCTATCCCTAGATACCATTGATTCAATTAACAATGTATATATGAAAGGTAACAACTGAACCATTAAAAATTTTATTAAAAATTTAACATAAAATTTTTTGTAAGAACCAAATTGACACATTTTAAATTATATTGGGATTAAATTAATACAATTAAAAATAAAAAAACTAAATTAATATAATAGATAAAATATATAAACTTTTAATATAAATAACCCTAATTTTAATTATCCATGCCTATTTAAATAAATAATTGACATGATAAAGCAAAAAGAAAAATCAATCAACATGACAAAAGAAAAAGTTAAAAGAGGACATACACATCGAAGAAATAAATAATAATTAAATAAATGAATTATAATCAACCGACAACAGGTAATAAACGTGACTGTTATTTAAAATTTTTTACTCAATTGGCATAGTTTTGAAAAGAATTATTAAAATAACATATTTTTAAAAATATTTATTAAAATAGCAATATTTACTGTAGCTCGTTTAACGTACACCGTTTGTAACGGCGTACATCGAGTGAACAATTTTTTGTAAATATTTTTTTTAATGAAAGCACAGCTAATTTGTTTTCTAAAAATTATTGCATTAAAATTATTTTACATAAATAATTTAAAATTTTAATAATACTTTTATAAATAACACTTTTCTTCTTGGTCGTTTTTGTAAAGTATGTCGTCCTTACTGTATACGATATCATTTTTAAAAACTTTCACAATTTATGTTTTCATCCAAAAAGTAATACATAATTTTCATGTATATGGTATTGGCTCAACAAAAATTTAACGAGTACCTAAATGATGAAATGACCCGTATATATTATCGTTATTATTCACTGTATTAAATATAGTAAACAAAAAGCAAGATATATTTCTAATGTCCCAATGGTACCCTGAATACTATATTTAATAGGAACATACCCATTGCCTCAAGGACTCCCGCCTACGCAAGGCCTGGGAGGGTCGGATGTACGTAGTCTTCCCCTTTCAGGGTGTTAACTTGAAAAGAAGCTATTTCTAAGTGCCCCTAACCTGAGGATGAGGACTTCCAATGAGGTCACCCATCATATTACTGCTCTCGCCCAAGCACGCTTGACTTCGGAGTTCTAATAAGATCCAATGATAACGTGTTGGTGCCTTCTTTGGTTGAAGACTATATTTGGATGAAAACATAAATGGTGAAAGTTTTTAAAAATGATATTATACACAGTAAGGGCAACGTACTTTGCAAAAATGACCAAGAAGAAAAGTATTATTTAGAAAAGGACCATAAAAGATATCAACTATTTATAAGTGACCAGAACAATTAGTCAAAAAAATAAATGACAACCAAAAAGAATATGTAATAGATGACATGACAATAAAAAAGAAGACACATACAATGTTATGATGAAGTTAGTATACTTTTTTTAAAAAATTTAAAAAATTATTAAAAATTTAAATTATTTATGTAAAATAGTTTTAATGCAATAATTTTTAGAATACAAATTAGCCGTGCTTCCGGGAAAAAAAAAAAACTGTTCACTCGACGTACGCCGTTACAAACGGCGCACGTTGAACGAGCTACAGTAAATGATACCATTTTGGTAAATATTTTTGAAAGTGTGCTATTTGGTAATTTTTTTTCAAAACTATGCCAATTGGGTAAAAAATTCTATTATTTACATGGTCACTATTCTAAGAGGGAATTTTTTTTTTATAAATAATTAGTGAAGAAGACTCGTAATATAAAAATTGGCGTTTTCAAAAAGTGAAGGCTCGAGAAAGTTGACTTGCGTGAGAAACTGAAAAAAGTCAGACAAGGAAACACCCAAAAAGAACAAAAAATGAAGAACCGAAGCCCGGTAATTTGATGAACTTTGGTCTTAACCAACTCCTAAAACACTTGATATTCCTAGTTATTTCATCCGGTGAATGAAGGATCGAAGCACACCAAGCCTTTATGTCGAAGCTTGATCATAACTTGAAGCACCAAATGTATCACTCTCAATGCTTTGCCCCTCTTCAAACACAATCTTATTCAGAGTAGTCTATAGGACTCGAATTACCCCAAAAACACTGCAATCCATGCCTTTTTTTTCTGAATAATACCCAAATTTATCAATAGAACTCCTTGATTCTCCACAAGTTTAAGTGAATATCCTCCACATAAACGGCGCATTAACTAACTCTAATTAATCCAAAAAACATATAAAATCATGCATGCACTGAGAAACAATACGGTTACCTTTATGTTCAACAAATTCAAGTACCTTATTGAAGTCGCATATCATAAGAAAAGGTGTCGGAATTAATTTCTTGAGATCAACTAGTTCAGCCCAGAGAGTTGCCCTATAACCACGTGCTCAAGGAGCAGGCGGACAAAAGTTCGTTAAGCTTCCCTTGCATTAATATTTTTGTCATCACAATTGATAAGATGATAAAGCCTGCAACTCACCCAAATTTCTTTTGTGATTTATCTTTTAGGTATCAGTTGGTACCTTTCCCTTTCAATATGTATAATAAAGTGCCACGATTTTTAAAAATTATATCACTTAAATATTCTAAACTGAAAGAGAACTTAACAAATCTAGTATACTAAGATACCAATTTGTGGAGGAAAACTTAATGCGGAAGCGTAAACCCTGATAGCTTGATTCGATTCAAATAATATGACGCACACAAAACGAGAAGTAAACAAATATGAAGAAAGAAAGAACAAAACAAAAACACACAATATTTACGTGAAAACCCCTCTACAATCGAGAGGGGAGAAAACCACGGGCGGAGATGGAGATTCTTTATTAACTGAACGGAAGAATTACAACTACACTTCCCAAACGAGATATATGGAAGAATTACAATCACTCCCTCTGAACTCTCGTAGCACTTGAATATCTTGGAGGAATTACGAAATCACCTCTTTTTCTTAATGGCGGCTCACCTCACTTTGATTGGATCTGAATGGGAGAAACTTCTCACCAAATACCGAAACCCTAAACCCTTATTTATAGAAAATAATTAGGGCGGGCGCAACAAGGCTCCCGATTGATCGGAAGGGACCCGATCGATCGGGGTCCCGATTGATCGGGCATTGCCGATCGATCGGCCCCTTTACTGCCAAAATTCCGAATCCTTTCCTTAAATTACCCGATCGATCGGTTTTCTCTCCCGATCGATCGGTGACCACACGGCAGCCCCATATAAAATAAAACAAGTAATTTGAGACATAACCTAACATAAACTTTAAAACTTTTATCAATACGGTAGGATTTGCAAACTTTTAGCGGATTTTTATTGGAAAATGTTGGCATATAGTACATAAATATTATATTAACATAATACATGATTTCGCAATATATAAGTATCTTTTATCGGGATTTGATAAATTTCTTATCCTACTCGAGATTTTTTTTGCTGAAAATACCAGCACCTCTCATACATGTTGTGATAAAGACGTCCCATATCAATATTTTCTATGAAATTTTATCAAATTTTGACAAAAACTTATAAGATTTCAGGACTTCCTATGCGATGGAGGATATCACATAATTACCTTTTTTTTTAATAATGAATTTTCTTGATACACAGAGTGTCCAATAAAAAAAATAAAAAGATAAAAAAAGTACAAATCTATAATCTATAGTCTCAATACAGATCAGGATGAAAGACAGACAGGGCATCAAATTACTCTTTGTCAAACATCTAATAATTAGATCTATTCCTTTCATTCCTTGTAGTCTATAGGTTGATGCCACCTCCTTTAAAAGGCTCGTCCTCGAAAATAGTCTTTCGTTATAATATTTTTTTAATAAAATAAGACTATATATATCCTACCCCTCTTAGATTCTGTTCACATGGGAGCTCTTATGGCACTGGACCTGTTATTGTTGCTATTTGTTGTCACATTACATAGATGTTTTTT
The DNA here is from genome assembly GCA_018398585.1 of Simmondsia chinensis. NCBI lineage: Eukaryota > Viridiplantae > Streptophyta > Magnoliopsida > Caryophyllales > Simmondsiaceae > Simmondsia > Simmondsia chinensis. Next base: position 34,012,954 of record JAGTTD010000009.1, on the reverse strand, counting down.
TTTTCCATAATTAGCGAAATAATCACAATATAAAAATCGGCATCCCATAAGAGTAGAACACGAGATTAAATTTGAGTGGGTAGAGATCAAAGCAAAAATAGAACAGAAATAAAAAAAAGGTAAGATTTATCAATGCTTATATTCCAGATTACATATCCATTTTAACTCATATATAATTATTTGAAATTATATTTTTTTGTCATATTACATAGATGATACTTGATCGTATAATTTCAAATGATAATTATCAAGAAAAAAAATCAAAAACTAAACGTTTATTATGATTAATTTGTTGAAAAAATTATTTATTTAATGATTTAAAAATTATTTACTTTAAATATTATCTTATTTTGAAAAAGTACCTAAAATATCTTTTTTGGGTACCGAAAATATTTCATTCCTATTTATTCTCCATTGATTGAGAGAATCAAGGGTATGCATTATATGATATTTTTTATAAATGCATTGCCGTTGTTTTGACAAAAATATTATGAAAATTAATTTTATATATTTTCTACTATATATAGTTGAGAATTGTGAAAAACAGTGAATATGAGAAAATACTTTTCATCTTGGTTTCATACCTTTTTCTCCCTCTTTCTTCTAAAAATATGAGCTGTGGCGATTATTGGTTCAGGAACCTTACATTGCTGCACAAATTAAATCTTGGAAAAGAAGCACACTTAAAGTTGAAAGATCAAACTTGTACACGAGGAGCGTTTTCTTTTCAAGGAGAGCGCTTTTCTGTGCTTCAACATAATCAAAGATATGTTTTTCTCTAAATTTTGTTTACTATTTAAATGATTTTTATATATGTTGCTGTTTGTACTGAATAATTAATTTCAATATATTTTGATGTTAATTTGTGATTGATATATTAAATATAATTATTTATTTTGATATATATTTTGTATAATAATTAATCTAAAAATAATTTAACCATATGTTAATATATTAAAAAATAATCGAACTCTATTTTCTAATAAAAAAATAACCCAACTCTAATTTTTGTACAAAAAATAACGCAACTTTATTTTTTAACCAAAAAATTACCAACTCTAACTTTTCTACCAAATGATAACTCAACTCTAACTTTTATACCAAATGATAACTCAACTCTAAAATTAATTTAAAAATATATTGAATTGATGGAAAAGCATGGTGTGTGGATGTATTTTTGGTTTGGCTTAATTTCTTTTCTCACCTAAGCAAAAAATACATTTTTCCAATAATTAAGTACAACCTCACAAAAGGCAACATCCCGGGGCAAACAACAAGCAAAACAACCTATGAATACAACCAGAGAATTAGGGCTATAAATGAGCCGAGCCGAACCACAACTTGATCGGCTCAGTTCGGCTCGTTAACCAAATGAGACCAGCTCAATATTGGTATCATTTATCTAACCGAGCGGCATACCTATGCTCGCTCAGCTCATTTACTAAATAAGACCGCTTATAGAGAATAAGCAAAACTAAAAATGAGTAGAAGAAAAATATATCGTCGGAGCATCACAATTCAGTATTTTTTAAATCAAATTTTTAAAGTTGGGTTATTTTTAGATTAATTTTAGAGTTTGGTTATTTTTTTGGTAGAACAATATAAAGAAACTTTCATTAAACAAAGAAAAATATGAAGCAAAGTTTTACTTAGGACGCATTTGGTTATTCTTATTTTAACGTATCTTTTTTCATTAAGAAATGTTCATTAAAATTTGTATCCTTTAGAGTGAATTGTTCGATTGTGCAGTGTAGAGAATTCTTTTTTATATAATAAAGAATTTCGATACAAGTTTAAAAAAGAATTTATCTATTATAATCATAAAAGGATTTAATAATATAGATCAACTAATAATAGTAGATCGAAAAAATATGATAATAGAGGGCAGTGAGTATAGCAATCCATGGGGGTAAAAGGGGTGAGCATAGGTGCGAATGGTGATCAAAAGTAATATTGGTGAAGATTTAATACTAATATTACAGTCCTTTTCAAACTTTTTTTTTTTTTTTGAAATAAAACTATAAAAGAGATCTAATTATGCATCATTTTCCACTTAATTATAAAACTTTTTCGCCTTCTCATTTAATATGTGAAAAAGGTATAAAAAGAACTTTTATGTCAATCAAACGCAAATATTACAGTAAACTTAAGCTTTTTTTTCACGACTTTAGCCCATAAAAAAGTTGAATCAAACGCAGGATTATTGGAAGATGAATAATTGAAAAAGCTAGCAACAAGTACTTGTACAATTTTGCCGTATAAGGTTAGTACTTTGCGATGAAGATGCATGAATGAATTTCAATGCTAATAATAAATATTGAGTTGTACATTTTAGTCATTCATTGCTTGTGTCCAAAGTGGCTTTGGAACACAACCACCCACACAAACCCCATTAAAGAACATGTATGTACCTTCGTTACTTGGCATATGAAAAATGGTACTAAATTAGTACCCAGTATCAACTAATTCAACTGATAAAATCTCTATACAGTAATACCTAGGACCCTGCAATTAAATCCCGCCTTCGTTAAAGAGGAGGGGAGTTATGGGTCATTGGAGGGTTATCCCTTGAGGTAAGGCTGCGTACATCTTACCCCTCCCAGATCCCGCGCAAGTGGGAGCCCTTAAGGCATTGGGAATTAGGTTTTTGAGAACGAGGAGCAGGAGACTAGTGAAGATACCTTCATTGAAAAGTCTACCAATTTCATGCATGAACGAAACAATTAGAAAAGGGGACAAAAGAGGACATGTTACAAAAAGCCGGAGGGACATGGAAAATCTACTAATCCAAAAGAATAAAAAGGTAAGAGTCAAAAGAAAAAAGAATAGGTTAAGAAAGTTTTCGAAGAGCTTCTGAAGGACATGGAGATCAAGTCCAGTGATGAGAAACAGGCTATGGCGAAGTGAAAGATACAGAAGCCCAATGAAAAAACGAGGGACAAATTGAGGGATGAAGATCAGGATCAAAAGCCATTAAGTGCTGATGATATGTGTCTAGTAAGGAAGCATGGAAGCCGGGAAAGTAACTTGGGTTTTGTTTCCATGAAGATGACTCTATCACAGTGAAGAAGTTATAAGACGACTCTATCACAATGAAGAAGTTAGCAAAGGTAAATAAGGAGAATCGACTACAATGTGTATCTTGATCCTTTAGAGGAAGAAAACATAATGGGTGAGTCTTTTGATCATTTTGGTCCTATTGTTTGTCACGACCCGAGGAAGTCGATCAGCTAATTTCTTGCTTTTGATTTTTGTAATGATTATGTGATGTAAATTAAGTATAAATTAGTTTGAATTTTTGAAATTAAAGGTTGGAGGGAGCCGGCTAGGAGGGAGGAAAGGGAGGCAAGGGGAAATTCAAATTGTAATGATGTAGGCTATGTATTAGGGTCTAGGTCCCTTCCCTCCAATTTGTCTATTTAAACACTTGTATGAGAACTTTTGAATTATCAATGAAAATTACAAAATTTACCTCTTATCTCTCTCTCTCCCTAACCGTCTCCCTCTCTCCCTTCTAATTCTATCTTCTTCTCCCTTCCAACTCTTCTAATTCTCTCTCTATTTCTACTCTCTTCCTCTAACTCTCATCAATTCTCCCCTCTATCTCAAATTCTAACCGAGTCACGGGCCTAGGTTCGTGACAAAGTGGTATCAGAGCCATCTTCCGATCCGGAAAAGGGCTTAACCTATCCTTTTTTTTTTCTCTCATCCGGTTAAAACCGAATAAAAAAAAAAAAAAAAAAAAAAAAAACGGCTACAACAAGAAGCATGTCCTCAACCGGTCACACCGATACCAACGAGTGGGTCGACGCCGTTGATGATCGGATGGTCCGCTTGGAGGAAAGGATGGACCGACTGGAGGAGCAACAAAACCGAAACAACATCGAGATGAGATCAGACATGGCGGACGTGAAGGCTGACCTAAGAGCCCTAACCGATGCCGTGGGTCGATTGGTGAAGGCCCAGGAAAAGAGGACCGAGGTGGAGACCGTGGCACCAACCATGGGAGCCCGTGACAATGCCGCGCCAGGAGGGTCAGGCACGTACCCGAGGACCGGCAATGGGATCCTACCGCCTCCAATTCCCTCTTCAGAACTCCGAAATAACCCGGCCCCACCGCGAGTCACGGATGAAGGGGACTTTAACCGGAGCCACGGAAGCAACCGCACCTGGACCTCCCATGCGCCCAAGCTCGAGATCCCGAGATTTGAAGGTACGAACCCGAGAGCCTGGATCCGTAAGTGTCTTAAATACTTTCGTTGGTACCAAGTGCCCGAAACCGAGTGGGTTGAATATGCTTCAAGCCACCTTCATGAACCCGGGGACATTTGGTTCCACGGGCTAGAGCTTAGACACCCTCACATGATGTGGACCTTTTTCATGGACGAATTGTGCAAACGTTTTGGGGACCGATCACTCCAAGACATAGTAGAGGAGTTTAGCAAAATGTCACAAAACGGGCCGGTTGAAGATTATATTTTGAAATTTGAAGAATTAAAGAGTTGGATGCTTATCCATCACCCGACATTGAGCGAGGCATACTTTGTCTCGAGCTTTATTAGCGGACTTAAGCCCGCCATTCGAGCATCCGTCAAGGCAAGCCGGCCGACCGAGCTTAGCATGGCCTTTGAACAGGCCAAACTCCAAGAGGTTGCGGTAGCCGAAATCAGAAATGCTGCCAGACCTGTCAACCGAACCAGTTTTAGTGCCCGACCAGGTTCCAGTAGCCGACCAGCGTCCTCGGCAGCGTCCCAAGGCTGGGCCCAGTCGCACGGGCCCGTGTCAAAAACCAGCGGCAGCAGCAACACGGGTCCCAGCGCCCCGAGACGAGAGCCGGGCCAATGTTACAAGTGCCATGAAAAATACTTTCCGGGGCACGTTTGTAAGAAGGCCTTACAAAGTATGAAAGGAGAAGAGGTCGAAGACGAAGCCCAAGAAGAGGAAGCTGAAGGTGAAGAGCAAACCGAAGGAGAAGACAACGGAGCTATGAAAATTTCCCTAAATGCACTTTCGGGCCGAGTCACACACAACACCTTGAGATTGAAAGGCCTGATTAAGAAGCGGGAGGTAAATATCTTGATCGATAGCGGGTCCACTAATAGCTTCCTAGACGCTAATGTGGTCCGGGAGCTTCAGCTCGAAACCGTTCCCACCGTCGTCATGACCGTGACAGTGGCAAACGGGGAAAGCCTCGTTAGTTATCAAAAATGCCCGGACATAAGGTGGAAGGTCCAAGGCACAACGTTCGTTGATGACTTGAGGGTATTGGAACTCCGGGGCAGTGACATGGTCCTTGGGGTTGATTGGCTCCAACGATATGGGCCCGTAACATTCGACTTCACCAACCTCAAGTTCGCTTGCTTCAAAGAGGGAAAGGCAGTCCGCTTACAAGGCACATCCGAAAAAGCCGCCTTACAATCAATTTCGGGTAAAGGCCTCGCCAAGCTCTTCAAAAAGGCCGGACATGTGATGGGTCACCTCTTTATGGCTACCGCCGAGGAGGCCTCCAAATCCGTCACTCATCCGGAGATAGAACGCATCCTCGACCGCTATCAAGATGTTTTTGAGGAACCGAGGACCCTTCCGCCTCCTCGCTCACATGATCACCGCATTCCCACCTTGCCCGAAGCCAAGCCCGTAAACATAAGGCCCTACCGCTACCCGCACGGGCAAAAGAACGAGATCGAAAGGCAAGTCAAGGAAATGTTGGAAGCCTCCATCATCCAACCGAGCCGAAGCCCATTTGCTTCCCCGGTACTCTTGGTCCGCAAAAAGGACGGGTCCTACCGTTTTTGCGTGGACTATCGGCAACTCAACAACATCACCATCAAAGATAAGTTTCCGATACCGGTCATCGACGATTTACTAGATGAGCTCAAGGGGTCTTCCATTTTTTCCAAGATCGATCTCCGCGCCGGTTATCATCAAATCCGAGTGTGTGAAGAAGACCAGCATAAGACTGCCTTCCGGACTCACCAAGGGCATTATGAGTTCCGAGTCATGCCTTTCGGACTCACTAACGCCCCCGCCTCCTTCCAAGCCTTGATGAACGAAGTCTTCGAGCCATATCTACGCAAGTTTGTGCTCATATTCTTTGATGACATCTTGGTCTATAGCCCGAGCCTTTCCGCACATCTTAGGCACTTGACCGAAGTGCTTGAGACCCTTCGTATGCACCGCCTCTATGCAAAACGGAGCAAGTGTACCTTCGGACAAGATCGGGTAGAATACTTGGGACACGTAATCTCAAGAGAAGGGGTCGCAACCGAAGAAGGCAAGATCGAGGCCATGAAGAAGTGGCCAAGACCGAAGAATGTCAAGAGCCTCCGTGGGTTCTTAGGACTCACCGGATATTACCGAAAGTTCATCCGTGGGTATGGGACCATGAGCAAGCCGTTGACCAACCTCCTCAAGAAAGGGGGATTTCTTTGGGATGAGAAAGCCGATCACGCATTCGAGGCCTTGAAGGAGGCCATGACAACCGCCCCAGTCCTGGCACTTCCCGACTTCTCCAAGCCCTTTGTCCTTGAGACCGATGCTTGCGGGGTAGGGATTGGAGCGGTCCTATCACAAGAAGGCCGACCCCTCGCCTACCTCAGTAAGGCCCTGAGCCCACGCCACTTGGGGCTTTCGGCCTACGAGAAAGAGCTCCTTCCAGTACTCATGGCAGTTGAAAAATGGAGACACTATTTGATGGACCATCATTTCATCATCAAGACCGACCATGCCAGCCTCCGTCACTTACTCGAGCAAAAGATCACCACACAATTACAGCTCAAAGGGATGTCAAAGATGATGGGCCTACATTATAACATCCTTTACCGCAAGGGAGCCGAAAACCGAGCTGCCGATGCACTCTCAAGACGGGATGAAGACGAAGCTGTTGCCGCCTACGCCTTCATGACCACTTCGGTTCCCCTTTGGATACAAGAGCTCTCCCAAAGCTACGAAGATGAGGCCCATACAACCGAACGAATAGAGCAACTTGTTCTTGACCCAACAAGCAACAAGCCTTACTCTTTCGAAGGGGGACTCCTCCGATACAAGGGAAGGCTTTATGTGGGAAAGGATGGAGGAATGAGAGAAAAGATCCTACAAGCACTCCACGACTCTCCCACGGGGGGTCACTCAGGATCCTTTGGCATCTTAATGAGGGTCAAACGCATGTTTTATTGGCCCAACCTCAAAGACAGTGTCCAAGAATGGGTAAGGAAGTGTGATACTTGCCAACGCACCAAGCATGAAAATGTGGCTTACCCGGGACTCCTACAACCACTACCCGTGCCCAACCAAGCATGGGAAAGTATTAGTATGGACTTCATCGAAGGCTTGCCCAAATCCGGGGGCAAGGATGTCATTATGGTAGTTGTGGACCGACTTACCAAGTATGCTCACTTCATCGCTTTGACACATCCGTACACCGCAAGCAAGGTAGCCCAACTGTTCGTGGACCAGGTCTACCGACTTCATGGGTTGCCCAAGGATATTATTTCAGACCGAGACGCATCCTTCCAGAGCCTCTTTTGGAAGGAGCTCATGCGCCTAGCCGGGGTCGCTCTCAGAATGAGTAGTGCCTATCATCCACAATCCGACGGACAAACCGAACGGGTCAATCAGTGTCTCGAAAGTTATCTTCGAGCCATGGCCCTCCATAAACCGAAACAGTGGTCTCCCTGGCTTCCTTTGGCAGAATTCTGGTACAACACCCACTATCACTCATCATTGAAAGGGACCCCGTTCCGCGCCCTCTACGGTTATGAACCCAAGTTCCTCGCTCTCGACGTCCCTTGCATCTCTACCTCCGGGGATGTGGAGGACTTTGTCAATGAAAGGCAGAACTTGATTGGCCTATTAAAGGAAAACTTAAAAGAGGCTCAACACCGCTATAAACAGCAAGCCGACCATCGGAGGACCGAGAGAGTGTTCGAAGTAGGTGACTGGGTGTACCTTAAGCTGCAGCCATATCGACAAACCTCCGTCGCAATACGAAGAAACCTAAAGCTGGCCGCTCGATACTATGGGCCATACCGAATTGAAGCCCGGATAGGAGAAGTGGCCTACAAACTCGAGCTCCCCGAAGGTTCCAAAATCCATCCAGTCTTCCATGTTTCCCGATTGAAGAAAAAGGTAGGGGACAACATACGCATCACTTCGGACCTTCCGAAGATTGACCACAACGACGAAACCGAAGTCACTCCACAAGACATCCTCAATCAACGGACCGTAAACCGCAACAAAAGAAAAATCAAGCAAGTTCAAGTCCGATGGAAAAACATGGGGGAAGACGCCGTCACTTGGGAAGATTGGACCTTCGTTCGCAAACAATTTCCGACCTTCAATCCTTGAGGACAAGGATGAATTTAAGGGGAGGGGATTGTCACGACCCGAGGAAGTCGATCAGCTAATTTCTTGCTTTTGATTTTTGTAACGATTATGTGATGTAAATTAAGTATAAATTAGTTTGAATTTTTGAAATTAAAGGTTGGAGGGAGCCGGCTAGGAGGGAGGAAAGGGAGGCAAGGGGAAATTCAAATTGTAATGATGTAGGCTATGTATTAGGGTCTAGGTCCCTTCCCTCCAATTTGTCTATTTAAACACTTGTATGAGAACTTTTGAATTATCAATGAAAATTACAAAATTTACCTCTTATCTCTCTCTCTCCCTAACCGTCTCCCTCTCTCCCTTCTAATTCTATCTTCTTCTCCCTTCCAACTCTTCTAATTCTCTCTCTATTTCTACTCTCTTCCTCTAACTCTCATCAATTCTCCCCTCTATCTCAAATTCTAACCGAGTCACGGGCCTAGGTTCGTGACATTGTTCTAGTATTCGCAGGTTGTTTAGTCATCATGTCGGGTATCTTCTATTGTCTTTGTCTTTATCTTTGTCTTTGTCCTATTTGTTGCATGTCTAAGGTTTCCGTTCAAATCTAGTGTTTTTGTAAATAGTTGTCAAGTTGGCTGTCTTAGGCATATTGACTTCTTGTTGGGAAAATCCACACTGTTAGGATATTATTTATCTCAAAATTAAATATTGATTTGGATTTGATTAGGATTTGATTTGATTGAGATATGATTTATATTAAGTAATCTAAATAAGTTTGATTTGATTTGATATTTTGAATCAGATTAGATTTAGTTAGCTCGTTATAGATAGGGGGTTAATGTTGAGGCTTGAGGTGTGGAAAAAGAGAAGAAATATGTAAGGGCTTAAAATTTTTGTAAAAGAGTGCTCAGGCGGGCACCTGGGTAGGGGGAGAGAGATTGATGTTGAGATGTATCTTGATTGAGAGGCATTGATGAGAGTTTGTAGCTTTCTCTATCCAAAGCTACATTGAAGGGAGTGGCTCGCCATGTAGAAGTTGCATTTTGAGAGGGTTGGTGACTCGCCATGCAGTAGTTACACTTTGAGAGGGTTGGTGACTTACCGTACAATAGTCACATTGATTGTTGATGATATGGTTGATAATGTGTATGGGGTTGGAGGTTTCAATTAGAGATTATAATCCTTAATTTCATAGTGGATTGAGGCACCCGTTAGATCCCGTGGTTTTTTTTTCCTCTAGTTGAGAGAAGGTTTCCACGTAAATATTGGTATCCTTGTTTAAATGGTTTATAATGTTTTTTGCTTCTGTTGTTCCTAATTGTGTAGATTTTTCCAACACACACAATCAGGCACAACAGAAGCGAAAAAACATAAAAAACCATCGAAACAAGGACGCCAATATTTACATATGGAAACTCTCTCTCAATTAGAGGAAAAACCACGAGACCTAATGGGTGCCTCAATCCACTATGAAATTAAGGATTATAATCTCTAATTATAACCTCCAGCCTCATACAAACATCAACAACATCAATCATCAATATTAGTGTGATTATTGCACGGTAAGTCACCAACCCTCTCCAAGTGTAGCTATTGTATGGCGAGTCACCAACCCTCTTAAAGTGTAACTACTACGGCGAGTCACCAATCCTCTTCAATTTAGTTTCTACACGGCGTGCCACCTACTCTCTCAAAATATAGCTTTGAAAAGAGGAAGCTATAAAAACTCTCTCATAGCTCAATCAAACATCTCCCTCCCGACTGGGTGCCACCCTCCCCCCAGGCACCCCTTTACAAAACCATTGAACTCTCATATTTTTCATCTCTTTTCTCCTTCTCACCTCAACCCTTAACCTTAAGCCCCATTTATAATTGAGTTCACAATCAAATTTCAATTAGATTAGATAACTAAATTATATCAAATATCGCTCAAATTAAATCTAAACCATATCTAAATCAATATTAATTTTGAGATAAATAATATCCGGCACTTCTCGTGGCATGGTCGATTTTTTGTTTTTTGGGGTTTCGTTTTAGGTGTTTGGCGTTCTGTGTTGGATTCTGGTTTGCGACTAGTTTGCCTTGGGTGTTTGATATTATGGTTGTTTCTATCCGGGCCTTGCCCTACACTTTATGTACTTTCTCAAGCTTGTACTCTAATCATCGAAGAAAACCTTATATGTGCTCTCTTTAATACCCCATTTTGTATTAATCTTGAACATCAATTATTAATTATTCAAAAATATTAAATTATATTTTGTTGTGTATATTAATAGTAGGATAGCGTGGGTCAATTTGTATTTGTTGTAAACTCCAAAGCATATTCCTCAAGTCCTACTCCTTTTTCTCTGTGGTGGGTTTTTTTTTTTTTTTTGTTGCTCTTTTCCTTTTTATTTTGGGGTTTTTTTTAATAAAAAAATCGCGTTTATTTTCTATTTAACCACTATAATTTTCAATTTTTTAGAAAATCACTTTTAAAACCTTAAATTTTTTAATCAACACTAAATTAACGCCATTAAATTTCCATTGTGTCTATGTCAAGGAATCATCTTTTCCAAAAGTTTAAGCTGATAGTTAAAGGTCCGAGATTGGTTTTATACTTTTACATGTCCCCTCTTGCAAATGTTCATTGGACTTGAAACGTGAATATTGCATATGTCTACCTCATACCTTGTGCTTAAATTATATTCATATTGAAACTAAGGGCTGTTAGGATTCGAATTCATAACCTCTTGGTCAATAAAGTTTTGATACAATGTTAATGAACCAATTTTCGGAAACGTTTAAGGCTTAAGCTGATGGGTGAAGGCCCAATATTGATTTTATACTCTAACTGGCTACAAGTGTAATTTTATATTATCTTATACAGAAAATGAAGGGATAAACTTACATGTTCTTGTAAACTTACATGATATAGCAACATACCTTTAAATGGTCTCTATGTGCAAATTTGAATCTTCGTACATGATTGTTTCTACAGATATTCAAAACTTTGCATAGAGCTACTTTAGCAGTATAATATTTTGCCAATCGAGTTAAAACAAACATGTGTCGTATTTTCTTGGATTTTATATGTATCCTATACGAATCCGTAAGTGTAGCTCAAATTGATTCAAACGGCATTAACATAAGTAGTTCATTGAAAATATTTAAACTTTTGAATGTAGTTTTATGAAAAATTAAAAGGTTGTGATGATTATGAAAAATAACTACTTTAAAAGATGAATTTCTATTAAATAAATCTTTTTTTTTCCTTATTCTTGTTCTTTTTAGCTTTGTATAAATTAATTTGAAGTTAAAAGTTCAAAGGATGTCAAGATTGCTTTCGGCCAAAAGGTCTGGAGTTTGATTTCCCCCTTGAACCTCTCCCTGAGGAATCTTTGACTCAATTGACTTATGTGATGTATAAGTCGTTGCATAGGTCGAGATTTACTGAATAACCAGATTACTCATTGCCGAAAAAAGGTCCCAAGGACGTCAAAACATGATCGTCTTGGGAGATCTCTTTACAGCACATTTGATCATTTTTGTTTTTTATTTTGTCCAACATTTATTCAAAAGGCATAATTAAGAGCACATTAATTTCACTATAATTTTCTCTTTTTTGGATCATATAAAAAATATTACTATAGTTTCACAAATTTATGTATTATCTTTTAATTAAAGTACAATGCATTAAGTACACATTCAATTTTTTACAATAATTGAGTGTTAAAACAAAAAAAAAATGTTATTTAAATCTTAGTATCTGACAGTTTTGGAAACAATAAAAATGATCGCATCCTTTTTGAAAATTAAAAAAGTTCCTAAGTTTTAGTAGTATTAATAAAAAAGTTCCTCTTTAGCATGATAATGTCATTTTTTGTCGGTAGAGCTGACGTGGAATCTGCTTTTTTTTATTAATGTTACAGTAAAATAACAAAAGTACCCTTCAATACCTTTATTATTCTTTTATAAATATGAAATTTGATATATTATATTATGTAGAAACTATCCATTTTTGCTTAATTTGTTTAAAAATATAGTTATTTAAGGGTATTTTTATATTTTACTATAGCATTAATAAAAAAATCAGTTATTACGTCAGATCTATCAATAGAAAACGACATCATTACATTGGAGATGTGCCTTTTTATTAATATTACAAAATTTCAAGGATTTTTTTTATTAATACAATAAAAATTTAAGTACATTTTTATTAATTCAAAGAGATAAGGGTCTTCTTTATTATTTTCGAAACATCGCGATAGTACAATATGTGACCACTTATAATAAATTATGCGCATTCAAGATGGGTGACCTCCTACGAAGTCCTCGTGTTGCCAACCCTATAAGATAGGGGTCCTTGAAAACAACCTCTCGGCAGGGTTACATCCTGAAGGGGTAAGGCTGCATACGTCCACTCCTTCCAGACCCCGCTTATGCGGGAGCCCTCAAGACACTGGATCTGTTGTTGCTTTTTTCTATGCGCATTATTAACCTATTATATATATATATGTATATATATATTTTTTTTAAAGGGTGTTTATGTCGCCACTAACAATGCGATAAAATATATTTTTTTATGTAAGATGTTAGCGTACCCATTTTTCAAACAAAAAACAAGTCATGATCAATTAAAAATAATTATACTTATAGCTAAATCAAGTAATTATATTATATATTTTGCTAAATTTGTTATGTTTACTCTAAAACTATTGACTGATAGCTTATACTATACAATGTATTATGCTTCTTGATACTACTATTTGAACAACATCATCAACAAAAGTTAAATTGATAAACTTATACCATTCTCCACTCTGTCAATATTTTAAAGAATTGTTATAGATATAGATCTAATAATATATATATGAGTTAACAAAATTTTGACCAATTTAATATTTGTATCTATTTCGAGGTTTTTTGGTTGGGTTCTTGAAGGGGAACCAGACTCAAGTTCCTTCCCTTTATTTTCTGATTTTCTTGTTATTTATAGGGGATGATAGGAGTTTTGGAGATCCTTGGGTACTAAGTAGAAGATGGCGGTATTTAGCCTTGGGGTTCAAGTAGGAGGTGATGGTACGTATACTTGGGGGTCAAGGAGGAGGTGACGGTACATATACTTGGGGGCCAAGCCGGAGGTGGCGGTATGAAGGTGGGCAATATGCAGATGGACGGTATGAAGGTGGACGGTATGAAGGTGGGCGGTATGAACTACCGCCATCTCTGTGAACCATTTTTATACTTATCAACTAGCCCCCCCACTTTGGGGCCAAAGCGTATTTGGTCTCAAAGTGTAAGACCATAAATGCTCCCTGTGAGCCTATCATTTTCCTTGCGTGGTTATCAACTCTCACTCTTTGTTTTGAGGTTTCAAATGGATGATGTTACTTGTGAGATTATGTCTTGGCTCCCAGTCAAATCTCTTTTGAGGTTTTCTTGTGTGTCTTCTCAGTTTCGTGATCTGATTTCAAGTGATGACTTCATTGAGAGACAATCCATTTTCAGGATGCCAGGATACCATGCTCGCAGGACGATAATATATTTCAAGCCGGGGGTAAAGTTGCGTACATCCACCCTCCCCAAACCCTGCTTCTACTGGAGCCTATGGGGCACTGGGATTGTTGTTGTTGTTGTTGTTGTGACTTCATTGAGAGACAATCTTTTTGCACCCTTAGCCGTTGTGCGGATGGGTTCCTGTTACAGTCGGAGAGTGATTTCTTTCGTGATAACTTGGAGATGTTTTCATCTTTAGCGGATTTTTCTCCTATTATGCCGCCGGAGATCAGAAGCATTGATTGACAATGTTCGTGTGATTGGCGTGCAGGGTGGACTGGTGTTATGCCAGGACTACAATGCTTCCTGGTTGTTGGAAATCCTGCCTTAGGTGTACGCCAGCCAGTGGTGTTACCTGAGGATATTTCTGGAGGTTTTTTGGATTCCCCCTTGAATCTAGTTTTTGGGTGTTTTGATACTGCTCCGCGTTTTGGATTTTACCTTTTTCTAATGGCGATGGATTTAACGCATGCTTATTACGGTCCATGGTTTAGCGAATACCAAGTGTACTCCTGGGAGGGTGAGTGGAACTTTTGGGGGACTCTTGACGTGGGCCCCATAAGTGTTTCACTTGTGGATCACATTTGCTTGAATGGGGAACTCTTCTTTCTGTCTGATTAGGGGCATTACTTGAAAGGTGTTGATAACCACCCCTACTTGGTTCGCTGGAATACTAAGACCAGGGTATCGCGTAGAATGGTTCTTCCTCCCATAGTTTGTGATGATTTATTTTCTTACCGAGATGCCAAAATCTCCAAATGGTGGAACGCGTTAACGGATGCACCTGTTTTGTGCTTGGTCACTCTTCGCAGCCCTGTGTTTACCGTCTGGACTTTGACTAATGTAGAAGATCCTTCTTCCTGGATGAGGCGATATCGGCTGTTTATTCGCTTGCCCTGGTTTGGCAGTAGATGGGATCCTTTTGTTACGAGCTTTGCGGTATCCCGGGAGTGTTTAGTGTTTACTGCCCGTAATCAAGTGTTTCGCTGTGACCTACAGGGTGACCTTCGCGGTCATGCGTTTTTCTTGGGGAACTATGGGGGTAACTGTCAGACTCAGCTATTCTCATATTCGAGCTCACTGTTTCGCTGCGGAGATGACCCTATGGTGCCTTTCAATGCTTTTGCGTAGGTTTTGTGAAGAAACTTTTTGTGGCGATAGTGGCCTTTTTGATGTATTACAGTTTTTATGATGGTAACCTGTTCCAATTTTTGCCTGTAATAAGTAGCCGGGTTCCATAACTTACTTTGTAGGTTTTGCACTTGTATTAAATGTTTGTATGCGTTTACGGGTTTTACTATAAATGATCATAGTGCTTTATTCTAAGTAAACTTATGCAATTGTGTGAACTTGATGTGTCGTATCCCTACTTTTCATTCGGGCCAACAACTACTAGCCCCCTTGTGTGAAGGGACTTATGATAACCGTAGGCTCTCACGTTATATGAGAGTTACCGCGCCCGAATAACTCCGTGCTCCCATTTCAATTGGAGCAAAAACAACCGTCAGCCCCCTGTGTAGAAGGGGACTTGTGATTACCATGGGCACTCACGTTAGGTGAGAGTTACCGCGCCTGAATAACCCCGTGCTCCCATTTCAATTGAAGCCAAAACTACCTCCAGCCCCCTACGTGTGAGGGGACTGAAGATAACCGCGGGCTCTCATGTTACATGAGAGTTACCGCGCTCGAACAACCCCGTGCTCCCATTTCAATTGGAGCCAAAACTACCGCCAGCCCCGTGCGTGTGAGGGGACTTAAGATAACCGTGGGCTCTCACGTTATATGAGAGTTACCGCTTTCGGACAACCCCGAGCTCCCATTTCAATTGGAGCCAAAACTACCGCTAGCCCCCTGCGTGTGAGGGACTTAAGATAACCGTGGGCTCTCACGTTATATGAGAGTTACCGCGCCCGAACAACCCCGTGCTCCCATTTCAATTGGAGAAAAAACTACCGTCAGCCCCCTGCGTGTGAGGGGACTTAAGATAACCGCAGGCTCTCACGTTATATGAGAGTCACCGCGCCCGAATAACCCCGTGCTCCCATTTCAATTGGAGCCAAAACTACCGTCAGCCCCCTGCATGTGAGGGGACTTAAGATAATCGAGCCAAAACTACCGCCAGCCCCCTGCGTGTGAGGGGACTTAAGATAACTGCGGGCTCTCACGTTATATGAGAGTTACCACGCCTGAACAACCCCGTGCTCCCATTTTAATTAAAGCCAAAACCACCGTCAGCCCCCCGCGTGTGAGGGGACTTAAGATAACCGCGGGCTCTCACGTTATATGAGAGTTACCGCGCCCGAACAACCCCGTGCTCCCATTTCAATTAGAGAAAAAACTACCTTCAGCCCCCTGCGTGTGAGGGGACTTAAGATAACCGCAGGCTCTCACGTTATATGAGAGTTACCGCGCCCGAACAACCCCATGCTCCCATTTTAATTGGAGCCAAAACTACCGTCAGCCCCTGCGTGTGAGGGGACTTAAGATAACAGCGGGCTCTCATGTTATATGAGAGTTACCGCGCACCGCCAGCCCCCTGTGTGTGAGGGGATTTAAGATAACCACGGGCTCTCATGTTATATGAGAGTTACCGCGCCCGAACAACCCCGTGCTCCCATTTCGATTGGAGCCAAAACTACCGCCAGCCCCCTGCGTGTGAGGGGATTTAAGATAACCGCGGGCTCTCATGTTATATGAGAGTTATCACGCCCGAACAACCCCGTGCTTCCATTTCGATTGGAGCCAAACTACCACCAGCCCCCTGGGTGCGAGGGGACTTAAGATAACCGCGGGCTCTCTTGTTAAATGAGAGTTACCGCGCCCGAACAACACCGTGCTCCCATTTCAATTGGAGCCAAAACTACCGCCAGCTCCATGTGTATAAGGGATAAGCGTTAATTTAAGCTCCAGATTCCAAGGCACGGTGCCACGTGCCCTGTTTTCCCTTTTCCCGCTCTTTTTTCTCTTTTCTCTTGTTTTTAAGGCCCCCTGTCACTCAAAAACCCGAATTTCACTTTTCTCTTGCGATTTTTCCCTCTTTCATAAACCTTCACCTTCCTCTTCCAGAAATTCCACTCGGCTTCCCTCTTCACCTCCATTTTCGAACTGATTTCAAGGTAAATCACTGATTTTTTACATCTTTTTGGCTGGAAATAAGGTTTGACCCTACTCTTCTTCTTTTTTTTTTTTTTTTGGGTTTTCCCTAGTTTATCGTAAATCGCCCCATTAGGGCTTCTATGGAGGAACTTGAAGTTCCCATGGAAGATCCTAATGTTAACGCTCAAGCTGTGGAGGATTTTATGGCCTATTTGAGTGGTTGTCCCTCTTTTAACTTTGTGGAGGCCGGGGTGCTTCCTGACGAGGGAATTTCTCCTTCTGTCTATTGGCCTCCTGGTCTTGAAAGTATACCCTTGGTTTCAGAGGTAAACGCCCCCGTCTCGCTTGGAGGGAACCTTGCTGAATCCTCTAATACTTATCAGGGTAAGATTACCTTTCTAACCTTCCTTTAGTGTTTTCTTGTTTTCGGTTTTTTTTTTCCTTAGCAAGATGGCTCCAAAACGCATGCAAATGGGGGGTCAATCCCAGGCTAGACTGGGGAAGCATCTGTTGAGGAGGGATTAGCGATTGAGCCTCTGTCACGGTTGGCTCCTTCCTACATAGGGTCCCCTGATGAAGCAGCTGTGCGTGCCCAATTTCCTGAGGCAACTTCATCCCTTCCTCTGGGGACGCTTGTATCCTCCTTAGCTACAGCGGAGGGAATAAGGAAGTTCCGTGAAAAATATTATTTTCTTGACGATTATGAGATTGTAGGTCCTGGGGAGAACGATAGCATTCTGCACCCTCGTTCTCCTGGATTTCTTTCTGTCACAATCGATTCTTTGGAAGCCGGTTTTCGCTTCCCCCTGCCAAATATTCTTGAATGGGTTTTTAGGCAGTATTCTTTGTGTCCTAGTCAAATTAGACCTAATGGTTTTCGTAACATTTACGGCTATTTGCTCACTTGCCTTGTGGCTGGCTTAGCTCCATCCACTCGTAGCTTTGACTTCTTTTTCAGGTGTAAACAGGTTAGGGGTGTGGCTGCCTTTGAGGGCAAGCCGAGAGTTAAGTTTGTGGAGATCAACCCCTCTAAATTGAACTTTTAGCAAAACAAGTTTGTCTGGATGAGGCCTCCTCAGCCTCTCAATATCCCTACCTACTGGACCACCCTAAACAAATGTAGCTTCCCCTAAAAGGATGGCTTATCTTCTCACGATAAGGAGGTGGTTCAATACTTTTAAAGGGACCTGAACCTACGGTACTTAGCCACCAAGGAAGTACTGTCTCAAGAGAAGGTCTTAATTAAGGAGGGGTTATGTGCCCGGCCTGTTAGTGGTGAGTGGCCCTTTCTGGATGCTTGTTTTTACTTAGACTTTTCATTTATCCTTCCTTTGATTCTCTATTTTTTCCACTTTCAGGATCAGAAGCAGATGTAGATGTGGTAGGACTCATTGAAGCCTACCGTGAAAGGTTGAGGCAGAAGAAAGAAGAGGTTGGGGGTAAGAAAACAACCAAAAAAGGGAAAAGAGCCGCCACTGGAGGTGGAGACGAGCCACCTAAAAAGGTTGCACAGCCTGAAAGGACTAAGAAGAAGAAGACTCAAGTCATTGCTGATGCTCCTGCCGCAACCTTTTCTCAGGTGAAAGCTCCCCCCGTGCCTATTGTCCAAGCGCCTCCTGCTGTGGAGGGACCGCTTTCTGCTCGTGGCGATCAAAGGGGAGACACCTTGCCGCCTCAGTTAGAAAGGAAAGTCTCCCAGGATGAGCCACAGAGGGTAGAAACGAGTGGGCCCTTGGTGTAGGAGGGAAGGGAAATCGTCGTTGAAGCTCCTACCCCTTTATCAGAAGCAGCGGCAGGGGAACCGCCATCAGTTTCACCTGGATTACCAGGCGCTCCCTCGACCTTGGCGGAGGTTCAACCGCTTGGTGACGAGGCAAGGACTGCTGGGGTTGGACTAGACCAGAATGAGGCGCTTTCGGATTTACTGTCAGCTCTGACAGAGAAAGCTTCTCTTCCCTCAGAGGTTCTGCCGTCCTCTTCTTTGCCTTTAAGGAGCGAATCTCCTTTGGGGGTCCCGATATTAGTTCAGGGGTCGTCTTTGGAAGGAGGTGAGAGTATGGGACACAGTAGGGTTTCTGGTAGGCTTCCTCCCTCCTTCTCGATTGACTTATCTGCCCCTGAAGACCTTTTCCTCCCTTCCTCTGGATTTCCGCCCTCGCTTTTTCAAGGCGGGGCTCCTTTAGCTGGAGAGACTTCTTTTAGAGCTTCTTCTTATCCTATGGGTTCAAGCTCCTGTTCCTCTTCCCTCCGAGAGCGTGTGGATGTTGTTCGCCTGACTAGTTCAGCGGTACTTCCCTCAGAAAGCCTCCAGCCGCTTATTGGGGATACGGTTGCTACTTATGTCTTGAAGGTATTTGTTTTTATTGATTTTTCCAATATCTCATCATCCCAAACTTACACATTTGCCTTGTGATTTCAGATCAGTTCTTGGACCACTACTATGACCTTGGAATGGTTTCACGAGCGAGAGGCGACCGTTCAAGAGCTGACCCTCTTAAGGGAGGAGAAGCGGAAGCTAGCCGAGGGGGCACAAGGAGCCAAAGCGGAGATGGTGAGAGGGACAAAGCCATAGGGAAACTTACAGAAGAGAAGGAGGCCATGGTAAAGGAGGCCCGATTGGCGGAAGAAGAAAAGAGAAAGGCCGTTACAGAGGCCCAGTTAACAAGGGTAGAAAAGGAAGGGATGGCGGTTGAGTTCCAAAAGCAGAGGGAAGAGAAGGAGAGGATGGCGGAGGAGATCCAAAGGTTGAGAGGGGAGTTACAAGCCAGCCAGGTTCTTACAGCAGAACTTCGTGAGGAAGCCCAGACTAGACGGCCTGAAATTGCAGAGGCCACCATTTGACAGTTTAGGGCCAGTAACGAGTTCCAAGATTTAATGAGCTTTTCTTATTGGCGTGGCTTTACCTCTGGTCTCTCTGGGTTTGCCCGCGGCCTGGTTCGTCATGTGCTTAGCCTTAGCCGTGACTTGCTTCAACAAGTGGCGGATCAATTCCACCAATACCTTGTACATTCACGGGGAGCATCTGGTACTCCAGGGGCTTCTGGGAGTAACCAACCTTAGCCGCCTCCTTTTATCTTCTTTCCTTTTTGTTTTTTTTTTTTATGTCTTTTTGTTGTTTTGGGATAGGAACCTACCATTTTTGTTAAGATTGATGACATGTGAATTTTCTCCATTTTTTGTACATGTAAAAATTCACGGTCATCACGTTACCATACTCCTTGTAACGGCAGCATCAATGAATATACTTTATGATCAAACCCCTTGTCTTTGTAGTACTTGTGATAACTTAGTGATTTTATTATAATAAAAACATGTACATCATCCTTCTCACGGTTTGCCCATATAGGCGCTTATCTTATCCGTAATCTAAACAACCTAACCACCCTCACTCCTTATTATTTACATAGTTCAGAGCGTGCACGACTATACGTAGTACTTCTTAAGGTTCTTCATATTCCAAGCGCGCGGTATCTTAGTACCGTTAAGCCGTTCCAATTTGTAACTTCCATCTCCCAATTTTTTAGCCACTCGGTAAGGCCCCTCCCAGTTTGCTGTCACTTTACCAGCCCCTATGCCCTGTTGGGCTACACCTACTCGGCGAAGGACAAGGTTTCCTACTTCTATGCTTCGTGGGTTCACGTGTTTATTATAGTATTGGGATATTCGCTGTTTCTGGGAAACTATGCGGAGAAGAGCATCTTCCCTAACCTCGTCTACTAAATCAAGAGAGCACCTCCGTCGTTTCTTGTTCTCCATGGTGTGATAGTGGCGTACACGGTAGTTGGGTTCTCCAACTTCCACGGGAATTATTACTTCTGCACCATAGGTTAGCATGAATGGAGTTTCACCTGTGGCCACCCGGTAGATAGTGCGGTGGGCCCACAGGACACTAGGTAGCTCTTCCACCCATTTTCCTTTGGCCTTATCTAATCTACGCCGCAATCCGCTAAGTATCTGCCTATTTTCCGCCTCTGCTTGCTCGTTACTTTGAGGGTAGGCCACAGAAGTAAATGGAGGGCAATTTTCATGTTTTGGCAGTACTTGCGAAACCGTGGTGAATCAAACTGTGTCCCGTTATCAGTTACAACGGCCCGGGGAATCCCAAAACGTGTAACGATGTTCTTCCACAGAAATTGCCGGGTGGCGTTATCAGTGATTTTAGCTACCGGTTCAGCTTCCACCCATTTGCTAAAGTAGTCTACCGCTACTATAAGAAACTTCCTTTGCCTGCTAGCAAGTGGAAATGGTCCTAATGTCCATTCCCCATTGATCGAAGGGTATGGGATCAACAATTGGGTGCAACGGTACCGCTGGAGCATGGATAAGTGGTGCAAACTTTTGGCATTCATCACATTTCTGCACCAATTTGTCTGCATCCTTTTTCATGGTAGGCCAAAAATATTCCGCCCTTAACGCCATTCGTACCAATGTCCGTCTTCCCACCTGAACCCCAGAGATTCCTTCGTGGATTTCTCTTAACACATAATTTCCGTCCTCTAGAGTTAAGCACTTCAACAACGGATGTGTGAATGATCTTTTATACAATTGTTGATCAATTATCACAAAACGTGCTGCCTGTCTATGCAACCTCCGTGCTTCATTTTTATCCTGGGGTTCCTTTCCCTGAAGGATAAAACTTAAGATCGGGTGCATCCAATTGTCCTCATGTTGTAGTTGCATTACGTTTGCGGATGTGCATTTATTTACATATTTGGTGTTATCTTCTTGTACTTGCATGTACCCTCTTTGCGGTTCTGTAGTGATCTCGGTGCTAGCCAGACGGCTTAACTCGTCAGCACGGCGGTTACTTTCTCGCGAAATCCCTTGTATGCTGAACCTTTGTAACTCAGCAATCCTTGTCTTGACAAGCTCAAAGTACTGGGTCAAGTGAGGCTCTTTAGTTCCATATTTTCCAGTCACCTGACTCACAATTAACTCTGAGTCGCTTAGTACCTCTATACGTGTAGCCCCAGCAGCTTTAGCATAATCGATCCCGAGCAACAATGCTTCATATTCGGTTTCATTGTTGGTGCCTCAAAGTTTAACTTTACTGCATATTCTGCACATTCTCCTTCCGGATTTACCAGTACTATCCCCACACCGTGACCTTCTTGGTTTGCAGACCCGTCTACGAATACTCACCATGCGGGTTTCTCCTTATGCGGTACGAGCTGTTCAAGTTCTTCAATACTGAAGTCGCACTCTACCAGGAAGTCTGCCAGGGCCTGGGCTTTGATAGCTCGTCGAGGTTGATAGCGTATGTCATACTCTGAAAGCTCAACTACCCATCCCAGCATTCTTCCTGAACAATCTAATTTGGAGAGCAACTTCTTGAACGAGAGGTTGGTTAGCACGACTATGGTGTGAGACTGAAAGTAAGGCCTTAGCTTTCGTGTAGTGGTAACGAGAGCTAAGGCGGTTTTCTCAATTGTCGGGTATCTCCTTTCAGGATCTTTGAGAGTTTGGCTTACAAAATATACAGGCAGTTGTTGCCCTTGATGGTCAGCTGTCAGCACCGCACTTGTTGTATTTTCGGACACTGCTAAGTAAAGACTTAGATCTTCGTTTGGTGCGGGTGAGGTATGGTGGGGAGATGTGCCAGATGTTGCTTCAGTTGGTCAAAGGCGTGTGCACACTCTTCATTCCAAACAAATGACTGTTTCTTTCGCAACATTTTGAAGAACGGTAGAGGCTTTTCGGCAGAACGGCTGATGAACCGGTTGAGAGAGGCCATACAGCCGGACAACATTTTAACGTCCTTAGGTGAACGAGGGGATCCCATTTCTAGGATAGCATGAACCTTTCTGGGATTTGCCTCAATTCCACGTGAGCTCACTATGAACCCCAGAAACTTGTCGTCCGGCACGACAAACGAGCATTTCTCTGGATTTAACTTCATGCGGTACCGCTGGAGTGCTTCTAAAGCCTCTTTCAGATCGGAGACGTGTTCCAATTTCTGCCTTGACTTTACGATCATATCATCCACATATACCTCCATGTTGTGTCCAATTTGAGAAGTGAAGACTTTATTGACCAAACGTTGATAAGTAGCCCCAGCGTTCTTAAGACCGAATGGTATCACCTTGCAGCAATAGGTGCCTGCCGCGGTTATAAAATCCGTCTTTTCCTCATCGTGTGGATGCATTTGAATCTGATGATATCCTGAGAATGCGTCCATAAAGCTAAATAGCTCGCATCCTGCAGTAGAATCCACCAGTCTATCGATCTTAGGTAAGGGGTATGAGTCCTTTGGGCAGGCCTTATTAAGATCCATGAAATCTACACACATTCTCGGGCTTCCATTTGGTTTCTTGACCAGCACCACGTTGGCGAGCCATTCAGGGTAAAATATCTCTCATACAAATCCAGCTTGAGTTAACTTTTGTACTTCCGCTGCGATAGCTTAATTGCGTTCCGTACAAAAATTACGTTTCTGCTGCTTAACAGGCGCTTTGTTGGGGCGCACGTTAAGCTAATGAGTGATTACCTTAGGAGGTATTCCCGGCATTTCTTCAATAGCAAATGCAAAAACGTCGCGATATTGTCTTAAAAGCTCTCCAATCTCTTCCCTTAAGCGCGGAGGAAGTGACGTGCCCAAATAAGTATAATGCCCTGGCTCTAACTCATACTTCTCTAGAAGGGACGGGGTCGGTTGTGGATTTTAAGGGACTCCCAGTTCAGCCGCTTCAACGGCCATGATTATGGATTAAGGGAAAGCATGGTAATATTCGGAGGTTGGACCTTGGCTCCCCCGTAGCGTCATTATGTCTCCTGTATTAGTCTCGAACTTCATAGCCAGATGGTAAGTTGATACCACTGCTTTTAAGCAGTTTAAAGACGGTCTTCCCAGAATTGTATTGTATGCAGAGGGCGAGTTTATAACTAAAAACCCAATTATTAACGCGCGGTGCTTTTCCGCACCCCAGAAAACCGTGGTTAGCGTTATTCTTCCTTCTGAGAGGATAAGAGTCCTTGTGAATCCTACGACAGGGCACGGTGCAGGGGTAAGGGCTGCGGTCGGTATTCCCATCTGGGCATAACATTGCAAAAATCGCATGTCTGCAGAGCTACCCTGGTCAACCAAAATCCTACCCACGGTGTGTTGGCTGATATCACCGGTGATGACCAGAGGGTCCTCCTGGCGTACGTTCCTCCCTTGAGCATCTTCTTCAGTAAATCCTTTGCACTTAGATCTTTCACGCAGATCTCCCCCTCTCCCTTCTACCGTCCTCACCTGTGGAGTTGGATGCAGTTTTCCCGCAATGGTAGCTATGACCTTGGGTGCTAAATCCCCAGGGGTACTATCGTCGTCTTCAGATTTTTGAACCTTTCCTGTCTTCAGCTTCTTCAAGCTCGCATATTCTTCCCATTGTCTGGCGCGCTTGGCTTCCTTTGGGCAGTACTCTAGGGTACGACAATCTACAGTGTTATGAGTTGAGGTTTTATGGAAGTCGCATCGCTTTGGACGATCGCCGGCATCTGGATCCTTGGATGGTTCGACTGTTCTCACCTCTAGAAGTGGTCGGGGAAACTGCGGCAGGGGTTGTGGCTTAAAAGCAGGCGCGAGCCTTCTCGCTTGGCGGTTGTTACCTTGCGGTATCTTGACATTGTTTCTGTGTTCCAGTGATACCCTTGTTTGTTCCTGTTCCAGCCTCGGAGTTACTTGCATGACCTCCTTAGCCGAGATATATTTATTGGCTTTTTGCCATAAATCATCAATTGTTGAGGGCGGTGCCTTTGCCAGTGCAAATTTAAAACTGGAATTTTGTAGTCCATTGACAAAGGCAGTAACGGCTGTTTCATCAGACAGTGTTGCAACGTCAACCATTGCACATGTAAACCGCCGCACATAACTCCTTACAGGCTCTGATTCATGCTGCTACAGCTTAAGGAGGTGAGCTGCTGTCTTCTTTCTTCTTTTGTTGCTGACGAAATGGCGGACAAATCGTTCTGAGACATCAGAAAAACTATCTATTGATGAATTGGGCAGGGACGCAAACCAGTTCTGAGCCACTCCTTTCAAGGTAGCCGGGAAACATTTACACCATATGTCTTCCCCTACATCTTGCAGGTACATTCGTGCCATGAACCCAGCTAGATGATTTTCTGGGTCTTGAGTTCCGTCAAAGGGTTCAATACTTGGAATTTTTACTTTTCCAGCTGGGGCAAGAAGGATCCGGGGCGTAAATGGTGAATGAGTTCCTGGCACTGAACATACTGCAGCCGCTCTATAGGTTCTTCCGTCACCCCTCTTTGCTCGATTCCGATACGTGCTTGCCGTGGAGGCAGTGTCCATATTAGGATTACGTGTTTGGGTGTGTTGTGGCGTTCCCCTCGTAGTTGTGAATCGACTTGGGTTGGGGATGTGCTCTGTGTCATTGTGTGGCGTTTGCATAAAGAGTTGGCGTATTTGTTGTTGGAACTGATTAAATTGGTCTTGAGTTACATAGTTGGGGTCGTTATGTCTCCCGTCGGGGGTGATAGATTAACTGGTGTTTGTCATTTTGAAAATTTTTACCTTTCCCACAGACGGTGCCAATTGTTTCGGGGTTTTTTGGTTGGGTTCTTGAATGGAAACCAGACTCAAGTTCCTTGCCTTTATTTTCTGGTTTTCTTGTTATTTATAGGGGATGATAGGAGTTTTGGAGATCCTTGGGGACTAAGTAGAAGATGGCGGTATCTAGCCTTGGGGGTTAAGTATACATACCATCACCTTATACTTAACTCTCAAGTAGATAGACCGCCACCTTATACTTGACCCCCAAGGCTAGATACCGCCATCTTCTACTTAGTCCCCAAGGATCCCCAAAACTCCTATCATCCCCTATAAATAACAAGAAAATCAAAAAATAAAGGCAAAGAACTTGAGTTTGGTTCCCCTTCAAGAACCCAACCAAAAAACCCCGAAACAGTATCATACTTTACTGACTATTCTCTGGAGTATAAGGCTAAAAAAATGTATTAAAAGAAAGGGTTATTCAAATTTTAATACCTCGATGTATTTGAAAATGATAAAAAAGACTTTGACATTTTAGAATTAATAAAAAGGCCGCTAAGTTTTTGTCGTATTAATTAAAAAGCCCCTAAGTTTTTATCATATTAATAAAAAGGCCCCTCTTCGAAGTGAAGACGTCATTTTCAGTTGTTAAACTCTGCTTTTATTAATGTTACAATAAAATGAGGAAAATAAAATTCATTAACCATATTCTTAATCAAATTAAACAAAATATATAGTTTTTACATACTATAACATCTTAAATTTCGTGCTTCTAAATTTAAAATAAGTGTAGTAAATGTTACTGTTGTCATTTTACTGTAACATCAGTAAAAAAAAGTTTCAACTTTAGCTCTGTCAATAAAAAATAACATAATCAAGCTAGAGAGGGCCTTTAATGGGACAAAAAATATTTAAAAAGGTTATATTTTTTTTATTATTTTTAAAAATATTAGGATACTAGATTAGGAATAACTTTAAAAGAAACCTAGGGGATCCAAAATAAAACTTAATAAAATCCTTAACACCAATCGACTAGAGGCTCTATTAGTAAACTTGGCGTATAATCCTCATTTGACACGTAATTTTACTTTCTCGTTTAAAAATGAAATTTAAATATCATTGTTAATAATATATATATTTTTTTGAACATTACTGTTAATAATGTAATGCAATAAAAATACACGTTTTCTTTTAGGGCATAATTAGTATGGGGTTAACAAAGGTTAATGGTTATACGGGTAACCATTATACTCCTTTTAACCCTGTTTGGTTTTTCATTAATGGTTAATCCTTGAAAAAGTTTACTCCTAAAAGGGGTTAAAACTTTTGCACTACTCCCTCCTAATGCAACATCCATAATGAGGGAAGGGGTAAAAAAATTTTCAACTTATTTGTTATTTGAAAATTTTTGATATTATAAAAGTATATTTTATATATTTAAAAAAATTATCTAAATATTTAATAAAATATTCTAAATATTTTTAAATTATTTAATATTAGAAAAATTCATAAAATATTTGAAATCTATACAAAATATTTTAAATATTATTATAATATTTACATATTTAAAAAATATTCTAAATATAAAATATAAAAAACATGCATAAAAATTCAATAGTTAAAAATATATAATAATATTTAAATATTAAAAATATAAAAATAATAAAAAAAATTAAATATTAGAAAAATATTTTATATATTTACAACAATATTTTAAATACTAAAAAAATATTTCAAGATTAAAAGAATACATTAGATATTTAAAAAAGTGAACAAAAAGCAGAAAAGATCTACTATGGTGATGTTTGTGGTGACCGGAGGTCAATAACGATGTCGATGGGCATAGGTCGTCGGCATTGTAATAGATATTATTTGATTTTTTAATAATTTTAAATTACTTTTTAGATATTTAATACTCGTCAATTATACAAGGGATGATTTTGTTTAATATTTTAATAAATAGTTATATTTTATTATAATTAAATTTTATAAAAATTAAAAAAATATATACGAAATAAATTGGCACATAAAAGAATAAAAAGAAGTATGTTACACTTAAACCGAACATAATGAAAGATTAATGAGTTAATATTTACTTCTTTGAAAGTGCACAACAAAAGATGGTGAAAGAAAAAAAATTTTAAGGGGCAATGGTTACCCTATTAACAATTACACCATTAAAGATTACCCCCTTTTTTAACCCCATACTGCCCTTATTATTAACCATGTAATACACGCATTATAAGACACATTTACGTTTTTCATTTAAAAAACAAATCAAAATAAAAATAATAAATACATATAACTAAATATTCATAACCTATATTTTGCTAAGTTTATTAGTTTAACTCTCAAATTTTAACATGCCCGAATCTCCTTCAAAAGCGCTAACCTTATTAGGTTATGTTTGGCAAGCAGTTTTTCATAGTATTTTTCATATCGTTTACCATTTTAATTAGGCAAATAGCTAGTAGTGCTGTTTGGTAAAAATTTTGTTGTTAGCGTTTTTCATGGCGTTTAACTTTTAACTTTTCAAACCCTATGTAATCAAATTCTATTTATCATTTTGCCCCTATTTTTTATCTTAATTTACCAAACATATTACCCATTAATTAATAGCTAACAGTTACCAATAAGCCAATAGTTAATAGCTACAGCCAAATATAGTCTTTACCATTTGCCACCACCACAACTATCCTCTCGACTTTGTTCATAAAATATGGTACAAGAATTAGACGGGAGCTAATGGATAGGTATATTATTCGACTTTGTACATGAAACTTTCGATCTAAAGTTCTTGGATTTATAAAAGTAAAGGGTAATGTCAGTCACAATATAGTAGCTGAAGCATAATACATAGTAAATGATGAGATGCAATCAATAATTAGGGAGTTAAAGTAAAAAATTTGGCAAAATATACAACAACAACAACAACAAAAGTCCTAGTGCCTCGCGGCTCCCGCAAAAAGCAGGGTCTGGGAGGGGCGGATGTACGCAGCCTTACCTCTTCCGAGTGGAAAGGAGGCTGTTTCCGAAGACCCCCAACTTGAAGTATTTGAGCGTCTGCAAATAAAACCATCAATTAATTACCAATTAATTTTGAGGGGAAAAAAATGATCAGAGAATAAACTAGCCTAAACGCCCCACTTGAGGTTATGACTGCCTATGAATCTTAAACTACAAGTCACTCTCCATACTAATCTACTCTGCCACATCCGCTACCTTATGCTAGCCCTCCATCGTGCCCTATCAGAGGCCATCTCCTCTCTTAGGTTTAGGTGGGTTAGGTCGTGACGAATCGTCTCCAGCCAACTCCTTTTTGGTCTGCCCCTCCCTCTTTTGCCTAGCGTCATGTGAAGCTGTTCACACCTCCTGACTGGAGCTGTAGTCGGTCTCCTGTTAACATGTCCAAACCTTCTTAGGCGGTGCTCCCTCAATTTATCTTCGATCGAGGCTATACCCAATTTACCTCGTATTACATCGTTCCTAATCCTAGAAAAATTTGGCAAAATATAAAATATGTATATTTAGTTTAGTTGTAGGTATTAATACCAAAGAGGGTACAAATACGTTGGCACCGGATCCCATTAGAACTCCGAAGTTAAGCGTGTTTAAGCGAGAGCAGTTCTAGGTTGGGTGACCGCCTGGGAAATCCTCACCCCTCAGGTTGGGGGTACTCGGAAACAGCCTCTTTTCAGAATACCACTCTGAAGGAGGAAGGCTACGTACATCCACCTCCTCCCCCCAGACCTTGCTTAGGCGAAAGCCCTTTGGGCATTGGGAATGTTGCTTGCTTTGTAGTTATTAATTATTTATAATTATTATTTATTTTTTAAATGGCAAATTATAGATATGTGTTATAATATGTGTAGTATACGAATAACATCAAAAATGCATATTTTACCGTATTTGGCAATGAAACTTAAATGCTATTTTTAAATAGAAAAGCATGAATTGCCCAAAATGTGTATTATATGTTAATTTTATTTATAGAGGTCATGAGATAGTCGTTATTGCTTTGACCACCATGGGCCCACCTTTGATTGGCATATCCTAGAGGCGGCCAACGGGTCGAGTTGCGTGACTCGGGGAATGATTTGACCCTGCCTAACACATAGCAAGTTGGGTTCTGGGTCTCATTTTCTTTTTGTAACCCAAACCCAACCCTGCCTGCTCGGGTATCAGGTATAGCCCCTTGACTCGTATCATGATATACGGGTTCAACTTGTTCAGATATAATTATTTGTATTTTATATTTATACATTTATTTAACAAAAGATATTAAAAAGGGTAAAAAAGGGCCAGACCTAGTTTTGACCCGCACCGAGTATGACTCGGTCTTGAGCTGTGCGATTGTTGCCCATGTCAGGCTGCGACTCAATCCAACCCAACTTGTTCAAAACCAGTATTTCGGGGCCAATTAGCTTAGGAAAAATTTTCCCAATCTGTTATATGAATGGGCGGAACCATGTAAACCTGTCCGTACAATTCCGACCCACATGTCGGGTCACGGTTCATCGTGTCATGACACATGGTTCATTAACACTACGCCTCTCATTTCAGCCCACACACAACAACTAGCAACTAGTAAGTAACTACAATCCGACGCGCAAACCCCAAACGATCTGATCCGATGCTCGCGGTCTCCGCAAACCCACTACAGAGACTCCGTTACCATAACCAACTTCACCGCAACGAGCAACAAGACCTCGTAGAAACACGATTAATCTCAATTCTCCGTGGCTGCACCCATCTCACACAGCTCAAGCAAGTCCACGCTCACATTTACCGCATTGGACTCCACCAATGCTGCTATGTCCTCACCAAACTCATTCGCATGCTCACCAAATTTAATGTCCCCATGGACTTCTACCCCACCCTTCTCTTCCAACAGGTACTTTTATGCTTTTAGCTGTTAAATTCCACCAGTGCTAGAGTATAAAATTAATTCTGAGCCTTTTTTTATCCGCTTAAAGTTTTGGGAAAGCGGGGTTCCTTAACGTGGTATAAGTGTCTTGTTGATCAAGAAGTTACGGGTTCGAGCCCCAACTATCCCCTTTTTCATAGTAACATAATTTAAGCAGAAGGTTTGATGTGGGCTCCTGCAGTATCTACGCTCCAAGTGCAATGAGCATTTTCATGAGGAGTCTGTTAGAATATAAAAGCAATCATGAGTTGCCACCCAACAGCTTGAACTTTGGAATAATGGGCTCCTAGACAGTAGAAATTAGGGTTTAAAGGGGGAAAGAACCATGGAGAAGGCGGAAGAGGAAGAGATAGAAGAGGGTAGAATAATTTCTCATTTCATTTCAAGGCATATTGCTTTTTCATACATTACAATGGGTAGTGTTATTACCAACGCAACATTTGTTAATGACTGCATAATTTTAACTACAAGCTTTAAAAAGTTGACATTAACAAAAACTAGTCTCAAAGATGAAACCTTTAATATGAAAAAATTAATACCTTCAATTAAACTCTAATACTAACTTCTTCTACCCTTTTTTTTCATGTATTTTTACCTTTCAGGTACATCACCCCAACCCATTTCTTTGGACCGCTTTAATTCGTGGGTATGCTGTGAATGGGCCATTTTGGAAATCTGTTGAATTGTATAGTACTATGAGAAGGGATGCTACTAGCACTAGGCCTGTGTCTTTTACCTTTTCTGCATTGTTTAAAGCTTGTACTGCTATGGTTGATGTGAATTTGGGTAGGCAAATACATGTGCATACATTGAAGATTGGTGGGTTTGAGTCAGATTTGTATGTGGGTAACACTTTGATTGATATGTATCTTGGGTGTGGGTTTTTGGGGAGTGCGCAGAAAGTGTTTGATGAAATGCCTGTGAGAGATGTGATATCTTGGACGCCGTTGATTGTTGGGTATGCCACGGATGGGGATATGGTGTCAGCTAGAGAGTTGTTTGATGCGATGCCGATGAAGGATATGGTGGCCTGGACTGCCATGGTTACTGGGTATGCGCATAATGCGAAGCCCTGTGAGGCTTTGGAGTTCTTTGAGAGGATGCAGAGTTCGGGTGTGGAGACGGATGAAGTTACGTTGGTTGGTGTTGTTTCAGCATGTGCGCAGCTAGGTGCAACTAAGTACGCAACATGGGTTCAGGACATTGCTAAAAGATCAGGTCTTGGGCCTGATAATAATGTTGTGGTTGGGTCTGCATTGATTGATATGTATTCTAAATGTGGGAACGTGCAAAAGGCGTATGAGATTTTCAAGGGGATGTCTGAAAAGAATGTTTATTCTTATAGTTCTATGATTGTTGGATTCGCGATGCATGGATGCGCCGATGAAGCAATGCAAGTATTTAATGAGATGTTGAAGACGGAGATAAAACCAAACAGGGTCACGTTCATAGGTGTACTTACAGCGTGTAGTCATGCTGGGATGGTTGAATTGGGACGTGAATTATTCTCTAGCATGGAGGAACGCTTTGGTGTTGTTCGAGAAGTTGATCACTATGCTTGCATGGTTGATCTCCTTGCACGAGCTGGAAACTTGGAGGAAGCGCTTGATCTTGCGAAATCAATGCCAATGGAGTCTAATGGGGGTGTCTGGGGCGCACTTCTTGGAGCGTGTGGCATCCATGGGAATCCTGACATTGCTGAGATTGCAGCCAACCATCTGTTTGAGCTCGAGCCTGATGGTATAGGAAACTACATTTTACTTTCGAACATACTCGCATCAGCAGGTAGGTGGAGCAATGTTTTGAGAGTGAGGAAGCTAATGAGGAAGAAAGGCTTGAAAAAGAATCCCGCTTGTAGTTGGGTCGAAGGGAAGAAAGGAGTCATCCATGAGTTCTTTGCTGGTGATATGACTCATCCAAAGTCCAGAGCGATTAAAGAAGCGTTGGCAGATCTTTTAGATAGGCTTACGCTTAACTGTTATCAGCCACATCTGGCATCAGTCTGTTACGATATGAGTGACGATGACAAAAAGTGTATACTAATGGCTCACAGCGAGAAGCTTGCTTTAGCATTTGGGTTGTTAACTACTGATGCTGGTAGTACAATCAGGATCATGAAGAACATCAGAATATGCGAGGACTGTCACATGTTCATGTGTGGTGCATCTAAGATCACAGGGAGGGAGATTGTTGTCAGGGATAACATGAGATTTCACCATTTTCGTAATGGAGTGTGTTCCTGTGGCAATTTTTGGTGATTGAAGCAACATTTACGTCCGGTTGATGTTTGATGTTTCTAGCAGGCAATCAATTGAGTTATTTTTTTTGCATTCCACCCAAAAGTACCTGTGTTTGATAAAGATACTTAAGCATTTGTATGACGCTTAAGACACTTCAAATTACACATACGAAAGTCTTAGACATTTATCCAATTTTTACACCCTACTTTGAATAAAATAGGTCACGACCGAGTGCTTAGAGCTCTCGTGAAGCTCTGATACGAAATCTGATCAGTTTGATAGGATCAGGCCGCATGTGGTGCACTGATCGAGTGTCGGGCACATCTGTTGATATGATTGAGTTGCATATGTCGTAAGAGCATTCCGTATGGCTGCAAAAGTGACAAGGGGTCTTGTTAAATGGATCAAACTGTTACCAATGAAGAATGTCAGCTAGTAGTAGAAGCTTCTGTGATCATATTATGTTTATCCATGCACAAGTGTCGTATTCGTGCTAATTTTCAATGATGCAGTGCTAATACTGTCGATGCTAGGGCCCTAACTCAAGAGATCCAAGGTTCAAGTTCTTTCTTCTCTATCTGGCTTACTTACCAAAGAAAAGTGTCATTCTCATGTTAAATCTTCATTTTTTCCGCCTTTTTTGCAGGCTTGAAGGTTTTGCAAGGTGTTAGATTTCACCAGGTCTTATTCCCGATTTAATGAAATTGGCACGCATTAGATCCACAGATAAGCCCAAGTGGGGCTCCATCCAAAAACCAATTGGCATTAGGTGGAACAACCCATTAAGCTTGTATATTAATCTCTTTTCTCTCGCAACTCTAATATGGGATTCTACTAGGCTCACATGTGGAGTACTTAACAGAAGGCACTTCAGGGTATGCTTCCAAACTCCTTGCATGTCTACCCCTGCTGTGATCATTATAAATGATACCTTATAAGTATGAATTTTTTTTTTCTTTTTTATCTGCTAGCATCACTAACTAGTAATAAGTAGAAAGTGTGATATATGGAAGGATTCCTGTTTGACTTGGAGTTTACTGTTGTACGAAAGCACGAGCATCGGGCTTGTCGATACCTGTTGGATTCTTGGGCTGCCGTACTAGTTACTGGAGATAAAAACCATTCATAAACTTTCTTCCAGTAACATAATTGATTAACATTGTATGACAACCTTTTTTGATGAAGAGTTCATGCGTTTAAATCCAAATGACCTCCACTTTTATATATTGATTTAATTTTGACACAATGTACGAATAATGACTATGTGTGTAGCCTATGCTTTGAGACTAACGTGGGCATTCATGTGAATAGACATATTAGAGTATAAAACCATTCCTAACTTTCATCCAATAGTTTAATCCTTTAGTTGAGTTTTAGAAATTCATGAATGAAGGATCGGCCAACCTCCATATTAGTTTTCTCTTGACAACTATGTTTTGTCACCTCTTTTCACTGATTTCAATGTCACATTATCATATTCATATCTAAATTGCTGGTGTTCTGAAAATGTGATGCTTTTATTATAGATTTAAACAAGCAAAGAGATGGAAGAGGTGCTTTCTCGTTAACACATCGTTGATGATGTCACTCTGAATACAAAATTAGCTGACATCGTTCAAAGTGAACCCTTATTTCCCATCCAGTCGCAATAAATCTTCTAGTATGATCTCTTATTATGAACCCAGTAGCTACACTTGGTCCTATTCTGCAATCATCAAAGTTGACCTTGACCTTATCCACTGAGAGGAGACTTCCAACGAATGAATTGGTCATGGGCTTTTTAACACGGGTTGCACTTGGCACTCAAAATTTCTTTCTGAGCAAATGCTCTTCCTCCTTGTCATCCACTTCAAAAATGTATCTTCTCTCGCCATCTCTCTTTAGAAACAACGCAATCCAAAATTAAATAATTAGAGGGTAGATGCGATACCAATGAAGGATATGGTGGCCTGGACCGCCATGGTTACCGGGTATGCGTATAAAGCCAAGCCCATTGAGGCTTTGGAGTTCTTTAAGGGGATGCAGATTTCGGGTGTGCAGATTGATGAGGTTACATTGGTCGGTGTTATTTCAACATTATGCAACATGGGTTCAGGATATTGCTAAAAGATCAGGTCGGGCCTGATAAAAATGTTTTGGTTGGATCTGCGTTGATAGATATGTATTCTAAATGCGGGAAAGTACAGCAGGCATATGAGATATTCAAGGCTTGAAAAAGAATCATGCTTATAGCTAGGTTGAAGGTGAGAAAGGAACAATCCATCAATGCTTTGCATGTGATATGACTCATCCGAAGTCCTGAGAGATAAAACCAAAATTGCGAGATATTTTCCATAAGTTTACGCTTCATGGTTACCAGCCATCTAGCATCGGTCTATTACGATATGAGCAATGGTGACAAGAAGCGTATACTAATGGCTAGAGAAGCTTGCTTTAGCATTCGGGTTACTAAGTGTCGATGTTGATTGAATATCAGAATATGCGAGGATTGTCACATGTTCATGTGTGGTGAATCTAAGATCACCGGGAGGGAGATTGTTGTGAGGCATAATACGAGATTTCACCAATTTCGTGATGGAGAGTGCTCATGGTGCAATTTTTGGTGATTGAAGTGACATTTATGTGTGGTTGATGTTTGATGTTTCTAGTGTGCAATCAAGTGAGTTACTTCAACTATCCATTCCACCCAAAAGTACTCGTGTTGTTAAGGATGTTTCGACAATGATATTAACACTTGGACATTAGAATTAGACGTAGAAAAATTTAGAAAATAGCCGAATCTAACCTATTGACACGATAACCGTATCCGAGTTTCATACCCAAGCTTAAGTAACATAGGTCACGATCAGGTATGTTATGGGACTAGTTTGGATTGGGCTGCATGTGATGCATTGATCCTAGAGCTGGGAGTATCCATCGATGATCGATATGATTGAGCTGCAGATTTGGAATAGGTTTAGTTAAGACCCCGAGCAACGGAAGTAACTACTTGGGGTTTCCAAATCTTGAACGGTTTTTTTTTTCTTTTTAAACTTAGTTGTATTATCGATATTCTTCTATTGCATATAACCAATTATGACTGGAAAACAATAACCTGTGTAACGATAAATTATATAGCGCATATTGATATACAAATTGTAAAAGACCCAAATATCTTCTAGCATTGTAATATAAAAATGATTTTGTGAGGTGTCCTTAAACTGGTTTAACCACCTCAATTACCAAAAACTTATTAAACTTCCTTTCGGTGTGGAAATCCAGTGTTAATTCAACTGTGAAACACGTGTTCAGGGTTCAACACAACTACAACCCACGATCGTTCATGAAAATCCTTAGATGCCTTTGAGCCTTGCTTTGTACTTTTGTGCTTTTTTGGACTTATACTTTTGTGCTTTTGTGTTTTGAATTACAAGCACAAGACAAGAAGTGAATTAATTGGAAAATCTAAAATAGTTACAAGTATGTAAAAGTAAATTCAATCATATAATGGAATCACCCTACAGGGGTGTCGAAATCGTGTAACAAAAGTCATAAACTGATATAATCGTAAAACCAGGATCTGAACGACCAGCCATCCATTCACCTAAACAAAGATTCTACTCCATAGAAGTCTGAGAAAACACAAAATATACTCAAATAAAGGAAAGAGAAACTCATGGAGATGCTAACTCCCTTGATTGATGATGCTACGATCCCTTCTTCAATTGGTGCATATGATCCTTCTCGTGTGCTTCGACCTTCCTGGAGATTGGATTCCCAGTGGTAGCTCGGAAAAGGGAAAGATTTAGGGCTGAAAAGAGAAGGGAAAGCTTCCCAAAATTGTAAGCAAGCAAGGGTTTTGATAGTCTACGGGTCTACCATAAATACGACCATTTGATTGGCCAAAAATGGATCGGAAATCTAGAGAACAAAGCACACATGGTATGTTGTCAACTGATCGATCAGTTGAGCAAGGTACGACGGTAGCATGGCTGATTGAAGGCTAATCTATCGGCTATGGTCCGGTCATGTTTTTGGGGATCGATTTGTCCAAGTGACAGTTGATCAGTCCAAGTGACCAATCAATCGGTCCAAGTGATCGATCAATTGGGCTTGACCCAATTGGTTCTTTTCATGAAGATTATCGGTTTTCCTATTTGAGATTTCCGAAAATGTTAAATTTGTGTGTTCTCAAATCTTCTTCGGTTTTGTTCCATCCCAATATATTTCCGACTTGTCAACAAAAAATTCACGATAATATGTATATGAAATCCTTGAAACACAACATTACTGGTGAGGGTAAAAGAAATACAAAACGAGAAGCATATATATTTTCAAATTTATGTTCAATATTAGCATTTCTAGGTAGAAATGTATTGAATTTTGACAGAATAAATCCATATACTATCAGGATAATGTGCGAAGTAATCACGTTTTGACCAAAAATTCTTTGACTTCAATGGAAACTACCTAGGTGATAGATTTTTAAACAGTAGGATAGCTTCATTCTATAATAAAATATCAAAATATCTTGAATTAAAAAAAAAAAAGATAATGTTAATGTTGGGGCAAAATTATTTTTACTAGAATAAAATCGTAGTTTTTAAGATAATTTTGTAACTCTTATTACTTGTAACAAATTTTAGAGCCCTTGTCCAAAATGATCCAAAATAAAAAAATATTATAAAAAATGGCCTATTTTAAAAATATTTTCCTAAATGACTTCTACGTCAGTAAATTTTAAAAATTTAATTTTTTTAAAATTTTAAAAACTTAAAAATATTTACTCAAATTCATATATTTAGCTTTATAATATACGTTTTTTTAAAAAAAATTATTTGTTGACGTAAAGGCTATTTGAGTAAATATTTTTTTAAAAGGACCACTTTTAGTAATATTTTTTTTATCCTGGACCATTTTGAAAATTGGCTTTAATTTTTATCTCAAAAACAATTTTTAAAAAAAAAGTTCACCCAAAATGGCAATATTCCAAGTAGTTTCCGTTGCAAGATTTGTGGCAGATAAATTTTTAAAATAATTTTATAACTCTTGTTACTTGTAACCATTTTTATCTCAATAACAATTGGAAAAAAAAAAGTTCACCCAAAATGGCAAAGACTTGCAGCGGATATCAAATTGCACAGGAGAAAATGAGTGGAGAGAGAAAGATCCAGTCTTTCATTTACCAAAAAAATTAACTGCCTACAAAGCTAGAAGCTGAATATATATATATATATATATATATATATATACAAAAGACCAAAAGCAGAGAAAAGAGGCGGGAAACATAACTGGCAACAAACCCATAAAAATATCTAAATAAAAACATGAAAAAAACTAAAAATATCTTAGAAGGATGAAAAAATATCTGAAATAGCAAACAATGCTAATACGCCCCCTTAAGTTGGGGCGAAGATACTGAGGAGACCCAACTTGCCAAGAAGAGACTTGAAGGAAGCACGGGAAAGAGCCTTGGTGAGAATGTCTGCAAGTTGATGTGCGGAAGCAACATGAAGAGCCTTGATGCCAAGGAGACCCTTCTCACGGATGAAATGACAATCCAGTTCAATGTGCTTGGTGCGCTCGTAAAAGACTGGATTGTAAGTAAGATAAACAGCAGCTTGATTATCACAGAAGAGAAGAGCAGACTGAGGATGAGGAATAGCAAAGTCAGCTATCAACCGCAGCAGCCAGATAATCTCACAAGCAGTAAGAGCCATACTGCGATATTCAACCTTAGCAGAGGACCTGGAGACTGTTGGTTGCTTCTTGGACTTCCATGATATGAGAGAATCACCCAAAAATACACAAAAACCAGTGACTGAACACCTTGTATCAGGATATGAGCCCTAGTCAGCATCTGCAAATGCCTTGAGATGCAATGAAGAAGCAGCGGAATAAAACAAGCCCTGACCAGGAGAGGACTTGATATAACATAGGACACGCAAGGAAGCTGCCATATGTGGTTGACGAGGGGCAGAGACAAACTGCTTCAGCTTGCCAACAGCAAAGGACAAGTCTGGACGTGTGATAGTGAGGTAGAGCAATCTGCCAATGAGCCTGCAGTAAGGCTCTGGATCAGGCAAGAGATCACCATCTTCACGACTGAGAGAGAGAGATTAGAATCCACAGGAGTAGAGGTGGGACGACAACCCAGCATCCCTGCAGATTCAAGAAGCTTGAGAGCATATTGGCGTTGGCATATAGAAATGCCAGAGGGTTGCCGGGCAACTTCAAGACCTAGGAAGTATTTCAGGGTGCCCAGATCCTTGAGATGAAACAGATGATGTAAATCCTCCTTTAAGCGTGAAACATGAGTAGGACTGCTGCTAGCAATTATAATGTCATCAACATAGGCAAGGACAGCAGTAAAATGAGCAGAAGATGAAATAGTAAAGAGACTGTAGTCATTCTTTGACTGAGTGAAGCCAAGAGAGAGCAATCCAGCAGAAAACTTTGCAAACCACTGTCGTGAAGCTTGCTTGAGACCATATAAGCTTTTGCGAAGACGACAAGCCAGGGGGGTGGGCGCCCCCTGAACCTTAAAGCCAGGAGGAAGAGACATATAAACCTCTTCAGAGAGGTCACCATGAAGAAAAGCATTGTGAACATCTAGCTGGGAGAGATGCCAGTCTTTAATGGCTGCCAGACTGAGAAGGAGCTTAACTGTAGTAAGCTTGGCTACAGGGGAGAATGTGTCAAAGTAGTCAACACCTTCCTGCTGAGTATAACCTTTGGCCACTAAACGAGCCTTGTACCTCTCCAAGGTACCATCCGAACGAAGCTTGACTTTATACACCCACTTGCAGCCAATCAACTTGTTGGAAGGAGGAAGGGGAATAATGTCCCAGGTGCCATTGGCCTCCAAGGCTGAGATTTCTTGAGCCATAGCTTCACGCCAATGAGGAGAACGAACAGCCTGATGATAGTGCTCAGGTTCCTCATAGGTAGAAAGAGCAACTGAAAAGGCTTTATGAGTTGGAGAGAGAGAATCATAGGTAACAACGTTAGCCAAGGGAAAAACAGTGGAGGATCTGGAAGAGGAAGGGAGGTTGCAGTGATATTCTTGGAGATAGGAAGGGGGATGGCGAGTTCTGGTTGATTTTCGTGGAGCAGCAGGGGATGGGACAGCAGCAGAAGCAGGTAATGCCTTAGGGAGAGATAAAGAGGATGGAACAGAAGGGCACTCAGTTGGTCACATAGGGGTAGGAGAAGGAGGGGATGGACCAGTGGGTAAAACACTGGGAGAGGGGGATTGGTCTGTGTGTAAAGGGGAAGCATTGGAAGTAGGGATACCTATGGAGGCATTTGTCAAGTCAATGTCAGCAACTGATTGACAAGGCATAGAGATATGAGAAAAGGCGTCTTCATGAGAAGGTCAAGACTGAAAAGGAAAAATGATCTCATGAAACACGACATCCCTGGAGAGGAAAATTTCCTTTTTTTTGTATATCATAGAGTTTATATCCTTTAACCCCAAAAGGATATCCCACAAAGACTGCTATCCTAGCCCCAGCAGAGAACTCATCATGGTGAGCAGTGAGGGTGGAGGCAAAACATAAACAACCAAAAGGTTTTAAGTTGGAGTACTGAGGAGCTTTGCCATAGAGAAGCTCATAAGGGCCTTTTTGTAAAGCAAACGAGAGGGCAATCTATTTATAAGATGCACAACAGTGAGAACACACTCACTCCATAGGAAAAGAGGGGTGTTTTCTTGGAAATGGAGGGCTCTAGCCACAGCCAAAATATGCTGATGTTTTCTTTCAACCACTGAATTTTGTTCAGGTCTGCCCACATTAGATGTTTGATGGATAATACCATGGGCCAAGTAAATCTGTCAGGTTAAACTCTTTGTCATTGTCATTACGAAGGGTTTTAATTGGAGTTTTGAATTGTGTGAGAACATGGTTGTAAAAGGCAGAAATCCACTTAGCTACCTCTGACTTAAAGTGCATCATGTACAACCAGGTGGTTCTAGTACAGTCATCCACAATACTCAAGAAATATCTATGCCCAAATAGAGATTCAACATGGAAATGACCTCAAACATCACAATGAATGAGATCAGATGGGTTAGGGGACAGATTATTATTGCATACAAATGCTAATCTTTTCTGTTTTGCCATGGGACAAACAAAACAGGGTACATCAGAGTTATTGGACGTTACATCAGGAATTAAACGCTGCAGAGCTTGCATCCTTCCCTTCAAAGGGTGACCAAGACGCAAATGCCAAAGACTGGGAACATGGACAGGTCTGAAATCAAGAGGACCTACTGGCAAGGAGACATTACAGGCTGCTGCTATGCCATGGTCAGGAAGAAGGAGGTAGAGATCAAAGCATCTCTGAGCCAACCCAATCGTAATCGATTTGGTGTGGTCCTGTATGACACATTTGTCAGCGGTAAAAGAGACAGTCAAATTTTGTGAGTTACACAACTGACCAACAGATAAGAGATTATATTTGAATTCAAGGAGAAATAGAACATCTGACACAACGAAGTTAAAGTTTATCTTAACAATTCCTTGGTGAGTAACAGCAGTGGAATTGCCATTGGGAAGGGTAACACAGTCTTGCATGGTATGAGTCATTTTATCAAAAAGAATAACATTCCCACACAGATGATGGGAGGCACCAGAATCAATGATCCAGCAATTCTTGAATTTATCATGATTGAAGGAAGATGAAGAAGCAAAAGAATGAAAGGAAGTCAGTGCTCTTATACCTGAGAGGGGCATGGATAAACCAGAGGCACTACCAGCATTGGCTAAAGCAATCTTTCGATTGGTGTTGCCTATGGAAGAATGAACAAGAAGACCACTCAGTAAGGTCATCAATTGTTGGCACTATTCTAGAGTGAATGAAAGCATAGCCTTCTCTGTTGGAACAGTCGAAGCTCCAACCTTGGTAGCGGTGTGACCTTTCCCTTTAGGCTTATATCCTGGAGGAAATCCATGGAGCTTGTAGCACTTGTCAATATTGTGTCCAGTCATTCCACAATGTGTACACATAGGGCGCTCCCTTTTGTAATGTTTAGGCTGCAATTTGTTGTCCTCTGCTTTACCAAGCATAGCAACATTTTCGGCAATCACAACCTGTCTAGTGCTGATCTCATTCTGAGCCTCTTGTTAAGTGATCTTGTTGAAGACCTCATTAATGGAAGGTAAGGGGTCCAGCAGCATGATGTGGTCCTTTACAGCAGTATATGTGTCATTCAGACCCATTAGAAACGTCATTATGTAGTCTTCTTGCCTTGCCTCTATCATATCTTGGACACAATGACACCTTTTCACGCCATAGGAACAACAGGAAATGGCTTTGTAGCCTATGTACTCATCCCACAGCGTTTTTAGCTTGGCCAGGTAGGTAGTAACTGTCATGGTCTGTGTTTCAGTTCTGAGATCACTCGTTTGACCTGAAAAACCCTAGGTCTATTCTTCTGCGAGTAACGAGCCCTAATGTGTGTCCACATCTCAGCTGCATTGCATGCACTGTTGATACTTGTTCCAATTTAAGCTGAAACTGAATTAGTGATCCCAGAGGTGATCATCGAGTCACAACGATGCCACTTCTCATATAGAGGATCATACTCCGCCGGTTCCATTAATTATCCAGTAATGAAACCTATCTTATTCTTTGACCGAAAAGCTCTCTTCATCAATGTACTCCATGTATTGTAATTCTGAGGTCCAAGCAGCACTTGCGTGACCAGAACCATTCCTAGACCATCACTATTGCTGAGGAAATACGGTGAATCATAAGGATCCTCAAGTCGAAGGTACTGCATGTTGAGCAATTCTTGCTGACCTCATCCTGAATTCCTTTCTCCATTCCAATTCTGTTGGAAATGCTTTCGAAGTTCGAATTCGCCATGGAAGGACGCAGATAAATCAAGAAGAAGACACAAAAAAAAGGAGTCATGTAGAAGAAGTTACCGTGAGGAGGGGGGAGAGAGAGAGAGAGAGAGATCAAACAATTGTGACCTAAGAGAGAGAAAAGTGCAGCGGAAATTTTGAATGCTCTGATATCATATTAGATTACACAGGAGAAAATGAGTGGAGAGAGAAAAATTCAATCTTTCATTTACCAAAAAACTTAAATGCCTACAAAGCTAGAAGCTGAATATATATATATATACACACAAAAGTCCGAAAGCAGAGAAAAAAGGCGGAAAACATAATGTTACAACTAATTGGGGTTATAACTTAAATTAGGGTTAAGATTCTTGATAGAGATTGAGAATTAGAGTTGAGGTGAGAGAAAGAGTTAGAAGAAAGGGATGAGAGAGTGTGTGTGTTAGATAAGAAAGAGAATAATTTGTTATTGTATTTGTTATTTTTTTAATAACCTAATATGTTATTTATACTAATTACCTAATACAACTATTATATTATTATATACTCTACTAAAACTACTATTAATCACTTATATGTATTATTATACGTAACACATACCTGTTAACAAACCCATAAAAATATCTAAATAAAAATCTAAAAATATCTTTAAAGGATAAAAAAAAATATCTGAAATAACAAACAATGCTAATAGCGGATAAGTTTTCCGCGGAAGATCTTTTCTTTACACATGGCGATTGTATGCGGAGAGGACGGTGGAGCACAGTGACACGACAGTAACTCATTACGTCCATCTCTATCCCAACTCTTTCAGTAACCCTACGTCAAACCCAATTTCGGTGCATTTGTTTTTGTAATAAATTATACATTATACATTTATAATATTAATTAATTTTATATATATTAATATATATATATATATAAATAGTTTAAAAATTACTTAATATAGTAAAATGTATAGTTTATTTTCTTAATGGATTAACTGTTTTAAAATTTTAAGTTAATGAATAAAGACTCATGATTAGTTTTATAATTTAGTGTTCCTTTAGACAAATAGTATAAATGTTAATCTATCTTATATAATAAATTTAAATTACGCTAATATTAAAAATGACTATAAAAATTTAGAGCTTATGATTTCTTAATAATCAAAACTCTAATATCATCTTAAAAAATTAATAAAAAATTTTAAATTTATGAATAAAGATTTCAAGATCGATTCGTTTTATATTTCTACCACATTTATTAAAAATAAATACAGGGGATGCTTACCCTCTCTAACACTGAAGTTCTCTGCATGGAGGGATACGTGTCAGTTTCCAATAGTGCCACCAAGCAAGCCAATATCAGTGACGTGTTAGAACCCCAGTTCCCCAGCACCCTATAAATACTCCGGCTCTA
This sequence comes from Simmondsia chinensis, assembly GCA_018398585.1. Lineage (NCBI taxonomy): Eukaryota > Viridiplantae > Streptophyta > Magnoliopsida > Caryophyllales > Simmondsiaceae > Simmondsia > Simmondsia chinensis. The sequence continues at coordinate 33,969,100 of JAGTTD010000009.1, read as the reverse complement.
TGTAGTCCTTACCATTGTCTGAGTTTTATGTGAGTAACTTTGTTCTTCATTATCAATTAGAGTTCAAAGTATTGCAAGAAGTGAGTTTTAAGGGTCGAAAATGGCGGATTTGAGGGATCAATATGGAAACCCAGTGCGCCAGACCGATGAGTACGGGAACCCGGTTCGTCAGACTGGTACCATGGGCTCGTATGATACCCCGGCTGGTGGGTATGGAGCTTCCGCTGCTGGTGGCTATGATGCCACAGCTGGCGCTGGGTATGGTACTGGAGCCGCTGGCTATGGCGGTAGAACGGGCACGGGTGGGTATGATGCTGGTTATGGCGGAGTAGGGCAGGGGCAGGAGCAACGTGGTGGGGGCGGTATACTCCACCGCTCTGGGAGCTCCGGCTCTAGTTCTGTAAGTTTCTCTGTTTTTCCCCTTTTTTTTATTTTTTTGCCGGTTGATAGTTAAATTTCACGAGCCCTTTTAAGTTGGATACATGAAGTTGGAATATATAAAGTTTTTATATACTTGTATTAAACAGAATAATTTATTAAATTTATATATAAATTTTTTTATTTTTACTCTTATTTGGAATTTTACTAGGCTTATATGTACACTGATCACCAAATTTTCATAGCAGATATTCAAGAACTTTTTTAGTTTTGTACAAAAATGAAGTAATAAGAAAATAAGTGCAAGATAAGGCCACCACCATCCCATTCTTAACCTCCCTACAACCCCTAGGATGCAAACGAGCAAGCTTAAGCTCATCAAGCTCAAGCTTCAGCTCGAGTTCAGCTTATAGTTCCTCAAGGTATATCGAATTTTGGGCTCAAATTCGCCTTGTTTTAATTGAGCTTGGTTCTATTTGTACCAGCTTCAATCTGCTATTTATACTAGCTTCAATCTGAAGTTTCCTTATGTACGCTTCTTAGCCTTTATCTTGGCTTGTTTTTCCTCAAAAGTTGATTTAATTATCTTGGCTTGTTTTTCCTCAGAAGTTGACTTAATTAGGTATATTTGAGCTCGTAAGTTTTATCCATATTGATTTATTTTCCTGAGATTTGTTTGACATTTAGCCAAATAGACCAAAAGAGCTTTATGACGAGCTAGTACCAAAGACTACCATCTTTATGACGAGCTAGTAGCAAAGACTATCATTTCTTGATATAGATAAAAAAACAAAAAAAATAGTGAGTTATTAAGTTCGAAAGCTCGTCAAATACTTCTAAGAGGTTCCCATCAATGTAAGTTTCGAAAGCTCGTCAAATACTTCTAAGAGGTTCCTATCAATGTAAGTTATGGGGAGGGTAATAAGTTTCGAAAGCTCGTCAAATACTTCTAAGAGGTTCCTATCAATGTAAGTTATGGGGAGGGTAAAATGTATGCAGTGGTATAGGTGTTACCTTGTAAAAAAAAATGTTTTTGAAAGGCCCGATACCCTAAAAAGAACCCTATTCAAGTCAAACAAAAACAGTCACACAGCCAAGCTAAATGAAGCAGCAATAATAACAAATGTCCAACCCTAATCGAGTCGTCTATGGAATTGAGTTTGATAAATGTCTTTTCATGGTGAACACAGTCGGAAGATGACGGGCAAGGAGGGAGAAGGAAGAAGGGATTGAAAGACAAAATAAAGGAGAAGATGCCGGGAACTGGCCAGCACCAGAGCCAGTACTCCACCCCAGCCACCACTGGCATGCCCGGGTATGGTGATACCACCACCACCGGGACTGGGACCACTGCTGGGTACGAGGGAGGAGCCCATGGAGAGAAGAAAGGGATAATGGAGAAGATAAAGGAAAAGCTTCCTGGGCATCACTGAACTGAAGTTGTATTTTCATATCATGCATACAGTCTTTTGTTTGATTTTTGTTGTTTTTTTTGTTTTTGGGTACTTAGTTAAACCATATCCATATCATAAGCAAGCTGGCTGGCTGGCTGGCTGGATGTATGATTAAGTGAAGTTGTGTTTGTTTTTAAGTGATTTTAATAACATATTGTGTTTTGTACGTGTTCTTGTTTTGTTTTGCTCATGTTCTATGAACTAGGGTTTCCTTTTCATCATAGCCTATAAACATTAAAACATCATCAAATTAATTTATTTTTTTTTATCAATAACGTCAAATTAATTTAAATAATGAAAAGCTTCTTAAAATTATATTTGCTATTAGCTTATTTATATGTATAAAAAAAGTCTTATCATAATAATAATTAACTGCAAGAACTTTTTAAATCAGACTGTCTATACTCTTGATAACAACAACTGAACTTCAAAATTAATTTCTGGTTATGCACTCTTGTCATCTGTGTATTCCCTTATACGAATCCCGCTTTAGAGAGGAGTATTATGTCTCAATTGGGTTATTTTTGTCCTTAAATTTGGTGGCCAGTGATGACGATGAAAAGATAATCCAAAAAGTCTAATTTGGCTCAGAGCAGAGCACTCTGATGTGAGTTTGTATTAGATGGAGCTAATGATGTCAGTTTTGGTTGAGATAATGATGGTGTTTATGGATGATGGGTAAAGTTCCTGTTGGTGGAATTATATGTGCTGGTGGAGATATGATTTTAATATACACTTATCATAATTGGTGTTATTCTGTTCAAAAAAAATTATAATTGGTCTTATCATATATGAATCAATCAAAAATTGGTGGAAAAGGAAAAATTTTTAAATGTTTTTGTCATTCATTTTTATCCGTGGTTGAAACATAATTCGATGGGCTAGAATGCGGTAGCAATGGTGATGACAGCATGGACGGGTGAACATGGTGGTTTCGGGTGGTTTATGGCAAAATGAGGTGATTTGTGGGGCCGAAAAATACTGTCGTGGTAATGACAAGTGGTGGTATTAGGGGACGATCAAGGGCGAATTCAGCTTATTATCTCTAGAGGTGTGGCCTCCGGTGGCCCAAAACTTATATGGACATTTATAGTATTAAAATTTTAAAATATACATAAATAGGTCTTTAACTTCCTACCCCCCCCCCACCCCAAGACCCCAATCCCAACACACGGGGTGCCCCCACCCCGCCCCTCGGGACCCGATTCTCTCTTTTTTTTTTTTTTTTTTTTTCCTCGCTTGATTTTACTTTTATACCATTTTAGAACTCTAAAATTCACTCTCGCACCCACCCGATTTTCTCTTTCTTCTTACTTTTATTTTCTAAACCTAACTCACTAAAACTCTCTCTCTTCCTACCGGGTTGCCAACTCTCTCTCTCTTCCTACCGGGTAGTTGATGTCATGAACTCCGAGACTTTTGAGTCCGAGCTCCCTCCTTACCATTGAAATTTGGAGGTCTTTACTCACTCTCTCTCTTGTATTTTAGTTGTTTCTTGATTTATTGTATTTTTTTGTTTTTCTATTGGTTTAGAGTTTTGTTAGCATATTAAATGGAAAGATTTTGATGAAAAAAATCATGTTATAACCTTTTAGGGCTTGGATACTCAGTATTGAAGTAAAAATTAGAGATTTTATTATTAATATTTTAATATATACGATACGGTATCTTGTATGCGTCCAGTGACTGTTTTTTTTGGATTCGCCAGTTGGAACGATTGATAGTGATGTAGTAAGTCAAGACTCTTTTACTATTAAGGTTATCATCTTTTGTATAAATTGCTCTTCTTTTTACTAGTTTGCTTGGATCTCTCATCCAATGTGAGAGTAGGGTCGATCATCGGCCTCCTCGGTGGCATAATTTAGAATTGTGCCCTGATGCAATGTGCTCTGATACTAATTGATACAGCACAAAGATCGCACAGCAGCCTTGAACCTCAACAATATGTAGTGAGATAGGGTTTCTCTAACCCATTGATCGCATTCAATAGTGCCGGATTGAGGGATTGGCAAAAATTTGTTGATTCTGCAAATACTTAAATAATAATCTAAAAAAGAGCTAATTAATTTTATTGAACCTTTCAAATAAAACTATAATGATCCACTCAAGTAAAATAACATTATACTAATTCAAATAATCAAAAATTTTATAGAACTATAAGCTAGTGGCCAAGTTATAGGCATAAGAAATCCTACTTCTAATAATTTCCACACTCTAAGAACTAATCTTAATTTAAATCAAACTTTATTACTCGTAATAATAATATAACTCTAAGAACAACTCCTAGTTTAAATTGATATCTATCCTTACCTGTCATCTTTGCGTCCCCTTATAGGAATCCATCGTTGGAAAGAATTATATTTCTAATTCCATGTCTCGATTGGGTTATTCTTGTGAATAATTATGATTGAGTGAATAAACAAGTGCATCGGAGGTCGCAATATATAGGCAATACACAAGGACCAAAAGACTATACCCCTAGTGGTTACATAAGTCAAAGGGCAAAAACGTAATATACAGAACTCTAGGAATACTCAAGAATATAGTCTAATAGGCCCCTCAATCTGAGCGGGGTGGTAGCACGAGAAGATTGGCCTTGTGTTGAAAGAAACGATCAGCTGCAAGACCCTTGGTGAGAATATCGGTCACCTGCTTGTTGGTCGGAGTGTAGTGAACTTGAAGATCACCCTCGAGGACTTTCTCCCGAACGTAGTGGAAATCAACATCCACGTGCTTGCTACAATCATTGGACACCTGGTTAGCGGCAAGGTACGAGGCTGAGACGTTGTCACAGTAGACAATGATAGGGCCTGGGTGACGGATGGCAAGGTCGCGCATGATGTACCAAAGCCAGTCACTTTCAACAACAGCTTGAGCCACAGCCCGATACTCAGCTTTGGTCGTACTCTTGGAAATGGTTATCTGCTTTTTGGCCCTCCATGAAATAAGGTTTGGTCCAAGGTAGACGGCATAACCAGTGGTAGAACGGCAAGTGTCAGGGCAGCCACCCCAGTCGGCATCTGCGAAGGCTGTGAGAGTGAGAGTGAGAGTGCGAGGAGCATGCATAAACTGGGAAACCAGGTTGACAGCATAGCATATGTTAGGACGGGTCATAGTAAGGTACTGCAGGGCACCCACTGCACTCCTATACTCAGTAGGGTCCTCAAGAAGGTCCTCGTCACTCAAGGAGAGATGTGCTCGAGTGGGTGGGGGGGTTTTGACCGGTTTGGCATCACAGAGACTGTGTTTGGTGAGAAGGTCAATAGTGTACTTGTGTTGGGAGAGAAAAAGTCCACTAGGATTGCGAGAGGCTTGAATACCGAGAAAGAAGTGTAACGGTCCAAGGTCTTTCATTGCAAATTAGGTGGAGAGGGACTGGATGAGAGACGTGAGGTGCGAGTGGTCAGACCCAGTGAGAATGACGTCATCAACATAGAGAAGAAGGCAGGTTAGGTGAGAATGCGTTTTATGGATGAATAGGGAGGGATCAACCTGACAACAGACGAAACCAAGACTAAGGAGGAAGGCACTGAACCGTTGGAACCATGCCCGAGGGGCCTGTTTCAAAAATTTAGTCGAAAACTAATTTAATCTGAAAATTAGAGTTTTCCAAAGTGATGGTGGGGGTGAATTGGATCATCGGCGCATGAATGAGCTATGCCGGGATGCTGGAATTCACTTTCAACTATCTTGCTCTGATACCATGTGAATAATTATGATTGAGTGAATAAACAAGTACATAGGAGGCCTCAATATATAGGCAATACACAAGGACCAAAAGACTATAATACCCCTAGTGGTTACATAAGTCAAAGGGCAAAAACGTAATATACAGAACCCTAGAAATACTCAAGAATATAGTCGAATAATTCTTGCCTTGTGCTGCATTAATATTTATTTTTAATATCAACCCCAAGTCCATAATATTGACATATTTGAAAATTAGTAAACTAATTTATGACAACAGTCTTCATATAAGTAAATAGGTGACATGCATATTACTCGTTTATTAATTGAGTTGAGTAAAGGTTAAGGTAATGGCAGAGCTAGGCTCGGAGCATGGAGAGCACTTGGCCCCAGTGACTTGATATATATTATACATTAAGTTTATATATTGTCTATTTATTTGTACAAAAAGTTAAAATTATCCCAATCGATTATTAAAATTTTTTAGGTTAATTTTTTGCTCCCATTTTTATATTTACTAAAAGGATAAAAATCCTTTTATGTCATTATGGGTCTTGTAATAATACCTTAAATTCATAAACTCATAGTCACATAGTCTTATTGCCATTCAATATAGAGTCGGTTTCGAAAATAATGCTGAAAAATAAAAAAATAAAAAAAAAATGCTGGAAAAAAAATAATTCCAAATCTACTGTTGAACCGCGTTTACAACATGCGGTTCTAGTAAACCGCGTTAATAAACGCGTTTTAGATGAAATAAAACCGCGTTTCGTTTTACCATAACAAAAACCGCGTCTAAATAACTCGGTTTATTTTATTAAAAACTCTGTCTTAAAAACGCGGTTTTATCTAACAAAAAACGCGTCTTAATAACGTGGTTTATTACAACAAAAACCGCGTTATTTAGACGCCGTTTATTATAAAAAACCGCGTCATATGAACGCGGTTTAATATGGTAAACCGAATGAGTCGAGCCGAGCTCATTATCGAGCCCAATCGAGTTTAAAATTAACGAGCCGAGCTTTATAAGTTATTATCGAGCCATTATCGAACTATTTTTGAACCAATACCAATTGTTATCGAGCTCATAACGAGCCCTTAACGAGCTCGTATCGAGCCCCTTAACGAGCTCTTGTCGAGCCCTTATCAAACTGTTCGTGAACATTAGCGAGCCGAGCATCCCCTGTTCGAACTCGACTCGTTAAGCTTATCAAGCCTGCTTGAACTTGGCTCGTTAAGCTATCGAGCTCTCCTAATGAACACAAACGAGCCCTAATCGATTTTGAACACGAGTAGTTCATTGAACGCTCAGTTCGTTTACACCTCTACTCACCGCCGGTCATGTCGTCCGCCGCCGCCCTTCTTCTGCTTTATACGCCGGAGATCTTTAAGTATCATTGTCGTAGCTATTTGATCACTACTGAATTAATAGCCTTTTATTGATAACTTTTTCTGATTTCTTACCACCTCCACTTATAATGTTGGAGCTTCATTGAGAGGAACATGGGATCAATGTGACGATCATCACGAATTGCGGCATAATGGCGACTATAAGCGATGAAAACGGGGTTTATGTGTACTTCGGATAAACCGCATTTATTAAACGCGGTTTAGTGATTAAACCGCGTTAATATAACGCGGTTTATTCAGGTATGAACCGCATTTTTTAAATGCGGTTTATATGAATATAAAACGTGTGTTATAGACGCGGTTTATCTGTATTTTAAACGCATCACCTTGACGCGGTTTATTATAACCGCATTTTGTAAACGCGGTTCAACAGCAGATTTGGAATTATTTTTTTTTCAGCATTTTTTTTTTATTTTTTTATTTTTCAGCATTATTTCTGGAACCGACTCTTCAATATATATATATTAGACTCTGTTAAATTTTTTTTTTTTTTAATATATAGGCCATACAATGGTTTTGTTTGGACAATAATACATACAAAGTTATAGTCCCAAGCCCTGTATTGACGGCAGCCCTAAAGGCACTGGGTTTGTTGTTGTCGTACAAACAATGTTATCATATGTTACTATCGGAAAATATTATTGCATGTCTTTATTAGTTTATATAATTGTGAATACAGTTTTAAAAAGATACACTTATACACAAGATATATTCAAATAATATAAAAAAATAAATAATACATAATAATATTGTTTTTATAATGTTCGAATAATATATTAAAAAGTATTACCGCAAGTCACAATTAGTGTATTCTCTCGGTGAAAACATTTTCTATACCCGTCAGCGAGTTTAGGAATCTTAGGCCATATTATGGGTCAGCTCTTTTATTAAAACTCTTATATAACATAAAAGAAAAATGTAAAATATAACACGACACATTTATCAGTCATGGGGAATTAATGGGCCGGAACCTAGGAGATATGGGCTTTCTACAATAACTTCCTTTCAATTGACTTTTATTTTAGGCCCAATTCAATAATTTTTGCCAAGGTTATGATTATTTAGAAAATGATAGAAATATAATAAATAAATAGTTAAATTTATCAAAAAAATGATATATATATATATATATATATATATATATACGGTGGCGTTCTTATGAGAGGGTTGAGAGCATGAAAGGGGCGAATCTTGGTCTTCTATTGTAATTTATTGGACATTAAAAAATAAAAATTTATTGTCAAGATTTAGAGTGTTGGAAAAAAAAAAAACAACAATTGTCCTTCCTTACCCCTTTTTCTTTCTGCCTCATGAAGGGGTATGGGTCGTAAATTTTTTTTTTTTTTAATATTCAACAAATCTTGGCCGTCCATTACAATGGAGGGTCAGGATTAATCCCTTTCAAGTTCTCACCCTCTCATAAGAACGCCACTTTATATATATATATATATATATATATATATATATATATATATATATATATATATATATATATTAGACATAAAAAATGGAAAAAGGCTAGGAGTCGTCTCTAATTTAGATGGAGCATATTGTTTAGCCCATCTCTAATTAGAGACTGATTTGCAATAGAAAAAGTCGCTGCAAAGGGAAATGAATTACGATTACTGCTAATCCATCTCTTTTTAGAAATGATCACTTCCGTCTCTAATTGAGACGATTCCTACAACAACAACAACAATAACAAACCCAGTGCCACGAAGGGCTCCGGCATAAGTAGGGTCTGGGGGGTAGATATACGCAGTCTTCCCTCTTCCGGGAGCTAATTGAGACGATTCCTACGTCGTCGCAAATTCATCACAATTTTTAAAGGCGACGATTTGAGACACCTATGTGCCATCAGAACTCCAATGCAAAGATTTACTGAGGGGTCTTTTGTAACAGATTTTAGACGAATGTTTTTCATCTCCATCCCGTCACTGATGTCGTTTTGTGACATATCGAAGATGGGTTTTCTTTCCCCTTTTAAATACTAATTTCTAGTCGTGGGATGAGGTTTCATACTTTTTCGTCTAAAAGTTGATTCACCAAGATTTATAGCTTTGTTCATACAAAAATTATATTTAATTTGCAGTTATTGTGAGTGTTAGGTACTCAATTGGATCCCGTGGATTTCCTTTGTAGTTCTCGAAGTGAGATTTTTATGTAGAATTTCACACGTTCTTTCAAGGGCGGATACACAGTTTTGTAGATATGGAGTATGAGCCCCCTATGCTTAAATTATACAAAGGCCCCATTCTAATTTTGTGAGGTCCCCCATCCAAAAAAATATTTAAGTGTTGAAAGATATTTTCGGCAATAAACATTGTGAAGATTAAATTTGCAGAATCTAACAAATGATCAATTTGTGAATGATTGTCTAGTATCTTTTATAGAAAAAGAAGTCTTTGAAACTATTACTAATAAGTCTTTAATGCATCATTTTCAAAATATGAAAACTCGTAAAGGGATAATCGAAAACAAATGTATATCTTTTGTTCTTAATTACGCTGATATACTTTTATATATTTCTCAATATTTATATACATATTGATTTTTAAAGGGAACTATTTAAAATATATGCCCCCCGTGAGCATTTTTTCTGGATTTATCGTTGATGTCTTTGGCATCAATAATAATATAGCAACAACAACAACAACAAGCCCAGTGCTAGTAAGGGCTCCTGCAAAAGCAGGGTTTGGGGGTAGGTGTACGCAGCCTTCCCCCTTTAGGGGACAATCCTGAAGAGAGGCTGTTTCCAAGGACCCCCCAACTTGAGACGTCAATAATAATATAGCCTAAAATAATATTACTATACTTTATTAAATAAATATTATTATGTATAAATAGAAAAAATATAAAATATAAACGTGTCCTTGTAATATTACTCTCTAATTGAAGTGGAGAACCACTTGGCTTTAGTGGATCATAATGGGCCAAAAGTAGGCCCACGTGCATTGATATCCACTACCAATTTAAAACAATAAAAATATTTTACACACATACTTTAGATTTTTTTTAATAAAAATTACTTAAATTTTAGATATGCTTTTGAAAAACTATCTAAAATTTCTAATTTTTCAATATCACACCTAAACTTTTTAAAATATTCAATATCACACTTTATCTTTCCGATAATATTGCTAACGTAGCTTTTTAAAAAAATATAAAATAATTTAAAAAAATTCAAAGTTAATTTTAAAACAAATTAAAAATATTTTTAAATAATTTGAAAATATTTTTAAAATCTAAAATATTATAAATATCTTTAAAAATAATTTTTATATTTTAAAAATATATATTTTTTAAATGCCACGTCAGAAAAACTAATGGATTGGCATCACATTAGGTGTGATATTGAAAATTTTTGAAAAGTCTAAGATGTGTTATTGAAAAATTACAAATCTAAGTAATTTTTTAAAATCATACTTAAAATTTAAGTAATTTTTATTTTTAAAAAAAACCTATATAATTATGTCGCTAATTATTTAAAAAAAAAAAAAAAAAGCTGTACAAAACGAGGACTAGAAGTCACGGGTACATAAAAACAAATTATTGCACTTGCATATATATAATTAATTTGACTAAACTATCCAATTAGTATGTTAAACTTGGCATCCTAATCCCCTGTTTGATAATTAATGATTGTTGAAATTTGGTTCATATATAGTCTAAACTATATCAGGAACAAGGCTAGGAAGAAGGCTAAGCTATTAAGTTGACAAAAGGCATTTTTTTTGAGAAAACAAAAAATATAGGTTTTACTTATTTTAAATAAGTGTTTTAAATTAAGTAAGTAAAAAGCAAAATAAAATAAATTAATATTATTTATTTTAAACGGTATTTGAACCGTTGGCTTTTGTCCTTGGTCCTAATATATGGGTTTAATCGATTTTCGGTTCGGTCTGGTCTACTATCGAAAAACCCAAAGATTGGACCGAAGACTGATTAACATTAATTACACATTAAATATTTTGAGTAAATAATTTTAATATATAATTAATATATAATGTATGTATCTAAAAATATTAAATCTTAAAAAATTAAATATTTATTTTTTACTATTTACTAATTATATAAATATCCAGTATAACTAACCTTAAATTATATATATTGTGTAAATTATACTATTATCGTTGTTCTCTAATTTTTAACTTTCGTATAAAAAGGTTTTTCTTCTTATAAATGCAATTGGTAGATAAAAATCGGTCCAAATCGGTCCGATCCAGACCGGTTTCTAACCGGTCTTGGACCGCACCTACCCGATTTTAATCAATCCGGTCCTCGGTCTCATGATTTGACATACTTCGGTCTTCAGTTCGGTCCGGTCTTGGACCGATGTGCACCCCTACCTATAATGCAGTCTGACAGGTGGAAATGCCTTTGTGGTTTTCCAAAGTTTTTTATCCAATTGGCACATTTTTCAAAAAAAATTATTGAAATGGCATCCTTTTAAAAATATTTATCAAAATGACACTATTTATTATAACATTGTCAAAGTTTGTCATTTAAAACGGTATACTTTGATCAACCAATTTTTTTTTAATGGGAGTACGCCGCATCAATTTTCTTTTTTTAAAAAAAATTATTAAAATTATTGCATTTTAAAAAATTATTAAAATTTTAAAGGATTATTTACTAATGAATAACAGAGAAGAGCATAACTTAGCACAACAAAATCATAATGATCAAAGATCATATGCTCAGGTACTGACAAGTGAAATGCAATTAGTGAGACCGGGAAAGGAAGAATCTAGGGGGAGGGAAGGCAAAAATGGCAATAAGGAAGGGGAGCATTGTACTGAATATAGGTCAAGTGACAAACATAAAGTTATATATGGTATTTCGCATGACTACAGAAAGGAAAAGTTGAATAGAAGCATTATAGTGGAAGCTCGGGATGATATAAAGATAGAGGAAATACAAGAGAAGCTGCAGAACAATGGAGTAAAAGAAACACATGTACAACATATGGGTGGCACTGAGTATGTCACTGCATTTCAGTCAATGGAAGAGAGGGATTTGCTGGTAAGAAACAACCCGGAATGGCTGAGGGAGCTGTTCATCAAGGTGAAAAAATGGTCTGAATTTGATACATTAAGGAAAAGGAAGGTATGGTTATCTTGCTATGGTGTACCACTCCATGCTTGGAGTGTCCATAATTTCACTGAGATAGGGATGTTCTGGGATAGAGTTATTGCAGTGGATAGCACTTGTAAAGCGGAAGGATCCTTGGAAGTGGGTAGGATTCTTGTTGAAACCGATGAACCATCCTTCATTGATGAGACTGCAGAGTATATTGTATGACAGGGCAGACATATAATACAAGTGATTGAAGGAGGGCCGATACAATCCGATAAAGTGGTTGATTGGGTAAGAGAGAAGAGGAAACAAGAAGAAAGTAAAGAAGGTCAGGAAGTTGGGAAACAACAGGGCAGGAGAACAGAGAACGAGGTAATTGCGGATACACAACAAATGTCCATGCCGGAGAGGATGAATAACCAGACAGTTGAAATTGGAAATAATGAAGATGTAGAGAGGGAAAGGGCACTAGTTCACGCAAACCGGCAATAGTTCACGCAAGCTGAAGGAACAACAGTAGCAAAGGAACATAGGGAAGTTGAAAAGATGGATATTTCACAAATAAGGGAAGGAGGGACGGGCATCGGAATAGCAGTCACACCACAAAAGGAATCACCATGGTTTATATGGGAGAAATAGAGTGGGAAGTGCTTGCCAGTACATAGGTCAAGCAAATAGCTTCCACAGTCAAGGTCAAACCACGGAGCTCGATGAGTTTGATGATGATTTCCCTCATGGATTCGTCAATTTGTATGACGTAAGCGTGGTGGCAGAAACTCCAACTGACAAAGTTGATTCAAGTCACCAACAACACAGAAATATGGATCAAGAGAGCTGCAGTAGTGATAATGAGCAAGAGAGCCTGAATGGAGAAGAATTTACTGAATCTGAAGAAAGTACACCTGACAACTCGCACAGAAAAAGTTCTACAAGGAAGGAAGCGAGGAAAATTTGGAAAGCAGGGAATGAGATAGAACTTCAATGGAATGGTTGTGGTGTGAATGATATTGAGGCGCATTTAAGGAAAACAAAGGGACTCAAGAGAGTAGAGAAGAGGCGGAAACAAGTGGATACCAAAAGGAAAGGGAAGAAATAAGGAGGGCTTAGAAAACTACATATCAATAAGGATACTTGTATGGAATGTGTATGAGTATTGAGTATATGATTTGAATGACCCACTCTTATTAATGGATCATGAACAAGGGTTGAAGTAGGTGAATGACTTGGATTATCAAAGATTGTAAGGAATTTGAAGGAATTCAGAACATGAGTTGAAGGCAATTGGTGGGATTTCGGCAAAGATGTCTAGGTTAGGGATCAAAGTCAGCGGGATTGTTTGATCATTTGTATCGCGGGTTTCTTTGTTGGAGCTTGGATAGTTGTCCGACTTGGTGGGATCTCTGCGATGTTGTTTAGGAAGGTGGAATGATAATAACTACGCACATTGGTTGATATTTTCCCTTTCAAATTGAAGCTTCATTAAAAAGTTCTGAGGTGGGCAGCTTCAATCTTCAGAGGATAGAAGCTAGGATCTAGACAACTCTCTAACAAAGATTGCTACATCAATTCAACATCGGCTGAATCATGGATGTTATGGATTGTATTACATATTGATGGAATCCTGTGTATTGTTGCCCTTTGATGACTTGTGATGTCGTATGACATATTTTGATTAATGAAATTCCAATTATCAAAAAAAAAGGTTCCTATACTTTTCCGATTGTGTTGATTTATTTCCTTTGATCAAATTTTATGTTAGTGACATAACTTTGAATGGTAAATAGATTAAATTGAGTAAATAGATGAATTTATAATAAGTTACTTATATCTAACGTGATTTTATCGTTCAAAATTACGTCACTAACATAACTTAAATTTGATTAAAGGAACTAAATTGACACATTTTAAATTATTTATGGACTAAATTGTCACAATTAAAAGTACAAGGATCAAATTAACACAATTAAAAAAGTATATAGACCTTTGGCCCATAAATAACCCTTTAAAATTTTAATAATTTTTTAAATATAATAAATTTTAAATTTTATTTTTTAAAAAAGTATATTAACTTTATTATTAACATTGTACATGCCTTCTATTTTTTCTGAGTAATTGTTCTGGTCACTTATAAATATTAAACAATTTAAAATGTGTCAATTTAGTTTCTTTGATCAAATTTAAGTTATGTTAGTGACATAATTTTGAAGGATAAAAATATGTTAGATGTAAGTAACTCATTATAAATTCATTTATTTACTCAATTTAATCTATTTACCGTTCAAAATTACGTCAGTAAGATAACTTAAATTTGATTAAAGAAAATAAATTGATATATTTTAAATTGTTCATGGACTAAATTGACACGATTAAAAGTACAAGCATCAAATTAACATAATTAGAAAAGTATGGGGACTTTAGACATAAATAACCCTTCAAAATTTTAATAATTTTTTAAATATAATAATTTTAATAATTTAAAAAAATAAATTGATGGGAGTACGGTGTTTTAGGGGGAAAAAATTTTGGTTGATCAAAGTACGCCAAGCGTACTTTGATAATGCTACAGTAAATAATGTCATTTAAATAAATATTTTTAAAAGGGTATTATTTTGATAATTTTTTTTAAAAATGTGCCAATTGAATAAAAAACCTCTAATTTTCCATTAAAAAAATCATCGATGAGATTGTAAAATGAATATATATGAATATTGTTTTTTATTTTAATGTATCAAAAATATATAAATATGGTAAAAACTTTCAATAACAGGTCATAACACTAACAAAATTACCACAACAACAACACTTAAAGTTCAAAAAAAAATAAAAAAAAATAAAAAAAAAAGGAAAAACATTCAAATCATGAAGTCCCCCCAGATGCCATAACAGGCTGGTAACACCCATCACCCCATGCATGATTCATCATCATCCCATACCCATCACCATCATCCCCAGCCGTCCGATCATACACGTCAGCATAACCAAAACTACCATCCTTTGGGCCTGGCCCTTGGCCTGAATGGTCAATGATATCGTTGAGGCTCCTAAGCCGGCTGCTGAGCTCAGCAAGCCGAGCACGGAGCACAGAATTCTCGGCTTCCAGGCTCACGTAGAGCTGCATTGTCAAGCTCATGCTGGCCAAAATCTGACCGTTCAATTTCTTTATCCGGCTAATCTCATCCGTCAGATCTTCCATATGCTTCTGCTTTCTCATCCGTGATCTCCTTGCTGAATCTCTGTTGGATTGCATTCTTTTCCTCTTCCTCGTCTCCATTGACTCGCTTGCCGGCGCCATTTTTTATATTTTATTATTTATTTTTTAATAAATATGAAAATTGAGCGGAATTCAACTTTTTAACTGTTTAAAGGTGTAGCAAATTTTTAATTCACCATAAGACTTACGTTTGATTGACTGAAAATATTTTTTATTTTTTATAGTTTTTAAGAAGACAGAAGTTGTTTTATATCCACAGAATATGTAAAATTAGATTTTTTTTTTTTTTTTTTTGGCAAAAATAGAATGATAAAAAAGATTCTATAACTAGCATAAAAAACTTCCAAAACACATCTTATTTTAGAAAAATATTTTTAAAAAATTATTTGATGTTAAAATTCACTTTTACTTTTACCATCACCCGCACTTATCACTGCTCGTTTTACCCTCAGGAATCGCCATGCTCACCATCCTCTGCTACTGTGACCAACCATATCATAATTCACTCTCACCCACTATTATTAATTGATTTGTATCAATAAATCATTTATTTTGTAATTATAATAGATAAGTTATTTTCTTAAACTTGCGTCCAGATACTTAACTTTGTAAAATAAATCTTTATACACTGCAAAACTAAACAAACCACTCACTTACTGTAAAAAGATATAAATTTTAAAATAAACAGACTTTATTGAAACAGATAAATTAAAATAAGATGAACCAAATGCCAGCAAGATCTAAGTAATAAAGAAAGATTGGTAAGAGGATTACGAGAAGACGTAGAACCAGTAGAGGAAGAGGAGAGAGAAGGAGTGAACAAGATGAGCACGGCGGCGGAGGGCGGAGGTGATGGTGAAGCCGGAGAGCAGGGCTTCACTGATCACCGGCGACATTAATTCCCTGATTTTCTTTTTTTCGTTTTTTTTTTTGGAGATTAATTAATCTGATGAAATCAACATCTAATTTGAGATGAATATTGATGGAGATGATTGATTTTCAATGGGTAAGAGAGAGAGAGAGGAGATAATAAGGGAAGAAGAAGAGAGGCTGAGAGAGGGAAGGGGATTTTATAGATAATATATTATTATTATTATTATTATTATTATTTACTTATATGTTTGGAAGTTGTTTTATTGCTTATTACTTATTACTTATTGCTACTTCTTATTTAGACTTGCTCTCAGTCGTTATTTTTATACTTTTATGCTCTAATGCTATTATGTTATATATTTATAAGTTACTTTTATGTTTTTCATGTTGAGGGTCATGGAAACTATATATATATATATATATATTCAACATTGATTCTTCATATAATTGAATCATTGATTGCCGTCTGCCCAATGCATATATCATTTAAAATGCAACTTTTTTTTTTTTAATCACCGACATAACATAAAGAACAATATTATAGATTTATGGAAACTGCTCATACTTTTAAAATATTTAGTAAAAAAATTATTAAATATTAAATTATAATAATAGTTGTTTAAGTAATTGTTATTATTAGGATAAAAATTTGTTATTGTCCAAATTTTTTTAATTATGTATAAATTAAAAATCAATATAAGCTGCTTTAATAATACTAAGTCTAAAATGTGTACGCTAATTTCACCACGTTAAGTGAAAGGAAAGTATATATATATAAAGTAGTTCACCCATTTAATCTAAAATTGAAAAATGATATCTTAACAGCCGTAGATTATACCGCAAGAGAGGTATTTATGTGTTTTTTGCTAAAACTATTATCTTTTTTGTTTTATGTTAGTTGTAAACTAAAATTATATAATAAATTTAAAATTTAATGTAATTTCAATTATAAATTATTGCATGGAGAAATTTACTATTTGTAGTGGACGTGCAATTATGAAAAAGAGAAACTTATAATGTTAGAATGGACGTGCATTAATGAAATCAATCAATTCTTTTATTATTTAATATTACATACACTTGATTTATGTATCGAAATTTAGATATTTTTTAGTGAGAAAAAATATAATTAAATTATAAAAATAATATTAAATAATTATTTTTATAAACTAATAAATTTATAACGTATGTAATTAGTTAGTTAAATCAACTCATTCAAGAATTAAATTCCAAAAATAAATTCATTCATTATTTAGGCAGTTGACTTTATAAATGATTTTTTTTTTTTTTTTTGGAGGAGGGGGGGGGGGGGGGGGGGGGATTATTAAATGTAATCAAAGTTAGGCACCTGGGTTATGTATTAAATAAAAATAATATAGTAAACAATTATTAAATTATAAAAACTAATTTTATATTAAATTATATTGCTATGCTAATTTTTATAAATTAGTTTTTTTTTTTTTGGCCTTTTACACTTCTTTTTTACATCAATAATGTATTTTAGTATGAAGAGACCTTTCATCAAAATAATCTTGCTAAAGCATCATACCACAAGACAGTTAATAACTCAGAATTAGGAGAAGATCATCAAACACTTAGACTCTATTTTATAGAGAGGGACGAGGGAATTAGTTATCTTCCTCCGAAAAATATTTTTCTTTGGAAAACATTTTCTAAGAAAAATCAAAATTTACTCGAGGTTTTTCGTTATTTGTTTTAAAGGAATATATGATCTCAACTCATGAATTTTCGTTGTTTGTTCAAAAGAACACATGTTCCGCCAATAATCATGTGATAGGACAAAATAGTAGTGATACAAAATATGTGACAAATAAACGAAAAATAAAATCAACTCTGCATGTAATCATCATATGACTGTTCAAAATGATGACTTATTCAATTTAAATAATGAAAATTAACCCGGGCTATGCTTAGTTGTAGAGAAGTTATCTTTTTCTAAAAAATATATACTAGAAAAAAGCATTATATATAAAATTTAAAGCCTCCATCCAGCAAAGTGGAAGTCCTCTTTCACCGAAAAATGTTTTATTTCGAAAAAAGAGTTTCCAAGAGCAATGAAAATGATCTTTTTGAGGATGTCTGTTGCTTGTTTCAAGAAAAACTACACCCACAATGATATTCCTTTTTGGTTTAAAAGAAAACATCTTTCATCAATCATAACAAATATGAAAATAAAGTAGACAATCCAAAAGTTGTAGTTAATCTTCATGTGACATTTCAAAATGCTAAAAAATTATTTCATTTGAAATAATGACAAAAACATGTTTTAGATACACAGAAGGATAACATGTTATAAAAATGAGTCAAAAAAAGCATTATATTTAAAAAAAAACACTAAGAAGAACATTGACTTCATCAACAATTGCGATGTCATCTTTTCCATTATCATATCATGCTTCATATCATTTTTTTTACAGCACCAACTCATCTTTTTGATTGTCACATCATCATTTCAGTCACCTATAATATAGTCAACACACCGCGTAATCATTTGGTTCCAATGCATATTGTGTTTTTTTGTATTTATTTCTTTGAGATTTTTGTATTTAGGTATCATAAATTTAGAGGTGGCAATTTTTCTCTATTTATTTATTGTGTCATATTTAATCTTTATACTTTTAATTGTATCAGTTTAGTCATTATATAAGTGATATTGTGTCAATTTGATCTTTACAATAATTTTTGTTAAGTAGTTCAAAAACTTTTAACGACTACAAGTTAGAAGAAATTGAGTTTATGAATGGAGTTGTAGGTTTCTTGTATCTAACGTGATGGTATTGTTAAAAATTATGTCATTAATTTAATTTCGATTGGACCATTAGATAAATTAACACAATATAAATCATCAAGTGACTAAATTAACACAATTCAAAGCACAGGGACTAAATGTATAACTCAATGAACAAAGTACAAGAACCTTTGATTAAAATAACCCTAGATTAAAATAGTCAAATGTCCCCTACAAGAGTGTCAACAAAATATGATATGACATAATAGCATTAACATATTACTTGTTAAACTCAGCCTACCATATGCTCATCTTGCAAAAAATATCAAGTCAGACGTATAGTGGACAACACTTCAAGTCCCGTATCTCCCCCCACCAAAAGGTACTTCGTAGAGTTAGATCCTGATGCAGCGAGGGTAATGGAAAATAGGGGTACGGGAAAGTTCAACGACATTCCCTCTAAATTTTATTAACTTATAATAAAAATTACAAGAAAAAATATAAGAATTCATTTTTATTCTCATATTAAAGAATAGCAGAACCTAAATAACTCAAATTTTTATCTAAACAATTGACTGCCTCTTCATACTAATCTTCCTCCTTTATATAGAGAAAGTAAGAACTAAAATTAAGGAAATAACAAGAAAAGGAAAGGAAAATCAACGTTTGAAATTTGAATTTGAATTGGAAATCGGATCCGCAAATCAAGCCCTAAATCTCGCTGGTGTCTTGATTCTCGTCTGCCTGCTTTGAGTCCCGCTAACGCCAACCTCGCACTTGACCTGCTAACACCAAGCTCACACTTGACCCGCTAACGCCAAGCCTTAACGGGCGCTTTCCTCCCTCAACCTTGCCGCCAGGCTTGTGCCACCAACCTGTCCTTGCCGCCAACCTAAAGCACTGCTACCAAGCTATGCGCCAATCACGGACACACAGTGGCTTTGCCCCGTCTATCCAGCCCAGCCAGACCTTCAGCCATGGCGCCACCTCCCTGCCAATATTAAACCACCAACCCTTGGATGGGCGCTGCATCCGATCCAATATCCTTTAACAGCAACCGGCTCAAAAATGCTTATACATTAGATTAACCAAAGAAATATGAGAATTCTTCATCAAATTCAAAATTTCCGAGGATCCGACAACTGAGCATGTACTCTGACACTGTATTCTACGCTTATAAATATGCCATATCAGGATGAAAACACGTCATCTCTCTCCAAATCAGCTCTCTTATTAAATGCTCTGCCATTTCCTCCTCGGCATCAACGTCGAGCAGAAACGGAGCAGGAGGGTTCAGCAGTGGATCATACAAACCAGCCATGTAAGGGTGTTGAAGAGCTTCATCAACTGTAATCCTCTTAGATGGATCAAACACAAGCATTCTCCTTAGCAAGTCTATGGCTAATGGATCGGCCTCCGGGTATAGCCGGGCCAAATGGGTCCCCTTCGAGTAGGGCAGTGATCTGATGAACCTGTTAAGAATTTCAAGTGTGAGTCTAATAACAAATCTCATATCATAATTGGAGAAAACAAAGATCAACATATAAGTCAAGTGGGATAATTCCATCTGATACCATTTGGTTTCAGAATGTAACATCACTTGGGCACTGTTTGGTTCCACAAAAAATTCTTCACAAATATTTCCAATTCAAAATTTGTCTATGTAGCTAATGAAAATGATCTCGTTCTATAAATTTATACGTGATTTACGCTTAGTCAAGCTGAGGATGATGTGAAGCATATGACATGAGATTACAACTGACAACGTTTTCCCCTCTGTGAAGGAAACTAGTTTCCCCTTTTGTTGAAAAGAAGTCAATTTCCCCTCAATGGAGCAGAACATTTTCCGTATTCGTAACTTTGCCTATGAAGTCTTGCAACGAAATAACAGAGTCAAGACAAGAAAAGGTTTTCCGACATAATAAACAGAGTTGTACATAGACGTCTAGTTCCAACTCCTTGAAAAGTTTTCAAAACCTATGAATTGTACCTTCTCGCCTTCTGATTACTGATGAACTCGAGATCAGCGTCGCGTTGGGTTCCAAGGATGTCAATGATGAGCCTCAGCTGGTCAAGGCACTCGGAGCCCGGAAAGAGAGGCTGGCGCCCAAGGATCTCAGCAAAGATGCACCCAACAGACCAGACATCTATGGAGGTGCCGTAGTAGTCACAGCAGAGGAGGAGCTCGGGGGCACGGTACCAACGGGTGACTACATACTCTGTCATGAACTGGTCTCGGCTTTTCCTCGTCCGTGCTAGCCCGAAATCACATATCTTCAGCTCGCAGTTCTTGTTGATGAGGAGATTCCCCGGTTTGAGGTCCCGATGAAGGATGTTTGCAGAGTGAAGATAGCTCAGACCGCGTAGCAGCTACACATTTGGGAGATACATTAGAAAAAGGAACGAAAAAGAGCAAACTTTGAGGCTTAAGAAAAGCAACACCATGGATTGAAGTAGCAAAATTCGCGTATACTACACATTTTCATCACATATTTGTATTGTCCCATTAAAAAGAGCGTTTATGTCTAATTGCCAATGATACAATAAAACACGCGTCTTTTAATGTTATTAGTATAATACACATATTATATAACGTATTTGTAGTTTTCCTATTTGAAAAATAAATGGTAATTGAGAATAATCAATGCCTACACCTAAATTAAACATTCACGTTCTATATTTTGCCAAATTTGTCAACTTCAACTCTCAAATTATTGATAGTACCCCATCAATTACCGTGTGTTATGATTCGGCTATCACCATTGTAACTAGCATTATGTTTTACTTTTATAAGTCAACGAACTTCTGACTGAAAATTTCAGGTACAAAGCCGAATAATACACATACGTATTCGAAACCATTCAATTCTTGTACCTTATTCACTGACACAGTTGGTAACAACCTATACAAATATGTAAAGATTTTCTTTCATTTATTAATCGATAGATACGGAAGTCTTTACATGCTAAGAAACTATTAAACATAGCACGAAAACTAAAGATTGTATGGTTCATTATACATACAACAACAACAAACCCAGTGCCTCCAAGGACTCCCGCATAAGCAGGGTCTGGTATGGTTCATCATACATGTTTGAGAAAAAAGCCTAACAGAATTACCTCAACTGAGCTTTAATTCCATGATTTCAAGGTTCTAAAACTATCCGTTTCGGGTAAAGAAAATTGAAATGAGCAGCAGCAAGAGTAGGCTGAAACCAGATTCTAGATCACATATAGAATTTGCATGACTTGATACTCCATGGAAGTGAAATTCGCATATAGAATGAAGCAACAATATCGAAGGTCATTTGACATTAATATATGTCTCTACGCACAAGCAGCAAGGCCGTCTTGAACGACTCTTAGATGTGGTTGTGATCGTACTTGGATCCATTGTGGAGCATTGGCCCACGACGACCTCATTGAGGGTAATAACCCAGTCTTCTATATTTTTCTTTTTGTTAAGGAGGGGGTAACTTTTTTCCCCCTAAATAGGGATACCGAATGTTGGAAAATGAGGATGAGCTTTGAACCCAAGACCTCTAGCTTGAAAGGTTGAAAGTTTAACTACTACACTAACTTCAACAGCTTGCTGCACTTGTTCAGAAACCATCTTGCTCCCAACTAACTATTTTTACTTGAAGTCTTTAGCCTCTTCCTTGTATCTCCACTATTTGCTAGTTTGCCCCTTAGACAAAATTTTTTGGATACGCCACTAACCTCAGAAAAAATATTTTCCAACAAAAAGATAAAAATGAAATTTGATTGTTAGTTTAAGCATGGCATTCTCCTGAATGAAAGTGTGAGGCCAATCACATTTAGCTACCAGAAAGCCTAGGAGCGTTTTCCCCAAAAATTAAAAAACAATTCCCATCTTGATCTCGGTGAAAAAGAAATATTTCCCAAAGTAGCATTCACGTAGTAGGCTCAAAAGAGATCCAGCTGAAATTTGGCTTTGTATTAGCAGATTGGCCACCTTGCCACACCACAGCAAGATGACCGACTTACATACACTCTTACAATCTCTCTAGTTAGTTGAAGTTTGGAACGTCAACTATATCCGTTCAAACAGCATCGGTTTCACCCGTCTTCAAACATATATGATGCACTATTCGCCTTCAAACCCCCTGCCCCATCACAGAATATTCTAAGGATCAGTATTGGCATCTAATTTTTAGGAAACAGTCTCTCTATAGGATAGCACCCTGTAGGGATAAGGCTGCATACATCTTACCCTCCCTAAGCCCTATTAGCGGGAGCCTCTTTGAGGCACTGGATTGTTGTTGTTGCAGTAGTAGTATTGGCATCTAATTTCAGCATGCAAACAGCATTAATTAGTGAATGATCAATAAAGTTTCCCCTAGAAACAGAATTTGAATTACTAAAGAAACAAAGATCACAAAAGCACCAAGGAAGCCGGGTTCACTATAAAACACTAGCAAGTTTGAGGCCGTGGTTTTTTCAGTTCTTCTTAGGCTCTAAAACAACCGTGTTGGATAAGAATACTCAGACGGCAGTACAAAACCCGACACTTCGACACATGACCTCTCTTTAGAGCGTATAAAGGGAGGTCAGATTCCAAACTAGACCATAAATAAATCTCATAAAATAGGAGAGTCTTGACTTCTGGACATGTATGCTCTCATTGGATATCTAATTCAAAACTGCAATGAATCATCAGTATTTCCCATCTAGTACATGAGGTCAGTTTCACAAATTATTTTATACGCATGAAGAACCAATTATCCTAAAAGATTAAGCTGTTCACGGAAGGCATGAATGGCTTTATATTTATAAAGCAATTAATCTACATTAGGTAAATGCTCACTAGGCTTTCCTCATACCATGGGAGGAATTACGTTAATAGTTAAGTTGGGGGCGTTTGTGCTTTGAACTTGGAACCGTATAAAAAATGATGCACTAATATCGTACCATGGAAGTGACTACTACAATAGTGTAAGCTATTGAATGGTCTATGAATAGTTTTATACTGCTCTAATAAGTATTATATCATGCTAGTTTCGTGATTGCCAGAGAACCCTTCAAGCATTAATGGCAATGAACACTGTTTATTATTGGATTACCACAAAATAATGAAGCCCTAGTACTAAAAATAAATATGCTTATTTGTTAAAAGTATAAAATAATTCATGGGATTAAAATAGTTAGTTTCTTAACAGAGGAACGAAACTTCTAAATGAAAGATCTGAAGTTTATATGTTAAAACTCCCACTCCTGATATGAATACATACACAATTCCAACACAATATGTTGAAGAGAGTCCACTTTGACTTTAAAGAAATAATTTGAAATATGATTTTAATAAGAACCTTAAACAATAAAAATTTATTAAAATACTAATACAGGGTATAAGGTGAATATGTATATTATTCACACTTCAAGTTTAATGGACGTTTGCATGATGAGCAAGTTAGAGTGTAAAATCATTCTCCAAAATCATCTCAGAACTTAACCTTTTAGGATGGATAGTTTCTTTAACATAGTATCGTATTTTAGTCCAAATCTCTAATATTCATACTCTAAATCTAATGAATATTTGCATCTGCGTTATTATTGTTAGGGCAAAAGTATTAATGTGAGAGCAATTTTATAGAATTTGTAGATATTATTCACTACAATCCCATCGCTGCTCTGACAATAACATGTTTGCTCTAGTAGTTACAAAACCCTATTTGCCCAACACCTTTGTGCCTTAGTGGTTAGGGACGCTTTAGGTAATCCCCGAGGTCCCAAGTTCGAGGCATCCCCCTCATAATGGCATTACCGATATTAAAAAAAAAAAAAAAACGGCTTTTGCGTAAGGACATATTTAGAGTACAAAACAATTCTCTGATCTTCTAAAGCATCATCAATATACAACAAACAATTAGAAGAATAACAGCAATCTGAGTGCCTAAAAGGATCTCAGCAAGGCGGGGCCTGGGGAGGGTGAAATGTACGAAGCCTTACTCCTACAGGGTGCTACCCTAAGGAAAGTCTATTTCCGAAGGCTCTCAATGCTAGAAAGTAAGCACAAGACAATAATTATGAAATCAAGTCAAAGTCAAATTCAAGTCAAATAAAGCAGTACTATAAAAACATAGCAAAAACCGACAAAAGCACAATCAAAAGATTCATACCTGTAAGAGAAAATACTTGCAATGATCATTAGAAAGAGGCTGAGAGGACTTGATAATCTGATGAAGATCAGTATCCATAAGCTCATACACCAAATAAACATCCCTAAAACTATGTCTTCCACCATGAATCATCACATCCTTTAAAGCAATCACATTCTCATGGCTTACATTCCTCAACAACCTCAACTCCCTTAATGTCCTCAAAGATTCAATCTTGTTATCAAACACATTCAGAATCTTCTTGATTGCAACTTTCTCTTGGGTTTCCATGTTCATACAGGAGCAAACGATGCCGTATGAACCCTTTCCTACTGGCTTTATCGGCATGTACTTTGAATCCACCTCAAACTGGGTCTGCCATACTTTGAAGCTGTGCTTCTTGTCTAAGCTTTTTGGGTCCGCCATTAATGGCTTATTTTGAAGAAGAGGATGAATGATTTTGTAAGGAAAATGTAAAGGGGTGACTTTGATGTAGAGAATTGGATGCTTACTTGCCGCAAAGGAACATATATATGTATCAGATCCCTAACTGTTTCTTGGATTTCTTGAGGAGATTCTCTTAAAGTTTCCTTTTTTAGGCCCTAATTTAGTGAAATTTAAGATACCCAGATGGGGAAAATCATAACCCAGGTAGAAAAACCAGATCAAATATTGAAATTCTTCAAAGTTTTACCGCGGATGCTATTTTAATTTCCTTTTTTCACGGTAATCGAGTGAAATTGATGATACCCAATTGGGGAAAATCATAACCCAGATAGCAAAACCTGATCAAATTTTGAAATCCTTCAAAAATTCACCGCGGATTCTATTTTAATTTCCTTTTTTGGCCTAATAGAATGAAATTGACGATACCCAACTGGGGAGAATCATAACCCAGATAGAAAAACTGGATCAAATTTCGAAATTCTTCAAAATTTTACCGCGGATTCTATTTCAGTTTCCTTTTTTCGCCCCTGATCGATTGAAAATGTTAACACCCAGATGGCTGAATCGAATAAAAATTTGAAATTTCAAGTTGATCGCTTTTTTTTTCCTAATTTTCTCCCTCCAAATATTAGGGTTCATATGAGAGTTAGAAATAGCATGAAAATTGCTTAAAAATGAAGATCAACGTGGGAAAATTGGGAAGTAAATAGCGTAGGAATTCGGTGTAGGTTAGCTGCAAAGATTTCTTGCCCGATTCTGCAGAGATTGTGGCGCGTGAATGTTATATTTTTGGGTTAAAAATACGTAGACTACCCACGTAATTTCATTACAAATATTTTTTGTTTAAAGTTTTGGGTGGTTATGGAAACTAATTAAATCTTGTATTTTGTAAATTTTTGCATGTTTTTTGATCAAAACTTTTTGCATGTTGAAAAAAATATTGTACTTTCTGATTGTTATTTGTAAATTTTAAATTTGTTGGGGTGAACTATATAAGTGTATGGAGAATGAAATTTATTTTTTAGAAAAATATTTTTATTATATAATTATCTACATCATATATATAATAAAATTTGAAGTTATTTATGTATAAGTGCTTGTAATTTATTTATTATGTTATTTTAGTCCTTATAAGTCCTAGAGTAAATTAATGACATATACTTGGCTACAATAATTGTAAAAGTCGAGTCATAAGTGGGTTCATATTGGATCACTTACATCTACATATATATTTTGACCGTTAAAGTATATATTATCTTAATTTTAATACTATATAACTAAATTGAATATAATATAAACTATACATAGAATGAATAAATGAAGGTCAAAAAAATAAAAATAATAATAATATTCTTAAAAGTAAAATGATAGAAACGACTGGACTAATTTCACTGTAGTTTGATATTCAAATGAGAAAAAAAAATAATTTTTACTATTACATGCATATATTTATAACTAAAGTTGATATTCAATATTTATACAAAAATGAGTATTATATAAATGAATAAATTCCTCACAATCCACCGACAACATCCAACAAAAGATACAAAAATAAGGAAACATAATGCTGATGACCGAGTTTCATAGTGATTATAACAAGGATGAATATTAGTTGAATTTCTAGAACTAAAGTTCCATATTTAAACAGTACATAGGCTGTAAAATATAGAATTTTAAAAATTAATTAAAAAATCTTTTATAATACAAATAATTGTATATTTTTAACTATTAAGATACTATTTATCTCAAAATTAATATTAATTTGATTTATTTAAATATAATTTGAGCAGATATTTGATGTGATTTAGTTATCTAATCTAATTGTAATTTGATTACTATTATAATTGGATAAATCAATTATAAATAGAAGTTGGGGGGTTATTTGAGGAGAGTAAAAAGAGAGAAAAAGATGTAAAGAACAAAGGTTTTGTAAAGGGGTGTCTAAAGGGGCGCTCGGGCAGAAGAAGAGATGTTTTGAGAGGTATTTTGATTGAGCAGTATTTTATGAGAGTTTGTAATTTCCTCTATCCAAAGCTACATTATGAGAGGGTTGGTGGCTCGTCATACAGAAGCTACCCTTTGAGAGAGTTGGTGACTTGTCGTGTAGCAGTTACGTTGATGAGAGGGTTGATGACTTACCGTACAATAATGATTGATGTTATGATTGTATATGGGGTTCGGGGGTTGTAATTAGATATTATAATTCATGAATTTCATAGTGAATTGAGGCACTCGTTGGGTCCCTTGGTTTTTTCCTCTAGTTGAGAGAGAGTTTTCACGTAAATATCGGTGTCTTGTTTTGATGTTCTTTTATGGTTTTCGCTTCCGCTGTGCTTTACTGTGTGAATTTTTTCAGTATAAACTCGTTACTTTTTAAAAGCATTCAGAATATATTTCATAAGAGGGTATTATATATCATCCGGATTTCCTGAAGTGGCAAGATCAGGTGCAGTGTTTTATTTCACCGCTGACTATACAGTGGAGGTAAAGAGAGAGAGAGGAGGGGGTAAGTGAGGGTTTTTTTAATTTTAAAAATTATTGAAATTACATTATATAAAATAATTTTAATTTATAAATTTATTTATTAGATTATTGATATTAAAATATACAAATAAATTTATTTATTTGACTATTTATTATTTAGGTACTCGTTAAATTTTTATTCAAAATATTAAAATAACTTATTATATTCTCGTTATTATTTACTATATGTAAAATACGCTAAGATAGTGAATAATAACGAGAATATAATAAATTATTTCGATGTAATCAACAAAAAATTAACAAGTACTTAAATAATAAATATTCAAATAAATAAATTTATTTAAATATTTTAATATAAATAATCTAATAAAAAAATTTATGTATTAAAATTATTTTATTTAATACAATTTTAATAATTTTTAAAACTAAAAAAACCCTCACTCACCCCCTCACCACTGTATAATTAGCAGTGAAAAAAACACTGCACCTGATCTTGCTTCTTTCCTAGAATACAAATAATTTTTTGATTCTATTTTATTATTATTTTATATATATATATATATAGTAATAATTTTGATAAGGGGAGGTGCCTAACCTTAGGTAGATGAGCTTCATTTAATTATAGGAAAGGAAAATGAAGAAAATGTCAAATTTTTTGTATGTCTTTCCCATCTATTGAGTTTTTGTGCGGTTATAAATATTCGTATAAGGTTGAGGTGAATTTATTTTTTATTTTTGATAATTAGTTTGATGTTTAATATCATTACAAAAGGTATAAACAGAAAGAAGGATACAGTCTGTAAAAGTCATCTACGTCATTCAATAAAAAAGAGGCAAAGGAGATAAAATCGAAAAGGAAAAGGGTCGGAACCATGATAAATGTTGGCCAAAGGATGGAACGACATCGAAAAAATTTTGAGTTTAATTTGAAGGCATAAAACACTTTGTCGGTGTGTTGAGCAGCTACTCCAAACATTTCCATAGTGTTCGTGCGGGTTTTTATGAGAGAGGAAAATTCTCTTGTACTTTTTAAATAAAAAGCAGTTAAAATCTTCACAATTTTGTAGATGTACAAATAATTAGTTGATCAACTTTAATCTTGTGGGATGTTTTTTGTTTTCCTTTTGATTTTTTGTTGTTCTTTAAATTTGTTTCCTAACAAAAATATTGTCTTTCTCCCAAAATAGGGTCACCAACATCGGGTGAGGATACAGATGAGCTTCGAACTCATACTTAAAAAATAGATAATCTAACTACTACACCAACAATGATATTGAGGGTTGGTGTATCATGATCTGCAAAAAGTTAAAAGAAGGCTTAGAATGGCAAAATCATTTCTATTAATATTAATTTGATTTGATTTAGATAACATTTGGGAGGATATTTGATATATGATTTAGTTATCTAATTTGATTGTGATTACGATTGGGTGATTCAATTATAAATAGAGGTTGAGGATTATTATTTTAGGTAAAGAAAACGAGAGGAAAGATATGAGAGTTCAAGGATTATGTAAAGTGGTGTCTGGGGGGCACCTGGACAGGGGGAGAGATGTTTGATTCAGAGATGAAAGAGTTTTTGTAGCTTCTCTTTCCAAAGCTAATTTTTGAAAGGATTGGTGGCTCGCCGTGTAGAAGCTAAATTGAAGAGGGTTAGTGACTCATCGTGCGGTAGTTACACTTTGGGAAGATTGGTGGCTCACTGTACAGCAGCTACACTTTGAGAGGGTGGGTGACTCGCAGTTTAGCAGTTACACTTGGAAAGGGCTGGTGACTTACCGTGCAATAATCACACTGATGTTGATGATTGTTGTTGTTGATGTTTGTATGGGGTTTGGGGTTATAATTAGATATTATAATCCTTAATTTCATAGTGGATTGAGGCACCCGTTGGGTCCCATGGTTTTTTCTCTAGTTGCGATAGAGTTTTCACGTTAAAATATCGTCCTTTGATTTTTGCTGTTTTTATTATTTTTCGCTTCCGTTGTGCTTGAATTGTGTGATTTTTCCAACATTTTCATTATCCCAGAGTAAAGAGGTGATCTCATTGTGTTTGATATGCTAAAAAGCAAATATTAAGTGCTCCATTTTTCTCCATCGGGTCCAAACCTATGTTTGATAAGGATGTATGCTTAGAAGAGAAGAGCGATAGGGACCGTCGACCTCTCAAATCCCACAGGGGAATAAAATGTTGGATTATTAATTAGTAGCTTATAAGAAAATAATTAATTTAATATTAATTTTAGTAACTTTTATTATCTTATTGAATATCTATAAATTAGATATTTAAATTAGTTACATATAACATTATTTTATTACTATGGTTTAGATCTATATTCCAACCAGGGAATCCATTTCTTGAAATCTCTTAGTTAAAAGATAAAAATCAAATTCAAGCACTTTTTGTCTAGGGCCTCGTTTAGTTGTTATAGGAATCGAATTTCTGCAGAAAGTTATATTTTTTAAAAACTCAATTCATGTATCAACTTTCTAGAAATTAGGTAAAAGATGTTTGGTAGTATAACTTTCTTGGGAAGGAAAGTTAAAAAAGAAGAAATTAGAACTTACTTAGGGAAATTAGGTAAGTTACTTCCTGCGCTTTGAAGGAATTGGAGTAATTGCTATTTCTTACATTCTGCATACTTTCTACCAACTAAATAAGAGCCAAAATTCATACTTTTCAATAATGTTATACTTTTTATGTTTACTTTTTACATACCGAACGGGCCTATATCTATTTTATTTTTATTTTTTTTTTATTTTTGAAAAATAGAATCAAGTACTTAAACTTGGAGGATTAGGCAGAGTACCTAGATGGTTAAAGGTGGAGTGAGTGATTGCGTGAAATGAAAGGCATTGACATTTCTCATCTTCTAGAAACTAGGCACCGTCATCTTTGAAATTTGAAATAACGGCACAGTTTCATAATTTCCGGTGAGAAAGTCTTCTTGGGATGTAAACTGGTCGAGATTAGAATGGTTTAACGAGCTGAGTTCGTGCTAAATTTTAAGCGTGAGAGTGGATAGATCGTGTTGTTGGACTTCTTATATAGAACCTGATTTGAAACTGTTATGGGTCAAGTTTAATGGAGTGAGGAAAACAATTTTGGGTCTTGGTTTGGGCCCAGGTTGAGGTTCGGGCTCGTTTTTGAGATTTCAGCTGAACAAAATTAGAGTTTCTTGTGTGTGCCAATATAAACCCTGTTTTAGGGTTTGAGAGCATGTAGAGTGAAACAACAACAACAATAGTCCCAGTGCCTTGCGGCTCCCGCATAACGCGGGGTCTTGGGGGGTGATGTACGCAGCCTTACCCCTTCCGGCAGGAAAGGAGACTGTTTCCGGGGACCCCCAACCTGGAATGGTTGAGTTCCTGCAGATAAACTATCAATTCATCAATTGTGCATTAAAAAAAAAAAAAAAAAAAGGAGGAGAAGAAGAGGTAGAAGAAGAAGAAGGAGGAGAAGAAGCAGAGGAAGAAGATCGAGGTCTAAGCTAGCCTAAGAGTGTTACACTACAGGTTATGCTCGCCTACGGTACTTAGACTACCAGCCACTCCCCGCCCTACTCTACTCTGCTATCTCCGCTACTCTAATACTAGTCTTCCAACGTGTCCTATCTAAGGCCATCTCCTCTCTTAGATTTAGTTGGGTTAGGTCTTGACGAATCGTCTCCAGCCAACTCTTCTTTGGTTTGCCCCTCCCTCTTCTGCTTAGCGCTGTGTTGAGCTGTTCACACCGCCTGACTGGGGCTGAAGTCGGTCTTCTGCTGACATGTCCAAACCATCTTAGGCGTTGCTCCCTCAATTTGTCCTCTATCGAGGCTACACCCAGCTTGCCTCGTATCACATCATTCCTAATCCTATCCTTTCTTGTGCGGCCACACATCCAATGTAACATCCTCATCTCTGCCACCTTCATCCTTTGTGTTTGATTTTGTTTCATTGGTCTACACTCTGCCCCATATAGCATAGCCGGTCTTACTACCGTCTTATAGTACTTTCCCTTTAACTTTAGCGAGAACTTTCTATCACACAGCACCCCGGATGCCATCCTCCACTTCTGCCAGCCTACTTTAATCCTGTTGCTGACATTCTCATCGACTTCACCATTCTGGTGTATCATAGATCCCAGATATTTGAAGTTCTCCTTGCTTGATATGGCTTGTGTTCCAAGTTTATTAATCTAATTTTAAAAAAATATATTTTATCTTATAATACATTTTTATGAAATTTTAAAAATATTTTTTTCATCTTCTAAATTTATTATGACATTATTATAATTAATTAAAATAATTATTTTTTATAAATATATAAAATTATTTTATTTTTGCTAAAAATATAAAAACTCCTAATTTTGTCATTTCATAAAGGGAAGAATAATTTTGTCATTTGACACATTATTTGACAAAAACCGTCATAAAGTGCAACATAGAAAATTTTTTTACAAAATTAAAGTGGTTTCCTAAAAATAGAAAAAAAAAAAGATGATTTTACGAGACCATGTAGAAAAGTAAAGTGGTTTTATTAAAAATTTTCCTATCTATTATAATCACAAAAAAAAATGAGTTAATAGTATAGATCAACTAATAATAATAAGTAGAAGAGAATCATTATTATGACTAGTCATGACAATGAAGGGTGGCGAATATAGTAACACACAGATAAAAGGGGTGACGGTACGTCGGGGCCAAGTGGTGATATGGAAGGTGAATTGGCGGTGGTTGCCCATAGAGAACTTTGTATGACGAGGCTTGGGAAGCTGTGTGGAAGGCGGTGTTATACTACCATTTAGCAAGTGGAAGCCAAAGGCGCCAATCATGGGGGCATTCACCCGCCATACATCTAAGGTAAGTCTCAAGGCATCTGTTGAGTACCTCGGTTTGACCATCAGACTGAGGATGGTAAGATGATGAAAGATTTAGCTAGGTCCCAAGTCGACTGAAAAAATCTGCCAAAATGTGCTGACAAAAATCGAATCACAGTCACTGATGATAGGGAGTCAGGTAACCCATATAACTAGTGTATCTGGTCTAAGAATAACTGAGCAACGTCGGCAGCAGAGTAAGGGTGGCGGAGTGCATGGAAATGAGCATACTTACTAAGACAATTCACCATTACAAGGATTACCGTGAACCCTGAAGAAGGCAGAAGGCCCTCAATGAAGTCAAGCGAGATGCCACTCTAAACTGTGCTCGGTATGGGTAGCGGCTATAGTAATCCCGAGGAAGCAACAGTCTCATACTTGTTTTGCTGACACACTAAACAATGGTGAATATATTCTTGGACGTCCCACTTGAGACCGAGCTAGTAGAAGAGTGTTTGAGCTCGCCTATATATTGCCTCCATGCCAGAATGACCCCTTGAGAAGAGTCATGCATCCATAGAAGGACTGAATTGCACAAGTTGGCAACAGCACCTACCACCAAGTGTCCACGATGTTTGAGCTCATCGTGATGCCAAGTGAATCGCGGATGAGAGATGGGCTCTGTCAACTTATCATCAATAATCTGGCTGAGGACTGGGTCTTGACTCCAAGACGATTATAAGGCGCCATAGAAATCGGATGAGAAGGCAGATAAAGTCATGCATAAGACTTCTGAGCTCGAAAGGTGGGATAAAGCATCAGCAGCACAATTCTCGGTGCCCTTCTTAAAACAATCTCGTAATCAAGACCAATCAAACTCGCCAACCACAAAAATTGAAGAGAGAAGGAGAGACGTTGTTTTAGGAGGAACTTAAGACTTTGCTGATCGGTGCGGATAATGAAGTGTTGACCAGCTAAGTATTGTTGCCATTTGTTGATGGCGAAGACAAAGGCAAAAAAGTTGCCGCTCATATACCGATATAGATTGGTGCCTTGCCGCCAAGGTTTTGCTGATGAAGGTGAGTGGTCTCCTTCCTGCATAAGAACTGCCCTAAAGCTGATAATGGAAGCATCTGTCTCTACAACAAACGTCTTTGTGAAGTCAAAGTAAGGCTAAAACTGGGGCGGATGTCAATGCTATCTTAAGGCGCTGTAAGGTGACTTTAGCATTGGAATTCCACCCAAAACTGTCTTTCTTCAGCAACTCGGTTAAGCGTTGAGCAATCATCCCGTATTGAGCAATGAAGCGCCTATAATAGCTGGAGAGACTAGGGAACCCGTGAAGCTGCTTAATGGTCGTAGGCCAGGGCCAATTGGCCACAGTTGCCAACTTGCTGGGATCGGCGGCTACCCCACTTCCTGACACAAAGTGACCAGTGTACTCGATTTGGCGGCTCCAAAGGTACATTTGGCCCTGTTGTCCACGACGTGATGTTGACGGAGTATGCTCATAACAGAACGCAAATCCTCCAAGTGCTGCGCCCAAGTGACGCTATAGACGATAATGTCGTCAAAGAAGACCAACACATAATGGTACACTAGAGGGCGAAATATATTGTTCATCAGACTTTGGAATGTTGATGGGGCATTAGACAAACCAAATGGCATCACGGTAAACTCATCGTGCCCCGAGTACGGAAAGCCGTCTTGTACCCATCCTCAGGTGCCATTCGGATCCGCCAACGCCTAGATTTGAGATTAACCTTGGAGAAGTAAGTTGCGCCACTCAATTCGTCCAGAAGTTCCTCCACAATGTGAAGGGGGAACTTATCTTTTACAGTCATCTTATTCAAAGCCCGATAGTCAGCACATAGTCGCCAAGTGTTGTCTTTTGTTTTGACTAGAAAAACCGGCGAGGTGAAAGGCGAAGTGCTATTTTGGATAACGCCTACTGTCATCATCTCCTGGGTCAACGAATCGATGATATCTGTTTAGAATGTCGGATACCGATATGGCCTTATTATTGAGCTGGGCTTGTCACCTATCAAGCTTGCTATTGAACTGGACCATTTGACTTACTATCTAGCTACTATTGAACTATTTTCAACATAATGCTGAGTAGTTAACAAGTCATTGTGAACATTAACAAGTTGAGCATCGCTTCTTATTCATGTTCAATCCGTTAAGCTTATTGAGCCCTTTCGAACTCAACTCCATAAGATATTAATCCTCCAATAGGAACATGAATAAACCATAATAGATTTGTAATACGAGTAATTCATGAAATGTTTGTTGGTATATATATTCTTTCTATTGAGATATACAGAGAAAATGCTTCATCAATTAGAGAATATATTCTAGTATAAATTTAAAAACTTTTGACGGAAAAATGAAAAATAAAGGATCAATTTTTTTCTAAAATAAATATTTTTCCTTTTGAATATCACTAATATTATAATTTAAAGCTGTGTTTGAAGCATGTAATTGGAGCCTGGAATTGGGATTGAGACTAAAATTGGGACCCAATATTCTAATTCTGTTGTTTGGTTCACCTGTTAGAATTGACATTACAATTCCACTGTCTAATTCCATAGAATTAGATTTTAAATGAAAATTATACTTTTCAATTTCTTGAAGTATGGTTAAGGAATTGCAATTCCATAGTAACTCTATTGACCTGAAACCTAAAATGACCCCTGTTGATTCACTCAAACCCAAGATGACTCAAAATCTAAAGACGTAGACACAACCTAAAATTTGATCAAAACCTCGAAATCACCCAACTCAAACGACTTGAACTTGAAATGACCGATATCATTTTAGCTCAAAGTCTGAAGTGACCTGATCATATTGACCCGAAACTCGAAATGACTCAAATCCAAAGAATAAAACTACTCGACTTGAATGTAATATAAACAAGATGAGCCGTATTGGAAATGACCCCACCAAATTAACCCAAAACTTAATATGATCGAAACCCAAAATGACCTGGCCCACCTCAAACTCAACCTAAGATGACTCAAATTTTGAAATGATACAACTCGTTTGTCCCAAAATTAAGATAATTTAAGCTCAAATGGACCTAAATCGGATGAACCTGATTGATTCTATGAATTCTAAAATGTCTTAATCGATTAATTGAGAATCCGAGATAACATGAACTCTAAATGACCCGACGTAATACTGGACTCGATTTGAGTTAAAAATCGAATAAGTCAAGCAAAAAGTGAATCGCTCCGACCATAATAACTCAAATGCAATGTGAAATGCTCTGACCAAAATTTGACCGTAGTTTATTTAAAACTCGAAGTATTCCAACTTGATCGACTGAAAACACTTGATGATTCAAATCATTATGTAGTTATAATTTCGACTTGCAATTCCTTTGATAAGTCAAACAATGAAATTTCAATTCTATCAGAAATTTAATTCCACCAAAATTGGAATTGGAATTGGAATTGCAATTCCACAATCCAATTCTAATTCCATGTGCCAAACAGAGCCCAAGGGAAATTATCACTTAGGTATCCTGTGCTTTGAACCTTTATCATCTAGGTATCTTAATATTTCAATATATACAATGGGATGCCTTGATCTTTAAAATTTTATCACTTACGTACCATAAAGAAGGGTGGAAGCCATGGAAGTGAGCTTGACGCTATATCTTTTAAAGTGAAGAAGGTAAGAGAGCAAATCAGGAACAACCACAACCACTTCTTATAAGCCTTGAACTCCTTCCCCATCCCGCCACCGCCCGCCGCCACCTCAAACCATTGCCACTTCAACCCACCACCGTTGATGAAAAGAAACCACTCACACTCCATCGAGTCAAAGGCAGAGCATCCGCGGAAAGGTTCTTGAGGATCCTTGTTTTTTGGTTGATTGATGATCATGGTGATTGGTGATTGGTGATTGGTGTTGGTGAGCATAGGTGGGGGTCTCACGGCGATGTGGGTGTTTTTACTTTGTTTGTTATGGGCTTTCGGAATCAACTTGTAATGTTTGGTTGAAAGAATTGTTTAAAGAGAAAAGGTCAGGTTGTTGATGCCTTCGTCCCTTGGAAGAGAAGGAGGGGAAAAATACTGAGGTTTGGTTTCGTTCGTTTTGGCTCAAAGGAGGAAGCCGTAATGGGTATAGGATTGGAAGGGCACGGATTGAAGTAGATTGGGTTAGAAACGCAGCTGGGCCGAATCAACATTTGCGACGTGATAATGAAAGGCATCAAGTAAGCCCTCGTTGTGCACCTATGGCCTCGGCATTGAAGGAGAGAGAAGTGCATGATGTGCTCAATTCGAATGAGATCAATGGCTCCCATGGTGAGGGGGAAGATAGCTGTATTAATGAGAATGCCTGCATTGCTCCTGTGCAGAATTGTCATGCTTCTTTGCGTGAACTGTTAATATAGGATCCTGATTCTTCGTGCTTTCAAGGGGAAAAGGGAGCCGAGTCTGAGGAGAATCTCCAACGGGATCGTGATTCACATGGGCAATCTCCTATTTCTATTGACTCAACTTCGAGTGATCCTTCTTTTCTTCTAGGATTTGAGCCTTGGGTTGCTGAGCCTTTAAATAAGTCTCCTATACATGAATCCCATGATGATAGTAGTACATAGTTCGCATCCACTCCTATTGATCTTGGCCAAAGTGGTGAAGAGCAAGTTCAACAATATCGGAACAGTAATGGGGAGGAGGTGTTGATAATTTTGAAACAAATCTCAATACCCATCAATTGGAAAAACGAAACAAAACAGATGGGAAAAGAGTACATCCCAAGGTCCCTAACAAGCCACCACCTCAAAAAAATAGGAGAGCTACGAATGGTGAGAAGAAAAAGTTAGGGGGAAAAAAAAGATTTCTAAGCATTTTTAAAAGGACATGGAAAGCAACTGTAGTGAAGAAAAGTAGGCTCGCAAGAGGCCCAAATAGAAGAAACAAGAGAAAGGGAGTGCTAGGGATAGGGTCAAGGAAGAAACCGAAGATTTCGATGAGGATGACTTAGTGTACACTGAAGAAACGTGAGAGGTAGGTAGAAAACTTGGATTGAGCTTTGATGGTGATGACTCTATCGTGGTGAGTCAGTTCACGAAGATAAACAAGAAGAAAAGAAGGAATTTGTCATAAAGACGATCAAGAATGAGTAAACTGTCCAATAAGGTGAGTCGAAGGTATCCTATTAAAGTGTATTAACCGTCTGTTCTGGATTGTCCTTGTAAATTGTCGTCATCCTATTGGGGTCTGTCTCCGGCGTTTTGGACTTCTTTGGCCTGGTCTTTTTGTTTGTCATTAGGGTAGGTCTTCTTCTTCTTTTTTTTTTTTTGAGGTAGCTCATTTTCATGGTCTTTTGGTGTTTGTAGCGATAGGCTCGCCCTTGTCAAGGCGTTCGTTTTGTTTAGGTGTCTAGTTGTGGGCAACCTGCTACCCTGGGTGTTCTGGTTTTTTGGTTTGTCTTTGGTCCTTGCCTTCTACCATCGTGCTTTATATTTAAATTATAAAAAAAAGGTACCTTGAAGTTCTAAAATTTTATCAATAAGATACCCATTTGTCAAAATTTGACAGACTTTCGTTAGATAATACTAAAACTGAACACAATTTTGACAAATATATTAGCGTATTCATTAGAATTTGATAATTTTTTGCTTAAAAAAAATGAAAACGACACATAGTTGTATCAAGTAGTTTATATCAGCATTCGGAATATATTCTATTATAAGTCGTTCAATTTCTTAAGAAAACTTTAGCATGACTTATATGTATTATCATGACCAATTATTTATGTCATTATTTTTTGTAAAAAGTTCGTAATATTTTTACAAAAATTCATCAAATCCCTACATAGGGTATATAGATGATAAAATATTCAAATTTTAAAGTATCCTATTATATATAATAAAATATCAGAATACGTAAATAATAAATACTTAAACCTCATGGCACAAAAGTGACAATTTCTTTCTGATAAAAAAAAAGTGATAATTTCTCATAATTTGAAAGGGTTATTCATATTTTAGTACCTTGATATTTTTGAAAATAATAAAAAGCACCCTACCCTTTTCAAATTAATAAAGAGTCCCCAACGCTCTTGTCGTATTATTAAAAAGGTCTCTCTCCTGCGCAACGACTTGATTTCTTATCAATAAAATTGACGTGGCAATTGTTTTTCTATTAATGATACAATAAAATGACAAAGAGACCATTCAATAATCATATTGTTGAACAAATTAAGCGGAACAGATAGTTTTGACATAAAACAACACCTCGAATTTCATGCTTTAAAGGAAGAATAAAAGTATTGAGAGATACTTTGTCATTTTATTATATTATTAATAACAAAGCATTCCCATGTCAGCTCTGTCGATGGAAAACGATATCATCACGTCAGGATGAACCTTTATAGTAATATGAAAAAAGTTTAGAAGTCTTTTTCTTAATTCAAAAAGGTCAAATTTTTTTTTTTATTTTAAAAAGGAAGAATGATTTGAAAAAACACCAAACTAGGCACATATGAATTTTTTAGTAATATACTTGCTAAGTTAAAAAGAAAAGTATTGTACTAGTACTAATGAATTTTTTTGTCTTTGAACTAGGAAAAACCTAATTTTTTTAGCACTCAAAAGTAGCGAGTGAACTCCATTTGGCCCCTTGCAAATGGGAAAAAATAAAGTTGAGTTTAATGTAAAAAATAATTAACAAAACACCAAACTATGTATATGTAAATTTTTTTAGCACTATGCTTAAAAAAATAAAAGAAAAAAATATTGTCCTTATTAAAATGAATATTTTCAGCATTGAATTATATGTAAACTAATTTTTTTTAAGCAATTTATAGTATCTAACACTTGTTCATATGCTTACAACATCTGTTTTAATTTAGTGTATTTTCGCTTAAAAATACTAATAATTTTAATAATATATAAGTATATTTTGTAAATATATTTTCAAAATAAAATGTGTCGGTGATGTATTTGATGTGTTCCATGTGTCGACATGGAGCCCCAGTCTTTGGGATTGGAGTTTCTATAATATTATGTGTCGATATATAATATCTAGAAAGCGATTTTGTTATATGTTGACACCAAGTATGTGTTGACACAAGCCATGTTTAAGCCAAAATATATCAAATACACAATCAATACACTTTATTTTGAAAATATATCAATAAAATATGCTTATATATTATCTAAAATATGTTCTACATTAGTATTTCTAAACGAAAATACATTAAATTAAGACAGATGATGCACGCATATGAGCAAGTATTAGATACTTTACAGTGTTTAGAAAATCAGTTTATGTCTAGTTCAACCCTGAAAATATTCATTTTGACTACGAGAATACTTTTTTCCTTTACTTTTGTAAATATAATGCTAAAAAGATTCAATTATAGCTAGTTTATTGTTTTATTAACTATTTTTATATTAAAATTAACTTCAGTGCTAGTAGGTTCACTCTCTACCTTGGTTGCTAAAAAGATTAGTCTTTTTCTAGTGTAGTGCCAAAAAAATTTATTAATATTAATACAATATCTTTTTTTTAACTTAACAAGTATAATATTAAAAAAAATCATATATGTTGTAAATATTAGATATTTTTCGGGTACACATTTAAGAGTCGAGTTTGGATATTATCAAATATTATTGAAAATTAGAAATTATATAAAAGACATTTGTATACATATATACATATACATATGTAGTATATGTATATGCATACCTATTTTCTTCGTGATTAAGAAATCACCACCGCCCATATTTTCCTATAAATGGCGAACCAGCAGCATTAGCAGAAGCAAAAGTGAACAGCGAGAGAAATGAAAGAGAGAAAATAATTGAGATTGAGGGAGTAAATATTATATAATATAATATTGAGAGAATTATTTTTCGGTCATCTAGTTCTTATACAAAATACTTGTTTTCTTTCTTTAAGCTTATTTGGGTTTTTTTTTTATTATCATCCTATAGAGTATAATATCTCTATAGTTTTATAATACGTTATCAGCACGAGTCTCTACCCAGACAAAGATTATATAAGCTTGAGGTAAGTTTACCTTCCTTAATCTTTGTGATTTATAATTTTATTAATCTTGAGTTTATTGCGCTTAATATATCTGGCAAACATTATTTGCCTTAGACCCTTGGTTTTGAGATCCACCCTGATGCTGTGAATCTCGGACAGTCAAAAGGGGTAATAGCGCATCCCTACAGGATCGCTTCAAAAAGCAATGATATTTCTCAGGCATCATATCCCTGAAGGATTGAAAGCTGAGTATATTACAGTAAAGGACTCGTATGTCCTTTGACTGAATTTAAAGGAGATGTTCGATCACCAAAATATGTGATCCCCCTAAAGCTCGCAATGAATGAATTCACCTGCGGTTGCAGGATTTTAAAACTATAAGCGAGTATAACTCTGCAGTATTGAGTATTACCACCCGACTGCAATTATGAGGTGAAAATATTACTGAGGAGGATATGTTGGAGAAAATACTCTCTACTTTTTATGTCTCGAACATGCTCCTGTAGTAGCAATATTGAGAACGAGAATTTAGAAAATACTTAGAGTTAATATCATCTCTCCTCGTTGCTGAACAAAGCAATGAATTATTGATGAAAAATCATCAGACACGACCAACTGGGTTCGAACCATTTCCTGAATTGAATGTTTCGACATACGACCATTAGGAACATGGTCGAAGTTATAAAAGTGGTCATAGTCGTGGACGTGGTCAGGGCCGAGGATGAAGTTATAGTCGCGGTCATAATAATTGACATTATGATACCCAGAATGGGCCAAAAATTTAAGAAGTCCACTAATAACGAGAAGATAAAGGAAAGAGAGACTTTACTTTTCGCATTTTCTATTTTGCATTTCAAGGTTGGTTAAACCGCCGATTTTTCTTGTTAATTATATGGTCGACTATGCTGCCTACTTATTATCAGTTATTTATATGGCTATATTTTTCAACCAATCTATTTGATATTTAAAGGCTCTAGAGTAGCATATATCATGTTTCCTGAAGAAATATTATTTAATTCCGAAATACCTGATGAGATAGTTAACCAGAAGTTAACAGACCCAAAGAGCTTTTATTTTATGACATGACTATTTGAGTCATCCGGGTATAAATATGATTAAGAGAATCGTTGAAATTCTCGCACCAGTTAAAGAACTAGAAGATTCTCATATCGGATGTTTCAAATTTGGTTAAAAGCTCTGGAAGAGCACATGTTATGTTCCCTGGAAGGACAAAATTAAACATAAGCGATGCTCTATTTTTCAGCAGATCACAGAGAAACTTGATCAGTTTTTGAGAATCTTTATATTACATTGCTTACTTCAGGAAGAAAGAAAATAGTGAAAAATTTGTTAGCACTTTCTTTAATACAGTGGTTAACCAGAAGTTAACTGATTATAAAATGTTTACCCTGTGGCATGACCGCTCAGGCCATCCAAGTGTAACAATGATGAGAAAAATTATTGAAAGTTCTTATGGGCACTCATTAAAGAACCCGAAGATTCTTTCTTCTGATGAGATTTCATGTGCCACTTATGCTGCTTAAGGCAAAGCAATTACCATATACTCAATTGAAATTGAGTTTGAATCCCGTGTATTTTGAGGAATACTAAATGGGACATATGTGGGCCAATTATTTTTATCACATGGACCAATTCGGAATGTTATGACAATAACAGAGGCCTCTACCCGTTGGTCCCATGAATATGATGCACTTGTAATGTGGCATTTGTGAAAACTCCTTGCATAAATGATCCGACTATGAGCTCAAGTCGTGGATTGTATGATATTGCAGGAGAAATTACATCCTAGGAATTTAATGATTATTGTATGGGATGAATTGCCATATAGCCTGCATACAGATACAAAATGGTCTTCTGATTAAAAAGCATGTAGCGAATTGTTAGACCATTATTATTGCCAACTTTTACATGGGAAAATGTTATGATATATGTTGCGGCACTAATTATGGATCTCCCCGGTATAACTTGTCTCTGACAAGATCCAGATATATATATATATATACACATATAACCCATCATGGTAATATACTGTATGTCCCAATTATTCCACCTCAATGAGAAAAGATGATTCTAAATAAGGGGACTTGGAGTATCTGGAGATATTACCTGGAAACATTTTACAGCATAGTTTGCTAATTGTCAATTTGACAAAATAGGATTTCCAGAATCAAGAGGAGAAATCCGAAAATTAGAAAATGAAATTTTATGTGGAATGCGTCATTAAACCAGAAGTTCAAAGAATTGTTCACTTGTAAATTATTACAAGCTAATTCATAGATGTATTCACTAATGGAAAGAGGGTGGCCAAATAATATCCCCACTATATATGCTCCAGCTCGAATTAATATCCCAGTCGAGTGATATTCTAATATATTGCAAAATGTATCCATTGCACGCCAAAAGCGTGGTAAATATATCAGTTCCAATATTTGAATTTGAAAAGAAAATAGAGCAATAGGAATGACTGGTCCCTCTACCGTAAAGCTCTTGAGGAGAAAAACTCTGCAGAAATAATAATATGTAGAAATAAAATTCCTCAAGATGATCAGGTACCTGAAACTATCTGATACTACTGAAACTATTGAAATTCTGATGATAAAGAGATCTCTATGAAATATGGGATATAATGAAATCGAAATAAAAATTGATTATATGTTTGTTTATACAGTAGCTACTCTCTAGTCAAAGAAATTGAAAATCTTGAACTAGTATTTGGTCAAGAATGCCAACAAAGAAATGATTGGCTAAAATAGAAAGATGCAATTCAGGCTGCATATTTGGACCTGAAGTCCAAATGCCTAAAGAATAAAACGTATATACTACATGTGAATGCTGGTGCAGAAAATAATGAGGTGGTGAAAAGCACAATTTGTAGCCCAAGGTTTATCATAGAGACCAAAAATTGATGGGACATACATATGAGAAATGGATGCAATTGATCTGGTGGTCTCTATATGCGTCATATATATTGGTAATAGTTTATTTGTATGATGATGTTTATATGAAAGTCCCTGAAGGACCAAACATGCCAGAAGCGTATAGTTCAAAACTGCGGTACATATCTACTGAAAGAGAGATATGTTAATATCATCATAACTCCTGAAGAGCTTAAAAAGGCTGCTATGCACCTAAACTGAGAACTCGAGATTGAGGATCTCGGAAAATGAAAGATTTTGTCTCGACCTAAAGATCGAGCACTAATATAATAGAGTATTACTCTATTGGTCAACTCATACCAGTACGGTACTTGAGTATTTCATCATATTGTTTAGTGTCTTAATTTTGACCTATTCCGGTCCTCAATGAGGTAATGAATAAATTTTTGACCCCAAGTGACGCTGTCACACAACCAGATATATGGCCTCTTTGGTCAACTTGTCACTAGTATGTGATATGTAGTTAAATATTTATCTTAATGGATCAGCCAACATACGTTATAATATTACGTTAAACTTGCAATTGATTTTGTATGCAAGTACTAGTTATTTATTTGAACCACACAAGGTAAGTGACAAGTATATGCCATTTTATTATATAGCTATATTGCTATATTTTGGCAATCTACTAGCAATTGCAGGTATTGTTGAGGCACTTGCGCTTTATGAGCAAGTAGAGATTGGATGATATCAATACCCTTGACCTACATATTTTAAGCTTCCAACGATCAGGGGGGGTCCGATAATACTATATGAAGATAAGTCTGCATTGTTCAAGTAAAAGAGAGTTCATAGAGCTAGTGCACTTCAAAGAAATTATTTTTACTCTCAAGCTTCCTGAAAAAAAATGAAGTAGATGTTTGCCTGGAGGAGTTACTTGCAAAAACATTGTCTACAACAAATTTTCAAGAAATTGGCACAAAATTGACATTTGCCAACTCCGAGACATCCTTGATTAATGTGCGCCCCTAAAGAAAA
Organism: Simmondsia chinensis; assembly: GCA_018398585.1. Classification (NCBI taxonomy): domain Eukaryota; kingdom Viridiplantae; phylum Streptophyta; class Magnoliopsida; order Caryophyllales; family Simmondsiaceae; genus Simmondsia; species Simmondsia chinensis. Next base: position 33,924,463 of record JAGTTD010000009.1, on the reverse strand, counting down.
GTTAACTACGCATTGTACTCTTTTTCCTTGGCTATGGTTTTTCCCACTGAGTTTTTTCCTAGCAAAGGGTTTTTTAACAAGGCAGTTCAAAAAGTGTATATAACTCGGACAATATACACTTTCAAGAGTGTTATGTCCCGCACATATTTTAAGAAAGGTGACAGAACTAAGCATATCTCACCGAAGTTCTTCTTTACACACGAGTTTCAGAAGATGGGTGAAATAGATGTTCAACAAGTCCGCTCAAGTGAGAATCTGGCAGATTTGTTCACGGAGGCATTACGGACATCAACATTTGAGAAATTAGTTAATAAGGTTGGTATGTGTCGACTCAGAAATGCCTCTCACTAATATGTTCATATGAAGGGAAGTTAAATATGAGATGTACTCTTTTTCTTTTCGCTATGATTTTTCCCACTGGATTTTTCTGGCAAGGTTTTTAATGTGGCAGGCATATTTAGCTTGGACACTGTGTCCCGTTATAACGAAAAATATCCAAAGGGGGAGTGTTGTAAATATTGGATATTTTTCGGGTACACATTTAAGAGTCAAGTACGGATATTATCAAATATCATTGAAAATTAAAAATTACATAAAAGACCTTTGTATACACATATACATATACATATATAATATATATATGTGTATACCTATTTTCTTCGTGATTAAGAAATCACCACTGCCCATATTTTCCTATAAATAGCGAAGCGGCAGCATTAGCAGAAGCTAGAAGTGGCCACGGGCCGGGCTGGGCTTAGGCCGAGGCCCATCCGGTCCGATTGGGTACCTGGCCAGGCGGGTCCGGGTTGGCCCGTTTTTCGTCATATTTAATAAAAAAGCTCAAAATTTAAAAAATACAAAGTCGTTTTGTATTAAAATTATTATAATTCATTGATAAATAATATTAGATACAAATATATTTTATCCCAAGCACTAATAATACTAAATATATGTAATAAAATAAAATATATAATAAGTAATAGTAAATAATGGCAAATAAATAACGTAACAAGTACAAATACAACGCAGTTGAAGCATAATATTTAAAAGTACAAATTTGTTTATCTAAAAATACAAAGTAAATAATTGACATACAAAAGTGTTGATATCAGTCGCATGGGGAGGTTGCCGTGCCATCGTTTGACGTATCAGTGGTGCGGTCACCTTCTTCATCGCTCGATGAATCTAGCCTCATTTTTTCTTGCTCCATTGCCTCAGCTAGCAGCCAATCCTTCAAGCACACGGACATCTCCAAGCTTAACGGTGATAGTTTCACCCTCTTCGTTCCAAGCAACCTGCCACTAAGACTGAAAGCACACTCTGATGCTACTGAAGATACCGGATAACTTAGTATATCATGTGCCATGGTGGAAAGCACGGGATACTGGGCTTGGTTTGTGTGCCACATTGTAAAAGATCAAAATGCGGGTTGGCTGGCGTCGCGAAAATATGGAGCAACGGTGTCCGCAAATAATAATCCAGCTCGTCACATGACGTGGGGGCTACTGTGAGTGTAAATTGCTCCGCCAGCTTCATCGAATATGACGTGTGTGAACTACTTCCACTAGATGTGGAAGATCCTACTACAGTAGTACTAGGCTGCGGACAATTAGACGCTAATTTCAGGGAGTAGTGGGAAAATAAACTGTGCAAGTCGTTATCGTCTTCGGCAATAAAATTGTCGATATTGAGACTATGATACAAATATTTGAAAAAATATTGGCAAAATAAGTTTAAACCCCCGCGTTTACAACAAGGATCTAAAATAGTTGCTAGGCAGTATGTAAGGGGCAGCTCAGAATAATATTTAGCAAACTTTTCTTTCATTGCCTTAATCGATTCGAACAAAATGGGGTTGGATTCATAACCCGCCATCCAGTTTACAATATCAAGCAACCTTAATATTGCTTGAGGTATAGTCGGATAGTAGCAACCCAAAAAAATTGTTGTGGCCTCTTTAAACATGCAAAAAAATTTACAAATTTCATCGATTGTCTCCCATTGTATAATGTTCAGGTTGTAATCACTCCATTCTGAATGATTTTTCTGTGCAAATTCCATCAGAACGTCTTTATATGGTAGAATACGCTTTAACATTTTTATCGTAGATGACCACCTAGTTCGGGAGTCTAGTTTGAATTGCTTATGTTTAATGCCATGCAACCTACATAAAATTTCTAAATCTTCTTTTTCTAGTGCCGGATGATTTAATAGATATTATTACGGATCTTAAGGTGCTAAGGGATGCGTTTACTAGCTCTAAACCATCCATTACCATTAAATGCAAAATGTAACAAATGCAACAAAGATGGAAACACTTCCCACCTAACATGAGTCGCATGTGCCTAATTAAATGTGTAAGAAGCATTGTCGAACGTAATACTGAAGATACGACGCTCTATACCCCAGTCACGGACTGCCGATATAATCGTACCCGTAATTTTCTAGGCAGTGTGGGGGTAATCTAAATAACCAAAATGAATTATTCTCTTTTGGAGGGTGTAGGAGTCATCGATCCAGTGTGCCGTTATGCACATATAAGGCACACCGGGTTTCGACTTCCATGTGTCCGACGTCAACAAGAACATGCTCGTGTTCATTGCAAAAAGTGTTAAGACCTCAGCTTTCATCCTGTGATACTCCGTAAAAACGTTCCGCTTTACGGTATTCCGAGGAACCCTTACAATGGCGGGGTTCACCCATTTTTGGAGGTAGTCGACGAAATATTGGTCTTCGCCGGCATTGAAAGGCCTTTCACCCAAAATTATATATCTAGCTAGCCCCTTTCGGTTGCCATCTTGAGAGAACCTAAAATTAACAAATGTACCGATCACTTGCTGTACCAGACGTTGTTGGCTCTTATCTGGGCATTGCTCGAGGTGGCACCTAAGTATATGTCTGCTTAATGTGCCTGTCCCACTGCCATGTTGATGGCTAAAGGAATTGGGTGGGTCACATAATTTACAAGTTGCTTTATTAGTTGTCCTATTAAGAGTAAAGTGATCCCATACCCCACTAGTTGTACGCCTACTAGTACCAGTACTACTTTCAAGCTGGGCTTCCGTGGTGGGCGTGGGTTCCTTATCAGTTTGTGAGTCTTCACCCCCACAATCCAACTCATGATAATCTTGTTGTTGTTCAAAGTCCCAATCTATGCTATTATCAGTGTATGGGGGGTGATGAGTCTGGTTGTATAAAAGCTTATTTTTTCGTATTAAGTTCCACAATTCTACTTATTTTAGGGATTTTGGGTTGCCGAGAAGAGCTAGAACTAGCACGACCGGCTCCAGAGGATGTTGAAGAGTTGTGTGCCATATTCGTATAAGTGATTCGTATTTATAAAATGCAAGTAGTAATGCAAATTAAATAGCTAAAAATGCGGACCAAATAAAATTGCGATACTAAAATTACTGAAACGAGAGAACAATGAAATTCGAACTTCAGGCAAACACTTTATGAATTTCGAACTTTAGAGCACAATGTTGCAATTAGCAAAGTTGAAGAAGATGGAGATGATGAATGTATAGAGAGAGAGAACAGAGAATCGAAGATTTGGTGAGGAAATGGGTTGGGGAGGATTATGTATTTATAAAAAAAAATAATTTTTTTTTTAAATTAGGAGGAGGGGGAGCAACGGCTCTTCCCCTCCAATAGAGCCGTTGGGGGCAACGACTCCCGGGCCGGGCTGGGCCCGGTGTAGACTGGGCTTGGGCTGGGCCGGTTTCCGGGCTGACCCGACCCTTTGGCCACCTCTAGCAGAAGCAGAAGTGAACAACGAGAGAAATGAAAGAGAGAAAAGAATTGAGATTGAGGGAATAAATATTATATAATATAATACTGAGAGGATTATTTTTCGATCCTCTTGTTCTTATATAAAATACTTGTCTTCTTTCTTTAAGCTTATTTGAATTTGTTTTTATATTATCTTTCTATGAAGTATAATATTACTATAATTTTATAACAATATATGCCTAATTTGATATTTTTTATACCCTTCATTCTTTTAAAAAGACATCAAATATTAAAATAATAATTCATTTAAAAACAAGAGAGAGGGGGAGAGTCAGGACTACCCACACTTCCCCTTTCTCTTTCATTCCACGCCATTCCAATCCCTTCCCCCCCTCTCTCTCTTTTCCCCTCTACTAGAGGAATCTCCTCTCCCTCAATTTCTCTGCAAAATCCCCAATTTCCTCCACTTCTCTTCTACCTCCTTTCAAAGTCTCTGCGGATATGGTGGCGCTTCGACTTCAATTTTCTCCTCAGATTGATCTTTACAAAGGATCCGTACAGTCTGGAGCTCCGATTGCGAGAGAATTCTGTGTCAACGCGATGTTTATTCGGAGAAGAACTGGAAAATGGAGCGGCAGCAGCGGCATTAGGGTTCGGACATTTGTGGATAATCATCGGAGGATAAGGTGCAGGTACCACTCGTTTAATGGAGGAAGGAGAAGTTTGGGGAATTCTGGTGAGGATGATTCTGATTATGTGAATTCTACTGTCTTGGAGGCAGGTATTCATCCTAGTAACCGCTCTATTGTTGATTTCAGTTCTGTGAATGATTTTGTCTTCTTGTTCAGATTGTATTATTTTTCGTTGCTTGATGAGTTCACAGTGCTCCTAGGCTTTCATGTTTGCTAGTGATGTTACTTTATTTTTGCTTGTATGCTTGCATGTCTAGTATTATTAAGAACTCCACGTGTGAATCCGGCATAAAAGTTGTGGGGGCGAAGAAATGAACATATAAGAACCCCACTTGGGCTTATATGTGGAAATCGTGTGTTCCAACTCTTTGGGTCTGTTAGGTTTAGAGACTGATGGCATACCTATTTTAATAATTGTATAAATTTAAGGGTTACATAATGGTGACTCTTGAGCTCCCTAGTAGGTTATGATATTAGAAGCCTATAAATAGGACCTTATGTGCCATGGTTGAGGAAGGGGTGAAGCTATAGTACAAACAGTGGGAGGTAGAGTGTGAGTGTAAGACTCTGTTCCTATATAGTGAAATTATGTTGCTCCCATTTCGTGGATGTAGGCTTCGGCTGGACCATGTAAATTCCTGTGTCTAAATTATTCCCTCAATCCCTTTATTATGTTTGCTATTTCGATTTATGATTCGGTGATTCGTGTGTGGTCTTAACAACTAATATACTAGAAGGTATTAGTTGTTGTGAAGTTCCTAACAACTGGTATCAGAGCCCCGGGTGGAAGCTAAAGCATAGAATTAGCCGGTGATACTGTTTCAGCGAAGGAAAAATATAAAAAATACTGCGTAGGTGGTGCACGGTGGTCCGTGGGCGCAAATGGTGGTGAACAAAGAAGAGAGAGACTGGATAGGTGTATGTGGGTGGTAGATTGTGGCCAGATCTATGTGACCCTGTGAATCAGGGCTGGAAAACCAAAGGGTGGCGGTAGGTCGCGGCGGCAGAGTTCGCGGTTGTGATGGCTCTGGGAGATCTAGTGTTTCTCAAAGTGTGACTTCGTTCGTGGTGTTGGTGGGTCTTTGTTTGACCGGGAAATGCAACATGAAAACCTGTGGAGGTGGTTCAAATTTGGTGGGAACCGCTTAGATCTGGTGTTCTCGGGTTAGGTGACAGAGAGCCGTGGTGGCTGTTGGAAATCCGACCTTGGCGCCGATGGCCTGGGAGTTGATGTGAACGATAGTGGTCGTTGGTGGGCTTCGAGCATGGTGGCGGTTTCACATCTCGGGGTGGCCGACCTGGCAGACGATGATTGGTTGCGAGGTCGATGATGAAAAGGATGATGTGATTGGAGCGGCATTGGCAATGGGTGCCGGCATTGGCTCTTAGACGGAGATATCGATCGTGGTGGTGACCACGATGGTGGTTGGCTAGGCCGGTGTCGATGGCTTAGCATTGGAGGTCGACGGAAGATTCGACTTCTGGTGGTAGCTTCTGTTCTTTGTGGAGGTTGGCATTGCAATGACGTTGGGCGGTGGTGGCTGGGGTCGGTGGTGGAGGAGAAGACGAAGCATCCAGAGGTCATGGAAAATGAAGGGTTGTAGGGAAAGAAGATGAGAAGTTGTAACATTGACAAGGGCATAGGAGAGAGATGAACGCCAAGGAGCATGTAGTTATTTCGTTATGTTTAAGTGTTTTGTCTTGGTCAAAGTTGGGTTGACCTTGAAAGACTTAAAGTTGGGCCTAGGTATTTTTTCTCTTGTTGATTTTTTATCATGGAGCTCGGTTTTTATTTTTCTTGGGGTCCTGGTAGTCAATGGGTTTAGGTTGACTGGCTATTGAAGGGACAAAAATTGGTTTGGGTTAGAAAATTAAAATCAGAGCATATTAGTTGCATGTGAGGGGGAAGTATGGAGAACTACTATAAAAAAAAACCTGTTGTGATCCTCATTAGTCTCCAAGTGGGAGATTGTTAGGTTTGGAGACAGATGGTATACCTACTTTAATGTTTGTTAAAATTAAGGGTTACATAATGGTGATTCTTGGGCTCCCTAGAGGGTTATGATATTAGAGGCCTAAAATAGGATCTCTTGTGTCATGGTTGAGGAAGGGGTGTCTCTGTTCCTATATAGTGAAATTATGTTGCTCCCCCTCCGTGGATGTGGGTTTCGACTGAACCACATAAATTCTGTTGTCTAAATTATTCCCCCAATCCCTTTATTATGTTTGCTGTTTCGATTTATAGTTCAGTGATTTGTGGGTGGTCCTAACAACTAATATACTAGAAGGTATTAGTTGTGAAATTCCTAACAGGGTCGGGCCTAAAGGTCGGTGAAATTTAACAAGTACTGCTTTATTTACTTGACTTTAACTTGATTTATAAATATTGTTTCGTCTTTGCTTTTGAGGGTTGGGGCCCTTCAGAAACAGCCTCCCTACATCCTGTAGAGGTAAGGCCGTGTATATATCACCCTCCCAAGACCCTGCCTTCGCGGGAGCCTTTCCAGTATTATCCTCCTCCTCCTCATTTTTACTTCCTGAGTAAGTATCTTGATCGCCTTAGTGTTATAAATAAATGTGCACGCAGTGAAATGAAATGAAGAGTGAGATTGGAAGAGAAAGTGAGTGGGAGAGAATGAAATAGAGAAAGTGGGGAATTAAAAATTGAGAAGAATTATTTGAATAAAAGAAAGCAATTATTTTATTCCAGAACTCAGGAGCCAGAGAAGTTTTTCTTTTATTCAAATATTCTCAATCTTTAATGCCCCACTTTCTCTATTTCATTCCTTAGACTCACTTACTCTTCGTTACATTTCACTACGTGCACATTTATATAGAACACTGAGGTGGTGAAGATACTTACTCAGGAAGTAAAAAATGAGGAAGTGGAAGATAATATACATATATTATATGTACATGTATATGTGTATAGAAATGCATTTTACATAATTTTTAATTTTCTAGTATATTTAATAATCCCTTGAGGCACTGGGATTGTTGTTGTTGTTGTATATTTAATAATATCCGATATTCACTGTAAAAATTGTACCCAAAAAATATCTAATTTTTACAACACTCCCCCTTTGGATATTTTCCTTAAAAATATTGTGGGACATAACAGTTTTGAAAGTGTATATTGTTCGAGTTATATAATTTTTCTAAACTGCCTCGTTAAAAACCTTGCCAGGAAAAAAACCCAGTGGGAAAAACCATAGCGAATGGAAAAAGATTACAGTGCGTATTTAACTCCCCCTCATGGGCGCACATTAACCAGGGATGTCTCGGAGTTGGCAAATGCCAATCTTGTGCCGATTTCTTGAAAGTTTGTTGTGGATGCTTTTTGGAATAAGTCTTCCAGGTTCTTGGGTGAATTGTTAACATTTGCTTCATCCTTCTTCTGAAACTCGAGAGGCGAAAGAACTTCGTTGAAATGTGCTTTGTTCCCTTAATTTTCTTTAGCTTGAACAATACACTCAAACTTGTCTTCATATGGTGCTATCTGACTCCCCCCTGATTACTGGAAGCTTACAAAATATGTTGGACTAAGAGCTTTAACTATACTCATTCTCTACTTGCTTATAAAGCGCCAGTGTCTCAATATTAGCCGCAATTGTTAGTGATTGCCAGAACGTAATAGTATAGATATATGATGAAATAGCATATGCTTGTCACTCACCTTGTGCAGGTCGAATAAATAACCAATATTTGCATACAAAATCAACTGCAAGTTTGACAGAATAGAATAATGTTATACTGGTTGATCCATTAGGATAGACGTTTTAACCACATTCTAATGCTTTCATATTGGTGTCGTACTATATATATCGTTGACAAGTTAACCAAAGAGGCTGTACTTGGCTGCGTGACAACTATATTAATGCTTCAATTATACCAAGGTATGGTACTTTATGATCTAGAAGAGGTCTTTACCTTTATCAAGGAATTAAACAAAGATTTGAGGCATATCAAAACACTTAAGTACCGTATTCGTATATGTTGACTTATAGAGTAATACTGTATCATTTTAGTTCTCGATTTACAGGTCGAGACAAAACTTAATCTTTCCAGGGATCCTTAATCTTGAATTTTTTTAAGTTTAGGTGTATAACAGCTTCTTTAAATTCTTCAAGGGTCATGATGATATTAATATATCCCTTTTTTAGTGGATATGTATCGTAGTTTTGAATTATATGCATCTGGCATCTTTGGTACTTCAGGGACTTTCATATAAATATCATCTCAAATAATATACACACACACACACACACAAATAAGCTGTTACCATATCCATAAGATGCATACAAAGACCGCTATATTAATTGCATTTATTTCTTATATGTATGGCCCCATCAATTTCTAATCTCTATAATAAACCTTGGGCTATAATTGTGCTTTCCATTGAACCACCTCATTCTTTTACGCTAATATTCGCAAATAGCCTTGAGGTTTTACTCTTTAGGCATTTGGAGTACAAGTCCGAAACTTACACATGACTAATTCAGCCTGAATTCCGTCTTTCTATTTTGGCCAATCATTTATTTGTTGGCATTCTTGAACGAATTTCTATTCAAGATTTTTTAAATAATTTCTTTGATCAGATCAGTAGCTACTGTAAATACAAGCATTTAATCAGTTTTCATTTCGGTTCCATCATATCCCATAATTTATAGAGATATCTTTATCATCAAAATTTCAGTAGTTTCAATAGTCTTAAGGTACCTGATAATCTTGAGGAATTTCTTTTACATATATTATTATCTTTGCAGAGTTTTTCTCTTCAATAGTTTCACAATAGAGGGACCAATTCTTTTTCTATTGCTCCTTTTTCTCTCTCTGATTATATATTTGGAACCGATATGTCTGCTATGCTTATAGCATGCAATGGAATGCATTTTTCAATATATTAGAATATTGCTTGATTGGGACATTAGTTTGAGCAGGAGCATATATAGTGGGGACATGTTATTTGGTCACCCTCTTTGCATTAGTGAACGTATCTGACAATTGGCTTGTAACATTTTACAAGTGAATAATTTCTTGAACTTCTGGTTCGTTGATGCATTTTACATAAATTCTCATCTTCCAACTTTTGTTTTTCTCCCCCTAATTCTGGAAACCCTATTTTGTCAAATTGACAATCAGCAAACTATGCTATAAATTATTTCTAGTTAAGACCTCCTGATATTTTGTACTTAACGGGAATTTAAACCCGATTTAAATTCCAAGTCCCTGTGTTGGACCCCTCTTTCAGCATTGAGGTGCAGTAATTGGGACATACATTATACAACCAAAATTTATAGATGGGATATATATATATATATATATATATATATATATATATATATATGGCTCTTGTCAGAGACAAGTTATACTGAGAAGATCCATGATAATAAGTTGGTCTAATACAGATTAGTGCTGCAACTTGTATCATAACATATACCCATATAAAAGTAGGCAATTATAATGGTCTAGCCCTTTGCTGCAGACATTTAATCAGAAAATCTACGAGACCATTTTGTGTCTATATGTGGGTTATATGGTATTCAATTGTAATCCTAATTGACATACAATAATCATTAAATTCTTAAGACGTATATTCTCCTGCATTTTTCATATAATATGATCCACGACTTGAGCTCATAGTCGGATTATTTATGCAAGGAGTTTCACAAATGCCACATCACAAGTGGATTATTCACAAACATGTGACCAATGGGTAGAGGCCTCTATTAATATCATAAAATATCAAATTGGTCCACGTGATGAAATAATTGGCCCACACATATCCCATTTGTATTCCTTCAAATATGTGGTACTCAAACCCAATTTTAATTGAGTATGACATAGTAATCACTTTGCCTTAAATACAAGCAGCACACGATGTTTTATCCGATATAAAAATCTTCTGGTTTTTCAACGGATGTTAGAATTTCCAATGATTATTTTAATCATTTTTCTACCTAAATGACCCAAATAGTCATGTCATAAAGTAAAAGCTTTTTGGGTCCGTTAACTTCTGGTTAACTATCCTGACGGGTATCTCGGAATTAAATATTGTTTCTTCAGGAAACATGATATGTGCTCTTCTAGAGCCTTTAATTAAGTTTCAAAGACCCATTGTTTTTATACTGCCTTCGAGACATGAATTTATACCATTCATATTTAAATATAAAATACATATAATCATTAATGAAAACATAAGCATAATATCACAGAACATTTTAAACAACCATATTTCGATAGTGGATTTTATAGGCCTCACAAATTGAGACTTTAACTTTGCGTAAATAAAAAGAGTCATCATATCTATATTCAATATTTCCGAAAAATTGTTCAAATTTCATAGTCGTATTAATGTTTGAACAGACAAACAATAATAGATTTAAATTATAGTTGAATTTGTCCATTCTTGATAATAAGGCATGTCAAAAATAATTCACATATATAAATAAACATATGTCATATAAAATATAAGATGAATAATACCACTTTAGTTTATACATAGTGGGACAACATTATTTTACTAAAGTTAAACATGGCTCATTACAAAAGAGAAGACATAAAAACACAAACATTAGTCAATTTGAATATTTCCATCACCTATCAGATGATCAATTCTCCCACTAGGATCTTCAAAAACAGTAAGAAACATCTAAATGCGTATCATTAAGTGGAGAATGATCTTCAGCAAAATTGCTTTCTGGAAGTTTTTCTTTCCCTTTTAACGATGCCCGGTAAAGGTCCACCAGGTATTGGGCTGTACGATAGGTACGCATCCAATGACCTTTTATATCGCATTGATAGCAATCTGTTTCTAGATCTTTTGACAAATTTCGTTCAGGGGATTTCTCTTTTCTATTTTTCTCCCCGTCATTTGTGGACTTCTTAAATTTTGGTCCATTCTAGGTACCATTGTGTCAGTTATTGTGACCGCGACTATAACCTCGTCCACAGCCATGGCCATGTCTACGACCACGACCACGTTTACGACCTCGACCACGTCCTTGATGGTTGTATTTTATAGCATCACTTTAGGGAAAGGTTCGGACCCAGTTGGTCGTGACTGATGATTTTTCATCAACAGTTCATTGTTTTGTTCAGCAACATGGAGACATGATATCAACTCTAAGCATTTTTTAAATCCCCGTTCTCGATATTGCTGCCGCAGAAGCATATTCGAGACATGAAAAGTAGAGAGCGTTTTCTTTAACATATCCTCCTCAGTCAAGGTTGTCAGAATCGGGATTCTACGTAGGATCGGTGAGGGGTCCTCAGGATCGGGATCGTAGAATCGGATCAAGAATCGTAAGATTCTACTTTTTGTGTAAAACACTAGCTTGTATCCATAAAAATCGCATTATAAGCCTCAAATATACAATAAAGAACATCAAAAAGTGCAAAAAACGTTGATTTCATAACACATTAAAAATCCATAAGTATCAAAATCAAATATAATAGATAAATCTGAAATGTATAAGTTAAATATATATGAATAACACAAGTACAACTTAAAGACTAAAATTAAAAAGAGGAGGCATTCATAATTAGTGAATATGATATTAATAAGTTAAACAAATTTTTAGTTCAATACATAATATAAATCAACAATCAAGTTAACATTAAAACTAGGGAACAATATATTGCATTAAAAAGTTAAAGAAATATAATAAAATTAATAAAATTGACTACAATCAAGTAATCAACAGTCTAACACAAAAGTTCAAATGGGTATACTTAGATAACAAAGCAAAACTTCTTTGAAAAAATTAGAAATTAAACAAAGCAAAACAAAACCAAGCTTAAAATAAACAAAATGTAAATCAAAACAATTATCAAGTAACTCAATAATATACTAGAAGAATAAGAAATTAAATAAAAATTAGAAATTTTTACCCAAAAAGAAAATAATCTATTGTCGTGTCAGAACTTGGCTGGTGGCAGTCGGTTGGTGGCGTGGCTGGCGGCAGTCGGTCGGTGGGGTGGTGTCGTCTGGCGTTGTGGTGGTGATTGGTGGTTGTTGGTTGGGGTTAGGGTTGGGGTTAGGGTAAGGGGGAAGGGAAAGGGGATGGGTAGAGTGAGGGAGGAGAGAGAAACGCATGGGGGGGCTGGGTGGGCTTTTTGGGGTTTTTTTTTTTTTTAATTTTATAATTTTTTTGTTATTAAACTCGGTAGGATCGGTCAGAATCGTCGATCCTACCGATTTTGCACCAATCTTACCGATCCTACTTCAAATTTTTGCGATTCTACTTTTTTACGATTTTTTATATGATCCGGGTCGATTGGGCAGAGTAGGATCATTGCTTTGGCGCGATCTTCCAGGGATGCGCTATTTTCCCTTTTAATTGTATCTCCGAGATTCATAGCATCAAGGTGAATATCAACATCAAGGGTCCATGGCAAATAATTTTTGCAAGATATATCAAGAGCAATAAATTCAAGATTAGTAAGATTAGCCATTATAAATGGGAATGAAAACTTACCTCGAGTATATAACGATCTTCAGCTGGCTAGAGACTCGTACTGATAACGTGTTACTTGGTGAACTTGAGTCCTGCTTCCCTTCATCTTCAATTTCCTTGCTGATCTCCTCAGCCGCCTTTCGGAGCAAAGTTGTATCAAGTTGAGGGGCAATGCTTTGATCCTTCTCTTGAAGCTTAGATAAAGCTTTGTCCATCCCTGCCCAATATACTTGACTCTTCAGCTCAGAAAATTTGGAGTTGGCGAAGTAAATCTCCATCGCCTCCTCCCCTGTAGCCCCCCACGGGGTTGGCAGGTTGGCCAAGCAGCCTTCAAGTTTGCTTATGGACTCTTGAGCAGCACGCTCCTCCTCCGCCGAGGATGCCTCAAGCTCGCCAACTTTAGTCTTCAATTCCTCATCCAACTTGCCTTGGTGTTGCTTTGATTCTTGAGATTTCTTAAGAGCAGCTGAGTAAGAAGCAAAGTCATCATGAGTACGCTGAAGCTTGGCGTCCCTATCAAGAAGTGCCGCCAACATTGATCCAATCGCGCCTAGCCCCTACAAGTTATGTGTATAACACGTAAGACATGCGGGAATTATAAGTTAAAGCAAACAATATTCCTTACCTGTGAAACGCATGCTGCCATCTCAGCTGAGGGAGCCCTTCTAACTCTTTCGAAGTCCCTCGGGGAAGTAAGCTTCTTTAAATATTGTGAGAGAAGCTCTATGTCGCCGCCAACCGCCAAAGACGTAGAAGGCCGGGCCCTGTTTACTACGCACCCCAGTAATAATAACTCTTTCAGGAGTGCCGGGAAGGGGATCCTGCGTAACCAAAGCCAGAGGGTTACTATCCTCCGCCACATCCACCTCAACCTTAGTGGCGGTATCTTTCCCAGGTGAAGGAGCTTCTTGGCTTGCCAGGCGACGACGGACTTGAGGAGGTGGCTTTTCAAAAACGGTAGTGGAAGATGGGCGGGATGGCCTCTTAACTGATTTGTGCCCTTCCGCAATAGGATGCCTCCTTTGTCCTATCTTCCCAGTAGGAAGAGACGAAAATTCCCGTATATCCAACGCTTGGAGTTAAAAGTAAATAATCCCCCATGGCAATGAAAGCCGAGTCAGACAACATTAAGTTGGCGGAACACATACTCGGATATGGCTTCCTGCTGAACCTGGCTTTGGCGAGCACTATCTCTTGCTCTAAAAACTTCTGCGACGCAAAAACTTATCCCCCTCAGATTCCCTAATAAAATAGTCATATACCTTGCGTTCTTCCGGAGTCATGCTCTCCAACTCAGGCTGAGTTTGCTTGTTGACGACCCGCTAACATGTAGGATAACGAGGACGTGTTGGCGGCTTTACCCAAATGAACTTGCTCAACTAATTTTTGAGTTGGAGGGGTTGCTCTTGATAAAAGTGGACCCGTCTCTACTTTCAAAAGAGGTTCCACTCTTGAATTGTTTAGCTTTAAATAGTATATCAAAAACTCGGTGGGTTGGCTGAAACCCATTAACAAAGCAGCCTAACAAAAAACCGTATATGTTCCTATACGCATTTGTTGTCACCTAGCAGGGGCATACGCTGTATAAGAGAAAAATGTTCGGAACAAAAAGCGGATGGGAAACCGCAAGCCTGCATGAAGGGCGTCGACACTAACCGGGAAGAAACTCGTTGGCGGATAAAGAGGGCATTCATCCTCCCTAGGGCCTCGAATCTCAAAGTCATCGGGAAAGTAGTACCTGGCGCATAACATTGCTGCTCCTTCCTCACCCGCCATCGAGGACACAAAGGCATGGAAAGGTCGAGTCCTGAACGCCTCCGGAAACTCCTCCGCAAGTCCTGCCTTTTCCTCTGTCCAATATGTTACCGGAGGACATTGAGAGGTGGGTTCCAATGTGGCTCTCTCCCTAGCAAGTTGTTCAAAAGTGGTGGCTTTCCTACGTATCTCTGTGATGCCGCCTTCACCACCAGTAGGTCGTTCAGAATGGGAAACATCCTCACGAACCTTCTCGGTAGGTTGCTCATGTTCATGAGCTTCCACAGTACCGATTGTGTCTGCCATTCTTTGGAGATTAAGGAAAATAAAAGCAAATATCTAAGCCCTGAATTAGGATCCTCAACCACCTCAAGTAAAATACGAACCGAGATAGGAGAAAAATCGTGAATATTAAGATGTAAGATATGGTGAAAGATGAGATTTAGTTCTAGGGTTTCGAAACACTAGACGGGAGAAACGTTTTTTTTTTTTGGGGGGGGGGGGGGGGAGATGAAACGGGAGAAATGGCTATAGTTGGTTCTATTAAAACAAAAAAATTAATGGCTCAGATGCATCACGTTAAACGAATGGCCCAGATTTAATTAATGATTGATTGACGGGACCGCTTCTCACCACGTGTCAATCAGCAGCTGTCAGCCCATAAATGTTGTGTGTTCCCGAGGGAAAACCTCGTAAAGCTTATCCTCTTTTGCCAACACTGGAGTCGTGGGTAACCACACTTGCCTATGTGGTGAGCTTGCTTATACTGCCCAGCTCGTTAAGGCGGATTGAGATACGGACAAAGACGCCAACTCTTATAAGCTGGAATGCACTATATGGCTGAATGTGAGCAGGTCACCTTCGCCCATGTAGTGGGGGGCTATTTGTTAGGGAAATAAGTTGACCTGATTGCTTCTCTTGGCGGCATACTAACTGTTGGGCAATAGGGATGCCGCTTGCTGAATACTGCCAACCAGAACCTGCCAACAGGCCCATAGTGGCTCATATCCGGCGGCAGACCCTTAGCGACATGCACCCTTAGTAAAACACCCCGCGATGCATCCATGGATGAGCCTTGGCAGCATAATCTTAGTGGCACAACCTTCCTAGTGATAACGCCATCTACCTACCCTGAGGCACGCTACCGCCAACCTCGTCCACCAATGGCGCACTTTACTTACTCCGCAAGGGAAGGCTGCCACCCACCTAACTAATCCTCACCCGCCTCCTGCCTTTATCTTCCAGACTAAGTAAACCCCTTCAGCTATAAATAGAGGGGAGAGTGGCCTGATAAGGGCAAGGGGGTTCACGGCTCCAGCTTGCCGCCGACCCACAACGGCCAACACCGCCAACCCACAGCCCTTCATGAGGATGTTTCCATTTTGAACGACCTGCTGGCGGTGAAGGTGGCTTCACGGAGATGCATGGGGAAGCCACCACCTCTAAACAACTTGCTAGGGAGAGAGCCACATCGGAACCCACCCCTCATCGTCCTTCAGTAGAACATTGGACAGAGGAAAAGGCGGGGCTTGCGGAGGAGTTCCGAAGGCGTCGAGGACTCGTCCTTTTCGTGCCTTTGTGTCCCAGATGGCAGGTGAGGAAGGAGTAGCAATGTTACGCCCCAGGTACTACTTTTCCGATGACTTTGAGATTCGAGGCCCTAAGGAGGATGAATGCCGTCTTTATCCGCCAACGGATTTCTTCCCGGTTAGTGTAGACGCCCTTGATGCAAACTTGCAGTTTCACATCCCTTTTTTTGTTTCGAACATTTTGCTCCTATACAGCGTATGCCCCTGTTAGGTTACGCCAAATGCGTATAGGGACATATGCGGTTTTTTGTTAGGCTGCTTTGTTAATGGGTTTCAGCCAACCCACCGAGTTTTTGATATATTGTTTAAAACTAAACAATTCAAGAGTGGAACCTCTTTTGAGAGTAGAGGTGGGTCCACTTTTATTAAGAGCTACCCCTCCAACTTAAAGAATTGGTTGAGCAAAGCTGCCAACACGCCCTTGTTATCCTACATGTTGGTGGGTCGGCAACAAGTAGACTCAGCCTGAGTTGGAGAGCATGACTTCGAAAGAACGTAAGGTACATGACTATTTTACTGGGGAATTTGAGGGGGATGGGTTTTTGGCGACGCGGGAGCTGTTAGAGCAAGAGATAGTGCTCGCCAAAGCCGGGTTCAGCAGAAAGCCATATCCAGGTATGTGTTCCGCTAAATTAATGTTGTCTTACTCGACTTTCTTTGTAATTTTTTTTTTGGGGGGGGGGGGGGGGGGGGGGGATATTCACTTTTAACTTCAAGTGTTAGATATGCAGGAATTTTTGTCTCTTCCAATCGGGAAGAGAGGACAAAGGAGGCGTCCTATTGCGGAAGGGCGCAAATCAGTTAAGAGGTCATCCCGCCAATCTTCCACTACCGTTGTTGAAAAGCCACCTCCTCAATTCCGTTGTCGCCTGGTGAGCCGAGAAGCTCCTTCACCTGGGAAAGATGTCGCCATTGAGGTTGAGGTGGATGTGGCGGAGGGTAGTAACCCTCTAGCTTTAGTTACGCAGGATCCCCTTCCCGGCATTCCTGAAAGAGTTATTGTTACCGGTGTGTGTAGGGTGTGTAGCGAACAGAGGCCTAGGGAAGGCTTAAGGGATTCTGGGCCTTCTATGTCTTCGGCGGTTGGCTACATAGAGCTTCTCTCACAATATTTAATGGAGCTTACTTCCCCGAGGGACTTCGAAAGAGTTATAAGTGCTCCCTCAGTTAAGATGGCGGCATGCGTTTCAAAGGTAAGGAATATTGTTTGCTTTAGCTTATAATTCTTGCATGCCTTACATGTTATACACATAACTTGTAGGGGCTAGGCGCGATTGGATCTGTGTTGGCAGCACTTCTTCATAGGGACGCTAAGCTTCGGCGTACTCATGACGAGTTTGCCTCTTGCACGGCTGCTCTTAAGAAATCTCAAGAATCAAAGCAAAGCCAAGGCAGGTTGGATGAGGAATTGAAGACTAAAGTTGGCGGGCTTGAGACGTCCTTGGCGGAGAAGGAGCGTGCTGCCCAAGAGTCCAGAAGCAAACTTGAAGGCTACCTGGCCAACATGCCAACCTGGTTGGCGGCTGCAGGGGAGGAGGTTACTTCACCAACTCCGAATTTTCTAAGCTGAAGATTCAAATATATTAGGCAGGGATGGACAAAGCTTTATCCAAGCTTCAAGAGAAGGGTCAAAGCATTGCCCCTCTACTTGACGAAGCTTTGCTCCAAAAGGCGACTAAGGAGGTCAGCAAGGAAATTGAAGATGAAGGGGAGCATGACTCAAGTTCGCCAAATAACATGTTATCAGCACGAGTTTTTAGCCAGCTAAGGACCGTTATATACTCGAGGTAAGTTTTCATTCCCATTTATAATGGTTAATCTTACTAATCTTGAATTTATTGCTCTTGATATGTTTGGCAAAAATTATTTGCTATGGACCCTTGATGTTGAGATTCACCTTGATGCTACGAATCTCAGAGATACAACTAAAAGGGAAAATAGCGCATCCCCGCAGTATCGCGCCGAAGCAATGATATTTCACAGGCATCATATCCCTAAAGGGTTGAAAGCTAAGTATATTACTGTAAAGGACCCGTATGTTCTTTGGTTGAATTTAAGGGAGAGGTTTGATCATTAAAAGTCTATGATCCTCCCTAAAGCTTGCTATGAATGGATTCACCTGCGATTGCAGGATTTTAAAACTGTAAGCGAGTATAACTCTACAGTATTTAGTATTACCTCCTAATTGAAATTATGTGGAGAAAATATTACTAAGAGGATATGTTAGAGAAAACGCTCTCTACTTTTCATGTCTTGAGTATGCTCTTACGGCAGCATTATCGAGAACGGGGATTTAAAAAATACTCAGAGTTAATATCATGTCTCCTTGTTACTGAACAAAACAATGAACTCTTGATGAAAATTCATCAGTCACGACCAACTGGGTCCGAATCCTTCTCTGAAGTGAATGCTACGACATATGACCATCTAGGATGTGGTCGAGGTCGTAAAAATGGTCGTGGTCATAGCCATGGCCGTGGCCGTGGCCGTGGCCGTGGTTATAGTCGCGTTCTGGAACTATGGTATCCAGAATGAACCTAAATTTAAGGAGTCCACAAATGACGAGAAGAAAAATAGAAAAGAGAAATCCCCTGAACGAAATTTGTCAAAAGATCTGGAAACAGATTACTATCGATGCGGTATGAAAGGTCATTGGATGCGTACCTGTCGTATAGCCTAACACTTGGTGGACCTTTACCAGGCATTGTTGAAAGGGAAAGAAAAACTTCCAGAAAGCAATTTTGCTGAAGATCATTCTCCACTTAATGATACGCATTTAGATGTTTCTGATTTTTTTTTTTTTAAAATCCTAGTGGGAGAATTGATCATCTGATAGGTGATGGAAATGTTCAAATTGACTAATATTTGTGTTTTTGTGTCTTGTCTTTTGTACTGAGCCATGTTTAACTTTAGTAAAATAAAGTTGTCTCACTATGTATAAACTAGAGTGGTATTATTCATCTTATATTTTGTACGGCATATGTTTATTTATATACGTGAATTATTTTTGATATGCTTATTATCAAGAATGAACAAATTCAACTATAATTATGTCTACTATTGTTTGTCCGTTCAAACATTAATCTGCCAATGAAATTTGAACAATTTTTCGAATGTTGGACATAGATATGATGACTCTTCTTATATACGGTTAAAGTCTCAATTTGCGAAGATCATTCTCCACTTAATGATACGCATTTAGGTGTTTCTAATTTTTTTTTTTTGAAGATCCTATTGGGAGAATTGATCATCTGATAGGTGATGGAAATGTTTAAATTGACTAATGTTTGTGTTTTTGTGTCTTGTCTTTTGTACTGAGCCATGTTTAACTTTAGTAAAATAATGTTGTCTCACTATGTATAAACTAGAGTGATATTATTCATCTTATATTTTATACGACATATGTTTATTTATATATGTGAATTATTTTTGATATGCTTATTATCAAGAATGAACAAATTCAACTATAATTATATCTACTATTGTTTGTCCGTTCAAACATTAATTTGCCTATGAAGTTTGAACAATTTTTCGGAAATGTTGAACATAGATATGATCACTCTTCTTATATACGGTTAAAGTCTCAATTTGCGAGAACTATAAAAACCACTATCAGAATATGGTTATTAAAAATGTTTTGTGATATTATGCTTATGTTTTCGTTAATGATTATATTTATTTTATGTTTGAATATGAATGGTGGAAATTCATGTCTCGAAGACTGTATAACAATAATGGGTGTTTGATACTTAATTAAAGGCTTTAGAAGAGGACATATGATGTTGTAGATTGCATTATTTTACCTCGCTTGATCAGTTCCCTGAGCATGGATGCTTACGATATGAAATGGATGCTTGGAATCTTGTCTGCTAGTTGTGTGAGTTTAGGAAATGGTTTGGAGTCATCTCCTCAATAAAGGATATGCCCTTAATTTTAGGGAGTTGTTATTGCTGGGCAAAAATTGTTATTGTTAGAGCAATGATTGACTTACAAAAATGGAGAGCCGCAAAATTACCTTGGATCTGGCTCTGGCTATAGTTTTGCAATAGTAATAATACTATCTTAATTTTATTGTTACTGTTAGAGTAAGGATGTTACTTTCAAAAACAGAGAGCCGCAAAGTTGCGTCTCGGACATAACAATTTTGCCCGGATAGCAACAATCTTTTTTTTTTAAGATAGACAACAGTAGTTTTGCCATGGTAATAAAACTACATTAATTTTATTGTTATTGTTAAGAGTAATGATATGATTATTAAAGAATGAAAGTCGCAAAATTGGCTTGGAAATAACGGTCTTGCTCTAACAATGACTATTTTGCCATGGTAATAACACTACCTTAATTTTATTGTTATTGTTGAGGTTTATGGCATTATCATGCCATCCTTTCTGAAATATTACAGGAGGCACCTTAGGTTAAGAAAATGAATGACAATAAAACTAAAAAGAATTAGAAATGGAAAGGATATCCTCACCGTTATGTCATTCTTTAGTTGTGTAATATGAGAACACCTGGCTTTCTAAATCAGCTTTCCTATTTAATGCAATAATTATGTTAAGAGGGGTGTAACTCTTTGTACATTCTTTTTTTTTTAATGATATTTCTTTTTTTCGATACAAAAAATATGTTAGCAGGGTGAAGATGAATTGGAAGGGAATTTTGTTCAATGCAGCATGCTTATGTGGGATTGGGAGGGGATACCATTGTCATGGGCTTTTCCTCTCTTCTATTGTAGAGACTCTCTCTGTTTATAGAAATATGGATCTAATTTCACTTCATATTGCCTGAGATCTTTGCTTGCTTGTTCATAAGCAGTATACATTCGGCATGGTAGTTGCAACTGGGACACATTAGATGCCTCATAAGCAGACTATTTTGGGCGTTCTCAATAAATTGAGTTGAGCCTAAGGGATGAGGGTTTTAGTTGACCTTGGGGTGCCAGGTTGAACCAATTCTATTTTTCTTAGTATTAAGGTTCCGTCGTTTGACAGACAATATCTTTTTCAATTTTATTATTTCTTTGCATAACGTCATAGCAAAAACCACAAATATAGAAAATGTTTTCTCCATAGAGGGTAAATTAACTTCCCCTTAGCAAAAGGGGAAATTGTTTTGCAAGGAGGGGAAAATTTTTTTTGTCGTATGTAACTAAGCATGAACCTCGTACAAATTTACAGAAGAAAACCATTTCTTTAGCTAGAAAGACAAATTTTTGGGGGAAAGTATTTGTATTTGAAAATATTTTTTGAATAAAAACTTTCCGTGACAAAAAGCTTTTCCATTAAACCAAAGGGTGTGTAGTATATTGTCTAAAATGGCAAAAGTCTTTAATAACAACAACAACAAACTCAGTGCCTTAAAGAGGCTCCCCCCATCGGGGTCTGGGGAAGGTGAGATGTACGCAACTTTACTCCTACAAGATGCTACCTTGTAGGAGACTGTTTCCAAATGGCCTCTAACCCTAAAAAGCAAAGACAGAACAATATTTTCATTCATTTACAAAAAAATGTTCCCCAGTTAAGGGGAGTCGACTTCCCCACTTTGAAAAGAGTGAACATTTTCCTTCAACAACAACAACAGGCCCAGTGTTTCAAGGGCTACGCAGCCTTACCCCTTCAAGGTGCTATCCTAAAGGGAGACTGTATCCGAGGACCCCCCAACTTGAGAAGCATAATGGCATATATCATAAAAGCATAAGCATAACGGCATAAGAGCGGAAGAGCATAAAAGCATAAGAACATGCAAATATAAAAGCATAAAAACATAAATGCATTTTCCTTCATGGAGGTAAAAACATTTTCCGGCAGAAGTCTTTAACCTTGTTTCATGTATTGGCTGGATGATTCTATGAGTGATGTTGAATGGGCATCCTTTCTACCACCAGTTTGTGCTTTTTTCTGAGAATCATAGGCTGAGGCCCCACAATCAAGGTTCTCTTCCAGTCCATTGTCTGTCTATGGATGGTTCTCATGACATTGACATGTATATCTTGTGAGCAGGATATAAAATCTTATGTTTCCCTTCCTCCAATTGAGTTTTCTCGTTAGTTTTAATTTTATTGTGATTAGTCTTTTTTGGGGTCTTTATTGGATCACTTGCCTATTAGTTAGCTGTTGACAGCCAATATGGATAAATTGCATAATTTTAGCTTGAAGTGTCACCTCTGGCATATACCCTGGCTACATGTGTGCACTTCAAACTCGAGATTATTCATTGATGCTGATCTTTGATAGTTACCTGATTTATCCTTTGTTGTGCTTATTAAGAAGTATGCTGCCTATGTTGGCACTTCAATTGCTGTATAAACTAGATGTTTGTTTTCTTATAGTTGAAGTTAGAAACGGATCTGATGGCTTCTTGATAAAGATGGGAGATGGTAGATATTTAAGATGCGTATATATTCATCCCAAAGGGGTTTATCCGCCTGATTACATGTCCCACCCGGCAATTGTACTTAAGATGGAAGATGGAAGTGGTCTTCTTCTCCCTATAATTGTTTGTAAGTAGATGTATCGTCCTCTCTGTTTTAGTAGCACTTAAAGCCTGAACTGTTTATATACTTAATTTGGTGAATTTTATTTCAGTGGAGATGCCTAGCATGATGTTGATGGCTGCAATTCACAATATTGAGATGGTATAATGATTCAGCTGAAAATTCCTCTTCTAATTTAGAGTTTGTGTATACTTTTGTTGACCTAGCTGCACAATTCTGTGCCAATCTAGCTTGTGCATTTATTCTTGGTTTTGTTGGAATCTTTATTTTAGCTAATAAACTTTATACACATTTCTTAGGCTCGGCCCACTGTGTATCAGATTATCAAGGAAATGATAGAGAGAATGGGGTATACGGTAATTTTCTTGTTCGCAGTTTCTTTCTCTCTGGCTCTGTGTCCCTTTAGGAAATAGATCTTTTAATGTTTATTATACACAATGATGGGGATTCAGCTTTTCCAACTTTGGTAGGTCAAATTTGTAAGAGTTACCAAAAGATTGCAAGAAGCCTACTATGCAGAATTATGTGTAATAAGGGTAGCCCTATTTCTTTCCTGGAACTTTTGTTAAAGATTTCTAGAAAATCATTTATTAATTTTCTGACTTCTAAATTTAAATGTTACTAGGTGGATGATGAAACAAAGAGTCTGAGTTTTGATCTTCGTCCTTCTGATGCCATAAACATTGCTGTGAGATGCAAGGTACATTTTCTCCACAAGCTTTTAGTAACTTCTTGATGGAAGTGGGCAGCTGGACTTGATATGCATGTTATCACTTTATGTATCCTTGAACAAATAATTGCTGACTTACTGACTTGAAGGATATCTTCACCGAAATTAAATTGCATCAATCTGTACATTGATAAATCTGCATTTCAAATCAATGAAGTTGAATCTCGACGCATACTCAATTATGGGCACATTTTCCTTGGGGAATGTTGTTCTTGGAACTACATCACATCGTGTAAGGCGAATCTTAGTCTCATTAGAAAAAGAAAATCTTGGTGTCATGAAGTAATGCATGTGCAGTCTGGCTGTATTACCATTTTATGAGTGCATCTCCAGCTATGCCTTTCAATTTTACGATTGTATGATGTCCATGCCATATTGTAAATTCAATCGATTGAACCAAAAGTTCGATTATCAAAATGACTTTTCAATCAATCGATCAAATATACCTTTGTTTTTCTTCCCATTGAATATTTAGTGCAAAATTTTTTATTAGGTGTGTTTGTTTGATTAGTTTTATGCTATTCATAACTTGTGGACATGGTGAACTGGTAAGGAGACATGGAAAAAGCCATGTTGGCTCTTGCTTCCTATGTTCAAATCCCACCAGCTCCATTTTTCTTTTTTGTTAATTTTAAGTCGATGCTTGGATGATTAAGCCGTTTGGTTGATCTATTGACACTTTTTTTTTTGCCAAAAGGCAGGTGAGATATTCTCATTACTCAAAATGATCGTACATGCCCAAGTACACCCCTTCACCTAAGCAGAGTCGCATCTATTGATCAAAATTCAATCGTGGGAAAGAAAATTTTGGAATCATAACTCCCGTTCTTAAAATTTTACCACAACTTTCATTCTTTAGGCATCTTGATTGGATAAGACAGCTATTGTCTGCATTCAATCTTAATTTGAGGAAAACGGAGAGCCACTTTACCGCCTTTTGCTATTTGAACTGTTCTTTGTCAAATGAGTGATGCAGTTTTTAGTTAGTTGCTGATGTCACCAAATTCACATGTGTGCTTTGGTCGGTCAAATGTTTCACAAGCTTTAGGTGAAATATTACGGTTGTTTGTTTTACTCCATTGATTGTATTGCATATGGACATACAATACACCATCTAATTTTTCTTTGGTTTTACTTTCCCGGATATGTTGCTCAGATCATGGCTGGAGATACAGGAGGAAAATGTTTTACATAACTGGAAAAGGAATAATATGCAATGTGCATTGTGGTTACTCATGCATATATATGGAATTATGTTAAGCTGACACTTAGTTGTGTTTAACATCACGTGTTAGAGTGTATTTCTTCGTTTCAAAGAGTAATCTGTGTCATGCGTAGGGTCTTACTAAAGATAATCTACCGTGCATTTATTTGTTTTGAAATAACAAACATGGTGACTGCACTGGCTTGGCATGGACCAGACTGGCGTTTTGAGCATCCGAAAAGCTAAGAAAACATCAAATATTCCGCTAGGCCTGAAAACAGAAGTCTCATAAACTTATAGATGTATGTCCTTGGATCAAGAGTCATTATCCCATGAACACATTGATAGTCATAGGACTTCTGCTGCACGTTGGACCCATGATACTATAGAGAAATGGTCTTTCATTTTTCAATTCGGAGGAATATGAATCATTGTTGATGCAATTACCGGTTTATTCATGTAATATTGGCTTCTCAGTTTATTGATGATGAAGCCATTTGATTTGTATTTGGGCAATGCTATTTTTATGTATCAAAAATTTGCATGTTTTAGTGCCGTTTGCTACTTTGCATTATTTGTAACCGTCTGTGTTGTTTTCAGGCACCAATATTAGTCAACAAGCACTTGGTGTATACTGATGGCTTGAGACCTGTGGAATCTGCAAATCTTCCTATAGGAGTTCCTCTGTCTGATGGCATTTTGTTTTCAGAATTGGATAGGTACAGATTTTTGTCCTTATTAATTTATTTCTTGACAAGGTTCATTTCATTGTAACCATGGATAAAAATCTTTCTGGCTTTGTCGCAATCGCAGTCTCTTGGAAATGGGTTGTCCTGGATTTTACATAACAGTTAGCTTGAAATCCATTGCATAATGGTCATTATGCCTCATAATGGTCTTTATTCGATTTCATGGCTGTGGTGCCTTGCACCCAAACGTGGCTTTTTGGCCTTTGATGGTGTGAAATCATCATAGGATTGTCCGGATTGCGGTTCTATGATGTATTTGGTTAAAAAGAAAAGCTAGGATTTTTAGAGATCAGCATACTCCAGGTCAATTTTTATGGGAAAAGATTGTCTTTCAAGGAGCTTTTTCGATAAAGTGCTGTGGGGGGTTTTACAGACATAGCCTTAGATAACTTGCAAAGGGACTGGTTATCTTATTAGTCTATCGTTTTATATTGTTGTGCGTTTGTAATTTTGAGGACTTTTTGTCCTTAACTCTCTGTACATTATTTCTCTCTTAATATATTTCTTTTTCGATAAGAACAAAAGCAATTATGGAATTTTGTTTTAACCCAAAGTAGCTTTTGAATTTGTTTTTACTTTTGTGGTTCATAGCTCATAGATGGTTTTGAGTCGTATCTACTGGAGCTGTTATCAATACCCATAGCTGATTTATCGAATGTTTTGTTTATAGCACGCTTTCCTCTAAGAGAAACTAAACTTTTGATGGGATTGGCATCATGACAGGCCAGACGGGCAACCATGTCCTGAAAGTGAAGAATTTATCCTCCTTCGCAATATGTTGATCGCTGCTGTTGAGGAAAGATATCATGATGCAGGTAGGCCTGCATTTTGATCTTAGAATACCATGCCTATATTCTCGGACACATGAGGCATAATTTTCAGTTAGTGTCCCCTTTTAGAAATATATACTTTGGACCTCTATTTGCATGTTTTGCAGAACGATAAATAAGGAAATGAATGGTAGATTTAGAATGTATGGGGTATCTGGCCAACGAGGCCTTGGTCTAGTGGTTGAAACACTATCAAGGTTTGAAATTTTGCTATGTCTCAAATATATGTCTTGGTTTCAAACTGGAGGTTTGTGTGGACCTTATTTTTTGGGTCGACCCAATATACATATTCGTCTATGGTTTGCTTGTGTGCCTCTATATATATTTGTTTTAGGGTTTAAGCCCCGGAAGGCCTGTATCCTCCATTTTTAAAACATAGAACTTTCTACAGCCGCCTACGGTTTTTCCTTCACTTGAGGGTTTTTGATGTAAATCTCTGTGTTTATTGTTTCTCTTTCTCTCCTCTTCTCATTTTCATTGAGATTTATTTTTTTGGCATATAAATTGAATCCAATTCTTAGTTATTTTTTGGCCTAACAGAAGCTCCTAGCACATGAGGTCCTAGCTTCAAATCCCCATATGTCCATCGCTTACCTATCAAAAAACAAAGGTTATCTTTCTATTTAGAAAATAATACATTAGATATCTATATAGGATGTTTAATTTTCAATTATAATAAAGTTCTTATTTCTTCTTGTTTTTCAAAGTCTAGTTGATTTTCTTGTTCTCATTGTTTCCTGCTTCTAGTCTATAGGGTTCTAACTATTGGCCTACCTATTGCATCCTACAAACAAGTTATGAAATAATCGACATTGAGGGCATGAATATCCCTTCCCTCTCTCTTTCTCTCTCCATCTCTAATAGGAACTTTTCTGTTTCCGCCTCTCCTCCTCTGTTTCGCTTCTGTCTCCTCTCTTATCCTCGTTCCACTTCACGTGTTATCTCGATATGTGTTTGCGTTTGGCCATGCTTCTACTTCCTCAAACGTCCACTTGATTTTGCAAAGGTTGATTAAAATGGATATTCTCTGACGTGCAATTGATATGATTTCTAAAAGAAACTGCACCCAAGTCATCAAAAAAGCCACGGGTGTGGCACCGACGATAAATGTCATTGCCATTTGTCTCAACCCGATTGATCAAATTCGAAATTCAAAAGACTGAGTTGAAAAGTTTTTGACAAAAATGACGTCTCGGCTGCAAGGTGATCAGTTTAAGGTGTTTAAAACTGCACTCATTACTCGTTAGCCGAGGGGTCAAACCTTGCACCCAGATTTGAACTTCGACATTGAGATGCTTAAATAGATGTACACTACCGTTGGTGTTAATAATCTGCAAAGATATTCTGTTATTCAGTAGGTTCGTTTATGCTAGGTCCTGTTTGGTATCATTTTCTCTTTGCAATTTGTGTTTTTTTCTTGATT
Organism: Simmondsia chinensis; assembly: GCA_018398585.1. Classification (NCBI taxonomy): domain Eukaryota; kingdom Viridiplantae; phylum Streptophyta; class Magnoliopsida; order Caryophyllales; family Simmondsiaceae; genus Simmondsia; species Simmondsia chinensis. The sequence goes on along the minus strand of JAGTTD010000009.1, from coordinate 33,896,807 downwards.
TGAAAACCATTTGTTGTTGTTCTGGGAACAATTGCGGGTTGCACTATTAAATCTATTTGTGCTATATTAAAAAATGCAGCTCAATGGAAGCAGTTGCTGAATCAGTTTAGATCCAGAAGACAAAAATGGAAACTATAAGGTTAGTCCCTATCCCTTCCTACTATGTTCCTCTTCGTCAATCCCTTTGAATTTATTTACATGGAATGGGTCACACGTAGAGGTGTAAATGGGCTCGTGAACTGGTAGTTGTTCAGCTCCAATTGCTTGGCTAGTTGTGAGCTTGAGCCGAGGTGTGCCAGCTCTAAGGTTGCCCAGAGTTTGAGCCCAGTAACGCTCGGATATGGTGCCTAAAACGAATCTAAAGGAGCAAATCTTGAGTTGAATATGAGCTTAAATCTGCCTAAATGAGCGCAAATGTGTCTAGCTAGGGGTGTACACGAGCTTGCATAGTTGAGAACCCCCTTGGTTGAACTTGAGATTTTAAGCCTTTGTTCAATATCCGGTTTGGATCAGCTCATTGGTTTAATCAAGCTGATCCAAGCTCTTTATTATGCCTAATCGAGCTCCTTACTAAGGAGAGTTCACTATCAAGCTTAGCTATTCGAGTTACGATGGGTCATCATCCATCTATTATCAAGTAACAAACAAGCTATTAACAAGTTATTAACGAGCCATTGATGAGTTCTTAATGAGCTCTTGATGAACCTTAACAAACTGTTCACGAATTTGAACGAGCTAAGCGCATGCTTGTTCGAGGTTATCTCGTTAAGCTATCGGGCCCCTAAGTCAAGCATAAGTGAGCTTTTATTGATCTCTAGTATAAGTAGGTTATGAAATGCTTGGTTTCTCTCTCTTATCTGTTTGGACAACGAATTGCGACCGCCATTTGGATTGGGCTGACCACGGCTCAACGAGCTTCAAGCCCAGACTAGAATTGAGCAATATGTTGGTCAATTGTTAGTAATACAGGTGTATACATTTTTTTGTATTTTTTCATTTAAAAATGACATTTACTATATTATTATCAATAATAGAGTAAAATTCACATTTTTTTTTAAAGGTTGGCTGTACAATACACGTTTTGTTAAATTTGTTATTGCAACTCTCAAACTATTGACTTAGGGTGCTTTAGGTTCAACTTATTACATCTTATCTTTTTTAAGCTTATTTGTTTCAATAAGATCTGTTTATTTAAGATTTGTATCTTTTTATAGTGAAGTGTTTGGTTATACAGTGCAGAAAGATATTTTTTATAAAATAAAGCGTTTTGATACAAGTTAAAAAAGTAATTTATTTATTATAATCACAAAAATAACTTAATAATATAAATTAACTAACTATAGTAGGTAAAAGTGAATCATAATAATATTTGGTCATAGTAGTAAAAAGTGGTGAGTGCAGTAATTCATGAGCATAAAAGGTGTGGTGGTTGGTGGGACTTGTGGTAAGGAGTAAAAGTAGGTTATAGGTAAACATTTAATACTAATATAATATTTTTAAAGTCTTTTCCCGAGATAAGCTGTAAAAAAGATCCAGTTTTGCATAGTTATAAATTAATTTTTTCATTTTTATAATTAAGTTGTGAAAGATATGTAAAAAGATCTTTTCTGTCAATCAAACGTAAGCTCTGCAGTCATAAAAAGCTTTTTCACAGCTTTTAAGATGTTAAAAAGCTGAATCAAACGCAATTTTATACCTCAGTTATTTACTTTTTTTTTAACGCATTATTTATTTACTATGTGTCATACTTTTTGCTACCGATATCATATGGGTAAGATCCAACAAACAAAAGTCAAATTGGTAGAATATTATGTCCCTCGCCAATCTATCAATATTTTAGAACGAATTGTTATAGAAACGAATGTATTCATATATATTTCTTTGTATAAGTCGACGAACTTTTAACCGAATTATAAAGCCGAATGATATTTACGTATTCAATCCTATTTAATTTGCAAGTCTGTGTTGAGGAGCCTGGGCTCTATCATATTATGCTCGGTTCAGCTCGTTTACACCTTTGTGGCTTAAGCAAGTTTTCACGAATTTGCAGGGACATGCGCAGGTATGCCTCTGTGGGGACACAAAGTAAAGCTTGTAAAAAAGTGGGGGTGAAGTTGTATTTGTGTATGATCCTTCATGTTTGTGTGTTAAAAAAAAGTAAAATAATAATCAAAGTTGTCGATAAAATTGTGAATATATATTATATATATATATTATGTCGGTGTACAATCACCCTGTGCCTACGTGGCGCTAAGACTATCGCTTTTCTTTTATAGTTTTTCTTTTTTTTTTTTCCTGCTTCTAGTAAGATAAGAAAAAGCATTAGATGCTCGTGTAATTTATATAGTGTTAATTTAATCATGCAGTGGATTTGAAGTTGAATAAATGACGACTTTTAACGTTACGGTTATATGAGATGTAAGTGGTCTAATTTGAACTCATTCGTCGATGAATATGAAAATCCCTTGTGTCTCGACCATTAAAAATTTTATTGTCAACTAAATGTAAATTTTACTCTAAAACTGTATGGATATATTGTAATTGTATAGAATAAATTGACATAATATAATTGCATGTAAGTTAAGTTAATACAATTAAAAATATAAAGATTAAATTGATATAATGGACATATGTAAATTTATTTCCCTCACACTTGTGCCATTAATTTTTATTTTATTTTATACTTTGACAGCACGTAATTTAATTTTTATTTCCAAGTAATGAAAGTTTGTCTCGCTCCTTGATGGTAAAATTTGCGTATGATAGCTATTTTAGACATGTATATGTACTATCCCGCTTAAAAAGGACGTTTATGTATCATTGTTAATAATATAGTAAAATGTACGATTTTTGGATGTTTTTCATATAATATGTGTACTATAACAAGTATTTGGTATTTTTCTCATAAAAAATAAATAATAACTGAAAAAGCTTCCTCTTTCAATTGAGTGAGATGGTCTTGATCTCAGGCTCAGTGACTATGAGCTTAAATGAATCAATCTTGAATTAATTTGTGAGTATGAATGTATCTTAAGGTGCCAATTTCATCGTTTAACAAGCCAGGCCTGAATTTGTGCTGAAGTTGACAAGTTGAGTTGTTTTGGATCCCGAGCTCCAATTGCTTGGGTGTCGTAACCGAAGTGAGCCAAGGAGCCGAGTGACGTGCTAGCGCTACTAATTGAATGCCAGCATGCGAATTTGCATTTCCAGGCTTTGATGAGCATATTTTATTAGTATGCTAATTCTTCTTCTTTTTATGGTCGTGATATTTTTTTTCGGGGGGCACATCTTGGGAAATAGACTGAGCTTTTTGATCTCACCTTATAATATTTAAGAAAAAAGATGAGTAGGTTTCTAGCTCAGATTTTTGAGGCCTATTGAGCTTTTAGCCAAGCTTAAGTCAAGCAAAATAGTAGCAAGCAAAGCCTAATGGGTTTGCGCTCGACTTAGCCAAGTTGTAGACTAGAGAGCATGGGATTAAAAAAAAAGTTAAAATTTATAGTAATCTTTTTCCTATCACTGTGCTTTTGTGCCATTTAATGAAAATGGAAATTGGATTGTCCGTAAAGGATTATATGTACATATGAGTGTAAATGAGTTGAGCTGACTTTGAGTCCTCGTGAGTTGGCTTGTCACAAAAGCTCGACTTATTTTGAGCCTAGTAAAGTTCGAGTTTGTAGCCTCTTGAGTCTTAATGAGCTAATCTCAACACAATTTAGGAGTCTAAATGTGCTCTAGTTGAGCCATTTTCGAGCTTCAATAAGCCGAATGTGAGTCTAATTGATTCCAAATTGCAAACTAGCTACATGAACTCAAATGAGCCTAAACAAAACTAGTAAAGAGTAGAGATCCTCTAGCCAGGTTCAAACATAACCAAATCAAGCCCAGCTTGAGCCTATGTTTAGCCGGGCTTAAGCTCAAAATTTCAAAGTTGAACGAACTTCCACTTCTAGATACACACATAAATAATTCGTATTGTTGTAATAACTAAAAAGAATTCTACTGCCTTGCTTTTGTGCTCATACTACTACATTTTCAATGATTAGATTACAGATTGTTATACTTTAGAGAAGTACATATTTTATGCAAATAATTCCATTATATAAAATGTACATCATTCTTTTCCCGAAATATAAAAAATATAATTTCCCTGTTTTGATCAACATTCACATTTTTCCTTAATGAACAAGAGCCATGGAACTCTTAGTTTTTTTTTTTATAAAAAAAATGCAATTTTCTCTGAATAAATCAAAGTAAAATTGAATAAAGAATATGCACAACGGTTCAAAATAGCTGATGAAAAGACGACGATGTGAAAAAGAAGGATGAACCTGTTTTTCGTCAAGATCATTGAGTTTTCTCTACGTCTCGTTACAGAAAAAAGACTTAGATTGTTGTTGTTGTAGTTGTCGTCGTCATATCTAGAGTGCATTTCATAAGGTTTTAGAAAGAGAGGAAGAACGGACCGACCTTCTTCAGCATCTATTAGTCTTTATGCTTCCTTTGTATTCACCAGCCGAACATTTTCTTCTTCTTCTTCTTCTCCATGAAGGCGAGGAGCTCTTGTTGTTGTTGCAGCGCATCCTCCAAAGCCTACATAACCGACATAGAAAAGACGTCGACATTCATTTATATTCTGTGTGTAGAATACATAACTTAATCTTATAAACATAGTTGGCAACTCGAATTCCTTGGTGTTCACTAGATTGTTAGACCTAAGTCCAACTTTGGTCACAAAAGTGAACAAAAATAGAAAAGTTGGTCACCGAAGTTAAATTTTGGAATATTCAGTCACTGAACTACTAAGAAAAATCTCATTTGGTCATTCAAAGGTTTAAAATGGACAAGTTAGTCATCCAAGTAAAAATTTGGAAAATTCTAATCACCCAACTCCAAATAAAAACTCATTTTAGTCACTTAATTGATTTAAAAATGATAAAATTTATCATTTAATTAAAAGAATAACAAATTTAATCATTTTTTCTCGAGTCATTTAAACGTAATGGTCGTATAACAAATTTGAAAAATTCTATCACCCAACTACATAGGCTTTATCGTAACGTCTGATGCTTTAGGACGGATCCTTCCTAGAAGATGCCTCTAATACTCCTTCCTTACCGATTAAAAGAAAAAGAGAAAAATTCACAAGATTGATATCGAGAAGAACAAATACCTTCTTAGTAGCAGCAAGCTCTTGCTCTAAAACATCAACCCGGCTAGTAGCAGCCTTAAGGATCTCCTCTTTCTCAGTCAAGGCATCGGGTTTCGCACTCACAGACATCAATTTCTCTTCCATGGCGGCCATTCGCTTCATCACAGCCATAAAATCAGCTGCTGAAATGGCTGGTGCAGCAGGTACCTGGGCTTGGGATTTCTCCATCGTATCAAAACAGTACATGGAAGTAGAATACACTGTTGCATCAGGCATCCTTTTTGGCATGTTCCTTGACAGTCTCACCACTGTCACGATCCCCATAACGAATGCAAGCAATCCTGAAACTATCTGATTGCTTATTCCTTCTGGTGCTTTGAACCCTCCGTGCATTCCAAAACAATCAGCTGCAGTTTAAATAAGAAGTTATATTTGCTATGTTTCTTGGTTGCCTTTTACTGGGTCGTTTTTCGTTCATAAGATCTCAGTATTATGAAAGAAGTATAAAGCGATGTTAAAAGAAATATAGAAACAATGGACAAATAACCATTAAGGTATGGATGACAATGCCGCGGGTAAAATTTATTATTTGTAGGCATCTGTCTTATTTGGGGCAGGTATGAATAGAAGTGAGGCAGGTAGTGAGTAAGAGTAGGGTACACATAGAAATATCCTCCATGAATATGGGCAGGTATGGTTATATGTGGTACCCGCCCTGCTTTGCTTTGTACCCTCCATATACCCGCTCATATCCACCCTATGCCATGCACTCCAAATTTGTACTTAATTAATTAAAAACGAAAAAGATATATGGATTCAATTCATGTGCTCTTTCCATCGAATAATATGGCAAAATATAATAGGAGTAGAAAAAGCAATTATAGCAACTATATGCGGGAGGGTATGGATAACTATTGGCCATACAAATAGCGGCAAGTATGAATACCAGTTCTATGCTTGATGCTGAATGCACCAATAATTTACTGGGATAATCACTGCCACAACAAAATCGAAAAGTTAAGCATAAGAGAAGTGCTTGCACCTTTAACGAGGGCGAACTTTTCGTTCTGAACCATCTTTTGCCAAGAAGAATCGACTGACTTATCAACCATTGGAACTATTTTGTTGGAGTCATAGGATTTATGGCTCATTGTGTTAACAGTCATCTGTCAGGTTCATTATCCAGGTCAAACAATTAGCATGGGCAAAATATAATTAATAAAACATACATTTTGCGCAATATTAGCTTGTGGAATCCGAGTTCATTCACTTCAATGTTCATTATTCAGGCCCCACGGAAATGCAGGGAAAAAAATCATCTTAAACCTCCACTTTAATAGGATTAATCCAGAAGAAACTAGAAATTCATCCATCACTTCGAGGTTTGATATGGGTGCGATGTATGTATCTTAGATCTCCACTTAGTGCTAAATATGATTATATGACATTTCTCTCTCTCTCTCTCTCTCTCCCCCCTTGCTTCGGAGGCAGTGTTATCTTTATGAAGTGACGGTACTTACTTCCTCATGGATAGGAGACAACTTTGGATTCTCAACCTTTGATGGCTTATGAGCGTTTGCATTGAATGATGACTCCACACGGGAAGATTCATCTTTCTGCAATAATTATGTGACATCGATGTTAAGTCAGGTTGTTTCTTAATCACATCACAGCTTACAATAATCATCTTGATTAAGGAAAAGGAAATGAGATTAAGGGTATGAAGCAACAGGCTAGACCAGACCTTTCGGTAAGCAGCACCATCCTCTGTTATTGTCTTCTCATCATCACATTCACATGTACCTTTCTTATATTTTGCTCCACCATTTTGTACCATCTACAGCACAGGGAAATATGTTGGTATTCGTTATCAAATTCATCATAGCCAAAAGGCTTTAATGTTTGCTAGTGCTGCCAATGTATTGTTGCCTATATGCTTGCATGTCTTGTATTGCTTTATCTGGCTTTACTTTTACTTTTATTTTCACTTTTACTTCTACTTTACTTGACTTTTTTTTAAGGTTGGGAGCCCTCAAAACAGCATCCCTTCAAGGTAGCACTCTATAAGGGTAGGGCTACATATATCCCCCGGCATTTGGGGGGGTGGTGGTTGTATCATAGCCAAAAGGAACACATGCAACCAATAAAAAAAGTGAAGTACAGTACCTTTAAAACTTCCGGATCCTTCCATGGGCCCTTGTCAGATCGCATGCAGCCACCAGCACAGTTGCAGGTGCCGCCTAGAAACTCGGGCAACTCACTGTTTGGAAGTGAAGTGAAATATCAATGAATCTAACCAGGTTAGAAACAGGAATCTAAAATGTTGGGATATCAAAATCACAACTCTTTCCTTTCAATCAATTAGGCTCCATGCCTTTTGATGTAGAACATTTTTCGTCTTATTTTTATGGCTTTTTGCATAAAGTTATAGCAATAGTGATTAATAAGGAAAATATTTTCCTTCATTGCGAGGAAATTGATTTCCCCTCAACGAAAGAAGAAAACATTTTTCTTTATGGAGGGGAGAACATTTTCCTTTTGTAACCTCACGTTATATGCTTCAATTCAACCTCAACTTCGTCATGCCTGAACCCCATATAAATTGTAGAATGAAACCATTTTCTTTTATTAAAAAGACAACTTTTTAAAAAAAAATTTTAATTGAGGATATTTGTGAGGAAAATATTTTCCATTGAACCAAACGGAGCTCTAATGCAAACCAACGAGGATATGACACAAAGACAGAGAGGCAAAAAGTTCATATGTTAAGAATATCAGAATCGTTGTGTGTTCCTTCCAATCAATGAATTAAAAGGATTCAAATGCAGAAAAGTCAATCTTCTCACCTGGCATCAATTGTCTCGAGCAACTTACTCTGGTACTTGTTACCAAGCACCTGTCAAATGACAGTTTTAAGTAATTAGCCAAAACTATTTGATTCAGTCATGAATTTAACTGGGATAAGTCTTATGCTTACTTGTATCTTAGCTGTGGTCTTTGGATCAAGGAAACCTTTCACAGTATTCCACAACAGTCTAAAGCCAGAACCAGCATTGATGATGAACATGCGGTTTAGCGTCTGTTGTGATGAAAACAAAATGAGCATTACTTTGAAATTTCGTCATACAAAGTCAAACAGGATAAGTAGCATGGAAAGGTCAAATCTAGGATAAGATGCCAGCACCTCAGGATAATTGTCACCGTCAATCTTCTGAAGGCGCGTGATTAAATCCCTTGCAGCTTTGTTAAACTGTTTGAGTCCCTATGAAAAGTATTCAAATAATGACTAAGAGGTTCCGATCTTTCTGAACACGGGACATATGATACATAATAACCGAAAGTAACCACAACAATGCAAACATAATAATTTTGGGTCAAGTTTAGTAATTTTTATTTTCCATCTGGACAATTTGTAGGTTTATCTTACTTACCACACCTGACACATCCAATATGGTTGTACTTTGATCAATGTGCTTCTTAGAAGCGACTGAACAAGCTGGAAATTTAACAGAAAAAGTTCTCTCAAACTCCTGTACGTGGTACTTCACATAACGGTCCAAGGTTGTGGCTTGCATAAGCTTCGTGGCATCAACCTTTCCCAGGAGCTCTACGTAAACCGGTCGGCCATCCTTGTCGACTCCATGGTGTCCTTGGGGATAATACTCTAAGACTTCATTGATTTCCTTGAATTCAAATTCCTTAAGAAAAAGAACATCAAGCGACATTTATCAACTCCAAGAACAGAACCAGTAGAAATAAAAGAGAAATCTCAAGTCATTGTTAGCTAGGTTGTTGGGCAAGCACCTCAGTGATAGTGTCAGCACCGAATTCCTTCCTCCATTGCAGCATATCAGCCCACATTTGCTTTGTTTTCTCAATATCAAATTTCCTTGCCCTCAAAAATCTGTAGAATGGCCACTCTACTGAGTTGGGTTTTGATGAATCCTAAATGACCATGTTTAAACTCAACCAAATCTGTAGGCCACATAATCATTGACGAACTGAGCTTACATGGGAGCACACCTACTTTACTTCTAATAAATAAAGCATGTTATGCAAGGGTGGCAAGGAGGTAAGATCCAACCTCATGGTGTTAATACCCCCTATACTCAATTCAAATAAGGGAATGAAAACATCAAACCATTGATATTACATGCACAAAACTTAGTAAGATCATGGAAATGAATATAACTCACAATCAGAAGCAATTATATATCTAAATGTGATTGCTGCTTGAGATTTCTATTTAGTTTATCTCCAAATCCTGATTTACTAGACTTCATCCAATATTGGAGGTGCATTTCGGATTGACATGCAAAAGGATACATTTCTAGCTTCTATGTTAGTTCTCCACAAGTTGCCACCAAGGTTCAATATGAACTTTATGTTCAACACACCACAACATATGCAGCAAGAATCATTGAAGTGACGAGAAACAACCTGAGAAGCATGTGATAATCGTCATATTGAGAGGGAAGTAGCTCTTCTGTAAGAAGAGTTTGGCGCAATGCATCGACAGCCTTTGCCTCCTCAGCATCATGAACATCTTCAAAATCGACAGACATGACCTTGCTGCTTCTCCTCCTCCTTGATAGAGAATGCTTGAACTTGGACGAACCATTCATAGTCTTCTTCTTCAAAGATCCAATAGAGTTCTTATCATCATCAAAGTTCTCCATGTCGACAGCTGCATACATGATACATATCAAATAACACTCAGGATCAAACAGCCTTGCGTTATCTAGCCAAAAAAGTTTCCCATAGTGACAGAATTACTATCAAAATCAAATTTCTTCACTACTGTGGACGATAAAAAGCCTCTCCCCTAATGTCTCCCAAAAGTAACAAGTTCTTATGCAAACTGAGGTCATTGTTCGAGCACTTCTTCAAATGTAATTACTAGCAGAATTCTTGATAAATGCGGGCCAATTGTTCTACACCTATCAAAATTCCTAGTTATCCAAATTCCAAAGTTTAAGGTAGGAATCGAATGCAAATTGAAACATTAAGACATTTGAAATCGAGGTGCAATGATCCTTATCTTCCAATAACAAGTATGCAACAAAAGAGATCTGTTGTGAATAAGATCTTGAGAATCATAATGTCAAATTCAACCGACAGAAATGTGGGGAACTGGCGCATCACAATCATGCATTCCACCAAAACTATGTCAAATGGGAAAACGAGGGCTCATACCATCCGCAACAACCGACCAAACTGCAATTCTTACAACGTTGCAGATTCAAATTGTAGCTTTGCAGCTCATATTGACAATTCAAAGGGAGCACCAAACTGAATCAATTTGCATCAGGGGCAAGAAAAAGAAAGAGAAAAAATCATAATCTTGATCCCAAAAAAGCAGCAAAAATGAAGAGTACAAGTTACCTCGGTTCAACGACACGACGTCGGACATGGAACAACTTTTTCAAAAAGATATGGAGGTGTCGTTAGTGCAGGAAGATGCAGGCCATGGAGATGACCAATTTGGAGGTGCTCAAAGATTTATTGAAAAGAGAAAGGCCGCTGACGTATTCTGTACATGAAAATTTTAAAACTCAATCAACACCAAAATAATATGCTATTATTCAGCCATTAAATCAAACTATTCATAATTATTGTCATAACAAGAACGTTAATGCCACAGCAACTTTATGAAAATTTGTGGCTATTATTCACTAAGTTATATAATTGCTCTGACAACAAAGTTTTGCCCTGGGAATAAAAACACCCTAGTTAATAACGTCCATCAGCATTGCATTATTTAGAAAATGCAGCTAAGATAAGTGAATCAATCAATATAACAGGATATAATTATTTGTTAATTATGCTACGATTCATTCATATAAATCAAATGATCCACAATCAAATCCACCAAGAACAGCATTTCATCAAACAAAACAAGCATTCAAATGTTCAATGTTCACAATAATCAACAACATCCAGCAGCATCGCATTATTCAGCAAATGCAGCTAACATAAACGAATCAATCAACGAATGACAGAGATTTACTTGTTAAATATGCTAGGTTTCATCCATTAAATCAAATGATCCACAATCAAATCCACCAAGCACAACATTTCATCAAACAAAACAAACATTCAAATGTTCAATGTTCACAATAATCAATAACATGCAGCAGCATCATATTATTTAGCAAATGCAGCTAAGATGAAAGAATCAATCAACAAATAACAGAGATAATTATTTGTTAATTATGATAGGGTTCATCCATTAATTCCCATGATCCACAGTCGAATCCACCAAAAAACAGCATTTGATCAAACAATTCAAAACTCAGATCTTTAACGTTGACAATAATTAATAATATCCACCAGCATTGCATTATTCAGCAAATGCAGTCAAGATAAACGAATCAATCGCCAAATAACAGACAGATTATATTTTAAACATTCTAGGATTCATCCATTAATCAAATGATCCACAATCAAATCCACCAAAAAGACAACCTTTCATCAAACAAACATTCGAACATTCAATCTTTACAACAATCAATAAAATCCAACAGCATTGCATTATATATCAAATACATCCAATAATAGAACAGATAACAGGAGACGATCGATCAATTACTCGTTCAAAGTACAAATCAAACAGCCACAGGAAAAACTTAACTGAATCTAATACAACAATTTTGCAACATAAAATCCAACAGCATTGCAAAATTTAACAAAATGCATCGGACAATTGAACAAATAACAGGAAATAATCGATCGATTACTCGTTAAACGTACAAATCAGACAGCCATAGCAGCAATCTAACCGAATTTAACAAAACAATTTCACAAAATAAAAATCGAAGGATAGAGAAGAAGAAAAGCGGTTATCGGCGACGTGCATTCAATCAGAGGAGAGAGAAGTTACCGTAGGGCAAAAATGGGAGGGTTAGAGGGAGGGAGGAGGGGTATAAATGACCGAATAATGCTCCGATGATGATGATGAGAGAGAGAGAGAGGAGAGAGAATTGACGGAGTCTCATCGGAGCTGGCCATGGCTGTTTCTGTTAGAGAGAGAGAGAGAGTGTACAATGTAGGGGCGAATGGTCGTCCGCGGGAACCGGAGAGGGGCGCCCCCTTGCATATATATATATATATATATAAAGGTGAACCCAATACAAACCCACTATTTACCCCACCTATGATACGATAAAACACTGGCTTTTTTCGGTTTATTTTTATTTTATATATTATTTTATTTTTTAAATAAATATATTACAGTGAGTAAATCATGAGTCGTTAAATTTTTATTTGAATTTGACTCTACCCGCCTGCCTTCTAACCTATCTACTGCAACCCTTTTTTTCTTTGATAATTTTTTATTACAATCCATGTTTGACCTCGTTAGACTCAACCTCGTTCGATTTGTTGTACAGACTAATCTTATTCGGTTTGACTTATCCAAGCATTTTTTCTTTTACAGAAATTTATGACTTTTATGATTTATTCTTGAGTTTTTGTTTTCTTTTTTATGAAAGATTAAAGATAACCATCAGAATTTCAGAAAATAAAGCTCGGGGAGTTTTGGAAGAGGAGGAACTTCTATATATTATGTCGAGTTTATTTATCATTTATTGTTGGAATTTAGAGTACAGAAAGATTGAGCAATTCCACATCACACAGGAGTTGTGTTGGTATAGTGATTAGACTATTTATCCCGCAAACATGAAGTTTTAAGTCTGAGACTATGTTTAGTAAACAATTTTTTATAACTTTTAGCTATTTGACTAGTCAAACAACTAACAACACTGTTGGATAAAAGTTTTGTTGTTAGCGATTTTCATAGCATTTAGTTTTTGAAAAACAACTTTTCAAAAGCTAAATAATTTAGCTTTTAGCTTTTCAAACGCTATATAATTAGATTCTATTTATCATTTTACCTTTCATTTTTATCTTAATTTACCAATTACATTACCCAACAATTTACGGCTAACAACTAACAGTTACGGCTAAACATATACCACAAATTATATATGATTTATATAGTTAATATTATCAAAAGATTAGAAGTTTATTAAAAATTATTAATTTAAGGATCAATTACTATTACGTCCATTTACTTTATCCATTATATCAACTTATTTCTTTTATTTTTGATTATGTCAATTTAGTTCAAGCGTAAAATTGAGGTTGGGTTGGAGATGAAATTTTTAATGATCATTAGGTGAGTTAAAATTAGGCCAACGGATGGATTGGAATTGGTCATTTGCAGTTGATATGACCCACTTGTTAAATGAAATACGTCACTGACTTAACTCCAATTTTATACAACAACAACAACAATCCCAGTGTCTCAAGGATTCCGGCATATGGAGGTGTGCGGGAGAGGGGGGGGGGAATATACGCTGCCTTACCCCTTCAGGATGGAGGCTGTGTCCGAGGACCTCCAACCTGAGAAGCATAAAAGCATACAAGCATAGAAGCATAGAAATATGAAAGCATTTAGGTATAATAGCATAAGAGCAGAAAGGACAACGGTGCAGAGCGAGCAAATAGAAAGCATAAAACAACACACAGCCACATCAAGTAAATCAAACAAGTAAACATATAAGTATAGGGGTACTAGTGTTAGCTAAATTATGCTCCTCTCACTACTACAAAACTAGGCTATTGCGACACTAGGTTAGATGTGCTTTTGCTTATGTGTTGGAAAATGCTAAGAATAACCTATTGCGACATTAAAATAAATACACTTTTGCCTATGTGTTGAGAACCAAAAAATCCAATTTTGTATTGTGCAGGCTTAGACTTGGGCTGATTTAATATAAAATGCTCAATTTTTGAACACTATTCTTAATATATTTTGAATTATTTGCCAGAAAGATCTCTGTATAAGTTTAATCCTTATATTTTTAATTATGTCAATTTAGTTCTTGACGTACTATTTAGATTGTATCAATTTGGTCTGTAAATTAAAATTAGGATTGAGTTTGTGACAACATTTTTAGTGCTCGAATAACAAGTGAGTTTCAGTTGAGCTAGTTGATGGGTTTATATGTACATAACCAAATCAAAAACTTACATTGTAACTTTAATTTTGACTATAAGATTAAAGTGACACAAATTAAATTATACAAAAATTAAATTAATATAATTAAAAATATAAAAATCTCATTGACGCGGTAAGTAAAATATAAAGATATTTCGTGTAAACAACGTTATATTTTTCAAAATATAATTTGAGCGGCCGCTATTTAAAACACTTCTTCTTCCAACATAAAAACCCATTTAACCTCTCTGTCTCTTTTTTTGTTGTTTTTTCTTTTCATAATCTGATTTCGTCCTCTCCGTGCTCTTCGAATCCTCGGCTTTCTCTATTCTCTGCGTCATTCGGCATTGCTTCGTGGTGCTCTGGTTTTCTTTCTGTCTCTCTCTTCTTACTTCGTTGATTTCTCTGTTCTCTGTGTGTGCTACTTGTTGTTTGTGCTTCAAGCCCTAATTTATGTTGTTTGAGCGTGGTTTACTTGTTGTACTACCAATTTGGAGTGTCATTTTTTTGTTTATAGTTTACAATACAATTTGTGAGGATTCTTTAGGTCTAATTTGGATGACTCGTTCAGTTTTACGAACTAGGATTTCGTGTTGTAGAAAATTTTGAGTTTCTAGTTGTAATTAACCCTAGAAACTGAAATTGAAGGCTAACTTCATGATAATTGAGTCGGTTTCCAAAATAATGCTAAAAAATAAAAAAATTAAAAAAATAATGCTGAAAAAAAAATATTTCCAAATCTACTGTTGAACCGCGTTTACTAAACGCGGCTTTTATAAACCGCGTCCAAAAATAGCGTTTAATATTAGCATAAACCGCATCTTAAAGACGCGGTTATATCTATTAAACCGCGTCTAAATTAAGTAAACCGGGTCATAAAGACGCGGTTCTACTAAAACAAAACCGCGTCCTTAATGTTGTTATAACCGCGTCTTTATGACCCGGTTTACAAGGTCTACCTAATTCACACGTGTTCTATCCGCTGCTTTCACCATCTCTCTGCCTCTTTCTCGTTAACCCACCCCCAGTCACGTCGTTCGCCTCCTCCTACCTTTTGCTTATACACTGGAGATCTTTCAAGTACTATTATTGGAGTTATTTGACCTGCACTTATGATGTTGGAGCTTCATTAAAAGAGATATGGGATCAATATCGTAATCATCATAAATTACGGCATAATAAAAACTATAAACGAACAAAAAATTGAAGAATTGCGGCATAATGGTAAGTATAAGTGAAAAAAAAGGGGCTTTTGGATTGCTGACGTTAAACCGCGTTTTGTAAACGCGGTTTATATTAAGATAAACCGTGTTTAGTAAACGCGGTTTACACTGATATAAACCGTATTGTTTTGTCCGGTTTTATTGAAACTTAAACGCGTTTAGTAAACGCGGTTCAACAGTAGATTTGGAAATATTTTTTTTTCAGCATTATTTTTTTTATTTTTTTATTTTTTTAGCATTATTTTGGGAACCGACTCATGATAATTTGGATATTCTACAGAAAATTCATCTCTCATTTTTGGTTTTTGAATTCTTAAATTCAACTTCAGTTTGGATTTGAAACTCTGGTGGCGATTTTGTTGAATTTTGTTCATTCCAAGATTTATCCAGGTATTCGTGCGTATATATCTTACCATCATTGAACAATTTTGTAGAATTTGTTTTATATTCACCTTCACGTGTAGATTTTACTAAGATTGGTTAGGTAAGAGATACTAGATTTAGCTAGTATATTAATGTTGGCAAACGATTTAGTTTTTCAATAGTACCAAAATCCTTATATTTGGATGTTGTAGACAAGCTTGTAGTATATAATGATCAATAAGGTTAGAAGCCACGTTCGAACAAAGCATCTCAAAACTTAAAAAAAATACAAGCTCTATGATTTGCTGAGGCATTGGATACAATGGCATACTTCATGCTTTTATTTAGAAATTTTGATAATGTAGACAAGCAGTTTGAAGAGCACGTGAGAGGTTCAAACAAACTATACACTCGATAAACTTTTGTGTTCTAATCCAGTAGGTATTCGTTATAAATGGAGTTCGAATAAGCTCAATAAGCTTACAAGCCAAGTTTGAACAAAGAGTGCTCAATTTGTTAAAGTTTATGAGTAGTTTGTTACGGGCACGCTAAGAGCTTGTTAAGAAGGAGTTATTGGCTTGTTAAGAGAGTTTCCTAATATGCTGATCGTTTTACTTGTTGGCGTGAAAAGCTTGATTCAGTAGTATATATGGTAATTGTTGGCATATTCTAAAATAATGCTTATGCCTTTGTCAAAAGGAAACACCTCAATTTGATATACTATGATAACATGTATGATAAGCCATCAGCAAATAAACTGTGACAAAGTCCAAGTTTGGCACGTTGAAGTACTTTGTCACTAACCAAGAGTATATAATGACCCTGGACTTATTGTTCCTCTGTGACTAACAACATGAACGTCTTGAACTGAGAAAATTCCAGTTGCATTGAAGAAAGAACACTTTTCATCATCAATGTAGATTAGGAGAATGATGCAAGTATCCATGAAATGAATCCTAGACCTCTAGGTTCATTCTTGAGCTTTTGTTCGATGATTTGTTGTTGCACCCTAACTTGTTTGAGCTTTTCTTACAAGCTTTTGCATTGATATTTGTATCTCTTCTTAAGGAAAAAAAAATTGGTATTTTTCAGTGGCTACATTTGTTGCAATGCTTGGTTTCTTGCCTTTGGAGGAATGGTAAGCCTTTTCCTTACTGCCACCCCAAGTTACACGTAATTAGTAGAAGTTTTTTTCCTCACTTTTGGACCTTTTGCTGTGAGATTTCAAGTACAATTTAAACAAGAAAGTCATCACGACTGACTCAAAGAATTTGAACTATTACATTCTCTGAGGCTCATAAACATCAATAATTAGGTTGGGGGTCCTCGGAAATAGTCTCTCATCGGGTTCTCACCCTAATGGGGTAAGTCTGCGTACATCATACCCCCCCCCCCCCCCCCCCCCCACCTGCGCAAGCGGGAGCCCTTGGGGCATTGGGACTGTTGTTGTTGTTGTTGTTGTTATACATTCTCTGAGGCTCTTTTTAGTTCAAAGGAAAATATTTTCCTTAGTTGTGAAGACTTCATATTGTAGATAATGATGTTGTGCATAAATTTGATTTAAATGCATAAAAGTCCTACAAAATCTCACTAAAAGACAAACTATTTTCACTTTTATGTAAACAAAGCAAATTCTAGTAGTGCAATCCATTTAAGTGTCTCTTCTCCAAATGGTATTTTTTTCTCGATTTAGTGTTCAATTTTATGAAGAAGTGATCTTTTGGCTTTGATTTTTAATTTGATGGCAGAAAAGTAATGTTTCTATCAATGAAATTTACTACAGCAACATCCTATGGTTGAATATTTTCAAGGCCCATTAATTACTTTCTTTTATTAGTTTGTGACAATCATTTCATCATTGCTACCTCTAGTTGTTCTTGTTCTGCTGTTGTAGCAACCATGACTAGCTAGCTCATGCAAACATTTAATAAACATACTACTGGAAGCAAAAATGGTTAGAATATTTAAGTTATGAGTGAAAATAGTTCATCTTTCTGTGAGATTTTGCGGGAATTTTATGTATTTAATCTTGTTTATGTCTATTTTTCAGTGCCTTTTTGAAAGTAAGTGTGTGTATGGGGAGACAGATTTTATGGGTGACATAATAGCCTCAGAAGCAGACAAGAGTTTGGTTTGAAAGTAAGTGTGTGTAAGGGTCAACGGATTTAATGGGTGATATATAGAGTTGTGAAATATTTGTTGTTTCATTTATGCCAGAGTTGTAGATTGCGTTTAATCCTACTACACTTGTCTTAGTAAGAGTATATTGCCCGTAAACAAACCCATATACGGTATCTAATTATGTCAAATATCTTTCTTTTGACTGTTTTCGATAGCATACTAGAGTTCGATATAAATGCGCATGCTAAGTTTCTTCATCAAAATGTGTATGTGTAGGTTTGGACTTTAAGATCAAGACACTCACGGTTGGTGGGAAGAGATTGAAGCTAACAATTTGGGACATCGGTAAGTATTTTAGATCTTATCCTTAAAATTTTTGTTATTGATAGATTCATGGGCGGAACACAGGAATGGAGGCATTTCAATTGACTCTTTTCTTAATGTGCTTCACAAAGTACATACATTCACTGATTGTCATCAATTATTTATGGATGTGTAATAGTATGTTAGACTGAATTACTTGGAATTTGGATGTTTACTATTACTTATGAAAAATTTCTTGTACTAAACCCCATTTCTCTTTGTTTGTAGGTAAAGTTTTTTGGATTGACATTTAAAAATCATACTTCAAGATATTGATCTTCCATATTACTGTGTAGTATATGTATCATATGTATTGTTTTAGAATAATTAGATTCTTTGTAAATGTGGAATCCATTGTAAATATAATTACATTCGGTAATGCAATTGTCACAATCTTGAGATTGTGACAGTTCAAGATGAAGTCCTAGGCCCAAATCTTGAAAAGAGTTAGATGAGAAAGAAAGAAAGAGAGTTGAGATGAGAAAAGAAATAGAATCGAGAAGATGAGAAAATAGAGAGATTAGATGAGAAAAGTAGTAATCTTTATTAATTGTCTTGAATGAATGATACAAATTTGGAATACAAGGCTATTTATAGAAAATTACATCAAATGCCCAAAATACAAAATAAGGCTAAGCTCCCAACGGCTAGTAGGGGAGCGCCTAACCTCCAACGGCTAGTACAGCTGGCAAGGCGCGCCTAGGCACGACTCAGGTGCGGCACGGCCCTGGGAAGGAGGCTGGGGACGCGGTTGACACGGGACTGGCGCACGGCACTGGGACACGGCACAGCCTGGACTGGGACACGGCGCCTGGGACTGGGACATGGCACTGGCACTGGACTGGGACACGGGAAGGCAGCGACCAAGACCTTGTCATGACATTGTCAAGGCACGCGACAGCTCGGACCTGGGTAGCGACCTGGGACAACTTGACACTCGACCCCGACATGGACCACGGACAACCTGCTTGATATCTAGACAATGTCAGGGGAAACAAAAAGGTCATGACCATGACAACCCAACCCCAACCACCCCCCCCCCCCCCTCTCTAAAGCCAATCCTTGTCCTTAAGGATTGAAGTTCGGAAACTGGCCGTTGATGAGGTCCAATCCTCCCAAGTTATGGCGTCCGGAGGCATGTTCTCCCATTGTACCAGAACCTGGGTGTGCTTCTTGCCACGGCGCGAAAGAGTACGTGTCTTGAGTACCTTGAGTGGGCGAACCTCGGGGTGGCCATCCGGGTCACACCGAGGCAAGGAAATACTGGGCACCACATTATCACCTATTTTTTTCTTAAGACTAGACACGTGAAAAACAGGATGAATTTTTGAATCGTTAGGTAAGTCCCACCTATAAGCAACCTGACCAACCCTGGCTAGGACCCTATACGGACCATAATAGCGAGGGGCGAGCTTGAGGTTACGCCTCATAGCAACAGAGGTTTGGCGATACGGTTGGAGTTTTAAATACACGAAGTCGCCTACATGAAACTCACGCTCCGTTCTATGCAAGTCGGCCTGTTGCTTGTAACGATGCTGGGCCTCGACTAAGTTCTCTTTCAATAGGTTGGTCATAGTTTGCCTATTACGAACCAAGGTCTCTACCCCGGGGGACGAGGACACACAAGGGTAATCAAGACCCAACAACCGAGGTTCATAGCCGTACAAAGCAAGGAATGGTGTAGACTTAATAGAGGTGTGGTAGTTAGTGTTATACCAAAATTCTGCTAACGCTAGCCACTGAGCCCAAGCCCTTGGTTTGTTTAAGGCCATAGCACGGAGGTAATTTTCCGAGCACTGATTTACCCTCTCGGTTTGGCCGTCGAATTGGGGTTGGTAGGAGGTACTCATGTTGAGCCCCACGCCCGCCAATCGAAAAAGTTCCCTCCAAAATAGGCTTTGGAAGGTGCCATCCCGATCTAATATAATGCTTTTAGGGAGCCCATGTAAACGGTAAATATTATCAAGGAAAAGTTGGGCCACCTTAGAAGCCGTGAAGGGATGCGATAACGAAATAAAATGTGCATATTTAGTAAGACGATCAACAACAACCAAAACCGTATCCTTACCCAAGGACTTAGGCAATCCCTCAACAAAGTCAAGGCTTACACTCTCCCAAGCTTGGGACGGTATAGGAAGCGGCTGAAGGAGGCCGAGGTAGGGAACGTGCTCGGCCTTGGTGCGTTGACAAACATCACACCTAGAAATCCACTCACGAAAGCTCGGCTTCATGTTAGGCCAAAAGAAAAGACGTTTATCACGAATAAGGGACCCATGGACACCGGAATGGCCGCCAACGGGGGAGTCATGCAAAGCGTGCATGAGCCGTTGACGGAGGTCGGTATGCTCACCCACATAGACACGGCCCTTGTAACGTAGGACACCGCCATGGAATGAGTAGGGCCCTTGGCCTTTAGGATCAAGGGGAGCCCGTGTGATAAGGTCCAAGGCCTGAGCATCATTTTCATAACTATCTTCGACCTCGCGGACCCATTGAGGAACTACCGTTGTTAAAACTGAACAAGAACCAAATTCTACCTCTTCATCACGCCCAGATAAGGCATCAGCCGCCCTATTCTCAAGGCCCTTACGGTCCATGATACGATAACTTAAACCCATTAGCTTGGACATTCCTTTTTGTTGAAGTTGTGTAGTTATACGTTGGTCCAAGAGGAATCTAAGACTAGAGTGGTCGGTTTTAATGATAAAATGATGATCTAACAAGTAGTGTCGCCACTTGGCCACAACCATCAAAACCGCCATAAGCTCCTTCTCATAAATAGACAACCCTAATTGGCGAGGTCCTAAAGCCTTGCTAAGGTATGCCAAGGGTCGCCCGTCTTGACTAAGGACGGCCCCAATACCAACTCCACAAGCGTCCGTCTCAAGAACGAAAGGCTTGGTAAAGTCGGGAAGAGCTAGGACCGGTGCCGACACCATAGCGTGCTTGAGAGTCTCAAAAGCACGCTGAGCATCCTCATTCCAATGGAATTCTCCTTTGGAAAGGAGGCTAGTCAAAGGCTTACTAATCGCCCCAAACCCCTTGATAAACTTGCGATAGTAACCCGTGAGACCTAAAAATCCCCTAAGGCTCTTTATGCTTTTTGGTTGAGGCCAAGAGGTCATAGCGTCAATCTTGCTAGGGTCCGTTGCTACCCCTTGCGGACTAATTATGTGGCCAAGATATTCAACATGATCAATACCAAAGACGCACTTGCTCATTTTAGCATACAACTCATTAGCACGCAAAGTGTCAAGGACCATACCAAGATGCACAACATGAGAGGACATACACGGACTATAAACTAGGATATCATCAAAGAAAATGAGGACAAATTTACGGAGAAAAGAAGAGAAAACCTCATTCATGAGCGCCTGAAAAGTGGCCGGTGCATTGGTAAGACCAAACGGCATGACCTTAAACTCGTAGTGCCCGTGATGGGTGCGAAATGCGGTCTTGTGAATGTCTTCTTCACGAACCCTGATTTGATGGTAACCTGCCCTAAGATCTATTTTGGGAAACACACATGCTCCACGGAACTCGTCAAGCAAATCGTCAATAACAGGAATGGGAAATTGGTCCCGAATTGTTATACTATTAAGTTGATGATAGTCGACACAAAAACGATAGGTACCATCTTTCTTGCGAACTAGAAGCATAGGAGAGGCGAAAGGGCTACGGCTAGGGCGAATTATAGAAGAAGACAACATCTCCTTAACTCGCTTTTCTATCTCGTTCTTTTGACTATGGGGATATCGGTAAGGTCTAATATGTATGGGCTTAACATTGGGATGGGTGGGTATAGCGTGGTCATGGGCACGGTTGGGGGGAAGCGACCTAGGGACGGCAAAAACATCACTATAGTTCTCAAGAACCGGCCGTAGGTCGGAATGGACATAAGGTTGTTGTTCCTCACTACCTATAGCCAAAAATAAGTGACCGACAACACAATTAACTTTCTTTTTAATAAACTGGGCAAGACTTTTTTCAGACATAGCGTGTAAGGCAGCATTATCAGAAGTGCCGTGCAAATGTATTGCCTTACCATCCTTAACACAAGAAAATTTAAGGTTTGTAAAATCAAAGGTAACGGGTCCATACCTTTGGAGCCAATCGACTCCAAGAACCATGTCGCTACCTCTAAGGTCAAGCACCCGCAAGTCATCCGAGAATGTGTGGCCTTGCACCTTCCACTTGAGACTCGGGCACTTTTGGTAACTCGTCAAGTTCTCACCGTTTGCAACGGTGACAGTCATCACTATGGTCGGAATGGTCTCGAGCCTGAGTTCGTTGACGACTCTTGAATCAAGGAAGCTATTGGTGCTCCCACTATCCACTAGGATTGTAAGGGCCCGTTTCTTGATGGAGCCCTTCAACCTTAGTATGTTGTGTGTAATGCGCCCCGATAGGGCATTCAAAGAGATCTCCATAGCATCGTCCCCGTCCTCTTGAGGGATCTCTTCCTCAATGTCAACTAAGTCCCCTTCATCCCCGTCTTGGGCTTCTTGACCTTCCATACATTGCAGCTGCTTGTTCTTGCACACGTGCCCGGGATAGTAACGTTCATGGCACCTAAAACACTGTCCGGGTTCACGCCTGGGAGTGTTGGAGGCGGAAGACTGCACTGGCGCGGCCCGTTCTGGGGTGCCCTGGGACACGGGCGCCTGGGACTGGCCTGGGCCCTGATAGGACGCGCCCGGACCGGATCTGTAGGAGGAGGCTGGTCTGGATCCTGACGCGGCACGGCTGAAACCAGGCCTGGTACCCGTGGCCTTGTTTATCTCGGCCATGGTGATTTCTTGCAATTTGGCCTGCTCAATAGCGTAACTCATTTCCGTAGGCCTGTTGGCCTTGACGGCTGCGCGTATGGCGGGCTTTAACCCACCAATAAAACTGGACACAAAATAAGAATCGCTCAAAGTAGGATGGTAGATCATCATCCAACTCCGCAATTCCTCGAATTGTACTTCGTATTCCTCCACGGTACCCAATTGCACGGTCTTGTTGAGTTGTTCGACGACATCTTGCATGGACTTGTCACCAAATCTTTTGCAAAGTTCGTCCACAAAAAATTGCCAAGGCATGACGGGGTTTCGTAGTTCCAAGGCATGAAACCAAATATCCCCATAATCGTGCAAGTGCGAGGATGCCAAAGCAACCCACTCATCCATTGGGACTTGATACCAATGGAAGTATTTCATACACTTGCGGATCCAAAGTCTTGGGTTCTTGCCATCAAATTTTGAAAAATCAAGTTTAGGGTTATAATGGGCGGAACAAGAACGAGCACTCACGGTATTACCACTATGTTCCCCATCCTCGGAGTGGGGGTGAGGTCTTTGATCATGGGCACGGCGTGGTGGTGGTGGTGGTGGTGGTGGTATAAGTCCGGATGCTCCAATATGAACATAGTTGCCCGAACCCACCTGATCTTGTGTTGCAATTTCAGGCACGGTTTCGGGACGCCTTTTCGGAAATGCCATAGAATGTACAGACTCGGCCAAGGATGCTACGGTTTCTTGAAGCGAATGATGGTCTTCTTGAATCTTACGTTGATTTTCTTGAAAATCACGTTGGCCTTGTCCAAAACTCTCGACGTGATTTGCTAGGCGATCAACTGTTCCCCTTAATCCTTCGTTTGACACACTTTGGTCACGGATCAAGGCATCAATTCTATCAAGTCTTCTTTCAAGTGATGAATACCGTTCTTGAGATTCGGCGGTCTCCTCAGATGAAGACATGTTGCGGGCGTTGCACGTGACAGCCAGTTTTGCACGATCGTAGTTGCTCTGATACCAATTTGTCACAATCTTGAGATTGTGACGGCCCAAGATGAAGTCCTAGGCCCAAATCTTGAAAAGAGTTAGATGAGAAAGAAAGAAAGAGAGTTGAGATGCGAAAAGAAATAGAATTGAGAAGATGAGAAAATAGAGAGATTAGATGAGAAAAGTAGTAATCTTTATTAATTGTCTTGAATGAATGATACAAATTTGGAATACAAGGCTATTTATAGAAAATTACATCAAATGCCCAAAATACAAAATAAGCCTAAGTTCCCAACGGCTAGTAGGGGAGCGCCTAACCTCCACCGGCTAGTACAGCTGGCAAGGCGCGCCTAGGCACGGCTCAGGTGCGGCACGGCCCTGGGAAGGAGGCTGGGGACGCGGCTGACACGGGACTGGCGCACGGCACTGGGACATGGCACAGCATGGACTGGGACACGGCACTGGGACACGGCGCCTGGGACTGGGACACGGCACTGGCACTGGACTGGGACACGGGAAGGCAGCGACCAAGACCTTGTCATGACATTGTCAAGGCACGCGACAGCTCAGACCTGGGCAGCGACCTGGGACAGCTTGACACTCGACCCCGACATGGACCACGGACAACCTGCTTGATTTCTAGACAATGTCAAGGGAAACAAAAGGGTCATGACCATGACAGCAATATAATATTGTCATTCAAGTTATATTGGAGTAATAATAAAATTGTATTGCATATAGTTTTATTGTACCTTGTATGTTTGGTAAATGCTATTATAAAACTTTGTATCATGATAAAGTAGCATGTTGGTAATGCTTGTATTTTAGATATGCTAAAAAGTGTAGCAAGATAAGCGTACCAATCTAGAGACGTTTTTTATGGTTATACCATCACTTTTAAAAAGTGTAGTAGTAGCCTTAGCTAAACAGCCAACGGAGTCGCTTATTAAAGTGTTGCTAGATTAAGCAAGGACGCTTTTAAGCATAAGAAGAATCAAAACTTAGTGTCGCAATAGGCCTCTTTTCTTTTAGTGTCTTTACTGAGCCACTACATCAGTTACCACTATTCTAGCCTTTCATTGAGCTCTATTTAAGGTCATCTCCTCGTGTAGGTTTAGGTGAGCGAGGTTGTGTTGGATCGTCTCCATTCATCTCTTCTTTGGCCTGTCTCTCCCTCTCCTCTCAAGGGTAGTGTGGAGTTATTCGCATCTTCTAACAGGGGCAATGGTTGATCTCCTCGTAACATTCCCAAATCACCGCAGACGTTGTTCCCTCAATTTAACTCCAATTTTACAGTAGGACTAAATTGACACAATGTGAATTGTACCGTAACTAAATTAGCGGCCTAGATTTTAAAATTACTTTTATACCGCTCACTAGAGTCAATGGCCTCGATTTCCTTAATTCAAATCCATGGTTGTTATTTTATCCTCTCACCTCTCATCCACTCGTTCATGTGAGTCATGCCTTAGTGTCATATTTCGTTTGTAATTTTTATTTTTTGAGAAATTAAAAACTAAGTTTTAAAAACAAATTCTTCTGGCTTTGGTTGCTATTTTCCAAAATGTTTCCCGAGCTATACAACTGTTACTAATGCGTGCGACAAAAAACGATTTAAACCATAATTTAAATCGGACCAAACTGTAAATTACGATTTAGCTTGGTTGATTTGGTTTAAAAAATTTTGGTTATTAGAATTTACGGTTTAGGTTTGGTTTAAAACCAAACTTAAACTATAAACCAAAAAAACTATAAACTAAAGAATTCATTGATTTACATCATTTGAATCATAACAAGTTATGTTAGTGCCAAAATTTTACTCGATAACCCAATAAAAATAGTTAGGGTCATTTATATTAAAGGTCTTTGTATTTGTGTCAATTTAGTCCTTATACTTTTAATTATGTATATTTAGTCCCTTTAGAATTTATATTATGTCAATTTAGTCATTTGGTCAAATTTAACTAAAGGTAATAATGTAATCTTTAATGACAGAATTATATTAGATACAGGTAAAATCCACTTGTTGATTCACTTTAACCCAATCTATTACTGAACCACTAAATATTTCATTAACAATTTCAGAAAAATTTTAACAGACCCAATATTACAGCTGAATTTGTCCAAAAAACGTTACGAATGTATTTAAAAGACCCATTTTATGTATTATTTGTAGTTTTTGTTTATTTACTATATAGTATAAACATGTTTTATAATGTGAATTAGGAAGAGAAAGTAAAATTTTCGTATTCTGGGATATTTTGTAGTTAATGATAATTTTAATATTAATCAAATTATGTTCGTATTAGTGTTAATAACAATTTTTCTATTATAGTAGTTAAAACCATAAACTGGACTGGACAAAACCATAATTACAGTATGGTCTGGTTTAGTTTGTGAGACAAAACAGTTTGGTTTTGGCTTGTAAAATTGTCAAACCGTATTTTTTCGGTTTGGACCAATTTGGTAATCATAAACCACCAAACTAAACCATGTGCGCCCTTAGATATACGATTTACTGTATATTTTAGTACGTAACAGAACAAATTTATATCTTATAACTTCAATTATATAGTTTATCTATGTACTTAAGACATTTTCTAAATCATTTGTCGAACTACTTCCCAACTTAGTTGCATTAATTTTATTGACTCTTCGGAGAGGAATCCAACAGTATCTAATATCTAATTTGTATAATATATATATATAAATATTATTTTTTAAATATTATTTTAATAAATGACTAATATTTTACAATTGTTAGATTTATAAAGTTAAATTAAATATAAATTAAGAGCATTTCCCTTTTCGAAATGTCCGTTGTGTACATCATGTGCTTTAATATTAGATTAGATAATTTTTTTTGGTAGGTATATTAGATTAGAGAGGTGGATAAGGTTCATTAATTTATGAAATTGTATAATTATCATATTCAATATTTTAGGGGCAAAAAGCCTTTTACCATAATTCTATTGCTAGTGTTATCTCATGTGATGCATACATGACGTTTACATTTTTAAAAAAAATTTAATATTTCACATTGGCATATTCTTATTGTTTTTAACTTAATTGTCATTAACCTAAATTTATTTTTTTCGGAATAAGCAACATTTTCAGTGCCCCAAGGGCTCCAGTCTAACCAGGGTCGGTTTTTGGAGGGGGGGGGGGAGGGGGGTTGGATGTACGCAGCCTTCCCCCTTTAGGGTGCTACCCTGAAGAGAGGCTGTTTTTGAGAACCCCTAACTTGAGGGGTGCTACACGAGAACTTCCCAGAAGGTCATCCATCTTGGTACTACTCTCACCTGAGCACTCTTTATCTTAATTATAACTTGTTTTTGAGTTTTTTTTTTTTTTTGGGGGGGAGAAAGCACTTTTATTTAATGTATAACAAGCCTTTTCCCGTGCAATGCAAGAGTGTCGCGTACATTTGAAAACACGTAGAAAGATTAAAATCATTATTTTCTTTTTGAATTGTATTCCTTATATATTCACATTAGTTTTTACAACAATTCGCTCACTTGTAAATATAAATTATTCATTTTTTTCATGCTCATTTACAATTGTTCCTTAATAGTCATTTTTATAATTTAGTTGTTACTATTTAAATATGTGTTTTTTATAATTTTTCCTTTACTTTTTGTAGGATTTAGTAATTGAAAGAGGATGGTGCGTTAGAATTCTAGGATTAAGGGTAGGAAGGCATTTGAGAAGAGAAGGAACTTGACAATAATAATAATAATTATTATTATAGTTATATTATTATTATTATTATTATTATTATTATTATTATTATTATTATTATTATTATACTTAATTTAATAATGGAAAGGAAAGTTAAATAGTGGACTCATAAGATTAATATGTTCTGGAAATGGAAGCCTTTAGGTGAGGGATCTTTGCAATAATATATGTAAACATTTCAAAATAATAATACAACAACAACAGTCCCAGTACTCCAAGGGCTCCCACATAAGCAAGGTCTGAAATTTTAAAATAATAATAATTATACTTAATCTAGTAATGGAAAGGAAAGTTAAATAGTGGACTCATGAGATTAAAATGTTCTAGAAATGGAAGCCTTTTGGTCGGGGATCTTTGCGATAATATATATAAACATTTCAAAATTCTCTTTATCTTGGATGGATTGTTTGATAATATCTACTATATGCATTAGAAAAATGACTTTTTTTTTTCTTTCCAATAATTAGACAGAAAAACTCTCGATACAAAGCACAACTACCGAAGTGGAGCCCCAAAAACCCACAAAAGTGAACAAAAGAAACAAAAAAGAAGTAACTCCCATACTAGAAGCAAAGCATCCCACAAACCTAGATGCCTAAGAAAAATGATATATTTTACAAAGTGGCTAAAAAACCAACATGTTTTAGGAAAAAAAACAAAAGCACATCGACTTTATTATAAGGAATACACATCGTCTTTATTATAAGGAATAAAGTTAATATAACAACTGAAAAGGTGATATGGCGAAAGAAGGGGCGATATGAAAGATGACTTGGTCAAATGACATAACTACTTTTTGATCTTTTTTGAAAACGTGATCTTCTAGGCCTTTTTCAAAGATATATTGTCCTTCTTGGTTATATAACAAACCTGACATTCTCAATCCTTATACCAAACATTATGCCCATTTAAAGTATTCTTGTAAATAATTTATTAAAAATACTTAGGAAAAGAAAACCGTAAAGAACATACATTCACCAAACAAAGCCGTAAATTACACTTAATTTGTCTTGATGTAAGTTTTCCCAACATATAGGCAACAACAACATCTCAATGCCTAAGAGACTCCTGCCATGCAGGGTCTGGGGGAGGATATATGCAGCCTTACCCCTATAAGGTGCTACTCCGAAGGGAGGTTGTTTCCGATGCCCCCAACATATAGGATACAACATAAAACAAAACCAAATTAAACAACTCAGATTTTTCGGAACCCAAATTTACAGAGGGAAGATCGAGCTATTTACTTTGCTAGTCCTTAATACTTGTAAGTTTGTTCAGAAATTGGTCCCCACTTTCTTTTCTTTCTTTTTTTTTATTTAAATAATCCTTCGTGTTTAAATTGGTAACCAAATTGGCCCCTCATCCATTGACCGACACTGCATAAAAGCTGAAGAGATGAGGGGCCAATTTTCTAGCAGAATAAATCATGAAAAACCATTTCAACAGAGATCACGGATCAATTTGAATAAACTTATTAACATTAGAGACAAATAGAGTAAATCGGGAATAAACTTATTAACATCAGAGACAAATAGAGTAAATCACCCCAAAAGATCACATCAAGTCACGGGAGAGTGATCAGTTTGTACTGTTGGACAGTGCTGGTAATGGCTTGTTCAACTGGTAGCCTCTCCATGCTTGACGCCCCATAAAATCCGTGCACTCCCTTGGTTCTTCTTAGTATGAATTCCGCCTCTCGAGGTCCCGATATGGGGCCTGCATTAAAGCAATCCTACATCAGTGGGGTCAATAAACAAATACCAGAATATATACCATATGTGCTATTCTAGTCATTGCCAATTAGTTTTAGGATAAAACTTTCTTTAGTATGTATCAATACAGTATGAAACGATATGATCTATTGTAACTTGTTAACAGAATACGTACGGCGCTTGGTGATTCATACTTTGAGTTCCAATATCGAGTAAATCATAAGTAAAGGAATGGACGCATAGCTAGTCTTAAGCCTTTCTCAGAGTACAGTACATTAATGTGCTCCATCATTAATCATATCAGTAGTTGATGATATAAGTTGGGGCATGCGTTGCGTTCTAGATTACAAGGATTGTTATGAGATACAAAGTGCCTATATCACCCAGACTAGGGTATGTGGGTTCGACACAGCTATGTATGTAGAATAGGAGTGTAAATAAACCGAGCTGGTTCACGAGCCATAGCGATCTGACTCGTCATAAAACTCGAAAAGCTTGACTGGGTTCGAGTTCGGTCAAGCTTAATTGACTCTTTTAGCTAATCGAGTCAAGCATGAACCTAACAAAACTCGAGATCCAAGGCTCATAAGCCTGTCTTAATACACTTTATTAGCTTAAATATACCAAATCGAATCTAGTTTGATCCTAAATGAGTCAAGCTCGAGCATGGATCAAGCTTAAATAAGGAAGACTAGTTTGAAACTCGCTAAGTTGGTTCAAGTTCAACTAAGCCGAGCCAAGCCGAGCCGAGTCGAAGCATCTGACGAGCTAAGCTCAAGCTTAACTAGTTTCAACCCGAGCCCGAGCCGAGAGAAATGTAGACAAGCCAAGCCAAACCTCGAGCCTAACAAGCTTGGACTCAGGTTGGCCCACATACAGGTAATACTCCATTATTTTCTAAGATCTTTTATGTTTTTGGATTAATTTGAAGTGTGCAAGTGTTGTACACCAACATCTAAGTACCCTTATTTGAAAGGAGTACTTTAGGACCGAATGGAGAGTCAACAGATGCACGAAAAATGCGTATATTCTATGCATTTTTTACATAGTCTCCTCAAAGGACATCAAACTCTCAAGATCATAGCAGTAAACCATTAAGAGAGCATTCAAACTGAATGTAGGAGGCTAATGCTTTGTTTGTTTCAAAGGAAAATATTTTCCCCATAGAAAATGTTTCTTAACAAAATATTTTAAAAATATTTTTTCTTAAAAAGTTTGATCTTTCTATCCTAGCTAAAAAAGAAGTTTCATTCTATAAATTTGTATCAAAAAGTGTTCCAATGAGGGGAAGCCAGTTTCCTCTTATTGCAGAAAAATATTTTTCATATTTATGGTTTTTGCTATAAAGTTATATAAATAAATAATAAAATTAAGGCGAAATTTTTTTTTGCATAAGATAAAGAGAGCCTCAACGTTGAAAAAAATCTTTTAACTTAAAGATGATACCTCCATGGCACAATACAATAACAGCGGGATTGATCCTATGTGCAGCATCAGCAATTGCCTGTACACGAACTACACTTTCCTCCAGTGACGCTGCAGTTTTCGCACCGATTGACCCAGAAGTTGTAAGCCCCATGTGCGCCACTATGATATGAGCACCGGCTTTCGCCATTCCCACAGCTTCATCCTCGTTGAATGCGTATGGGGTTGTTAAGAAGCCCATTTTGCACGCCTTCTCAATCATCTCGATTTCCAAGCTGAGGAAGCAAGAGAGTAATAAATTATTTGAATACATGCTGAACATTGCATTTTCTTAAAGAACACAAGTTGCTTTTGAACCTTATAATTGCAAAATTTAAGTGAATAGTCGTATAACCATTAATTTTTATATGCAATTGATAGCTTTTATATGTAGATACATTAGTTTCAACATATGAATACATTCATAAATACGTTTTCAGAAATAAAAGGGTTATAATTTATGCCATAGGTCTCTCTATTTTGTTCACTACGTAAATTTAGTCCTTGTATAACTATACTTTCAATTGTGTCAAATTTGATCTACGTACATTTACATTGTGTTGGTTTAATCCTACAATAAATTGACACCAAATTGCTAATGAAACTTTTAATGGTCAAGTCACGTATGTGTTTAAGTTATGTCATCGAGAAGATTCCTATTGGGTCAACTTACATCTGATATATGAGAATGTCGTTAAAAGTTACCCACTAACTTAACTTTAATTTTACCATAGAACTAAATTAACACGATGCAAATTGTATAAGAATTAAAATGACACAATTAAAAGTTTAAGAAGTAAATTGACATAGTGGCAGGCACCTTTGCCTTAAATAACGCTAAAAAGTAAAATATAACATATATGTACTATGGTGGCTATTACAAAAGTACTCTTACGAAATAACTCAGAATCTAGCATACATTATTTGATTCCATAGACTAACAAACAAGAAAATGCAAAGGACTTACTCATATCCCATTCCAGTCTCTTCTAGATTCTGCCTAAAATTACCATCAAAGAGCCCAACTGTAGGAAAGTTCTGAACCCCGCAAAATCCAATTGACTCCAACTGTTTAAGAAAATAGTCCATTCTGCGAAAAGGGTCTGTGCCACATACTCCAGCAAGAACTGGTTCATTTTTCACCACCTAATCATATTGCTTTCTTGATCAGCACCACTTGCAAATAACTTTACATAAAATGTCAAAAACATAGTAACAAGAAATGTCCAGAATGCTAATGTATCATGCTACAATATCCTTCAGGCCGGGGTTCCTCGGAAACAGCCTCTCTTCCACTCGGAAGGAGTAAGGTTGCGTGCATCCACCCTCCCCAGACCCTGCTTCTACGGGAGCCCATGAGGCACTGGGATTGTTGTTGTTGTTGTTGCTGCTGCTAATGTATCATGAATGGAATGCAGTATTTCAAAGTCAGATTCACGTTTGAAATGCATATCAAACATAAGAGAAACATGATTCAACCAAAGGTTAAATCGATTTCATAAGAAAGAATCCCTTTGTAAGCTGATTCTTACATAAGTTAGTTTTCCTAGTCTTATCCACTAAAGCTTGTAGAAAGTCAACTCTGGAACTCAATTTTCTTAATTAGTGCATAGCATTAACTTAGGTATGAAATGTTATGCTTCAATAGTTTAATTACTTAGTAATTCTCTACATATACATCACACATTTTACTATAAGCAACCCCTCTATGCTCCTAACCTTAGAAACTTTTGCGACTACTTACGCCCTTGCTTTTGCTTTTTGCAATTATGGCAACAAGACATGCTCTCTTCATTTCCTTCGCAAACAAGATTCAATTTGTCAGAGTTAGGAGCTTTACTTATGAGGAAGTAAACTAGTTAGTGAATTATGAAAAAATAAAACCCCATATGTTGCAATTTGAATACACATTTACGAGGCAAAAGATCACTAGATCATGAGAAGACAACATCAATTGATTGCTTTCCTATGAGCCAACGATATTTTGCCATGTGAATTGGGTATTAAAATTAGTCGATTTTGTATGTAATAACATTGCTCTCACAAAAAGTAGAAGGCAGAAACTTACAGGCAAGACTTCATTGGCCATTTCAAGGACTACTGCATTTGCATCAGCAAAAGGCAATAATCCAGCTAAGGAGCCTCTTCCTGCCATTCGAAACCTCCCCGAGTTGTATATAACAATCAAATCCACACCGCCTTTTTCTTCAAACTTTGCTGAAATCCCTGTCCCGGCACCAGCCCCTATTATGGGAATCCCTTTACCTATTTGTTCGTTGAGTTTCTGCAGTACCATATGGGTTCTTTGCAGGGTCTCTGTCGAAGTACAACATAATTGTCAGAATAAAGAGACTCACTTTTGGATTTGACTATACATATATAAGTTCATAAACTCATATAAGTAAAAGAATCATACAGATACATGAGTACAAAAATTGACATGCAAAGAAAGGCTACTATGCTCATCTAGCAAGCGAGTTCTTTTGAATGCGTTTAGACAAAAAGTTAACATAGATGAAATGGGTCGACCATTTTTTGTAAATTGTGTTCCTATGACATCGGGGTTTGGAGACCCATGTTCCTATGACGTCGGGGTTTGGAGACCCATGTTCTACCAAATTGGAACCAGGCGGATCTTTACCCAAAGCATAGCACAAACCTTAACAGAACCAAGGAGTCCATTCAACAAGGCAATGTCATCGTGATTTAGATTGGATCTTGATGAAACAACACATCAATCAAAAAGTTAGTTTCATAAATTGAGGACTTGTTTGGTATCATTTCTTCAACTTTTGGTTTTTAAGAAACTAGAAACAAAATTTTGAAAACAATTGTTTCTTGTTTTTAGTTTTTACTCAAACCTAGGATGAAATTGAAAATACAAAACCAAAAAAAAGAAAAAAATTGTTTCCAAAATAAGGTAATTTCTAAATAAATAAATAAAAAAAATCAAAAACTATGATCATAAAAAAACTAAAAAGGAACATACCCAGTGCCTCAAGGACTCCCGCCTACGCAGGGTCTGGGGGGGCGGATGTACGCAGCCTTCCCCCTTTAGGGTGTTAACCTGAAGAGAGGCTATTTCCCAGAGTGTTTGCCATGTTTTAGTAGTAGCATATTGTTCCACGGAGTTAAAGGTCACCATGCACTTTATATGCTGTTTGCACTGATTAGTCAACAAGTAGCAACCCACTCATTCTCTCATAGGGCACTCCTTTGAATAAGGAGAAACGGACAATTAAAAGGAAGTATATAAAGAAGAACCCCAAGAAAACTGCAAAGCTAAGACATGATGATGAAAACATACAGAAAAATGAAAAAGGGGGATGGGGGCTGCAAAATTCATTCATAGTTCAGTCACAAACTGCAGAGGGGACTATACTAGTAGTACAAACCCTTGGAAAAGGGTGATGAGGGCTGCAAAAATTCAGTCGCAATGAGATCCAAATCCCTTGGAAAATCCACAATGTGATAATCGAAGCTAGAAGATATTTGGCCACTGCTTTGGATGTGTCACTCATACATTTCAAGAAGGCGATCATGTTGTAAGTTGGATTGCTAACAAGGAACAGAATCAAGCAAGGGTTGATAAGTGAAGAAATATCTCTTCATCAAGATGAGACAAGAGTATATGATTCTACAGAGATGCTCCACGAGTGTCAAGCTCAAACAGTTCCTTGAAACAACGTAATTTTTGTCATCTAGTACACTGCCACGACTAAGGCCTTGGCATAGTGCTAAAACAGTCAAGGTTAAAGCTTTAGGAAAAGCAGAGAAGTTATATTTTAACTGTGATTACTGTTTTCAAGCATTCCATGAGTAAAAAGCAATCCAAGACACGTTTTTTATTCAATCTATATGTAATTGTTAATATCTAATACCAGATCGTAGTAAAGAATGGAAGAAGAACCTGGTTTTGCATCAGGAAGTTGGCTCAAGCTGTAAGGTATGGGCTCGGACCCAGAGGAAGTCGTCTCAGGAATGCGATCTTCATCTGGCTCTTGAGCACTGTAATGATCTGTGTGCTTCTCGCTAATCTCTAGAAATGAATCAACTAATGCTCTGGCAAACTCGGAATCATTGATATGGCAAGAATAAACTTTTACCTGTCAATATATGAATGAGTGTCAAGCCTACGAGCCATATTTGAGCAGAAGTACAAATAGAAACCGAAAATTGAAATGCAATGCAACCACAAGTACCCTCCGATCTTCGTTGGTCACAATTAACCTCTGAAGTTCTGAGATCAGACAACCAGTAGCCTCAGGGTCATAGAAAGGCTTTCCTGGAGCATCTAAAGCAGATACTCCGTTCTGCGGCAAGCACACAGAAACTTTTGATGATGCTTTGTTCAGTTTGTTTGCTATAAATTCAGCAAACTTCTTGTTTTCTTCTTTTGTGGTTCGCATGAGTGAAACCTGTACATATAAAAGGCTAAATAAGTCTTGGATGTAACATTCCATAAGGAACAATATAATGAACCACCAAAACCTAAGAAATTCAATCCCCAGCCCCAAAGAAATCAGACGAAATTACATTATTAGGGCACATTTAAACAACGGATGACCTTTAAATCTCACAAAAAGGAAAGACACGATAATTCGAATCTTGGGAATGAAGGGTTTTGATAAGCCAAAAATAAACCACAAGCTAGACCTTCACATTCATGTATCCCTAACAGAATTCTGTCAAACAATGTTATCAGCTAACCGAAGGGCAAAGAAGATAACGATGACGATAGGAGATCACCTGCTCATTATGCACATGAATGTTTCTGTGCTGAAAGTGGGAAGGTATTGATTCTTTTGGTCCAAAATTTACCATATCAAGGGCTCCAACACTCAATACGAAAGGGATCTTCTTCTCTATAATCATGTCAAAGCGAGAAGCGTCACAGGCCATTACACCTCCAACTACATGGTCAGCAACCTCTGTTGTTGTGATGTCCAAAACACCCTATGCGGTATCAAGATAGAACTAGTGAGGTAAAGGAATTGCTTTGAAAGTACAAAGGTAAATGAAAGGCAAAAGCACAACCACAACAGTTAGGCTTTTTTGGGTTAAAAGGAAGTCCAATTCTATCCTCTCAGCATCGCTTATTACATTGATGAGTAGCCAAAATATTTTTAGGGGAAAGAATCTTCCCATATGGAAGAAAGTAACTCCCTCTTAAGAATAAAGGAAGTTATAATTTGCATCAATAGTGTTGACCCACCCTAAGCGCCATACTCTTCCAGGTCCAGTGTCAAATGTGCTAAACCCCAACTTCATGCATAGTTATGCAAAGATATTTGTGCTGTAAATTCGACAAAATAAAGCTTTAAAGAGAAGTTATTTTTAGTTTAAGATATTTTGAAAAGAAATTCTGAAAAGAAAATGTTCTCTCTTTGACCAAAAAAAGCGTAAGAAAAACGAAATTTGACTCAAAATCAAAATTCAAACAGAGGAAACTAAATAAAGAAACATAATTCATGTAAAGTTAAGCTTTGTCAGGCCAAGTTTAAGTTGCTTCAAAATTACAGTAAAGTTTACAAGACTAAAGCACCTGTATAAGCCCCCCTTTAACCAGATCTTCCATTGCTCTACCCCCAACACCAGTGGCATGGAAAACCAGGGGCTCATAGCCCTCCTCTTGCAACCTATTTTTGACAGCATCAACACAGTGAGTGGTCACCCCAAACATAGTAATACCAACGGTGGGCTTCTCCTTAACACCAGTCAAACTTTTTAACTGCTCAAAACTGTTGACAACCATCCCAGCAAAGGCAGCCCCAGCATTCGATAAGACAGCCCTGCTTATGCTGTTTATCCCACATATATCAACCACCGAAGGGATCAACACCAAATCTGATGTGCCTATATAAGGTTGAGTTTGACCACTCGCCATAGTAGATACTATAATTTTAGGCACCCCAACTGGAAGGGCTTTGAAAGCAGAAGAGAGCAAAGATGTTCCTCCACTGCCTCCAACGCTGATAGCTCCAGCAACAACATGATCATCATAGGCTTTCTTAAGAAAATGTGTGAGAGCCTTGCTCATTATACTAATTGCTCTCCCTCTATCATCGGGAAGCAAATAGTCTCGGCTTCCTTGGCCAAGATAGCAAGAAAGAACTTCTCGTCGTGGCACAAACTTAAAATTCTCCAAGTGGTCAATCGTCTTCTGGCTGGTGGACACATCTACAACAGTAACTTGAACCTGTAATTCACAAGAAGATACATAATTACGGTGATTCACAAATGTGCATGGTCAATGAGGATGCAAAAATTTTGATACAAACAAGTATGGCATATTTGAGATTAAAATCTTAAGATTATACCTATCAAAGGAAGTTGTTTAGTGATACTAGCAAAATACTATTCTACACTAGCATACCTCTCAACCCCCCCCGCCCCCGACCCTGCTTTTGTGGGAGCCCTTATGACACTGGGATTATTGTTTTTGTTGTTGGTCTTAAAGAGTTTTAGTGTCCGCACAAATTATGCCGCATTTGAAAGAAGAAAAACAACTCACCCATGTAACCCTGACCACCCCTCCCCAAGTCTCTCTCTCAAATTTTAGATATCCAAATTCAAAGAAAGGATGAGAATAACCCCATTAATTAAGAGAAGAAGTTAGGGCAACATGATCTCTGCCCGTTCACTCCATTCACCTTTTTCTTTGGTAAAAAGGTCTCCAGGACGTCTTGTACACACCTCGACTATACTCTGGGTCGCGTGTTTTGCTCACTAAAAGGTTCTTCTACTCTCACAGGGTAAGTTGAAGCCCAAAGGTTCAAGAAGTAGCCTTAAGAAAATGTTTCCACTCATTGTTAGGACTCCATATCACTTGTTAGTCTAGTAAGAAATTCATATGATAGTTTTAAGAGAAAAGACATTAACCTATAAGCCTAGTGCTCTAGTCTATCTAATGCCAATTGGTTTTAGAATGGACCATCATTTGGGCTTATATATAGAATTCATGTATGCCAGCTCCGTGGGTCAAGGCTAAAGCCCAGTCAAATTTCACATGGTATTAGAGCAAGTGGATGATTCTAGAATCTTTTTTCTAAACACCAAATCCTCGAGAAGAGGGTGCATTTGAATTCAATAAGCCAAGGGCATCCCAAACAAATGTCGGATTTAGATGGACGTAATTCCAAATTGGAATAGAGAAAGCGAGGAGTGCAATGGGAGAAGACTCACATGTGATAGCGTAGTAACAAAACACACAGTGCAGTTGTAAGAGAGAAGACATCAGTATATAAGTCTAATGAACTGCTCCACTTGATGCCAAGGGTGGAAAGTAGAAATTCATTTGGGCTTATATGTGTATCTTGCATATGCTAACTTTATGGGTCAGTCCAAAGATCCAATGTAGTTTCACACTTACTCAATATATTAAAGTTATTAGGATCATGTCTTGACAAATTTGCATCCATTCAGTAGAACTACTAAAGGACTCCACATGTGAGTCTAAATAATAAATTACACATCAGAGTTATGAAAAAGAAGACATTATCATATACACCAATGTCAATTTGTTCTGCGACAAAACCCTACTTTGACTTAGATTTGTACTTTAGATGTGAGTTATTTATGCCATCCCTCATGTTCTTAATTTTGTTTAAATTGGTTCCTCATCTTTTCTTTTGTTCAAGTTGGTCCCTCATCTTCGTAAGTTTGCTCAAATTCGTCCCTTATATTTTCTTTTTGTTAAATTGATCTCTAATGTTTTATTTTATGATGAAATTGGTCCCCCATGTGACGATATGAACTAGATAAAATTCAAAAAAGACAAGGGACCAATCTTTTCATAAATAGAACATTAGGATCATTTCGAATAAATAAAAAATAAGGGACTAATTTAAATAAATTTACAATAATAAGGGACCTATTTAAATAAAAGAAAAGATAGGGATCAATTTTAACAAAATTAAAAATACGAGGGACCAACAGAGTAAATAACTCCATCATAGGATAACTCTTTGGTCAACGTTCCGGCTCGATCCTAACTATCGTCGATCAAATTCATCTCATCACTCGTTAATGTTGACACGTCTCCTTCGATCACTGTTTCCGGGAAGCAAATCGAGCTGCAGATTAGTCAGCAA
The DNA here is from genome assembly GCA_018398585.1 of Simmondsia chinensis. Taxonomy (NCBI): domain Eukaryota; kingdom Viridiplantae; phylum Streptophyta; class Magnoliopsida; order Caryophyllales; family Simmondsiaceae; genus Simmondsia; species Simmondsia chinensis. Next base: position 33,857,806 of record JAGTTD010000009.1, on the reverse strand, counting down.
ATTTGGACTTTACGGATTTTGGTATTTCAGCGTGGCAGCGCCTTCGGTACAGAGCCCTCTCCGTCACAAACGGTCCTAGAGCTGATCGTCTTTAGTTTGTAAGTAACAACTGATTCATTACAGCGCAGGAACATCCAAAACCAAATAAGAAGACAATGAATCTAGCAATCGAAAATCAATGGATCCGCACCTTGAATTGCGAGTTCGAAGAGAATGATCTGAGATTGGAATGAACCGAATCCGCCAAGAATTGGATCTCCTGGAGCTTCGTATCCGCCGTTCCGACGCAGAATACTTCCATTGTTTTGCCGCTAGTCTGATTCTCCATTTCACTCTTGATTTGTGGTATTCAATTGTGTGTAATATGGTAGATGATATGATTCAGAAAGATCAATTCGATGTTCTACAACGAAGAATGAACAAGGTAGAACGTGCCACCACACTTCCAATAAAGCTATAAAAGTTGGAGCCTTATTTTTATCGCATGATACCTTGGTTTGATAATTGTGTAAAAGGATTAATCTCATATTTGGCAACGAGGTGAAGGGGGTAGATTTTTACCCTTATTTGACAAAATTTTTTGAGGGATAAAGGGAGGCAATGGAGGGTAATTTTTTACCCCCTTTACCCCCAATTTTTTTAACTCCTAATTTTTTAACTCTCAAATTGGGGGTAAAAGGGGATAAGGGTAATTTTTAAAAAAATTTGACATTTTTATCCTTATTTAACTATAACTCTCTTTATTCTTATCCCTTTACCTAATTGTCAAACAAGGGCAACTCATTTACCCCTCTTTACCTTTACCCCTCTTAATTTGACCTATCCAAATAAGGGTAGAATATTACCTTACCTTCCTCTCCTTTACCCTTCTTTACCTTTATCCTCATTTATCCCTCTTTACCCTCATTTATCCTGTTACCAAATAAAGCATAAAGAGGGATAAGAAGGAGGGTAAGATATTATTCTACTACTTTATTTTAATATATTAAATTAAGGTGTATAAGAGTAAAGATAAGATAAGTAAATAAGTTATCTTTGTTTGATAATTAGGTATAGAGAATTATAGTTATAATAAGAGTAAAATAGTCTAACTTTTTTTTAAGATACTCTTGTTATCCCTTTTTACCCATTTTAAAAATTTGTCAAATGAGGGTAAGGTTACCCTTACCCCCATTTAGAGATGTAAATAAACTGAATGTTTAATGAACTACTCGAGTTCGAAATCGATTATGACTTGTTCATATTCGTTATTCGAGCTAGATAACTTATCAAGCCGAGTTCAAGCAAGCTCGATAAACTTAACAAGTCAAGTTCGAATAAGGGGGTGTTCGAATCGTTAATGTTCGCGAACAATTTGATAAGGGCTCGATGAGAGCTAGTTAAAAACTCGTTAAGAGCTTGTTAAGGGCTCGTTAGCATGTAGTATTAACTTCAAAATAGTTTGATAATGGTTTTGTAGTAACTCAAATAGTTCAACTCAATTGGGAGCTTGACTCAATAATAAGCTCGGGTTAGTTATGAGCTCGATTTCGCTCGACAACGAGCTCGCCTCGGCTCGATAAGGAGCTCGAATCAACTCGATTAGCCTAACTTGCCAAGCCAAGCAGAGCTTAAAACACAACAAAATCTTAAGGAACAAAGCTCAAACAAAGGGCTCAAAAGCTCAACAAGAGCTCGAGCTCGATAAGGCTTACCGAGCTTGAGTTCGAACAAGGGACTGCTCAACTCGACTCGGCTGGTTTACACCCCTATTCTCTATTACCGTATTATCAAACAGGGGGTAAGTAAAAATGGGACTTCACTTGAGACTTTTCCTCTTTAACAAAGTCTCATCTCTTTAGCCTCATTTTTATATTTTTAGTTATATTTTAACGATTGATTTTATTTTTACTATCTTCTTTCTTTCTTTCTTTCTTATTGTTATTGCAAAGTTGCCATGCTTCAAAACGCTCCTTTACCCTAATCTTGCATTTTCCAGAGGGGACTCTTCTCTTCATCTGTAAACTACAAGCAAAACCAAAAGGCGATTTCATTAAAGTTTCCTTATCGTTACAGAGGCAAATGAAAAGTTTTCTTATTATTTCATTTCATTTTATTTCGCCAACATTGGGGTGAGATTTTTTTATCGTTATGTTTGGTTAATTATATCCTTTTTTTTTTTTGAAATATTTTTTTGAACATGTCCTTGGTGGGGATTGAACTCGAGTAGCATCTCTAGGCTCTGTCATTCTCCACCATCAATCTATGTCCCTAATGAACCCTTTTCTTTCTTTCTTTTTTTTTGGCGATCATTGGTGTGACTGTGAGTTCAATTTTATTTTATTTTTTAATTTTTATAATTGGCAAAAAACTCTCGATACAAAATCTAATGGACCATCAAAGCGAAGTCCGAGAAAGCCCATGGGAGTGGGACACAATATAAAGAGAAGTATCTATCAAAACTAAAAGCAGTACAACCTAAACTCTTACACCTGCGCCAACTCCTTAAGCACTAAGTCCTGCAATGTCTAAAAACAAACACTAAAGCTTAACCTAACACTCCGAATTGAAAACACTCTAAATGTGACTGTGAGTTCATAATTAATATTTTTGGTTAAATCTCAAAAGCATTCCTAAAACCATTATAGAGCTCTTGGAGGGCAAAATTATGACCAAACTATTTCAATATTGGGAGCAAAAATGATACATGTGCATCTAATTATCATACAAAAAAGTGTCCTAATGTTCGGCTAACAAGTACAGTCATTTCACTCACAATCACCTGCATCCCGATCCCTGCAAATCTAGCAAAGTAACTCCTCAACTTCCTCTTTGCAATGATGTTTCAGCCTTTTGATTTCTAATTAAAACCAAAAGAACAAGAATAAGGTTGGTTTTGCAGGTTTTCAAGTGTGGTTCTCTTCTTTGCGGTTTTGTGGTCTATTTGGCTTGCTATGAATGAATTAGTATTTAATCAAAAGCGGCTCTCCATTGACAAAATTAGTACATTGGTAAAGTTTAGGCTTGCTTCATGGGTTAAAGGTAGTAACGAGAATTTCCCGTAATCGAACAAGCGGTTTCCAACATTAATTGTATTTTGAGGTGGTCCAACCCGACTTATAATACTGTCAGCATTGCTTGGAAACTTCCCCGTCCGGTACGTTTAAATGGAATGTCGATGGATCTTTGTTGGGTAAACCAGGACCAACAGGCATTGGTAGTGTACTTAGAGATCATAATGGGAAAGTTCTTTGTGTCTTCTCAATTCCGGATGGTGTTAAAGACTCAAATCATGTAGAACTGGATGCCATTTGCTTTGCGTTGGAAATTTCTGAGTTTGTGAATTGGTTGAAGTTAGGTAACTTGGAATTGGAATCAGACTCCCTGAATGCAGTTCGATGGTGTAACGGTTTGGGTGGAGGCCCATGGAGCCTCACCTTCATCTTCAACAAAATCAACATCTTAAGAGGAAGCTTGAAATGGGTCTCTATTGTTCACAACAAGAGAGAGGCAAATCATATCGCAGATGCACTTGCAAAAAATGGCGTTAGTAGAGTGTCTCCTTCAGTAGCTTGGATGTAATGTTTATTTTTATCTTTGTATTGGCTTCTGCATTGTATCCTCTTTGGTTTTTAAGAATAAATTCTCAATTATCAAAAAAAAAAAAAAAAACACTAGAAAGAAATTGAATTCAAAATATAACAACTAAGGAAATTCCAATTAAGTCGCATAATCTATTACAAATGTGAAGGGAAGCTACAATTAATAAAAGATTCACCCCGTGGCAATCCAAATAGATTTTAAAAAAAAAAAAAAAAAAAAAAAAAAAGCTAACAAACAACCAATAATTACATTTACAATACTTAAAAGGTGTATATACATCCCAAATCAATTTCAATCACAGGATAAATTCTCTCACTATCCAACCAAAACAACACGGCCACACACGACGGACACCAACACGGAGCATTGGCGGGTAAGAGGAAAAGGACGCTGCAGCAACAAAGACTTGAAAAAGCGAAAGACGACTTCCCTCTGCAACATTTCTCAAAGGTAAGAGCACTTGTCTATCTGCAACTTTCGACCGAATTTCCAATTACATGAGGAAATAGTCAGTCATTCCCTAGCGTCTTAACTTCGAGCAAGGCATCGAAATTTTTTTTTTCTTTTTTTTGATCCAAAAAGCCCGAAGGCGCTCTACAAATCTTGATCAGATTCAATTGCAGACAAAATGCAAGGAAGAGGAACATCAACTTAGTCTATGAAACTTTACCACTTCATGGGCAACAACATTTGCCTCTCTAGGACACCAGCAAAAACAAAAAGAAATAAAAGAAGATAACATAATCTTAATGTCATTAACAATAGAATTTCCCAAGGGGGAGAAGCCTTGTCTTCAAAAGCTCGAATTACATCCTAGCAATCGGTCTCAAAAATCACGAACGAGTAACCGAAGCGGATAGCAAGAGAGCAAGCACCCCTCAAAGCAAGACATTCAGTCATACAGGCCGAAGATGCGAAAGAAGAGCCACACCAACCTGAAAGAACCACCGCTCACTCGTTCCGAACGACAACCCCAAGAGTTGCCACCACGGATGAGGAGGACCAACTAGCATCCTAATTACACTTAACCCACCGGCGGGAGGCCGCGACCATCTCCGACTCTCATGGATAGACGACCGAACAGAAGGGCAGGGCTCACCCACAACAGAACAAGCCTCAACGGCCTCAAAAAAAGCACGATCCGCGATCCATTTAGGATCATCAACAAGACCTTCAAAAACCAGTCTGCAACGAGATTTCCAAATCTACCAGCAAATAAAATAAATTTACAATTAAGTAGCAGTCATCAAAAGACGGACAAAAAAAATTCTCCCACCACCACGGAAATCCACGAAAGCCCACAACATCTAGCTTTAAACCTAACTTTGACACGAACCAAATAGCGCGAGCTAATGGACATAAAAAGATAACGTGATCGGCTGATTCTGGCTCCAGCTTACATCTAGGACATAAACTGGAGGCTTCAGGAATTCTTATGGCTATGTTTGCATTACAAGGAAGAGTATCCATAAGAATTCTCCAAAGAAAGACTCGCACCCTGGATCAACTTACCATTGATCGATGCTAATAAGCATATTCCTATGTACGCCAAGTTCCTTAAGGACTTTTACACGAAAAAGAAGCGCGCCTAGGCGCACACTCCTAAGAAGGTCCGACTCATCGAGAAGGCGAGTCCTATTCTTGCAGAGGGTGCCCCGACCAAGTTTAGATATCTTGGGGCCTTTATGGTCCTATGTGTTACCGGGAAGCGATACCCTAGTCGGTTCCTTCTCGGCCTACGAGCGAGTGTCAACCTCATCCCTTACCCGATTTTTTAGGAATTGGGTATAGGAAACCTTTAGCGGACCAATGTTACACTTTAATTGGCTGATAGGATAGAGCGGGTACCTCGTGGGATAGTGGAAGGTGTACTTGTCAAGGTTGACAAGTTTGTCTTTCATGTTGATTTTATTGGCTTAGATATGGACCTTGTTCCTAGGCAAAAGTACAACACTCCTATTATTCTAGGTCGATCGCTCCTGGCAACGGCCGACGCTGTGATTCACTATAGGATGGGAGTATTGTAGGTTTCTTTTGAAATCCTTTAAGGCTAATTGAAAGTCTCGAATATTGTTTTGACACCCTGAGATAGAGGACGAGCTAGAGTGCTACAAGGTTGATGGTATTGACCCTTCGGTAGAATTAGGTGCACCCAATTCTATTAAAAATGCTGATTTGAGTAATGTCTTTATCTATGTCGATAACTGTGCGTCATCACCTAAAGGTGATAAGATAGAGATTCGAGACCCCGATACTGACCATGTTCTTCTCCTTGACAATCCTAAGTCTAGAAACGTTGTTGGGTTTGGGGATCGCCCTACAGGCTCAACCTAAAATCTATGGTCAACATTGCCTCAGATTTTGGTTGACATTGCGCTTTACATTGCATCCTGCTGAAGACGTTAAACTTAACGCTCTTAAGAGACAACTCAACCTACTTTTATTTTTGTTACGTGTTTTAATTGTTTTTCATATTGAACTCTCTTTCTGTTGCAGATCCTTTGGTTATTCCTTTTATGCTATTTTTGTTTCTCTTTTAGTAAACACTTGTACGATCCATATTTCTAATGCTACTAACAAGTTTGTTTAGTATTATTGTAACGCCCCCAATTTTAATACCGAATAGGCTTAAGTTAAAAGGGCGCTACATGGCCGTACTACAATGAAATCCCTCATCATAGTACGAAGCCCAAAATCTTTCGATCAAAATTCGTATACCGTTCTTATATACTATATACAACATAATCCCCAGATACATCAAAGCAGTGCGGAAGCCTGAAGTTACAACATCCTAGACGCTCACTAATATACTACAACAAAATTCAGATATTATTCAACTATACGAAACAACTAATTCTGGAGTAAGCTGTTCCATCTTTTCTTCCTTCAGGAACTTGCCATGGGTTACTAATCTGGGAAAAAGAGAAATAAACGAATTGGGTGAGCAAACAACGCGCTCAGTAAGTATAGCACACTCCCTACCCGGATCAGGCATATTATTAAAAACGGATAAACACCCAATCAAAACCAGTAAAATCAATTATCTTCGAAAAATCATGTTAAGATATCACAAAACATTGTGTCATTACTCAGTTCATTTCACAAAAGCTTTTTGGTAAACTTATAGACGCATCGAAAACTACGGCCGGTATTATTCCCGCGACAGGGTCGTAATTGACATTCGTAATTCGTATTTGAACAGGCTCCAAGTCAACAGATCCGCTAGGATCAAAACGTAGTATCTGTTAGTTCAGAAGGACTAACAGACAATCGGAGACTACGTGCCGTTATTATTCCCACGACAGGGTCGTAATCGACTTTCGTATTTCGTATTCCATAGTCGATAGACCCCGGAGGGTCAACGTAGTTATCTGTAAGCTCTATAAAACCTTTTCAAATTCAAATCACAAGTTCACAATAATTTCCTTCGAAATTCACATATTCATAAAAACTCCTTCGAAATTCATATATTCGTACAAATTCTTTTGAAATTCACATGTTAAATCAACGTATAAACCAATATAATTCAACTCATAAGAGTATAAATCACATGAACACACATATCCAATCCTATTTTATCAAACCAATAAATCATTCAACATATAAATCTCACAAATCAAGTCATATAAAGCAATTTTCATACTTTACAAACAAGTAGGGGAAGTTGTATACTTACTTTTACTAGCTTTTAATCCAAAAATCCAGTTCCTATAATTGATTAGCTTTGAAATTGATGAGATGGCGTTACCCACAAGGTGGCCGGAGCTGTTCCGGCGAGGTGGCGGCACCGAAGGGACGGCCGGAGTTCTACCAGCGGCGTGGCGGCACCCGAAGGACGACCGGAGTTGTACCGGCGATGTGACGACGGTGGGAGGAGAGGAGAGAGAGAGTCGTGGGGGTGTCAGAAAGAGAAAACCGAGAGGAGAGAGAGAGAGCGCTGGGTGGTGGTGTGAGGTTGAGGGGTTGAGGGTTAGGGGTATTTATAGGCCCCTGGAGGCCAGGCGGTATGGGGGTGGGAGGCGGTACCGTGGTGGTGGGAGGCGGTAGAGGTACCGTGGTAGTCGTGCCGCGTGGGTCAGGCGGTACTGAGGTGAGAGGAGCCGTGTGGGTGCGAGGCGGCACCGAGTTCGTGCGCGGTACCGTGGTGGTCGGAGTCATACCGTGCGGGTTAGGCGGTAGAAGGACGGTAGCGGTGCCGGCGCGGGTGAGGCGGTGAGGAGAGAGAAGACGTGGTGAGGGAGGGAGAAAGGACCGTACGGGCGAGAGAGAGAGAGTTGTACGGGAGAAAGAGAAAGTGAAGAGAAAACGTGAGGGCGGGGGAAAGCAGCGTTTTTAATTTAATTTAATTTTTTTTGTTTTCTTTTTCCTTTTTCTTTTCCTTGTCTTTTTCATTTATATATTTATTTGTTTATTTATTTTTATCTTGTAATCTAATCGAAATAATGTCGAGTTTTACCCTAATTTAAATATCCTGAATTTTATATATTATACTATCGGGTTTAATTTAATTTAAATATCCCGAGTTTCACGTATTATAATACTGAGTCTAATTTAATTAGGTTGGGTATTACAGTTATGTCTTCTATGCCTTCTTTTGCAGCTTACTACTTCTGTCTTCCCCTTTTGGATTTGTTCACCAAGTGCAGCTGAATATGCCATACCTCAGTTTGTCTCTTTTCTTTCCTTGCTTATATTTACTTTCGTGGATTTGCATTGAGGACAATACAAGGTTTGGATTCGGGGATTGCATGTATGATGTAAACTTTTGTTTGTCCTTTTAGCTTAATTTTGCTTAAATTAGCTAAGTTTTACATGAATAAGCATAGAGTTGTTTGTGACTTTTTTTAAAGACCAAATTTGAGAAGTACTATGATGATTAGAATATTTATGTAATGAGATTATTTCTGGATATGACTTTGGAATCTGTATTTTTGTCTTTTAACTCGTTAGAGAGATTATTACTTTTCACCCTTAATCTTGTGATATATCCTACTTTTTAGGTTGTAATAGCGGAAATAATTTTAAGAATTTGAATCCACCTTTTACTCCTAATAATGTGGAACTCAATTTTCTATCTCTTTATCTTGAGTGATTCCCAAAAAAAGGGTTACCAATGCCCATGAATTAGGTAGGTACCTGTGATTTGTTGGTTCTTATAGCCCCTATGTCTTGAGCAAGTAAGCCCGCAGGGGTGTCTTAACACCTGGTACCTTGAGCCGGCTGGGTCGAAAGCTACCGGTCTAAAGCTCGTTACATAGGTCACAAGGAAAGCTTAAAAAGAATCGACCAGCTTAAGTCACTGTAGTAAGCACTATACCTTGAAAAAAGGTATGTGCTAGTAACATTTTAGGCTGTGAATTCATTTGGCTCGAACCATTAGGTCCGAGGAATGCTCTTCACTCGATGCCTTGAGTCAACTAGATCGAGAGTCACGGGCCGAAAACTCGCTACATGGGTCTAAAAAAGACACGCTTAACCGTGAAAGAAAAAGAATATAAAAGAAAAGAAAAGAAAAAAAGGCAAAACAAGAGAGAAAAGAGAAGCCTTTTAATTTCACTATTGATTAGCAGTGAATGGCTAGGATAGCTGATTCCTTTTATTATTCTCTCTATTCGTGTTAAATTTGGAGGGTTTGAAATAAGATAAAGGGGAGAAAAGTTCTAAACTCACATACTAGTAAAAAGACTTGAATCACGAGAACTCAAGTTAGAACCAGTATAATAATAACATTACATAAAGATTCTTTACTCTCAAGTACACCTTCAAATATGATCGAAAAATATTTTTCACAAGTTATTCTCGCCATTTCATGCCCGACTAAAATTTTCCATCTTTAGCTAGGTTGAGTTGAGTTTTGCTCAAGAACAAGCAAGGAGTGGATTTGGGGATATTGATGTACTTTATATTTACATGTTTTATTTCTCACTCCTACAATATAATCAGCTTTTATATGTGTGTTTTGTTGTAATCTAGATATATTTTGGCTTAGAGTGCAACATTGCAAATAAAGGTCGAAAAGTGACAAAATCAAATTCATTGAGGCATAATTGAATATTACTTTGAGAAACCCGACCATGTGTGAAAAAAAATGACCAATTGGATTGTAATTCGGTAACTGAAGTAGGTCTCATAAATAGTTAATATATATTATATTATATTATATTATATATGTTTATATATGCAAGGACATGGGGGTACGAAAAGTGCTGCACGGAGGGTGACGCCGCACGCACGTAGGACGCCGACCTTTTAAATACCGAAGGCCTAATTTTTTAGGAGATCTTTTGGTCGCGTCTCCTCTCCTCCTCTCCTTTCTGAAGCCGCTACGAGATTCAAAGGGTTCTCAAACGCAGAAGCGCAGGTGGTCGAAGTGTTGGAAGGATCAACGCCAGGATCAATGTCAACGTCAATTGAAGGAATCTTCAAGTCATTAGTTTTTATTCATTGTTTTATCTTTTTTAAATTTGAATGAAGTGTAAAACTCTTATGGAGGAGTTGACTTGTAGTTTAGGGATGAAGGGCGGGTAGCTGCCGTATCCCAAATTTATATTATGCTTTTGACAATGGATTTATGTTATGTTATATACGCATCCCTATGAGGAATTTATGATTGTGTTTAGTGTTTCTTTATGTGTGCTTGTAGCAATGATAAGATCTCTAAATTATTAGCATTAGCCTATAAACTTGTAACCTAGATCATAATATAACTGGTTTTCACGCGTGGTCAGGATGGAGGTCGTACCCAACCCTAAACACAATCTTTTATATGAATAATACTTAATTAGAAGTGAAAAAGGAGTTTGTTAGTATTATTGAGATAATCCATGCTACACCTAGGGTGATAATATGGGTTATGCCCTTAGACTAGTTCATTACTCTAAACCCTTGTTTAAGTATTAATTCAGGTTTAATATTCAATTGGGAGTAAGAAAGGAATAAAATAGTGCTAATAAGATAACCTGTGCTACACTCCTTTTGTTTTGACGGAAAAGTAGAATTTAGGAATTGATTTTTCTTCGGAAAAGATTTTTCAAGAAATATAAATTCAGAGTGAGGTTTTTCGTTATTTGTTTCAAAGGAAAACTTAATTCCCTATTGTGATGTCTTTGTGTATGTTTTAAAAAAATATTTTTCACCAATCATTTTATATCTTTTTATAGGACAATATAAGTAATAATATAGCATATATAAAGTAACAAAATAAAAAGTTAACTATCAAAGCTGTATAAATTAGAAAAATAATTGTTTCTTCGGTATTCTAAAATTTGAGCATTTATCATATAAATACTCTGTCATTTTATTATATACAATGAGGTGTCATGAGATAAGAAATTTTATCACTTGTGTATATACTATGTCAAATCTGGCAAATTCTCATTAAAATTTGGGTAATTTCTGCCAAAAAATTGATGTGGTATAAATATTATATTATTAAAAGATTGTCTACATTTTAACAAAAATTACTTATATATTATAAAAAAATATGTCATATTACCATTTTCGGAGAAAAGAAATTATTGCATTATGATATAGGATACATATAGATTATTATTTTCATTTAAAATATACTAAATTTTAGTAAAAGATGCCTAATTTATTAGAAAATTTTTAAACTTTAGGGTACATTATTGTATATTACTAAAATATCATAGAACCTATGTAATAAATGCTAAAATATTACCTAAATAATTTTCTTCTATAATATTATATAACAATTTGACTTGATTAAAGTTGTTCTGTTGCAACAATAACAAAGTAATATCGAAGCGACTTTTTAATTATTCAGTCTAATTCTTGTCCGATGTTGACATTAAATGTTTACAGTGTAGTCTGGTTTATTTTGATTCGATCTCGATTTGTATAATGATAACTGTGAAGGTTTTTGAGTCACTTAGAATCACGACTTCCTCCGTTTTAAAAGGGAAGTCATTTTCCCTCATTTGAAGGAAAAGGTTTTCCGACGAAAAACCTTTTCCGTGAGCTAATGACGAGCCAAACAAAGGAAAAAGGGAAAACCACTTCCTAGAATATGATTTTCCCCTGAAACAAATGGAGCCCTAGGGTGATATGATAGGTTATGCCTTTAGATTAGTTCATTACCTCAAACCTTAGTTTAAATATTAACTCAGGCTTAGTGCCTATAGCCTAAGCCTCATAAATCATTGTCATAGTAGAATATAATAACGGGATACAAGTAAAGCTACCCTGAATTCATTCCCTGAACTAACTTTAATTGAATTGACAACTTTAGTTTATATTTAATTTTATTAATTCAGTCAACAAACTATTCAAACAAACAAAAACTCGATTTCAAACGCTCATTAATCACTAAATCCAACTTAACTCTGATTCCCTGTAGATACGACCTATATACCCACTTTCACTACGACGATTTCGCACGCTTGCGACTAGACGGTTTTACGGTTATTTACGCTAAAGGTCCCTGTACTTTGTCCATTGTGTCAATTTAGTCCATGTACTTTTAGGTGTGTCAATTTAGTGCCTCTACAATTCAAAATGTGTCAATTTGGTCTTTAGAGAAAATTTTATGTTAAGTTTTTAATAAAATTTTTAATGGTTCAGCAATGAATTGGGTTAAATTTAATAAATGGATGAACTTATAATAAGTTGCTTGCATCTAACATAATTTTGCCGTTAAAGATTGCAACATTAACTTAAATTTAACCAATGAATTAAATTGACATAATTAAAAGTATGAGGACTAAATTGACAAAATATGCAAAGCACAAGGACCTTTGGGTTAAATAACCCTATATTTTATTAAACTAGTTATAGTTTTTTGTGTATAGCATTAACATTTTGTCGTACATGCGAACTTTTATAAATTTGAATCTGATGTACTTTATATTTATATATTTTATTTTTTATCCCTTCAACATATCCAACTTTTACATGTGTGTTTATTTGTAATCTAGGTACATTTAGGCTTAGAATGTAACGGAGTAAAAAAAAGGTTAAAAAATGGCAGAATCAAGCGTAACTGAGGTATAATTGAAGACTACTATGAAAAACCTGACTACGTGTGGAAAAAGGACCCATTTGATCAATATTCGCTCAAGATAAGACTTCCTTTGGGTGCAAGGATCGATTGGTCAAGAATTTTGGCAATCGATCAAGCTTAAAACGAGGAAAAAGTTAAAAGAAGAGCCTTCATGACCCAATAATATTCAATCCCACTGACGATACCATGGGATCATGTAGATCTCTTAGGGATCTCTGATTTGATATATAATTTGGCCCGTAACTCTTTACGGATCAAAAGTTACGCACGTTTTAAGTTGAATGTGCACACTGTCAAAAAAAAGGACACACGTGCCTCTGGGGTATGCGTTCTCTATATAAAGGGAGGAGGAGACCTAATTTTTTCCATCTTTTGCCTCGTCTCTCTCCTTCTCTTCTTTCCGAAGCCGCTACGAGATCCAAGGAGTTCTTAAATGCCGAAACGAAGGCGGTCAGAGTGCTGGGGGAATCAAAGCAAGGATCAATGTCAACATCAATTGAGGGAATCTTCAATTCCTAGTTCTTGTTCATTGTTTTACCTTTTTAGATTTGAATGATGTATAAAACTCCTATAGAGGAGTAGATTCTTTTAGTTTAGGGATAAAGGACGGATAGTCGTCCGTATCCTGGATCTATATTATACTTATGACAATGGATTTATGTTATGTCATATACGCACCCCTGTGAGGAATTTATAATTATTGTTTAGTGTTTCTTTGTGTGTGCTTGTAGTTAAGATCTCCAAATTATTTGCGTTAGTCTACGAGCCTGTAGCATAAACCATAACATAACTAGTTTTTACGCGTGGTCAGGATTGAGGTTATACCCAACCCTGAACACAGTCTTTTATACAAATTATTACTTAATTAGGAGTGACAAAGGAATTTGTTAGTGCTATTGAGATAATTCATGCTACACCTAGGGTAATAAGATGGGTTATACTCTTAGACTAGTTTATTACCCTAAGCCCTAGTTTAAGTATTAGTTCAGGTTTAATATTGAATTATGAGTAAGAAATAAATTAAGTAGTGCTAATGAGATAACCTAAACTATAAATATGATGATATGATAGGTTATGCCGTTAGATTAGTTCATTACTCTAAGGCCTAGTTTAAATATTAACCTAGGCTTAGTGTTTGTAGCCTAAGCCACCTAAATCATTGTCATAATATAATACAATGACGGGATACTAGTAAAGCTATCCTGAATTCATTCCCTAAATTAACCTCAACTGAATTAACATCTTTAATTTACTGCTTTCTTTATTTAATTACCTAAACAAAACCAAAAACCCAATCCCTCGTTGATAACGGAATCCGACTTAATTCTGGTTCCCATATATCTAATTTAGCTATGACGATCTCGTATGCTTGCAAGTAGACGATTTTAAAGTACTTTTAAAACCACATCAGAATCACTAGTAGTTAGAAACGAAATTATTTTATTATAACCATGACAAGAAAAATTCAAACACAAATATTAAGGAATATGTTACAACTAAGTGTATGTGTGTGTATATATATAAGTGTATGTGTGTGTGTATTCAAAGTAAAACAAACATCAGACGAGTTATGGATAACTGTCTCGTTCTAGTGCATCATCACATACCTTCCTTTTGAGATTCAATTTAACAACAATTTCCTTCTACCTATTCTCGGCTCTGTCGAAGATGACCTGCATTTATTACCAAATCCGCAACTTGATTACCTTCTCTAAAAATATAGAAAATTCGAATATTGTCAAATGTAGCAAGCATGTCTCTCATATCCTCAATAATGTCCTATTCTGTCAAGTACATTTGAACTCCTTCTAGATCACTTAATTACTTGTTTCTCATACGATGCACGAACGATGCTACATATATCAAAATAATATGTGCAATGACATTTAGTTCATAACATATGCTGTATCATAATTACTTTATGCATTGCTTGCATGGCTAGCTTAGTTATTCTATATAGAGGACTGTCAGTCAAGAAACGAAAAACAGTTACTTAGATTTCAAATTTTGTCTGTTTCGAATTTATTTAGATTCTATATGGAACCCGCTAGAATGAGAATGAAAGTTTTGTGAAAATATAAGAAAATTAAATCTACGGCGTTAGATCTTAAATAAGATTGATCAACCGTTTTAATTAAAATCTAATTTTTTTCTCTCTCCTCCCTTTACATCCCAATTTTTTTAACTCTCTTTCCTCTTCTTTTTTACCTTTCACCATTTATTTACTCTCTTTTCTCTTTTTTTAGACTTTTTACCAATTTTTTCTCTATTTTTTCCTTTCTATGTTTATACCAAAATTTTCTAACCCTCTCTCCTCTCTTTTTTAATATTTCATCAATTTTTTTTTTCTCTCTCCTCCCCTTGTTATATTTACACCCCAAAATTTTTTTTTTAACTCTCTCCCCTCCCCTTTTTAACCTTTCACCATTTTTTTCCTCTCACGTTCCTTTTCCATGTTTACACCTTCCATTCTCATCCGAGATGGCACACTTCATTGGATGCACCCGTCTGGGGTCTTCTCCACCAGGTCGGCTTGGGAGATGATTCGTAGTCGGAGGGAGGAGGACTCCATCCACCATCTCTTTTGGTTCCAGCTGCATATTCCGAGGCACTCCTTCATCCTCTGGCTTGCCTCTTGTGAGCAGCTTTGGACGTTTGACAGGCTACTGAGGCATCGAGTGCAGGATGTTCAGGCTACTTGTGTGTTGTGTGGGTCAGATGATGAGTCGCACAGCCATCTCTTCTTCAGCTGCAACTTCTCCGCTACTGTCTGGTCCAGGGTGTCTTCTCGCACCTCTTTTGCATGGCCTTTGCTTCCTTGGCATGAGCTGGTTCAGTGGGCTGCTTCCAAACTCCGTGGTCGCGGGGTCGATGAGATCCTTGCCCGCCTTTGTTTTTCTGTGACGGTTTACATCCTCTGGTACGAGCGTAACCTGAGGATCCAGCGCTCCCAGTCCAGGCCTTCTGCAGTCGTCACTGAGGAGATCACATGATTGGTTCGCAGTCGTCTCATTGCTGCCCCTACTCTTCGTGGTGCTTATCGTCACTCACAGCTCCTGCAGGAGTGGGGGATTGAGCGCTAATTTTTTTTTTTTTTTTTTTTTTTGGCTTTTTGGCTTTGTTCTTTTTGTTTGGCCATGTTGGCTTTTGATTTCGTTATTTTAATTTCTTTCTTCGGATTGATTCATTGATGTAGGCCTTGGGCCTTGGCTTGGGGTATGCCCCTCGTAGACTTGTACATATATTTGTTTATATATGATATTCTTACACTGACTTACCAAAAAA
The DNA here is from genome assembly GCA_018398585.1 of Simmondsia chinensis. Taxonomy (NCBI): domain Eukaryota; kingdom Viridiplantae; phylum Streptophyta; class Magnoliopsida; order Caryophyllales; family Simmondsiaceae; genus Simmondsia; species Simmondsia chinensis. The sequence goes on along the minus strand of JAGTTD010000009.1, from coordinate 33,841,917 downwards.
AAAAAAACTTCATTGGATGCAAAAAGGCTGCTGATGCCATACATGTGGCAGGTCTCTATTTCCAAGAGGTATACAAGTTGCATGGATTGCCAGCTAGGATTGTTTCTGATCGAAATGTTAGGTTCGTAAACCACTTTTGGAGGACATTATGGAAGATGGCGAACACATCCCTCACCTTCAGCACTGTCCGTCATCCTCAAACGGATGGACAAACCAAAGTCACTAACCGATCATTGGGCAACCTTCTTCAATGCCTAGTTGATGATAACGCCAAGGGAAGGGAGATGAAGCTGCACCAGGCTGAGTTCGCCTACAACGGCTGCATCAATAGGAGTATAAGCTTTGCGCCATTCAAGTTCATTTGTGACTTCGTTCCACGGTCTCCAATAGACTTGGCGCCTATTTTGGATTTGACGCGTTCTTATGGGAAGGCAGAGGACTTTATCTCTTCCCTTATGGACATCCATGAGCAAACTAGAGCTCGATTGCTGGAGGCCACCTGCCAGTACAAGATGGCAAGTGACTGAAAACGCTGAGCAGTTCAATTCCAGGTAGGCGACAAAGTTTGGGTGATCTTGACACGCAAACGCTATCCAGCATGGGAGTATAACAAGCTGACAGCCTGCAAGATTGGGCCATTGGCGGTACTAGAGAAGATCAATGACAACGCATATTGACTACAACTTCCACCTGGAATGAGCACTTTTGACGTATTCAACGTCAAGCACCTCGTTCCCTCCTTCGGTGACAACGATCTTGCTAATCCTTAGGCGAAATCTCTCCAACTCGGGGAGGATGATGCAACCCATACATAGCTGGCGGGTACGTGGCGGGTACAGAGTTCGCAGCATGGAGATGGCGAGCTTAAGACGCGGACGCAAACGCGGACGCGGCTGATGGATAGAATTTGAGTTTGATTAAGATTTTAGCTCTATTTTTCAGATTTAAACTTTGAATTATCTTTTAGAATTTGATTCTTATTCAAATAGCTTCTATATATATACTAGAGAAAATCTAGGGTTTTTCTCGTTCAATTTTCCAGATTTTTATGAGTTGTTTTGAGTTCTCTTTTCTTGGATTGTGAGAATTGAGCTTTATTTCCTCTTTCTTTTTATTAGTAATTAATAAAATTAAAGAGAAGGCTATTAAATCTTTCCCCTTTTTCCAATTTCCCATTTACGCGCTGCATCAGTAAATATATTGTGTTGTTATATTCTACTGTTTCTACATATTGATCAAACACCAATAAAACTAATCTATGTTACAAAGTCGAATTTTTTCCTTCTATGTAACACGAGTAAACAAGCACTACAAACAACTACTTTTGGTAATTAATTACTTTAAAATATACTATAGGTTTTTCAATTAAACACTATAGCCGAGTGGTCGTGATCGCCAGTTGCCAACGAGGTGACCCGGGATCGAATCCCACAAAGCTCAAATGTGGTCTCCTCTTTATTGAGGATTTAAGGGGTTTATCCCCTCTCTCCTTCCCATGGCTTTACCACCATAAAAAATAAAAATTAAAAAAAAAATTAAACACAAACAACAGTATCAACAGCGTTCATCATTCTAAAAAAAATATATAACTAAAAAGATAAAAATTTATTTTACAAAAAATTCAAAAAGAAAACATTACTTAAAATGAGAAAAAATTTAGAAGACAAAATAAATTGTTATGTTATTTGAATAAAAATCATAGACTGAAATGGAAAAAATATAGAAAGTACTCATAAGATAATATCTACTCAAAAATACCTTCCCAAAAAGTATTAAAACACCGGTTAAGAAGTTGAAAATGTATTTCCTTTTTACAAATAACTAGTGTTTCTCAATAAATTTATTGCATTTATTTATTTTATGTTGAATTAATTTAAAAGATTGGAGAAAAAAAATCTCCAAAACTTAAAAATAATATTTGCTTAAAGAAACTATCTTTCTTAAAAAAAGTTCCGCCGATCTGCATATTTTAGAGCGTCCCTTCAGTATTAACTTGAAATTGATAAAGAGATTCTGTTCAAAAAAAAAAATTTGATAAAGAGATTTAATAATAAAAAAAAGCAATGAAATGAACCCACATTGCACAAAAACAAATGTTTATAAGCCCCCTTTTGTGGTTAGGATATAATGCAATGTGGAAAAATATCCAATAAAAAACTTATGTTTATGAAATTTTTTTTTTTTTAAGAACGAAATTCATTAAAAAAATTATTTCAAAAAAATATGAGATGAACTTTAAAAATTTCTATAAATATAAATAATAATGCAGACAAATTAAAATTTTTAAATATAAAAATATTTTCATATATCAGGAAAAGAATTATTATCCAAGCAAATATTTAAACTAAAATGATATTAGACATTACGTTAATTTTGATATAATAAATGTAGTTCATTTTTCCCTAAAATAATTTGTCATTAGATCTAAAATTTTTAAAATATAAATATCCTCAATGCATCGCACGGGTTCCACTAGTATTTTTTATTTTTGTGTTATGATATAGAAGATATTTTGTATTGGTAGACAGCCGAGAGGGACGAGGGCAATGTGAAACTCTATTGATTGAATGAATAAATAAGGTATAAAGGTTGCCTTTATATAGGCATACATCAAGAGACATGTAAGGCAATAGAGCACAAAAGTCAAACAAGAATATTCTAGAGTATATTATTATGCTGGAAATATTCTAGAGTCTGTTATCTTAGATTGCAGAATATTTTAGAAGGATGCTCTAATAGGCCCCCTTAATCTGAGCAGAGTGGTAGCACGGGAAGATTGGTCTTGTGTTGCAGAAACCGATCAGCAGCTAGACCTTTTGTTAGAATATCAGCAACCTGTTTGGTAGTAGGAGTGTAGTGTACTTGAAGATCGCCCTTGAGTACCATTTCACGAACGTAGTGAAAATCAACGTCCACATGTTTGCTCTGATCATTACATACCTGGCTGGCTTCAAGGTAGGAAGCAGACACATTGTCACAGTAAATGAGTAACGGTCCAGGGTGTCGAATGCCAAGGTCCCGTATGATGTACCGGATCCAGTCACTTTTAGCAACAACTTGAGCGACGGCCCTGTATTCAAGTTCTGTGGTCGATTTGGAGACGGTGGCCTATTTCTTAGTCCTCCAGGAAATGAGATTGGGGCCTAGATAGACAGCATAACCTGTGGTGGAGCGGCGTGTGTCGGGGCAACCTCCCAAGTCAGCGTTAGCAAAGGTGGTGATGGTGAGGCGGGAGGCAGGCTGAAGAAGAAGGCCATGATCAGGGGTGGCCTTGATGTACCGAAGAATGTGTTTGACTGCTTGCCAATGAGAGGTGTGGGGAGCATGCATGAAATGGGAGACGAGATTAACGGCATAGCGAATGTCAGGACGGGTCATGGTTAGGTATTGGAGAGCTCCCACAGCACTCCTATACTCAGTGGGATCCTCCAAAAGGTCTCCTTCACTTAAAGTGAGGTGCGCTTGGGTGGGTATTGGTGTTTTGCTGGGTTTGGCGTCAGCCATATGAAGTTTGGTTAGAAGGTCAATGGCATACTTATGATGGGAGAGGAATAAACCCAAGGAAGAAATGTAGGGGTCCAAGGTCTTTCATAGCACATTGGGAGGAGAGAGATCAAATAAGAGTGTGAAGCTGAGAGCTGTTGGTGCCAGTAAGGATGATGTCATCCACATATAGTAAAAGGCACGTGAGGTGAGTAGGGGTTTTATGGATGAATAAGGAGGGGTCAACCCGACAACAAATAAAACCAAGACTAAATAAAAACGCACTAAACCGTTGGAACCAAGCTCGAGGTGCCTGTTTTAGTCCATATAGCGTCTTTCTTAAACGACAAACATGATTAGGATATTTAGGTTGAATAAATCCTTTGGGTTGTCTCATATGAATTTCTTCCTTAAGTTGACCATGTAGGAAATTGTTTTTAACATCCAATTGTTGTACAAGCCAGTTATGAGTAACGGCAAGAGTAAGTACGAAACGTATGGTAGCGGGTTTGACCAAGGGGCTGAAGGTCTCCTTGTAGTCAAGGCCTTCACGTTGATGAAAACCTTGGGCAGCAAGGCGGGCCTTGAACCTCTCAACTGAACCATCTGCTTTATATTTAACTTTGTATTTCAAAGTGCTTCTTACAATGTTTTTAGAGGGGTCAAGGGGAACAAGATCCCAGGTGTTATTGAGAATTAGATCATTGAATTCATCTACCATGGCTTCTTGCCATTTTGGATTTTTCACGGCCTATGAATAACAAGTTGGCTCCTGTATGGACGTTATGGAGAATAGGGAAAGGGGATACTTGGTTTTTCGAATACCACTTTTGAGGCGAGTATGCATCGGGTGAGTGTTAAGGGTTTGGGCCTCGGGGGCGACATCGGGTTGGGCCTCCGTCTAGCTCGGTTGAGGGACCATCCGAGGACCCGATGAAGGTCTTGTTTCTGGTAGGGGGGACGGTGGCCCCGGGGGTGAGCTGGGTGTGGGTTGAAGCTCACTGGAGGGTTCTGGATGCGGTTGAGAGGGGATCTCAAGTGGGGTCTGGTCTGGTTCGGGCTCAGTGTGGTCCGCAGCATGTAGGACCACTCAGGGAGTGGGGAGGCGTGCAGCCAGAGGTGGGGGGGGGGGGGGGGGCACTCGGCCCAGCCGTTGCCGCGGGCACCAGAAATGGTGAAGCGGGGATGCTGTTGAGTTCCCGGGGGGGGGGGGGGGAGACCTCTGTGCGACTTGTGTGTGAATTACTAAGGGTGGGTTTATTATGGCATTACAGGGAAGACCGGATGGACCAATCAAACTGTTATAAGGAAAAACAGATTCATCAAATACTGCATGACGACTTATGTACATTCGTTTGTTGATAGGGTCAAAGCAACGATAGCCTTTATATCGTGCCGCATACCCTAAAAAAATGCAAGTAGTAGACCGTGGGGCCAATATATGAGGGCATGGGATGTGTTGTTTGGATAACATGCACACCCAAAAACTCAAAAACATTTGTAGTCAGGATTTGTATGGAAGAGTTTTGAAAAGGAGAGAGATTTGAAAGTGTTGGCATTGGGAGACGATTAATGGTAAAACATGCTATACAAAAGGCGTCATCCCAAAATTTATAAGGCAGTTTAGAATGAATTAAGAGAGTCCGTGCCATTTCAAATAAGTGTCCTTGCTTGCGTTTCGCCACCCCATTTTGTTCTGGGGTATCAGAACAGGATAAGCGAAAGTGAATTCCAACATGTCGGCAAAACGCATTCATGCGCCGATGATCGAATTCACCTCCACCATCACTTTGAAAAATTTTAATCTTGATATTAAATTGGTTTTCCACTAATGTTTTAAAAGTGGTGACTATTTCGTAAACCTCATATTTGTGTCGCATCGGATATAGCCATGTGAATCTTGAAAAATCATCAACAAACGGAACATAGTACTTATATTCAGATGTGGAGAGAACTGGAGGTTGCCAAACATCAAAATGTATTAATTGAAGTGGCACAGTAGTATTGTGATGAACGCGTTCAAAAGGTAATTTAGCAGATTTACCTAAACAGCAAGAAACACACTTATTCAAAACCTTAACATCCGGACAAAATTGTTGTTTACATAAGGAATCAAGAACAACCTTTCCTGAATGCCCTAATCATTGATGCCATAATTCACCCGCTTAGCACGTGTAATGAGGCCAACTTCGTGCAGTGAGAAGCTATATAGGTCCGTTACTGGGTACCCGAAGGAGTGGCGTCCCTGTAGCCTTGTCCTTAACACAAAAGGAGGTGGAGTCAAATTCAACCCAACAACTATTATCATGACACAATTGGTTTATGGATAGTAGATTATGGGTAACGTTTGGTACAAGCATAACATCGTTCAGTTTAAGGGAAGTTTTAGGTATAGTAGCGGAGCCAATGTGAGTCACAGGCAGTAATTCTCCATTTCCTACAAGAACACCCTTATGACCAGAATAAGGAAGAAGGTTAGAGAGAATATCTGGATTTGGTGTCATATGGTTTGAGGCACCGGAGTCAGGGTGCCAATTGTAGTCATGCGGTTCGCCAATAGTCATGGCAGCAAGGGAATGACCGGGATCAGGAAAGGTGGAAGTATCAAGGCGGTGAGGGCAAGCAACCACAGAATGTCCTATCTGGGAGCAGATCTGACAGAATTGAGGAGCGGGTCCGAGCACACCTGCATTAGAGTGAAAGGGAGGGCCGATTGGAGGTCGAACCGGGTATGGGAAGCCAAGGGGAGAGGTCACGGTTGGGTTTTGGGAACCGTGGGGCCTTGGGATTTTTGCCACCCTGACCACCATGGCCCCCTCGGCCCTTGTTGCGGCCTCAACCCCGGCCATGGCCACCTTGGCCAGTGTGGGTTTGAGGGGGTTGGTTCGAGACAATCATAGCATGGCCTGGGTCAGGGTTCGAATGTCTAGAGTTTCGTGTAAGAGCACCTTCTTCGTTTAGTAATGCAGATTTAAGTTCATCATATGAATAGAGTTTTGAGGTTTGTCAAGTAAAAGTTGCAAAAGCAGCATATTCAGGTGGTAAACCATGAATAGCAAAGTGTCGAAATTTTCTAACAGAAATAGGTGAGTCAATGGTAGCTAAATCGTCTGCAATAGTTTTTAATTCGGAGAGGTAAGCATCCATTGTTTTACCATCTTTGTAGTGAGTTATGAGTTGGGTTCGGACGTCATACTCCTTAGCCATGGAGTGGTCCCGAAACCGCTTAGCTAGGGCATCCCACATAGCCTTTGATGTTGGATGGCGGACAATGTCATTTATAAGTGAACGAGATAGTGTTGCAGCGATGCAAGATCTAAGGCTTTGGTCAGTTCGTAGCCAAGTTACATAATCAGGGTTTGTATAAGTCGATACATGCGGTTGATTTAATTGGGCTGGAGGGCAGGGATAAGACCCATCAATGGATCCTAACAATTGGTGAGAAAGCAGTAGCATATTACACTGTTCACGCTAAGGGGTATAGACAGTGGTCGTTTCAAGTTTAATTGTGATAATGCTAGTAATATTGGATAGGGGAATTACAATGGGGGAACAGGGGTGACTGTAAGTGTTAGGGTTCATAAGATTAGGGTTTATGGAGGGGGTAGATGGGCCGTCACCCCCCCCCCCCCCCAAAACCGGCATGGAGATAAGCCGGGGAGAAGAAGGACGGAGGACCACCCGCATCGGTCGGTGAGCCACTGGTGACGGTGGCTCCGACAAGCTTAAGATTGGGGGGTCCCGGGAGAGAGAAAGAAGAGAAAAGGGATGTGGGGGGTGAGATGCCCAAGTTAAGTGACGGGGGAAATGTTGACCTCCCTAGTGGTGGTGGAGTACCGGAGATGGCGACACCGGTATCAACCAACCGAGGGAAAGAAATATCAGAGGTTATGGTCCCGACACTAGTGTTGTCAGTCACCACCGTGGTGGTAGCAGAGCCGACGGCGGCTGGTGGTGAATCGGCATGAGGGAGGCCGGTCTCCACTAGCGCGTGTCTGCACCGGGATTAGGGGAGGGGGAGGAGGTCAAAGCATTTGCGTAGGATCGATTGATGTTAGATGCCATTACTCAAAAAAAATTACGTACATGAAAAAAATTGCTAGAGATTTTAACATAAGAAATAAAGAAAGAACAGTTGAAACGAAAAGAGAGAAAAGAGAACTAACTCAGATGGTTGGCTCTGATACCATGTGAAACTCTATTGATTGAATAAATAAATAAGGTACAAAGGTTGCCTTTATATAGGCATACATCAAGAGACATGTAAGACAATAGAGCACAAAAGTTAAATAAGAATATTCTAGAGTATATTATGTTGGGAATATTCTAGAGTCTATTCTCCTAGGTTGTAGAATATTCTATAAGGGTGCTCTAATAGGCAATTGGTGCTTTGTTTCCTAATTCTTGTAATTCTTATAAATTGGTTTTTCATTTTTTAATTCAAAATATGACCGTTGTAAATATTGAATTAGTACCATTGAATTCTCCTTATTAAGTGTTGCACCCTTATAACTAGGGGTATTCATGGTTCGATTAACCGTGACCAAATTACTAAAAAATCTCTAACTGTTACCGTAACCCAAAAGACCTGTTAACCGAATTTCGGTAAATTGGTAGTTCGGTTCAGTCATGCTGGTTAACTGGTAACCAAAAAAATAATGCAACACCTCTTTCATATTGTATGATCTACCTCTTTAACGATTAATAAATGTCCAAAAAATATATTAAATGTGAGAATATTCTATAAATTATAAGCTTATAATCCAATTTGAGAGACTTTAATGTATATTATTTCATTTTAACCAATATGTGGGCAAACAAATAGCACTGTGTTGTAGCAAAGTAGTGATTAGTTAGTATTTGGGATATAACAGTGGAGCACGAATACTCTATGATAAGAGATGAATTAAGAAAAAAGATGCATTATGGAATAGTAACTTATATACTAGAAAAACATAATGAGTGAATAATATAATATTATAAACATGTAAAAACATATACATAGTATATAATATTTCGATAAATTAGTTAATTGAAATGGACAAAATCACTAATCGTTATCATCCGTAATACCTCAAATTTATTCAGTTTGGTTAACCGACCTGGAAATTCGGTATGGTTAACCGTATTTTGGGGTCGGTATTTCAGAAATTCAGTTACGAATTTTTTGAACACTCCTACTTATAACCCCCACCTTGAGCTTTGTTGGGGGCATTAACCATTTTGACATGTATACATCCTTGTTGAGGTCTATAAATTAGTGTCACATATATGGGTTTGTCATTAGTGAGATTCAACTAAGAAAGCGAGAATTCATGGGATAGCCTACTGGTTTGTGGGCCGGATTGCCACTCCCTCGATCCCTTGTTCAAATCCTCGTAACCCCTTCCCTTCCCCCCTGCCCCCACCTTAGGGCGTGATTGTGATCCCAAAAAAAAAAATCCAAGAAAGCATCATTGACTTCTAAAATCACCATCCCAATTCTTTTTCCTTTGTCCCTTTACCTATTTTTTACCCGTCTTTAATTGAGCAATATTTGGGCGTATTCTATTTCACTATTTTAGAGTACACTACAATGGTGGGTGTTGTGTTAACTGTTAGAGTATAAAATTATTTCTGAACCTTTACTCATCAGCTTAAATTTTTTGGACAGATAGTTCCTTAACATGGTATCAGAGCCTTGATGATCAAGAGGTCACAAGTTCGAATCTCAACGGCCCATATTTTCAATATTAAAACAGTTTAAGCATAAGGTATGAGGTGGGCTTATGCACTATCCACGCTTCAAGCCTAGTTGGCATTCGCGCGAAAAGGCATGTTAAACTATAAAACTATTCGTAGGCCTTCACCCATCAGCTTAATCGTTTGGGACATATAGTTCCTTCAAATCTCTCCAACCCCCATTTTCAACATTAAAATAATTTAATCACAAGGTATGAGGTGGGCCTGTGCACTATCCATACTTCAAGCTCAATTGGTATTCACGTAAGGGGGCATATTAGAGTATAAAGTTATTTCTGAACCTTCACCCATCAGCTTAAAATTTTTGGGAAAGATGGTTCCTTTGACATTAACCTTGGGGGTCAGAGTCTCATTTAGTCTCGTTGTACTGGTGCGAGGGCATAAACGACTTTAGGGCAATGATAAACTGCACGGCATGACAACAATCTTTTTCTTTTAGATAAGTTGTAGTTATTCTTTATTTTTCTAACAAGGTTTGGCAGGGTTTATATTTTTATCATTTAGCCTCTCCTGCGTTTCAACTTAAATAGTTAAGTGCTCTAAAATTTAAAAATTATATCACTCAGATAATCTAAAGTTTAAAGTTTTTTTTTCAATTGGTGCCTTCTATTGGAATTCAGTGAATTATTGTGGGAAAACTTCAATGCGAAGTATGATTCTAATACTATGCAGATATCATTCATCAAAATCTGATAACTTTTTTGTCACAAATGCTGACATGATGCATAATTTCAATAATATATTGGTAACTTTTGTCAAAGTTCAATGAAATTTTGTCATATTTTGTTGTTTTCTTTAAATATCAATATGACTCGTACATATTCATCATAATCATTTAACCTGTGAACAATTAATAGAGAAAATTGATCGAATCTAAGCAAAGCTTTTTCGAATTTCAACATAGGGTACTTTATATATATATATATATATATATATAAATGTTAGACTATATAGGTAATAAATATTCAAATTTCAAGGCACCATAATGACATTCCCATTATTTTATAATACAATTAGTCTCTCATCTTTTACCCTTTTTCAAGTATCAGTCACTAGATGAGAGACCCATTTAATCACAGAATCAAACATGAAGGACTTTTAGAAAAACTATATAATAATTTAAACAAACATACAAATATTAGAGACAGATGGAGTAAATCACATAATGGAGCATGGCATAGTGGGCTCCTCATATGGGCAAAGAGGGATCAAGGCTATCCTTTCACAGGCCCAATTGGGATGGCATGGGATGGGTTCTTTGGGCGTCTCTTGCTTTTCGGGTTTGGGCTTTTGAGGAGGCCCAACACTGAGCACCTTAATGAATTTGCCAGTTTTCCTCGTACGCACAATTATATCGTAGGGGTCAGCCTCCCCCGTTATAGTTAGCGTACCCTTTTCTTCGTCTGCCTCAATTTTGTCTACCCCTACATTATCAAATCATTTATATATGAGCATCAAGACAACTGGATTGAACCCGGTTTGAAATTATTTTTAGTTTAAAAATTACATATATTTAATAAATAGTCTAAATAATAGTGCGAAAGAGTGCAGAACTTGTTATTATTTGTTGGTAACTCCACCATCTGCTAGCTATTCCCTCACCCCATGCAAGAATAATATTGTTGCGATGCTTCTAATAAAAAAGAGTAGGATAAGATGCTTATTTTACACATTGGTAAGAGTTTATTTTACAAAATTTTTAGACTAAAAAATTAATACATAAAATTTTAGGACCCGTCAAAATACCAAGGAATCTCTTTTAAAAACTAGTTATATAATTAGTTTATTTCTATTTCTAGTAGTCAACCACAACAACAACAATAACCCAATGCCTTTAAGAGGCTCCCGCTAAGGCAGGGTCTGATGATGAGAAGATGTACACAGCCTTACACCTATAGGGTGTCACCTTGTAGAGAAGTTATTTCCAAAAAGTCCTTAATCCTAAAAGGAAAGAAGGAGCGGTATTTATAAAATTCAAGTCAAATAAAGCAATAAAAAAAACATACAGCAACAATAATAACAGACAGGCAAGCCCAGAGGAACTGTGAACTACCATCGATGTATTACTCTCTCCAAACAGCTATGTTGACCACACGTATTTTTAATCATCACTCAACTCTATCTAAGGCCATCTCTTCAGTAAGGTTTAGATGGGCAAGGTGTTGAGACTCTACATGTGAGCCTAGTAATTAAAATTTCACATTGGAATTGTAAGACAGAAGAGATTACCTTATAAGCCTAGTGGGTTACTCCACCTATAGCCAATTGGTTTTAGAATGGAACCCCACTTAGACTTATATGTGGATCTCATGTGTTCCAACTCCGTAAGTCGGGCCTAAAAGGCCCGGTGAAATTTAACATGGTATCAGAGCGGGTTGATGATCCTGATGTCTTGTTTGTCGCACCTTGTCCTCGTAAAGAGGGGTGCCTTTGAATTTGTTGCACCGAGGGCCTCTCCAGTGAATGTTGGATCCAAGTAGATCGGAGAAGGTGAGTGTTGCATTTGTCATAGACTCACATGTGAGGGGAGTGTTGAGACTCCACATGTGAGCCTAGTAATTAAAATTTCACATTGGAGTTGTAAGATAGAAGAGATTACCTTATACGTCTAGTGGGTTACTCTACCTATAGCCAATTCGTTTTATGATGGAACCCCACTTGGACTTATATGTGGATCTCACGTGTTCCAACTCCGTGAGTCGGGCCTAAAAGGCCTGGTGAAATTTAACACAAGGTTATGTTTAATCTTCTCCATCCAACTTTTCTTTGGCCTACCCTTTACCTATCCTCCATGGTGTTTTATGTAGTTGGTCACATTTCCTATAAAGGGAGGTAATTGATCCTTCTAATATGCCCAAACCATTGCAGACGTTGCTCTCTTAATTTATCCTCAATGGAACTCACGCTATAATTTATTTTTTATAATGTCATTTCTGATCATGTCCTTCCCAGTATGTGTTGGAAAAATTATGTATTTTGTTGATTTAAAAAATTATTTATTTTTTATATTATTTTCAAGTGAAAAATTCTTTAGAAAAGAGTTTTTGTCTTAAATACATGACTATCAAATAAATGGTATTAAGACCAGTCAATGTTTTAATGCCAATAAAAGTGCAATATATGAGTTACATGCCGTTGGAATGTTTTAGCCAAGAACTTAATTTGTTCAGTTATAAAAACGATGTTATGTCTATAATATTTATGTATATAAGTATGAGCTTCTTTTGAAAATATATATATAAAGATGAAATATTTTTACTCTTTCAATCCCCATACTTTTGTAAAAATTGTGATCTTGGTAGTTGTAATTCGGGGATCTTTTATTGCTGCACTGATACAGATCCGCTGAGTTGTCGAGTCTTAGAAAAGGAGCACGTTTAAGCTTAATAGCAATACTCGTGCAGGAGGGGTGTTTCCTTTCTAACGAGAGCTTTCTCACATGCCTCAACTCAATTTAAGATATGTTTTCTAAAACTCTTTTCTGTATATAAATTGTTTTTCATGTATTTGTTCCTTACAATGTTATGTATTGTATTTTTGGTACTATAACTATTGATGTACTTACTAGTTCTTGATTGAGATATATTGTTATATATTTTTTCATGTTATTCGTGTATCATTTGATAAATATTACAAAATATTTTCAATAGTATATGCATACATCCACCGTAACATCCTTATTTCTACTACCTTCAATTTCTAGGTGTGGTGTTATTTAAGTAGCCAACAATCAACACCATACAGCATACCCGGTCTCACTTCTAAATTTACAAATTCTATTTAAAAAATTTGTTGGAAAACAGGTTGTTTTAAAAACTTCAACTACAAGTGTTTTTCACTATCCCAAATAAATTATGGGTAGGGCTAGCAAAATATAATAAAACCCATTGACCTAGGACCCTACCTATCCTAACAAGAAAAATTGGGAAATTATTGGAGCATCGACTCAAAATATCCCTATTAAGCTTACTTGAAACCTGAAATGACCCGATTTAAATTAGACCTGACTTGAATTTGACTTGACCCATGTTGACCTAACTCGAGTTAATTTTTTAGATTTTTACTCAAATTGAGTTTTTATCATAAATGGCAAACAATTATTGTATTATGAAAGATGGGTATATATAAAAACTAATAATTTCATAATCTAATATTTTTGCTCAAATGATTATGTACGCTTAAGTAATCATGCACATATTGTTATATTAATAAATTTAAAGTTTCAATATTTTTATTGATATTAATATCTAAATTTTTTATTTTGCTTCATTAATATATTATAAATTTATACTAATACTAATAATAATAATAAATAAATAATATAATGTCACTTATTTTTTCACTTATGATATGAGAGGGAAAGAAGTATATGAACAATTGTAATACCCAACGGCCTAATCCAAAACCCATTTGGCCTGTCAATGACTTGACTTGAGATTGACCAGACCTGAGACTAACCTGCCCTAATTTTAACCTAATTTGATCCGACCCGGCCCGACTTGATTGTCAGTTGTTTACGGGAACTCATTCTTTCTCTCTCTGTTTTTACCCCCAACCTCCAACCATCATTTGGAAATTTTTTTTTCACTTTTTTTTTTCTTATACTAAATAAATTTTTTTTTTATATAAATGTATTTTTTAAATGGAAAATGAAAAATAAAAACTAGAGACAGAAAATAAATAGAGAATAAAATTTAAAAAAAAAAATGAATATTATTTTTTGCTGTAATCAGGGCCTAACTTTCCTTTAGCGATGGAAAATACTTTTCATGTAAGATGTTATTGTTATAAAATTATAAAAAATCATAAAAAAATATTTTTGATGAAATTATAAACTAGTGCTCTAAGGTTTGGTGTATTAATATTTTAGTACAAAAACTTTGTGAAATGATTTTTAGTTCAAAAAGTTATATATATTTGATAAAACTCCAAATAATGATGCGTAAGGGTGTAAAATAAGCCTCTTATCCAAGTTTTTTTCATCATCAATGTCATGATATTGTGGTTCGTGTGCGAGATGAGATGAATAGTAAGGGAAAACTGGGTTTACCAACAAATATTGAAAATTTTGTAAAATAAGCTTCTCATCCAAGTTTTCTTCATCATCAATTAGCAATTGTAGTTCCAAAATTCAAAGAGAGTGTTTGATACTTGATTGGTAGAGTTAACGGTGTCAGCATTATGTGAGGTATTAAAATTTTTTTGAACAATTTAGGTTTTACTTTAAAAAATTAGAAAAGTTAGATGGCTTTCTAATACCTCACCTAAAATCAGTGGCGGATCTAGAATTTTAATTGAGAGTGGACTTGAATTACAAATTGCTTTTACTTTCCATTTTATTTAATTTATGAGTTGTATATTTGTTCTATATTTTCAACCGAAGTCAAGATTTAGTTCTTAATCACTCCTGAATATAAGACAATTTTATTTAAGGCGTCCAAACATACAAAAATGCACATATATCGAAAAGTAATAAATTTTTGAATTTAATTCACACTTAAGTTGGAGTTTTATTGTCATTTAAAATATTTTATAAAAATTCTCATGGAATAACATACTTTAGTTGATACACGTAATGAAAAGAAGATAATTTGAAATGGTAAATCCAAATTGTGACTATTGAGAGTTCAATAATAATTTTAGAATTATTTGTGAATTTTATATTTAGTTTTTAACCATTACATGTAACATATTTGCACATTTTTTCTACAAATAAAAATATTACAAATAAACTTAAACAAAAATACGATGCATACATATAAAAGTATAAATATACAACTTAAATGATTTAAATCATAGAGATGAAAGATTAGAAAAAAATTGAAGTAATTTGCATATAAACTAAAAATCTTTGAGAGTGCATCTAGGTAAATTATGGGTATCCTTAAACAAAAACTAGTATTACCATTGACATATAGCAAAATTATTTATTTTTATTTTTCTCTTAAAATATGCAATATTTACTAATAGGAAAATTATCATTTAGATATCCTAAGGTTTGAGCATTTATCACTTAGGTACCTTGATATTTTAATATATACAATAAAGTACCATGAGTTTTTAATATTTTATCACTTAAGTATCCTAAAGTTTTGAAATCTTATCAATTACATACACTTTTGTTAAAAATTCTCTAGATTTTCTTAGCAAATTCTAAAATTGAACATAATTTCAACAATATATAAGTATCTTCATTAGAATTTGATAATTTTTTGCCAAAAATTGTGAAAATGACACATGATAATGGTAATTTTTAGGTGGTCTATATTAACTGTGAAGCAATGCAATTGATGATATATGTAAAATGAAGAGTACATGCTCTATATATAGAGCTACAAGGCATGACAAAATACTAGAGTGCCCTTACCTCCTTACATATAGGGGGAGGGTAAGGGAGTCATTGTACTAAACCCTAGAAGTGCTAAATTTTAGAAATGCTATACTCTAATAGGCCCCCTCAATCTGAAGGGGGAGCAGCCACGTGAAGATTGGATTTGTGGTAGTGGAACAGGGTTGGACCAAGACCTTTGGTGAAGATGTCCGCAACTTCACGAGAGGTGGGGGTGTAGCGAACTTGGAGATCACCCTTGAGTACCTTTTCCCGGACATAGTGAAAATCAACATCAACATGTTTGGATCGATCATTTGAGATAGGATTGGCAGCCAGGTATGATGCAGAGACATTATCGTAGTAGATGATAACGGGGCCGGTGTGCCGGAGGCCTAAGTCACGCATGAGGTAGCGAATCCAGTCTGCTTCAGCAGCTTCCTGTGAGACGGCCCGATATTCGGATTCAGTGGAAGATTTGGAGACCGTGGCTTGTTTCTTAGCACGCCAGGAGATCAAGTTGGGGCCAAGGAACAAGGCGTAACTAGTGGTGGAACGACGCGTGTCAGGACAACCACCCCAATCAGCATCAGCATAGACAGTAACGGAGGTGCAGGTACCCGGAAGGATGGTGAGCCCATGATCATGGGTGCTTTTGAGGTACCGAAGGATCCGCTTAACAACCTGCTAGTGACTAGTTCTGGGAGCATGCATAAACTGAGAAACAAGATTAACAGCATAACAAATATCAGGACGGGTCATGGTGAGATATTGGAGAGCGCCGCGGCACTTTTGTATTATGTGGGGTCAGAGAGGAGGTCACCATCGGTTAGGGAAAGATGGGTGCGAGGGGGTAAGGGGGTTTTGATGGGTTTTGCATCTTGCATATTGAGTTTGGTGAGAAGATCAATGGTGTAACGATGTTGAAATAGAAAGAGGGAAGACGGAGTTCGGCGCGCCTCAATACCGAGGAAGTAGTGTAGGGGACCAAGGTCTTTCACAGCAAATTGAGAGGAGAGGGTGTCGACAAGAGTGTCGAGGGACTGGGTGTTAGAGCCAGTTAAGATGATGTCATCAACATATAGTAGTAAGTAAGTGATGCTATTGGGGGTGCGAAGTAAAAAAAAGAGAGGGATCAGCACGATAGCAAGTGAATCCTAAGGTGTAGAGAATGGTACTGAAGCGTTGGAACCAAGCTCGGGGTGCTTGTTTGAGGCCATAGAGGGCTTTGCGTAGGCGACATACATAGTTGGGAAATTTGGGGTGAATAAAGCCTTGCGGTTGCTTCATGTATACTTCTTCCTTTAGGTGGCCATGTAAAAAGGCATTTTTAACATCAAGTTGCTTGATGGACCACTTGTGAGTGATAGCAAGTGTAAGGATAAAGCGGATGGTAGGAGGTTTGACAACCGGACTAAAGGTTTCATTGAATTCAATGCCTTCACGTTAGTGAAAACCTTGAGCCACAAGGCGAGCCTTGAATCGATCAATGGAGCCATCCGCTTTATACTTAACTCGATATTTCCAAGTGCTACCGACAATGTTGTTAGTTGGGTGCGGGGGGACGAGGTCCCATGTGTGATTATGAAGTAAGGCGTTAAATTCATCAGCCATGGCTGCTTGCCATTGTGGATTTTTGACTGCCTGAGAGTAACAAGTGGGTTCCTGTATGACTGTTATGGAAGAGAGAGACGAGGGATATTTTATCTTTCGAATACCATCCTTGAGACGAGTTCGCATGGGGTGCACGTTGGTTGGCAGATTCATGGGGCCAGGGTCTGTGGGAGACTCGACCCGATAGTGGGGGGAGGGAGGTGCGACAGCCGAAGCTGCCGGCGGTGGGGGAGAGGTGGGCTGGTCAGTGGGAGGTCGGGCAAGGTCTTCATGGGAGACCGTGGGTGTGATGGTGGGGCTGGGTGGACTCCTAGGGGAGAGGATAGGGGTGAAGCCCACAGCAGGTGGGGCAAGGGCGGAGAAGGGCCCGAGGGGGGCAGGGGCCGGTAGTGGCGGAGCGCCGGGAGTGATAGCGATTATGAGAGGAAGATCGACTATACTCGCGGTTGAGCCCGGTGGAGTTATATGTGTAGGGTTGACTAGTTCTGGATAGGGGAAGCTAGTTTCATTGAACGTGACATGCCTGTTTATGTAGATTTTACCCGTTTGAGAATCTAAGCACCTATAGCCTTTATGGCAGGCAGCATAGCCTATAAAGATGCATGGTATCAAGAGCCTCTCAAAGAGACTCTCCTCTTCTCTCTTCTCTTTAATTTTCTTTTCCGGTCTAAAGTACTAGTTCTCAATTGGTTATTATTTTTTACTTATTTTTTTTTTTCTCGAATTCATTTCTCTCTTTTCAATTTTTGTTTAATTTTTTTCTCTCTTTCTTTACCCCATATCTATGGCAGGCCCCCCCAGCTCCCCACACAGCGCCGGCCGCCCCCGCTCCAGCCGAACCCGGCTCTCCCTATGCCGGTGCTTCGGTCGAACGTCGGGTGTCCGGTTCCTTCATGGTCATGCCCGATCTTCCCCATATCGGATCTATGACCTCGGATCTACCCCTCAATGGTGTAACTAATGCCGGTGTTGCCATCTCCGGTACTTCGTTAGTTACCATGAGGCCGCAAGTTTCTCAATTATAGTATTTCTAGGATTTAGCACTTTTAAGGTTTAGTACAATGACTCCCTTACCCTCCCCCCATATGTAAGGAGGTAAGGGCACTCTAGTATTTTGTCATGCCTTGTAGCTCTGATACCATGTGAAGCAATGCAATTAATGATATATGTAAAATAAAGAGTACATGCTCTATATATAGAGCTACAAGGCATGACAAAATACTAGAGTGCCCTTACCTCCTTACATATGGGGGGAGGGTAAGGGAGTCATTGTACTAAACCCTAGAAGTGCTAAATCCTAGAAATACTATACTCTAATATTAACATTCGGTAAATTTTTTGTCCAAATTCATTGAATTTTTGATGGAAATATTGGCACTATCTTATATATATATATATTATATCGTATTCATGTATCATATCAACATTTTTGTATAAAATTAATTAAATTCTTAAAAAAATCCATCAAATTCCATTATACAGTACGTAAGTGATAAAATATTGAAACCTTAGGGTACACAATTGTATGTATTGAAATGTCAGGGTACCTAACTAATAAATGCCCAAATCTCAGGATACCTAAGTGATAATTTTTCTTAATAATATATACAAAAATAGCTCTAGAAATTTAATTATTTAGGCACAAGTCATCCAAAATGAAAATTGCTTCAAGTCGGAATCGATTCCGTGTCCAAAGTACAATCACAATCACAATCCCAGTGCCTCGATGACTCCTGCTTTCTCAAGGTCTGGGAGGGTAGGATGTATGCAGCCTTACCCCATCAGGGTGAGACCCTGACGAGAGACTGTTTTCGAGGACCCCCAACCTGATATTTGATAGTTGATAGTTATGGCTAATAGTTATGAATAGCATGTAGATTCCCATCAAATGCCTGTGAGGGGTGACCACCAGGCTAAGTTACAAGATTGATTTTTATTTGTTCATACAAATTTTTTTTTCTAGCCCACCCTGTAATGAACGTGAATCCGTCATTATCTAAAATATAGATGGTTTTTTATTAAAAAAAAACCCTTAAGAAAAAACAAACCTAAAACAAATAAAGCGTAAGGAAAAAAAAAAAAAAAAAAAAACATACCTTTAAGACCAGAAACAGCTTGAATGAGCTTTTTCTTACATTTTTGACATGATATATCAACTTTTAAAACACTCTTATATGCCATAAGAAACACACACTAACACCCAAGCCAAAGAATAAAAACAAGTATATGGAGCTTTTTCATGTCCTTATATACAGATGAGTTCATCTTAGATTAATTAGTCATTTTATAAGGACAAGTTGCTCATAATTATTTATGCCAAATTGCAGTAATTCTCCTATCTTTTGCTTTAATAATAGAAAAATCTCCCTCACAAATAAAACTATTCACTTAAAAGTAAGTGTTTAATTTTATTTTTAAAAATGAGATTTTATATTTTCAGGCAAAACTTATGGGTTTTATACTTTTAGCAAAAAAGAGGGATTTTCTATATTTATACAAAAATAGTTGTTTTAATTAATTACAATAGTGACATTATAATTTAAAAAGATGAAAACATATATTTTTGAAACTTTTATATAAATATTGTAAGATAAATCATATTAATTTTTTGTTTAAAATAATTTTCAAATTTGATTAATAAATTTGAAATTAAAAAAAATGTGTAAAATTAAAATTTTGAAAATGAACAATGGAAACATAATTTCTTGGAAAACGTTTGAAAAGATATAATGATACTTTTTAGCTTTTGTTTTCCAAAAAAATTAATTTTCCATTATTTATTTTCAATTTTTTTATTTCATCCATTTTATAAATTTAAATTTATTAATATAATTTTAAAATTTATTTTTGACAAAAAATATTATATTTATATTACAGTATTTTTATGAAAATTTTAAAAAATATTTTTATAATTTTTAATCTTTTTCCTAAAAATTAAAAACTCATATCTTTCCTCTAAAAATATAAAGTTCCTATTTTTGAATAAAAATAGAAAAATCCGCAAATTATTGTTTAGTAGTTTTTAAATTCTAAATTTATTAAACTAATTATTACCAAAGTTTTAAAAATATTATTGTATGTTTTTAAAATGTTTTCAAAAAGTTACTTTTTTATAGTTTTGTTATTATTTTTAATGTTCTACATTTTTCTAATTTCAAATTTATTAATCTAATTTTGTAATGATTTTAATCAAAAAAATAATAATTATATCTTATCTTATAGATTTTTATAAAATTTTCAAAAATATTTTTTCATCTTCTTAATTATAATCTATAATTAATAATTAATTAAAATATTTATTTTTGTGTAAATATAAAAAACAATTATTTTATACCAAAAATATAAAAAAGTCCCTAATTTTTCCCTACAAACATAAAACTCTCTTCTAAAAATTAAATAAAACACTTAAATCCCCCACTTTTGAGAGAAAAAATGTTTATAAAAAGTTAACTTGGGATAAAGTGATTAGGTTTTTAAGAGGGACAAATGATGAAAAAAAACCGAACTAAAACTATACGGCTTTGTTTAGCACTATACTTGTGAAATTAAAAAGAAATACATTACACTAGTATTAATAAATTTTTTTGGCACCGAACTAGAAATATGTTAATTCTTTTTAACAATCATGATGGAGTTTGAAATCCAATTGCCACCTTTGCAAGTGAGGAAAAAATTAGTACATTTTAATATATAAAAAATAATTAATAAAATACTAAATTATCCCTCTATAAATTTTTTTAGTATTATATTTGCAAAAGTAAAAAAAAAAAAAAAAAAAAAAAAAAAAAACATATTATACAAGGCAAAGTGAATATTTTCAGTGTAGCACTTGACATAATAAATTTTTAAGCAAGGTATGTGTCGAGCACTTACAAATAAATAAATAATATGTATAAGTATCCTTTATTGTAATCCAATATATTTTTGCTCAGAAAGTACTAATTTATGACATAATTTTCACAATATATAGGTAGATTTAGTTCTATTCCACTATATTCTTAATGGAATTTAGCAAATTTTGTACTCAAATACTAAATAGCACCGTTATTTGTGCTATATTAGCAATTTTTATGTAAAATTCGTCATATTTTTACAAAAATCTGGCAAATATATATTACGGTAATTTATGCCACATTAGCAATTTCTATGTAAAATCCATCGTACATTTATAAAATTTGATTAAATTGGAGGGTACCTAGATAATAAAACAACAAAATATCATGGTACTTTATTATATATATATCCAAATATACTGGCACTTATATGATAAATCATCACAGTATCCATGTGTAAAGTCCCTAAACTTAATATATAAAACATTGGAATCATTGGTTTGAATCAATAACTCAAATATTAACATGAAAGATAATACACAACAACACATGAGAGCACACTTAAAAATCATTCTTCTATATCATGCCAATCAAACATTAAATAAGGGATATTAATCAAACTTGTGGGGAAGTGCTCGACATATATATTGTTAAGAAATCTAAATTATTTCTAATGTAATGTTGAAAAAAAATAATTTTTTCTAGTATAATACATTTTTTTTACTTTTCTAAATATAGTGCTAAACAATTTCACATAAGAATAGTTTTATATTTTAGTAATTGTTTTTTATATATTAAAATATGCTAATTTTCTACCCTACTTGGAAAGGTGGCAAATGGGTTTCAAACCCCACCATAAGTGGTTAAAAAATTAGCTTATTTCTAGTTCTGTGCTAAAAAAATTCATTAACACTAGTATAATGCTTTGCTTTTTACCTTTACGAATATAGTGCTAAAATAATTTATATATATAAATTTATATTTTGACTATTTATTAATTAGATATCTATTAAATTTTGTTATTATTTGATGTTTTCAACAAAAATTTAACATATATTTAATTAATAAATAGTCAAAACATAAATTTTATATAAATTTAATAATTTTTAAAATAATTAAATTTTAAAAATAAAAAAAGAACACTCTGAAAAAATTGAATCAAGACAAAACTAGAAAATAACACTTAGAATTTTGGTGAGAATTAGATGATTCTCATTGATATTTCTTCTCGACTTATATACAAATGGGAAGAATGAAAACAATCTTACAAAGAAAGAAAACATCCTAGACTAGTAAATACAGGCAATTAATACAATTAAGAAATAAGGAAAACATAATATTTTCCTTCCTAATCAAGGGACCAGCGGCTAAGGAGGAAAGAGGAGAAATTATGCCGACCCTAATTGCCTAATAAATGTGGAGAATATTACATAAAAAAAATAAATACAAAATATAATTAATTATTTTGTACACGTCCCCTCAAGTTGGAGCATGTAAATTTACAATGCCCAACTTGAAAAGGAGAGAAGAAAAAGATGGCGAAGAAAGTGCTTTCGTAAAGATGTCGGCCACTTGTCCTGATGAACGAACGAATGAAGTCGAGATTTCTTTGGCAAGCAACTTTTCTCGTATGAAATGACAGTCGATCTCTATATGCTTAGTTCTCTCGTGAAAAACCGGATTAGAAGCTATGTGGAGTGCCGCTTGATTATCACAAAATAAGATAGCAGGCTCTCGAACATCAACGATGAGATCAACTAGTAATTGCCTAAACCAGACTAACTCGCTTGTAACGGTGGCCATTGCACGATACTCTGCTTTGGCTGAAGAACGTGAAACAACTAACTATTTCTTAGAGCGCCATGAAATAGGAGCTCCTCCCAAAAATACTACATATCCTGTAGTGAATCGTCTGGTAATAGGGCAACCTGCCCAATCAGCACACAATATGCACGGATATTAAAATTAGAATTATGAGGAAGAAATATGCCTTGACCAGGTGTTCCTTTGATATATTTAAGTACTCGGTAAGCGGCTTCGAGATGTGGAATTCGAGGATTATGCATAAACTGACTAAATATACTAACCGCATAGCAAATATCAGGACGAGTAATAGTGAGATAGAGTAGTCTACCCACTAGTTTTCTATATTGTCCTGGGTCTCCAACTAACTCACCGTCTTCATCATTTAAATGGTGATTTTGTATCATGGGTGTGGAAACCGGTTTTGCACCTAAAAGTCCTGTTTCACTCAAAACGTCAAGGGCATATTTTCGTTGACTTAAAACCAATCCATCTTGAGAACGAGCAACCTCTATCCCAAGAAAGTACTTGACCGGTCCTAAATTCTTAATGCCAAACTTATGATTAAGTTTTTACTTTATTTCTTCAATGTGATTTAAATTATTCCCGGTAATGACAACATTGTCAATGTATACTAAAATAGCAGTGAACACGACTCTCTTGTTATGGGTAAAAAGTGAATAATCAGACTTGGACTGAACAAAACCCATTTCAATGAGTGAATTAGTGAGTTTTTGATTCCAATTTCGTGAAGCCTGTTTTAAACCATAAAGCGATTTTCATAGACGACAAACTTTACTGCCATGTTGCCTTTCAAAACCTTGACTTCATGTAGACCTCCTCATCGAGGTCACCATGAAGGAAAGCATTATTTACATCCAGTTGATGTATTACCCAATTTCTAGCTGCCGCAACTGCAAGAACACAACGAACAGTAACCAATTTAGCAACTAGAGCAAAGGTATCATGATAATCAATGCCTTCCACCTGGGTATAACCTTTGGCAACGAATCTTGTCTTATACCGTTCTATAGTACCATTGGATTTATATTTGATTTTGTAGACCCACTTTGGGTCTATGGCTCGCTTTCCCGGGGGCAACACCTCTAGAGACCACGTCTTGGTTTGTTCCAATGCCGCAATTTCCTTCTGCATTGCCTCTCTCCAATGAGGTGACTCTACGGCCTGCGCAAAATTCTTTGGGTCATCACTAGAAGTGATGGCTTGAAGCAAATTAGCATGTGAGTCAGTAAATCGTGCATTAGACACAAAATTTGATAAAGGATAAACCGAACTTGAGTTAGCTGACGAAGGGGTGTCACGAGGATGGGCTATAGAAGAAGGAACATCAACAATATAATCTTGATATATTGGAGGCTTGGAACGAACATGACTAAGCCTCCCCGAGGCCTCCCTTGGCTACTCCCCCTCTGCCCTCTGACTGAACAGTGCTTGGTCAGGTATTGACGGTGCTGCGGTGTCACGTAGCACCCTTGTTCCCGGTACATTCACCAAACCCCCATCGTCAACACAACGAATTAACTCAAACGTGTCATTACGAGCTATACCATCTTCCAAATTTTTAAGATAAGGGAACTCATTTTCATGAAAAATTACATCACGAGAAACCACTATTCTTTTGTTGTCTAGATCGTAAATCTTGTACCCTTTCTTCCCATGAGGATACCCAATGAAAATGCCACGTATAGCTCGGCTACCAAATTTGTCCTTACTACGATCTTTATTGTGAACATAACAAAAGGAACCAAAAACTCTTAAATGATGGTATGAAGGGGTTTTACCGAGTAACACTTCATTAGGAGTCTTGTTTTGTAGACGAGGTGTTGGCATGAGGTTGATCAAATAGGCCGCTGTCAAAACACATTCTCCCCAAAATTGTATAGGGAGACCCGCCTCGAACCGAATGGCCCGTGCTACCTCAAAAAGATGGCGATGCTTCCTCTCTGCCACCCCATTTTGTTGGGGTGTGTCAGTACATGAATTTTGTACCTGTATGCCTTTTCCTGCATAGAAACCAAGCAACGGTCCAAATAGAAATTCCGCTCCATTATCACTACGAACTTGTTTAACATGTAAGCCATACTGAGTTTGTACCATTTCACAAAAATCCACAAGAATTTTGTGTGATTGAGACTTGTCACGCATCAAAAAAACCCAAGTACACCTACTGAAATCGTCAACGATAGTGAGGAAAAAACGAGCTCCTGTCATTGATAAAGTACGGTATGGACCCCAAATATCAACATGAAGTAAATCAAAGCAACCAACAGATCTATTAACGGAAATGGGAAAAGGCAATCGAGTTTGTTTAGCTCGATGACATGAGCCACAAACATCATCCAAAACAGTACCAACATCCAAACCGGAAAAGCTAGATAATTTGTTAAACGGAACATGTCCCAACCGACGATACAACAAAGCTCCCTTATTTGTAGTACCAACAACCTGAGCAGAGTTTGGAACGGCATGGCTCTCTAACACGTATAGCCCATCTCGTTCTTGACCCGCTCCAATCAGCCTCCTCGATGGCAGGTCCTGTATCATACAAAATTTTGGGAATAATGTTAATGCACAATTTATATCTCCGTTAATTTGCTTACGAACAACAAATTGCAATGAAAACCCGGAATTTGTAACACATTCTCGAGTATAATATTATCTGTGATTTTGGCACGTCCAACGTACGAAACGGGCAAACAAGCACCGTTAGATGGCCTAATGGGTTGAATCTTGGTATTGACCTCTCTACCAAGCAAAACAAAATCTGATGACACCATGTGGTCAGCCCGTGCCTGTATCAATAATCCAACTATTATTATCAAACGAATCCGGACCTGTCAAGTTAACACAGGGTGTCCCAACACTGGGCACGAAATTCATCTTCGGGCATTCCAAAAGATGGAGATTAATCACTCCCCCTATCATGGGAAGTGCCACTGAATCTTTACCGGAAGAAGTGTTAGACATAATTAACACTTATACCAAGGTCAAAATTACCAATGAAGATTGAGTAAATCGAACCTCAACTCTAAGTTTCTTACAGCAAAACACCAACAGTGAAGCAGACAAAACTCAAAACCCAAAATAAAATTTGGATCACAAAACCTTAATATCAATAGCGAAACAAAACAAAAGAATCTTACAAATGACGAATGTTAACAAAACCTCAAAATGGACAAAACCTCAAAGTGGTGGAAAATGACGAATGTTCACTGCTGTGGACTGAAGAGAACAAAAATTGCAGTAGAGCTTCGGCCAAAGTGAAGGAAATGCAAGAATGATTAACACAGGATCGAAATTGCTCTGATACAATGAAAAAATTGAATCAAGACAAAACTAAAAAATAACACTTAGAATTTGGGTGAGAATTAGATGATTCTTATTGATATCTCTTCTCAACTTATATGCAAACGGGAAGAATGAAAACAATCTTACAAAGAAAGAAAAAATTCTAGACTAGTAAATACAGGCAATTAATACAAATCAAGAAATAATAAAAACAGAATATTCTCCTAATCAAGGGACCAGCGGCTAAGGAGTAAAGAGGAGAAAATTATGGAGAAAATTATGCTAACTGTAATTACCAAATAAATGTGAAGAATATTATATAAATACAATAAATATAAAATATAATTAATTTTTTTCTACACACTCTCCCTCTCTCTATATCAATGCATGTGGGCCACAGCAAATTTAGCTGTGGATTCCCTACAGCATGGGATCCATTCCCTGTATTATCATTTTTATGGGTTTGTTGCTCACATACAAGATGACACTTTTTTGATAGTCGCATAGTATTTATTTTAGGGCCTTTTTGGTAGCATTTTTTATTTATAATTTTTATTTTTTTTATTTTTTTGAGTTTTAGTGAAAATTAAAAATAGAAAAAAATTATTTTGAAAATATGATTTTATTTTTACCTAAAAATTTTTTAAAAATACAGAAAGAAGACCATACCAAGTATGCTCTAAGTGAATTTATCACTCCAATAGCTCCAGGTTTGATTTTTAATTATTTAAGTGCTTTGATAATTTGATGTTTATGATTAGGTTACACTTATCGTTAAAATCCTATGAATTTTCACCGAATAGTTGTAATATAGAATATTTTTGGCAAGATATATATATGTCGTCTATTAAAACTTTGTATCTTTTGCCAAAAATGCTGAAGTGGCCGATGATTTTAAAAATACATGGATAGCATTCATAGAAACCCGTGGAATTTTTATCTTCATCTAGTAAATTTTTGTTTAGTGGATAAATTTTGCTAAAAGTATTTATTTTTTTTTGGGTCAAGCTAAAAATACGGATGTGTCTCACACACACACATACATGTATGTGTGTACATATGTTGTTTAATGGAATTTGATAAATTTTTATTATAATCCGCCAAATTTTGAAAACACTCAAATAAGTCATGACATATGTTATCATGAGCATGTTGGTTGTAGTCATCCTCTCCAGGACCATCCTGTCTAACAGTGATTGTAGTCATGCAACGCATATTCGTTAGTACTTGTAATTGTCTGATGATCCTGTTTCTTAGTCTAGTGTATTGGTATTGTCTATATATTGATCCCC
This sequence comes from Simmondsia chinensis, assembly GCA_018398585.1. NCBI lineage: Eukaryota > Viridiplantae > Streptophyta > Magnoliopsida > Caryophyllales > Simmondsiaceae > Simmondsia > Simmondsia chinensis. The sequence continues at coordinate 33,814,513 of JAGTTD010000009.1, read as the reverse complement.
GCTTTTGTACGGGTTAATTCAGTTCTCGTTTGTATGAGGTGCCTGTTTTGTATTACGATTTTGTCATTAACTATCAAAAAAAATTCTATGGTTTTCATTCATTTCAATTTTTAACTCCAACTCTCTTTATCGGAAAAAAATAAAAAAATCGTAAAAACTTGACCAATATTACAATGATATAATACCATGAATATGATGTTAGAATTTTGGATTTAATTGATTGGGTTAACCTAAAAAAAATAATGGCGAAAGCCCGATTTATTTCGATATAACTAGGCCTAAATCTAATTATGTATTATGTTGGCCTCATTACGACAAGACATGGGCTTGAGGTGTATTGTTAAGACCCTATTATATATATCTGCTTGTGATGGGTAAGTCTCAAGGGGCCACCTTCTTCCCACAATGGTCATAATTTATTTGCTTCCAATTATAAACCAAGGAAAATGGATAGAGAACTTTCTCATCGTTTTTCTCCTATCGGTTGGTGGACATCATTGTTGATGAGAGAAAGTGCGGGATTTTTTTTTTTTTTTTTGATAATTTGATACAACCCAAAAGAAGGGGCAAAAAATCACCAAAGCAAAGAACAAACTCAAAACACAACACCAAACAAAAGTCAACATCAACAACCTACCACTGAACAGCCTAAAAAAGTCGGATCATCCAAAATACAATGAAAAAAAAGGAATATACCCCAGTGCCTCAAGGGCTGTCGCCTACGCAGGGTATGAGAGGGGGCAGATGTACGTTGCCTTCCCCCTTCAGGGTGTTGACATAAAGAGAGGTTGTTTCCTAGTGCCCTCAACTTGAGGGTGAGGACTTCCCACGAGGTCACTCATCCTGGTATTACTCTCGCCCAAGCATGCTAACCTTTAGAGTTCTAATGGGATCTGGTGATGGCATGTTGGTGCCCTCTTTGGTTATCCAAAATACAATGAATCACAACCAAAAAAAAAAAAAAAAGAGAAAAAAAAAAATCCCCCCTCCCCGACAATCACTGAGCATACTTGAAAACATGATTATCAACCGTCAACCAACCGAGGGAGAGGAAGTGTGTCTTAGGCTTAATCACCAGTAATATAATAATAAATTAATAATCATGTGTTAGAGTACAAAATCATTCCCAGATTGTTACCCATCTTTTTAAGCTTTTGGGATATTTGCTATTTGACATGGTATGAGAGTTTTGTTGGTTAAAAAGTCCCGAATTCGAATCTCAACAACCCCTATCTAAATATCACTGTATTTCAAATACAAGGTATGAGAGGTCCTATGCATTATCCGCGCTTCAAGTCAAACGGGTATATGTATGATGGGACATGTTATAGTACAAAATCACTATTGGATCTTCACTTATTAATTTAAACTTTTGGAATAGTTGATCCTTAACATCATAGATGCAAATGATATGTTCAAATTTCTTATTTTTTGTTTAATTTAGTGCTATTAATTAATCTTTATTATGTACAATTGATTAATCTTACGTGTGAAGGCAAACGATAAGTGGGAGATATAACATAGAGCCCAACAAATACGAGGTTGTTAGAAGGGGCATAATTGTAAGTAGCAGGTGTGCCTAATTCCTTGTTGTTTACCGTTTCATTTTAAAAAGATTTTAGCTTTATTTGGCTATAACTATTAGCTGTTAGCATTTAGTTTTTAGCTGATTGATTAGTTGTTAGCTATTAACTGATGTGTAATGTGTTTGGTAAAATTAGTTGTTGAAGTTGGTGGATTATTGTAAAATGATAACTATAATTTGATTACCTAGCGTTTGAAAAGCTAAAAGCTAAATTGTTTAGCTTTTGAAAACACTATAGAAAACGCTGACAACAAAATTCTTACCAAATAACACTATCAGCTGTTTGACAGTCAAAAAATTATTACTTGCCAAGGAATCCTCCTCCATGACGTATTTCTTCTTCCTAAATAACATGTTAATGTAATACATAATTATAACAATATATATGAGCTAAATCAATGTTTTCAATAAAAATTAAGCGGATTGCAAAAAAAATTCGCAGAATTATGATAGAAGATATCTATATTTTGGCTAAATATTGTATCATGTTAGCATTTTACGTCAAAAAATCTACAGTATTATGACAGAAGACACCTATATATCGCTATGATTATGTTCGTTAGCAATTCCTAAATAAAATCTATCAAATTTCAACAAAGGGTGCCTAATTGATAAAATTTTTAAATTTTAGGGTCTTTGAGTGATAAAATTTTTAGTCTTTATTGTGTAAAATTGAAATGTTAAGAACACTTAGATGATAAATTTTTAAATGGACGCAGGTGATAATTTCCCTAAAATTATTATAAGCTTGTTCAAAAACAAATAATTTTTTAGTATTTCAGAAGATGTTTTGTAGTGTTCGAAATATAAGTTATCTAATAGGAGGTGGAAAACAACTTTTTAATTTTTCATATTTTATTAAGGTCCTAATAAAATATGAAAAATTAAAAAGTTGTTTTCCACCTCCTATTAGATAACGATATTTCTTAAAATGTTATTTCATTTAACGATATTTTAGAAAAATTAAAAAGTTGTTTTCCACCTCCTATTAGATAACGATATTTCTTAAAATATTATTTCATTTAACGATATTTTAGAAAAATTAAAAAGTTGTTTTCCACCTCCTATTAGATAACGATATTTCTTAAAATATTATTTCATTTAACGATATTTTTTTTTTAAATATTAAAAATTGAGTTTTGAAAGTAGTTTCTTTTCAAGTTTTGATTTTCTTTTTTATTTTTATTTAAATTAAGAAAAAAATTGAAATAGTAAACAAATATTGAGAATATTTGTTTTTAAAATATGACATTTTAATTTCTCAAAAAAGCGATAAATAGAAAATAATATCAAAATGACCCCTTAGAAAAGTTGGAAAGCAGTTTTAAAGGCAAAGTGTAGAAAAACCTTGACTTTTGGCTAGGAGTGTATTTGAGCCGAGCCGAACCTGCCTGCCAGGCTAAAGGGTTGGCTCATTTGCATTAAGCTTGACTCTAGCTTGGCTTGAAGCTCGCTGAGCTCGGAAAGTTCAAGCTCGAGTTTGGCTCGTCAAAAGTTCGGGCTTGGCTTCGCTCAATCTAAGCTCAATGAGCTTCGAGTTAAACTTGTAATATTTCGGTTCATTTAAGCTCAATCTAGGCTCGTTTTAGTTCATTGGGCTCTACTCATTTTGGCTAAAATTTGGCTTCAATTTTTTTTTTTTTGGATTGAACATTATTTAACAAAATATATTATATTAAGTAAGGTTCGCAAGAGTTTAGGAATTTCGAGAAAACCAACATGCTCCTCCTCTTCTCCCGTGGTATCAATACAACCTCATGCTCAGATCTCGCATCATGAGAACGAAGCTTGAGACATCGCCAGCGATTATGATGCAGGGTCCTCTGGGCCTGAATTTCCACCAGGTTTCGAGCCCCACGCTCTAAACAGGGCGAAGCTACCCTTGGAGGGGACTTGCTTTGCTAGGAAGAGCAAAGGAAAATGTTTGACAGCAAAAAGGGAAAGGAAAGCTTCGAAGCGCAAGAAGAAAGGGCAAGAGAAACGGGAGTTGCGAGAGTTCTTGAAGGATATGTTGTCCAAAAATAGCACGCAGAATTCAGGCAAGGTCTCAGGCAAGTAGAGGAAGAGGAATAAGGCGAAGTGGGGTGGTAGCGTGCATGAGATTGAGAAAAGCATTGAGGTTGAGCGAGTAATTGATATAGTAAAGAGGCTAGGTCTGAACTTCGATGGCTTTGACCCGCCTACGGTGAGAGCCATACTTGATGAAAGGGTGACTTGAATGTCTTCTATCCCGCTTTAATTGTCATGAGTCCTGAATTAGTCATAGTGGTCACTTAGTTTCGTCCTATTATGTAGCTTGTTGTTTGTAGCCCTGTTTGTTCCTGTTTTTGTATTTTTGTGCCCGGCTATTTAGCGGGTTTCATAAGGGCTCGCTTGCTCAAACGCCTGAATTGTATCGTGACTTGGTCGCTAATTATCGAAAAAAAAGTAAGGTTCGCAAGCCTATGAGCTCGAGTTTCACCAGGCTCAGACTCGGCTCGATAAACTAATGAGCTGGCTCGGTTCTACTCGAGCTTAAAGCAAGCTGAACCTTCTGAGCTTTTTCAGGAGCCTGCTTGCGAGAACTCGTGAGCTGGCTCAGCTCATTCACACCCCTACTTTGGCTAAAAATAGAAAGCTCTCTCATCAAAACGAAACCACAATTTACCCCCTTACTTTTCGAAAATCCAATATTTTACCCCAATTCTTTAAGTTGACTGTTAAGTCATGTTTTGATGAATATTTTGCCGCTTAATAGAGAGGGGATGAAGTGTTTGATTTTAGTTTAGAAAGGAGTTTACTTTTTAAGTAGAAAATAGGAAGGTTTTGCAATTTATCTAATAAATGAATCTTTGAAATAATTATAATAATAATAGTATTACAAATATAAAAGATGAAAAAATACTTTTAAAGTTTTCATAAAAAGATTTTAGAAAATATATTAGATAAATATAATAATTTTTTATAAATAAAATAAAATATAAATTAGGTTGACCAAATTGAAACTGAAAAAACACGATTATTTGGCCAACAATTATGGAAAAAAAATATTTTGTTGTAAAAAGTTTAAAAAAAAAAAAAGTTTAGAATTATTATAATTAAATCTTCATTTCTAAAAGCAAATTTCAAAAAGAATAAATGCTGGATTTGAAGAATGAAAGGAAGAAGAACATTCTAGAGAGAGAAACTTTTGCTCTCACAGAAAAATGGATAAAAAGATGTAAAAAAAAAAAAAAAAAAAAGAAGGAGAAAGTTAGGCTATATAGATAAAATTAAGTTGGGCCCAAGAAAGCTACGGCCCAAACCAAAAACAAAACTATACTAAAAACTAACAAGCCCAGAGAAAATAACCTAACACACTAGACTAACAATCAATTAAAAAACGAGACTAAATAATTTATAACACAAGAAAAAGCAACAGTGCCCCAAGGGCTCCCGCCTAAGTAGGGTCGGGGAGGGGGCGGATGTACGCTGCCTTTCCCTTTTAGGGTATTACTACTGAAAAGAGGCTATTTCCGAGTGCCCCAACCTAAGGGTGAGAACTTCCCAGGAGGACACCCAACCTAGTACTTTCCTCGCCCAAGCACGCTTAACTTCAGAGTTCTAATGAGATCCGGTGACTGGATATTAATAAAGAATATGTAATAATAATAAAATTTTAATAGGAAAATGAAGTTATTATTTTCTCAAAAATATGCCTTATATATCTATTTTATATGGATAAAATGTACTCTAAATTATTAAGATGAAAAACATTCAGAAGCTAAAAACCCTATTTTTAAAAAAATGCAAAAAATACATTTTAAAATAAATTTGCAATTCAAAAATACACTATGTTGGGAAAATTCATACAATTAAGTACAATGGAAGCAAAAAATCAACTTAAACATCGAAACAATCAACCCCAAAATTTACGTGAAAATCCTCTCTCAACTATAAGGAAAAACCATGGGATCCAAATGAGTGCTTCATCCACTATGAATTTTAGGAATCACAATATCTAATTATAATCTCCAAACCCTATATACAATCATCATCACCATCATCTATATGACTATTGCATGGCAAATCACTAATCCTCTCACAAGGTGACTACTGTACGGCAAGTCACCAATCCTCCCAAAATGTAACTGCTGCACTCAAGTCACCAACCCTCTCAAAGTGTAACTTTTGTGCGGCGAGCCACCAACCCTCCTTAACATAGCTCGGGACAGAAAAAATTACAAAAACTCTCTTATCACTCAATCAAACACCTCTCAATCAAAACATCAAAAAATACCTCTCAATACTCTCTCCCCCTCTTGGGGGGGGGGGGGGGGGGGGGGGGGGGGGGGCGCCCTTTTACAAATCCCATGACACCTCATGTGCAGAAATAAGTAATTCTCCCGGATCACAATCGAATCAAACACCACGACAATAACGAGAAATAAATGGACTAAAAGAGAAACGAAGCAATCGACATAATGATTTACGTGGAAACCCCTTTACAATCGAAAAGGAAGAAAACCACGGGCGAAAATCGGAGCTTTTATTATTGAATCATAAGAAGAATTACAATATTCTCTCTCACACTCAAATTTGTATTGTGGCGGCGCCGCTTGGGAATTTATCACTTTTTATTTTGGATACCTAATGACGTAACCCTACGTCCCTATTTATAGTTGCGTAGGAAATGCGGTTCCCGATCGATCGGTTCTTCACCAATTGATCGGCCTGCTCTCTGGAGGCGTCCTTCTTTTACGTAACTTTTCCGATCGATCGAGCTCCACCTCGATCGATCGAACTTCTCTCGACCCTTCTCCTTAATATGCCAAGTAAATTTTGAGACATTTTCCTAACAAATCTCCACCTGGGCTCAAAATTAATATCAACAATAAAACAACTCCACCTTCCCACAAACGCCCTCTCAATGTTGCTAACATACATCAGACTGAAAGACCCACCAAATTCGAGCAATGCTCGAACTTGCTCCCTGGTAGAACTTTAGTAAACATGTCAGCTCGATTGTTCTCAGTCCCAATCTTCCTCAACTCCACCTTCCGCTCGTCAATCAGATCTCTGATAAAGTGATGCTTCACATCTATATGCTTCGTTCTATCATGATGTGTCATCTGATCTTTCGCTAGGTGAATGGCAAGCTGACTATCACAGTAGACTCTAACTGTGCCCTGCTCGACACTGATTTTACTGATCAAACCTTTCAACCAGACGGCTTCTTCGAATGCTTCTGTGACTGCCATATACTCGGCCTCGGTAGTAGACTGTGCTATAACAGGCTGTAAACACACTCTCCAACTGATAGCTGTGTCACCTAAACAAAACACATACCCTGATGCGGACTTCCTCTTATCGAGGTCTCCACCATAATCAGAATCTACATACCCAACCAAACAACACTTACTTTTCCCATATTCCAAACACAAGTTAGAAGTTCCACGAAGATACCTGAGAATCCACTTTACTGCATGCCAATGCTCTTTACCTGGATTCGCCATGTACCTACTAACTCCGCTCACAGCAAAAGCAATATTTGGACGCGTGCAAACCATCGCATACATAATACTGCCCACTGCACTAAAATAGGGAATCTGAGACATGTACTTGACATCCTCCTCAGTTTGAAACGAATCTAATGCTGAGAGTCTGAAGTGAGCTGCTAAGGACGTGCTAACTGGATTAGCATCCTTCATATGAAACTTGTCTAACACCTTCTCAATATACTTCTCCTGAGACAAGTATAATTTTTCGGCTTCTCGGTCTCTACGAATTTCCATGCCTTAGATCTTCTTAGCTGCTCCAAGATCTTTCATCTCAAACTCACTCTTCAACATAGATTTCAAATCATCAACATCTTTCATGTCTTGTGCTGCAATCAGCATATCATCAACATACAAAAGCAAATAAACGAAGCCTGAATCAGTCTTTCTGAAGTACACACAACTGTCGTACTTACTCCTGATGTAGCCATGACCTGTCATGAACTGATCAAATCTCCTATACCACTGCCTAGGAGATTGCTTCAAACTATATTAAGACCTTTTAAGCAAACACACATGATCTTCTTTTCCTTCTACAACAAAACCCTCGGACTGATGCATAAAGATACTTTTTTCTAGTTCACCATGCAAAAATGTTGTCTTTATATCTAACTGCTCAAGCTCTAAGTCATGCATAGCAACCAAAGACAACAATGCACGAATCGAAGTATGTCTAACTACAGGTGAGAATATATCATGAAAATCAAGACCTTGTACCTGACTGTAGCCTTTAGCTACCAAACTTGCCTTGTACCTTGCATCTTCAACTCTAGGAATGCTCTCTTTTCTTTTGAAGACTCGTTTGCATCCAATCAGTCTTTTCCCTATTGGAGGCTTCACCAGTTCCTAAGTCTGATTCTTATGAAGAGACTGCACCTCTTTGTTCATGGCAACGAGCCACTTCTTAGCAACTGATCTCGATACAGCCTCTGAATAAGAAGTCGGCTCACTGTCATTTAACGACTCAGCCGTAGTAAGGGCATAAGCAATCATCTCCTCATACCCATATCTCGCAGGAGGCCTGATCTGTCACCTCGGTCTACCACCTGCTATAGTGTCGTTCTCCACCAGCTGACCTGTTTCTGTATTATCAGTAACAACATCAGAAACCCGTACCTGAGGTGCTGGAATAATCTCTAGCTGAACAACTTGTTGATCTGGCTGTATATCTGTAACATTAGGTGTCTCAACCTGAACTGTATCACTATTAATGGAGGGTGTGTGTGGCAGATGTAGTAGAGCAGACTCATCAATGGTGATATCTCTACTAGTTAGAAACTTCTGAGCACTGGGATCCCACAGTCTATATCCCTTCACACCAGACGAATAACTAAGAAAGATGCATTTCCTGGCCTTAGGCTCCAGCGTTCCATCATTCACATATGCATATGCAAGATAACCAAAAACTTTAATCTGAGAATAATCATAAGTAGCTCCAGCTTCCCTTGGTCTGATGCACTGCTGACTTGAAGCTGACTCTCTTCTGCTTCCCATAAATACAGTGCTCACAGAATTCCATCAGTCCTGTTGACTGACCACAAAGCAGTCCCCTCTTGCTCAGCCCAGACAATGCCTTATCACCAATGTGACCCATTCTCATGTGCCACAGGTTTGTGATCTCTGCATCTGTCATAGCAGATGTGGAAACAGTAACTGAACATGTCACGGTTGTACCTGCAAGCTCGTATAAAGTACCAACCCTATTTCATTTCATCACAATTAAAGCACTTTTACTGACCCGCATGACTCCACCTTCAACAGTGTACTTGTACCCACTAGACTCAAGGGTACTCAGAGAAATCAAGTTCTTTTGCAACTCCGGGATGTGATGTACATCACTTAAGGTTCTAATAGCCCCATCAAACATTCTCACACGGACTGTCCCAATCCCCACTACCTTACAAGCAGCATCGTTACCCATCAAGACAACCCCACCTTGTATAGACTTATGCGTGGAGAACCAGTCTCTGTTTGGAGTAACATGATATAAACAACCCGAATCTATGACCCACTTATCTTTGGACCTTGACTGAGAATCAGCAACTAATAGAAACTCCCCTTCACTATTCTCCTCTACAACACTAGCCTCAGTGGACTTGTCTTTGCCATGGTCACCCCTGTTACCCTCTTTCGATTTATTCTAATATTTGTAACAGTCTTTATTTATGTGCCCTTTCTTGTGACAATAATAACACGACAGGTTCTTATATCTAGATTTCGACCTAGACTTATTTCTACCATTGGATCTCCTATGTTCTGGTCTACCTCTCACATGCAAACCATTACCTGAGTCATTCACCGAGTCCGATAGTTCCTAATCTACCCGTTCTTTGTTCACAAGGTTTCTTTTCACCTCATCAATAGTAATGGTTGGCCTACCCCCGTATATCATGCTTTCTACGAAGCCCTTATACGAATTAGAGAGTGAACACAGTAATATCATAGCTTGATCCTCGTGTTTAGGGACATCATCCAATGCCTTTAATTCTTGTATAATTGAGGTAAACTCGCTAAGATGGTTTTTAAGAGATGTACCTTCTGTCATATGAAAAGTGAACAACTGACGCTTCACTGCGAGTTTGTTGGAGACTGACTTGTGGCAAAACATGTCTAACAATTTCTCCCATAACTCCTTTGCGGTTTTCATCTCCAAGACCTCTAACAGAACATCATCAGCCAAATACATCTGTATTGCCGTGAGAGCCTTATCATCCAACTCTTCCCATTGTGCCTCGGTCATAATCTCGGGTTTCTTCTCTTTCACCTCTAGTGCTTTCTTCAAGCAGTTCTGAGTCAGGAGTCCTTTCGCACGGACTTGCCATAAACTGAAGCTTCCCTTATCATTGAACTTCTCTACCTCGATTTTAATACCTGATGCCATTGTACCAATTCGAAGAACTAGGCTCTGATACCAATTTGTGCGGAAATAAACAATTCTCCCCGATCATAATCGAATCAAATACCACTACAATAACAAGAAATAAATCGACTAAAAGAGAAACAAAACAATCGACACAATGATTTACGTGGAAACCCCTTTACAATCGAAAGGGGAGAAAACCACGGGCGAAGATCGGAGCTTTTATTATTGAATCAAAAGAAGAATTACAATATTCTCTCTCACACTCAGATTTGCATTGTGGCGGTGCCGCTGGGGAATTTACCTCACTTTTTATTTTGGATACCTAATGACATAACCCTACGTCCCTATTTATAGCCACGCAAGAAACGCGGTTTCCGATCGATCGGCCTGCTCTCTGGAGGCGTCCTTCTTTTACGTAACTTTCCCGATCGATCGAGCTCCACCTCGATTGATTGAACTCCTCACGGCCCTTCTCCTTAATATGCCTAGTAAATTTTGAGACATTTTTCTAACACCTCGTATTTTTTTCTCTCGACTTCTCTACCTGTGAACCCTCAACCTTATCCTTTATTTGTAATAAGTTATCTAAATCTAATATGATTCAGGTATATTTCTATTGAGTAAAAAATGTTTGACTTTAATGCCAAGAAAATAATGTACAGGATCGAGGTCCTCCATGGCAAACTGAGTGGATAGGGTTCCAATTAAACGCTGAAGGAGGGAAGGATTAGAGCCATTGAGTATAATGTCATCTACATAAAGAAGTAGGCACACAACCCGGTTGGGGAGCCGTGTATAAAGAGGGATGGATCGGCCTTACTTCAGTGGAACCCAAAGGGAGGAAATGAACTTATGAAACCAAGCTCGAGGCACCTGTTTGAGCCTATAAAGGGCCTCTCATAGGCGGCAAACATGATCAGGAAATTTAGGATGAACAAACTCCCGGGATTGTTTCATCTAAACTTCTGCATTTAAAAAACCATGTAAAATTTTTGACATTAAGATGGCGAATGGACCATTTGTTAGTAACAACCCAAGAATAAATTTGACGATAGTAGCTTTAACACCTGGACTGAAGGTTTCAAAGTAATCAAGACCTTCCCGTTGGTAAAAACCTTGAGCAACGAGCCCAGTTTTGAAATGATCAATTGACCCATTAGGCTTATACTTGACCTTATACTTCCATGTACTACCCACAACATTTTGAGCAAGAGGAGGAATAAGATCCCATGTATGATTTTGAATAAGTGTATTAAATTTCTTAGCCACAACCTCCTACTATTGAGGGTTTTTGACAACTTGAAAAAAATAGGTAGGTTCTTGCACTACGGTAATAGAAGAGACAGAAAGGATATAATTGGACTTACATATACGGTCTTTAAGTCTCGTGCGTAGTAAAGTTTTGGGTCATAGCATGCTCAACAGGTTGAGCTGGAGAGACAGTACAGTCGGTATGTGGGATCAGGTCATCAACTGTTGAGGTGACCACCTGGCAAGCAGGTCAACCTTATGGCGACACAGCCACGGCAGGCGCTGGATGCCCGATATAATGTCCTTACAACCTAAAGCTGCAGAGGAGTCATGATCACCATAGGTGTAGCTGCAGGAGTTGCGGGGGCCGATGTGGAGTCTGACACAACCCCTAGTGGAGAGGTCGGTGGGTCAAGTAAATCGCAGTCGTTAGTATCCTGGTGGACGGCAGTGGGGGTTGTGATAAGGCCCCGCAGGAGGGTGGCACGGGTGTGCGTGTGATGTGAAGAGGAAACTCAACAAGATTAGATGAAGACGATGCCACTGAACCAGGCACTAGATCAGGATGGGGATGAACATTTGTTACAAAATGCACATGACGACTAATATACACATGATTCAAGGTAGGGTCAAGACACCGATAGCCCTTTTAGCGGGCTGCATACCCAGGAAAGACATAGGGTATGGAACTAGGCGTTAATTTGTGAACACCCCAAAACGCGAAAAATACTATAATCAGGGGCCTAATGAAAGAGTTTTTCAAAGAGAGAGGTTTTGTAAAACAGGTGTTGGTAAACAGTTTATGATAAAACAAGCAGTGCAGGCAGCATCTGCCTAGAACAAGGGCGGTGAATGAGCTTGGAAAAATAACGTCTGTACCATTTCACTTTCAAGAGAGAAAGTATAAAAGTATCCCCGGAGAATAATACAAGGTGTTATATGATATCCTAAATGTGTCCTGCTAGGATACTATACTAATAGAAGTTACTGACTATAAACTCACATGTTGATTTCATTTAACATAACTTATGGTCGAACCATTAAACATTTTATCAACTTAACATAAATTTCTTCTAAGGATCAATTTGCACAATACCACTAGTACATATACTAAAATGATATAATTAAAAGTACAATGAATGAAATAACTCAATAAATAAAGTACTGGATCTTTGCCGTAAATAAACCAGATTTTATTTTTGTCAATTTTTTTTATATTTTATCTTATTATATACTTTTTAATTTTTCCCTTAGAAATTTTAAAAATATTTTTCTATTTTCTGCTTTTATAATAACATTTATAATTAATAACAAAAATTAGTTCTTGAATAAATTACAGAAAGGCCTTTGCCTTTGCAAAAAAATAGAAAATCCATTCCAAAATAAAAATCAAACACTTTGGGGCCTCACATTTGAGGGGTAAAATGGTTACAAAAATTCAACTTAACTATCAACATAATGGGCTGGGGGAAATGTTAAATTTTTGAAAAGAAACGGAAGTACAATGTAACCTCGGTATTAATACTCAATAAATTAATAACCTCAATTAAATAATATTTTTGGCCTGTCCCGACTTGGGACCAATATGGTAAATAACTTCTCGATTAATTAATAAATTTTCGTGGTGCCAAGGGTATTAATTTATCGAGGTTATACTGTCTAATGTTTGGATTTATTTAAGAGAGTTTAATTTACCTGATTTTAAGCTTATTAATTTGTATTCTCATGAAATTAACAATTCACCAAAAATAATAAATTATTCAATAAAAGTTATGGTTCGGTTCAATTAATACACTTAAAACTGACTGAATAATCAAACGCCGTAAAAGGTCTCTTTCAAACAAGACACTGTTGAGGATCCTTAGGTAGCCTATTGGTTTGTGGGCCGGAGTACCACTCCTACGACCCCGTGTTGGAATCCACATACCCCCCCCCCCCCCCCCCCCCCCCCCCCCCCCTTCTCCCCGCCTTAGGGCGTGATTGTGATTAAAAAAACAGGCACTGTTACTATAAATATAAGTAGGTCATCACTGTAAAAAAAAAAAAAATCGAATAGAAATAAATAAAGTCTAAAATATACCATGGAAGCGGAGCTTCAGGAATTCCAGAAGGACATATCACCTAAGAGTAGTGCAGGAAACTCGACAAAGGCAACCTAGAAAAAGAAAAAAACAGAAGATGGGAAATAGCAATAGTAGCGCTAATTATGATGAGAAGATTATGGAAGCGGAGTATGATTAGAAGATCATGGAAGCGGAGCGAGTAATAGAGATGGGAAAAAGGGTGTGTTTTAATTTTGATGGTTTCGACCCACCTATGGTAGCAGACATACTTGCTAAATAATGTGGATAAATTTTTTTTGTCGAAGCAATTGGGCAGCTTCAGTCTTGCTCTCGGTTCAAGTGATGATCTTCTGTTTCATTCTCAGCTGAGGTCCCTGTCTGAGTTGTTCTAGCTCGATGTTTTGTCCTATCTCACAGTGTCTTGTCTGGTCTTGCTCTCGGTGTCTGCCTTGTCGTGTTTGGGGTGAAAGTCTTTTCCTGTTGTTCTGTCCTTTTCTTTTGTGTTGTCTATTTTTGGTCCCATCTTATTACGGTTGGACTCAAGCCTTGCCTAGCGAGTGATCTGCTTGTATGATGACTGTGTCACAATTTATCAAAAAAAAAAAAAGTCTAAAATATACCAAATAACCTTCTAAAACTAAGTTGTGCCAAGTTAAGGGCCCAAATAATGGCCTACCCCAAGAGTACCAAGACCCAAGGACAAGAAGCCCTAATCTCAGCCTAAATACCAAAACCCCAAATATTGCGGCACCAGCCTATTAGGATCAGTATCTTGAAAATTCAATTATTTAAAATAAAGTTATTTTATTTTACTTTTTTTTTTATTATATTTTACGAGTCATACATGCATATAATTATTTTCTAAAATATACAATGAAAAGATGTCCATAATAACATTAAATAATTAATAAAATTGGGCCACATATAGACTTAAGTCAAAAGAAGTAATATGTTGATGAAAGTTTGTAATCAATGATACATAAGCTTGAACTACTTTTGTGTTTACACTGTAATGTAATATAAGTGATGACTTGTCTTGGTCAATGTGGATGGATATCCTAAAATATCGTATTGGTGTTTGCCAATAAGATTCAAACATTGAACTACACCACTTTGGTTGTTTATTTCTCAACTATGATTAGAAATAAATAATTCATATTATGCTATTAAGCATTAATTAAGAAATATAACATAATGATAGCAGTTTAAGTTATTTTTTTCCATATTTATCTAATAAAAGGGTTGTTCATTCATTTGGTAGTAATGTGAGAATTTAGATTTAATTCTAAAGTGCATCAATATTTATTTATTATAATTAAATATTGTAAAATAATAATCAAATATTATTATATAATATTAATTTGATTTGACCAATTTAAAATTAGAATTAAATTGTGTCTGAGGTCAATTTTCAAGCCTCAATACATATATCATTAAAAATATTTAAATTGAATTTATGAAATGGATTATTTATTTATATGTTGGATAAATTTTATGCTAAATTATATTCATGATATAAATATGTAGAAGCGAAAAAAAATGGAAACAAGGGATTCGAACGGCAACAAGAAAACCAAAAAAAAAAAAACCTTTTGGGAACTGTTACTATCGTACTCTATTAATAGGAGAAATTCAAGCAATTGGAAGGAGTGAAAAATCTAGCGGAAATGAGAAAGCCATGGATATAGAAGGAGTGTGCGGTTGAATTAGCCAACAGGTTTATCTCGAACTCGAGTTTGTAGTCTCAAGCTCGAATTTGGAATGATGACTAATGCTCAACATCTCGAGGTCGGCTAAAAAGGGAATTACCCCTAATTCGATTTGTGTCGCAAAGAAAAAGCAATGGCTATAAAATAAAAGTCGGGATAGGAAAAAGTCCATTCCCCGTCTGGTAGGGCAGGGCAGCGTCCACGCACGCATGTGTTCTACCATATGTTCACTTTAGGGCCACAAAATTTTATGAAGTCCAAGGAGAAGAAGGCATATAAAGAGGCTTTCCCAACTTCAGATTTTCTATGGAGATAAGAGACTTTGAACATGTTGAACGAAATTGAAACACCGATATCCGAAATTCCAACACCTAATACCACATAATTAGACTAGGTTATTCTAAAACTTAAGTTGATAGATAATGATTCAAAAATAATTTTATATTCTATGTATGAGTGAACATCATAAGGGCGTAAGATTAAAGTAAAGTACAAGCCTAAAACTATTACTATATAATTGATGGATAATGATTATTTTACCCAATTAATGGGCATGGTGGAGTAAGAGGGATTATGATGTGCCTCATTTTTACCTACTTTATTTCTTGTTTCTGCGATATATTCGGTTTTTATATGTGAGCTTTTTGGTAATTCAGGCATATTTATGCTTAGAATGCATTGGAGCAGAGAGAGGATGAATAGTTGCAAAATCAAGCGTTACTTAGGTATATTTGAAGATTATTCGGAGAAACCCGACCATGTTTGCAAAAGAAAGACTCATCGGGTCGCAATTCAGTGAAGCAAATACATCTCATAGCGTTTTGGGATTCAATCGACCTATCAACATGGAGAATCGATCGATCAGCGGCTCATAATATGGACGGACCTATCAGTGAGATAGCCTATCGATCAACCAACAACAACAATCGATCAGCATCTTACAGAAAGCTCGCGATCGATCGGCTCAAACTGCCGATCGATGGGCAGTGCATCTGGTGCGTGATTCCTAGGTCATGCTGCAAGTATAAATAGAGAAGAGGACAATCAGTTTTGATCATCTTTTTCGCATGCCTCCTCTTCTCCTGTCCTTCCCGAAGCCGCTACAAGATCCGATGTGCTCTCAAACGTCGAATAGCAGGTGGTTGGAGTGCTGGGATGATTCAAGCTCGGATCAGCGTCAACACAGATTGAGGGAGTCGTCTGTTTCAGTTTTACTCATTATTTGCCTTTTACTTGGATTTTATGATGTGTAAAACTCCTATGGAGGAGTAAACGTTTTAGTTTAGGGATGAAGGACGGGTAGCCGTCCGTATCCCAGTTTTGTATTTTGTTTAACGATGATTTAGTTATGTTATATTCATACCCTTGTGGAGAATTATTCATGATTGTCTTGTATTTCTGTATGTGTGCTTGTAGCCACATTTATATTTCCAGCTTTTTAGAGATTAGTCTTGTGCTTATAACCTAGACAGTAACATAATAGGTTTTCACGCGCGGTCAGGGTTGAGGTTGTACCCAACCCTGAACACAATCTTGTATACAGTTAATATTGAATTAGAAGTAACAAAGGAATTAACTAGTGTTAATGAGATAACCTATGCTACATTTAGGGTGATAAGATAGGTTATGCCTTTAAACTAGTTCATTACCTAAACCCTAATTTATATATTAACTCAAGCTTAGAGCTTGTAGCCTAAGTCCTTCAAAATATCGTCCTAAGTAAAATATAATGACTGGATATGTGTAGAGCTACATTGAATTCACTACCTAAACTACCCCTAAATCGAATTGACATCTCTTTTGGTAGTAAAATTGTCTTTGCATACTTAATCACTTGAATCAACCTAAAAAGAACAAAATTCAACTGTTCATTAAACATTAGATCTAGCTTAACACTGATTCCTTATGGACACGACCCATATACCCGACAACGCTACGACGATCTCATTGCGAGTAAACGGTTTTAAAACACCTTTAAGATCACGGTAGAATCCAAATAGCAATCCCTCCTATAGGAAATCACTAGTGGAGCTTTATCTATTGATGTTAAAGTACTAGTCCAGATCGAAAACTAGAATCCGATTAAGATATTCGATTGAAGATCAAATTGGATTGCCCAATTATAAACAATGGTGGATTCATTAATCTTTTTCAGAGGACAGCAATAGGAGTAAATGTCAAAATGACGTACTTTATATTACTTACAAACTAATATTAATATGACTAAAATTGTAAATATGAGTTGTTGATAAAAATGTTGGTAGTTGACCAAAACCAAGTAAGAGTCGGTCAAGCCGAATAGAAAAAGACTAGGCTTCAATACGACCGTCAATTATGCTACGCAAATGGTTTACTCGCTTATTTTCTCTCTTGCAGAGTCATGATCTCTCTGTCCTCATTGCCTGCACCTAGACCGGAGCTAGCTAGCAATTATCACCAGAAATAACTTACTCGTCAATCATGCACATTGGCTAAGGAACGCTACTAAGACTACATGTTCACTAAGGAATACTATTAAGTGTCTTCAGGGACACTTCACCCACAACCGCCTTTCCGATAAATACTGAGTCAAAACATCAACAGGAGAGAGAGCATTTTTTATACACAACTTTATACTAGTCCTTTCATACTTTAGCTAGGTTCCGCTATTTTCTTTATAGATTGAGTGTAACTCTTCTTAGTTCATAATCCATCTAAAAACATGAGCATATATCAAAAAAAAAATAAAAATTAAAAACAAAAAATATTAAAATATTGGATACATCAAAAATATTTATAATACAATTTATAAGAAATATTACAAAATATTTTCTGTCTTGGAAAAAGTTTACAAAAATATATATCTCGATGCAATCTTGTTTTTCCTAAGACAAATGGCAAAGTCCCCACTTCTACAGTGCTAGCTCCGCTATCAATCTTCAATCTAGTTTAGTTCGCTATATGTTTTAAGTGATAAACATCTAAAAAGATGTGTGTGTATGTGTTTATTTTTTTGAGCAAGATAAAAAAAAAAAGAGATGTGTTTAATATCATTCTTTTTTAATCTTTTATTTTAAAAAAATCATACTGATTTATTCTTGTTTTTAATTTTAAAATATTAATATTTTACTAGTTCTACGGAAACTTAAAATAAGGAAAAAAAATATTTTTTAAACTAAGTTTCCAATTTTCAAGAACTAAAAACTATAAATATAAATTGATACCAAACAAACTCTAAAATATCAATCTCTATTCAAGTTAGGGATGAAGATGGGAGGGGGTTCTCCTCTGTACATAACCTGCTAGCCAAATCCATACCTATACCCACCCCGTTACCTACTATAGATACAAAGTGGATACCCATATCCACTTCGACGGATACAAATTCATACCCATACCGGCGAGTGTCCAATGGGTCTCTAATACCCGCCCCATACCCTCCCTAATATGGGTGTGCATCGATTATCCATACCTACCTATGTTAATTATTTGCCATTACCTTTTCGAATCAAATATAAATATGATGGGTATGGAATGGGACGGGGTGGGTATGGAGCGCCGTAGCGCGGATACAACATTTTACCTGTATTCGCTCTATACTGGTGGCGGGTATGTTCATGTATACTCAACCCACAGCAGTTACCCACCCCCCTTGCACCCCTACCTGCCTCGTTTGGAGCCCATACTTGGATAACGGGTTTTACCCTCCCCATTGTCATCCTAATTTAAGTTTGGTCCAATCTAAAATTGGATTTAAAAATATTTAAAAATCCATTGGACTAAGAAAAAAAACTGTTCAATTTAAAATATCTTGACTTAACTAGCTTCTGTAGTGTATGGGTCGCCGCTGTAAATATAAAGAAGAAGCTTTTATTGAATGATATAACAAGACGTACAAGCATGCCTTTATATAGAGAAGGGAAGGAGACAAGTTTACATCTAAATCCAATACCCTTGTAGTTACCATAAACCTAGGGGTATAATAGTTAAAGTAATAGAAAGCCTAGTACAAGGAGTATATTCTAATACCCCCCTCAAGCTGAGTGGGACGCAATGACGCAAAGATTGGTCTTCTATTGATGGAATCGGTCAGTATAGAGGCCTTTGGTGATAATGTCAGCGACTTGCTTCACAATGGGCGTGAAGTGGAGTTGAATGTCTCCTTTAACCATTTTTTTCTCGCACATAATGGAAGTCAATATCGACCTGCTTGCATCTGCCATTGGAAATTGGGTTGGTAGCGAGGTAGGAAGCCGAGATGTTGTCGTAGTATATTGTGATCGGCCATGATATAGTAGTCCGAGGTCTCACATGAGGTATCAGATCCAGTCACTTTCAACTACGGATTGGGCAATAGCACGGTATTCAGACTTAGTGGTGGATTTCGAGATAGTTGCTTGTTTCTTTGTCTGCCAGGAGATGAGGTTACGTCCAAAGTATATGACATATCAGGTACTAAATCGGCGTGTGTCAGGGCACCCACCCCAATCTGCGTCAGTGTAGGTAACTATGATGGCTAGGGATGTGGGGGTGATGGATAGACCATGATTTGAAGTGTGCTTGAAATATCAAAGGATACGTTTGACCGCTTGCCAGTGGAGAGTTCGAGGGGCATGCATGAACTGGGAGAGAAGGTTCACTGCATAGCAAATGTCCGGACGGGTCATGGTCAGGTATTGGAGAGCCCCAACAGCACTCTTAAGAGGTTCCCCTTCATGTAAGGACAGGTGTGCTCGAGACAATAAGAGAGTTTTGACGGGTTTGGCATTATGGAGGTTGTGTTTGGTTAGAAGGTTAATGGTATATTTATGTTGGGAGAGATAGAGTTTAGTGGAGGTTCGTTTGGCCTTTATGCCAAGGAAGTAGTGAAGGGGTCCGAGGTCTTTTATGGAAAATTGATGGGAAAGGGAGAGAATGAGCTTGTTGAGTTTGGATGGATCAGTGCCTATGCGGATAATGTCATCGACATATAAGAGAAGGCAGGTTACATGGGTGTAGGTCTTTTGGATGAAGAGAGAAGGATTGGCAGGACAGTATGAGAAGTTGGGACTTTTGAGGAATATGCTAAACCGTTGGAACCAGGATCGCAGTACTTGTTTTAGACCATACAACTCTTTTTTGAAACGACATACATGACTGGAAAATCTGGGATGTATGAAGCCTTGAGGTTGCCTAATGTAACTTCTTCCTGTAAATGACCATATAGAAAGGCATTTTTAACAGTCAATTAGCGTATGGGCAAGTTGAATGTGATGGCGACAGCAACTATGAAGCGAATGGTGGATGGTTTGACAACTAGACTGAAAGTTTCTTTGTAGTCAATGCCTTCACTTTGGTGAAAGCCTTGTGCTCCAAGTCTAGTTTTAAATCATTCTACTGATCTATCTGCTTCATACTTGACTTGATATTTCCATATACTTCCCACAAGGCTTTTAGTTGGATCATAAGGGACCAAGTCTTAAGTGTTATTGATGTTGGAAATAATAGTGCAACTGTAGCAAAATACAATAGAAATACTACTAAAATATAACAAAAAATTACAGCAAGATTATTTGAAAATACTGCTAAAAATACAGCTGAAATATTGCTAAAATGTTGCTGGAAAATTCAAAAAAATATAGAAAAATAGTAACGAGAATTGCCGTGAAATGTACTACTGTAAAATAACAGTTATACGCAGAAAAGTGCTTAAATGCTACAAAAAAATTATTGTAAATGTTGCAAAAAATTATCGGTACGTATTTGGTATATTTGCATGCGAATTCAGTAACGTTACAGTAAAGTAATATCTAAACACGGCACCAAGATAACGACAGAAAGAATGAAAAGAGGGATAGTTAATTAGAACACTGAAAATACCGTTCCATGGATGAAACCACTGTCCTAAAAGATGATTTCGCCCCTACTTTGGTGCAAACAGACATGTAGGCGGCCATCCTCCAGGATTTACACGATCCGACTCTTAACGTGCACTCGTTAATTGCCGGTTAGGAACGCCTCGGACTCTGCCCAAATAGTGAAGGAGAAAACGAGAGAGAGAGATAATTAGGAGGATAGAGCTGTGTTTTTGTGTTTTGTTGGATGATGATAAACCTAAGGTAGAACCCCACTATTTATACTAACCTAAATTTGAACTGGTATAATTGTTGCAATTAACAAGAAGGCCCAACGTCTAGTAACGTTTCATGGGCACATTAACAGCAAGCCCAAAT
This sequence comes from Simmondsia chinensis, assembly GCA_018398585.1. Taxonomy (NCBI): domain Eukaryota; kingdom Viridiplantae; phylum Streptophyta; class Magnoliopsida; order Caryophyllales; family Simmondsiaceae; genus Simmondsia; species Simmondsia chinensis. Next base: position 33,793,335 of record JAGTTD010000009.1, on the reverse strand, counting down.
GGCTAGTAACATTCCTTGGGCATTAAAGCGAGCCCAATGGCTAGTTATCATAAAATTCCGCAAAACAAATATACCCGATGAGAAAAATATCGCCCTCGCCCGAGCAAGGCACGGTGGGCGGCGCGCGCGTGTGGTTCCCACCATTCCTTCACCCATGGCTTATTTTAAATAGGTTGTGAAAAAGTACCCTTATAAACCCAACTAACTCTCTCTTAAATTTTCTATGTGGGATAGAACCCACTTAGTGTATTCTCAAAGTGAGATGTATTTTTTCACAATATTTAAACTTAGCCTGTATTATTTTTCTAACAATTGAGAATTACAGAGTTCAATTCATCAGCCATGGCCTCTTGCCATTCAGGATTTTTGACTGCCTGTGAGTAACATATGAGTTCTTGGATGACTATTATCGTGGAGAGTGATAGAGGGTATTTAGTTTGCAGATACTAGCTTTAAGTCTTGTTTGCATTGGGTTAAGTGTTAAGAGAGGATTGTGATGCACTTTGTTGGGGAGGTGTGGCAGGCATTGGTACTAGAGAGGTGGAGACACAGTGTTAGGCTCCACATTCAGGGACCGTTCGAGGCTGGTGGGACTGAAGGCCTGTTCAGGGGATGGGTTCGATGTGGGCCGCGGGGGGGGGGGGGGGGGGGGGGGGGGTGTGGTTGTGTCATAGTGTGGTGGGCAGGGGAACGGCTGTTAGCAGTGTGGCGGGGGGGTCGGTTTCCATTGCATGGTGGGTGGAGGCAGTGAATGACAGAGCGGTCCTACTGGGTTCAGCCCGGAGGGACCGAGGTCTTGTTTTCTGACCGAGGCTTAGTGGTGGATTGAACTAGGCGGGGACTAGTGTTAGACACAAGTGTTATAAATAAAGCAAGCGATACGGACGCAGAAAAGATATAGTTAAAATAAAGGAAAAAATATAGTAATGTTACTGCAAAAAATACTGTAAAATTCAGCAGAAATTCAGTAAAAAATACAACAAAAATTTAACAGAAAAATATAGTAAATTGCAGGAAAATAAAGATGCGAACTGCTGTGAATTTTCAGTGCAATACCCGATTTATATTTCGGTAAAATGCTGAAATTTCCAGAATAATAGTGTTATAAATCTAGTATATTATTGTTGGCGAACTCGGTAACACTTGAGCAAAAGAATATGTAAACACAGCAACCAAATTAAACCGAAAAAGGAAGAGTAGAACCGAATACAATACCGAAGATACCGCGCCGTCGGAAATGCCCCTGTCCTAAAAACAGTGTTACCGAAATATAACATTTAGCGTTTTTCATAACGTTTAGCCTTTGAAAACTAGCTTTTCAAAAGATAAACAATTTAGCTTTTCGCTTTTCAAATATTATATAATCAAATTATAGTTATCATTTTACTCCTTTTTTTCATCTTAATTTACCAAACATATTAGCCATCAGCTAATAACTAACAGCTAACATTATACCTATTGTGTGTAATAAAGTGTATTTTATAAAAAATAAAAAACAAATATATGTTTAAGAAAAAAATATATTTTGAATTTCTATGGTATCTTTCTCTTTCGTTCATAAAGCCTAGAAAAAAATGAACTTTAAATAGATATACAATATTTTAAAAAAAAAAAAAAAAAACTTCAGATAGGTGTCCCTTTTTTGCTGCTGTTCCTCGATTTTTTCCAATTATTTCGATGGTACTTAGCCAATCCCGAGAAACTGGTTCGAATCCAACATCCCCTCTTCCCAAGACTTTATTAATATAAAAAAAAAAAAATGTTTCCTTTTTACTTTTTAAACATGTTGCACTTTTTTATTTTTAGAAATCATTATACACTTTATGCATTGATATTTATTGGAAAGATAAACACAAACGTTTTCCACTCATAATTGTTTCGTAGATTCTCAAAAGCAAAGGTGCACGTGGGTTGGGTTTGGCTGGGTTGGGTTAAGAACCAACATGACCCATCCAACATTTGACCCATACCCAACCCATACCCACCAAATGATAGGATGATGGTGCTAGGTTGGGTCGGGTTAGGTTGGATTGGGTCTTGCCATATTTGATTAGTGCATAAACATTCTTCTAAGTTTCGATTTTAAGTAATTCTAACTTGAGTTTAAGGTAAATAATCGATAACAAAGCTAAGAAGCAATTCCAATTATCCATTATTGATCCGAATGATAATATGTTAGGATTATTCTATTTTAGATTATTCACATGCGTGTATATACATATAATTATTTAGGTACCCTGAAATTTTAACTTTTATTATCTAGGTACCCTATTTATCAAAAAAAAAAAAAAAAAAATCTAGGTACCCTTTTTCAGTTGTATACAATTCAATTGAAGTGGCCTAAGTTTAAATATTTTATCACTAGGTACTCTATATTTGAATTTGATGAAATTTTTTAGAAATCTAACCAATTTTATGCAAATATAATATACAAGTCATATCAATATTTTTGACAAAAATGTACCGAATTACAATAAAATATTCACCAAATTTTCGTATAAACTAGTTAATATATTGCCGAAATCATATGTCGTGTTAACATTCTTTGCCAAAATAACCAAATTGTAATAAAAATACTTATATATTATCAGAGTCATGATCTAATTTAACATTTACCAATAAAAATCTATCGAATTTCATAATGATAAAATTTTAAAATATCCAGGTACCTAATGGATAGAAATTTTAAACCTTAAGGCATCTCACTTATATATTGGAGCTTAGAATACCTAAGTGATAAATAGTTAAATCTCAGGTATCTAACTTATATATTTAAACATCAGGTACTTAAGTAATAAATAGTCAAACTTTGAGGTATCATACTTGTATATTCAAACGTCGGATACCTAAGAAATAGTCAAACATAAAAGTATCCCACTTATATATTAAAATGTTTAGATATCTAAATAATAAATAGTCAAACCTTAAAATATTTGAGATATATTCGCCTCATTTAGGCTCATCTAATCTTGATTTAGGCTCATTTAGAAATGCTCCAAGATAATGAATGCCAACCCATGGATAATCCGGAACCATACCCAATACCCATTGGTACAAGGCATATTGGATCCACTAGACCTAATGTTAAAAATATACCCAACCCAACCCAACCCAACCCAATTGATGTGGATTGGATGAGTCTTGGGTATTACCCAACCCATGAACACCCCTACTCAAAAGTCATCTATGTTCTCACTAGTGGTGACCATGGGCATGGGCCAGGGCCCGGGGCCTCCATTTTTTTAATATATATATATATATATATATATATATAACATACAATACAATTGTAATAATACTTTATAAAATTACAAATATATTTTATAAAATTAAATATATTATAATTGTTAAAAAATATAACTATAATAATTTAATAGTACGTTATAAAATTATAAATATATTTTATAAAATTAAATGTATAATAATTTATTTAACAAATTACAATTATAATAATATAAATATAAAATACAATCATAAAATAAACTATAATGCCCAAACGGACACTAAATATTGGAGACAAAAGCCCCCAATGGGCTGGGCCGGGTCTTGAGCCGACCCGTTGGATTGGACCTCTAGTTCTCACAAAGGTATTGCGGGACTATCAATGTTGCTCTAGCCTTAGACCAATCCCAACTTAAGCCCCATTTTTAAAAACCTCATTTCTGATATTTCATCAAAAATAGGACTTCACTTAAAAATGAGACTTCTCCCCATCAATCGTATCCCATTTCTTTAACTTTATTTTATAGTTTTTAGCTATTTTAATAGTTGACGTTATTTGTATGATTTTAATTATTTCAAAATATATGACAAAAATTATAAATTCAGAGAACTATTTGAATATTGGGAATGAGGATATTAAAAAAATAGATTAAAATTATGAAAATTAAGATTTATACTTTTAAAAAATAACTTAATATGAACAATTAACTAAAAAAATTACTCAAATTCGATTATATAAAAATTTGATAGAATTTAAACTGTATTTTTTGATAAAATTTAATAAATTTATTAATTAAACATAATAATTTTTAACATTAGTTGGTTTTAGCCTTACGAGCAACAATATAACATATTGTTAGGATATGTCTCAAATTCCTTGGGATAGCTGCAGAGGGTACGCCGATTGATCGGGAAGGTACGCAGAAGCATGACGCATCCAGGAAGGGCCCCGATCGATCGGGACCCCCGATCAATCGGAACTCCAATTTCACGTGAGTATAAATAAGTAGCCAGGGTTACGTATGTGGTATCCAAAAATCTATAGTGAGCGCCGCCGTATATTGAGAGAGAGAGAAGTGATTTGTAATTTTTCTACTATTTTCTCATTCAATAAAAGTCTCCATCTCCGCCCGTGGTTTTTCCCCCCTCTCGATTGAAGAGGGGTTTCCACGTAAATCGCTGTGTTAGTATTTTGCTCTTTTTTGTTTTTAATTTGCTTCTCGTATTTGTTATAATATTTGAATCGGATCCAGTTCTGGGTGCTGTTTTCTCCACAAATTGGTATCAGAGCCCTATTATTTTGATTTGGTACTATGACATCTGCAATTAAATATGAAGTTGAGAAGTTTGCAAGTCAAGAGAGTTTCAGTTTGTGGCAGGTCCCCGTTAAGGGCCTCTTGACTCAGAACGACATGAAGAAAGCCTTAGAAGAAAAAGAGAAGAAACTAAAGAATTTGACAGAAGCACAGTGGGAGGAGTTAGATGAGAAAGCACTCACAGCTATCCAGGTGTGTCTTACAGATGATGTCCTGACAGAAGTTTTGGAAGTAAAGACCGCTAAGGAGTTGTGGGAGAAATTGCGGGAGATGTTCTACTTCAAGTCAGTCTCCAATAAACTCGCAGTTAAGCGCCAATTATTCACGTTCCGTATGTCAGAAGGTACATCTCTTAAGAACCATATTAATGAATTTAACTCTATTATTCAAGAGTTAAAAGAATTGGATGATACCCCTAAAGATGAAAATCAGGCCATGCTTTTATTATGTTCACTCTCCACCTCGTATAAAGGCTTCATTGAAAGCATGATTTATGATGGTAGAAAAATCATCTCTGTTGATGAGGTTAAAAGAAACCTACTGAGTAAAAAACCAATAGATAAAGAATTATCAGATTCTGTAAATAACTTAGGTAGCGATTTAGTTGTGAGAGGTAGAACTGGGATTAGAGGGTCTAGTAGTAGAAACAAGTCTAGGGCTAAGTCTAGACAGAAAAACTTGTCATGCAATTATTGTCACAAGAAAGGTAACATAAAGAAGTATTGTTATGGGCTTAAGGATAAGCAGAAAGAAGATAACAGGAAAGGCCAAAATAGAAACGATAAGTCCGCTGAGGCTAGTGTAGTTGAAGATGAGTGTGATGCTGATGTTCTATTAGTTACCGAATCCCAGTCCAGATCCAAAGATAAATGGATCATGGATTCGGGTTGGTCTTATCATGTTTGTCCTAATAGAGACTGGTTCACAGCATATAAGTCAATTCAGGGTGGAGTAGTTTTGATGGGCAATGATGCAGCTTGTAGAGTTTGTGGTATAGGAACAATCCGAGTTAAGATGTTTGACGGTACAATTAGGACTTTGAGTGACGTGCATCACGTCCCAGATTTGAAAAAAGAACGTCATCTCTTTATGTACTCTTGAGTCACATGGGTACAGGTACACATATGAAGGTAGAGTAATGAAGGTCAGTAAGAATGCCTTAATTGTGATTAAAGGCAAAAGGATAGGAACCTTGTATGAACTTCTGGGTTCTACAGTAACAGAGTCAGTGGCTGTTTCTATATCATCTATGTCAGATTCAGATATTTCCAGGTTATGGCACATGAGATTGGGTCATATGGGTGATAAGGGACTGACAGCGCTAAGCAAGAGGGGTTTATTGTGTGATCAGTCAACTGGATTGATGGAGTTCTGTGAGCATTGCATTTATGTGAAGCAGAAGAGAGTCAGCTTCAAGCAGGCAGTGCATCAGACTAAAGGAACGTTAGACTATATACATTCAGACTTGTGGGGACCGTCCACAGCTGTTTCCAAAGGAGGTTCCAGGTTTCTTCTAACGTTTACTGATGATTTCTCAAGAAAAGTATGGGTTTATTTCTTGAAACATAAAAATGAAGTTTATGATACCTTCAAGAAGTGGAAGGTGTTACTTGAGAAACAGACAGGGAAGCAAATCAAGAGGTTAAGGACCGACAATGGCCTTGAATATGTTAAGGGTGATTTCACCAAATTTTGTGAAAATCAAGGCATTTTTAAACACAGGACTTGTGCAACTCGACCTTAACAGAATGGAGTGGCAGAAAGACTGAACAGGAGGTTACTTGAGAAGGCTCGTTGCATGTTGTCAAATGCAAGTTTGGGGAGAGAATTTGGGCAGAGGCAGTTAATATGGCGTGTTACTTAGTGAACCGATCACCTCATTCAACGCTTCATTTGAAGACTACAGAAGAGGTATGGTCTGGATCCCCTGCTGATTACTCTCGTTTAAGGATTTTCGGTTGTCCTGCTTATGCTTATGTGAATGAAGGAAAGTTAGAGCCTAGAGCCAAGAAGTGCATTTTTCTTGGTTATACATCAGGTGTGAAGGGATTTCATTTATGGGATTCAAAGTCTTATAAATTTCTGATTAGTAGAGATGTGACTTTTGATGAGTCCTCGCTACTACATCTGCCACACATGCCCTCCGCTATTAGTGATTCAAGTCAGGTGCAAAAGCCAGGTGAATATAGTTAAATAACACCGTTCGCAGCAGGTTGTACCCACTTAGTGTATACAAGTATCTCCAGTACAAGTTATTGAAGAAAATGAAGAGGCTGAAAGAGGTCAGCAGGTGGAGCAGTATACTATTGCCAGTGGTAGAAAGAGGAGACAAGCTAGAGCGCCGTAGAGATATGGGTATGAGGAGATGATAGCTTATGTTCTTTCTATGGCTGAGACAGTGGAAAACATTGAGCCTTCCACCTATTCAGGTGCTGTAACTAGATCTGATTCGGAGAAGTGGATAATGGCTATGCACGAAGAAATGGAGTCATTGTAGAAGAACCGGACTTGGCAACTTGTCAAGCCTCAAACAGGAAAGAGAGTTATTGGGTGCAAATGGGTCTTCAAGAAGAAAAAAGGCATTCCTGGAGTGGAAGATGCAAAGTACAAGGCTCGATTGGTAGCCAAGGGCTATAGTTAGGTACATGGAGTTGATTTTCATGATATTTTTTCACCTGTTGTTAGACATACTTCTATTCGAGCACTACTTGCTTCAGTAGCCATGCATAATTTAAAGCTTGAGCAGTTAGATTTGAAAGCTGCATTCTTGCACGATGAGCTAGAAGAAAGTATATACATGCATCAACCTGAAGGCTTCGTTGTAGAAGGAAAGGAAGATCACGTTTGTTTGTTGAAAAGGACACTCTATGGTTTGAGGCAATCGCCAAGGCAGTGGTACAAGAGATTTGATCAGTTTATGACTAGTTATGGGTTCTTCAGAAGCAAATATGATAGCTGTGTTTATTTCAGGCAAACAGGTTCAGATTCATTCATTTATTTTCTGTTATATGTTGATGATATGCTGATTGCAGCTAAAGAGATGTCTAATGTTGATGAATTGAAAATAATGTTGAAAAGTGAGTTCGAGATGAAAGATTTAGGAGCAACCAAGAAGATTCTTGTTATGGAAATCAAGAGGGACCGAAAAGCAGGAAAGTTATACTTATCTCAGGAAAAGTATATTGAGAAGGTTCTAGATCAATTTCATATAAAAGATGCTAAGCTAGTTAGCACTCCTTTGGCAGTTCATTTCAAACTTTCAGTATTAGATTTGCCTCAGACAGAGGAAGACATCATGTACATGTCACAAGTCCCTTACTCTAATGCAGTTGGCAATATTATGTATGCTATGGTATGTACACGTCCAGATATCGCATATGCAGTTAGCAAGGTGAGCAGATTTATGGCGAATCCAGGTAAAGAGCATTGGGAGGCTATTAAATGGATTCTCAGGTACTTACGTGGCACTTCTGATGTATGTTTGGAGTTTGGGAGGAGTAAATGCTGTTTAGTAGGGTATGTTGACTCTGATTATGGTGGTGACCTCGATAAGAGGAGATCTACCTCAGGATTTGTATTCTGCTTGGGTGACAGTGCTATCAATTGGAAAGCAAGTCTACAATCAGTTACCGCACAATCAACTACTGAAGCAGAATATATTGCAGTAACAGAAGCATTCAATGAAGCTATTTCGTTAAAGGGTTTGGTTAGTGAACTCAGTATTGATTAGGGTACAGTTGGTGTCTATTGTGATAGCCAGTCAGCGATTCACTTAACCAAGGATTAAATGACCCATCATGACAGGACAAAGCATATTAATTTCAAGCATAATTTCGTTCGGGATCTGATCGATGAAGGTAAGGTTGAGTTAAAGAAGATTGGTACTACAGATAATCCCGCTGATATATTCACTAAAGTTCTAACCAGCAGAAAATTTGAGCATTGCTCAAATCTGGTTGGGCTTTCTGTGTCTTTAAATTAACCCCGAGAGAGGTGACATTTTTAGAGAAGTTAGAGAGTTTGTTTTGTGAGAAATTTGAGTCAAGGTGGAGATTTGTTAGGATATGTCTCAAATTCCTTGGGATAGCTGCAGAGGGTACGCCGATCGATCGGGAAGGTACACAGAAGCATGACGCGTCCAGGAAGGGCACCGATTGATCGGGACTCCAATTTCACGCAAGTATAAATACGTAGCCAGGGTTACATATGTCGTATCCAAAAATCTATAGTGAGCGCCGCCGTACATTGAGAGAGAGAGAGAGAGAGAGAGAAGTGATTTGTAATTCTTCTACTATTTTCTCATTCAATAACAGTCTCCATCTCCCCCCGTGATTTTTTCCCCCTCTTGATTGAAGACGGATTTCCACATAAATTGCTATGTTCGTCTTTTGCTCTTTTTCGTTCTTAATGGAAACAAAATCTTTACATTTCTTCCAAATTTTTTATCGATAAATTGTGACAAAATTGCTAGGCGAGGCCAGAGTCCAACCACAACAACACGGGGACCAAAAAATCCAACACAAAACAAGAAAATAGGAACAGAAACACTCGCCTCAAAACACGACACAACAGACAGCGAGCACAGGACCAGAACAGACACGGAGACAAGAAGCACGCGCAGAACCAACACAAACAGGGATCCTAGCTGGAGAAGAATTAGAAAGCCAGCACAAGAACCGAGAGTGGGACTGAAGCCACAACCCAACACCCAAACCATATCATTGAGCAAGAATGTCTTCCACCATAGCCGGGTCAAAACCATCAAAGTTGAAGCCCACCTTTCTCCTAACTCTATTACCCGCTTCGCATTCAGGATCCTCTCATCATACTCTTCTTTCGTGATCTTCTGGATTCGATTTCCCCTATTCCGTTTCTTCCTCTTTCCAGCTGTCTTAGTCGATTTTCCAGTATTACTTCTAGGAGACATATCATTCAGGAAGTCTTGCAACTCCCGCTTCTCTCTCTCCTTCATCTTGCGCTTGATTGTTTTTCTCTCTCTTTTTGTTGTGCGAAATTTTTCTTTTTCCCTCCCGCCAATGCTAGGCCCTTCCATGAATGGAGCTGATACTTGCTGACTCTGCAGCAAACTAACCTCAGCTTGAGAGATATCGATTGCTATTATTGGCTCGAATCCTGGAGGGAATTCCGACCCATATGTTGTTGACTCATTATCACCATTGCTTCCCCGAGTATCGGTATCCGGTGTGGTTATCTGAGCATGATGTTAATGAGCTGGAGCTTCACAATTCTCAACCCATGGCAATAGTAGAGGAGAATGTGCCACATGCTGTGAAGCGCAAGGCCTGGCATGCAGGAGTGATCGCTGTAGGGCCTATCTCTCAATGATTTGGCCGTTGATGTGGAGGGAAACATGTCCAGACGGCTGCCAAGCAACTCCCATCCCTTCATTTTCCAACCGTGGGGCAGGAATTGTATTCTCTTCCCTAATAATCGAGCGTTCTGATACCAGATGCTGAGAAGGTTGAACCTGTGAAGAAAGTCTTACCACGGTCATGCATTCGTTTTCTTGGGGGGAATGTGATGGGAGATAGGCCTGCTCCCTAGCCAATCTAGCAGATGCGGCTCTGGACACAACGCTGGGACAGTAGTCTGGTATCAATACCGAGCTTCCTTCTTTAACGAAGATCAAATGGATTCCCCCACTGTGGTGAATCTGGACTATCTGGTTTATACATGTTGTGTGGCAAGTGTCAATTAGAATCCTTGCAATGTCAACGCACCTTATAGTGGATGTTTTGGGGTCCACCCTAATGAATTTCCCCTATAATTTGGCGATATCGGTAAAGCATTCATTTGACCAATACTGGACAGGCAATCCATGGATCTTGAGCCAAACCCTTCTGTTAATGGATCCAAGCGTCTCTTCAGAGTACTTATGTACTTCTTCGAACATTCGTAGCAGAATCTCCTCACGGGGCCAAGGTAGGCATCCATAGTGTCAATGGAATCATAGACCGGAATAAAGGAATTGTTGCTTAAGCCTTTAGGTGTAAGCCCGTAGAGGTCATTTTCAGTGATAAATGTAAGAACATCATCAAGATTGACCTCAACAGATGAATGAGCAATTATTGACCGCTTAAGCCATGCCTCAACACTCTCGTTAGCATTTGACACTGTAATCCCCGGAATATCCGTTTTATCATGTGGCCCACTCCTATTAGTTGATGCGTTCCCCAAGTCCTGAGTCCTATATGCGGTTCTGACCTGCTGGGTCATGCTCTGTTGTGGTTGGCCTAGAGTGGATTTAGGTAATGCACTTCTGACTGGATTTGCCCATTACACCTTGAGCTTCACACCCGCAACCCATCTTCCGTTCATGGAATTGACAGCCCTTGTAGCTTCATTCAAGTCATAAAACCGAACAAATCCATAAGACCATGTAGTTCTCAGTTTTCTTTTCACAGGGACAAATGTGTCTTATATTGATCTGAAGGCTCAAAAAACAGCCCTAAGCCACGAATTTGACGTTCTTTTAGGTAGACCATCAACGAAGATGGATGCCCTGAACCGGCGTGCATCATTGGCGGTGGTTGAAGAAGAATTTGGAAAGCCCCGTCCGCTATAGAACTCAACAGAGGAAGCAGAGGTCTCGGTGGTGCTCCGGCGGTGGTCGGAGGTGTAAGGATCTGGTGGTCTCCAGCTCAGATCTGGTTGTTCGTGGTGTTCGGTTATGAACAAACTAAAACTAGACTATTTCTAACTCAAAATAAACTAATTAGAATACATTAATACATAGAAGATCTCATCATTATAAGTAGAATAGTAGACCATAAATTATCTCCATCTCTTTTGCATAGCAATTTACCTCCCACCTAATACAGAGTTTGAATTCAAATTTTATGTCAGATTTTAAATTTTAATAATATATTAAAAAAAATAATTATTCTAATAGCTTACAAGTTACAAGCACAAAAAATTTCATACTCTGCTACCATGTACTACGCGTATTGTTTGAAAATACACAAGGCACCATCAAGCAACAGCAGAATAAAAAGGGGTAATTACGTTTTAGTATCCCGATATTTTTTAAAATAATAAAAAGGACACTAGCCTTTTTAAATTATTAAAAAGACCCCTCTCAAGTGTGATTATGTCATTTTCCCAGACCCCATTTTTGCGGGAGCCCTTGAGGCACTGAGATTATTATTGTTGTTGTCTACAATAAAATGACCTAAAATACAGTTCAACTCCCTTATTATTACTTTATAAGCACAATATTTAAGATTTGCCTTATGTAGAAACTATCTATTTTTGCTTAATTTATTTTAAAATATGATCATTAAAGGGTATTTTTGTCATTTTATTATAGCATTATGGCAAACTAGTTATTGTTAGATCAAAATTATAGTTTTCGAGATAATTTTATAACATTCCTTTTTTGCAAGTCACATTATTGCTTTGATAATAATAATTAATATGTAACTCAGATAAAGAAAATATGTATTAACACCTCTTTTTACCTGTTCTAAATGCTTGTTTAGCTACTTGGTTGTCGAGTATAACTGCAAGACTAGGCATGGCCAACGGGCCGGGGCCCGAGCCCGGAGTACCCCGGGCTGGGTCGCGGGCCAAATTTTAGTTGCCTCTGGGGCAAAAAAAATTTTTTTTTTTCTATAAATACTTAATCCTCCCCAACCCATTTCCTCACCAAATCTTCAATCCTCTTTTCTCTCTCTATACATTCATCATCTCCCATCTTCTTCAACCTTGCTAATTGCAAATTGTGCTCTAACTTTGTTGTTCGTAAAGTGTTTGGCTGAAGTTCGAATTTCATTGTTCTCTCGTTTTGGTAATTTTAGTATCGTAATTTTATTTGATTCGCATATTTAGTTATTTAATTTGTATTACTACTTGTATTTTATAAATACTAATCACTTATACTAATATGGCACACAACTCTTCATCATCCTCTGGAGTCGGTCGTGTTAGTTCTAGCTCTTCTCGGCCACCCAGAATCCCTAAAAGGAGTAGAATTGTTGTACTTAATACGGAAGAACGAGCTTTTATACAACCAGGTCCATTACCCCATTACACTGATGATAGCATAGATTATGACTTTTCACAACAACAAGATTATCATGAGTCGGGTGGTGGTGGGGTTGGACACTCACAAACTGATGAGGAACCCACACCCACCACCGAAGCCCAGCCTGAAATTAGTATCTCTACTAGTAGGCGTACAACTAGTGGGGTATGGAATCACTTTACCCTTAATAAGAAGACTAATAAAGCAACTTGTAAATTATGTGACCCACCTAGGACTTTTAGCAATCAACCTGGCAGTGGGCCTGGCACATTAAACAGACATTTATTTAGGTTCCATCCCGAGCAATACCCAGATAAGAGTCAACAACGTATAGTACAGCAAGTGACCAGTGCACTTGCTAATTTTAGGTTCTCTCAAGAGAGCAACCGAAAGGCGCTAGCTAGATATATAATTTTGGGTGAAAGGCCTTTCAATACCGGCGAAAACTCATATTTAGTCGACTACCTTCAACGAAATGTGAACCCCGCCATTGTGAGGATTCCTCTGAACACCGTAAAGCGGGACGCTTTTACGTTGTACCACGGGATGAAAGCTGGGGTCTTAACACTTTTTGGGACGAACACGAGCATGTTCTTGTTGACGTCGGACATATGGACGTCAAAACCCGGCCAACCTTATATGTGCATAACGGCACACTGGATCGATGACACCTACATCCTCCAAAAGAGGATAATTCATTTTGGACTTTTAGATTGCCCCCACACTACCGAAGAGGGCACCAACACGCCGTCACCGGATCCCATTAGAACTCCGAAGTTAAGCGTGCTTGGGCGAGAATAGTACCAGGATGGGTGACCTCCTGGGAAGTCCTCACCCTCAGGTTGGGGGCACTGGGAAACAGCCTCTATTTAGGTTAACACCCTGAAGGGGGAAGGCTACGTACATCAGCCCCCCCCGCAACCTGCGTAGGCGGGAGCCCTTGAGGCACTGGGTATGTTCCTTAGATTGCCCCCACACTGCCAAGGTAATTACGGGTGCGATTATGTCGGCAATCTGCGACTGGGGCATAGAGCGACGTATTTTTAGTATTACGTTCGACAATGCAACCAATAACACTGCATCCGTTACACATTTAATTAGGCAAATGAGACCCATGTTAGGTGGGAAGTGTTTCCATATTTGTTGCATTTGTCACATTTTGCATTTAATGGTAATGGATGGTTTAGATCTTGTAAACGTATCTCTTACCACCTTAAGATCTGTAATAATATCTATTAAATCATCCGGCACTAGAAAAAAAAGATTTAGAAAGTTATGTAGGTTGCATAACGTAGAATATAAACAATTCAAATTAGATTCCCAAACTAGGTGGTCGTCTACGGTAGAAATGTTAGAGCGCATTCTACCATACAAAGATGTTCTGATGGAATTCGCACGGGAAAATCGTACAGAATTGAGCGATTACAACCTGGTTGGTATACTTTGGGAGACAATAGATCAAATTTGTAACTTTTTTAGCATGTTTAAAGAGGCCACGACATTTTTTCGGGTTGCTACTATCCGACCATGCCTCAAGCAATATCAAGATTGCTTGATATTGTCAATTGGATGGTGGGTAATGAATTCAACCCCATTTTGTTCGAATCGATTAAGGCAATGAAAGAAGAGTTTGCCAAATATTATTCTGAACTACCTCTTACATACTGCTTAGCAACTATTTTAGATCCTCGTTGTAAACGCGGGGGTTTAAACTTATTTTGCCAATATTTTTTCAAATATTTGCATCCTAGTCTTAATATCGACACTTTCATTGCCGATGTCAATAACGACTTGTATAATTTATTTTCTCAATATTCCCGGAAATTAGCGTCCAATAATCCATATTCTAGTACTGCTTCAGTAGGATCTTCCACATCTAGTGGAAGTAATTCACACACGTCATATTCGTGGAAGCTGTTGGAGCAAATTACGCCCACAGTAGCCCCCACGTCATGCGACGAGCTAGATTATTATTTGCGGACACCGTTGGTCCATATTTTCGGGCCGCCGGCCAACCCGCATTTTGACCTTTTACAATGGTGGAACACAAACCAAACCCAGTATCCTGTGCTTTCCACCATGGCAAGTTTTTTTTTTTTTTTTTGATAATTATAGAGCCAAGGCTCAATACAAAACGGCAGCCAGAAAAGGCTCCAGGTATACAAAAATCGTGAACAACAAAAGCTTAACTACACGACAGGTATTTCAGGGGTTCCAATCTTTGAGACAAGCAACATTGCAAGCCACTTCTGCTGGTGAGAACGAAAAATTCTGATTCCAGCCTTTGATCCAAAAACCAGCTGTGATTCTGATTGACCAGATGACATCCTTGGGATTCCACTGAGCGTTTTGGAACACAATCTTGTTCCTTGCACACCAAATCTCCCACATGATTACAAACAACAAGGTTAGCCATATCTTCTTTTGAAATTTGCGACCTACTTCGTATGAGGACCACTGGAAAAAATGATCTTTTATGCTGCTCGGACAAACTGATATGAAACCCCACCACTTCAAAGTATCGCTCCCCACCTTCCATACTTCGTCACATGGAAGAAAAAGATGGTCTACTGACTCTTCTTCCTTACCACAAAGAGGGCACCATTTGTCTTGGTCTCGGAGAACTCCTATGTTCCAAAGTCTTTTCCTTGTATTCATCTTTTCTAGTAACACCATCCAGACAAGGATTTCGACCTTTAGTGGGGCTAGGCCTTTCCAAGCTCCACACACAAGATGATCAACTAGACTTGAGTTTGAGAGTTGAGACATTACCATTTGAACAAATGAGTTTACTTTGAAGCTGCCATCTGATTCTCTCCCACCATAGCCGGTCCCTTCCCTTTCGTCTTTGTTTAGGGACACCCCCATCAACAAGGTGTTTAGCTCCCCCACATTTGAGTCCTCTCTTGTGAAGAAGTTCCTCCTCCAATTAAGAGCCCATCTCCACAAACCCCCATCCCAAATTCCAATTTGTGAGATGGGATGATCTCTTTGAAGGGATACTATGTACAAATCCGAGAACTTGAGCTCCACCGGCATGTCTCCTACCCATAAGTCCTTCCAAAATTTAACCCTGGAACCGTCTCCTAGCTTGATTCGCATTGCTGATTTCACCATTTGTGGGTTCTGAATCATATTCATGCTATTAACTATCACTCCCCAAGGCCCCTAACCTGGATCTCTTGCATGTACTGGTGATAATGAGTCTGAATTACCTCCATGGATCGAGGTAATGACATTCTTCCACATTGAAGAGCTTTCCTCTGAAAACCGCCACCACCACTTGAAGAGCAAGGCAGCATTCTTAATTAAAGGATCGCCCACTCCTAGGCCTCCCAAATGTTTTGGTTTTGTATCAACTCCCACTTAATGCAGGGTGTTCCTCTATGTTCATCATTTGATCCCCAAAAGAAGTTTTTTTGGAGCTTAACAATCTTTTTCAGAACTATCTTTAGGGCTCTAAAAATGGACATATAGTATGTTGGTAGGTTGTTGAGTACTGCTTTTATAAGTGTTAACCTTCCTGCTCTTGATAGTGTTTTAACCTTCCAACCTGCATGTGATATACTAAGTTGTCCGGTGTCTTCAATAGCATCGGAGTGTGCTTTCAGTCTTGGTGGCAGGTTGCTTGGAACGAAAAGGGCGAAGCTATCGCCGTCAAGCTTGGAGATGTCTGTGTGCTTAAAGGATTGGCTGCTAGCTGAGGCAAGAGTTCAACAGAGAATGGAGCTGGATTCATCGAGTGATGAAGAAGACGACCGCACCACTGATACGTCAAATGATGGCATAGAAACCCCCCATGCTACTGATATCAACACTTTTATATGTCAATTATTTACTTTTAAATATTTACGTCAAAAGACGATCGCACCCTCCATACGTCAAACTTTATAGTTTTTGATAAACAAATTTATATTTTTAAATATTAGGCCCCAACTGCTTTGTATTTGTACTTGTTACGTTATTTATTTATCATTATTTTTTTTGATAAGATATTTACTATTACTTATTATATATTTTATTTTATTACATATATTTAGCATTATTTTTTTTGAACATGTATATTTGTATCTCATATTATTTATCAATGAATTACAATAATTTTAGTACAAAATAACTTTGTATTATTTTTTTTTTTAATTCTGTCAAAAAAGCGGGCCATGCTTGGCCCGCATTTAGAGGGCCCGGGGCAGGGGCCGGGCCGAGCCTGGCCCTAGAGACCCCCCGGCCCGGCTCCTAAACGGGCCGGACCCGGCCCGTGGCCACGACTATGCAAGACCCTCTTGCTAGGTGGATAAGATTGTTGTCAAGATAAAAATGTTAATATCAGAACAATTTTATAAAAAAATTATGACTATCATTCACTCTAACTTACATTATTGCTATAACAATAACATTTTCCGACACCTTAGAAAATCCGTATTAGCACCTAATTTTTACCTTTGCTAAGCGGATAAAATTGTGACAAAAATGTTAATATTAGAACAATTTTAAAAAAATTAATAACTATTATTCACTTTAAATCATATTATTGCTTTTACAATAACATGTTCCAACACCTGGGAAAACCGGTATTAACACCTAATTTTTACCTATGTTAAGGAGAGAGAATTTTCTTTACTTGGCCATGGAGTACAACAGCAAGCCATTCCTGAAGGTGAAACCTCACCTGCCTCGCTATAAACGCCTCTATTGTCCTCGTGAACTCCTCCTCGCTCACTTTCTCTTCTGCTTCCTCTGCGCCGCAGCCGGCGACACCTTTCCGGCTTAGAACCGTCTCCTATTGCCGGAGCTTATCTTTCATATCAGGTTGAGATTCATCTTCCTTTACTGCTGACGGATGAAATTCCTCAGTTTTAGATTCCTCTACGATGATTCTTTTGTCCTGATACACGATCTCCTCCGATTCCGGTGAATCACCGGCGCTGATCTCCTCGTAGAGGTCCGTCACAGTGACGTCATCATCGGCGGTGGACTTCGATTGCAAGCCAGATTTGGCGAGTAGAACGACGACGATGCAGCTACCGAGGAGGAAAACAAAGATCGGACTGACTACAACGCCGGCGAAGCGCCGGAAATTTGGGCGGCGAGAGGAAGGCGAAAGGAGAGCCAGGCGAGGAGGAGAGAGAGAAGGAAGAGCTCGAAGAAGCGGAAGAGCTTGGCAATGGCGCTGAAACCGGTGAAGTTCACGGAGATGTAGTCGATGGCGTCCATGGCGGTGGAGGAGAGAGAGAGAGTGGCGGTTACTGATTTTGAAAATGAAAAAAAAAGAAAAAGAAAAAAAGAAAATATGAGGGTTTGGCGAAACGGGAGAAGGAAAGCATTCACTCTGTCTCAAAAGCAGACAGCACTTGCTGCTTTTATAGGCGAACCAATCTAAAAAATAAACCTAGAAAAAAAAAAGGTAAATTTTATATATATATATATATATATATATTTTTTTTTTTTTTGGATCAGAAAAGGTAAATTATATATGGCGTTATAATGTTTTGCTATTTACGTTTTACAATCTGAAATTTTTAAAAATAATAAAAATAATTTTAATTTTTTTAAATTAATAGAAAGATACTTAAATTTTTATTATATTAATAAAAATTTAAATTTTTATTATATTAATAAAAAGTGTATTTTTCAACATGATGACATTATTTTTTGTCGATAGAGTTAAAGTGACAACTGTTTTTTTATTAATATTATAGTGAAATAACAAAAATACCCTTCAATAATCAAATTTTTAGACAAATTAAGCAAAAATATTCAGTTTTTACATACTATAACATCTCAAATTTTGTGGCAATAAAATAATAATAAGAGTATTGAAGGATTCTTTTATTATTTTATTACGATATTAATAAAAAAAAGTTGTTATGCCAACTCTATCGATAAAAAATGACGTCATTACGCTGAAGAGATGACTTTTTATTAATACAATAAAATTTAGGGACATTTTTATTAATTCAAAAAGGTTTGGATTGTTTTTATTGTTTCCCAAAAATCCGTGGTAGTAAAATGTAAATAACTATATATAATACTACCTTGAAGTATGATATTTTAATTTTTTTAGTTGAAAAAGTTATACTTGTAACCTATTTAATAACATAATCTAAATAGCAGTGCTTAATCAACAAATAATAATAAGTTTTACATTTTTTCTCACCATTGTTTGAACTAATTTTTTAAATACATATAACTTTTTTATTAAAATACTATTTCATAGAATTTATAAACTAAAAAATTAATACATTAAATTTTAAAGTACTAATATAAAATTTAAACAAAAATAACTAATTTAATATTAATTATAAAAAGATAATTAGTCTTATTACCAGAATAATTTTTTGTTAATATCATAATAATTTTAACATAATAAGACTTTGAAAATCTTTATTACTCTCTCAAAATTAATACAAAATGCCCTAACAAGACAAATTGATGAGAAATCTACTTTGTTTAGAAAATATAAGTGATCCTTATATTTTTCAACACAAATTATTTTTTTAAATTTATAGTTAAATATAAATCATTTTGCATTTTAATTTTATGAAATAGAACCATAAATTTATGCAATTAAATGCAACTTATTGGTTAAATATTTATCTTAACTTTCTAAATTATTATAATAAACATAATTTACTATGTAGACAACAAATTTAGAACATAGTTGAATAAACTATATCGTTAAACCTAATTATTCTTTTTTTTTCGATAATTAGCAATAGAGTCGCGATATAAAGCAAGCAACACGTAGAAACGAGCATTAAGTCACCCGTATAAGAACTGGGATCAAAACAGAACAGGCAGGAATACAAGCAAAAAAAAGGCATACCCTAAGAGTCTCAACCACCACTTGGGAGGACTCAGAAACAGGATAAAACCAAAAGACAAGGGAAAAAAAGGACAGTCAAAAGCCGGCCCTAGTCTTTTCCCCATCTCCAACTTGCGCTCCGCAACAAGGATCTTACCGGTATCTTTAACACTATCGCCCATTTTTCACCAGATTCTTCTTTTTTTGTTTGCTAGAGGCCTTTGCTCATCTCTTCGTCCCTAATTATTGATACACAAAGTTTAGTGCTCAAATTAAATATTATCTATTTATTCCATTTTATTTTTTTTTTCTAAAATAACCCCTTAAACTATACGTTTTTAAATTAAATATAAGAAGTAAATTGTCTTTACTTTAAGTACTTCATCTGATAATAAAATAGTTTAATAGATTATATTTTTATATCAAATGCATAAAAAAATTGGATTTTATGAAAAGATTATTGGACTATTTTACGAAATTAAAAATATAAATGGTGAGCTAATTAAATTAAAAGTGTATGAGATATATTATAGTTAGTAAAAAAGCCTACAAGATCTTACATTAATTCTCTGTACAATAAATTAACCTAATTGTATATACAATACAAAAAATTGACAATTTAAAATTTAGGTAATTTAAATTTTGAATATTTATCATTTGAATATTCTTTTATATATATATATATAAACTTCTTTTTCCTAGATACGTGCTATTTAAGTTAATTCAATTTTACTAGAAATTATTTTGTACTATAAAATGCTAATATGACATTTTTTTTTTTTGTGGAAATATTTGAGGAAAATACCTCTCTAAATATCCTTAAACTCTCTCCTACGCAGAAGACGAGATTTTAAGGCTATTGTCGGCTCATATTTTGTTCCTGCAAACATTCTTACTATTCTTGAAGATATTAAGCTTTTAAGTGCTCATTCTAATGAAGTATCTTTTCACCTCTGCTAAAAAAAAAGAAATAGACCGATAGATTAGTCAACAAGTGCATGTCATAAGGGTTCTACTATCACGCTAAAGGATTTTCCTCTGTACAAGGTCCTCCTCTTTCTTACTCGTGCTGATGCCTTACGTTACTTCTAAAAAGAAGGATCTCTTAAAATTTTTTCTTTGCCTTTAAAAAATGAAGAAGACCAGATTTCATTCAAAATCTCGAACATAATCTTTTAAAATTAAGGATAAATTATAGAAAATTCTCCTGTATTTTGCTTTAAAAACAAAAAATCCCTTCAGAAATAAAAGTACTCACAAAATTCCCTCACTTTTAAAAATTTAACATTTAACCCCATGCAACTTTTTTTTGACCATTTTGCCCTTCAAAAGTGAGGAAATTAAATGTTTAAATTGTTTTTAGAAGGGAGTTTTATATTATTAGGAAAAAATTAGAAAAATTTTATGTTTTTCGCAATATTTATTATAGTAGTATATTTTAGAAGATAAAAAATATTTTTAAAATTTTCATAAAAAAATTATATGATAAAATATAATATTTTGTGTTAACATTATAATATCACTACTATATAATTAATTAAAATTATAATTTTTATAAATATAGAAAACTCCTTTTTTCTAAAAATATAAAAAAATTCTTATTTTTTTAAAAATATAAAATTCTACCTAAAAATAAAATTAAATATTTAACTATTTTATTTTTAGGAGCAAAATGGTCAAAAAAAACTGTTTTGGGATAAAGTGATAAATTTTTAAAATGCGGAGGTTTACTCGGTGGTTTTATTTGTGAAGTGGGTTTTCTGTTATTGAAACAAAAGTCAATGAAATTTTCTATAATTTACTAATAGTTGATTCTTTTATATGGTATTTGATAAGTGCAAAAATGGTTCACAAAGATGGCGGTAGAACATAATTCAAAGTGAGGTATTTTTTCCCAACGGCGCCGCCACCAATAAAATTGAGTGCGAAAGAGATATTGTAATTCTTCTTTTGATTCAATAATAAAAGCGTCGATCTTCGCCCGTGATTTTCTCCCCTTTCGACTGTAAAGGGGCTTCCACGTAAATCATTGTGTCATTGTTTCTTTTCTCTTTTAGTCCATTTATTTCTCGATTTGTCGTGGTTTTTTATTCGATTGCATACCGGGAGAATTGTTTATTTTCGCACTGTAGTAATTTAGTTGGCATCATAGTAATAGAAGTATCCGTACAAAGTGAGTATGTTAGAAGATCGTAAAAGAAATATAATAACAACTCTATGCCTTAAAAGTGGCTCTCGTCAAGACAGGGTTTGAAAAAGTTAAAATATACGCAATTTTATTTCTACACAATAACATCGTAAAGAGGGCTATTTTAAAACAAATGAATTCTAAAATTGAGGGGTCAATTGTTAAAAGTTTATTAGTTTTTATTAATTATGCTTTAGTAAATTAGTTATAAGATCTGTTGTATGTCATTATCATTTCATTGTACGATATTATTTGTCACATGAATTGAATTCCTGTGATAAGTTATAATTTTTAGAAATTTAATTTCTTTGTTAATTTTCTAGAAAGTGGGTAAAACATGTTCGGTTATCAGAAAGGGAAATAAAACTTTTTTCGGGAGGTTAGTGAAAAACAAATGAATTAGAACTTACCTATGGGGATTAGGTAAGTTAATTCATACGTTTTGAAGAAAATGGAAATTGTTGCCAACCAAACAAAAGCCAAAATCTGTGCTTCTTATGAACTTCTACTTTTTGCATCCACTTCCTACATACCATATGATAAAAAACAATTAAAGGGTAATTTTATGAACTCAAAAATAATTTAACCAAATTTCGAAATATTAAAGTGTATTTTCCAATTTTTTAGTTTTTTTTAACATTTGTAATAATATTGTTATACTTTTCAAATTAAAGGGTAAGAGATGAGAGTAAAGAATATGAATCATTAGATTTAAATTAAAGGTTCAGATTTTAAAATTATTTTTACACTTTCTTTTAGAATCAATGACTTAAATTTCATTGAATTTAATAATTCACATTTTTTTTCTTTTATTTCTCATGTGAGTAATGTCCTATATATATATATATATATATATATATATATATATACACACATACATAAAAAACCAATTACAATAAAAATTTATTAAATTTAGATATAAACTACTTATATATTGTTTAAATTATGTGGGATATAAGCACTTTTGGTTAAAAATCACTAAATTTAAATGAATGTAATTATATATTATCATAATCATTTTTCACTTTAACACTTTTAATAAAAATCTATCCAATTTTATAAGGATACTTGATTGAAAAAATTTTAAAATTTCATGGTACTTAAGTAATAAAGTTTTAAACTTCCAGGTACCCCATTATATTCTTTAATATCTGTTAAGAGAGGCGCCAACTACTAAGAAAACCGCCATCCCCAGTTAAAGCCGATGAACATATCTCGGTAAACGTTCACCCCGAGTGTTTATCGCGACCCTGGCCCAATAGCACTAAAACAAAAGCGTCCAAGTAACTCTCCTGGAAACCGTCCATCACCCCTAGGCGGTACTCTTTCCTCCATCACCCCTAGGCGGGACTTCTTCCTACAGAATGCCAACAAACCCATCCCCATCTACTATAAATATAGCAAGAATTACAACAAGAAGGCTAGGAACTTGAGCCCGGTTCTCCCTTAAAACATCCCAACCAATAAACCCCGAAACAATTGGCGCCGTCTGTGGGAGGGGCACTAAAACTTTCCCATGTCAAGTACTAGTCATTCCACCACTCCCAACAGGGAATACCACAATCCAGGTTATGTGACCCAAGAACAATTCAATCAACTACAACATCAAATAGGCCAATTTGTTGTGCAAATGACGAATAATGACACCGGAAGGATCCCAGACCCTAGCCAATTCACCGCCACTCACAGAACCTCCCGGCACGCCCCAACTCAAAGCCAAAAACCAGTCACCGAATCTAGTACGAGCACTTACCATAACCACATAGGCAGAAACCACAGGAAGGCTACCGGGTCAGTAATAACGCCTCCTGTACCAGGAACTCATTCACCATTTACGTCCCGACTTCTCCTGGCACCTGTAGGATGGTAAAAGTCCCTAATATTGATTCATTTGACGGGACTCAAGATCCTAAGGACGACCTGGCTAGTTTTATGGCGCGAATGTACCTACAAGATGTAGGGGAGGATATATGGTGTAAATGCATTCCAGCTACCCTCAAGGGAGTTGCACAAAATTGGTTCGCCTCTCTCCCAGGCTCATCCATTGATGGATTTTCAGAGCTTTCAGAATGGTTTGTGCGTCATTTCGTAAGCAACAAAAGAAGAAGAAAGACAGCTGCGCATCTTCTCAAGCTACAACAGAATGAGTTCGAACCCTTGAGGAGTTATGTACGACGGGTCACACGTGCCATGATTGACGTTTCCAACCTCTCTGATGAAATAGCTATTACCGCCTTTATAAACGGATTGCAGAACTCCAATTTCAAATTTGTACTGGCCAAGGGACCACCTTTGACAATTGATGAATTATGGCGCACAGCTAATAAGTATATTACCGCTGAGGATGTGATGCAAGTAACCCCGAGACCTGAAGTAGCACAGGTAAGGGCCTCTCTAGGACCAAAAGAATTCCAGGCCACCACCGAAAAGTACCCTCTTTAAAACTCGAATCCCACCGGAAACCGCACGACCGCTACTAGCAATAAAAACAAAAGAGCAGCCAAAAAACTCCAAAGACAAAAGAGATAGTTGGTGCGCTTATCACCAAACGACCACCCACAACACTGCAGAATGCCGTACCTTAGAATCTCGCATGGAAGAAGCAAAGCGCACAGGTCAGTGGGTGGAATATGCGGACTTGAAAAGGATAAAAACAGGGAAAGCTCGCGGTGAAGATGGTAATGACCCAGGCCCAAGCAAAACGACACCCCAGGTCATTACGGCCATCACTAAGGGAAAGCCATTCGTATGCAAAAAACAAAAAACTAGGAAAAAGGGGAGGGAGCCCTGTTCTGCACTCGGTAGACCAAAATACATAAATTTCACGGAGGAGGATGCCCAAGGGGTTGATACATGCCAAGAGGATCCTCTGGTCGTAACCGCTAATATATGCGGGTATACCGTACACAGGATCCTAGTTGATCAAGACAGCTCTGTCGACGTTCTCTTCCTGAACTGCTACGCCCAGATGGGAATCCCCATCTCCTCCCTTATTCCTGCATCAAGCCCTATCGTAGGGTTCACCGGAAATCCCGTTGTAGCCGCGACCTTTCAAGGAAAGGAGGGACAATGCACTATAAAAATCGAGTTTTTGGTCATAGATGCTCCCTCAGCCTATAATATAATCCTTGGACGACCCTCCTTAAACCGCCTAAGAGCCGTGGTTTCCACCTATCATCTGGCCATGAAGTTTGAAGCTGATACTGGCGGCATCATGACCATTCGCGGCAGCCACGGCTCACTCTCCAAATATTATCATAACTTTCCTGATGCGGCTTTAGTAGCTGTCGAACCAGCTGAGCCCAGGTTATCCTCAAATCCAGGCACAGTCTCCTTGTCTCTGGAGAAATACGAATTGGAGCCAGGGTGGCACACTTATATAGGCACCTCACTTCCTCAACACCTAAAGGAAAAGATCAGTGAACTCCTGAAACAGTACCGGGACGTTTTCGCGTTTTCCGCTGAAGAGATGCTGGGAATACCGCCAGAAGCGATCACTCACCAACTCAATGTCTAGGTTGACAAAAAATCGGTCAAGCAGCGGAAGCGTAACTTTTGCACCGAACGCAATGAGGCCATCAAGCTTGAGGTACGAAAGCTGATCCAAGCAGGATCCATTAGGGAGGTGGCTTACCCAGAGTGCCTCGCCAACATAGTACTGGTAAAAAAAGGCAAACGAAAATTGGAGAATGTGCGTCGATTTCACAAACCTCAAGAACGCCTGCCCAAAGGACTCTTACCCTCTTCCTAAAATAGATAAACTAGTGGACTCAACGGCAGGTTGCGAGTTATTCAGTTTTATGGACGCTTTCTCAGGGTACCATCAAATCCAAATGCATCCGAGTGACCAAGAGAAAACTTCCTTCATAATAGCTGAAGGCACGTACTGCTACAAAGTCATGCCATTCGGCCTCAAAAATGCCGGTGCCACGTATCAACAGCTAGTCAATAAAATTTTTGATTCCCAAATCGGTCGCAACATGGAGGTTTACGTGGATGACATGATAGTTAAATTCCAAAAAAATCCGAATCAAATTGGTGACCTAAGAGAATCTCTAGAAGCACTCAGACGATATCAAATTAAACTTAACCCAGAGAAATGCTCATTCGCAGTACCTAAAGGAAAATTCTTAGGATTTATTGTCAGCGCTAGAGGGATCGAAGCCAACCCTAGAAAGATACGCACCATTCTCGAAATGGGATCACCCCATTCCTCCAAAGATGTCCAGAAGCTTGCAGGCTGCATGGCCTCCCTTAACCGATTCATTAGCCGTTCTGTCGAAAAGGCCTCGCCGTTCTTCAAAACATTGCGAAAGAAACAACCCTTTTGTTGGAATGAAGAATGCGAACACGCCTTCCATCAACTAAAACAATATTTGGCGCATCTTCCCGTCATTACCTCCCCTAAGCCAAATGAAAATCTGAGCATTTACTTAGCCATCTCGGAAAACACCACCAGTGCCGTACTGGTAGCTGATCGCGAGGGTAGACAACTCTCGATATACTTTGTGAGTTAGTCCCTTAAGATCGTAGAAAAGAGATACCCTGCCATCAAAAAAACTGCGCTGGCCTTAGTCATAGCCGCACGTAAGCTGAGACCTTATTTCCATGCCCATACCATAACTGTGCTCACTCATCCCCCTTTCCGAAAATTGCTGGGAAACCTAGACTGCTCTAGAAGAATGTTGAAATGGGCAGTAGAACTTTCGGAGCATGACATACGATACTCGCCTCGCCAGGCCATTAAGGCACAGGCCCTGGCCGACTTTGCGATTTCAAAATGCCAGAGCTAGCAACTCCCCCCAAGGAGAATCATCTTTGGAAACTACTCATTGACGGTTTCGTCAACCAAGGGGGCAACGGTGCGGGCATTGTGCTGATAAATCCAGAAGGAGAATACACAGAGTATGTAGTAAGGCTTAATTTTGATGCCACTAATAATGAAACTGAAAATGAGGCCCTGCTTCTAAGTATCGACTACGCTAGGGCCGCAGGCGCTAAGCATGTTGAGATCTTCAGTGACTCAGAACTGGTAGTAAACCAGGTCACCGGAAAGTACGGAGTAAAAGAACCCTACCTAGCACAGTACCTTGGCCTGGTCCAGCAAAGAATCTTCGGGCTAGAAAGCTTCAGTATACGAGGAATCTCCCGAGAGGACAATAAACGCACTGACAAGCTAAGTCGGCTTGCTAGCCTCAAGCACACAGTGGAAAGGGAAGAAGGAAGCGTAAAGATGCAAGAGGTCAACAATAAATACCCAAACCGACCCCGTCATATGGACGTAATGCAAATACAATATGAAGAGGGATGGATGCGTCCCATTTTGGACTTCATTCTTCAGAACAAGATACCCGCAGACAAAAATGAAGCGCTAAAGCTGCAAAGGCAAGCAACCCGTTTTGTGATAATCAACCAATAGCTCTATAAAAGATCATTCACATACCCTCTACTGAAATGCCTAACCCAAGAAGAAGGAAACTATGTGCTAAGGGAAATCCACGAAGGAATTTGTTGAGTACATATTGGGAAGCGAACATTAACGAGGATGGCGCTTAGAACTGGATACTTTTGACCTACCATGGAAAAGGATGTCGGCACATTGGTCCAAAAATGTGATAAGTGCCAGAAATTAGCCCCGCTAACTCACGCTCCTGCGGTACTGCTACACCTCATCATTGATCCAATACCTTTTGATCAATGGGGGGTGGATATTCTGGGTCCATTCCCATTGGCTAGCGAGCAAAGAAAATTTCTGGTAGTAGCTGTGGACCACTTCAGTAAATGGGTAAAAGCAGAGGCGGTAGCTAAGATCACGAACAATGTCACCCGCCAATTCCTGTGGAAAAACATTATAACACGTTTTGGAATTCCACGAGCCATCATAACGGATAACGGAACACAGTTCAGCTTGCCACGATTCTGTAACTGCTGCCAGCACATGAAGATTGCCCTCCACTTCACATCTGTGGCCTACCCGCAAAGGAATGGACAAGTAGAAGCCGAAAACAAACAGATACTTGTTGGATTACGACGAAGATTGGACGACGCAAAAGGTAAGTGGCTAGAAGAGCTACCCAGTGTTCTTTGGGCCCACCGTACAGTCTACCGAGTGGCCACAGGCGAAACCCCTTTCATGTTGGTTTACGGTGCCGAGGCCGTAATCCCTGTAGAAGTGGGAGAGCCTAGCCACTGGGTCCAGAGTTACCGTCAACCTGAAAATGGAGAATTGCAGAGACACTCCCTTGATTTAATCGACGAAATCAGGGAAAATGCTCTCCTCCGTATAACGGCTCAAAAACAGCAAATATCCCAACACTACAATCAACATGTAAGGCCTAGGAGCGTGGAGTTAGGGGATCTAGTTCTACGTCGAGCAAGCATTACTCACGGTATCGGATCAGGGAAGGTAGCCGCCAACTGGGAAGGTCCCTACCGTGTGAGCGCATAATTCGGAAATGGAAGCTACAAGTTACAGCGCCTTGACGGCACTGAGGTACCGCGATTATGGAACATGAAAAATATTAAGAAATACTACACATAATAGACCGCGTCCCTCCTGTCATACATACTGCAAAAGGATTTCATAAAGCATTTTGCTATCCTAAAGTAGCAGTTATGAGTATCTTGAAGTTTACATAGTTACGAAAAATGTACGCTGATATATTAGTATATGCTATATAATACAATGCGTTACAACTTATGAGCAGCAATTAGAACGCCACCCTTGGAACACGGCAAGACAAAATGTACGCATACACCGTAGTTATAAGGAAGGCGAAAATATGTGCCCAAAAAGAGGAAGATTCCTCCCATAGTTGGGGGAACACATATCTATCTCAAAAGTATAATTACATGCCCTCTCAAAAAAAAAAAAAAAAAAGGGAGACGGGGAGTATCACAAAACGCAAGACCCTAGGACAGAAAGCAACTAAGAAGGTCTGCCACCGGTTCCCTCGCTTGAACGTGAAATATCATTGTGAAGCTGGTCAGCCACTTGCTGAAGTAATTCCTGGCCTAAACCACGACAATTCTGAAGCAAACGGTGAGCAAAACTGGAGAGACCTGAGGTAAAACCCCGCCAGTAAGAAGAGCTCATCAAACCGCGAAACTCTTCACTAGCTTTGAATTGAGAAATGGCCCCTACGGCACTCTCCATAGCCCTAGATACCTCCCCCTGGAGGCATCGCACCTCGTCTTGAAGCTTCTCTAAATGCGCCTAACAGGACATCAACTCCTCCCTTAGTCCTTGCGCTTCTAGAAAAGTCTTTCCTTACGCTTCTCGGAGACTTTGGGCCTCCGTCATTGCTCTCTCCTGCTCTTCACGAATTCTCTGCGCCTCCTCCACTGCCGTATCCTTCTCTTTTTGTAGCAGCAAAAGTGCTTGGGCCTCTTCTTCCCTAGCCTTCTTCATCCCCTGTATCTCCACGGCTAAGTTCTTGTTTTCTCCCTCCAAGCGAACGAGCTCTCTAGTTGCTTCCTCCTTCTCTTGAAACCACCCCAAAATCAAGGCGAAAGACCATGAACTAATCTGCGGCCACACCACAAACATTTGAGTCCAAAAGCAGCCATAAAATATCAAAACATAGTAGAAACGCTACCTTTAAAACATAAGTGGCAACCGTATCTCCCGTAGCAACTGGTGGCGCTTCTGAAGGAAGTACAGCCAGGCTCGCTCTTCGAACAAGATCCACGCCCTCGCGAGGGGAGAGGGTAGAAGAACTATCAAAGGAAGGGACTTCAGGAGAAAAGCTCCCACTGCCAACGGCTGCTCCGCCCCCCAACGGGGGAGGTACCAACCCAAAAGAAATACCGTGAAAAGGATCCGGTATGGCTGAAAGATCAATTCTAATTGAAGGAGGAAACCTATCAGGACCACCACCAACCCCAAAGTCTACATCGCCAAACAGAGGATTGGAAGGAGGCATCTGGCTTGGCGGCGCAACAGAGGACGAAACCCTTCCCAGTACATCTTCCCCTGAAACCACTCCCCTTTGAACAGACACCTCAGGGGCTCCTCCAACCGTCGTTCCCTCACCAACCCTTCGGGTCTCTCCCTGAGCACTGAACTCAACCGCCTCTATCACAGCTGCAGCAGGGGCATTTTCTGTTACATCCCCCAATAAATGAACTAGAGGCTTCACAGAGACGGTAGTGGCAGTGGCCTCTATCCCACCAGGTAAGGGCGCAACCGGTTCCATGGCGACGGTAACGGACACACTTTCGGTTGACCTTCCTAATGGAGGAGGCAAAGGCTCCACCGGATCCATGGTGACGATAACGGTTACGTCTCCTAACGAACAAACTAAGGCCTCAGGTAAAACGCCCGGCATCTCATCGCCAGGACTAGGTACGGATGCCGCCTCTACTGACTGAGGTTCAGGGCGAGGGGCACTCCTTTCCAATTGAGACACTTCAGGTACCGTCTCATGAGCACTCAAGGCAGGGGGAGGCCTCTCCAAAGCAGAAGAAGCTTGTACAACAGGGACTCTAGGCACGCCTCCTTGAGAGGCAAATATTATCATAGAAGGCCCCTCCACTTGAGCCTCACTTCTGGTTTTTCTTTGTTTCTTTGGGCGTGGAGACTCCCTGGAGGACTCTTCTCTGCTCTTAGCAGAAACTCTTTTTCCCTTCTTGGAAACCTTCTGGCCCTCAATGGCAACCCTCTTTCCTCTCTCCTCAGCCTTGCTGGCTCCTTGGCGGCAAGCTTCCGTGAGCTGAACAATATCCACATCAACCTCCTGCCCTGCAAAAGCGGTAACCAAAAGCAGGTTATGATAAACCAAAAAGAACAGCAAAAACTTCTTCCCTTGAGCAAAGAATTCGCTTACCGCTGACCGGTCGAGCACATAAACCTGCTTTTATAAGCACACGCTCCTGAGCCAAAACTTCCGTGACAGCTACAAACCGTGAGCCTAAATCCCTCTCAAAATATCGAACCACCTCCCTATCAAGAGGGGAAAGTTCGTCTTCTGAAGGGATATTGCTCTTATTTACTTTAGTCCAATATTTAGGAAGGAGTAGAGGTTGTGAAGGCCTCACCCAAACAAATTTACTCTGCCAAAAATTCAACTTAGAGGGATTATTTTCCACAAACTTCACCCCGGCCTTGCCCTCAAACGTCACTACACCCCTTATTTGCCTAGCCCTAAATAAATAATCAAAACTGCGTGTAGAAGGGGTTAATCCCGCCATGTAAAAGGTGACTAAGTACCCATAAATGTTCCAAAATCCATTGGGGCTAATTTGACTAGGGCACAAAGAATACTGTCTAAAAACCCACTCCAGTATACTCAGCAAGGGAAATCTCAACCCTGCCTCCAAAGAATCCACGGTAACCGAAAAGAGCTAGGGTGACGTGGGAACAAAATATTGTCATTCTCCCCTCGGCCCTATAATCTCATAATCAGCAGGGAAGTAGAACTTATCTCGAAACTGCTTAATCCCCTCAACGGTAGACAGAGAAGATACAAATGACCCCAAAGGAAGCGTTAGCGCCATGATCATAATTTAGATAGAGTTTTATTTTAACCAGTCTTTACCTGCTGAGGGCTTTTGTTTAGTGTTATCTAATTTATTTACTTTGGTTTAAACGCATTGTTTTATTTTACCCAGCCTTTACGGCTGAGGGCTCTTCCATTTAACGTAACCTAATTTGTTTACTTTGGTTTAAATGCATTGTTTTATTTTACCCAACTTTTACCGACTGGGGGCTTTTTGTTCAACGTTACCAAAGTTGTTTACTTTAGTTTCAATAGTTTGTTTAACCCAGCCTTTACCGCCTAGGGGCTTTTCGTTTAATGTTACCTAGGTTATTTACTTTGGTTTAAATGGATTGTTTTATTTAGCCCAGCCTTTACCGGCTGGGGGCTTTTTGTTCAACATTACCAAAGTTGTTTACTTTAGTTTGAATAGTTTGTTTAACCCAGCCTTTACCGGCTGGGGACTTTTTGTTTAACGTTACCTAGGTTGTTTACTTTGGCTTAAATGGATTGTTTAACCCAGCCTTTTGCCAGCTGGGGGCGTTCAGTTACTTTGCCTCAATAATTTAGTTTTTGAATGATTTTATTTAACCCAGCCTTTTGCCGGCTGGGGCCATTTAGCTACTTTGCCTAAATAATTTAGTTTTTGAATGATTTTATTTAACCCAGCCTTTTGCCTGCTGGGGGCGTTTAGCTACTTTGCCTCAATAATTTAGTTTTTGAATGATTTTATTTAACCCAACCTTTTGCCGGCTAGGGGCGTTTAGCTACTTTGCCTCAATAATTTAGTTTTTGAATGATTTTATTTAACCCAACCTTTTGCCGACTGGGGGCGTTTAGTTATTTTGCCTCAATAAATTAGTTTTTGGAATGATTTTATTTAACCCAGCCCCTTTACTAACTGAGGTTTTTGACCGCCCTACTTAAGCTATTTATCTTAGTTTGAATGATTTCTAGCCTCTACCCACTGGGAGGCTTTCAACGAAACTTCCGCCAACAAGAAACTATACATGAGGTCACCGGTAATATCGCTTAAACCAGTCCCCACCTATAAGGAAACCGCCGGTGACGATTTATCCTCGGCCATATTAAGGGCACAAAGCCATAACTGGCGGTATACTCTCTCCAGTAGAGGATCCGCAGTTATACGAGTCCCACCTAATATCGGGACTGGCGGTATACTCTCCCTAGTAGAGACTCTGCAGTTACATAAGTCCCACCTAACATCGGGACTGGCGGTATACTCTCTCCAGTAGAGAATCCGCAGTTATATAAGTCCCACCTAACACCGGGACTGGCGGTATACTCTCTCCAGGAGAGAGTCCGCAGTTATATGAGTCCCACCTAACACCGGGACTGGCAGTATACTCTCCCCAGTAGAGAGTCCGCAGTTACATAAGTCCCACCTAACACCGGGACTGGCGATATACTCTCCCAAGTAGAGAGTCCGCAGTTACATAAGTCCCACCTAACATCGGGACTGGCGGTATACTCTCTCCAGTAGAGAGTCCGTAGTTACATAAGTCCCACCTAACACCGGAACTGGCAGTATACTCCCTCCAGTAGAGAATCCGCAGTTATATGAGTCCCACCTAACATCGGGACTGGCGGTATACCCTCCCCAGTAGAGAGTCCGCAGTTACATAAGTCTCACCTAACACCGGGACTGGCGGTATGTACCCACTAGCATAAAAATCCACAATTAAAAAGGCCCCCACTCCAAGTAAATGGTAAATCACCAGTGGCAGAAAGTAACCCGCCACATTCATAACACGTCATCCAAAAAGCCAGCAAATAGCATCCACTCCAGCACAAACGAAAAGCATAAGTAAAAGGAGGAAGAATTGGATCTAAAAACTCAACCACACTTTGGACACAAATGAAAACCTATATAAAAAACAAGCAGGATAAACTCCTTAACAAAATAAACCACTAAGAGTACTATTATGCAAAGCAATATTACACAAGGTTGATATCATAACAAAGTAAGCCTGGCACAAGGGAAGTCAACACTCTTCCAAAAAACAAGAAGTTGCCCGCCACTACCATGTCAGATCTTCATAAAACCGTATGACCTCTTACATAAAGGCCGCAAAGGGCACTATAGGATCATTACCGCAACGAAATAAAGACCCGGAATAAGAGAACAACTGCGCTTGGGAATCACAACGATGATTTCCCAAAAACACTATGTGCTTGCGCGAATCCCAATGAAGAGCACACTGAAATACTTGATTATGAGCGGTAAAAGCCAAGTACTCCCTCGTCACGGTAAAACTAGTAATAACAGGATCCCATCTACCTCCAGACCAAGGTAATCGAACGTACAAGCGAAACCGTCTCTCCCAAGAAAAAGGATCCTCTGAATGAGTCAAAGTCCACACGGTAAAAGCGGGACTCCTAAACGTGGCCAAACAAAGGATGGGCCAGTCCGCCGAAGTCTCCCACCACTTAGAAATCTTAGCATCTAGACAAGCAAAAAGATTCTCACAGGCCGCATTAGGAAACGACATCCTATAGGAAGTACCGGTAGCTGTATTCCATCGAACTATATAAGGGCAAGCTTGAGCATCCCCCAAATAATGTCCCCAATCCGACAAAAAGTACAATTCGCCACCAAAACAAACGTGATCCGCAAGAGAGACATTCCTAAGACCCACGTCAAGAGTCCCCCAAAAGTTCCAGCTGCCCTCCCAAAAGTATACATGATACGCGCTAGGCCAAGGACCCTAGTAAGACTGAGATAAATCCATTACCAATAAGTAAAGATAAAAACCAAAATCCACAGCAGTGTCGAAGCACCCAAATACCAAATTCAAAGGGGAATCCGCATAACCCATGGAAACTCCATCAGAAAAAGGAACCAGTTGACGCACTCCCACAGCCGGGTTACAAACAAACAGCCAGGAAAGATTATAATCACGGCACAGTAGTAAACCGCCTTCCACGCCCAAAACGCGAACATTATCGGTCAGGACCTCCAACACCTCAGCAAAGACCACCGGAGAAAAATCTCCCGGAAAGGAAAAAATCTCCAAATTTCGCAACGTGAGTCAGTTTTAGGCTGCAGAAAAAATCCGTCAACAATACGGCTCAAAGAACGAAAAGATTGCCTTCTAACAAATTCATAATCAAAAAGCAGGTCACGAGCAACAAGCGATACGCAAGTAAACCTTAAGATTGATTTTGCAGGTAGCCGCGACCAAATTTCACAAGTAATATCATCCATAGTAAAAAGGAGGGAAGCAAACGAGGGAAAAACAAGAGTTCAAAAGTTATTTTTTAGTTAACTTGGACACTTAATAAAAACTGACCAACTAATACACACCTTTTCAACCAGGGCTTTGAGGAATACTAACCCCACATTCAGGGGTATTTATAATAAAATACTTTGAGGGTAAAAAGCACCTTGTTACCCCAACGTGGGGGGCTAACTGTTAAGAGAGGCGCCAACTACTAAGAAAACCACCACCCCAGTTAAAGCCACATGAACATATCTAGGTAAATGTTCACCCCGAGTGTTTATCGCGACCCTGGCCCAATAGCACTAAAACAAAAGCGTCCAAGTAACTCTCCTGGAAACCGTCCATCACCCCTAGGCGGTACTCTTTCCTCCATCACCCCTAGGCAGGACTTCTTCCTACAAAACGCCAACAAACCCATCCCCATCTACTATAAATATAACAAGAACTACAACAAAAAGGCCAGGAACTTGAGCCCGATTCTCCCTTAAAAGATTCCAACCAAAAAATCCCAAAACAATATCAGAGTATCTAAATGGTAAAAATCAAACTTCAAGACACACCTCTGATTAAAAAAAATAAAATTCAGAACACCGACGTAATAATTTCCCAAATTTGTTAAATAAAAATTAAAAAATAATTTTATACTCTAAACATGAGCGAAATCATAAGGGGTAAGCTTAAAGTAAAGTACAAGCTTAACATTATTACTATAATAGTTTTTTCCCATGCTATTTCTTACAATATTTTGAAACTTTGGTGAATCGCCATAAATTAGGAATTAATGAATTGATTTAATAAGTAACAATTATCTCATACTTTAATGCTAATAAATTTTTTTTTTCCCTATATTTTGGAAAATGAAAGTTTATCCTTCTAGAAAGCGAGGGATGAGAGCTTACGTTACTTTTAGGGGTTCAGAGATTTCACAATAATATATTGTATAGATAGATAATGGATAGATAGTGATTATTTTACCTAATTAATGGCCATGATGGAGACAAAGGGAGTACAAATAGCAATCCCTCCTATAACAAATAACTAGTGAAGCTTTAGCGATTGATGTTGAAATATTGGTTCGGACCGAAAATTAGAATCAAACTAAGATATTCAATTAAAGATCAAATCGGATCGCCCAGATATAAGTAATGGCAGATTCATTAATTTCTTTTTAGGGGATAGTGATAAGAGTAGATGTCAAATGACGTACTTATGTTGAATTTGATTCAACTTTTTTACAGCTTAAAGCTGTGGAAAAACTTTAGTTGACTCCAACGCTTGCGTTGGTTGGCAAAAAGATCTTTATACATCTTTTCATAGCTTAATAGGAAGATGAAAAGCTATTTTATAACTAAGTAAAAAAAAAGATGTAATAAAACTAATGCAGCACGTAATGGGATAATAGGAGTATAGGAAGGTTCAACGGGCCCATCATGACGGCGTCTCAGTTGGTGGCGTCTCCTACCCATGCGGTCATCGCCCAGGGGTCAGGAGTTCGATTCTCGCTGAGAATATACTTATAACTTACCTGCTTATGGAGGCTTGTGGGCTGTTTTTATGGGCTAGGGTTGGTTGAGGCAACACAATCCCTCGTTACCAAAAAAAAAAAAAAAAAAAAAGAAGGTTCAATGGTTTTCCCTTTCAATTTTATTGAGATGATAATAAAATAACAAAGAAGCTTGATAAGCCCATTTCTCACAATCCGAAATCGAGAATACAAGGAAAATTATACATGAAAATCTGAAAATTAGCTAACCATAATACTAATCACCCGCTCTTTATATAAAGGAAGACTAAAGGAGATTTAAATTCAAATTTACAATAATTAAGGAAACAAATAAAAATCAAATCAGCAATTAAAGGAAATGAACAAATTTGTTAAGAATCTTGGCTAAAAATTCGCAAAAATCACAGCTAGAATCTCCCTGAACTGGTATTGTGCTGCTCTTGGCGTCACGCCACGATTCCCTCTCGCCAACCTTCTCGCCCACTCTATACTCTCGCCAATCCGTGGCTATCTGCGTCAACTTGGCTAGCTGCATCATTTGATCTTTTGCAGAACTTATTTGTAAAAAATGTTTAAAAAGACCATGTTATCATACATCTCCACCTCCATG
This sequence comes from Simmondsia chinensis, assembly GCA_018398585.1. Lineage (NCBI taxonomy): Eukaryota > Viridiplantae > Streptophyta > Magnoliopsida > Caryophyllales > Simmondsiaceae > Simmondsia > Simmondsia chinensis. Next base: position 33,756,919 of record JAGTTD010000009.1, on the reverse strand, counting down.
ACTTACTTTTACTTTTTATTACAGCTTACACCAATCGCTACCCCTTTTACCCTTATGTGTTGCTATACCATTATCCACTACCCTCTACTACCATAACCAACTATTATCATGATTCTTTTCTTCCTGCTATTATTAGTTAATTTATGTTACTAAATCATTTTTTGTGATTATGATACATAATTTATTATTAAATTTGTATCCAAACATTTTATTTTGTAAAAAAAAAAAAAAAAAAATTCTACATTACACAACCAAACAATTCACTATAAAAAGCTACATATTTTAAATGAACATATCTTATTGAACAAATAAGTTAAAAAAATAAGTTGAAATTAAATAAATCAAACGCACCTTTAATATTTTATATATATATTTTTTAACATTAAAAGGCCCTTTAATATTTTATATAAATTTATATTAATTAGAGTAAAACTATAAATATGAGCTATTGATAAAAAATATTGGCCGTTAAGCAAAACCAAGAATGAGTTGGTCAAGCCAAATAGAAATAGACTAGGCCTCAATAGGACCGTCGATCATGCTACTCGCCTACTTACATAGGTTACTCGCTCATTTTTTCTCTCCTAATCTCTCTACCCTCATTGCCTGCAGCTAGATGGGATGTTGCCAGAAATTATCACCATAAGTAACTTACTCGTGCGTCATCCATGTTGGCTTACGAATGATACTAAAGCGACATGTTTTGTAAGGAACGATGCTAAGTGTCTTCCGGGACACCTCTGTTTGCGGACATGCCGTAGGCAGGCATGTAAAGAACATCCTAGCAAGGCGTGTAGGTAGGGATTATAACATGGCTTGTAAATAGGATCCCCAATAAGGTCCGTAAGAAGGGATCCTAACATGGCGCGTAACACCGTTCCACGCCTGGTACTTGCTTCCCGATCTTAAATGGGTACAAGCCTAGTACTCGCTCCCCAAGCACAAATAAGAACACTTGTTACTCGAACAAAAGTTACTTTCATCCTTTTTGCCAATTCATTCATCTCTGTCCTTCTTTGCCTATATTACTGTAAATGATCTATAGATATATAGAAGATAATATTTTTCACACACAACTCCATACAGCTGCCTAAAATCCTTTCATACTTAGATCTCTCTCTTTTTTAACAGATTGAGTTTAACTCTTCTTACTTTAGAATCTATCTAAAAACATGAGCATATATCAAAAAAATAAAAATTCAAAAAAAAATAAAATAAAATATAATGGGTAAGACAATAACACAGTAATTAGATACGTTAAAAAAACATTCATTATATAATTTATATAAAATATTACAATAAATTTTCTATTTTAGAAAAAAATTATAAAAATACCTCGATGTAATGTTGTTTTTACTAAGACAAAGGGCTTATTTGGGATTGCTTATTCTGAAAAAATAAGTATTTTTTTCTTTGAAAAGCACTTTTCTGAAATTTAGAGGGTGTTTGGCAAACATCAAAAAACGCTTTTTATTAAAAGTAAAAGCTGTTTTTCTGCTTATAAGTAGAAGCAGAAATTTGGTGCTTTTAATTATCAGTAGAAGCAGAATCAAAAACTTAAAATTTTTAGAACAAAAATACCTCTACTCAAAAATTAAATTTACATTATACCCTATCATCTTTCAAAACCCTAACCTTCTATCTAACCAATTTGGTCCTTTTCGGTAATTTGACCAAAAAACACACATTTCTTAAATACTAGCCAAACACTAACAATAATAAAATAAACGCTTCTGACTGACTGAGGCAAACACAAGCTGCTTCTTCAAAACTGCACTTTTCACATAAGTGCTTTTACAAAAAGTATTTTTAAAATAAGCAGTTTTTTTACAATAATTCCAAACGGGCCCAAAGTCCCCAGTTCCACAATACTATCATAACTATTTATTCTTATTTTAAATTTTTAAAATTTTAGTTTTTACTAGCTCGAGAGAGACTTAAAATAAGGAAAAACTATTTTTAGAACTAAGTTTTTAAGAACTAAAACCAGCAAATATAAATCGATACCATATAAACCTCTATTCAAGTTAGGGATGGCAATGGGGTGGGATGAATACGGGAGTGTCTCCTCCATACTTGTGCCCGCCACTAAAATTCATTCCAATCTCCGCAACGTTACCCATTACGGATACAAAGTGGATGCTCATATCCTTCCTGACTTGTATAAACCCATACCTATATCGGCTTATCTCTAATACGCATCCAATACTTGCTCCATACCCTCTCTAAAATGGGTACCCATCGATTATCTATACCGGTCCATGTTAATTATTTGATATTGTTTTTTAGAATTAAATTATATTTTTCTAATATTTAATAAACGGGTTGAGTAACTAATCGAGAAAAAAAAAAATTTCCTAATTAAGTACAAATTGGGGTATGTATGAGATGTATATGACAGGTATGGAATCAAGTGAGGCGAGTATGGAGTGTTGATGGTGCGAGTACAATATTATACCCATACCCGCTTCATCCAATGGCTAGTATTGTCATGTACACATGATCCATAACCGCTACCTCCTCACTTACACCCCAATCCACTCCAAACGGGACGGGTATGGATAATGAATTTTACCTGCCTTATCGTCATCCCTAATTCAAGTTTGGTCCAATCTAAAACTAGAGTTTAAATATTTAAATATCTATGAGAAAAAAGAAAGAAACCCTTTAATTATCTATTTTGTTGGGATTGATAAACAACCTCAAGTTTTGTAAAGATTATTCTTCGGTTCTTAAGGTTTGAGTAAGTTAGTTATTTGATATGATATCAGATTCTCGTTAATAAAGAGGTTACAAGTTCGAATCTCAACGGTTCCTACTTTCAATATTAAAAATAATTTAAGCACAAGGTATGAGGTGTACCTGTGCACTATCCATATTTCAAACCTAATTGGTATTTGCATGAGAAGCTATGTTAGAGTATAAAATTATTCTTGAGCTTTTACTTATTTATTTAAGCTTTTATAAACGATGGTTACTTAATAATATTTGCTAATTAATGAAACGTAATTTTTTAATGACAAAGTGGTCCTGCGCACTTAAAAAAGTACCTTTGCTTTTTGTCTGTTCTTTTTACTTTTTACCTTCCTTTCCCGCCAATGCTGCATAATAGCAAATCATCAGGTTGTATCTTAAAATTAATTGACAACGAGTAAAGTAGCTTATTTATTAGACACTAAAACACCGAATTCTATTAAAACTTTAAAGTTAAGCGTGCTAGGACGAGAGAAGTATCAAAATGGGTGACCTTCTGGGTAGTCCTTGTGTTGCCGACCCTATAAGGTTGGGGGTCCTCGGAAACAACCTCTCGGCAGGGTTATACCCTGAAGGGGTAATGTTGTGTACATCCACCCCTCCCAGACCCCGCTTATTTGGGAGTCTTTAGGGCATTGGGTCTGTTGTTGTTGTTATAGTATTGTGCCCACCGAGATGTGGAATTGCTTTTTCATTCTAAATTGACTGTATCAAACCACCACGCTCCAGATCTCGAGTCCATTCGAGTCAGATTTGCACTAGATTTTTAGTCGTGGATGAACACTACAACTTCGGCGTCACCATCACACATAGGACATGTCTTTGCACTAGAATTCTTATAGTCTGAGACGAACATTACAATACCCGCGTCACCAATTAAGACTAGGATGAGAGATTGTACAGTCAAGTGAACAGAGGTCCATGACTTTACTAGGCTGAGATCAGCTCTACAGTAAACCTAGGGTCTCCCAAAAAACCGAGATTGAGCTCCTTGAAATATGTTAATTGGCTTTGCAACACGTCACACATAAGTCAAGAATGTTGAATGGCGTCCACCCCCCATAAGACTGGTGAACGGCATCTGCTTCCCATACGACTTTAAAATCCATAGCGTAAAATTGACAAAGCTGATACCAATGACGCATATCAAAGCACGTTCCATTCCGGAACCAATTTGGCAATATGTGGAGTAGCTCATTGGTATATATTTTGGTATTTCTTTATTGTGCCCATCGATGTGGAATTGCTTTTTGATTCCAAATTGACTGTATCACACTGCTGTGCTCCAAATCTCGAATCCATTCAAGTGGGATTTGCACTAAATTTTCAGTCCTGGACCAACAATAAATTTTGGCGTCACTATCACACATAGGATATGACTTTGCAATAGAGTTCTTGTAATCCTGAGCAAACACTACAATACCAGAATCATCATGTGAGGCTAGATGAGAGACTATACAGTTAAGTGGATTAGGGCCCATGAATTTGCAACAAGTGACACATAAACCCCCCATAAGACCGTTGAATGACTTCGGCCCTATAGGTCCGATGAATAGCATCAGCTCTCCATATGACCAACAATCTATGGCACAAGATTGACAACTATGATATCAATGAAATAGATCAAGGGAGGGTTTCATTTCAAAGCTAATTGGTAATTAGTAGAGTAGTTTCTTAGTATATATTTTAGTATTTCTTCAATGTACCCACAGTTGTGAGATTACTTTTTTGACTGTATCATAATTCTAAAACTTAAATATTCTGAATTTAAAGCATAAATAATGCACAAATGTATTTCAAAATTTAGAATTGAGTACCGAAGTTGTTCTTCTAAGCCTTTATGGCACACTGGAAGATGTACTTTGAACTTAAATAACCTCTCTCTCATATAAGTATTAATTATGTTATTCTTTGTTCCGTATTAAAATTAGAACTTAACACTTCCCAGATATAATGTGTCTTATATGGACTCGGAGAGAATAGTACATTGAGTGTAAATATCCTAACACCACTATGCTTGATAAGATATTGGGCACCCCATGAGACTACGGTGGACCACGGGCTAGTGCACGGCTGCTCTCTGCTCAAGGGCTAAGCCGGGCCCAAGCTCAAGGTCAAGTGACGAGTGACTGGTGTGTGGACGTGGGGCTGTGCCACCCAGTCATACCTTTTGGCCATAACTATCCATTAGGGAAAAAAACCAAAGGAGGTGTCAACAAGTCGTCACCGGACCCCATTAGAACTCCGAAATTAAGCGTGCTTGGGCGAGAGTAGTACTAAGATGGGTAACCTCCTGGGAAGTCTTCACCCTCAGGTTGGGGCAACTCGGAAACAGTCTCTCTTTAGGGGTAATACCATGAAGAGAAAAGGCTGCATACATCGCCCTTCAGACCCTGCTTAGGCGAAAGTCCTTGGAGTACTTGATATATTACTTTTTATCCATTAACGAAAAACATATATGTGCTATAATTCCACTAGTAAATATAGTGTTAATAGTATAATTATTATGGTGCATCACTATACCATTACGCCTGAGTTGTTACAATTCTTTTAATTCTGGTCATTTATTCGCGCGCTCCTTCCCTTGCTAATAAGACTACAATACTGTGTCAAAAAAATTAACTATTTTAAAATTTTAAACTGTATGTTAAACACTACATGTAAATCTGGTAAAATCTCACATAAAAGTTGTGAGAAAGAAGAGATTAATTTATAAGTCTAGTAAATTCCTCCACCTACTGTCTATTTGTTTTAGAATGAAACTCCACTTGAGATTATATATGGACTTTGTATGTTCTAACTCTGTGGGTCAGACCTAAAAAGCTTGGTGAAATTTTTATTTTTAATTTCTTTAATACTTTGTTAATATTATTCACTAAGGCTTCATTTGTTTAGGGGGAAAACCACATTGTAGGAAGTGGTTTTTCCCTTTTCCGTTGTTTGGCCGGATTTTGCTTATGGAAAAAGTTTCCTTTAAACCGGGAAAAATGACTTCCCTTTCAAAATGAGGCAAATAATCATTCCGAGTGATTCAATAAAGTTCAAACGTATATATCGGTCCGAATGTGTATCCAAAATGAACTTGGCGGAATCTTAGATCGTTAGAAGTAATAATTTGGGATAACTAGATGAAAAAAGATCAGTCAGTTCAAAATCCTTGAGTGAATTTAATTCGTAATTCCACTTGATTTTCGTTCCTAACTTATAGTTTATGTTGGAAACATCTTTACTAATTAACAGTATGACGAATACTATAATTAGGAAATAATTTTTACATCAAACTAAACTCCAAACATTATTTATAGATTATGTTATTTTTTAGAAAATATTTTCCTTTGAGATGTGTTTGTTAAAAAAATTATTACTTAAATACCCTAGGTTTGACCATTTATCACATAGGTATAATAGCATTTCATGCATACAATGGAGTGCCTTAAACTTTAAACACATATCTTGAAGTTTTAAAATTTTATCAATCAAGAGCATTTGTTGAAATACGTTGAATTTTTGATAGAAAATACAAAAATAGAACATAATTCCGACTATATATGAGTATTCTTATTAGAATTTAATAGGTTTTTGCTACAAAACGTTAACATAAAATATGACTTCAGCCGTATTTAGGTAGTTTACATCAACACACGAAAAACTTTTTATCGTAGTTTGGTGAAAACATTGACATAGCTTGTAAATATTATCATAAATACGTATTATATTAGCACTCTTATATTTGGTTAAATTATTACAAATATTCAACAAATTTTGATATATCTTAGTAATGAAATATTCAACTTCAGAATATCTCAATATATATATTGAAATGTCAAAATAGGTGATAAATATTCAAACCTCAGGATATCTTAGTAATAATTTCACAATCACACAAGGTCTACATAATTTCAAATCTATTGTATTGCTACTTAATTGTCCTATGATTAGGTATAAAATAATTGGTAAAAGATAATTCATTTAAAACAAACAAAGAACATCGCAATGGGAGAACTTGTTTTCCGTTGAGTGTCAACGGAAGTTGCCTTTTCCAAAGAAAAATATTTTTCAAAGGAAGAGGATTTCTCTCGAAACAAACGGAGCCTAAATGTCTATATTTTACAAAATGATTTGATCTTATTATATAAATGTATATTTTTTTTCCTCAGAAAACTTTTTCCGAATAAAACCTAATTCTTAGAATTTACTTTTCCGTCGAAACAAGCGGAGCCTAAATCTTATCAAGTATTTGAATTTTTATTTATGATATTGCATTCTATTATCATTATTAAGTTTACCATTCTTGCATTGCATTACACTATAAAGAGGAAAAAAAATTCTCCATATATAAAATTAAAAGATAGGTAAAAAAAAAAATTACTTTAGATAGACATAATATTTATATAAAAAAGATTAGGAAGGGCATAATGTCTACTGTGTACATACGAAAGACAATAGTTCAAAAAAAATGTAATAAAGCAAAGCTAACATTCTCAGTATCCTAAGGGATCCCGTCTAAGCAGGATTTTTTGGGGGAGGGGGGTTGATGTACGCAACCTTCTCCCTTCAGGGTTCTGAGAACCCCCAACCTGAGGGGTGCAAGGACTTCTCAGAAGGTCACCTATCTTGGTACTACTTTCGCCCAAGCATGCTTAACTTCGGAGTTCTAATGGAATCCAATGCTTGCGTGTTGGTACCATCTTAGGTTAATAGAGCTCAACAAAAATGTAATTTGTTTCGAAAAAAGACCAAGAAATCAAAATGCCACTAAGATAGATCATGTCGAGGATATTGGCAAGTGGCAGCTATTGGTAAAGTCATTTTCCTTGTTTTATGTCCTCTTTGTTGTCGGTCCTCAGTTTTTCCCAATGATTCGGGCGGTAGTTGGGTAAGACGCTAGTTCAAATCCAGCATCCCCTCTTTCCAAGGAGCCGTTGCCTGAAATAGCCCCAAAAAAGAAAATATTACCCCAAATAACTTCTTTGTAAAAATATCTTCCAAATTAGCCTCCACATCAGCATTTTTAATTTTTTATTTATTTATTTTTTTTTTTTTTTGGTTTTTGAGGGAGGTACCCTTTTTGAAAAAAAAAGGTGGCACACCCTGCCACTTCATTTTTTTTATTTTTATAAAATTATTTATTAAATAAAATATATTAATTAATTTATTATTATATTACATTTATCTTTACAATATATTTGTTTAAAAAAATCTTTATAATACACAAATTATAGTTAAATTATGTATATAACTTATAATAAAAAAATTAAAATTAAGTTATTTATTAAATATTAAATTTTATTATAAATACATAATTTTATATTTTGCTCATTAATAAAACTATCTAATAATAGTCATTTTTTACAATAAATTTAGTATAAATTATTTTCTTTAAAAGACCATTACCTCCTATCCTATTTTAAATTTATAATTATTAATACAACTGTCTTCTTTCATTCTCAACAATAATCTTTCAATTATTATACAAATACATAAATAATTATGTATGTGCCTCTTATTAGGGTATCCCCTGATGGGGTAAGGCTGCGTACATCCTACCCCTCTTAGACCCTGCTCACGCGGGAGCCCATGGGCCACTGCGCCTGTTGTTGCTGTTGTTGATTAGCCTAAACGCAGGATGACTTAAAATTGAAAGACTTAGACGCAATCTAAAAATACCCTAAAAATTCTCTCTCTCTCCTCATATTAATGAGCAAAATATAAAATTATGCATTTATAATAGAATTTAATATTTAATAAATAACTTAATTTTAAATTTTTTTATTATAAGTTATATACATGATTTAAATATAATTTGTATATTGTAAAATTTTTTTTAAACAAATATACTGTAAAGACAAATGTAATATAATAATAAATTAATTAATTTTTTGAACAAATATAAATAAATTAATATATTTTATTTAATAAATAATTTTATAAAAAATAAAAAATAAAAATTAAGTGGCAAGGTCTGCCACCTTTATTTTTATTTTTATTTTTTAGAAGGAGGGAGGTACCCAAAAATCAAAAAATAAATAAATTAATTAATTAAAAATTAAAAATATTAATGTGAAAGCTAGTTTAGGAAATACTTTTGTAAATATATTATTTTGGATAATATTCTCTTTTTTTGGATTATTTTGGGCAACAGCTCCTTTTCAAGACTTTACTAACATAAAAAGTTATTTCCTTTTTACTTTTGAAACATGTTGCACTTTTTTATTTATAAAAATCATTATGCACTTTTTATTCACCGATATTTATTGGAAAGATTAACACAAATATTTTCCACTCATAATTGTGTCGCAGATGATCAAAAGTCATTTATGTTCTCACAAAGATATGGTGGGACTATAAATGATGCTCTAGCCTTAGACCAATCCCAACAAAAGCTTTTTTAAAACCTCATTTCTGGTACATTATCAAAAACAGAGCTTCACTCAAAAATAAAACTTCTTTCCACCAACCGTATCCTATTTCTTTAACCTTATTTTATATTTTTTTTAACTATTTTAATAATTAATATTATTTATATTATTTTAATTATTTTAAGATATATGATGAAAATTATAAATTTAGAAAACTATTTGAATTTTGAGAATAAGGATGTTGAGAAATAAATTAAAATTATGAAAATTAGGATTTTATATTTTTGAGTAATAACTTAATATGAATAATTAAGTAAAAAAAATTACTCAAATTTAATTATGTAAAGATTTGATAGAATTTAAACTGTATTTTTTGATAAATTATATTAAAAATAATAATTTCTAACCTCTATTGGGGAGTAACAATATAACATATATAATAAATAATGGAAACAAAATCTTTATATTTCTTTGAATGATTTGCAAGGAAAGGACTTTACAATTATTAACGGAAAAACTTTTATTTGGGAAAATTTTTTCTAGCAAAAATTGTGCACTAAATAATGAAAAATAAGAAATAATTCTTAAAATCTAATTTCGTTTATGAACAAACTAAAACTAGACAATTTCTAACTCAAAATAAACTAATTACAATATATTAATAGATCGAAGATATTACCATTATAAGTAAAATAGTAGACCATAAATTCTCCATCTCTTTTACATAAACGATATATTTTGGTAAATATTTTTGCAAGTATGTTATTTTGATAAATTTTTTTCTAAAACTACGCCAGTTAGATAAAAAAAATCTAGCAATTTACCGAGCCAATGTCCAAAATAACACAAAAATAAAAAAATATTTCCTAAACTAGCTTAGAAAAATATTTTCCAAAATAACATCCATGTCATTATTTAACTTTTTTTATTTTTACCTTTTTTACTTTCTTATTTTATTTTTAATATATTTATAATTTTTTAAATTTATAATACTTTCTTAATCACAACAAATAAATTAAAATAAATTATTTATTAAATATTTAGAATAAATTTGTCTAGAAATAATTTTATATAAAATTTAATAAATAATATAGTTTTATTTATTTATTATAATACATAAAATATTATAAATTTAAAAATTTATAAATGTGTAAAAAAATAAAAAAAGATGACATGAATACCATTTGGAAAAATATTTTTTTAAAAAGTTAGTTTAAAAAATATTTTTTATTTTTATATTATTTTAGGTAATGCCTCCAATTTACCTCCCACCAAATACAGAGTTTGAATTCAAATTTTATGTCAGATTTTAAATTTTAATAATATATTAAAAAGCTAATTATTCTAATAACTTACAAGTCATAAGCACAAAAAATTAAATACTCTCCTACCATGAACTACGTATATTGTTTGAAAATACACAAGGCACCACCAAGCAACAGTAGCATAAAAGAGCATATAATTTAGTTTACACACTATGTAAAATAATATTTTAATCTAAAAATTATATTTATTTTATAAAATAACTTAAATAATAATATAATAAAATTTTTTATTATTTGTTACTAAACGCACAATCCCCTTACTATTTCTCTCAACCTTCACAAACCACAATATTATGACAATATTAATTAAAAGATATCAGATAAAAACTTATTTTACACCCTAATGCACCACCATTTGGATTGTTTGATAAAATACAAACAATTTTTGGATTAAAATGTTATTTCTCAAATTCGTAAGGATAATACTATTATTAGGGCAAACTTGTTATTGTTAGACCAAAATTATATTTTTAAGATAATTTTGTGGCTTTTATTTTTTATAAGTCACATTGTTACTTTGATAATAATAATTTTTACTCCAATAATAACAACTCCCATTCATAAACTAAAAATTAACATGTAACTCAGATAAAGAAAATCTGTATTAACACCTCTTTTTACCTGTTCTAAGTGCTTGTTTAGCTGCTTGGTTGTGGAGTATAACTACAAGCCCCTCTTGCTAAGTGGATAAGATTGTTGTCAAAGATAAAAATGTTAATATTAGAACAATTTTATAAAAATTTATGACTATTATTCACTTTAAGTCATATTATTGCTCTAACAATAACATTTTCCAACACCTTAGAAAATTCATATTAACACCTAATTTTTACCTATGCTAAGTGGACAAGATTGTTGATAGGATAAAAATGTTAATATCAGAACAATTTTATAAAAAAATTTGACTATTATTCACTCTAAATCATATTATTGCTCTGACAATAACATTTTTCAACAGCTTAGAAAACCGGTATTAACACCTAATTTTTACCTATGTTAAGGAGAGAGATTTTTCTTTAGCTAAGCTTGGGCATGGAGTACAACAGCAAGCCATTCCTGCCGGTGAAACCTTACCTGCCTCGCTATAAACGCCTCTATCGTCCTCCTGAAGTCCTCCTCGCTCACTTCCTCTTCTTCTTCCTCTGCGCCGCCGCCGGCGACACCTTTCCGGCTTATAACCATCTCCGATCGCTGGAGCTTATCTTTCATATCAGGTTGAGATTCATCTTCCTTTACTGTTGAGGGATGAAATTCCTCTGTTTTAGATTCCTCTACGATGATTCTTTTGTCCTGATACACGATCTCCTCCGACTCCGGTGAATCACCGGCGCTGATCTCCTCGTAGAGGTCCGTCACAGTGACGTCATCATCGGCGGCGGACTTCGATTGCAAACCAGATTTGGCGAGTAGAACGACGACTATGCAGTTACCGATGAGGAAAACAAAGATCGGACTGACTACAACGCCGGCGAAGCGCCGGAAATAGTCGCCGGAAATTTCGGCGGCGAGAGGAAGGCGAAAGGAGAGCCAGGCGAGGAGGAGAGAGAGGAGGAAGAGCTCGAAGAAGCGGAAGAGCTTGGCAATGGCGCGGAAACCGGTGAAGTTCACGGAGATGTAGTCGATGGCATCCATGGCGATGGAGGGGAGAGAGAGAGAGAGTGGCGGTTACTGATTTTGAAAATGGAAAAAAAAAAAAAGAAAAAGAAAAAATGAAAATGTGAAGGTTTGGGGAAAGGGGGGAAGGAAAGCATTCACTCTGTCTCAACTACACGGAGTCCCAAGAGCGGACAGCACTTGCTGCTTTTATAGGCGAACCAATCTAAGAGACAAACCTAGAAAGGAAAAAAAAAAGGAAATTATATATCGCATTATAATGTTTGTTAAAGGAACATACCCATTATCTTAAGAGCTCCTACCTATACAAGGTCTAGAGGGACAGATATACGCAACCTTCCCTCTTTCAGGGTGTTAACATGAAGAGAGGCTATTTTCCGGTGCCCCTAACCTGAGGATGAAGATTTTCCAAGAAGTCACCCATCGTGATACTACTCTCCCCCAAACATGCTTAATTTTAGAGTTCTAATGGGATCCGGTGACGGCGTGTTGGTGCCCTCTTTGGTTTGGCATTATAATGTTTGTTATTTATATTTTATTATCCGATATTTTTAAAAATAATTTTAATTTTTTTAAATTAATAAAAAGATGCTTAAATTTTTATTATATTAATAAAAAATTTATAATTTTTGTATTAATAAAAAGACTATTTTTGAGCATGATGGTATTATTTTTTGTCGATAGAGTTAAAGTGATAATTATTTTTTCATTAATGTTATAGTAAAATAATAAAAATACCCTTCAATAATCATATTTTTAGACAAATTAAACAAAAATAAACAGTTTTTATATACTATAACTTCTCAAATTTTGTGGCAATAAAATAATAATAAGAGTATTGAATGATTCTTTTATAATAATAAACAGTTTTTACATACTATAACTTCTCAAATTTTATAAAATTTACATATGATGTGTTGTGACCTCGAATCACCTAATAATTTCTTATGAAATAAGTAACATTCAAAGCTCAAAATTAATAGATTATTAGGCCTCATTTGTACAAGTTGCCTTTTGTATCGTAACTATGTCGTTAATTATTTAAAAAAATAATAATAATGAGCTTTTGGGGCCCCAGCTTTCATTTATTTTGTCTTCGCATTTAAGCTGCCTTAAATTTTTGCGTGTTTTTGTTTTTAAATTATCTTCTCAAATTATGGTCATGTTGGACAGTACACAAAAATAATTAACCTTTTCAAATATAAAGTAATTATATTTTTATTTTAATATTATTTAATTTTTATTTTGTAATTCTGTTTAAAGAAATTTCCTATTTTCTCTATTTTTCTCTAAAAGTAAAAAATAAATTTTCATTTACGTTTACATTTCTTTTTGATGTTTAGAAACCTAAAATCATATTTTGGAAATAATTTTTTCAAACTTTTTTCTTCTAGATTTTATTCTTTTTCTTATTTCATTAAAAACCAAATATAAAAATTAAAAATAAGAAGAAAAAAAAATTCATAAAATTTTATTTTTAGTTTATCAAAAACTAAAAACTACAAGTAAAAAACGATATCAAACAAGCACCTCTTTTTTTAAACACTAGACAAGCAAATCTTATGAGATATTTGTACGTGAGAATGAATTTTTGGAGTGTGAACGAATAAATAAGAATTATCTTTTTATCTAATATGCATAAATAATCATTTGTTGTATAAAAATAATATAATACATAATATTATTGTTAAGGTAAAAATGTTATTGTCAGAGCAGGGCCACAGTTTACAAGATAATTTTGTAACTTTCATTATTTGTAAGTCATATTATTATTCTGACAATAATAATTTTTCTCAGGACAATAATAACCCTCTATAAAATAATTATCTTTTTAGAATTTACTAATTTTCTCTCAAATGTAAATGAATACAAAGATATGGTATCTATTATATTTCATTCCTATTTTAAAATAAGAGTTTTGGGCTTACCATAAATCAAAATATAAGATTTGGGATCTCATTAAAATAAGAATATTTTGGACTTACCCAAAAAACGAAGAAATTTAAACCTTTATCAATAACTTTGGATGCTCTCGCTAGATGTTAAATTTCACTGACCTTTAAAGTTAGCATATATAAGGTTCATTTATAAGTTCATATAAGATTTTATTCTAAAATTAATTAATATTAAATAAAGTAATTTGTTGAACTTATATATTGATCTTTTTTTTTTACAACTCCAATGTAAATTCTACTAGGAAAAAAAAAACACTGTTTCCATAAATGAATAAAAAGGCATTATAACAATATATTTGGGAAAAATGACAAGGAGTGCCACATATACATATATTTGAATGAATAAAAGGACAAGTAGGAGAACATAAAACTTCAATATAGCATTATCACTACTAGAAAACGACTATTTAGAGATAAAAATTACGAGACGAATGGAAATGATGTAAGAACAAAGTAGATATGAGGATTTTAGAGATGGCTTCGTGACGGGTTCGAAACAAAATCCATTTTTAATTTTGAGAAGGAAAGGGTCGTCTCAACTCCATCTCTATCAGAGACGGATTAGTAAAGGCGCTAGCCGCCATCTCAAATTTAAATATTTAAGAATGAGGCCTTTGCAACCTGACTCGATGATAAGGTCAATTCAACAGCTTTTTGTTCAATTTCTTTTGATGTCAAAATATATTCATCTCAAATTTTAAAATTGAGTAATATTTAGCATGTTCCAAATTTAATATATTAGAAAAGATATCTTTGTCTCAAACTATTTTAGTTTATCTATGGAATGATAATCTATCTTAATTTTGTACCTAAAATATTTGTATTAAATTCTTTTTATGAAAAGTAACGAAAGTATATTATTTTTCTAAATGAAAATTGACAACTTTGTCAAACAGTTCATTTTTAGTGAGTAATTAACGAGGCTAGAAATGTCACTATACCACAATATCACTACATCACAAAATAACCAATTCTTTATCGTGCGCTATATGGTAAAGATCTCGAGTCTACTCATAGATCTCCTAATTATAATAATGTGAGTGAGTTGTATATAGTGTTATCTTTCTCATGTAATATATTATATCACTGCAGACCTTGCAACTGTTAATACATGTTCGTCCATATATCGCACTCAATATAGCGTTGTTCAATCACTGCTTCTTCAATAAAGGAGCTTATTCTCGATCTCATGGCAGTCCCTGGGTTTGCTCTGGAGTTGATCTCGGCTTGGTAAAGTCTTGGACCCTGGTTGACGTGCTGCTCAGTCTCTCTTCTCGAGTCTCAAATGGTGACGTCGGTATTGCAATGTTTGCCCGGGACTAGAATAACTCTAGTGCAAAGCCATGTCCATTGCATGTTGGTGACGCTGGAATTGCAGTGTTCGCTCGGGACTAGAAATCTAGTGCAAAGCTAACTTGTGTGGACGGAAGATAGAGAGCATGGTGGTCTAATACAGGCGAATCTAATCCCACGTTGGTGGGTTAGTGAATAGAATGTTAATATATATACCAAAGGAGTTATTTTACCCATTATCAATTGATTTTGAGATAAAACCTCTTTTAATCTGTAACAGAGTACTTCACAACATGACATGCAACTCTTCTCTCAAATCTGTCTAAATTTATCAAAAGAAACGACTTTTGGTATCAATAATTTGCTTCTAATTAATAAAGCCATGGCTTATCCTGTATATAGTCATGTCTTGTATATCTCATATAAGATTCAATGATCACTACTTTCGCAATTGACCTTATTGCAAATATATATATATATAGGGTAGCGTTCTTATGAGAATGTGAGAGCGTGAGAGGAGTTAATTTTGGCCCTCCATTGTAATGGACGGCCAAGATTTGTTGGACACTAAAAAAAATAACAATTTACAGTTCATACCCTTTCATGGGACAAAAGGAAAGAAGGGATAAGGAAAGAAAATTGTTCTTTTTTTTAATATTCAACAAATCTTGGCCGTAAATTTTTTTTTTTTTAGTGTCCAACAAATCTTTGCCGTCTATTACAATAAAGGGCCAGGATTGACTCCTCTCATGCTTTCACCCTCTCATAAGAATGTCACCCTACACACACCGCGCGCGCGCGCGCACACACACACACACACACACACACACACACACACACACACACACACACACACACACACACACACACACACACACACACACACACACACACAGTGATTGAATATCGATATACATCTTATTTGAACCATAAAATTGACACTAATACACTCTGACAGAGGAATTATCTTTATCAAAGTTTCTCTAGTACATATGCGATTACGAAGATTCAACTTAATCTTAGTTGATTGAATATCTATATGAATCTTATTTGAACCATAAAATTGACACTAATACACTCTGACAGAGGAATTATCTTTATCAAAGTTTCTCTTATAGCATGGATTGAATACTTCATTGTATGACACAAAGTTGTTCATCTCGAATTAGTCTAAATTATTTATAAAAAAGATTTTCCATATAAGTTTTGTAATTAAAAAATATTTAGTTTTAGAATGATTAAAATAAGTACTGAGAGCGTATTCTTTATGAGAAGAAAACTAAATCACTATGTCAAAAAAATTATTTTTAGTGAGTTGCTTACTCTTTAATTTACTCCTAATTAAGGAACTCGTGAGTGATATTGTGTATAACTCTGGCAAAAATAGAACAAATTTATTTAAATTTTTTAACTTGAGAAGGTTTCCATCTCAATTTTAAAGGGTTGGAATTGAAACGGTTTCACCGTCTCAATTTCTAACAATTTTGTGTTCAAGCCTCGCCTAGCGAATGGCCGGCTTGTTGAGCAACTTTGTCACAATTTATCAAAAAAAAACAATTTTGTGCTCAGCATATGACTTATTTGAATTCCATCATGTATATAAGCATACACTAAACAAAATATGGGCCCTATTAGTGGTAAGGTAAAGAAAGAATCTTGTCATAGTTCTATATAACTGTTGATTTATCTTTTACCTTTCTTGTCCATGTTGAGCTTGAGTGTTTTTTTTTTTTTCAATAATTTGTGATAAAATTGCAATACAAAAACTGGTGTCCTACGAAAGCGAAACCTGAGACCACATATGGGTGAGTAGAGATTACTGCAAAAATAGACCAAAAACTAGAAAAAATCAAGGTTTACCTGCGGCCATAGCTCATAATATAGATCAACACCCGCTATAATATCAAGTTCAAACAAACACCAAACAAAACGCCAAAAATGTCTGTCAAAGATGCCTACATAAAGATAACACCACTCCACCCCAACTGGCAATCCTCCAGAAAAAAATTTTCCAGTGTCGGAAAACGAGCCTACCCAAACGATGACAACTTCTTCCATTAACCCGAAATTAATAGGCAATTAGAGCGGGATTTAGATACAATTCCTCTTTGGAGTTGCAATTGCTTTAAAATTCTCCACGCCGAACTTACTGAGCTTTTCTTTAGTGTATTTAGCTCAGTTAATGAAGATTACAAGGAAATAACAGAGCTCTTCTTTTTATACTCTTTTTAATTTATCTGCTTATTAGTCTGAATACTTCTCACAAAAAAAATGAGTTAGTAGCATCAAACATTACATTGCTAATTATCCAAAAAAATACTTTTCACTAGGATTCACATCTGTCTCAAGTAGAACGAATATCCACAATATATAACGGGTCTCACCTACTCCATTACCGTGCATTTAGTCATGGATCACACGCATGCATACTGCTCTTGTGCATCATTGGTGCGACAACACACTTAGTTTTACCCACTCGAGCTCACATCACTGTCCCATCTTGTCCTACCCACCTGCCATCCTCTTCTACTCTTCCACTCTTCTCCTTTATATGTTGCCTGCGTACGCCTCGTTTGATTGTCACGTAAAGTAAATTTCTACAAAAAGTTATATTTTATGAAAATTTAATTTTTATGTTAACTTTTCAGGGAGTGGGTAAAGACGTTTGATTCTCAGGATGAGAAATAGAACTTTTTTAGTGAGACTAGTTAAAAACGAAGGAAGTAGAATTGGGAGTTAGGTAAGTTACTTCTTGCGTTTTTAAAGAATTGAAACTTGCTAAGTAATTTCCAGTTCTCGTATTCTGCCTACTTCCTTCCAACCAAAACAAGAGCCAAAATTCGTACTTCCTATGAATTTCGACTTCCCGCGTTTACTTTCTGCATACTAAACGAGAGGCTTAAATATACTACAAGCTTGCTGTTCAAAAAAGATATATACTATAGGCTTGGACTACATATTTGTGAAGACCAAAAATATTGTAACTGTAAAAATAAAAAACTGGGTCTGAAAACGTCCACGCTACTTCATGAGGGAACGCATACAAAGCTCAATGTCACTTATCCAAAGAAGAATAATAGCAAAAACAAGGACAAATCAGCCTAGAGAGGTTGGAGACTAGAAACATCGTTTTATACCCACCGTCGCCTCGAGCACCATGAGTCTCCCTCATGTGATGCATGGTGGTTCCTCGAGTCGTCCGTGAAAGAGGGTGATGCCAAACACCAGAGCAAAAGAAGAGATTCAACAAATTTACTCTTAAAGCGAAAATTTCAAATCAGGAGTTTTCAATTGAACTGTCTTTTTGTTTATGTGTTATGTTTTTGTCATTTGATCCTGTTTTGTCTTGAATTTTGTGTATTTACTCCTTGACCCCCACTTTTATGTAGATTGATTGTGGCCTCATTTTTTCGAGTTATCGTTTTGTATTACGATCGTGTCACTAATTATAAAAAAAAAAAAAAGGAGTTTCCAAGGGAAACTATAGCTGTAACTTTGTACGTAAAAATACGATAACATATTATTCTCCATAACTATTGGAGACAATGAATAACTTTCCGATGTGGCTGATTAATCTAAGAAAGACTTCAACAAATTTATTTTTTAACTTCTTGTATATTTTGTTATAGTATATATAATTATTATATCTATAATTTGCATGTTGCTAATAAAATCTTGATATTATTTATTTATATTTTTGTATATGCGTAGTACTTTTTCGAAAAAAAAGTTGCTAAAAATAATAAAGGGCCAAAAACTATGTCTTGACCTAAGTTTGACTTAGATTCGTAGTGGGTTTGACCCTATTTGAGGTCAAAGCCTCAACTTGGTTTTTTTCTTTCGATAATTCGCAAAAGATCGTAATATAGAAGCCGACGCTCCATAAAAATAGACGATCAACTTGGTTTGACTCAACCTGGCCCTATGATACGTGGCAAAGGAAGAGCCCACTCAAAAATACTTTCTCGGACCCGATCCAATTCGAGTCGTAGTATGAAATGATTTGACCCAGTTGTACCCACATGTACAACCCCAACTCACGGAATGGGTTATATAGGTAGGCTCGGGTAGATCCTTTAACCACCTTTGAGCACACAAAAGCACAACACATTCAAATTGATAGAATATAAAACAAATTATAGACATCCATCCATCAGCTTAAACTTGACAATATATCAGAGCCTTTTTACCAACAAGTCATGAGTTCTAATCTCAATAGCCCCACTTTCAATATCAACATAATCTAAGCACAAAATATGAGGTGGACCTATGCAATATCCATGTTTCAAGCCCAATGGACATTTGCGTGAGAAAGTATGTTAGAATAAAACCAATCATGGGCCTTCATCCATCAGCTTCAACTTTTGGAACAGATGATTCTTTGACACAAATTCAACTTGTTAAGCTTATAGAGTTACTAGCAACAATCAACTTCAGTAGTTTATGAAATAGTCGGTTTGTTTATATACCTTTATTTGAGCCCTATTGGATGCTTAATTGAATAGTTGGATGGAAAGGGATAACTAATGAATTTAAAAACAACAAAAGAAGAGATTCTCAAAGAACATCAAGACAATATCTTCCATGTCTAGTAATATTTCAAGAATATGTCACCCTCTACATAGTATACGAATTGATAATCATCTGATGGCTCCAAAATATATCGAAGTATAAAACTATTTATGGGTATTCGCCCTGCTTGATAGTACCAGGATGGATGACCTCCTGGGAAGTCCTCACCCTCAGGTTAGGAGCACTGGAAACAGCTTCTCTTCAGGTTAACACCCTGAAGGGGAAAGGCTGCGTACATCCGCGCCCCCCCCCCCCCCCCCCCCCCCCCCCCCCCAAGACCCAGCATAGGCGGGAGCCCTTAAAGCACTGAGTATGTTACTTTACCCTGCTTAAACTTTTAAAATAGTTGATTCTTTTACATGATATTATAGTCCTTTTGCTTTCAATAACTAGCGACAAGAGCTGCGAGCGAGGCCTGAGCCAGCCTGCATAAAAGCGTGCTACAGAAAAGAGCAAACAAAGTGACATCCCAAATAGAAAAATTGCAACATAGAGAAAAAACAGAAAATGCTAAACGGCGAATAGACTTCACTATCAGCAAATATGACACAAGAACATGAGAAAAGTGAACTAAAGCACCAAAACAAGACCGGAAGGGTATGGTAAGAGCACACTGAAGATCCAACCCAAATTCACAATATTGTAGAAGAAACAATGATCGCCGACAGAATTTTACCAACGTGTTCGACTTCTTGACCCCTCCTCACCCAATTCCTTTTCTTTCGATTGATATCATAGTCTTGTTAATAGACATATTAGGAGTTAGAAATCCAGACGTTTAACAGACATTCTAACGAAAAGACCTATGAAAGTATACTGTTAGAGTTTAAAATCAATCTTGGACCTTCGCCCAGAAGCTAAAACTTTTGGGATAAATGGCTCCTCGACATATACAATGAGCACTCATCCATCAACTTTAACTTTTAGGACATTCTAAGAGCATTTATCCATGCCTCCAATCCACAACAACAAATGTGCCTTTAATTTTATTCTTTCCATCCACTTAGTTTAACTTTTCAAGAGCAGTAAGACAAATGTATATATCCTTCTTCTCTAAGATATTCTACTACAAGTGGAAGGTACGGTTTCAAAATACTACCTGAATTTTTTAATTTTTTCAATGTTGTCACACCTAAAATTTTTAATATTTTTTAATGTTACACTTTAATGTGATGATATTAACATCCATTAATTTTTACTGACGTGACATTTTTAAAAAAAATATTTTTTAGAATATATAAATTATTTGTTCCAAATATTTAAATTATTTTAAAAATATTTACAACAATTTTGTAGATATTCAAATATATTTTAATTAAATGAAACTCCAAATTTTTTAAAATTATTTTCTCTTCTTTTTTTCAGAATGCCACATCAGCAAATAATATAATAAATGTTAATGGTATCATTGAAAAATTAAAATTTAGGTAGTTTTTTTAAAACTCACCTAAAATTTAGGTGGTTTTAGTAAAAATCCTTTATTATATATCTAGCTATTTATTTATTATACTTAATAATGTGGCAAAATATTTTCAACTATAAAACGTATTATTAAATTAATTAATATTTTCATAAACTAATAACATAAGTATTTTAAGATAATGGCTTTTTTTTTTTATAGTTATTAAAAAATGATATTTGGTAAAAATGGATAAATATGTGTCTAACTTGATAGTTTTATGTATGATAAGGAAGTCACATAAGCTATACAGAGAAATTTTCCAATTCAATGATGTAACTTCAATTTGATTCTTCGTAATCTAATAGAAAAGAGTGAATGAAAATATTGAAAATCATGTCAAAGACTAAAAGCTAGAATATCTATTTAATATTATCAATTTTTTTTTATAAGAAGAGTTTTTTTTTCATTTATAAATGGTAAGAATTACGTAAAACATTATCCTAATAAGGACCACCAACAATCGAGGGAATGGAAAAATAAGCCCCAAATCCAGGAACTGATGCTTCGGGGGTGGGTAGTCTAGCCATTACACCAAATCTACTATTTATTTCCTTAGATGTTAATATAATATGTATAAGTGCCTTTAAATAAATATAAAACCCCTTTTTTCATTAATAAACAAGTAAATAATACTTTGACTACGATCAATTATTTTTGCATTGTGCAGTGGTTTGGGATTTATGGTGCAGATTCTTCTCTCTCTTTGGTTAGATGTGGGTGGCTCCAAGATCGGTTGATAGTGTTCTGCTAATGAAATTCTACTGCTTAAGGAAAAGGAAAGACGTCTTAACGCTATTCTCCTCAACGAAGATTATGATTATGTGGTATACATGGTTAGAAAGAAATGCTAGGATTTTTAAGGATCAATATACACCAGTTAATTTCTTGTGGGAAAAGGTAGTTTTTCTAGGAGCTTTATGAACAAGAGCTTCAGGGAGTTATGCTGATATAGCCTTAGCTGATTTATAGAGCGACTGGAATGCTTTGTGTTATTAGTTGGATTTATATTTGTTCCTTTGTTGTGTTTTGAGGATATCTTGTCCTTAACTAATTGTATATTCTTTTTCTCTTAATAATTTTCTTTTCCGATTAAAAAAAAGAATTAAGAACAACTTTTTTTTTTTTTTTTTTTTTTGGTATTGGATAACCATACACTTGTTATCCAAGTGTTACATAGTCTGCAACATTGGCAAATATTCCCATTCATTGATGTGTCGTCCACTATTTAAAGTTCCCATATTCCTATACCGTTTGGCTTTTTTCTGGGAATACAGATCATGTCAGGCACCTGTTGGTTTTTATCTGTAGTTGTCCTATAATTCTATTTTTTTATATGTTACATTGTTTTAATTTGTTTCTATTTTAATTCTCGTTTTTATACGGATTGACTCATATCTCGTTTGTATAAGATGCCTATTTTGTATTACATTTTTGTCGCTAATGTCTCTAAAATGAACTTACTATAACCAAGAATGGATGTTAGATTTTCCACAACCATGCACGTATTTTTTTGGGTCTGATTTATTTATTTTGGTTTGCTGGTGTTGATGTATCTTAAACAAACTCAAAATTACAAGACATGAAGCTAATAATTATGAAAAGATGATGAAGAGGGAACAACAAGCTATGATTGATGATTTCTCCCGAACACAAGATAGCTATTTATAGCCACAACAAGAAATTTATTAAATTACAATTACGATAAAACAACAACAACAGACCCAGTGCTTCAAGAGCTCCCACATAAATAGGATCTAAGAGGGGTACGCAACCTTACCCCTTTAAGGTGTAGCCCTGCCGAGAAGCTGTTTCCGAGGATCCCTACCAACCTTATAAAGTTGGCAGCATGAGAACTTCCTAGGAAGTCACTCATCCTAGTACTACTTTCGTCCAAGCACGCTTAATTTCGAAGTTCTAATGGAATCCGGTGTCTTAGTGCCTAGTAAATGAACCCTACAATTACTATATAAAATTAAGAGCAAAAAAAAAAAAAAATCTCAACAAGTTGCTTATTTTTGGAATATTTTCTGGTATTGCTGAATGTTACGAGCTTCCTACACTTTCTGATTTTTTGGCGCGTGCATCGACGCGTCAATCTTCTGCGTAACTAAGGTGGGCTGTTGTTGTTGGCCTGGGCCTAGCCCAAAACCTGGCCCGGGAGCTGCACAGCGAGCAGGTCCAGATGCACACGGAGTACCTTTTCTCCGTGGGTCGGGCTGCTTGTATTCAAGGTATATGGAGCGAAAATATAAAATCGATTTGAACACGTCAAAAATTGAAAGAGTAGCTCAGAATCTACCAAAAGAAAGAAAGAAACCAGGCTTTTTGTATTAGGCAATTGATGAATGAGCAATATAACCAGCTATAGCAAAATATTTATAGGCAAAACAAAAAAACCAAAAAACAAGAAACTACAAAATTGCCACTAAAAATGTAATATTAGGAAAATGCTACTAAATTAGCCGCAACATGCAAAGGTGGCCAAAAACACATTTAGAAGCCGAACTTGAAGAAAATAGGTAAGGTTAGTAGCATAATGGCTAGGGTTGCATAGTACGATTTGGGAGTAACTCTTACGATCAGAAATTACTGGTCACATGGTTGTACCATGACTCAGCCGAGGGTGCCCCTGTTGGACTGGGCCGAGTCAGCCCCACGAGCCTGTGAACCGCTTTCATCTTTAACCTCAAGAACCCTAGCAGCTCCCCCATCAGCAGACCAGTGACCACAATTTCTACAACGACGTTGTCGGCCATCCAGTCTTCCACCCTTTTCTCAACCGAACTTTCACAAGTATGCCCAAATACACCACACTCACCTCTAGGGTCTCACCATCCAATTCCATCTTGATTGACTTAGCCAACGACACCAGCATCGACCTCAACGCAAACTCGAGCACACCCTATACGAGAACCCTCCTCTGTGACCCCATCCATGCAAATCAATACACCAACACCTTTAGCAATAGCGTCGAGCCCTTGCTTTGTCCACAAGTGATACGGAACTCCATGAAAACGCACCCAAATTGGAATGCAATCAACAGCCGGCGTGGCAACAAAGCGTGGATACCATTTATGCAAGGCCATATATCGCCCTCCGAAAAACCATGGACCTCTCCTCAACACCTCCTTTGAGTTAGCAAGCATACGAAAACAAAAGACATAAACCACCCCATCGGCCATGGCGCATCCTAGACCATGCTGATCCCAAAGCCGATGAGCTACCCGCTCCACCATTTTGAAGCCCAACCGGAACCCAACCAAACGGCCAACCAAGCAACGCTCCCATGTCGAAATGCCCTCTGCCACTGCATCAGCAGCGACAAACATGCAAATCTCGCCATCAATAATAGTAGGTGGCACATAGTGTAGCCGACGACCATGATATTCATCGGTAACCCGGTCAGCCCATGTAGGAGAGCCACCAGCCGCACCACAGCCACCTGGGGACCCTGTAACCCACTCTGCACATCCACCGGAGCCGCTACTTGCAAGAGAGATTCACTATTGCTATATGGTGAGTACAAGATACATCTATCTCAAACAAGAGAAGAACACTCTGACAAAAAATGACCAAAATTGCCTTATGATCTGCCAAACATGCCAACCCCGACTGCTCTCGACTCTCTCATTTTTGCCTGCGACTATAGGCTCTGTCCATCGCGCCCCAAACAGGCCAAATAACAAATCGAGTCACAAAATCGAGCTCAAATCAACAATCTATGGATACCTAGAATAGTAGAAGCATGCACCAACTCACCATGAACAGCTTCTATGCTGACCTGCCAAGACCATAACCATCATAAGATGTTGCATACACAATTATGTAGTTGCAATCACAGCCTTCTCATTGCCTGACTTGAGGAATTTGAAACTGTTTGAAATCACTTTTGCATCTGAAACTGTATAAAAAAACATTTTTTGAAAACATTGGCCAAAAGCTCTTAATAATATCATATGCTTTTTCAAGTTGATTTGGCCGAATGCAATCAACTTCATTGCAATGATGCTTTTTACAAAAGCACTTCTGCGAAAAGTGGTTCTGAACAAAAAAAATTTCCACAACTTTGCTACACTGGCTAAGTTTCAAGTGTGTATGTATCCCAAGTAGCAACCTCGATACGTCAGTCAATTAATCACCGTACAAGAGAGTATCCATGTCCTGGAAAGACACATCTGCCTCTGAACCTATCAAATCAAGAACATGATACATATCCTCGCCTTCGGGATGTGACTTGTCCCCTGAAACGAATGTAGAAACACGATCCTTGACCTTAAGCCATGACGATCCTGGCTCTTTCATCACCCCTTTTGATTTCATAAGTTTTCTTATCTCTGCCGCTTCCTTCCACTTCCCTTTAACAGAGTATATATTAGCGAGCGTGATATGGGTCCCAGCACAATTCGGATTTAGTTCAAGAAGCTTCTCAGAAGCTCGTCTACCACGTTCAATGTCTCCAAGCACTCGGGATGCTCGGAGCAAAGTTGACCACACAACATCATCCCCTTTATATGGCATGCTATTGATCATATTCTCAGCTTCAGATAGCCTTCCTGCTCGACATAGAAGATCGACCATGCATCCATAGTGTTCTTTAGTGGGATTGATTTGATACTTTTGATTCATCGAATTGAAAAAATAGAAGCCTAAATCTACAAGCCCAGCATGACTACAAGCAGAAAGAACACCTATGAAAGTCACAGAATCAGGTTTTAGACCAATCACAGGGATTTTCTCAAACAAATCTATAGCTTCTTTACTAATACCATGTTCGGCATAACCATTAATCATCGCAGTCCATGTTATGATATCGTTGTTTTTTGATGAATTAAATACCTCTTCCGCTTCCTTTATACTCCCGCATTTCGTATACATATTGATCAATGCGCACTGTATCATGGGAGTATGTTCGAATCCAACAGTCAGAACATGAGCATGAAGTTGCCTTCCCTGCTCAAGAATCGCCATGCTTCCACAGACGCTTAACGCACTAGCAAGCGCAAACTCAGTTGGTTTCGGTCCCTCTCTTCTCATCCATGACAGAAGCTCGAAGGTTTCCTCGCCATGTCCAGCTTGAGAATACCCTGCAATTATGGTACTCCATGAAAAAATATCTCTCCTCGTCATTGTGTTAAAAATTACAGATGCAGATTCTAACTTCCCGCATTTTGAATACATTACCATGATCGAATTTGCCACTGACAAATCATCCAAGAGGCCTAGTCTTGTGACTTGAGCATGTAATGCTTCACCCAATTGGATTTTGCCAAGATTGGCACACCCAGATATAATTGAAGCAAAAGTGTACTCGTTAGGTCTCACATCCGATTCTCTCATTCGTAAAAACTCCCGAATGGCACTCTCCTCGTTACCCATCTGAACGTAAGTTGTGATAATCGTGGTCCATGACACCACATCGGGTGTTCTCATTCTACTAAACAACACCATCCCATAATCCAACTTCCCACCTTTGTTATACATAGTAGCCAAAGTGTTTGCCACAAAAGAGGCCACATCAAACCCTCTCTTTATCGCCTGCGTATGAATCTCCCTACCGCGACGTAAATCATTCTCATCCGCACAAGCCTTCAAAGCAATCGCGAAAGTATACGTATCACATTGAACTTTACACCTCCACATCTCAAAAAAATACCTTAACCCCTCTTTACTGTAACCTCCCTTAACCAACCCATTGATAATGGCAGTCCAAGAAACCACATTTTTCTCAGGCATCTCACCGAAAACTCGACAACCCTCGAAAACTCTCCCGTTTTTTGCGTACATATCCAAGAGAGAACTACCCACGAACACCGAACTCACTAAACCAGTTTTCACAGAACTGCAATGAATCAACTCCCCATAACTCAAATTATTGCCTAACCCACAAGCCTTCAAAGCCAAGCTAACTATAAAAGGATCCAATTTGAGAGAAGAATCAACCCACATACATGAAAACAAGTTCAAAGCTTCAGAGTAATCACATGAATCTACATACCCAGAAATCATGGTAGTCCATGAAATCTCATCTCTTCGGGGCATTTCATCGAACAACTTTCGGGCATCCTTCAAATGACCCGATTTCACTAGCTGCTTTACGTGTAAGTTAACTTCGATCATACAAGGAGGTTGGATTAGGGTTTCAGATTGATTTTTTGTTGTAAAAACATGGGGAAGTTCTGCAAATGATACTGTGCAAAGTTTTCTGATGTGAGGTTTTATGCGTAAGATCATGCCAGCTGATCAATTTTGATTGCAATGTAAAAGTTGCTTTGTAAAGTAGAGATCACTGACAAACTTTGCTGTTTTTTCTCTATTTATCTCTCTCTTCTTCGAAGTTTTTGATGTTCAATTCTCAGCCAAAGACCATGGAATTGAGCATAGCGAGCTGAAGGCCTAATTGCTCACGGACTGACTATGGCACCAACAGCTAGCTCGCTGAATCATACTATGTTCAAAGTTTATATATATGTGTGTGTGTATGTGCGTGTTACAGTAAGAAAATGTCTGACCAAATAGATGAGTTTCACATTAGTGGGAAGGCTTAAAAAATAGCAATTTATATACTTAAGAAACTATTTTACCCTTTACTAATTAATTTTGGGATAAAATCTCATTTAGTATGTAACATAGTATTTTTATCGTTATAAATAAGGTAATCATTGTCATGGTTTTGTTGCCAGATTAAGATTGTAGTTTTTAAGACAATTTAGTAACTCTCGTTGTTTGTAAGTCACATTATTACTCTGGCAATAATAATTTTTGTCCTATCACAACTTCTAATAGATATTAACATAATAAATAATAAAAATATAATGTTATAAAATTATAAAATCTATTAATATTATTTGCGATTGAAGTTTCAAAAATCATATAAAAATAAAACAAGTTATATGTGATTTATTTTTGGGTCCCTATGAGGCCCTAAGCGGTTATTTAGGTTGCTTGGGGTTATGTCCAATCTTGTCAGCCTAATTGGAACCTTGTAAACTTAATGCTCTGCTTATCACATGGAACTAGAGCTAGAATTATGAAATTATAATTCTAGCTCTGACTTTGATAGAGTTGGAATTTGCTTGATATTGAAATGTTATTGTTTGTACAAAGGAACCAAAAATTAGAATTATAATTTCATAACTGCTCGAGTCATCTCTAGTTTTTAGTCAATCGAGTTCAATACTTCCAGGTTTTGGTTCAACTAAGACTGGGTCAATTCATTCTAGGTTTGAGTCATTTCGAGCCTCATCGCTTCATGTCTAATCGCTTCCATGTTCAAATTGTCTTCTTATGCCCACCATAACTAGCTAGTAGCTATCTATAATTAGGGGTGGCAAATGTATTATGTCGTGTCGTGTTCGTGTTATGCAAAGGGTCTTAACCCAAATTCAACCCGGCTTCAAAAACCCCAACCCAAACCCGCTTATCTCCATGTCGTGTTTTTGTATCGTGTCAGATTTTGCCAAGTCTCTCTATAATGGCCTCCAAAGGGATTCTAGATGCCTCTTAGTTTGTCCAACTTTGTGGATGAATATGAAGTAATAGCAAACTCATCTTGGTTTCTCAATTTTAACACTATCTTGATTTTAAACATCATTTCAAATTTCTATTTATCTTAATCAGGTCAAATTTAAGTCAGGACTAAGTTGAATCACATGCTTTTGAATTTGGGTCAAATTTAGGTTGAAGGCAATAGGTTGAATCATTTCAATTTTCGAGTCGGCTCTATCAACTCATATTCAATTCCTTTTCAATGTTTAGATCTTATAAACAGAATTCTTTTTCCAAAGAGAATCGAGTTCAAGCTAAGTAAGGTCTTTTTGGATTTACTTCACCTCAAATTTTGGGTTAATCGACTGAATCACTTCAAACCTCCGATTGGGTCATTGATTTTCTCTTTAGTGTGATCCTGCTTTCTTGGCATTGACCTCAAATGAAATAATTTCTATGCAGCATAACATCCTATCATTAATTCAATACAATGTGGATCGATGGAAAGATAGATGGAGCCCACGATCCTGCCATAAACTCAAAAGAAAACACAAAAATTTTAAAAGAAAAGGAGAGACCTAGTCTAACGACTAGATGGTGAGACCACGTCAAACGCTCATGAGTTGGACGTAAGACTTGCACACCTCCATGAGAAACAAGTACAAACAAATCTAGATTGAGCCTAAATAAGTTGAGTCGAGCCTGAGTTAACAGAACTCAAGCTTGAAGTTTCTAAACATCAAGGCTGTTGAGCCAACCCAAACTGAACCTAATGCAAACAAGTGAAGCATCGAGCACAATGTGCTTGGGCTCAGTTCAAATACACCCAAACCAGAACTCATCTCCAAGACAGAAACATCAAAGCTAAAGCTAAAGGGTAAAATACACACTCCTACCCCATTTTCAAGAAACTTATATTTAAACCAGTAACTTACATACATCAATCCTACTCCTTCGGACAAATCGAAATTCGTCTCCAAGAGAGAAACATCACAGCCAGAGCTAGAGGATCAAATACAAACACTCTAACCCCATTTTCAAGAAAACAATGCTTCTTACATTTAAACCAGTAACTTACATATCATAATCTTAACCCTCTAGAGGAACCGAATTTCATCTCTAAGAGAGGAACTTCCCTTACACAAACCAACCCCATTACACAAGTTTTAAGTTTTTGTTTTTTTTGGGTAAATCAGCGTGAAATATCATACAAATTTTAAGTTACTTCACCACACCACCACAGTATCCTCCACAATATCAGTTTCCGACTTTCTTCCCTTTGTTTCCAACCACCAACTGACCCTTTCTTACTTCCCGTGCCCACTTCCACATCGCGATATCCCTCATACGCGCCATCATCTTTCTGATCTCAAAAAGCTTATGCGACTGCTGAGCTATAATGCTTGCAGTAGGCGAGCTCTCGGTCAGAATGATCTCATACCCATCTTTGAATGAGTCCATCTCTTCGGTTAGGAGCTGCCAGAACAGCCCGCCTGCAGCTGCACCACCTCGTTTAGCGGAAGAGTAAATATTGGAGTAGACATTGATGAAGATTTGGTCCCTTTGGTTGGAGCTGAACCCGGAATCTTTGTATGATTTTCCGAATTCGGCTATAAGCAGTGGTTTTTTTAGGATGTTTTGTGCGTCGTCTATGTGAGATGTGAGCCAGTTGTTCGTGAAAGTTAGCTGAGTTTCCTCGTCTGCACTTGACAACCTGTTTATCAAATAGTTTATCACGTTGATCTACCAAGAAAACATAGTGCCTGTTCGATAGGATTTCGTTTTTGATTTTTCCAAAACTAGGAATCAGGTTTAGAAAACGATATTTTTTTCGTAGTTTTAGTTTTCTGTTTTTGGTTTTATTCAAATCAAAAATAAGAAAAACTTGTCTCTAAAATACATTTTTTTTGTTTTTCAAAAACCAAAAACTAGAAATAAAGATCCATAGCGAACAGGCCTACCTACAAATGGACTAAAATCAAGAGACATAAACAGCATTATTTTCGTGAAAAAGAAGGGGAAAATGTTTTAAAAAGAAAAGAACACGCAGAGAAACATGTTTTGAAAAAGAATTTTGTAGTGCGTAGTGACAAAAGGTATCATTTTAAAAAAAAAAATTAAAACATATGAGTCTTCCTCTTCCTTTTACAAAAACATGTTGCTAATGATGCTCATGTTGCATATATCATAAATATTATGTTCTTTTAAACATAATTTCCTTACATATTTTTCCCAACTAAATTTAGGAAAGTTTCAGGTATTTTTGCCGATTAAAATATGAAAAGTTTTGGTCTTTTACGTAATAATTGTGACTGCAATCCGCGATCTGATTCCATCCTTTAATCTACCAAGAATACATATCTACACAAAGACTAAAACTTGAAAATGTTTCGCTCTTCCGTTCTAGAGAAGTTACCATTGATCGGGGTAGGAATGGACAGTGGCGAAATCAATGCCGGGGATTTGATTGTTAGCGATGAAGTCGGTGCCAATGTTGAAGCCGGGGTTGGCGTTGGTTCGCTGAAGGGAGGTTCCACCATAGAAGCCTTCAAGACCAGCTTCCAGCAGGTGGTTTCTGTCTATTGACTTCACATATGCAGCCATCTCTGTGATCCAGTTCTATGAAAACACAACAATCTTTTGTAAGAATAAGCATTTTTCTTTCACTTAATACAACAACAATAATCCCAGTGCCACAATGGCTCCCGCCAGAACAAGGTCTAGGGGGTGAGATGTACGCAGCCTTACCCCTTCAGGGTGTAACCTAAAGGGAGGCTATGTCCAAGAGCCCCCAACCCCAAAAAGTATAAAAGCAACAAAAATAAAGCAACAATACATCAACAAGCAGCAAAACGCAAAGCAACGTTAGAGCAATAGAGCAACATTAAAACAAGCGAGCGACAAGCAAAAAGCAACAATAACAAACATATAAGAACCAATAAAGTTACAATACGAGCTTCATCAGGTTGACTTAGTGGTTAAAATCTCCACCCTTTTGGGTATGTCTCGAGTTTGAAGCTCACTAACCCTCTTTCCCCAAGTTGTGATCCATGTGAACCATCAAGATAAAGTTACAAGTATGCAGATCATTTCAAACAGATTGGCGGGTTTTACGTTATTAATTCATGGTCTTTTATTGTTGCATTTTGTACTTTTGAAGACATTTTATCCTCAACTCTTTACATTCTTTCACTCTTAATATTATCTCTTTTTCCAATAAAAAAAAGTAACATAAATCATTTGTGATGACGTAAACAAAAGAAAACTTATAATTCTTGAGCTCATCGTCAAAAACTAATTGCAAATAAGAAAATGATATAAACAAGATAGGATGAAAACTCCTTACAGTATGAATGTGATAGGTTTAAGTCCGATCCATGGAATTGGCATATGCGAACTTCAAATATAAATCTAAGTGAGATTTCATTCTAATTGGCATTATGTAGTTCACTGGGCTTATAAGTTGATCGCTTTCCTTACAACTTCAACATAAGATTTTTTATTGATTCACATGTGGAATCCTTAATATAATTGGTAGAATCAATGATAGGGAGTGAATTTCGGACGTGTTCCCGCTACCATACAGTATTCCTTATTTGGGTGGCTAAGTAAGCAGGGTTGAAGGAGAAGCGATTTCAATTCAAGACCTCTTGTCGTAGGACTTCAATATTTGTATTGTTTTACCAGTGGAACAATGCCTCATTAGGACAATCATATAATACTCTTTAAATGCGATTCCCACTTTGTTTTAAATTAGAATTAGGATCAAATGTGTTTCCAATAAGGCTTAGTGTTTAAAACACTGTCAAGGTTGAAGCTGCAAAACAATAGATCCTAGATTCGGAACCCCACACTGCCAACTTGCTTAACTACATAAACAAAAAGGTCAAATTTGCTACTAAAGATTGGAAATGATACAGCAGATTCTAAGTTTGATCTTCACATTCATTTTATTAGAAAAATGAACCCAAAAAAAGAAAAGCAAAAATTGGAAATGGTACAGCAAATTCTAAGGGTGAATATCCTACTATTACAAACAAGCCACCATGAAAATCAGTCCGGGACACATGCTCAAAGTAAGGGTGTAAACGATCCGAATGGCTTGCGAGTAGCTCGTGAGTAGCTCGAATAAAACTTGAGTAGAACTCGAATTAACCGAGTTCAAGTTCGAGTTCGAGTATCAAAAGATACTCGATTAATAAACAAGTACGAGTCAAGTAGTGAACTACTCGGCTCAATACTCGATTAAATACTCGACTCAATACTCGGTTAAATACTCGACTCGATGCTCAATTAAATATTCAACTCGATATTCGAATTGGTACTCGATTCATATGAAGTAGTTCTTGTGTATTACTTTCTTTTGAAATGGATGGCTTATGACATTAATAGTAGATTAAAAGAAGGAGATTGAATTCCTTATAAAATATCACATGTTACATTTGTGGTGGAGTGAGAGAACTTGTATTTGGTTTGTTTATATTTTTTGAAACTTAGGTTTTGATGCATATTTGCTATTAATATGTCAGTGATTTATGTTTGTATATGTTAAAATATAATGTGGGCAAAAATTGAGTTTCCAAATTGAGTATAACTAATGTTCAAGTGTATAAAATAATATTGTAATGGAGCTAATTTGTTGAACGTTTAAATGCACAATAAACGAGTACTCGAGTTGAGTCGAGTACTCGAATAGTTAATCGAGTTCGATTCGATTACAGCCCTAGCTCAAAGCCAGACTTCTTTCTACATATAGGACACTAACATAGGGCCTTTTGGTAGTGTTTTTTGTTTGCAATTTTTTATATTTTTAGTAACTAAAATCCATATTTTAGAAACGTTTTTTTCGTGTTTTAAGTTTCTTATTTTTAGTTTTTTTTTTTTTTTTCTAATTTGAGTGAAAACAGAAAACAAAGAACCAAAAAGCCAAAAAAAAGCCATTTTTAAAACTTGATTCTTAATGTCTCAAAAGCTAAAATCGCTAACAAAGAAACAACACCAAACAAGCCCCGACAAAAAGCGGGTTGATGAGCTTCTAGGGCTTTAATACCACTTGTCAGGACCACATCCTAAATTGAAATAACAATCACACACAAAAGGGGCTAAGGGGAGAAAAATCAAAAAAATCGGAAATTACATGGTTCAGCCGAAGACTACATCCATGGTGGGGAGCCCAATAATCCACTATATCTTTGAAAGTTTACATGAGATATCTCAACTCTCAACTCTTCCTCAACCCTAATGTCAATACACACATTTCTAATGTATATATTAAGTCACTACACTAAAATCCTAACGTATCATGGGTCTAAATTGGATCGACCCAAACCTTTAACTTATAAACAAAGCTCAATACAACCAAGTTTTACACAAAATCCAAAGAGCTTCAATCCCATGATCTAGCTGAAAGGAGGTGCAGATTTCAACCACCTAGCCAACCCGAAAAGCTAAGGCCAAACCAACCTGCTTATTGTGCACAATGTGCAGAATAAAATCTTCATCAATGCACACACGCCAAATGGAACGTGTTCACATATGTGACAAAGTAGGGGGCCAATTGTAAGCAGCATGTGAACTTGGCTTCCATCCACATCTTTACAAGTTAGAATTCTGATAACATTTATTAGACATGTTTGCTTCATTAAATTATTCCATCCTAATGTGATAATTCAAGTTTTAAGTCTCAAAAATAGCCTCCTTATATAAATGAGTGTAAGTTTGCATGTATTTAAATTAAAGCTTCCAGTTAGCTCAGCGGTAAAGTTTCTGAAATATGGTGTCTGAAATCTAGGATATCATTTGGGAAGAGGAGTCTAAGGGGATCTAGGGAGGGCCACCTCGTTGTACAGCCCACATGGTTTCCTTACCGCTACAAAAAAAAATTACACTTGGCCTCTTTAGATCCCACTTTAGTACAAGTGAGCCTTGACATATGAGATAACCTTGTTCCAATATGACCACAGAATTAAATCACAGTTCACTGTCCAATAGATTAACAATCACGGTGTCATTCTCATTGTGTAGAGGATCGTGACATTTGCACTGTGTTTTTATAGGAAATATGTACTTCTAAATCTTATGCTCGCAAAAATTTGAATGAAAACCTATAGAACCATTCATTTGAATACATCTTTTAATAAGTTTTAACAGGTAAAAGAGTTTATATTTATTAAATAGAATACAATATAAGTGGGTTATAAAGCCCATTAAAAAAACAAGCACAGTGACGTAATGGCCAATCACAAAACAACTAGCTCAAAATCCATTATATAACTGACTTTGTTGAGTATTCCACATGCGAGTCTATGTTGTTGAATTCCATATTGGAGTTGTAATAGGGAAAAGATCAATATATAAGTCTAGTTGGTTACTCCAAGTAAGGCCAATTGCTTTTAGGATAGAACTCCACTTGAACTTATATATGGATCTCATGTGTGCCAACTCCATAAGCTTTGATTATCCGAGTGCAATTTGAGGTCATTTAGTGTGATAAGACTTAACAAGTGCAAACTTGGAAACAACTGCATGTGGGTGTCTGACAAGCTCTGGTCCACTAGAATCTACTAGAAAGCAACACAAAATTAAAGCATGTACTGCTGTTACTGATACTATACTCAAAGTTAGATACTCATTGAACCCAAAACAAAACAAAAAGTTGACCTTGTCGGCAGGGTGAATAATATAGGACTTATTGGTATCCTTTTTAAATTTAGAAATCAGATTTTAAAGATAAGAAATTGGTTTCGGTTTTCTTTAACAAATCGGAGGTTTAATGGCCAGTAGGAGATGAGAACTGGTCGTTAATATCAGTGGTGATAAATTCAGACGGTCGTTCTGGTGGCAACCTAATCTCAATGATAAAGGGCACGGTGGTGGTTGATTCGAGTAAATCTCGGGTTTGATCAGTAAACTAGTTATGGTATTATATTTTTCCCATAAAAAAGACATTTAGAAATTTTTTTAAAGAAATGGAAGACGAAGCATTGGAAACCTGAATGGTCCTTCCAGAAGGATCAGAAGTGCATCTGGGCTCATTCATAAGCTCCCAAGCCATAATTGTAGGGTCATCCTTGTAAAGCATCCCAGTTATGCTATTGTACCTGTTAAGTACAGTCTGCAACATTAAACAAATGAGTTCATAATTTAGTATAACTCTCACAAATTACAAAATACTTAACATGCTTAATTCAAGACCTTTTTTGTCACTAAATTTGAAAAAGGAAGTCAAAGGGGGGTAACAATGAAGTACTCAAAATAGTGAGCAAAAGAAACGAATTAAGAGTAGAGGTGTAAATGAGATGAGCCGAAAGTTTGAAAGGCTTGGTTTCTTTCAAACTCGAACTGAGTTTGTTAACTTACAAAGCTGAGCCCGAACCTAGTGAAGTTGGAGCTCGTAGGCTCCCAAGCCTAAACAAATCTAAATGAGCCCATCTAATTACAATTTATTAGCCTAAATCTACCCAATCAATCCAAATTCGAGCTGAAATGAACCAGACTCGAGCTTGAATGAGCCTTACTCAGCCTAAAATGTGCTTAAAGGAGCCTAAATAAGCCGATTTTAGCTCGAAACTCGTTGAGTTAGATTCAAAGTGAGCCAAGGCTGAACCTATGACTATCAGAACTCATCCTTAAAGTTTCAAAGCTCAGCGAGCTTCAACCCAAGCCTTGATCCTGACGAGCTCTCAGTGTATAAAAAGGCGCGCCGTTGAGGCGCACCTCCATCGCCTCACAAGCCTCAGGAGAGGCGACTTCAGTGAGGCGCGCCAAGGCGCGCTAAGGCGCACGAAGCGCTGAGGTGTGCCTTTTGGTTTTTTGGTATATTTTGCCTTAAATTTAACATATTATTATATTATGTGTGTTTTTGTTGTGTTACATAATTTTTGTAAAAAAGCTTATGCTGATATATTTACAATTTTTGTAAAAAAGCTTATGTTGACATGTATAATACAGCGCCTTTTGATGAATATCAATATCTTTTAGCGGTATTTTTCTTAAGCACTATATAGATTTTTAATTAGAGCTGTTATATTACATAATTAATTAATTTTTTAGCTTATGTTCATAAAATATTTTATAAATATAGAATATGAATGCAAATTACGGAATTGTGCGCCTCACTTCGCTAAGGCGCGCGCCTTCGCCTTGCGCCTTGCGCCTAGGCATTAGGACCCCCTATCGCCTCAGTGCGCCTTGCGCCTTTTTATACATTGCGAGCTCTTGCTCTGATCAACTCATATACACCCCTAATTACGAGGTTTGAGATTTGAACCTAAAACCTTATGTTTGAGATGTATTTTTCCTATAAATGAAGACCAAATTGGCAATTTTCAAGCAATTCACTCATATTCCAGAAATCAACAGACCCAGAAAAAGAAGTAAATTCTTTTATAAATTGACAAGGAGGGTGTATTTTATCTCCGAATGGACTTTGATCCCAGATGGCACCTTTGGCCTCTAACGATCATTATCACTAGACCAATTAATAAAGAAAAGTAAACATAACAAGAAAAAAAACAAAGTTTTACATTTTTTTTAATGTTAGTAAAGCCCAATTTTGTCAACAACTATAGACCCAATGCCTCAAGGGCTCCTGCATAAGCGGGGTGTGGGAGGGGTGGATATACGCAGTCTTACCCCTTCAGGTGTAACCCCGCCAAGAGACTGTTTCCGAAAACCCCCAACCTTATTGGGTTGGCGACACCAAGGAATTCCCAGGAGGTCACCCATACTGATATTACTCTTGCCCAAGCACGCTTAACTTCGTAGTTCTAATGGGATTCGGTGCCTTAGTGCTTGGTAAATGAACCCTTAAAGCCCAAGTTTGTCCTTAATGGGAATCGAACCCCGGCGGCTTCTCTAGCCCCTGGAGTTCTCCGCCACCAAGTTAGGTCCCTAAGAGCGAGAAACAAAGTTTTACATAAGAAGACAGAAGTAAGATTTGGAGAAAAACAATAAAGAATTACCTTAATATGGTTTTTATAGAAGGACTTAACAAGAGGGTTGGTGAAGAAATCATCATCAGAGTTGAGGTACTGGCCTTGGCTTCTTGCCCAGTTCACATACTGTTTCTTCCCTCCAAAACTCTCATAATTATTTGCTAAACTCATTATCAGCTTTATCCCATATCTTCTTGCCTCACTCACCACAAAATCCAAACCCTACATGAACAAATTTTAAAATAAATAAATAAATAAGTAAAAACCCACCACAAAAATTAAAAAAATAGACAAAGCCAGCTACAAATTAGTGTTCAAAATTAACTATCTCAAAAGTTTAAACAGTTACATAAACATTTCAGGAAATAACTTTATGCTATAACATATCATTTGAAAATACAAACCATACATCCACAAATAAAACAAAGACACCCATCCACAGAAGTTAGGGATACAAACAAACCCAGGTAGAAATTAATGTTCAAAATCCACTATCTCAAAAATTTTAACAGTTACGTAAAAGTTTCAGAAATAAGTTTAGAGAGTTGTTATTGACAAGGTAAAATTGTTATTTGCCAAAATAATGATGTAACTTAGAAACAATAAGAGCTACAAAATTGCTTAAAAAACTACGATCTTACTCTGACAATAACAATTTAACCCTGTCAATAACATTACCCTATTTTTATACTATAACATATCCTCAATAAAATCCAACCCCACACTCACAAATAAAAACAAAGAGACCCATCCACATAAATTAGGAGAACAGACAAATCCAGCAAGAAATTTAGGTTAACAATCAACCATCTCCAACACTTGAGCAGCTACATAAAGCTTTGGGAATAATTTAATACTATAATATGTTAAAAGACTATCCATTATGGAATGATGTATAGAGCCGCCTAGTTTTATTAATTAACCTCAATAATTTTATACTATAAAAATTGGAATACACCATCAAAATTTTAAATCATTTACCCTATTAACTACTAATATTTATAAATTTGTTTAAATTATTATTTTAATATAGTTTTTTATGTTTATTTTTTAGCTAATTGACTCCCAATCCGGTAACCAACACTCGGTGAAAAATTAAAAATGAGGGAACTCAATGGATCCCAGAGGCCTAAAACAAGTTGTGATTCATGAGCCATTTTCTTTGTAACGGAGTTGTTCAGGTCCATTCAAGCAAACTTCGCCCAATCCAATATTATAATATTAACTAATAAGTAAGTTATTTATATTTGATACATACATATATATTATCCGTAATTTCTTATTTTTCAATTATGAATAGTAATATGCTGTAAGAACAAAGCCAAAATATAACTAATTTTTAAAACCCTTGATAAATTGGAAGCCCCAGACCACTACTTGGGTTGTCAGAGGTCTCAACCAGCCTTATGAGAACCTAAATTTACAACAAAATACAAGGGACTATTTAGAAACAATGAGCGACCAATGTGAAAAAACTCACAACTACAGTAGAGAATAGCTCATCATCAAACTCTAGAGGGATCAAATTCATACCCGAAACATGTCCTCACTGTAGGAGCCAGGGGAGACCTGGAGAGCTCGATAACCACCATCACTAAAAGCCCAAGTACGAGCAATGGAGAGACCGCCATGGGTAGACGCATCCCTAAAAGCGTCGGAAACCAAGTGTCGCTGAGATGGGTCAGAACCCACATACATTAGCCAGTAAGCATTGAACCCATTTGCATAATAGGGGGTTCCATTAAAAACGAACTGGGTACCTCTCACTCTTACAAATCCATCGTTGAATCTTGCAGTTGCTTGATGAATGAGGTGATTTTGTCGGATTAGAAGTGAGATTATTAGAAGACAAAGTGATGGATTGTTCATTTTGTGGGTACTTTTTTTTTTTTTTTTTTGGGTGGGTTTGTGTACGAGTGTTTGAAACAAATGGGGGAGGAGAGTAGAGGAGGTGATTCAAAGGCGAAGGGACAAAAGAAGTAAAGCAAAACAAATGAGCGGAGTCATTTACACCGTTCATCGCTCGTGTTTCTAATTTTATTTAAATTAATTTTTTATTTATTTAAATTTTATGATATTAATCTTTTATATTTTTAATTTTTATCTAATTTTAGTTATAATATAGAAAACTAATTTTGTCATAAAATAAAATGTGATAAATTATTTTGAACAAAAGAAAAAATAAGGTGCTAATTTGAACAAACTTAAAAAATTAAGGGACCAATTTAAACAAAATTATAAAAATAAGGAACCAATTTGAACAAAATAAAAGATAAGAGACTAATTTGAACAAATTTAAAAAAATAAGGGATCAATGATGTAAATAACTCCAAGTGGATGCATCATTTATTTTTGGGTTTTTTAAATTATCTTAAAAATTGTTATTTTCTTTACTTAACTATTATAACTTTTAATTTTTAAGAAAAACGGTTTCAAAAGTCTATAATTTTTAAGATAATTGTATTAAATCACGCCATCAATTATTAGTTACCGACTATTGGCTTTTATATAGATTTTAGAGTATCCATTAAGTATGACTTAGAGTATCGAATATGACAAAGCATTATCCATCCCCTCCCTTGTAGAAGTTTGAATCTGGTCTCTTTTAAACCCCCTCGAGATAAAACCTAGTTGGAGGAATGAAGCACGTTATAAAAGCATTATCATTTTTACTAGTTTCAATTCATATTTTATGTGTATTCAAAATGTAAAAAATGTAAGCTAAAATTTACATAAAAGTTATGTAATATATAATGGATAGTTACCAATATAATTTAAGGTGGCTGGTTGAAAAATTTTATACTTTTAAAGGTTTATTTTTTAAAAAATTAGGATGATTAAGTAAAAAATAACAACTTTTCTGGATGATTTGTGTAAAAGTTCCCTTTCTTGTTTCATATTAAGTATTTTTTTTAATATTATATTAAATAATTCTTAAACCATTTATATATGTAACTTTATATATATAAATAAAATTACTTAATATGACTAAACGCATGGGACATAAT
The DNA here is from genome assembly GCA_018398585.1 of Simmondsia chinensis. NCBI lineage: Eukaryota > Viridiplantae > Streptophyta > Magnoliopsida > Caryophyllales > Simmondsiaceae > Simmondsia > Simmondsia chinensis. Next base: position 33,716,156 of record JAGTTD010000009.1, on the reverse strand, counting down.
CCTCTCCCAGTGAAATGAAGGATGGAGTTATCTAATTAGTTGGTTCTCAATATTTACAAATTTTTAGAGTGTCTTTTATTTTTTTTATTTGAAATAATTTTTAATGTTTATAAATTTGTTCAAAGTAATTTTTTATTTTTGTTAAAATAATCCATCATGGTTTATTTTATGACAAATTTAATGTCTCATCTTTATTTAATTTTTACCTAAATTTAGTAATCAGATGAAGGACTAACTTTATTATAAAATAAAATATTAAGAATTATTTTAAACTTTGAAAAAAAAATAATAAAAGGCTAATTTAAATAAATTTAATTTTTACCTAAATTTGTGGTGCTGCGTCACCACAAAATCTAGTGGTCATGATTTTTTGCTTTCAGCAATTTATAATTCAAATTACACGCAGTTTATATCTTTTTATGTTGTGAAATATTGTTTAGTATTATTATTTCATATATAGAGTAAGAATATATAAGGTTTATAGATAAATTAAAGTGAGAATTTATTATAAAATTAATTGATATTAAGTAATTATTTCATATCTTTTTATGGCTCCATGTGATTTGTACGAAGTTCGAATTTAACCATGTTAAAGTTGAAGTCAAGCATATGTCGGCTTCAGATTACCACCAGCAATGTGAGACTACCTTTTTCGTTGAGGAAAATTCAGCTTTTCCTCAATAAAGGAGAATATTTTCTATATTTGTAATTGCTATTATAGAGTTATGTAAAGAAATAATAGAAGAAAAAGTTCCATAAAAAATGGAGCCATATAGTATCTCTCAATTCAAGCTCGTTTTAATTGAAATCAAATCTAGCTCGACAAGCTTTAACTCATCGAAACAACTCATCAAAACACAAATTTGGCTTATTTAGACACATGTAGATATCAAAATTTATCCTCGATCTATTTGACCAAGCTTCTTTTCTTAAAAAAAAGTGCTTTTCCAAGAAAAATATTTTTTTAAAGATTTAAGGGTGCTTTATCTAGAAAGGAAAGTGTTTATAACTAGTAGAAATTGTATTCCTATTTTAAGTATAAGCAGATAAATTCTATTTATCCGTTAAAGTGGAAATAAAAACAAAAACTCAATAGTATTTCTCCATTAAGGGCACGTAAAAATGCTTCTGAAAAAGAAAATAGTTTTCTCATAGCTTGACCAAACAATGTCAATGTCTTGTTTAGCAACTCGGTAAATAGGGGTAAAGCGATGGAGGGTAAGGTATTATCTTTGTTTGAATACGCTTGGGTAAGGGTAAAAAAGGGTCAATAAACTGTCCTTATTTGACAATTGGATAATTGAGTAATAATAAAGATAATTATAGTTAAAATAAGGGTAAAACTGTTTAAAATTTTATAAAAATTTAGCCTCCTCTTTACCTCAAATTTCGAGGCCAAAGAAGGGGGGACTAAACGGGGGATAAGAATCACTTATTTGAACTTACGAGCCACTAGAGGTTTAAACGGCTCACGAGCCCTCGCAAACCAGCTCGTCATAAAGCTCGACTCGCTTTAAGCTCGAGCCCGAGCCTAGTGAAACTCGGGCTAGTAAGCTCGCGAGCCTAGGCAAGCTTTTTTTAGTATAATATATTTATTTAAATATTACACAATGAAGTCATATTAGAGCCTAAATGAGCCAAAATATTGCAAACCTAAGTTGCAGCTCGTCGAGCTTAGATCGAGCTGAGCCGAGCTCGAGCCTAAACTTTCAAAACTCGGCAAGCTTCGAGCTGAGCCTGAACCGAACTTAATGTTAACGAGCCGAGCCTAGAGCTTGGTAGGCTCGGGCTTGACTCGATTCGGCTCAAATACACCCCCATGAGCCACTGAATGTAACAAGCCAACTTGAGACGGTGCAAGGGCAAAAAATCTAAGCATTTGAAACTAATGAAAAAGTCTGTTCATTTACACACTTTTTAATATTCGAGATAGGACGACGTGGCGCAATCTCAGTGTTGATAACTAAAAGGCCATGTCAATAGGGCAACCTTTTGCCTCCCGGGCCCCCCATTCTATCCCTTTCCCTCGTTCTCTCTCTCTCAACGCTCTTAATATCTAATCATGTAATCACTTTATAATTTAATAATTTTTCACATGATTAAACATGTAAGCTGAATATTTAAATTAGAGAAAATTCAAATAGTTATAAACGAAAACCCACAAAAATGTCACAAGAAAAGAGGTGCTTAGAAATAAGTCAGTCGTTATTCGTGAGATTTCCGTGCACCTCCTTCTCATGCCGTGTAGCAAACCCCTTTTTTTATAATTATCGGCAAAATCGTAGTACATATCGGCTCTCGCCGCGGCGAGACCAAAACCATCCCGTAAACGACGAAGGGAACAAAATCCAAATCAGAATAGGAAAAATCAGACGCCAAAAAAAAACAGGACAACATCACCTAAACAAGAATGAATCATGGCCTAATATGATACCAGTTAAAATCGAGGCAGACACACACCCCTTAAATTAGATAAAGGGCATTTCTATATCTTAGAATTTGTGGCGCAATTCACGGCGTGCCAGTGTCGGGCCTTTTCAACTTTGCCTCAGTGGGGTCTCCCTTTGTTGCTACATATTCTCTATTTGTGTCTTTACTACACTTTGCGGTGGAATGATTTGAAAGTTTGATTATAATTATCTGTGTTTAAAATCGACTCGGTTTTTTATGTTCATTTTGGGAGGTTATAATAGCTAATAAAGTTGGGTTTGAACAGACTTGAAAAGTTTACCCAACTTTGACTCATTGACATTTGAGAACAATTTCTTTGGAGCCGAAGAGTGAATTATAAAAGCTCATTAATGATGGATATTAGCTCAAAATGGTCGATAATTACCAAATAATAACTCGAATAACTCAACTCAGTATCAAACTAGATATTAAAGTTTTATTTGACAATTAGGTTAATGCTTTAAGTAAATACAACATGAGAAAATAGAAAGACAAGTACACAAATAAACACACAAAAAACATTAAAATACAAACACAAAATGAGGAAGAAGGAAACTAAACCTAGCACATGAGGCGGCACAGGGGATGCCTCTCCCATACTCATATAGCCGCCATCCGAATTATTAAAATAAGGCTTGGTCCAATGATAATGATTTCCGAGGGCCAGAGACACCACCAGAGATCAAATACCACTGGTAGCAATTACCCCCGGCCTCTTCTTTCCAATGTACAAAGAAAATGCACACCACCCAAATTCATATTCTCCCCCAACCTAATTACCCACCACAGATACAAAATAAATACTCATACATTCCCCTACAGCTACAAACTAATACCTATAACATGCCCGCTATCCACAAGATCCAATGGGTACCCATTACCTGCTCGTACCCGCCTATAGCAGCCTTAGTTTGTGTACTCAACAACCATTCATATTTGCTATATACCTGATTATTTGAAACCGCTTTTCATAATCTAATCATATTGTCACATAATTTTTGTCTACAAATTAAGTAAATAAATTGAATAGGTATATCTTTTTCTGTTTTTAAATTAACTAAATACAAATTAGAGGTAGTGCGGATGGAAATGAGGCAGCTATGGCAAGTACGTCCAAACACCATTGAACACCCCGCAACAGAGTGATCAAAACACCGACATCGGCTTAACTCTGTGACAACAGGCCCACATCGTAATCATACTCGCACTACCACTAATGCTCCAAGCCACTAGCAGACCCCAAACATCAAACCCCATGATGCATACAAACGCCCTTCACCCACACAAGCCTAAATGAGCCCAATAAAACTCAGGCTAATAGGCTCGTAAGCCCAAATGAGTCTAAGCAAGCCCATTTTAGCATACTTTATTAACTTAAGTACATCTAATGAAGCCACGTTTGAACTTAAATGAACCAAGCTGAAGTCTAAATAAGCGTAAGATTGAGCTTAGATGAGCACAAAAATTGCAAGCTTAAATCAGAACTCACCGAGTTAGGATCAAGCCCAACCAAACCGAGCTATGTCTGAGCCTATGATGAACCATGCTCGAGATTGAAGTTTCCAAGCTCTACAAGCTTTGAGCCAAGCAAACTAAGCTAAATGTAAACGTGCCAAACCTCGAGCCTTACGAGCTTGGCTCATCTAAGCTCAAGTACACATCCCTAATTCAAGGAAGAGATATGACGAGCTCAACGAAGCAAAAACTCAAGCTAAACCAGAATTTGTCCCAAATGATTTTGAACAGAGCTATTACGACTAAGATGTATTGTAAATAAAAACAAGTCCTAATCAATTTTGTATTTTCATGAAAGAATCAAAGAGGAAGCCAGAAACAGGAGTTAGAAAAGGAACACCCTCTACATACTTACCCAAAAAGGATTGGTAGAGAAATAAGTCTTGGACTATCCAAATTTGCATGCATTCACGAGCCAGCTCTCTAAAAGACTTGGCTCGTTTTGAGCTCAAGCCAAGCAAGCCAGCTTTATTTAGCTTATCAAAACACAAGCTCATATGCTAATGAGCCTATATTTACACAACTGATTAGCTTAAATATACTCAATCCAGTCTAATTTCAGCGTAATAAGCTATGTTCTTGAGCCTGAACATGCCCAACGAGACAAAACCGAGCCTAAATAAATCTAGATAATGCAAGTGTAGTCTGAAACTCATCAAGCAGGACTTGAGCTCAACCGAGTGGAGTCCAACCCAAGATAAATACATATAAACCAAGCCTCGATCTTGACAAGCTCAGGCTCAACTCAACTCATATATACCCATTAATTAGCTTAACTCCACTCACTTATACCTATATAACTAAAATGTACCAAAAGAACAATGCCCAAATGAACAGAATAAGGAGAAATCACATCCTGTGACACAAAAATTGGATACAATTCATGTGGCGGCTTCAACATCTCATGCCACATTTTCTGTCCAAAAGCACAGAGAATTATTTGCAGCACAAATTATACATCCTTTTGCACAGACGCAAATACTTAACTAAGCTGGTGTAGAACTCGTCATCCACGCAGCATCAAGTATGTGTTGTGTTATTCTGTTCTTTTTCTCCTATGTTATGGAACGAGTCCTATTTCTATGTTTTAATGGAAGAACATGTTTATCACTCCACATTGTCGTTGGGTTCGAGATGAGTATCGGAAGATGATACCTTTGCGGTTGGCACATACGACCATGCTAGTCCTGCACCACCAAGTGTAATTGCGGCTGCTACTGAGCCCCAGACCCACCTCTGCCGCATTCTCTTCTTTTGCCTCTCACGCCGTCCCGCCTCTGAAACAAGAGCAAGTATATGCGGAAGTTAGGAGCCGTGACTCATGAGCTGTTAGCAAAAAACGCATATAGTACATTTATTGGACACGTATTAGTATTTTCCCATTTCAAAAGGGCGTTTAAATATCATTGCCACTAATAAGGTAAAATACGCATTTTTTTAATATCATATGTATAATATATGAATTATAACATGTATCCATATTTTTCCCAACAACCTAATCCTCAAAAAGGCTCTCGCCAGGATAGCATCTGGGGAGGGTAAGATATACATAGTCTTATCTCTACAGGGTGCATCATGTGGAGAGTCTATTTTCAAAAGACTCCTAAAAAAAATAAATGATAATTGAAAATAATTAACATCTACACCAAAATTAAGCATTTATTATATTCTATATTTTGCTAATTTTATCATTCTAACTCTTAAATTATTGATTATACCCTATTATATACTAAGTGTTATGCTTTTACTACTGCATTTGCGGCTAACACTATGTTTTACCTTTATAAGTCAACAAGTTCTTGACAGAAATTTAACATACAAAGTCGATTAATACAATTACGTATTAGGTCTATTTAAATCCGGTACTGAGTTAGGCTCATGAGTCCTGAGAACTTAACATGAAGTATAGCAGTTGTATTAACTGTATGTAACAGAGAATGCAAGCTTCCGTTAAAACTCTCCATTTGATCGGAAGTGATTTTTTTTTTTTTTTTTTTTTTTTTTTGGGGAACACTATCGGAAGTCCTTTTCTATTCAATTTTATTGTTCGTTTATATCAATAATAGCAAAAATAATTTCAAGAAAAAGCCTCATCATCCATACAGATGAAGCTGCCTTAGTCTTAAGAGGAGAGAAATATTTTCCTTCACACAACTCCACAACAAGCCTACCTCAAACCTCATTGTTTCTATCCGAGTCTAACCGGAAATGCACTAAAGCCCATTCCCATTACTAAATGAAATTTAATTATGAAACTATCAAAAAATAATTTGAGACTTATGTTTGGGAAGGAAAATCTTTTCTGTCCATCCAAATAGAGCCAAAAATCTTGTAGACCTAATAACTCCACGTCAAGCAGCATATTAATAGTGCAATCAGAGAGATCCCTACTGTAGTCCAAACTGTTCGTGTGGACGATCAGACTTTGGCACTGTATCTCCAAAGATCACGAAATGATCATCTAGGAAATGCTGATTCTATTTTGTCCACTATATCTTCATCTGAGGAAAGACCTCATCATCTTGATTAATTAATCTCATTATGTCTTCAGATACACTCCAACATGAAATATATTCAGAAAAGCCATCACACAAAGGAGGACTTTTTTCCACAGTTCAAACTTTTTATCCAATATTCACCAGGGAAGATCACATACTTGTAATCCGTCAATGGGATCAGTCAGTTGGTCATTATCTTTAGAATATCTGTTTCTATCCAAGAAGAAAGAGAGCAATGCACTTGTGGTTAACATATTTTACTGTTGCTCCGACCTTTTTCTAAATCATCTTTCTGTCGAAGTGCTTATTTCCCTAAATATAATCTTTTAGTCAAAGTGCTTATTTCCTTCAAAATACTGCAGTTTCTACTTACTCAAATGTTTAACTTCTTCTACAATTTGTCACGCATCAAACACTTCAATATATCCATGCCAAGATGTGGAAAACTCAAAACATACAGTAGCCAGTTTCAAAGATACAACAATACCACACGAAAGGCAAAGCTCAACTTTGATCGAACCCATGTTGATTTGGCGTCCAAACAAAAAAACAGATGAAGAACTTCTCAAATAAAATTCAAACACAGCCAGACATAATTGGTTCCGTCTATGAAAGAACATTATTGAAATGTAATGCCCTTTCAAGGTAAGTTTCCCATAAAAATTAGGTAAAACCTTCAGGGTGTTCAAAATTTGGTCCAACCATTGCTCCACAAGGGCACATGTTTCAGGTTTTTGATCCAGTCTGGACCTGAAAAGCCGGGACCAGACCGGAAAGCCAGTTTGACTTTATTTTTATGCATTGATTTCTCCTATACTCCTCGTCCTAGCCCCCTAGGGTAATTTTTTTTATGCTCTGTATCTACAATCTGAGCAATTGGACAGACCAAGTCCATGAATCTGCTCCCAAAGGCCCCCCTGTTTGCATTGGATTTCCATTTGTAAGCATGCAGATAAATCAATACCCACCATCTTTGCATACAGATATTATCATACGTACACAATATAACAATATGCATAGCTATACATAAAAATTATATATAGTATACGATAATATTGACACCATGATTTGTATTTTCTTTTTCTGTTTTTGCTTTCCTTTCTGTTTTCATAATTTTCTGTTATGTGTCTTGTTCTATTTGCTTTTGCTGGGAGCTGTTATTGTCTCTGTAAGGGAGCTCTCCTAGGCTCCCTTCATCATTGAGACTATTAAAAAAAAGGTTTACTTATATCAACCTAGTTCTTTATATGCTTTAAGGTTAATTTGATTTAGTAATAAGTCTTAAATGTTTAGCATGTTTTATAGTGCAAACTATTTCGGGGAAAAAAAACAATAATAATGATAAAAGAAATGCAAATCAATCCAAGCCAACCCAGTCCAGTCTATGTTGGATTCGGTCTGGCTAAGATTGGACGGGTTAAATTTGGTCTGGTCCTTGGTCTACAAGATAGGTTACTTCCATTCTTTGGTTGGTGAACAGCCCTAAGCCCACAAACTCTACATCACAAACATGAAAGCAAGGAAATAACCACTCGGAAGCAGTATTGATGAAGAATAAACACAATTTATGTTATTTCAACATGGATATAAGGGTCAATCATAGGTATGCATCCAAAGGTTAAATTTTGTGTCTAAACTGAAATGTTTTAAGTGGCATACCAATTTCCAAGTATTCCTATACAACATGAATACTTGACGGTGGAATGCAGAATCTGGCTAAGGAGGAAAATGTGGTAAGCACTAACATGATTTATGTGGGTGTATGTAATAGCAAGATGACAGGAAACTGGAAAGATCAAAATAGAGGAAACCTCACCGGAGAACCGAAAAAACCTCAGGTATTACAATGAATAGATCAAGTTGAGCAGCCAAAAATGCAAAACTTATTATCAACTAAGCAAATATTGACAAGACATCAGTGTTGCACAAACTCGTGAAGATCACAGGACAAAAAGCATTTAGGGCAGAAGACTTACCAATGGCTTCTTGGTTCCTTTGAGACATCTCGCGATTCATAGCCTCATAATAATGCAACCGGTCACACAAGCGAGCAATCTCGAAGTTCTTCAACTCCAATTGAGCTTCCATCTCTGCCTCAGCTTCAGCTTTTGCAATTCCCCTCCCGATAGATTCAGACACAAACCGGGCAAGATGGACTTGTCGACAAATTTCCTCAGCAGGGTCAACATCCGGTTGCCCATCCTCAGACGATGTGGTAGGATCCACTGGAAGAACAACGCCAACTTCACCCAACTTCTGCCGTACCATTTGCCATTGGCTTCGCATATTATTCAAAGCTTCTTCTGCTTGCTTTCTCTTTTCAATCTCCATCAGCAAACTCAACCTCATTTCTCTAAACTCTTCTTCAATGTCATGAGCAAAATGCTGCGATTGGCGTACGCTCTCAGAGGATAATTCTACAAGCAAGCCCAAGAACCAAGTTAGCCTTCAGGCAATGATTTCCCTCGACAGTGAACTCCCTTTGGAAGGTCCAAAGCTTCTCTACATTTATAGCTAACTAACAAGAAGCTACAGCAAAAAACTGAAACAGTTAAACAATTTTCTCCCATGAAACTGAGGCATGTGCTCTAAGCTTTGGCCAACTTTTCATGAGCCTAGTACCCAGCTTCACGCCCCATTTAATTCCTACCCATGTTGTCAGTATAATACATACGAAGATGACATTCCTGGTGCAACAGCTACATTAAAAACATTCACATATCCAAAAACTCAAATTCCTCTTCTACATTCGTACTGTGCAAAACTATGTCCAACTCATGATGTGAATCCATAATCCAATCATCTCTACATCTTAAGTCTAAGCGCATGTCCATGGTACGTCTGCTTCATCTCTTTTCAGTTTATCTGTTTACAGCTTATCCATTTTCAATAAGATTTAATAACTAAATCTAATCTTTTCATATTATGGTGTTTGGTATTAATGTAGAAAGATTTTTTTTATACAATAAAGTGTTTGGATGCATATTTTAAAAAGAACTTACTTACTACGATGATAAAAGTGGACTTAGTAATATAAATTAGCCACTAAATGGTGGTGGTGGGTGTCCATGGTGGAGGGATGGCTCATTGTGGTGTCAAGCAACGATGAAGGATAATAACAAGTCTTAGTACTGCAGAGTCATGGCCAAGCTATGGTGATCAAAGGGGGCTGCTATTTTGGTAGAGGCAGATCACGGCAGAGCCAAGCCATGGTGGAAGATGATCGAGGTGCACCATAGTGGTAAGATGAATTACAAGGTGACAAGCCATCATGGTGGTAGGCCACAGTGGCAGATCACAGCAGAGCTAAGCTATGGTGGTGGATGATGGAGGTGGACCACAGCGGGAAGATGAAATTACAGGGTGACAAGCCATCATGGTGGTAGGCCATAATAGTGAGTGGTAGAATGTACTATGGTAATGGCGACTCTTTGACAATGTATGGTAATAGAGGGAATGGCGGTCATAGTAACAGGGTGGTGGTGATTCATGCTGGTTAATATGAGTAAATCATGATAGTAACGATTCATGACAAGGTGGTTTGTGTAGTATAGTGAGCCATGGTGGCATAAGGGGTAGTCGTGTGTGCAGGTGGTGGTGTAAGCGAACGCAGATATGGTGGTGGAGATTTAATGTTGACATAATCTTTTTAAAACATCTTTTTGAATAGGATGTTAAAAATCCAATTTTACATCTTTTTTATTTAATTATAAGACAATTTCTCACCTTCCTACTTCTATTGCCAAAAAAGATGTAAAATAATCTTTCATGTCAATCAAACACAAACCTCACAATCAATTAGATCTTTTTCACAACTTTAAGCTACCGATAAGCTGAAGCATATGCAGCCTATATAGGACTCAATTTATCAGGACCCCGTCTATTTTCCAAGCGTGTCATAAGCAGGAAAATAGTCCTGCTCATTGATTCATAACAGTACGTATCCTCACCACTCTAATACCACTCACGTCTCCAGTTTAAACTAAACAATTAACAACGATCAACAGACATTTATGCACTAGAAGAGAACAGGAACGAACGAGACCAACAGTCAACAAAGATAGAGAGAGCTCAAGTACCTTCCCAAGCATCGAAAAACTCTCCCATAGGCGTATTCAGCTTGCCAGAACGCTCACCACTACAATCCTCGCCATCAGTATTATTATCTGTGAAGCTCATGGACTCCTGGAGATCAAAGAAATCTTCAACCTCACCATCTCTCTCTGAATTCGACCCAAACCCAACCTTCAACTCTCCAATGTCACCATTCTCTATCCCATCCTCACCCAAATTCGCATCAGTAACACCATCAAATGATCGATTTGTTTCAACCTCTGTGTCACCCAAATGTCCATTTTTCGCCAAATTCACAACCATTTGCTCCTCCTCTTTCACCTGCAAGGAAACGTTTTCCTCGGAAAAACTCCTCGAATGGCCTCCAACCAATTTACCGTCCGATTTCTCCTGCTTCTGCTCCGAGAAGCTCTTTGAGAGCCGTGGCCCCCTGCGCTTATGGTTGATTATGTAAGGCGAAGACGGAGGAAAAGACGTAGGCGAATCAGGAAGCGGAGTAGATTCCGGCGTTGCGTACAACGCTGGAGAAATCTGCGGCCTCACCGTAAACGATGTCGTATTCCTCCTCGTTAACTTCGGATGCGGCGGAGGAACATCGAATCTTCTAGAAGAAGTTAACGGTTTAGAACTCTCGATCGCTAATGGCGTCGAATTGCGCCTATCAAGCCGCGGCTCCGGCTTGTTAGTCGCCGATTTCGAAGCTCCAGGCTCCAGTAAACGATCCAGAGTTATCGCCGCAAACGCAGGCATCTCTAGCTATCTCTGCAACCAAAAAAAACGCAAAAAAAATCAAAATTCAGAGTTTCGAAACCTCAAGCAAAGAAATCAAACCCTAGTCACCAAGCTACAACCACAAAAACGCGGTGAAGAATCAAAATTCAGAGTTTCGAAACCCCAAACCACAAAATCCAAGCCTAGCTACGAAGCTACAACCAAAAAAACGAAAAAAAAATTCAAAATTCAGCATTTGGAAACCTCAAACCATGAAATCCAAGCCCTAGTCAAGAAACTGCAATCAAAAAAACGCGGAGAAGAATCAAAATTCAAGAGTTTCGAAACCTCAAAGCATGAAATCGAAACGCAATTATCATCCCAAAAAGGAATCGTAAGATTGTGAGTACCGTGGATGAGAGAGAGAGAGAGGGAGGGGAAACCCTAGGAAGAAGATGAAGGGAAGAGGAGGAAATGGAGGTGAAGGAGAAAGCATTAAAACGACATCGTTTTAGGGGTTATAGGTGTCTCTTGCTCTCTGTCTCTCCTCATTCCTCCCCGAAGGTGACGGAACGTCCTTTTTGGTTTTAAAAATAAAAAAAATAAAATAATAAATGAAAGAGAGAGGGAAAGAACGTGAAGTCGCCTCCGCGAATTTTGAACCTGCTTTTTCTTTGAAGTCGGTTTCAGAAATAATGTTAAAAAATAAAAAAAAATAATACTGAAAAAAAATAATTTCAAATCTACTGTTGAACCGCATTTACAAAATGCGGTTATAATAAATCGCGTCAAGGTGATGCGTTTAAAATACAGATAAACCGCGTCTCTAAGACACGTTTTATATTCACATAAACCGCATTTAGAAAAAGCGGTTTATAAGTGAATAAAATGCGTTATATAAAAGCGGTTTTATCACTAAACCGCGTTATATAAAATCGGTTTTAACACTAAACCGCGTTCAATAAATGCGGTTTATCCGCAGTACACATAAACCCCGTTTTCATCGTTTATAGTCGCCATTATGCCTCAATTCGTGATGATCGTCACATTGATCCCATGTTCCTCTCAATGAAGCTCCAACATTATAAGTGGAGGTGGTAAGAAATCAGAAAAAGTTATCAATAAAAGGCTATTAATTCAGTAGTGATCAAATAGCTACGACAATGATACTTAAAGATCTCCAGCGTATAAAGCAGAAGAAGGGCGGTGGCGGACGACATGACCGGCGGTGAGTAGAGGTGTAAACGAACTGAGTGTTCAATGAACTACTTGTGTTCAAAATCGATTAGGGCTCGTTTGTGCTCATTAGGAGAGCTCGATAGCTTAACGAGCCCAGTTCAAGCAGGCTTGATAAGCTTAACGAGTCGAGTTCGAACAGAGGGTGCTCGGCTCGCTAATGTTCACGAACAGTTTGATAAGGGCTCGACAAGAGCTCGTTAAGGGGCTCGATATGAGCTCGTTAGGGGCTCGTTATGAGCTCGATAACAATTGGTATTGGTTCAAAAATAGTTCGATAATGGCTCGATAATAACTTATAAAGCTCGGCTCGTTAATTTTAAACTCGATTGGGCTCGATAATGAGCTCGGCTCGACTCATTCGGTTTACCACATTAAACCGCGTTCATATGACGCGGTTTATTGTACCAAAAAACGCGTCTTAATAACGCGATTTTTGTTCAATAAACCGCGTCTGACGCGATTTTTGTTACAATAAACCCCGTCGTTAAGACGCGGTTTTTAATAACATAAACTGAGTTATTAAGATGCGGTTTTTGTTATGGTAAAACAGAACGCGTTTTTATTTCATATGAAACGCGTTTTATTAACGCGGTTTACTAGAACCGCATGTTGTAAACGCGGTTCAGCAGTAGATTTGGAATTATTTTTTTTCCAGCATTATTTTTTTAATTTTTTTATTTTTCAGCATTATTTCCGGAACCGACTCTTTTCTTTGAGCCTGGTTTTAGATTAATTAAAAAAAAACAATCTTGATATTTTTTAAATTAATTTAAAAGATATTAAGGTTTTTTTTTATTAATAAAAAGACATTTTCTAGCACGATGACTTCATATTCTATCGATAAAATAAATGTGACAACTATTTTCTTATTAATACTTACAGTAAAATGACAAAAGTACCATGCCATACTCTTATTTCTACTAAAATGGTTATTTAAGGGTATTCGTTATCACCTTACTATAGTATTAATAAAAAAGTGGTTAGCACATCAAATTTGTTAACGAAAAACTTCGTCATCTTGGATATGGGCATTTGTTTTTTATTAATATGACAAAAATTTAGTCATCCTTTTATTAGTACAAAAAGATTATGGTCTTTTTTATTATTTTTAAAAACAACTGGGTACGAAAATGTAAATAATTCTTTTATTTTAGATTATTTTTGTTTTTAAATTTTATATTGAAATAAAAAATACATCTCTTTAAAACTAGATTTTAGTTTTTAAAAAAAATTAAAAGTACAAAAAGAAAATGATATAAAATAACATCTCGGTACCTCGAAAAGGCTTTCACCAAGGTAATGTCTAAAAAGATAATATATACACAAAATATTATCCCAAATAAAGGTTATTTGTGAACGAACAATATCCCTTAAAGAAAATGGTATACAGAATACCTTCACATAATTAAATATATATTATTTTATTTTGTTACATGGTCAGAGATTATTGGTCATTAAATATTATTTTTATTATAAATTATAATTTTATTGGGTTAGAAGATTCCAAGTGTGTGGTGAAGAAAAAGTCAGAAATGCATCCAGAGACATGGGGAAGGACGTTTTAGGGTGAAGGGTAAATTTGACCTTTCACCCAAACCTTAGGGTTTGCCCTTTGGGACACAGCAAAGTCGTATCAAAATGTCTTTAACAACTCTATCGACGCTTCTATACGTTACGAGATAGTAGGACATAAAAAAATATTAAGTAATATCATTATAAAAAAAGTTTATATAGTTTATTTATCCGAGCGATTCACAAGGGGGCTGTAGCTCAGTTGGTAGTGGGGAGTGCCTTACCCGCGGGGCTTCCTGCCATTTCATGCCTCTTTTTTTTTGTGGTATGTAGCATTATTTCAATTCTATTTATCTTTTACTTACCAAAGAGGACATCAACACACCATTACCGGATCCCATTAGAACTCCGAAGTTAAGTGTGCTTGGACGAGAGTAGTATCAGGATGGGTGACCTCCTGAGATGTCCTTATCCTCAGGTTAGGGGCACTAGGAAACTGCCTCTTTTCAAGTTAACACCCTAAAGGGAAAAAGCTGCGTACATCCATCCTCCCCAGACCCTGCATAGGCGGGAGCCCTTGAGGCACTGGGTATGTTCCTTTTATTTATCTTGTACTTAATTTAAGTTGTAATCTTTTTTTTTTTGTTGAATATTCAAAAAATTCGGTAAAAATTAATTAAAATCAAATATATTTTGATTAAATATTTGATATTCAAATAAATTTCAATTTATTGTTAGCTTCTTTTTTATTTCTAATTTTACTATAAATAACCTTCTAAACTCAAAATAGTGGAATTTAAAGTTAGGGGCATATTTAAAGATTGAATATAAGTTTATTCTTCTTGATGTATATTTTAAATTTTAATATAAAATTTTTAATTAAATCATTTTGCTTATATAAATTTATAGATGTTTATTAATTCCTCTATTAATTTTCTATTCTGTTTAGTTATGTCCATTTATGTGATTTTATAATAATTCACCAATTTTAACATCTAATTTAATCAAATATATTACCTTGATATAGGGAGTTTGAAAGGGGTGAAATTTTAATCTTGTTTTCTCAATTTTCTTACTTTGAGACTATCAGTATTCAAACTATTTTGTTGCAAAACAAATATTAAATGACAAAGACATTAGACTTAGATACTGACTGTATTGTATATCTCAAAATGCATAAATGTTTGAATCTCAAAGAATTTAAATATTTTTTTATTTGCAAAATGCCCACAAAAGTTAATAAAAATAATTTTTTACAAGTTTATAGTACGGTGAATGGAACAATGGTACAGAACCGGATATAACCCCAAGCATCCGCTTAAACCCCCGAAATTTAAGGGCCCTAAAGTTTAGATAATTATATTTTTAAAGTCTTAATTATTAATATTAATATATTTTAATATTATAATTTTTAAAATTTTATTACATGAAAAAGACCCCATTTAAATTATTCGCTTAAAATTTTAAAAATGTTAAAACCGGCTCTGAATGTGGTTAGAAGGTTGCTTCGTGAACAAGACAGAAGAGTCTTAGAGAAAAAGCTAATAGATTGCGTGGCAGGTGAAGTCCAACGGACGTAACAGGTGGCATTTTTTTCTTTTGTTTTAATTAATTTTTTTTGCTTTTTATTTGATTTGAATTTGATTGATTGATTATTTTAATTTTAATTTTAATAAAAAGTGGCTGGTCAAAGCTTTATTTTCCACGTTTAAGGTAATGAGTTGACCAACATGATAATGATTCATTACAAAAAATTGGAGGAATAGTTTAGTTTAGTTTTCATATTTTTATCTATTCATAATTTAGCAAAGAGGGTACCAATACGCTGGCACTGAATCTCTTTAAAATTTTAAAGTTAAGCGTGCTTGAACGAGAATAGTACCAGGATGGGTGACCTCCTGGGAAGTCCTCACTTCAGGTTGGGACCACGCATAAACAGCCTCTCTTTAGGGGTAATACCTTGAAGGGGAAAGGCTGCGTACATCCGCCTTCCCAGACCTTGCTTAGGCCGGAGTCTTTGTCCCATTGGGTGTGTTGCTTTATCTATTCATAATTTATGCTTTTTAAAAGACTTTTCAGCGTAGTTCTTTTTTTTTCCTATTTATATTTTTTTGTCAAATTAAGGAAAAAATAATTTTAAATAAGAAATTAGAACGCAGAGAAAATTGGTTTTGAAGACGATCTTTGGCTTTAAAAAACCACACTTAGGGTGTAAACGAGCAGATCCGAGTACCCCCTTATTTGAACTCGAGTTCGGTAAGGCTTATCGAGCTCGAGTTTGAGCCGAGTTCTTATCGAACATTTTTAACCCTTGTTTGAACTTGGTTCCATAAGATTTTAGTGTGGTCGATACTCGACTCGTTGGGCTTATCCCGCCGAGTTGACCTTGTTATCGAGCCGATTTGAGCTCCTTATTGAACCCAATTGAGTTTGAAACCGAGTTAAGCTCGCAATCAAGTCGAGCTTGTTAATGAGGCAAGCTTTTTATGTTACTATCAAGCCATTATCGAACCATTTTCGAACAAATACCAACTATTATTGAGCTCATATCGAGCCCTTATCAAACTGTTTCTGAACATTAGTGAGTCGAGCACCTCCATTCGAACTCGACTCACTAAGCTTATCGAGCCTACTCGAACTCAGCTCGATAAGATTTCGACCCATTATAATGAACACGAATAAGCCCTAATCAATTTCGAACATGAGTAGTTCATCGAATGTTCGATTCGTTTATATATCTACACACACTATAATTTGAAAACGGTATCAAACAGATCCTTAAAGTATCATGGGAAATTTAAGGTTTGAATAAGTTTGCAGCTTGCTTGAAGGTGGGGGTTTTGTAGGGTGACCACGGAAATCGAGTTTAAGGCTATTTTTTAGAAGAATAATTACTTTCATCCTTATTCAATCCGCTTTGGTCATTAAATTTAAGCATACTTATAGGGGTGTACATACGTTAAGCAGGCTCGAAAGATCACACGTCATAGAGTTAGAAAAACTTGACTGGTTTCATGCTTGAGTTGAGTAGACTCATTTAGTTTATCATGCTGAGTTTGAGCTTGTAAAGTCTCGACCTGAATCGTCACAAAGGTTAAAAGGCTCAGATCCTTTATGCTTGATTCGAGCCAAGCTAGGTTGGCTAGTTTAACTTATCAAACCAAATTTTAGCCTAGTTGAACTCGGGCTAATAGGCTCATGAGCCTAAACAAACCCAAATAGTCCTATCTTAATGCAACTTATTAACCTAAATATTCCATGTCAAGCACAATTTGAGCCTAAATGAGCGAGTTTGAGCCCAAATGAGCAAAAATGAGCCTAGATAGAACTTAAACAAGCCTAAATAAGACAAGTTTGATTTGGAGTTTTGCCAAGCTAGATTCAAGTGCAATCGAGTCGAGCCAAGCCCAAGGCAAAGCCTATGACGAGCAGACCTTGAGCATGATGAGCCCTGGCTCGAACCAGCTCATAACCCTATTCATTTGACTCATAATAATGCCTTGGATATTGGGTTTTATTGTATGAAACTTTGAAAACAGTCCCTTTAATATGAGCTTCGGTCATATCTATTTAGGGATGTTAAAATTAAGAAAGGGGAAAAAAATAATATTCAGCCTCAATATTAAGATTGTCATATAGAGAGAGAATAGATCAAATATGGGATTATCAAAGCAAAGTCATGAGAGGAAATGAACTATATGAAAAAGTTTTACATCTGCAAATATGCCCTCACTATCTGTAGGGAGAAACCACTTAAAGATTGCCCCGAAGATACCTAGAAGGGGAGAGACCTTTAGTGAAAGTTTCATCTTGGTATGTAGTGAGCCCAAATGTTTCTTTCTACCTATTTCTCAGACCATAGTGAGATGGACATCTACATGCTTTAGTTTGATTACGAGTAATTGAATTGGTTAAGAGGTACATGGCTGAGATGTTGTCACATCGAAGATCAGCTGGATGTCGAAGGAACATCCAACATCACGCTGCAAATGACTAAGCACATATGTCATAGTAAGCCTTAGCCTCGTACCTCGACTTTGTGGTGGACTTAGAACACCCCCCTCCCCCCCAAACGTATGTTGTCATATGAGCATCACTACTAGGGCAATATAAAAGCCCATTGTCAACCGTTCCCTTCACATATCCAAGGATTCAATTCAGGAACTACCAATGTGGTTCTTGAGGGCACTATACGAATTGATTCACGAGATTTACAGTAAAAAATATACGAGGTTTGTGTGAAGGTGAGATATTTACGAGATTTACAGTATATGACCAATTAATATGATCGGGATCAATAACGAGGATGTCACCCGGTTGTTGGATGTGTTGGGGGTCAAGGGAAAGAGCCATCAACAAACCCCATGACACGATGAGATCGACGAGTCATTGAGATTTGTGCCTACCATGCAGGATAATCAATGGCAGACTTGAGTTTAACTGTAATAGGACTCATGACAACAAAGGGAGAAAGAGACACTGGCATTGCAGCAGAGAGACACCTGCTCTGATATCATGTTAAATTTTTTTCATCGGGCTTTTGGGCCCAACCCACGGAATTAGTATACATAAGATCCATGTATAAGCCCAAGTGGGATTCCATCCAAAAATCAATTGACATTAGGTGGAGTAACCTATTGTTTCAGGATTTTTTAGTTAAGGTTCTAGATGAGAGAGGGACTCAACCCTCACTTGAGGAAGCCGCTGCTGGCGCGTTTAACCCGGGATCACCTGCAAAACGAGCAAGGCCGTCAGAGGGACCCGCGGTGGTTTGGACCGCGGGAGACCCCTTCAATGCCTAAGTGAATAGGAGAAGCAGTAGCAATAATACATATACGTAAAGTAGATAATACCTGGTAAATATGAATGAGCTAACTGAGGGAAGGGAGCGCATCGGGTAATAATCATGGAGGGGAGGAGGCAATATCGTGGTCCTAGCAAGGAAAGAGAGACGGGGGGTCTCTTGGGGAGGATATGAGGCGTGAGGCCCCTGAGAGGTTAGGCCGTGAGGGGCGTGGAGCCCCAGGCCGGATGAGAGAGAAGGGTAGCCCGTGGAGATGCCCAAATGAGCTTGCGCTGAATGAGGGGAATAGGTGAGTATTTATAGGAAAGGGGGAGCTGGTGGTGCTGGACGGTAAAGCCAGGCTAGGGGCAGTACCGCCTAGCATTACTTAATGCAGAGGTGAAGGTGAATGATTGGTTGGAAGGGAGGTGCTACAGTCTACATGGTGACCGATTGAGAGGGGCAGCGATACGGCCTGGGTGGTGACGGCTGTGGTGCCGCCCGTTTGGGACACGGGGTTAATGGGTACCAAGGCATGCAAGCGGTAGCCAAGGCCGGCGGTATTGTGGCTCTCGGGGTGGTAATGATCCCTGGTCCAGTATAGCCTGGGAGTGGTCATGAAAGGGCTCGGTAATGACCCCCGGGTCTCGGTACCACCCGGTAGCGGTCATGAAAGGGGCGGCAATGACCCCTGGGAGCCGGTACCGCCCGGGAGTGGTTAGGAAAGGGGTGGTAACAAGCTAGGCTGTACCATGGTCCTTCATGCTAAACGGATGCTGATGGTAGCCAGGGTTGATGGTACCAAGGCCTATGGCAGGCGGTACCATGTGATGGAGGAAGCAGGCAGTACGGGGAGCCTAGGTGTGGGATAGAGATGGACGGTACAGAGCGGCGGGCACGTTATAGCTTGGCGGCACCATGGCTTACGGTAACTCAGGGAGTGGAGGTTCCGCCAAGTCTGTTTACCGTGGTTGACTTATTGACCCAGCTCATTTTTTTCCTCATCACCTACTAAGCTTATATGTAGTCTCTTCTATCATACAACTCTTATGTAGAAATCTATTAGACTCACATGTGGAGCCCTTAATAGGCCTGTGGCAGGGGAAGTCGTCACCTAAGGTTGAAGGGCGGGGCAGACGTCGACGGTAGCTGAAGGTGCAATGTTGGGGAGAAGAGGGGCAGCTACTTTGGGGAGGAGAAAATTGGAGTTAGGGTTTGAGAAGGAAATTAGACTTTGCTCGTGAAAGAATATTTTGGTTACTAATGTATTATATAATAGAAAAAGTTATACAAAGATAGGATAATAGTAAAATATCAAAGGGTTATTTACATTTTAGTACCCTGATATTTTTTAAAATAATAAAAAGGACCATGATTTTTTTGAATTATTAAAAAAGCCCCTAAGTTTTTATCCAATAAATAAAAAGACCCCTCTCAAGCGTGATGATGTCATTTTTCATCGACAGAGCTGACGTGTCAATTGCTTTTTATTAATGCTACAACCTTATTAGTACTTTATAAACACAAAATTTGAGATGTTGTGTTATGTAAAAGCTACTTATTTTTGATTAATTTGTTTCAAAATATGGTTATTAAAGGGTATTTTGTCATTTTACTGTAGCATGAATAAAAGAACAGCTATCACATCAATTCTGTTAACTAAAAATGATATCATAAAGTCAGGGAGAGGCCTTTTTATTAATGTGACAAAAACTTAGGGGCCTTTTTATTAATACGACAAAAACTAAAGGACCTTTTTAATAATTCAAAAAGGTTAGGGTCCTTTTTATTATTTCCAAAAACGTCAAGGTACTAAAATGTAAATAACCCAATATCCTAAAGCATAATCTACTATAAGGATATTATACTAATACCATAAACACAATAACTTCCCATGAAATACAATTAAAATGACTATTATATTCATGGCCAATCTTCCAATTTTTACTAAAAAGGGTAAAGCAACATTCCCAGTGCTTCAAAAGCTCCCGCCTAAGCAGGGTCTTTTGAGGGGGAGGGGGAGTGTTCCCCCTTCAGGGTAGAAGGGAGACTGTTTCTGATAACCCCCAACCTGAGGGGTGCAACACAAGGACTTCCTAGGAGGTCACCTATCTCGGTATTACTCTCGCCCAAACACGCTCAATTTCAGAGTTCTAATAGGACTTAACTTCACTAAAAAGGGCAAAGTTGATAAAGTGACACATAACTAGAAGGGTAAAGTTGTCATTTTTTCAAATTACATGGGATATAATTGTAAAATAAAAGAAAACAAGGGATATAATTGTCATAGAAATTAAAAGTTACTACTATGAAAATAGAACTTACCTAGCGGGGGGCTAAGTAAGTTGATTCTTGCGTTTTAAGGCATTTAAAAACTGCTTAGCAATTTCAACGTCCTACATACTAAACAAGAGTCAAAATCCGCACTTTTCATGAATTGCAACTTCCCGCATCTACTTCCCACGTATCAAACGAGGCCTTATAATGCATACATATATCCATTATTTTTCCAACTATCAATAGAAGTAAACTCATAACATTATTAATTTTCAAAACAAGCCAAAGCAACCGGGTTGTTTTTCATCTTCACCGGCTTTGTTGATTATTAGTTGGGTTGTTTTGGATTGTTAACTAGTTAGTTGGTTAAGGCTTCATTTTGTTTTAGCTACTACAAGGTTAGTTAATGGCTTAATTAGGGGCGTATTTGAGGTGAGCCAAGTCAAGCATGAACTCATTACCTCGACGATCGACTTGATAATTACCTTTGCTCGGGCTCGGCTCGAAGCTTATTGAGCTTGAGAACTTCAAGCTCTAGCTCGACTTGTCATAGGCTTGTGTTTAGCTTGACTCAATTAGACATATGTAAGCTAATAAATGATATTAAGATAGCTTTGCTTAGGCTCATTTAGGCTCGTAAGCCTACAAGCTCGATCTTCAATATGCTTGGTTTCGACTCGATAAGCTAAACGAGCCGATTTGGCTGGGCTTGAGCTCGAAATGGCCGGAACTTTTGACCTTCATGAAGAGCCAACTCGCGAGCCCCTTGGTCCATATAAATCCCTAGTCTTAATTTCTCCTATAAATAGCAAAACATTAATTTAGATACACAAAAAATGGCTAAATAAGTCCCAATTTCACTACATTTAGAGAGTTTGATCATAAGTCTAAATAAGACATATCAAAGCAAACTTGACCCAAATTACAGGTCTAAATCAACATAGATGAAGCAAGCTCGACTTGAAACTCATAGAATAAAGACTTGAGATTCGATATAGAATCAAGCCTCTAGCTTAAACCAAATTCATTTAGAACTACATCTAGTATGGTAGCTTGAACTCAATACAATTTACCATTTTTTCACAAAAATTAAACTAATGGCCCAAGCACATTGGAGCTTCAACTCGTAGGCTAGTACCCCTAAAAGGGCTTAAATGAACTTATTTTATAACAATTTATTAGCCTAAGTATTGAGGCAAGCTCGAGTTTAGATGAGTCGAGCTCGAGTTTAAACGAAACCAAAGTAACTTAAATCAAGCTTAAATGAGCCTAAATAATGCGAGCTCAGCAGCCTAAGTTTAAGCTAAACCAAGCTGAGTTGAGCTTGACGGGCATCACTCAAGTCATATATCATCATGAAGCTTTATGTACATACAAAACGATTCAGTTACGATTTGCTCAAGCGTTGTAGTTAACTGATTAGAAACAATCACAACACAACTAAAGCTAAAACAAACTACATCAACACAAAATGAACCAAAATAATAACTTTATGATATTCAAAACTCAAAAGAAATAATCAACCTATAGATGAAAAGTACAAACAAAAGGATATCACTTTATATATACAATTTAAGTACTCGTCTAAATCCTGATACACGTGTCAAAAAGTTATCAAACCATAAGAAGACGACATTAAACGAACGTCTTCTTACAATCAATTAATAATTTACGTGTAAGAAAGCTTTTGAGTACCAAATCATTTTCATTTGTAGTAAATTACAGGAGCATTGGTATCCTTGTTCCAAATCCCACCCTCTTTGACATACTCCAAGTACCTGGAGAAATCCGGGTTTGCAGTCATCTTCTTCTTCCTCCATCGCCCCCCATCGAACAGGCTGAAAACCGGGTGGCTCTTTTTTCCTCCGCCCTTTTTACCACCCTTTGCCGCCTTTACAGTGGCAGTTTCCGATGGCGGTTGCGCACCCTTGTAAGGAGAAGGGGCACCAAAGAGTAACCTGGCAGGAACACTGGCTATCCTCTTCAACTCGACGCGGTCTTTGGCTCCATCGTACCCTGAAGGCTCGTCTAGAAGCCGATCATAGCCTTGACGGCGGCTCCGGCTCGTGCTTAGAGCTCTCAACATCATGTAAATGGGAGTTGGAAATCAAAATTTGTTGTGGGGGTTAAATTTAAGCTACAAAAGAAAGGTCCTTGGTCATATTTGGTATGCTAGTTGGTTTATTTTTTATTAGGCCCAGTTTGATTTTGAGTGTGTAGGTGGGGCGGCTTCGTCCAAGTTTGACTTTTTTTTTAAGTAGATATTGACCAATGAACATGGATGTAGCTGTCAAAATCCAGCCCTCCACGTGTCAGATTGGACGGTCATCTCGAGAGACTGGTGCCCGTGGATAAAACAATACAAATTCACACACAAAACACATCAAAAAAAATCAGTTTTTTTTTTTTTTTTTTTTTTTCCAAGACCAGTTTCTTATGTGTCATAATGCTAAGAAGAGATACATGTACGGTGACTTACATTACACGTGTGAAATGCCAAATCCACAACTTTGGCTTATAATATAGCCCCCAAGCTACCTCTCCTCTGAGTTGAATTTGTTCCAAGCTTCCTGCGAAAATTTGGTTTAAATTATTTTAAATCCTAGTGTGAATCTTGCAAAAAAATCTCACACTAGAGTCGTAAAAAGAAGAGATCAATTATATAAGTCTATTAGACTATTCTACCTAATGTCAATTGATTTTAAAATAAACTCCACTTGAGCATATATATGGACTTCACATATCTGAACTTCAAGGATCAGAGCAAAGGTCCGGTAAAATTTCACAAAATTGGGAGGGGGGGGTGTGTTACCTCTTAGCATTTAGGTATGGAAAAAACACAAAAGGTCCATTTGCAGCTTCCAAATGCAATGTAATAAGTGTTAAAGCATAAGACAACACTTCGGCCTTCATTTAGTAACTTAAACTTTTAGAATTGTTGATTTCTTGACAATAAGTACATATTTGGCCAAACTGTGAAAAAAATTGCATTTTTGTTAGAAGCACTTTTTGTACAAATTTTTTTTTTTCTCAAAAGTGCTTTCATAGAGGTATTCTTGTCTGAAAATTTTACTTTTTGCTTCTACTTTTATTTTAAAGGGAAGAACTATTTTTTTTTTACTTCTTAAAAGCACAAAAAATAGTTTTTCCTTCCATCTAAAAGTTTTTTTTTCCTAAACCAAAACACTCTTAAATCTTAGAAAAAGTAATGTTTCCTAAAGAAAATCTTTCGGAAAAGAAGTTCAACCAAGCAAACTCTAAATACACATGCAGAAGCAAACAAAATTAGCTTTTCTATGAAATAATGTCAAAAGAAGAGCCAAAATAGTCCCTATCTACCTTTCTTTGGAAAATAATTATTAAGGGTGGCAGAAGAGTAGCAAGAAGACATTTCGAAGTGAACTGGTAACAGACTATGTTGCTTGGACTTGGGGTGTAAGTGTTAGGAATGGTTGCATATTTGAGGGGCAGACTCAGCAATTTTAAGAGATTTGTGTACGTTTTTGTTGGGTATTTCTTTTACTTTAAAATTAATTATATGTAAAATAAAAATAAAAAAAGAAAAAGAAGAAAAAGAAAAATAAGAAGTTGAATCTTGCAAGTTATGTGTTGTAGAGGTATAGATATAGACTTGTAGGTTGGGAAGTTTACTTTCGCAAGTAAACTAGTGGTTGTGTCATCTTTTTGTCTTGTAGTTTTTTTGTTATAAATGATGTGTTATATTTGAAGAAGATGAGTGGGTGAAGAATAGAGAATAGAGAAGAAAATTGAGCGAGATTGAGTGTGGGTTTGGGTTCAATTAGATATTGTAATTGTAATCCAAAATTTATAGTGAAAGTTTGACACCCAATCAGGTCGTGGTTTTTCCCTCTAGTTAAGAGAGGGTTTTCCACGTAAAAATTCCGTGTGTTGTTTGTTTTTTTATTGGTATTTTTCCCAACAAGTGGTATCAGAGCGTGTTCGAACTTGAGACCTAGAGATGTCAAAGATTGGAAGTTTATTCGGAGGTACCAAATTCGAGATTGAATTGTTTGATGGCAAGAACAATTTTTCTTTATGGCAGAGTATGGTGAAAGATCTCCTTGTTCAACAAGGATTGCACAAGGTCCTACTTGATAAAAGGCCCGAAAAGATAAGTGATGATGACCGGGAGGAACTACAAATGAAAACTGTAAGTACTATTCGTCTCGCTCTTGCCCCGGATGTTAAGTACACTATGCTAGATGAGAAATCACCAAAATCTTTGTGGGATAAATTGGAAAAAATTTATATGTCGAAATCCCTCACAAATAAGTTATATTTGAAGAGGGATTTAAACCAATTGAGAATGGAAGAGGGTAGCAATTTGAGAGATCATCTAAATGTGTTCAATAGATTGATCTCTCAATTGGCTAGCTTGGATGAAAAGTTCAAGGAAGAAGATAAAGCTTTGATTTTGTTGGCTTCTCTCCCAAAGTCTTATGAAACCATGATGACAACATTGTTGGTAGGAAAAACAACTTTAAAATTGGATGAAACTACGGCAGTCTTGTTAGAAAATGAAAAATTGGTGAAAGGGGATAAACTTAGAAATGATGAAGGGGCCGCCTTGGCAGCAAGTTCGGGTAGGGAGAGGAGTTGCACTCGTGGATATGGCGGTAGAGATTATATTAGGTCAAGTTCTAGACCTAGGATGGATTTTAGCAACAAAGAGTGTTACTATTGTCATGAGATGGGTCATATTCAAGTGTTTTGCAAAAAAATGAAAGCCGACTTAAAAGAGATAAAGAAAATTCGTGAAAAGGGGGAGATGGGAAAGGGGGAGACAAGGGAGAAAAGGGTGAGATATCCACCAATGTAACCTTAGATGATGGAGATGACCTCTTCTTAGTGCAAGATAGAAAAACAAGTGAGGATTCATGGATCCTCGATTCGGGGTGCTCCCATCATGTATGCACAAAAAAGGAGATGTTTGCTTCTTATGAGGAATGATGGGATAGTGATGTTAGCCAATGATGAAGAGGTCCAGATCAAAGGCGTTGGGACCGTTCAAATTAAGATGCATGATGGCAACTTGAGAACGTTGTCCAAAGTTCAATATGTACCATGACTCCGGAAAAATTTGATCTCCTTGGGAAGACTTGATGAGTTGGGTTATGGCTACTCCGCTCGAAATGGAAGAATGATGGTTACAAAGGGGCAATTGGTTATGATGAAAGCAAGTAAGAACTCGAAGAATTTGTATGTGCTTGAAGAAAGTGGTTCGATGAGCAACAATGGGGCAAATTCGACTTCAAAAAGAGTGCGCTTTGTGGATGTGGAAGAAGCGTCGATTTGGCACTAGAGCATCAAGACTTCATATGGGTTGAAGGGAAAAAAAAATTTGGTGTGTGAAAAAATTAATTTTGAGATAAGGGGGAGATTTATTGGGTATTTCTTTTACCTCAAAATTAATTGTATGTAAAATAACAAAAAAGAAAAAGAAAAATGAGAAGTTAGAATCTTGCAAGTTATGTGTTGTAGAGGTATAGGTATAGACTTGTAGGTTGGAAAGTTTACTTTCACAAGTCAACTAGTGGTTGTGTCATCTTTTTGTCTTGTATTTTTTTGTTATAAATTGTGTGTTGTATTTGGAGAAGATGAGTAGGTGAAGAATAGAGAATAAAGAAGAAAATTGAGTGAAGGTTTGGGTTCAATTAGAGATTGTAATTGTAATCC
Organism: Simmondsia chinensis; assembly: GCA_018398585.1. Classification (NCBI taxonomy): domain Eukaryota; kingdom Viridiplantae; phylum Streptophyta; class Magnoliopsida; order Caryophyllales; family Simmondsiaceae; genus Simmondsia; species Simmondsia chinensis. Next base: position 33,689,399 of record JAGTTD010000009.1, on the reverse strand, counting down.
AAAATTTATAGTGAAAGTTTGACACCCAATTGGGTAGTGGTTTTTCCCTCTAGTTAAGAGAGGGTTTTCCATGTAAAAATTTCGTGTGTTGTTTCGTTGTTTTTTTTTTTTTGGGTGTTTTTCCCAACAAGATTTGTTGGGTATTTCTTTTACCTCAAAATTAATTGTATGTAAAATAAAAATAAAAATAAAAAAAGAAAAAGAAGAAAAAGAAAAATGGGAAGTTGAATCTTGCAAGTTATGTGTTGTAGAGATATAGGTATAGACTTGTAGGTTAGGAAGTTTACTTTCACAAGTAAACTAGTGGTTGTGTCATCTTTTTGTCTTGTAGTTTTTTTGTTATAAATGATGTGTTGTATTTGGAGAACATGAGTGGATGAAGAATAGAGAATAGAAAAGAAAATTGAGTGAGACTGGATGTGGGTTTGGGTTCAATTAATTTTGAGGTAAAAGAAATACTCAACAAATACTTGGATATAATACGACACATGGACACTTCAAATTAGCACAAAACGTACACAAATCTCTTAAAATAGCTGAGTCTGTCCCTCAAATATGCAACCATACCTAACACTTACACCCCAAGTCCAAGCAACATAGTCCGTTACCAGGTCACCGAAAGTGAACTGGAAAATCTCTTCATGCTCTGATACCACTTGTTGGGAAAAATACCAAAAAAAAAAACAAACAATGAAACAACATATGAAATTTTTACGTGGAAAACCCTCTCTTATCTAGAGGGAAAAACTACGACCCGATTGGGTGTCAAACTTTCACTATAAATTTTGGATTACAATCTCTAATTGAACCCAAACCCACACTCAATCTCACTCAGTTTTCTTCTCTATTCTCTATTATTCACCCACTTATCTTCTCTAAATACAACACATCATTTATAATAAAAAAACTACAAGATAAAAAGATGACACAACCACTAGTTTACTTGTGAAAGTAAATTTCCCAACCTACAAGTCTATACTTATACCTCTACAACACATAACTTGCAATATTCAACTTCTCATTTTTCTTTTTCTCTTTTTTTTATTTTACATACAATTAATTTTGAGGTAAAAAAATACCCAACAAATCTCCCCCTTACCTCAAAATTAATTTTTCACACACCCAAGGAAATTTTTTTTTTTTCTTCAACCCATATGAAGTCTTGATGCTCTAGCGCCAAATCGACGCTTCTTCCACATCCACAAAGCGCACTCTTTTTGAAGTCGAATTTGCCCCATTGTTGCTCATCGAACCACTTTCTTCAAGCACATACAAATTCTTCGAGTTCTTACTCGCTTTCATCATAACCAATTGCCCGTTCGTAACCGTCATTCTTCCATTTCGAGCGGAGTAGCCATAACCCAACTCATCAAATCTTCCCAAGGAGATCAAATTTTTCCGGAGTCGTGGTACATATTGAACTTTGGACAACGTTCTCAACTTGCCATAAGGCATCTTAATTTGAACGGTCCCAACGCCTTTGATCTTGACCTCTTCATCATTGGCTAACATCACTGTCCCATCACATTCCTCATAAGAAGCAAACATCTCCTTTTTGTGCATACATGATAAGAGCACCTCGAATCGAGGATCCATGAATCCTCACTTGTTTTTCTATCTTGCACTAAGAAGAGGTCCTCTCCATCATCTAAGGCTACATTGGTGGATATCTCACCCTTTTCTCCCTTACTTGTCTCCCCCTTTTCACGAGTTTTCTTTAACTCTTCTAAGTCGGCTTTGATTGTCTTGCGAAACACTTGAATATGACCCATCTCATGACAATAGTAACACTCTTTGTTGCTAAAATCCATCCTAGGTCTAGAACTTGACCTAGTATAATCTCTACCGCCATATCCACGAGTGCAACTCCTCCCCCTATCCGAACTTGCCGCCAAGGCGGCCCCTTCATCATTTCTAAGTCTATCCCCTTTCACCAATTTTTCATTTTCTAACAAGACCTCCATAGTTTCATCCAATTTTAAAGTTGTTTTTCCTACCAACAATGTTGTCATCACGGTTTCATAAGACTTTGGGAGAGAAGCCAACAAAATCAAAGATTTATCTTCTTCCTTGAACTTTTCATCCAAGCTAGCAAATTGAGAGATCAATCTATTGAACACATTTAGATGATCTCTCAAATCGCTACCCTCTTCCATCCTCAATCGGTATAAATCCCTCTTCAAATACAACTTATTTGTGAGGGATTTTGACATATAAATTTTTTCCAATTTATCCCACAAAGATTTTGGCGATTTCTCATCTAGCAAAGTGTACTTAACATCTGGGGCAAGAGCGAAACGAATAGTACTTACAGTTTTCATTTGTAGTTCCTCCCAGTCATCATCACTTATCTTCTCAGGCCTTTTATCAAGTAGGACCTTGTGCAATCCTTGTTGAACAAGGAGATCTTTCACCATACTCTGCCATAAAGGAAAATTGTTCTTGCCATCAAACAATTCAATCTCGAATTTGGTACCTCCGAATAAACTTCCAATCTTTGACATCTCTAGGTCTCAAGTTCGAACACGCTCTGATACCACTTGTTGGGAAAAATACCAAAAAAAAAAACAAACAACACACGAAATTTTTACGTGGAAAACCCTCTCTTAACTAGAGGGAAAAACCACGACCTGATTGGGTGTCAAACTTTCACTATAAATTTTGGATTACAATTACAATATCTAATTGAACCCAAACCCACACTCAATCTCACTCAATTTTCTTCTCTATTCTCTATTCTTCACCCACTCATCTTCCCCAAATACAACACATCATTTATAACAAAAAAACTACAAGACAAAAAGATGACACAACTACTAGTTTACTTGTGAAAGTAAACTTCCCAACCTACAAGTCTATACCTATACCTCTACAACACGTAACTTGCAAGATTCAACTTCCCATTTTTCTTTTTCTTCTTTTTCTTTTTTTTGATTTTTATTTTACATATAATTAATTTTGAGGTAAAAAAAATACCCAACAAATTAGCTTTTCTATGAGATAATGTCAAAAGAAGAGCCAAAATAGTCCCTATCTACCATTCTTTGGAAAATAATTATTAAGGGTGGTAGAAGAGTAGCAAGAAGAGATTTTCCAGTTCACTTTCAGTGACCTGGTAACAGACTATGTTGCTTGGACTTGGGGTGTAAGTGTTAAGTATGGTTGCATATTTGTGGGGCAGACTCAGCTATTTTAAGAGATTTGTGTACGTTTTGTGCTAATTTGAAGTGTCCAATGTGTCATATTATATCCAAGTATTCAAGGATTAGACAGGTTACATTTGGGTGGAGTAGACAGCCTTAGTGACAAAGGTGACAAGAAAAGGAGCTATTATTCTTTTAAGTTGTTTGATATTCGCGTATTTGCAACTAATTTCAGGGCAAAGCAGTAATAAAATTAGCCAGGGGCATAAACAAGTCAAATGTTTAATGAACATGCAAACTACTACTCGAGCTTTCAAAATGGACTACAGCCCCTTCGTGTTCGTTTTGGGGGCTCGATAGCTCATAGAGCTGAGTTTAAGCAGGCCTGACAAGCTTATCAAGCCGAGTTCAAACACGGGTGCTCAACTCATTAACATTTGCGAACAGTTTGATAAGGGATCGCCAAGAACTCATTAAGGGCTTGTTTATGAGCTCGCTAACAAATCAATGATGGTTCAATAACAACTTGAACACTATGGCTTGATAGTGAGCTCGACCAGGCAGCAAGCTCGACTCGATTATGGGCTCGATTGGCTTGACAGCAAGCTTGACTAAGTTCGATTAGGCCGACACAATCTGACTTGAGTCAAGTATTGAACATCCTAACACCTTATCAAACCAAGTTCAAACATAGTTTCCAAGCTCAATAAAGGTTAGCCTCGAACTCGAGTTTGACAAGGCATATCAAGCTCAATTTCGAATAAAAGGGGTTTTTTTTTTTTTGGGGGGGGGGGGGGTGCTCGGATCGACTTTGCTCGTTTACACCCCTAATTGTGGTCAAATGCAGCAAAGCAGCAGCAGTTAAATTTTGGTTGCAGAAGATAACCAAAACAGACAAAGAAAGGAGGATTTTAAGTGTCTTTACAAAGTCAACTTTCAGGTAGAGAGGGAAGAGAGGTCATACGAGAGTTGGTAGATCAGTGTGTTGTTAGGAAAACCAACCTAAAGAAAGAGAAACGAATCAAAGGATTTGTAAAGAAGTAAGAGACAATTTGACTTTTTGCATGACTCCTATTTACTTAAACAATCATCTGAGGAAACAAGGCAGGGAGATATCAAAATGTCACGGGTACATGAGAGAAAGGCAAATATCAATGACTCGACTCTTCAAAAAGCAGGCAAATTCTTAAGCATGGGAATGACTAGATAAAAAAAAATAGGCCTTTTTTTCGGGAGGGGCTTTGTTGGTAGGGATGTAAACAACCCAAGCAAAGCCCCCCTTTTTTGAACTCGAGCTCTATAAGCCTTAACAAGCTTGAGTCCAGTCAATCAAGCCTTTATTGAGATTTCGAACCATTGTTCAAACCTAATTCCACAGGACATTAGTATGTTCGATAGTGAACTCCTTAGTTTAATCAAGTAGAATCGAGCTTGCTATCAAGTCGAGCTCACTATTATTGAGCCATTATATATATAATATATAAACACGCGCGTGCGTGCTTTGGAGGTATTCACATTTGGTATATGCCCACTCTAACTGAGATCTTTAGGGATGATTTTGTACTACAGTTTGGTGAACATACATATTAAACCGATCACAAGAATATTGCCACGTTCTTGATTTCATGACCTAAACTCAAGGATCAAGGAGATCAATGAATTTGGAGGTTATAGTGAAATTGAGAATTTAAGATGAGAAAAGAAGAAATTAGATGAGAAAAGAGAGAGAATTGAGACGGTTAATAGAGAGCTTTCATTAATATTTGATTGGATGATTATTACAAGTATGATCTCCTCTATTTATAACTACTTACATGCGTTCAAATGAAAAGGGCGGGAAATAACCGTCATCCTCAAAAGGCGGGAAACGGGAGGAGCGGAGTTAGTTACAAGTAGTTCTAGGTAATTCTAGATTATTATATTACAATTTGATAATTCCCAAGGTGTCCTTTTGTTTGAATTAATACCCAACATGTCCTAGACTCTATCGGGTGTCAAGACAAGCAAAGTGCCGGACCTAAACATAATTGCTAGCGGACCATGACAATGTCATGACAAGCATTGGCGCGGACCCGGGCCAGACCATGACAATGTCATGACAAGCCTCTGGTGCGGACCGGTGCCGGACCCGTGACATTGCCTCCCCCATGAAGCGATCCTTGTCCTCAAGGATTGAAGTGAGGAAATTGTTTGCGAATGAAGGTCCAATCCTTCCAAGTCTCATCTGCTAGGTTCTTCCAACGAATCAACACTTGAGCAATCTTCTTCTTATCTCTTGTCACGGTGCAGTGCTAGAGCACTTCTTGAGGTCTTACTTCAGGGTCCCCTTCCAGGTCACAATGTGGAAGCTTGTTACTGACTTGTGCCCGTTGTCCGATCTTCTTTTTAAGTCTGGACACATGAAAGACTCGATGAATCTTGTTCCTCCTGGTAAGTTAAGCTTATAAGCAACCGTTCCAATCCTTGCTAAGACTGGATATGGTCCGTAATAGCGTGCTGCCAGCTTCAAATTCTTCCTTAGAGCCAAGGAAGTCTGTCGGTAAGGCTGAAGCTTGAGGTACACTAAGTCCCCCACTTCGAATGTGCGCTCAGTCCTCTTCAAATCTGCCATTTGCTTATAGCGGTGCTGGGCTGCCTTTAAGTTCTCCTTAAGAAGGCTGATCATAGTGCCCCGTTCCGTGACAAAGTCCTTCACATCAGGGGAGGTGGAATAGCATGGCACGTCCCAAGCTAGGAGGCATGGCTCATAACCATATAAGGCCCGGAACGGTGAAGTCTTCAATGAGGAGTGATAATTGGTGTTGTACCAAAATTCAGCTAAAGGTATCCATTACGCCCATAGCTTGGGCTTGAGGAGAGCCATGGCACGGAGGTAGTTCTCAAGGCATTGATTAACTCTCTCCATTTGCCCATCTGATTGTGGGTAAGAGCTACTCATGTGCAAGTCCACTCCAGCAAGGCGCATGAGCTCTTTCCGGAACAAGCTCAAGAATGAAGAGTCTCTATCTGATACTATGTCCTTTGGCAGCCCATGTAAATGATTTATGTGGTCCAAGAAGAGTTGGGCCACTCATGTTGCTGTGTAGGGATGCGCCAAGGTCAAGAAATGAGCATACTTGGTGAATCGGTCTACTACAACAAGGATCACGTCTTTCCCTTGAGACCTTGGAAGACCTTCAATGAAATCCAAGCTAATGCCAGCCTAGGCCTGCTCTTGCACAAGCAAAGGCTGAAGTAAGCTGGGGTAGGGCACATGTTCCCCCTTGGTGCGCTGACATACGTCACAGTTGCGCACCTAATCTTGAACGCTGTCTTTGAGCCTTGGCCAATAGAACATGCTCTTGATTCTCATCAAGGTGCCAATCATCCCAGAGTGTCCCCCCACTGGAGAATCATGAAGGGCGTGCAAGACCTTGTCTCTCACTGCTGCTCCTTCACCCACATAGATGCACCCCTTGTACCGGATGATTCCGTGCTCAAGAGAAAACGGAGGTTGCCCCTTGGGATCAAGGGCTAGCTGGGCAAGGAGTTGGGAGGCTTGGGCATCGCCTTCATAGCTATTGCTAACCTCACGCACCCAAAGAGGAGTGATAGTGGTTAGCTGGGACAGCGTTGCCTGGTCCGGACCTTCACTACGCCTTGACAAGGCATCTGCGGCACGTTTCTCAGCACCCTTGCGATACTGGATGTTGTAGCTGAGGCCCATTAACTTGGAGACCCCTTGTTGCTGTAGCCTGGTGCTGATGCGCTGGTCCAGGAGGTGGCGCAAGCTAGAATGATCAGTTTTGATGATGAAATGATTGTCTAGCACGTAGTGCCTCTGTTTTTGGACGACCATGATCACGGCCATGAGCTCCTTCTCATACACGGACAGGACCAAGTGGTGTGGGCTGAGTGCCTGGCTGAGATAGGCCAAAAGCCAACCCTTCTGAGTCAAAACGGCCCCAATTCCCACATCACATGCGTCAGTCTCCAAAACGAATGGTTCGCTGAAGTCAGGCAAGGCTAGCACGGGCGCTGTCATCATAGCTGACTTCAAGGACTCAAAGGCAACTTGAGCGGCATTGTTCCATAGGAAGGCCCCTTTCTTGAGGAGACTAGTTAAGGACTTGCTCATAGTTCCGTACCCTTTGATGAACTTCCGGTAGTATCCTGTGAGACCAAGGAACCCACGGAGACTTTTGACACTGGTTGGCACGGGCCAATCTCTCATAGCCTCTATCTTCGCCGCATCAGTGGCCACACCTTCTTGGGAGATTATATGTCCCAAGTACTCAACATGGTCCTGTCCAAATGTGCAATTGCTGCGTTTGGCGTACAGCTTATGGGCACGGAGTGTGTCCAGGACCAATGTTAGGTGTTTCAAGTGCGCCCGCATCTCAGGGCTATATATCAAGATATCATCAAAGAATATCAAAACGAACTTCCTTAAGAACGGGGTAAAAACCTCGTTCATTAGAGCCTGGAACATGGCAGGAGCATTTGTGAGCCCAAAGAGCATGACACGGAACTCATAATGCCCTTGGTGTGTACAGAAGGCTGTCTTGTGGCTATCTTCATTTCTAACCCGGATTTGGTCATAACCGGCTCGGAGGTCTATTTTAGAGAAAACCACTGCGCCTTGGAGCTCATCCAAGAGGTCATCAATAACTGGAATAGGAAATTTATCCTTGATTGTGATCTGATTGAGCTGACGGTAATCTACACAAAAGCGGTAGGTTCCATCCTTCTTCTTGACCAAAAGAACCGGTGAAGCAAAAGAGCTCTGGCTTGGCTGAATAATGGAGGTCTTGAGCATCTCTTCTACTTGCTTTTCAATCTCATCTTTCTGATTGTGAGGGTACCGGTAGGGCCTAATGTTAACCGGCTTGGTCTCTAGCAGCGTGGGGATGCCATGATCATGGGTGCAAGGCGGAGGCAACCCTTTGGGAATGTCAAACATGTCCCCATAGTGGCGCAACAGGTGCGCCATGTCCGGATGAACCTCTGCTTCAGATTCTTCTACTCCCGTGGCCATAAAGAGATAGCCTAGGACACGACTTCTTGCTTCTTCAAGAACCGGGTGATGCCACGCTCAGAAATGGAGTGCAAGGATGCTTGCTCAGCCATCCCTTGCAACTGAATTGATTTGCCTTCCTTGAAGCAAGAGAAATGGAGGTTTGTGAAGTCAATGGTCACAGGGCCATAACGTTGTAACCAATCAACTCCCAAAACCATGTCGCTACCCCTAGCTCAAGCACACGTAGGTCATCAATGAAAGTGGTGCCTTGAACCTTCCACCTGACACCCGTGCACTTTTGGTAACTCATTAGGCTCTCACCGTTAGCTACGATGACAGTCATCGCCAGCGTTGGCACTGTCTCTAGCCTCAACACACGGACCACGGATGCATCAAGGAAGCTATTAGTGCTTCCACTGTCAATGAGGACCGTAATGGTCGTTTCTTGATGGATCCCCTTAGGCGCATGGTGGTATGAGTAATGCGCCGTGAGAGAGCATTAAGGGAGATCTCCATCACCGCTGTTTCCTCCTCTTGAGCCTCTTCCTCTTCAGGAACCTCTTCCTCCTGCTCCTCTTCCACTTCCTCTTGGCCCTCCATGCTTTGGAGTTGCTTAGGCTTGCAAACGTGTCCAGGGAAATATCGCTCCCTACACTTGTAGCACTGACCGGGCTCGCGTCTTGGTGCTCTGGAGCCTGAGGCAGTAGCTTAGCGCCTAATCTGGCCCCTACGGGCTTTGACACGGACCCGTAAGAGTGCGCTAGGCCCTAGAAGGACACAGGCGGTCCGGTTTGCGCACTGGACACTGTCTTGACATTGGAACCAGGCCTAGCGATAGCCGGTCCGAACCCTCTAGTGCCACGGATCTCAGCAATAGCAATGACTTGAAGCTTGGCTTGCTCAAACACCAAACTTAAGTCATTAGGACGTGCAGCTTTGACTGAGGCTCGAAGCACGGGCTTGAGGCCACTGATAAAGCTGGATATGAAGTAGGCCTCTGTTAGAGTTGGATGATAAATCAACATCCAGCACTTAAGTTCTTCAAAACGTATGATGTAGTCCTCCACTGCGCTGTTTTGGACAATTTTGCTAAATTCCTCCACAATGTCATGAAGTGATCGATCGCCAAACCTTTTACAAGGCTCGTCAGTGAAAAACTGCCAAGTGATCATCGGATTTTTGAGCTCTAGAGCTTGATACCAAGCGTCCCCGTGCTTTGGTAAGTGATTTGAAGCAAATTCCACCCATTCCTCCGCTGGCACTTGGTACCAACGAAAGTATTTGAGAAGTCTCCTGATCCAGCCCCTTGGATTGGATCCATCAAAACATGGTGGATCAAGTTTGGCTGTGTGATGCGAACTCCAAGTGCGGTTACTACCATTGAATCCACTGTTCTCTCCATCTTCCTGTGTCCGTGAGGGAACACGGTCGTTCCTGAGCTTCGGTGGAGGTGGTGGTGGAGGAATTAGGCCATTTCCTCCCAAGCGAACGTAATTTCCAGAACCTCCAGCATTGGTATTGACTGTGGCAGCCGGTATTTCTACCTCCGGTCGCTTCTCTTGGCTGATTGCGAACCTCCTCATGGTGGCGTTCAATGTTTCCAATGTGAACCTTAGATTCTCAGTGATTTGAGCTTGAGAATCCACGGATGTCTTGAGCTCATTGCTAATCTTGACTTGATTTTCAGAGATCATCTCCAATCTTTCTAAACGTTTCTCCATGGACTCGATTCTTTGTTGAACATGAGAATCAGCCGTCTCCTCAGATGATGACATTGTTGCAGCGAATCGTGTACTACGAGTGATGGCCAGCTTCATGGTTGGAAGATGGCTCTGATACCACCTTGTCACGTTCTTGATTTCGTGACCTAAACTCAAGGATCAAGGAGATCAATGAATTTAGAGGTTAAAGTGAAATTGAGAATTTAAGATGAGAAAAGAAGAAATTAGATGAGAAAAGATAGAGAATTGAGACGGGTTAATAGAGAGCTTTCATTAATATTTGATTGGATGATTATTACAAGTATGATCTCCTCTATTTATAACTACTTACATGCGTTCAAATGAAAAGGGCGGGAAATAACCGTCATCCTCAAAAGGCGGGAAAGGGGAGGAGCGGAGTTAGTTACATGTAGTTCTAGGTAATTCTAGATTATTCTATTACAATTTGATAGTTCCCATCGTGTCCTTTTGTTTGAATTAATACCCAACATGTCCTAGACTCTATCGGGTGTCAAGACAAGCAAAGGGCCTGACCTAAACATAATCGCTAGCGGACCATGACAATGTCATGACAAGCCTCTGGTGCGGACCAGTGCCGGACCCGTGACAAATACCAGGTATACTACCTATTATCCAAAGAAGAATCCTTCCATATCAATCCTGCCTTCGGTATCCCCCTCCTTGCTGTTAAGGTAACGACTTCGGGCATGGCCAACTCCCATGATGAGACGAGCAGTGTGTACAATGCCCGACATATATAATATATATACACATACACTAATATCGAGCTATTAATGAGTTCTTAGCGAGCCTTTATCAAAATGTTCATGAATATTAACAAGTCCAGCATCACTGTTTGGACTCGGCTCATTGAATTTATCGAACATGCTCGAACTAGGCTCGATAAGCCATTGAACCCCCAAAACAAATACGAACAAGCTGTAATCGATCTCAAACACGAATAATTCATTAAAGGTCTGGTTTGTTTGGACCATGATGCTTTGCTTTGTTTTGTGCTTTGATGCTTGATGTTTTACTATTGCTTTATTGTTTCTTTTGTTTCTTGCTTCTCGCTTTTAGAGTTGGGGGTACTCGAATACAACCTCTCTTTGTGGCACTGGGACTATTGTTGTTGTTGTTGTTTGTTTGGACCGTGGAGAGGTATATCTAAATCCAAATATGGAATATCATGTTACCCAAAATCTTAGACGCATGACCACAGGACAAGTATCTGCAATGGGTAAAAAGAGGAAGAAAATGCAAGCACATGACATACCTTAAGAAGATCAAAGACCTTTTCACATACATACTTCTGCTGGACGCTTGCACCACGCTGCTGCAATTTGTCGGGATGGACACAAAGGGTGGCTTTCCTGTAAGCTTTCTTAACAGCAGCAGCAGTTATAACCTCTGTCAGTGGAATGGGTTGCCATCCACTGTCAGGCCCAAGGATCTGCAGAAGAGGGGGGGGGGAGAAAAAATAAAGATTCTTTACAAAAATAGCAGTGCGGCTGCTATTACATTAAAGCAATTATCCCAGTTATATGAACAAGTTTCCCAAAAAGAAGAAACACGGTTACATGAACAAGTTCAGTTACTATACATACATATTGCAAGGTTGAAAGCAATGCCCGCAAGTTCCCTTCCTTGCCGCTTGACCACCTTCTAATATCAGCGTCCAGAATTTCTGCTAATCTCTGCAAAAATGAGAGAGGTATAAGGCAATTAATACATTAAAGCCTACATCATGCTAACACAAATTTCTACACGGAACATGAACTTACATTCTTCTCAGCTTGCTCCCTCTGAACAAGTTGATCGCGCATATACTTCTCTTCAAGAGCTTTTGCCTGAAACGATATCCAAATAAGCTGCATTAACTGTCGGCAGCAGAACTACCAGTTCAGAAACTAAGAAAAAAATATACCACGCGCTCATCTGTTCGGCGATGTCTCTCAAACCTCGCCCTGCACCTCTCAGCTGGTTCACCTTCAGCAGACTCAAACTTAGCAGAATTCTGCAAATCCAACAATGTTGCATTGTTTGTCAACATATAGTCACAAAACTTTGCATATTTTCAAGAATGAGAAAATAGTGTACTCACTGAAGACAAAAAGCGCGGTCTTGGTCCGGCCTCTCTAGAGCTAGAAGAAAATTTATCTGATATGGATCTTTGGATTCTTTCCCGGGCCTCAAAGGCAGCCCTCTCAGCCATTACTTTCTCAAAGGCACGTTCACGAGCCTCTGCAGTTGCTCGCTCCACTGCAGCACGTTCTGCCCTCAACCTTGCCTCTGTAGACGCCTTCTCGGCTAGGGATCTCTCCCTAGCCTCTGCACATGCCTTCTCTAATCTTTCCCGGGCCTCAGCCATTGCTCTTTGCCGTGCTTCAGCAGTTGCTCTCTCAAAAGCAGCCCTTTGTGCCCTGTCACGAGCTTCCTGAGTTGCAATTTCCACAGCAATTCTATCTTTCTCTCTCTCCCTCTCTCGCTCCCTCTCCTCTTCATGCTTTCTAAGACGTTCCTCCTCTAATTCTCTCTCTCTTTTTAGCCTTTCCATTTCTGCTCTCTCTTCCATTGTGGGATTACTATTGATACTTTTGCCGTTTCTTTCAATGTTTTGACTTGTGCTAGACAGCCGATATCTTCTCACAGTGCTTTGGTTCTTCTCTGAAAAGACAGACCAGACTGCTTCCATGTTCCTCTCATTTTCAGTGTCTTTGTCTGTTTCCCAACCAGAGAAAGCCTGAACTCTTGCAAAACCATTTCCTCTTCCACCTTGCAAATGATTAGGTCCCCAAATGACTTTGGGACCCAATATTGCCACTGGAACTTCCTTATTCTCCTCTAGCATTGTGCCTCGTTTTGTGTTCTTGTTTCCGAGAAGCAATTCAGAAGCATCTCTTGATACGTGTCCATGCAAATATTCTGACTGTCTTCCGTCAATCAGAACTTGTGCTTTCTTTGCAGCCTCCGACCCCCCTTCACCAAATAAAGGCATAGTCTTAAAGTCCCCACCATCTTTCCGCCCAAGCATCACTTCATTGGGTTTAGTTTCTTTTTGGGGCTTTCCATTTTGACAGGAAATTTCATACTGCTTAACATCATTCTCGTCCAAACTGCATGCCGAATCGGATACCTTCAGACACTCACCTTCGACATGAAAGTCTATTTCTGGAGAGCTATCTGGTTTCTCATCCGTATACTCCCACTCAACTTGTACACAAGTTTCGAATATTCCCTCCGGCCTTTCCACTTCTCCATTTTCAAGCTCCGTGCTAACCTCCTCAGACGTCTTCTCAGCTTGCTCCTGTTCAATAACCATTTCCATTTTCTGATCCATCTTTTGAACCTCGTCCATATCCAACTCATTTGCCTGATCCATCCATTTCATACTTTTCTCTATTTCTATAGCTTCTCTGTGTTTCGTACATTCCTCCTGTCTTACATCTTCCACAAGGACCTCCTCAGGGCCTTCCTGAACAACTTCCTCTACATGTTTACACTCATAATTTATTCTTTGCTGTACTTCTTCTATGTTCCCATTCTCTCGAATTTCATAATCTCCTCGTATTCCCTCTCCACATGGTTCCTTCTCAACAGCCTCCTTTAATTCCGTTTTATTCTTATCCCAGTTCTCTTTACCTGTTTTCTGCTTATATGCATCTTCCAAATGTTCACCATTTTGTTGTCCGTTACTAGCCTTTTTGAGTCTCAGCTCATTTTCTTCATTCACAAAAGGTTCTTTCTTTCTCCTCTCACTTTCCTCCCTTCCATGTTCTTTCATCCTTCTCTCTTTTTCCTCACTTTCAAGAGCCTCTTTGACTCTCTCAAAAGCCTCTTCAATTTTCTCATTCTCATCTCTTTTACATGCCTCTTTTTCTCTCTTCTTACTTTGTGCCCTTCCAAGACTGTTGTTTAACATCATCTTAGCTTCATCTTGAGCAGCCTCTTTGTATTTTCTCCTATCAACAGCTTGAGAAGCTTGATCAAGTATTCCCTCGTCTATTTCCTGCTTCAAGTCCATTTTAGGCTTTATATCTTTTCCATTTCTTTCCCATGTACCCTTCAGTCTCTTCTCAGTTTCTGTATGTTCACTTATTACACGCTCTTGCTCGTGAACCTCTTGCACCACCTTAACCATTCTTTCATGATATTCTTGGCGAGATGCTGATTTGGTTGCTTTTAGCCTTGGCCTAATGTCCTTTGGTTCAACAAATTCTCCAATCAAATTCAAACTGTCTTCCTCGCAATCTTCCAGCTGCTTAGGTTGACTGCTTTTTGCCACTTGTGCCACATTGTTTGCATTGTTTCGTCGCCGAGACGCTATTTCTGAGCCATCAACCGTAAAAAATTCATAATATTTAGTCGCTTCCTTCCATTCGCCATCTTCAATTAAAACGGGATCAAAATACGAGCTAGGCTTCTTCTCCTGCTTTCGCTGAGATGGTTTCCCGGCTAGATTGGTCACTTTCTCAGCTCTTGAAGGATCTGGAAATACCTCTATCACATTCATTATATCATGGCTCCCTCTATTGGGATTTTTCATTTCAGCATTTGCTCCTTCACAAGCTGCCTGTAGTCGTTCATCACTCACACCGCGTTCATCAGAGGTTTTCATGATTCCCTTGCCACTTCTAAAACAAGGCTTTGCACCGTTTTGGAGAACATCCTTTTTTCTCTCTATCAATTCTTTGGCACTTTCCATTTTTGCTTGAGCTTTCCCTATTGCTTCTTTTATAACAGCAGAAGAACTTGCATCCACCACCACATCAAAGAAAGGTGGTGAACTACCATCAAAAGTGGTGTCAAAAGCATGACTTTTAGAAGCTTTAGAATCTGAAGTCAGTTTAAAAGAATTTCCTGGCCCATCTGCCAATACAATTGGCGACATCAGCGGTAGTGGCAGATGAGAAGGCTCTGCCCTATGGCTGAAATCAGAAAAGAAGGTTGAATTTGGGTTTGAACTACTAGAAAAGGCCCGTTCACGTCTGTGATAATTGTCAAATGACTGTAAACTATCATTTGATACATGAGATGCATTTTTACTTATTTGCTTCTCTCGGGTCATATTCCCTAACGAATCCATGCTAAGAATGATGTCATCAGCTACCTGTGAGCAAAATCTTTCCTCATCTGACTTCTGCAAAGAAGTGGGTTCATCTACTATATAATTATAAACTGGAATGGCATTTAGGTGGGCAACATGAGTCGTCTTAGCCATGTCTTCTCTGAAAGCTAGATTAACCTTATGATAAGAAGCACTAAACTGCTTGCTGTCATATGGCTGTTGAGAATCTCCACTTTGGAAGCACTGATCCTTTTCTGAACAAGCCCACAGATCCGATGAATCAGAAAGAGAGTCCGCGCCAGCAGGGGTCCTAGGCATGAAAATAAAACAAAAGGATACAGTTTACGATCAGACTGCAAAGTTGTGTGTTCGTACACACATTTGTAAGTAGGCAGCAAACTACTGCTATGGCACTTTATGTCTTAGTCCAAACTCCAAAGGGAGAGCGAAACAAATTCAGCACACATGCATATAGCACCAATGTAATGGATGTTTGCTTGGAACTTTCCCCATTGACAGCAAGTTCCATTGTGTTATTTACACAATAAGTTCTTATAATTTGTCTATTGTGTCAGTTTCATTGTTTATTTTAATTGGGTCAATTTATTCCCTATACCATTTACATTGCGTCTATAAGTCACAGAGTGAAATTGACGTTAATTTGACAAAAATTGTAATGGTAGAGTTAGAGATAGGTTTAAATTGGGTCAACGGATGGGTTTCTATCGAGTCCCTTGTATGTAACATGATTGGATTGTTAAAACTTACATAATTAACTTAACTTGAACTTCAAGTAGGACTAAATAAACACAATGTAAACTATACATGGACTAAATTGATATAGTAAACATAATATAAGGACACCTAGCATAAATGACCCTATATTATATTATATACATACATTGATCTAGAAGACGCCGCATCACTATTTATTATCTGACTATGTACTCTTGGATTAGCTTTTTGAAATCAAAGCTCCAACTAGAGTAACTATTTTGAAATTAAGATAACATAATCAGATTCTTTTTAGAAATTTAGAAATTAAGAAGTCCCCAAGTAAGGGGAAAAATGAATATAGTTTTCAAGATAAGAAAAACAAAGAAAAAATAATGCCAAGATAAGAAATAACGTAATCAAAGCTCCAACAGCGCCGTAGATTGCCAGTCTTATGCGGGGCCAATGCCATTTACCAGTGATATGGGGGCCAGTATGTGACGTGCTCTAAAAGTCAATTCTCACAGAAATATTGAATCCTCGCATCTTGAGTCTCAAATGATGACGTCAGAATTATGGTGTTCACCCGAGACAAGAGGGACTTTAGTGCAAAGTCACAACCTTTGATTGGTGGTGACATCAGAAGGGCAACCTTTGCTCGAGACTAGATATCTAGTGCTAAGCAAGACCGTAAAGTACAAATTGTGATATAGCAGTTGCAGTGTTCGCTCGAGACTAGATATCTAATACAAAGTCAACTCGAGTGGACATAAGATGCGGAGCGTAGTGGTCTTTTTACAATCCCACATCAGCCATTGTGGAGAAAAAATACCAACATGTATACAAGGGAGTTACTCCACCTGGTCTTTCTTGCCGTGAAGTTAGTCATCACACAACAACAACAACAACAACAACCTAATGCCCTCATAGAGGTCCTGCAATGGCAGGGTTTGGGGGTAAGATTCACAAAGCTTTACCCATACGGGATTCTACCTTGGAGAGAGGCTATTTCTGATGGGCCAAAATTAAGTATTATAAAATTAGCGAAACAAATCATTCTCAAAATGCATAAGGACGATAAGGCGGGATGCCCGCAAAAAAAGCAAAACATAGATTAATATTCCTATAGAATTGACGGAAGATACTGTTAAGACTATGAACTCCACATGTGAGCCTAATAATTGGAATCCCACATAGGAGTTGAGAGAAAGAAGATATCAAGTTATAAGCCTAGTGGGTTACTCCACCTATTGCCAATTAGTTTTAGGATGGAACCCCACTTGGGCTTATATGTAGATCTCATGTGTTCCAACTCTATGGGTCGGGCCTAATGACCCGGTGAAATTGAACATGGTATCAGAGCGGGTTGATGATCCTGATCTTTTGTTTGTCGCATTGTGTCTTCATAAAGAGGGTTGCATTTGGATTTGTGGCACCGAGGCCTCTCCAATGATCGGATCCAATTTGATTGGAGAAGGCAAGTGGTGCGTTTGTCGTAGACTCACATGTAAGGGGGAGTGTTAAGAATATGAACTCCACATGTGAGCCTCACTTAGTTTTATGATGGAACCCCACTTTGACTTATATGTGAATCTCATGTGTTTCAACTCCGTGAGCCGAGCCTAATGACCCGGTGAAATTGAACAGATACTAACAAGTAAAACTAAAATGGAGTTGTTTACCATATTACTTACTAATCCTTTTAAATTTGTACAAATTAGTCTCTTCTTTTTTTTTTTCAAAATAATCCCATATATTTTAGTTTATGATAAAATTAATCCCTTATCTTTTTAATTTTTATCTAATTTTAATCACTAAATAAAAGACTAATTATGCCATAAAATAAAATATTAGAGACCATTTTTAAATAAAAGAAAAGATAAATAACTAATTTTTAACAAACTTAAAAATATTAAAGTTACCACTCTCAAAACCGCCAAACATGCACAAAAAAAAAGCGCCATTATCAACTCACCAAGCCTCGTCAGAGGAGCAATCACCACCGTCCGATTGCTTAAACAACTCATCGAACGGTAACGCAAACTCCACATTGCCGAACTCTCCAAACACCTCGGAGTAGTCAAACCTGGAATCAAAACCAGAAACGACGTCGTCTACAGCAGGAAGATCAAGAATCGGAATCAAAGACGATGCTGTCAAAGACGACGAAGAATGCAATTCGCTAAAGATCTCAATGTACTCATCGGCGCGTGGAGCCAACGATCCGCCGTAAACAACGTCGTACGAGGAGAAGCCATTGAAGGATTTGGGAGGTCTTGTAGAGTGTTTATAGGTTTCCATTGGAGGATTAGGGTATCGTTTGAGCTTCGTAGCTCTCTCTCTCTCTCTCTCTCTCTCTCGGGAGAGAGTAGAGAGGGGCAGTCTGGTAAATAGAGGGAAAAGGGAGGGGTAAAATGGGGAGAGTGAGAGAGAAGTTTTCGTTTTGGGGATTTGTTGTCGAGGAGGAGCAGGTAGGGGTTGGTCGGTTGAGATATATATATATATATATATATATTTTTTTTATATATATATATATATGTATCAGATTTTGAGATATTTGTGTAAAAAAATTTTGAGATTTATTCATTTTAAAATAAATTATATATTAATATTTTGAGATTTAATATACTAATTTGTTAGTTCATAAATTTTAGTAAATAATTTATTAGTTTATAGATTTTAGTGTAGTATTTTTTAGTCCAATTTTAGGTAATAAAAAGTGTCAGAAAAACAAAAGGACATTAAAATCTTGTTCAAAGCGTCATTATTTTTTCAAATTTAGTACTTCTTCACAATTTATTTAATTTTACATATCAGTTTTTAGTTGGAATGTTGATGTTGTACACTGAAATTGGACTAAAAAATTATCACAGTAAAACTTATGGACTTATAAATTATTTCATAAAGTTTTTGGACTAAAAAATTACCACACCAAACCTTATAATACTAATATATAATCTACCCATTAATTTTACGGTAAATTATAAGAAATTGGATCAGGGATGACATAACTCTAAGCAATTGCTTAGGTCTCCGAATTTTAGAGGCTCGGGTTGTGTTTTATAGAGTTTCGATTGTTAATATTAACAAGTATTATAATTAATTTTTTAAATAATTTATTGTATTACTACTATATTGTTAAGAGAAATACATGAAGAGTCTCATTTGAAATGTTCACATAAGACCTTGAAAATGTCAGAACCGACCCTGGATTGGGTAAATACCAAAGAGACTCTCGAGTTATTGGTCAAAATCAAACTGAGTAAGATGTGTAGAGAGGAAAAAATGTAAATGTCTTGCGGGTTTTGTAAAGGAGCGTCCGAGAGCACTTGGGTGCCGAGGGGGGGGGGGGGGGGGGGGGGGGAGTATGAGCAAAATGCTTTTGAGTGTTTGTTGGTGAGCGCTCTTTTGTATGTGGTATTAAGTGGGTTCATCGTGCATGAAGGGAATCATGCTCGGGTGCATTGATTGTTAATTGGTGAGAGAGTTTTAATAGCTTCCCCTGTACAAAGTTACACTTTGATAGGGTTCATGGCATACTATGCATAGTCACATGGAGAAAGATTGGTGACTTACCGTGAACTAGTTACATTTGGGATGATAGTTGTGAGATGGGATTTAGAGTTGCAATTAAAGATTGTAATCCTAAATTTTATGGTGGATAAGGAGCCTATTTGGGTCCATACTTTTTCCCTCAGTTAAAATAGGGTTTTTCACCTAAAAATTTCGTGTGTTGTTTCATTTGATTTTTGCTTTCATTGTGCTCGTTTTGTGATTTTTCCAACAAAAGATAGTATAATTATTGCTAAAAAAGAGCCACTAATGTCCAAAAAAGGGACAAATAAGCTTCAAATTCAAAACTTTATATTTGAGATTAGATAACTTAATTACGGTAACAAATCCAATTAAAAAAAAAAGATACAAAATAATTATAAAAATAGAAAATATATTAAAGTGTCTAAATATTGATGGATTATTAAGGAATACATTAAAGTGTTATTTTATAATTTAAATAATGATATTGTAAATAAATGTAAATTAAATATAATTTATCCACTTTCATATTTAAAAGGATTTTTTTTTTTTTTTTTTAACATTTCATATTTAAAAGCTTAAATCCTAGATGATGGAGACAAGTGTGAAGCTGACTCCAAAAAGTGATGGCCCACGAGGAGCATGATATCATCATTACACCCTATCATTTGCTTTCATTTTTTTTATTTTTTGTGCTCAAATTTTTTTTTTTTTTTTAATTTTTAAGTTAAAAACTCTACTTTTGAATTTTTAATTGAATCCCATTGAAGTAGGTGAGAGAAAGGAGATCAATATATAAGTCTAGTAAATTACTCTATATAATATTAATTAATTTTAGAATAGAACTCCACTTGAACTTATATATGAATCTTATATACACCAACCTTGTGGATAGGGCTTGTGGCCTGGTAAAATTTAACATTTTTAGTATAATTTAATACATATTATTATTTTTTATAGAGGTACAATAAGGGCACATTAGACGAGTTTTCTAGGAAAGACTCGCGTAGTGCCTTAGGCGACACAATAGAACCTAACTTTAGGGCGGGGATATGGAGACAATGAATAGCCTGATTGACCCGATGACTAGATTTGATTACCCAATCAACTATGGCATTAGTTTTTCTGAAATAGTGATTAAATAAATATCTCTTCTACTGTCACTAATCATTTGAAGGTCCGATGACTAGATTTGATTACCCAATCAACTATGGTATTA
Organism: Simmondsia chinensis; assembly: GCA_018398585.1. NCBI lineage: Eukaryota > Viridiplantae > Streptophyta > Magnoliopsida > Caryophyllales > Simmondsiaceae > Simmondsia > Simmondsia chinensis. Next base: position 33,669,001 of record JAGTTD010000009.1, on the reverse strand, counting down.
GTTTTTTTGAAATAGTGATTAAATAAATATCTCTTCTACTGTCACTAATCATTTGAAGATCTTATTTTGTATCTATCAAGGCGATTTAAACCTTCCTTTCAAACTTGAATGACAGTGTGATTATAGTCCTTAGCCTGAATATTTCTGAAATTCATGTTGATTACTTTAAAAAGACCATCTGTAGTCGCTATGACCTCAGCAACAATAATATAAGTTTTGGCCAAACAACGAGTATCTGGTGAAAAGCCTAAAATTAATTTCTCTGCTCCATCCCTAATTATGTAATCGTGTTTTACTAGTCTTGAATTTGATGTCTACGGAGTAGACACTTTTATTAATGTCATGACAATAATACATTTATTGACTGATAATTAAAAAATTGTAAATAGACTTGTTGGATATTTATCCCAAAAAAGGTTAACGATCATGTCAAGTATGGCGTAAATGAGCCAAGCAGGCTTAACAATTACCTCTTTTAGTTTATTGAGTTAAGTCTTAGCATAGTAAGTAAAGCTCGAGTTCGCAGTTCATGATGGTTTCGACCCGGCTATTGTGGATCACATTCTCACCCAATGATTTGGGTTGGGAGTTTGGGTTGTGGCTTCAGTCCCCGTCCTCGTTCTTGTGTTGGCCTCCTGGTTCTTCTTCTTATAGGTTCCCTGTGTGTGATGGGCCTGTGCCCGCTTGTGTTTCTTGTCCTCGTGTTTTTCTAGTTCTGTGCCCGATGGTTGCTGTGTCGTTTTTGTGGAGGGCGTTTTTTTTTCATGTTTTCTTGTTTTGTGTTAGCTTTTTTTGGTCCCCGTTTTGTTCTGGGCGGACTCAGGCCTCGCCTAGCTAGTAGCCAGCTTGTTTAGCGACTTTGTCGCAATTTATCCAAAAAAATGAGGTTAAATGAGCCTATTCTAAAATAATTTATTTGCTTAAATGAGCTCAATTGAGCTTAGTTTGAGCCTAAACAGGCTGAGCTTGATTCTAAACGAGCTTAAACGAGCCCAGATCGAACTCACATTAATCTAAGGCCTCATTTGGTGTACATGAAGTAAACATAGGAATTAGAAATTCATGGGAAGTACGAATTTTGGTTATTGTTTGATTGGCAGGAAGTAGGCAGAATGCATGAAGTGGAGATCGCTTTCCTTCAAACGCGGGAAGTAACTTACTTAGCCCTCTCTAAGTAAGTTTGAATTTCTTCGTTTTTAACTACCATCTCCAAGGAAGTTCTATTTCCTATTCTGACAACCAAACGTGTTTGCCTACTTCTAGGGAAGTTGACACAAAACTTGAATTCTTATGAAATACAACTTTCCTTAGAAATTCAATTCATATGACAATCAAACAAGGCGTAAGTAAAGCAAGCTTAGTTTGTAATTCATCGAGCTTGAATCTGAATCTGAACCTAAGATGAGCTGCAACGAGCTTGAAGTTTTCAAACTAATAAGTAAGCCATGCCTATGAGGAACTAAGATCGAGCTTGAAGTTTGCAAACTCAACGAGCTTTAACCTGAACCTAAGATGAGCTAAATGTAGAAGAGTCAAGCTATGCTCATACACTGCAAAAGCTAATACTGAAGAATCATGAAATCATGCTCCGAATTTGATTCTAAGAAAGGGTTATAAAATCAATCTTAATGATCAATTCGTTTATATGATTTACACTCCATTTTAATGGATGATGCATTTGGTAGAGCCATTTCCCGATTAAGAGACTAATGCTTTGTCGTACATTATCAAACAAAAAAAGAATTTACACTTAGGTTTCTTGGTACTCTAAGTTTAAGGCCTTGTTTCGTTGTCACATTAAATTCCTAAGGGAAGTTAAATTACTTTCTACGCTTCGAAGAAGTTGGAAACTACTTAGCAATTTTAACTTCCCGTATCATGCCTACTTTCTGCCAACCAAACAAGAGCCAAAATCTGTACTTTCCATGAATTTCTACTTTCTGCATACTAAACGAGACCTAAATATATACAGTTTGGTACCAAGTGGTTTAAAACTTTTATCACATGGATATTTTGAAGTTTAAAAGTTTTAACAATCACACACCCTTTGTCGTAAGCATTTTCGTTGGAAAGTGGTGATGCAGAACATTATTCTGACAATGAAGGAATACCCTTTATCAAAATTCGATGATCTTTTTGCCAAAACAACACTAATATGAATGCATTTTTTTGGCAACATAGAGGTAACTTTTTTTTGATAATTAACATAGAAGTAACTTTCCTTAGATTTCGGTGAACTCGTATCGTAGTCAATGAATTCTCATTAAAAATACCGACATATCTCGTGCGTGTGCGTGTGAGTGCGTTTAGATATAATGCAATGCTTTGCGAGTTTCCCATGTCTATCATGGAGTGAATATAGTAGTGAATAAGGTGGTAGTTAGGGACTTCAGGAGCACATAAATTCGAGTATGTCTAAGTATTTTAATGTTGAATTAATCCTGATTGTTCGTGATGAATCATTAAACCGGTCTATTTTGATAAACCTCTTAACATTTTTTTTACCGTTATTTTATATTTATATATTTAATAAATATTCAAATATCAACTTTCCATAAAGAGACCAAGAGAGCGACGTAACAAACTTCCAATTTGCAGATGGAGTTGAATTTCTAATTTCAAACAACACAACAACAGTCCCAGTGCCTCAAGAGCTCCCACATAAGCAAGATCTGGAGGGTGGATGTACGCAATTTTTCCCCTTCAGGGTGCTATCCTAAGTTTAGTGTATTATGAAAAAACTTCGTGAAAGTTTTTTTTAGTTGAAAAAGTAACGTTTATTTAACGAAATAGTCTAAACAGTGATATAAAAAATGAAAGCGGAGCTTGTTTTGTACCCTTACACATTGCTATTTATATTATTTTATCAAATATATATAACTTTTTGGACCAAAAAATTACTTCATAAAGTTTGTAGACAAAAAATTTAATACCAAACCTTAAGATAATAATATATAATTTACCTAAAATGAAATTATAATTTCAAGCCAGTATGAAAGTAAAAAAAAGTATAGAACAATAGTAAAAGGAAATATGTAAAAAGAATTTAGCTCATTAAAATATATTGAGTCTATATTTAAAAAGAATTAGCAAACTAAAATCCAACCTAAGTTGACCTGAAAATTAAAAAAACTCGAATATGAAATAATTCAACCCACAAACCCAAGATTTCTTGACCCGAAATCTAGAATGGTCTAACTGGATTAGCTCAAACTTCAAGACGATTAGTTATGAAATTATAATTCTAACTTTCAATTCCTTTCATTAGCCACGTAATGAAATTTCATTTCCATCCCAATTTTAATTCTATTAGAGTTGAAAGTAAAATTATAATTTTACAGTCTTTTGATCAAAAAAAAAAATTTTACAATCTAATTTTAATTTTATTTGTCGAACGGAGATGCCCAAACATTCATAAGGTGGGGTAACCCCAAATAAAGGGCACAACCTTCTTTAAATTGTGGGCTTTAGACTTTGTTCCCCTTGTTTCCCGGCGCACACAAAGCCAAAAATAATAATAATAATAATAATAATAATTAATTAATTACGGATTATTAACACCAAAGGTCTCTATACTGTACATATTATATTAATTTAGTTCTTATATTTTTAATTATGTCAAGTTAGTCCCTATACAATTGAAATTATATCAATTTGAACCTTAGAGTAAAACGTATGTTAAGTTATTAATATATTTTTTAATGATTTGGTCATAAATTGGAGTCGGTTCCCAAAATAATGCTGAAAAATAAAAAAATAAAAAAATAATGCTAAAAAATAAATATTTACCAATCTACTATTGAACCGCGTTTTATAAACGCGGTTATACTAAACCGCATTCAAATAACGCGGTTATATGTAAAAATAACCGCATCAAGCAAAAAAAATTTTATAGGGCATGAACCGCGTTTATAAGACGCGGTTTAGTATCATATAAAACGCGTTTAGTAAACGCAATTATAATGCTTTATGAATTAAACAACATAAATAACAAACTAATAGATATATATAAATAACGAACTACTATATAAAAAATAATATAAATAAAACATAAATAAATGTTCAAAAAAATGAAACATAAATAAATATTACCGTGATATATTTCACTGCTACTAACTGCTAACAGAGCCTCGTGCTCCTTTTTCATCTTGCATGTCAATACATTATGACATTTTCTCTTACAGAATTCACGTGTGACCCTTCGTGTATAGTCATTTCATCCATTTCATTTTGAATTCGTTTCGAGCGTGGACGTCCTTGACTTCAAGACTTATCTTGTACAATGATATGAACCGCGTCTTAAAGACGCGGTTTAGTCACATATGAACCGCGTCTCAAAGACGCGGTTTATATTCAAATGAACCGCGAACGTGGTTTATGTTCATATGAAACGCATCTTTTAGACGCGTTTTATAACTGGAAAAAATTAATTCGATTATTTTTGGAGTGAACCGCGTTTTCTAAACGCGGTTCAACAGTAGATTGGTAATTATTTATTTTTTGGCATTATTTTTTTTATTTTTTTATTTTTCAGCATTATTTTGGGAACTGACTCCATAAATTGAGTTAAATTGAGTGATTGGATGAATTTGTAGTAAATTACTTGCATCTAAGACAATTGTTCTTATAAAAATTATGCCAGTAACTTAATTTAAATTTAACTAAAGGACTAAATTGACACAATATAAATTATAGAGGGACTAAATTGAAACAATTAAAAGTAAAAGGACTAAATTGATATAATAAGAAAAGTAGAGAGACAATTGGTGTAAATAACTCATTTATTAAATACTAATAAATAATAGACTTAATTAATTAAATACTAATAAATGGCAATCCTAGGTTGTTAGTTTCTTTTTGCATTGTATTTTTGTAATCCTTAATTCCCCCATTTTTGTTTCTTCATATTAGGACCACCACAAAATATCGAAATTCTAAATTGAATTAGCAAATATGCCTGTCGGATAAAACCTCTTTTCAGGGTGTACATTGTAGAGATAAGGTTGCATACATTTAAGCCCTCAGACCCTGCTTTGCCAGGAGCCTCTTAGGCATTGGGTTGTTGTTGTTGTATATGAAAGAAAATTCAGGATTAAAATCAAGATTACCAAAATTTACTTGTTCGGTCGAAATCTACATCCACAGAGAGGAGCACAATAATTTTTCTATATCATTTGAAAATTATATGAGACATTTTAACAATCAACCATTTCTCAATGCTGATGTTAACATACACAATATATATATATATATAGAGAGAGAGAGAGAGAGAGAGAGAGAGAGAGAGAGAGAGAGAGAGAGAGAGAGAGAGAGAGCGCTTCTCACTCTAAAACTCTAGTATGCCATGAGCCTAAATCAGATTAGCTCAATCCTTTACAGTATAAGCAACACCAATACAATCAGGTTCTACACACAACCCGACAGTTTTTAATCATCCTACATTACACTAAATCCCAAGACTAGATTCCAATTGCATGCATCTTTAAAAAAAGATATCAGTTAAATATTATAAAATATGATCTTTTATATTTCAGGTATCGTAATGCTTTATATATTAGATACTTAGTTTTTAAGTTTTAAAAGTTGTTTTAATCGGATACAGTTTACTGAAACTCGAAAATCAAGTTTTGAAGATGTTAATGTCAGGTTATGATTCCGACAGTTATAAGTATTTTAAATTAAAATTTGATAATTTTTATCAAAAAATAAGGATATAACATAACTTCAAAAGTATATAAATGCTTTTTTATTAAAATAATAAATAAATATTTCTAATTCACTCCTCCTCCATCTTGGCCAATGTTTTTCTCTAAACCAATCATTGCTTGCTAACTCACAGTTTATTTATTTTTTAAACATTAAAAACGCCCGAAGGCCCAACTACAAAACAGAAGCTACAGCAGCAATGATCCGAGATAGGATTGGGGGAATATCAGCCCACCAATCACGAGTGCAGAAAGAAAAGCTATGCCTCTTAGTTACAAAATGGGCAGCTCTAAAACAGATCCTAGGAAACCAAACAAAAGAAACACAACATAAAGATGAGATTAAAAAACATAAATTGTCCATCAAAGTGTTGGACACCCAACTTGTCGACTCCGCATCCTTGATGGCACGTCTATAGGAAGCATGGATGACGGTCTCAAGAGGACCGGACATTGGCCAGTCGGCCGAAACCTTAAAGACGGGAGGGGAAGGGATCTATTTGACATTCCAGATATTGATACCAACACCGCAAATAACATGCCATCGAACCCCCTTAACGAGGAAGTCACTCCCTTGAAAGATGCTAACTCACATGACTACATATATTTGTGGGTCATTTAAAATATTCTCTTGGTAAATTAGTCCTAAATAGTCTATTATGTTTTATTTTATGATAAAATTAATCTATCATTTAGTAACTGAAAGTGGTAAATTAAAATTTTGAGAGAGCATATTTTATCGTAAAATAAAATAAGAGTAGCTATTTTGAACAAGAAAAGAAATATGAGAAATTAATTTAAACAAACTTACAAACATTAGAAATTATTTTTAAAAAATAGAGAACTAATGTAAATAAATATTCCAACATTAGGGATGAACGGTGTTAATACCTCTATTGGCTACTTATCTTGAAAAATAACAATGTCTTTTTGGTATAATTTCTTATTATTAACAATACAACAACAACAACAGACTCAGTACCTCAAGAGTTCGCTCATAAGCGGGGTCTGAGAGAGGTGAATGTACGCAACCTTATTCCTTTAGGGTGTAATCCTACCGAGAGGCTGTTTCCGAGGACCCTCACTAACCTTATAGGGTTGGTAACACGAGGACTTCCCAAGAGATCACTTATCTTGGTACTACTCTCGCCCAAGTATGCTTAAATTCGGAGTTCTAATGGGATCCGGTGCCTTAGTCCCGGGTAAATAATAAGCTTATTAATAATAATAAATTTTGATTTTTGAAATGTTAGAAATTAAATTACGAAAACAAGTATCTTTTGTCAAGTTTTTAGTTTTAATTTTTTTGCGAGAACTTAAAAAAAAGAAACTTATCTAATTGCAAAATAATAATCAAAATTGTATGCACGAGTTTTTTTTTAAAATGAATAAAAACGCCACGAGGATGGAATAAGCTTCAAAAACCAAAGCTAATTGCTTCGAAGTATGGCTGTAAGCAAATCGAACATTTGATAAACTATTCGTATTCAAAATTGATTATGGCTTTTCGATAGCTTATTGAGTCAAGTTCGAGTAGACTTGATAAGCTTAATGAGGCGAGTTCGAACAAGGGGGTGCTCGGCTCATTAACATTCGCAAATACATGACTTGTTAAAAGCTTGTTAAGAACTTGCCAAGAATTTGTTAAAGAGCTTGTTAACAGTTAATATTAACTCAAAAATAGTTCTTATAATGGCTTGATAGTAATTCGAATAGCTCAGCTCGATAAGGAATTTGACTCAATAACAAGCTCGGCTTGGTTATGAGCTCGGTTTCGGGCAAACAACCTCTACCCGTTTACACCCCTACTTGGGAGTCTTAAAAAAAAGTCAAAACATTGCGTTTTGACCCTCAAAATAGTATTAAAGAAATAAGGATTGAATCTGACACCATAGAAGATGATGACTGAACTACCTTCCCAGAATTCATAGCACAGCCTTAGACTGATTCTGCGAGCCTGTCACTACGCTCCTTTGTTAAAGGGTTTTGTTTTGCTGGCCCTTTTGAAGATTTTGATCCCTTTTTTTTTTGTATTCTGTACAGTTTGGTTATATTAATAAGAACCGCTCTTGCCCGATGGCAAAAAAAAAAAAAAAAAAATTTATATATATAAATGTATAATCAATGTAGTAACTAGTAAGTAGCGTATTGCTTAATCAAGAGTGGAGGGCCATCATTGTAACTCATTAGGACTTCCCTACAATTGAATTAATACTTTATATTTTATGCTCATTAATGATAATCATGGTCATGTAACACATAAGGGTTCATTTACCGGGCATGAAGGCATCAGATTCTATTATAACTCCGAAGTTAAACGTGCTTGGACCAGAGTAGTACCAGGATGAGTGATCTCCTAGGAAATCCTCGTGTTGCCAACCCTATAAGGTTAGGAGTCTTCAGAAACAGTCTCTCGGCAAGGTTATACCCCGAAAGGATAAGGCTGCGTACATCCACCCCTTCCAAACCCCGTTTATGCGGGAGCCATTGAGTCTGTTGTTATTGTATAGTCATGAAACACATGCATCATAAAATTGAGAATTATATTCATTTTAAAAGGTTTCTTTTCTAAAATATACTCAAAGGGCAAATGACAAAATATATTAAAATATTCGTAAATTATCATATTTTCAAGTAAGAATAAAGGTTATTTGCATTTTAGTACACTGATATTTTTGAAAATAATAAAAAAGGCCCTAACTTTTTTTCATTATTAAAAAAGTCTCTAAATTTTTGTCGTATTAATAAAAAAGCCCCTCACAAGTGTTATAATGTCATTTTTTATAGACAAAGCTGACGTAGTAATTATTTTTTATTAATGCCATAAAAAATGATATAAAGTATACTTCAACACCTTTATTCTTACTTTATAAGCACAGAATTTGAAATGTTATAGTATTTAAAAATTATTTATTTTCACTTAATTTATTTTAAAATATAGTTATTACAGAGTATTTTTATTATTTTACTGTATTATTAATAAAACTGCAGGCGCTCCTGTACTTCAGAATAGGAGTCCTCGGAAACAGTCTCCTTTCTACTCAGAAGGGGTATGGCTGCGTACATATACCCCTCCCAGACCCTGCTTGAGCGGGAGCCACGAGGCACTGGGATTGTTATTGTTGTTGTTGTTATATTAATAAAACAGCAACTGTTATGCCAAATTTGTCGACTAAAAATGATATTATCATGCCGGAGATAAACTTTTTTATTAGTACAACAAAAACTTAGAGGGCATTTTATTAATATAACACAAAAGCTTATAAACCTTTTTAATAATTCAAAAAAGTCAGAATTTTTTGTATCATTTTTAAAAATGTCAACGCACCCCTAAGAATAAAGGATAATATTACAATTTATAAAAAATGTATACAATTAAAAATACATCGTATTAATTATGGGATCTGAATCCAATAACAATGGGTTAATTTTCCCTCAACAGAAATTGTTTGCAATTAATACATTTAATCATTTAAAATATAACAAACTAAAATAAATTATAACTTTGTTGGTTGGATAAAAATATTTTTTCTTACGGAATTTTTAACTAAAAGTAATTTTTTTATAATATTTTCTAGTATTTAGTTCAGAAAATCAATATGGTTCGTTGTATATATTAGTATGAAATTTATATTTGATTCAAAGTAATCTGTGGTTGAGGATGTAATATTAGAATATAAAACATTTTTCTTCTTGTAAAGATTTTTATTTAAAGATAAATGCATTATAAACCACAACAACAATAAACCTAATGCCTCAAGGGCTCTAGCCAATACAAGGTCTGGAAAGATAATGACTGCATTATATATATAAAACAATTAATCTAAAAATAATCCAACTATATGTTAATATACCAAAAAATAATTCAACTCTATTTTTTAACCAAAAAATAACTCAAATCTAACTATTCTACCAAAAAATAACACAACTTTAACTTTTGTACTAAAAAATAACCAAACTCTAAAATTCATTTTAAAAAAATACTGAATTAATGGCTAAACATAGCGTATGATATGACATTCCAACAATATATTTTTCTCCTATATATTTTTTATTTGGCTTTGATTTTCTTTCTCACCTAACCAAACTAAAAATATGTTTTTCTGACTGATTATAACCCTACAAAAAGGCAACATCACAGGGTAAAAAACAAGCAAAACAACCCAGAAATACAACCAAAGAACTACGGCTGCAAATGAGTCGAGCCGAATCGGCTCGTTAACTAAATGAGACCAGCTCAACATTAGCATCATTTATTTAACTGAGCTGCATATCTGTGCTCGCTTAGCTCGTTTACTAAATGAGACCACCTACAAAGAATAAGCCAAACCAAAAATATATAGAAAAAAATATATTGTCGGAGTATCACAATTGAGTATCACTTTCTTTAAAAGAACTTACGTGAAAAGTGTTGTTGAAGCAATTTATTTTTGGCTCAACCAGTCAGAAACGCTTATTTTATTATTATTAGTGTTTGGCCAGTGTTTAAGAAAAATGCTTTTTTTTTGTCAAATTACCGAAAAGGACTAAATTGGTTCGGTAGAAGGTTAGAGCTTTGAAAGATGATTGAGTATGATGTAAGTTTAATGTTTGAGTATTTTTGTTCTAAAAATTTTAAGTTTTTGATTTTGCTTCTACTTATAATCAGAAGCACCAAATTTTTGTTTCTGCTTATAAGCAAAAAAACAGCATCTACTTTTAATAAAAAGCGCTTTTGATGTTTGCCAAACACCCTTCAGATTCTAGAAAGTGCTTTTTTCTAGAAAAAAAAAAAAACTTATTTTCCGAGAATAAGTAATCCCAAATAGGCCCTAAGTCCCATAGCGAGCTCAACCCAAAAACAAGTTCAATTTGATTATGAGCTCGATAGCGAGCTCGAATTGGCTTGATTAGCCTAAAGAACCGAGCCAAATATCAAACAAACTAAAACCTTATCAAACCGATCTTGAACAGCGGTCCAAAAGCTCTATAAGAGCTCAGCTCAAGCTCGAACTCGATAAGGCTCGTAGAGTTCAAGAAGAGGTTGCTCAGCTCGGCTTGTTTACACCCATACTTGCAAGTATTTTATCACTAAATCAAGACCTTACTGACACTCATTTACACAAACACAAGACTCAAATGCTACACATTACAACGACAACAATAACAAACCCCGCTCCTTAAAAGGCTCCCGCCAAGGCAAGGTCTGGGCAGGGGCAAATGCTACACATTGTCTTTGCAAAATCAAGCAGAAAGTCATTTACATCTAGGTACACATTTACGCAGTTAAAAGTAAATGACAAGTACAACAATCCATCTACCACCATTACATGAACATAAGATGAGGCTAGCAGCAAGAAATTATGTCAAACCTGGTAGTTTAGCAGTTCGCACATTGAAGTGAACATGCTACTGCCTCAAACTTTCTACAATGTACGAAGCATAGAGGTCCCTGACACAACACAAATAATAAGACAGTTATTAGATTTCGATTACTAATGTACCGATCTTTTATGCAGGGATGTATGAAATTATTCATGGGCTTTCACCTTACAGTTCAGAATGATTTGTCCCAAACCTTGTCACTCTTAACAACCAGAACTTTTGCATAGGGATGGTAAAAGTATGAAATCATTACAGGCACATACCGTATTCAAAGCCTCTTTGGCCATAGATGGTCCTGGTTGACGGAATTCTTCGGCCAACAAGGGTTCGGTCTAGCGGTTAAAACACTACCAAGGTTGAGGCCAGAACCTACGACAAAAGGTTCTAGTTCAAATTTCCTCAACCCCAGTTCGCTTACCTACCCAACCAACAACAACAGCAAAAACAACTTAGTCCCTCAAAGAGGCTCCTGCCAAGGCAGGGTTTGGGGAAGATAAGATGTACACAACCTTACCCCTATTACAAAAAGAAAGAAAAAGCATATTACAAAAATCCAAGTTAAATAGAGTAATATCTAACATGTAGGCGCTTACCTATCCTACCAAAAAGCCAAAAAAAAAATCAAAGCTTGTTTGACTAAGATTTCGGAGGTTTAAATCCCATCCATCGCCCATTCTTAATATAAGTGGAACACAATTTATAAACTAAGCTCGCAGAATTGAAGCCCAATGAGCATTTGCAGGACGAAGTATTTTAGAATATGAAAAACAGATTCATGATGTTATCTGAGCAAATGCCGAATCTCACATTGAGTATTGGATGGCGGCAATTGCATCTTCGGCTGGAAGAAAGTCATTCACAGCAACACTCTTGTTCTCATTCTTCTTGTCTGGCGTCAGAGTTAAGGTGGCATTCCAAAATGTATTGTCAAATTTTCATAATACGCTCAGGTGGCTAGACAAGAGCAACAAATAAATAGAATTTTAGTTTTATTTATGTCATGGAACCTATTACTTTGTTTATGTCTGTCATTTACACTCTAATTTTCATTATGTCGACTTAGTCACTACATTTTAAAAAAGCAAAAGCAACATACTCAGTGCCCCAAGGGCTCCCGCCTCAGCAGGGTATGGGGGGACGGATGTACGCAGCCTTCCCCCTTCAGAGTATTACCCCTCAAGAAAGGTTGTTTTCAAGTGGCCCAACCTGAGGGTGAGGACTTCCCAGGAGATCACTCATCCTAGTACTGCCATCGATTCATTTCAAACCTTATCAACGTGTAATACATGCTTCTCAGTCTATGAAAGGAGGTGACAAGTCACTACAGCATCCTGTGCAATGCAAGTAGAAGAAGCCGTCAGTTTAATGCTAATTCATCGACTAAAATATATCCTTTGGACAACACTAGAAACACTTACATAATAATACAAGGACTAAATTAATATAACTAAAAGTACAAAGACCAAATCAACATTCAGCTATGTAGAGCTTGAATTTATTCTTTAATGGATCATATGTCCATGAAGCAGAAGATCAAGCCGATTTAGGCCCAAATCTAACCCAGTTTCTGCATCCTTTTGGTACACTAGGGTTTCCGCGATGTTATAAATACCACCTACTATTTGTGAGAGCAATTATGTGACAGGAAAATTTCTCTCGTACTCTTCCTTGAATAGATAGTGAATAATCCTCTACACTCCACAGAAACAGTCACAATTAGTCGAACCATGTAAATCTTGTGTCGTGTTTATTCGTTTCTCTCAGTTGATTTTTGTTGTTTATAACATAAAGAAACGTGAACTTCTATTAAGAAATTATAATGTTTTTCACTTTTAATCAAAGAAGAAATTATAATGCTTATGAAATCCAGGTCTAAACCCTTAAAAAGGAAACTACAAGCAATGAAATAAAAACAGTTGTGTTGTATCTCAAATTTTTAGTTTGCATTCCAAGCAGAGGTCAGTGTTGGGTTATGGTCCCAAGCTCTTATTTTAAGGTCGGGTTGTTATACCCATGCTTTTCTAGGGTTTCTTTTCTCTAGGTTGCTATATATGATACATGCAGTGCTTCTGCCTAGTTTAGAGAGAAAACACAGAAAAGACAGAGAGAGAGAGAGAGGGAGTGAGTAAAAAATCTTGTAGTACTCCATTTTCAATCTAGTAAAGTGCTCTACCTCCGCTAGTGGTATTTCCCTCTCTTGAGGATTTTCCACGTAAATGCTGATATCTTTGTTTCTCTTTATCCCTGCTCTTCTTATTTGATTTTTCATAATTATGTTTTGGCATCTAAATCAAACCCAAATCTTGGGGTATTTTGCCTAAAAAGATCTAGCATAAAGACCAAGTGTGCGTATAAGGATACAATCTTCAAAGAAACGGCGAATCTCAGCAAGACGATGAGGAGGAAGATCACCAAGTTCTTTGTAATGGCGAAACTCAGGGTCATCCGCACACACAGCTATGATCTTATCATCTTTCTCTCCCTGCAACAGTAGCACGTCAGAAGATAGACCACTCAAAATCATTTTCTTGCAGTTTTTCGGTTTATAAAAAAAATAAAAACAAGATTTTTAAAAACAAATTTTCTGGTTTTTTGTAATTTGTTCTTAGTTTTTGCCCGAATTAGAAAAAAAGAAACTCAAATCAAGAAACCAAAAGCCAGAAAAAATGACTTTCAAAATATGGTTTTAGTTTCTAAAAAACCCAAAAACTGCAAATAAAAAACGCTACCTAACAAGCCCTTATTAAACCTAAATTTGCCCGTGGTGGGGTTTTCCCTCTCCTCCAGACTCGAATAAAGGAGGGTTGCATTAGGCAGCCAACAACTACAGTAACTTCATTGGATTTTTTCATCATATATCATCAAATCCAATATCATGGAATCACCAAAAGCCACTAGGCCCCAGGATAATGACTACAGATAATATAGCATAAGATAGATGCGTCACGCAGAGAAAAAGATCATTGCTTTACCTGATCTATCATAGGCATTAATCCAATAGCTCGAGCACGAAGGAAACACCCTGGAAGTATAGGCTCCTATAAAACGGCGGACAAAAGAATCAGTGGACATACTGAAATAATCGGTCTCGTTGCAACTACTTGAAAAGTGCAAGATTTCACTTGCTGCTTCTTTTGTTCTTTATTAAGCAAAATAAAAAATTTGTAGCAGAAACCTGCATCAGAATAAGCACATCCATGGGATCACTGTCTTCACAAATAGTTCGTGGAATGAAACCATAGTTGTGTGGGTAAACAACTGAGGAGTAGAGAACCCGATCAACCTGTTTGTGAACACTGTTAGGGAAACAAAACAAAAGAACAATGAAAAATTCAACAACAAAAAAGACAAATGGTTCAGCCAATTGTGCCTACATCCACAAAGTTGTAAATATTTTTTACTATCTTTTAGAAGAGTACAAGAGAATTCTTTCTCTCACACATAATGCCTCGAAGTCGCCAGGCATTGAGTGTATATAGCCACATAAAACCTTAGTGTGCCTAAAAGCACTCTCAATGGGCCTGATCCTCCATTTCATGGACATGGCCCATAACAGAATAAAACAAAGCTCCACGCAGGAAGCCTAATGAACACCTCCATCAATTGACTGAGCTAAGAGCTTCATAATTCATATAGGTTAAAACATGGCTAGAAGAGAGCATTGCAATCTTACATTGAAGCAATATGATAATTCCTTCAAAATTGTATGTGATTGCACCAGACCTGACTCCAAGTACGGTAACATACAGTTGCCGTAAAATGCATCTCACACGCTTTCTTTGATAAAGCAACTGGATGTTACACAGCTATTGAGTCTGCTATTTACCTCAACCTAGGGATTTGAACCTAAGACCTCTATTCCAAGGGCCTCAACCTTGGTAATACTTTACATCTGGACCAAAGCCTCATTGGCTAAATTCACGAGCTGCAATACAATGTTTAAGAAATACTAAATAGTAACTTGTCAAACAGCACAGAATCCAATAAAGAACTTCACTTGGTAGATTTTAAGCAAGCTATTACAATACTGAGTTCCATGGCTTGTTATATAATGTCGATGACACCAAAATTGTAATGCTATCGCACCCTGCAGTTTGGTCCCATGACACACATTTTCTCTCTTTGAAAATGGAAGAAAACGGGAAACTCAGCAGAAAGCAGAATACCTTAATCAAGCCACTAGTCTTGTCCAGCTCATACTTAACCTTGCTGCCTTTGCTGATCTCAACCACCTGATACATTAATCAGTATAAAGTTTGAGTGCTACTGAAGTCTCAGTAAAAGATGCAAATCAGTTATGAATGTTACGATGAATGTCCCGACTGAAAATTGTAACACTGAATCCCACTAAAAGGAATGATCTTTTTTTTTCCCCCTACACAGAGCAGGAAGGAGAAGGAGATGAATTAACAACGATCCTTAAAAAATGCGTAACTGAATTACATAATATTCCAGTAACTTAGAGTTTTATGTCAACAAGAGGGTCATTTGGAGCAGCGAAACTTACACAATTGAAAACTGATGGAGCACCAGGTCCTACAAATCCAAAGACTAAACCATCAGGAATAGGAAATAGAGAGAGAACATCGTAAACCTTGGCTTGCCAAAAACAGACACAAGAGACAAAATCCAGAGACATAAATATACTAAGCTGCTTGACAGGCATGTTGTATAAGCTTTAAGATAACCTTTTGTTTTCCCATTTCCGCAGTTTTATTGCTGTGAAGAGTCTTAAGTCCAATTACTATAACAGGAAATAAGGTAAAATAAACAGTAGCTTGTAGGTGCAACCTATTCCTGGGTTATGGTGAATGTTAAGGACTCTCGTCACAAGTTCCACATCAAAGTTGTGAAAGAGAAATAAATTAACATATAAACCTAACGGGATACTACATCTAATGCCAAATAGTTTTGGGAAAGATCTTTGCTTGCGCTTCTGTAAGGACATCACATATCAACTCTGTGAGTTTGGCCCAAGGTCCAATAAACTTTAAAGGGTATTAGTGCGGCTTTTTTGATATGGAACCTTTCGATGCAGTAAGAACCTCGAGGAAAAAGTCCTGCTCAAGAAGAGGGTGCATTTGATTAGGACGCACCGAGCCTCTTCACATAATAATGGATCCATTATGAATGATTAAACACCAAGAAAGGTCTTGAAGAAGGTGCACTTAAAGAAAACTCCCATATGAGGGGAAGTATTAAGGACTCCCCAAGTGAGTCATCTTACACGTCCCATACCGAGTCAGTCAACACATAAGCCTAGTTGACTACTCTACCTAATTCAAATTGCTTTAGGAATAGAACCTTACTCAAACTTGTAAACCTCACATATTAATTCTATGAATGACCAACGACCAATAAAATTTCACAGTGAATAGGTACTATATCTGAACACTGTGCTAAGTGAGAGCAAAGCAAAAGTTCAAGCATGGAAAATAAATTGGATACAAGAGTGTGCTGAGAATGCTCAAGCACAAAATACACGTTCGCCAGAAACAATTAGGCCATCAGCATTGCTCCTACCAATTTCTAGATCATGCCATGGATGAGCAGCCACTGATCTTCTCGACATAGATGAAAGGATTCTCTCATTAAGAGTCACACGCGGGAAACTCCCGGAATTCTGCTTGCTCCCTTCATTGGTGCTACCCTCTTCTCCATTGTTTGACATTGTCACCCTTGAACCAACTAGACAATAACAAAAATATAACAACAGAGTTAAAAACATAACCAGGTTATCATAGTTAGCCTCGCAACATAGGAACAGTACTACTTCTTCCCAGTTAAACTCTGTAGAAGTATATGAAACAAATAATTCCACGCATGAGAACAATATCACGTCAACAGTTATATGTGTGTGTGTGTGTTATTGCATTTTATAATTGTGTTGTGTTTCTAAATTGCCCCTTACATGTAGACATATAACGTGTACAACAATAAATTGAGTCTTTGTATCTGAAGTCACTAATAAAACACACACACACACACGTGTATAAGTCCATGCTTGTATGCACAAATCCCTTGACTACTACGTAGGCCAGGTTACAATAGTCCAGAAAGTAAAGAGGAAGGGTAACAGCATGTAACTAGTAAACCGTAGAGCATGGCAAATTAAACATGCGTATATCAATAGATATTAAGATTTACAAACAGTCACATATCTGCAAATCCTCAAAATACTAGCACTCTTAAGAATATAAACCATTCCTGAGACAACTTAGAGTTTGGGAATAACTTGATATAGGACAAGCAACCAATGAGTTGATTAAGCAATTAGATTGTCAAGCCCAAACAGTCAAGCTGTTAGCCTTGGGACTCCAGTTGCAACATTCAATAGGCATAACTTTTGGTCCAAGAGAATTACAGGGCCCATAAGATATCGAAACGAAGCTCTCAGATTGAACTATGCAATCCAACCACTTCGCCATTGGCCTCACCCATTTTGCCCAAATTCGGCCTTTAGGATGTGGTCTGGTCCACTTTTGTGTGTTGCGACTAGTTTAAGGGCTTTTTTGTCAATCTATATTTGTTTTCCGAGTACTTCTAAAATTCTTTTTCTAATTATAATCTCAGAATTTCATGCATAGAAAAAAAAACTAGTACAAAATGTGATCTACATCGTGAATTAAAAACAAAGACTCCAACAATTTTTCCAAAGTTGCTTGAGGCCCCTTGCCCCGCATGAAACTAAAATAAACTCTAAAAATTTCAAGCAGGAAAAGGAGAATCACACTCCAATTCTCAAAATCACTAAAGAACAGTGAAATCTCCCGTTCAACCTTACTAGCCAATAGATCACTGGTTATAGAATCCCCTGCATTATTAAGGACTCCAATTGTGAGGCTAGATTAGTCTCACATAACAGTTGTAGGAGAAAAGAGATCAATACATAAGCATAGTGAGTTACTCCACCTAACATCAATTAGTTTTAGGATGAAATTTCAATTGGGCTTATATGTGGATCTCATGTGAAATTTAACACCAACCCCCCCCCCCCCCCCCCCCCCCCAAAAAAAAAAAAAAAGAAAGCTAACTCCACTAATAACTTCGGATCATTGAGTTAGTGAAAATTCACTAAGAGTTGACATATACGAGATCCACGTACAAGCTAAGTACAGTTTCATCCTATAACTAATTGGTTTAGATGGAATAGTCTACTAGTCTTACATATTGATTTCTTCTCTCTCACAATTTCTCGCTAAATTCACCTTTAGAGTCCTCAATAAGTTCACAACAATAAAATCAAGTAAATGCGTTAGGAGCACCTACAGAATATCGGAACCTCAAACTGAAATAGCAATCACAAACAAAAGGGGATCGAAGACTAAAATTAAGAACATTGGAACTTACATAATTCAGCCGAAGCCCACGACCCCGAATGTCTCAACTCTCAATCCTAAAGTCAACATACACAACTCTAGTGTACATATAAAGCCTCCCGCGCTAGAATCCTAGGGTGTCATGGGCCTAAATTTGATTGGCCTAATACTCAACGTTATAAACAAGACCCATTATAAACAAACTCCATTGTTACATACCAAAGGAAGTTTTATCCCAAAACCAATTGGCAATGGATGGAGTAGCTCCTTAGGTATATAAACTAGTATTTCCTAAGCCTTCCCACCGATGTGGGACTCATCTTTTTGCTCAAACATTTTTTACTGTATCAAACCACCAAGCTCCGCAACCGTTGTCCTTGATAGTTCCACTCTGAGAAGGTAGCCCCTTTTTCCTTGTGGATTCATTCTACTCTAGGCAACTCCCTCCTAGGTAGCCTTTTCCGAAACTTGGGCCTGTCACATGTGGCTTGTCCAACACAGCCCATCCCATACCAGACCAAGCAAGACTCTAGAGCAGGTCCGTCCCATACCAAACCATGCCCCTTGGAATCAATCCAAAAATTGACAGCTCTGGTACTACTGTTATTTACTAAAGGAGATTCCATCCCATAACTAATTGGCTATAAGTAAAGTAGTTCTTTAGGTAAATAAGTTGATATTTCCTAACCCTTCCACCCATGTGGAACTCATCTTTTCCCTCAAATATTTTTGACCTTTTCACTCCACACATAACCCAACAAAATGCAAAGTATTAAGCCTTGTTCGGTATCATTTCTCCGTATAGATTTTGAGTTCTTATTTTTTACTTATTTAAATTAAAACTTTCAGTTTTTATCCAATAAAACTGAAACTAAAATACTAAAAATAAGAACAAAATTAATTCTAAAACTCAGCTTATAATTGTCCAAAAACAAATTCAGACAAAGAACAATAACAATCATGAACGGAGCAGATCAAACAACAGATATTGAAACGAAGTAGAAATTAGAAGAGAAGCCTGAAGAGAGAGAAACACTAACTTGAATTGTAGAGCAATCGACTATTCGGACGATGAAAATTTGCAAAATCTTGCTATTTATACTCCCCTCTCTCTCAAAGTGCGAGTACGACTACAGCCAATTGACGATCGTGATCCGTTGGATCAACAGGGAAAGGATCGGAGGGTGGATGATAATCCACGTATCCGAGGTCTTGTACGTTCTAGGTTCAGTACCGAATATTTTATTTCCATCACCGTCCTCGCCTAGAAGAGGCCAACCAGCAGAAAAAATAAATTAATTACATATTAGATATATAATTAAATAATATTTTAATAGGTAGCTTATATTAATAATAATATAAGTAAATTTTTTATTATATAATTAAGATATTATTAGTTAGTTACATATTAGATATATAATTAAATAATATTTTAATAGGTAGCTTATATTAATAATAATATAATTAAATTTTTTTATTATATAATTAAGATATTATTAGTTAGTTAAATTTTTTTTTATTATATAATTAAGATATTATTAGTTAGTTTTTTCTGTCACTAATTTTTATAAATAAGAGCATTAGAATTGTATTGATAATTATAAATATTTGTTCAAAAAAAAAGATAATTATGAATAAAAAGTAAATGAAATTCTCCCACTTTTTTACTATTCTCTCGTTCTCCCTCTAAGTTTCTTCTTCTCTCTTCCGCAATTTTTATTATCCAACTTAGTTAAGCTTTAAAGAGGGCAATCTAACTACTCTTCCTGGTTTTAACTACATTTCGATTGTAGCAGACCAGTACAGGAGACACTAGTTCATTTTGACAGCAGTTTCGACCTGTGTTAGATACAACTCTGATCGAATAATAACCCGTCATAGGATCCACATGAATCTAATCCACATGTCATTTTCATTTATAATTAGCATAATAAGATATTTTAAAGTGATTAGAGATGTAAAATGATAGCCAACAATCATTTCGCATATCTGATTAAATAAATTAGTTCAAAATTATATTATAAAAATATTTATAATTTATTTTGATATTATAATTTATGTATTCTAATATACAAATGGATTATAAACGCACCAATCAAATCAAGTACAACTTAATTTATTGGTACAATTATTATGTAAAAATTAATAGATATTAACATATTTATAAATTCTTTTCATAATGAGTATGCCAGAAATATATTTATTTTTCTTAATAACAATAACAACAGATCTAATGTCTCAAGGGATCCTGCATAAGTGGGGGTTTGGGAGGGGTGGGTGTATGCAGCCTTATCCCTTCAGGGTGTAACTCTGCCTAAAGGCTGTTTTCGAGGACCCCCAACCTTACAGGGTTGGCAACACGAGGACTTCCTAGGAAGTCACCCATCCTTGCACTACTCCTGCTCAAGCACGCACACTTAACTTCGGAGTTCGAATGGGATCCGGTGCCCTAATCTTGTTTTCAGAAGTACTTTTTGTAAAAGCACTTTTGTAAAAAGTGTTGATTTAACTAAATAGTTTTCAGTAAAGCGCTTATGGTAGTATTATGAGTGTTTGACCAATGTTAAAAAAATTAATTTTTTTCTATAAATTACCAAAAAGGATACTAACAGAAGTCTCTTATAGTTGAAATAAATCACACATGAACCATTATAAATATTTAGTATATTTTTAAATATATAAAATATTTTTTATTATTTAAAATATTTTCTAAATATATAAATAATTTTTAAATATTAAAAACAAAATTTAATATTAATAAAATATTTAATTTTTTAAAAAATAAATATTTTCAAATATTTAAATTATTTTTTAAATATTATAAATATATTATTAATTATTAAAATGGTTGTTATACTTAATATATATTTTAAAATATATAAACTATTTCTGAAATATATAAATTGGTTTTTAATATATTAACAAATTTTCGGGTACCTGAAATAAATTTTTTTTAATTATTTAATTTTTGCTTCTGCTTCTACTTAAAATAGGAAGTACCAAATTTTTGTTTATGTTTAAAAGTAGGAAAAAAACTCTTTTTCACAGTTACCAAACACCCCCCAAATCTCTTAAAAAAATATTTTTTCTTAAAAATAAACAATTCCAAACGAACCCTTATTGCCTATTTGGAATTGCTTAATTCGGGAAAATAAGTGCTTTTTTCTAAAAAAAATAATTTTCTATAATTTTGATACAGTGTTTTTAGTAAAAAGAGTTTCAATTTCGGTATCGGGTTTCAAATCAAGCTCAAAATCACTCAGCATCAATTTTCGGGTTTGAATTTTAGTTAAGTTAGTTGCAGTTTTTGGCGGGAGCCTCCTTGGCACGCGCACGGCACGTGACCCACCCAGGCAGTTAGCACGCATGCTGCTGGCGTGTGTTTGCAGAATATTTTTGTTACAATTTCTGTTTTTCCTTTCAGAATTTGGCATTTTGGAATATTAATTAGATTCTTTTCCTTGTTTGAGTAGTATATATATGACCTAAGCTTGTATTAAGATCTTTATCAATGAAATTATCAATACTCTTATCTCCCTTATCTTCTTCTTCTTCTCTCAATCTCAAATTTCTATTTCTGTCTCGTCTTGAATTCTATTTCTGTCACTTTTGTTTGGTAATTTGAAACCCCGTATCATTGGTATCAGAGCCTGATTCTCGAATCTGTGGGTAATCAACCAACCTCATGGCTGATGGTACTCGAGCTAATGTCGAAATACGCAGAGTGGAGGAAGAAATGGCAAGCAGAATCAGAGCTACCGAGGAGGAGATCATTGGGCTGAGCACTAGAGTCGCTGATGTGGAGGGCTCTGTGAAGCAAGTGGGAGACAAACTTCGGGATTTCAAGCAGCTGTTCTTGGATTGGACTATGAATCAAGGTGGTGGATCCAATTCATCAGCTGGACGTGGAATTAACAGAGATGCTGCACCCGTGCCCGCGAATGGTAATGGTAATGGTAATCATCCTTACTTTGCTAGATTAAGTAGGATGGATTTTCCAACCTTTGATGGTGAAGATGTTAATGGATGGATATTCATGTGTGAGCAACTGTTTTTGTTGGACAATACACCTGAAAATGAAAAAATTAGAGTGGCCTCGATTCATCTTAGGGGGTTAGCGTTACAATGGCACCTTCAATTTGCTAAGACAAGGGGTAATTTGTGGGTGGTATCCTGGACTGAGTATTCTTCTGAGTTACGGGCTAGGTTTGGTCGAATTTTTGAGGACCCCATGTCCGAGTTAATGAGCCTTAAACAGGATGGATCCGTTAAGGACTACTTGGCCAAATTTCACTCTATTTCTGTGAGGGCGGAATTGAATGAGACCCAATTGATTAGCTGCCTCTTAACGGGTTTGAGAGAGGATTTGGCCTTAGAAGTCAGGTCTCGACAGCCACTGACCTTGCAGAGTGCCGTGGGTCTTGCCAAGTTTGCTGAGGCTCGGGTTAAAGCTTTAGCAAGGCAGCTAAGACTAAAAACTCCAATACTTCCGACTCCCAACATCCCCAAAGTGACTCCCATGGCTCCCAGACCAGCCCCTTATAGGGCTGCACCTCTGATTCAAGGGACCAATTCACTCAACCGACCTCAAAGAACCATGTCTCGGGCAGAACTGCAAGAAAAAAGGGCCAAGGGGCTATGCTATTTTTGTGACGAGAAATTTGAGGCTGGACACAGGTGCAAAAACAAGGGGCCTCAATTATTTGTGATAGAATTGGAGGGGGAAGAAGGAGAGGAGCCGGTTGAAGAAGAATTATAGGATCTGTTAGAGGAATCCAATGTTGAGTCATCAGCTCAAATCTCCCTTCATGCTTTGGCTGGTACAGCCAATTATCAAACTCTCCGAATCATTGGGTCCATCAAGAAGAAGCCCCTACATATCCTTGTCGACTTGGGCTCCACACATAATTTCATCGACCAAGGATTAACTCTGAAATTGGGGTGTCGCTTACAACCAGTTCAGGTGGTTCATGTAGCTGTGGCAGATGGAAGTCAGATTGAATGCAAGTATAAATGTGAAGGTTTATCATGGAAAATGCAGGGAATGGAATACATTTCCGACTTCCTTTTGATTCCATTAGGAGGGTGTGATATGGTCTTGGGCATTGAGTGGCTTTCAGCTTTGGGAAACATCCAATGCAACTTCAAAGAGCTTACCATGTCCTATGTGCAAGATGGAAGACCTGTGACACTGCGAGGGAATGGAATGACAGATTGTAAGACAATTGGGGCTAAAGCCATCACGAGAGCCATGGGGAATTCACCCATGATTGCTCTACTTCACATTAGTGTAACTGAAACAGAAGGAAGAGGTCCTGCAGTAATGCTGATAGATAAACAAAAAGAAGAAATGAGTCCAGCAGCAGTCCCAGAGGTCATCAGTAAATTGATAGCTCAATACACTCCTATATTTGAAGAGCCACAGCTGTTACCACCGACCAGGCCTCCTTTTGATCATAAGATTCATTGAGAGAGGGTACTCAGCCTATCAGCAAGAGGCCTTATCGTTATCCCACCTTGCAAAAGGATGCCATGGAGGAAATGATCCACGAACTGCTGAGAAAGGGGTACATTCAGCATAGTACCAGCCCCTTCGCCTCAGCTGTCGTTTTAGTCAAAAAGAAAGATGGGAGTTGGAGGATGTGCGTGGACTATAGGGACTTAAATCAAGCCACCATCAAAGACAAATTTCCAATTCCTCTAGTTGAGGAGCTATTGGATGAGTTGGGAAGTGCTAGGTGGTTTACCAAGCTCGATCTAAGGTCCGGGTATCATCAAATCAGGATGAGAGGGGAGGATGTGTAGAAAACAGCCTTCAAGACACATTTTGGGCATTTTGAGTTCCTAGTCATACCGTTTGGCCTCACCAATGCTCCCTCGACATTCCAAGCTCTCATGAACTCCATTTTTGCCCCTCATCTCAGAAAATTCGTCTTGGTTTTCTTCTATGATATTCTTGTTTATAGCCCACACATGGATGCACATGTGAAGCATTTAGAGGTGGTTTTTCAGACTCTGATGAAGCACCAGCTGTATGTAAAAGAGAGCAAGTGTTCTTTTGCCTCTCAACAGATAGAGTACTTGGGACACATCATTAGCAATGGGGGAGTGCTAACTGACCCAAAGAAATTGGAGGCCATTAGATCATGGCCCAATCCTTCCAACCTCAAGCAGTTAAGAGGCTTCCTGGGACTATCCGGCTACTACAGAAGGTTCATTCAAGGGTTTAGTGTGATAGCTCAACCACTTACAAGGCTTACAGGGAAGGAAAGGTGGGAATGGAGTGAAACAGCCCACCAAGCTTTTGGTAAACTGAAGAGTGCTCTTTTGGCAGCACCAATTTTGGCCCTACCAAACTTCTCCTTGCCCTTTGTAATTGAGTCTGATGCATGTAATACGGGTCTAGGAGCAGTGTTGATGCAGGGAGGCCATCCCTTGGCCTACATGAGTAAAGCCCTCAGTGTCAAGCAGTAGTTATTGTCAGTATACGAGAAGGAACTCATGGCCTTGGTTGTAGCAGTACAAAAATGGCAACAATACTTGATGAATAATACGTTTGTAATCAAAACTGAGCAGAAGTCCTTGAAGTACCTTCTTGATCAAAAAATACACACACATTTCCAGAGGCTGTGGCTGGCAAAATTGATGGGGTTTAGTTATGTAATCGACTATAAGAAGGGGAAGGAAAATGTGGCTGCTGATGCTCTTTCAAGGATACCAGGGTATCAGGTCACTTGCTTGCTGTTATCAGCAGTTGATAGCACTTTATATGCAGAGATTCAGTTATCTTGGCAAGCTGATGCAACCTTACAACAGCTTATATAGCAGCTGGAGACAGAACCCCAAAGGCACCCCCATTTCAGCTGGCAGGAAGGTCAGTTGTGACGCAAGGGAAAATTGGTGGTTGGAAGTAATGAAGCTCTTCAGTTAAAAATCCTTCAATTGCTGCATACATCACCCAGTGCAGGTCATTCAGGCCGGGATGCCACACTGCAGAGAATCAGATCCATGTTTTGGTGGAAGGGCATGTACCAAACAGTAGCGGATTATGTGCGCAAGTGTTCCATTTGTCAGACTTGCAAATATGAGACCATAGCAACTCCAGGTCTTCTCCAGCCTCTACCGCTTCCACAAATGGTGTGGACAGATATTTCCATGGACTTCGTAGAAGGCCTTCCGCGATCTTTTGGAAGGGATGTGATTTTAGTGGTGGTGGATAGATTAAGTAAAGCTGCACATTTCCTCTCCTTGACACATCCTTACACGGCATTAACTGTGGCTCAAACTTACATGGATCACATTTATAAACTCCATGGTCTTCCCAACTCTATTGTAAGTGATCGGGATGTTGTGTTTCAAAGTGAATTTTGGCAAGCCTTGTTCTCTATCCAAGGTGTCGAACTCCACCTCTCTACAGCTTATCATCCCCAATCCGATGGACAAACGGAGGTGGTAAATAGAGGAGTGGAGACCTACCTGCGGTGTATGTGCAGCTCTCGTCCCCATATGTGGTCCAAATGGCTTCCCCTGGCTGAATGGTGGTATAATACCACCTGGCATTCAGCGACTCAAAGAACTCCGTATGAAATTGTGTATGGGCAGCCTCCTCCTCTCCACATTCCGTACATACCAGGTGAAACTCAAGTGGACACAGTCGCCCGCAGCTTACAACAAAGGGAAGAAATGATCAGTGTTATTAAGTATCACTTATTGAGAGCCCAAAATAGAATGAAGCAATTCGCCGGTAGGAAGCGCACCGATCGAAGCTTCAATCCTGGTGAATGGGCTTA
The DNA here is from genome assembly GCA_018398585.1 of Simmondsia chinensis. Taxonomy (NCBI): domain Eukaryota; kingdom Viridiplantae; phylum Streptophyta; class Magnoliopsida; order Caryophyllales; family Simmondsiaceae; genus Simmondsia; species Simmondsia chinensis. Next base: position 33,642,823 of record JAGTTD010000009.1, on the reverse strand, counting down.
TTTGAAGCTGCTACCTTACTGACATATCTCGATTGCGCATCGCCTTAACCAGAAATTGTCCCCAAGGTACTTTGGTCCATTTCTGGTGCTTTCTGCTGTTGGAAAGGTGGCATACAGGTTGGCACTACCTGCGTCTGCTCGCATCCACGATGTATTCCACGTATCTCAACTCAAACCGTACTTGGGTCCTCATCCTATAGAAGAGATTCCCATTCCTGAAGACATAGAGGCTGTCCCGATCAAGCAACCCAAAAAAATTCTTGACCGCAAGATGGTAAACCGAAATAATCGAGCAGCAACCAAGGTACTTGTCAAATGGATGGGATTTCCCAACGAGGAGGCTACTTGGGATTTTCTTTATGACCTACAATTAAAATTCCCTGAATTTCACCCTTGAGGACAGGGGTGATTTGAATTTTCTATAATTTTGATACAGTGTTTTTAGTAAAAAGAGTTTCAATTTCGGTATCGGGTTTCAAATCAAGCTCAAAATCACTCAGCATCAATTTTCGGGTTTGAATTTTAGTTAAGTTAGTTGCAGTTTTTGGCGGGAGCCTCCTTGGCACGCGCACGGCACGTGACCCACCCAGGCAGTTAGCACGCATGCTGCTGGCGTGTGTTTGCAGAATATATTTGTTACAATTTCTGTTTTTCCTTTCAAAATTTGGCATTTTGGAATATTAATTAGATTCTTTTCCTTGTTTGAGTAGTATATACATGACCTAAGCTTGTATTAAGATCTTTATCAATGAAATTATCAATACTCTTATCTCCCTTATCTTCTTCTTCTTCTTCTCTCAATCTCAAATTTCTATTTCTGTCTCGTCTTGAATTCTATTTCTGTCACTTGTGTTTGGTAATTTGAAACCCCGGATCAAATTTTTAAGGGAGTTTGACAAACACGAATAAGCGCTTTTTATTAAAAGTAGAAGTAGTTTTTTTGCTTATAAGTAGAACCAGAAATTTAGTGTTTATTTTTTTAAGCAAAAGTAAAAGTAAAAACTAAATAACTGACAAAGCTTCTTTCAAATACCCTGAAATTTATTAATATATTTAAAAAATAATTTATATATTTTATAAATAGTTTATATATTTTAAAAAAATATATTAAATATAAAAAATATTTTAACAATTAATAATAAATTTATGATATTTAGAGAATATTTGGAATATTTGAAAAAAAATATTTTAATTTTCTTAAAAAATTAAATATTTAAAAATATTGAGAAAATATTTTATCAACATTAAAAATATTTTAAATATTTAAGAAATATTTATATATTTAGAGAACATTTTAAATAATAAAAAATATTTTAAATATTTAAAAAATATATTAAATATTTAGAATGGTTATATGTGATTTTTTCAACTATAAAAGACTTTTTTTTGAACATCACTATAAAAGACTTCTGTTAGTGTCATTTATGATAATTTTATAGAAAAAAAGTATTTTTTTTAATACTGACCAAATACTCACAATAATATCATAAGTATTTTTTTACTAATTGACCAAATACAAACTACTTATTTAAAACGCACTTCTATAAAAGTATATTCACAAAAAATACTTCTAAAAAAAATAATTTTTTACGATAATTCTAAACGGAATCTTAATCTATTTCTTTACCTCTTTCTCTCTCACTCTCTCTAGAAGTTACGGTCAACGGGAAGAACATAGCATAAGCGAACTGCAGTTCAAGCATCAACTTTCAATACGCTTCATTGGATCGTCTTCTGCTCAATCTCGGCATTCTCTGTATGATTCTCTCTCTTCCGTAAATCCCTTTGCAATTTTTGTGTATAAGTGAATGAATTCGTATTAGCGTGGCGATGGTTGAAATTTCCTATTGGTTTTAAGTTTGTTCAAATTGGTCTATTATCTATTCTTTTACTTAAAATGGTCACCAATGTTTTAGTTTATGATAAAATGATCCCAATATGGTGATCAAAGTTAAGTAAAAATTAAAAAGACAAGGGACCGGTTTTTTTCATAAAATAAAACATTACACCATTTTTTACAAGAAAAGATGAGAGATTAATTTAAACAAAATTATAAAGATGATGAATCAATTTAAATAAAATAAAAAATGAGTGACTGATTTGATCAATTAAAAATATAAGGGATCAATAGTGTAAGTAACTCTTTGGTTACTAGTGAGTAAGCGCTGGAAATCGGAAATGGGAAATTGGAAGTGGGCATTTGTAAACTTGTTTGTTCATCAAGTAATTGATGGAATTCCAATTCCTTTAAAATGCAAGAAGTACTTATTCTAGCCCCCTAGGTAAGTCTTAATTTCTTTGTTTTTACTTAGATCCTCCCATGAAGTTCTATTTCTTATCCTAACAACCAAACACTTTGTATCTACTCTCCTTGGAAAGTTAACATGAGAATTGAATTCTAGAAAATACAACTTTCTGTAGGAATTTAATTCCTATATTAACGAAAAAAAGGCCATAGTGTGGAAGAAATCACATATGTTCAGTTGATTGCCATCATATTTGGTTTATGAATGCCCCTTTGAATCCGCTTAGCCATCTTCATCCCTTATGACAATTTGGATGGGGGCGTAGCAATTTGGTATCTCCCTTATATATAACTGATGCAGTTAAATCCAGGAAGAGTGATTAGATTGCCCTATTGAAATTTAACTTGGTTTGATGATATAAATTGAGGGGGCGAAATGGAGATGAGATCAAGAGAGAGAGCAGAAGAGAAGAATAGGATGAAGAGAATTTCATTAATATTCACCATCCATACTTGTCATACAACCCTAGTGTTGTTTTATACTACAATTAGGGAATGGGATCACTACCTATCCACTACTAGTAATTTAACTACCCAGTATTATAAAAGGAAAATCTACCTAATTTGTCACTAAAATAGAACTATTGAAATATTATTAGTGACATAACCTACATGGGTCTACTTTTATTCTTCTGCCACATTAATGGGGCTGGAAATTTGTTTCAACACCAAAAGCACAATCAATTGTGTGGAATGTGCGATTATTGCCTTGTTTTGTGATCGATTGTTCTTGATACACTGGTAACTTGGAAGGATGGGAAAAAGAAACAAACAACTTCATTGTTACCATTACAATGAGATGCTTATATTAAAATTGCATATGGTTGTTTATCATTGTTGCTTGAGGAAGTCGTTTAATTTTTGTTAATATTTTTTTTTTTGCTTGTTTCTCAGTCATTTTATTGGGGTCAATGTCCACCAATAACTTCAATTCATCTTTTCTATGCACAGTGCAAGCTTTCTTATCAAGCGCAGTTTTCCTATTCCACTTTTCCATATTGAGATGGGTCCACCAAGGGGGTTTGAGATGGTTCCCCGGTATGGCTTTCTAATGGTTGGGGGTGGTTTCGGTGCATTGTTAAAATGGTAAAAGTGAGTTGATGATGGAGATGAGTGTGGGGAGTAATTAAAGAGAAAGTTGGGATGCTGACGATGAATTTTTATAGATAAAATGAATTTCAAGAGATGATTGTAACAACTGGTTTCAGAAATGACTAGTTTTAAAGGATGAATTTTTACACTGCGATTGATGACTTTGACATCCCATCAATTGCGTGCCTTTTGCATCCGATCAATTGCACGCATTTCGCAATCAATCGTGCAAAAATATCCTAGCTTCAAATTTAGCGCTGTGGGCTGAGGCGTCCTTCTTGCCTGTGGCTCTGATTGTTGTTGAAAGTACCCACGTTTCCCATTTGAAGTATGTGGTGTTGGTGCTCTTAAGTTATATGCGCAATGCAGCTACACGAAGCATCCCTTCCTTTCAACTTTAGCGCTAGTAATAATTTGGTTTTCCTTAATGCCAGTTGCATCATGGTTAATATTGAAATGTGACTCCACTTGATCATTGAGTGTCATCTGATATATATTAATGGGATCTTCTTGATGTGAAAATTTGGATTTCAGTTGCTAAGTTTTAGCATGGTTGATCTCATGTACTGGTCCTTAACAATATTTTTTTCTTCAATCTCTTGCAAGCTCGTTTTTGTTAGAATATGCTTAAATGTAGTATAAAAATTTCTTACAATTCTAATTTTCATCAAGCGTGCTTTGTTACAATTTTAAAGAGACCTTTTTGGGGCCTTCACCAAACAACTTATGCTTGTTTGAATTGAGCCTTTGCAGTGATTTAATATATGTTGTGCTATGTACTGCTCAACACTGCTTGTTGTGCTTTTCTTTTTCATTGATCCGTATTTTATTCTAGCTGCTAGAGCTAATTTAACATGGATGGAGTCAATGGGGAGCCTGCCGATATTGCAGTGGCATCTGTGCCTCTTACAAACCCACGCAGTAATGTCGGGAGGGTATTTCAACAGTATTTGGATAGGTGGGCACCTCAGACCTTGCGAAGATGGCTTGTGACACTTGTGCTAGCATTAATTTATGTTCTACGAGTTTACTATGTCAAAGGGTTCCATGTCGTTTCCTATGGATTAGCCACGTATATTTTGAATCTGTTGATTGGATTTTTGTCCCCAAAGGTTGATCCCGAGCTGGAAGGACTGGATGGTGCTCCGTTGTCCCCTAGAGATCCTGATAAATCTAAGCCATTTGAACGGCTTCTTCCTGAGTTCAAGTTCTGGTAATCTGCTCATATACTGTGCCACATCATGTTCCCTATGATCTCAGCACACTGCTGGAGCCTGTTTGGTATATTCAACTGGATTTTTCATTTTAATTGTTGTGTATAGTGCTTGTATAGTGCCTATACTTGCTAAGCACATTTGTTAGTTCATTTGAGTAAAGTCGTTGCTAGTGGAAGACAATAGTACAGTACTACCATGTATATCAAGTAGCACCCTGAACGATGGCATGTATAAATGGTGATGAATTATGCCTTCTGAGAGCATCAAAAAACTCGTCTTTGTCACTGGTTGCTTGCTTGACCTGGCTTCATTGAGGCATTTGCTGCTTCTATAACGTTGCTCAGGCTAGCAAATAGAGCAAACTTCTTGGTGTCAAGATGTTTGTTATCATGTTTCCATTGTTTGACTGTGAATGAGTGGTGCCAGTGTCTGGCACGAATCTCAAAGCAAGTTATGAGTTTAGGTATACCTGACCGAGCCATTTTCTAGCCACAATGAGACGAGCTCAAGCCTCATCGATCCCTGGATGAGCCTAGATGAGTGTAAGTAGCTTGAAACTCACCAAGCTGGGTTTGAGTTCAACCAAGCTAATTTGAGTTTGAGCTAAAGTCTAGGCTCGATGCTTGAATCAAGTTAAATGTTGGCTAGCTGAGCCTCAGGTCTTACATTTGGGCTTGGCTCTGCTCATTTACACCCCTAATATTTGTAAACCGGACTTGCTTGGACATATTACAACTTGCAGCGGTGACTATAGCAATTATTATGGTGTATTCTTTATTGTTCTCTCTCTCTCTCCCTATGTATTTATATCCATCCGTATCCGAATTCCCTGCACCTGAAGCCTCTCTACGACTTCTCATAGTATTCTAACACTACTTCCTTTATCAGCGATCTGTTGATAGACTAAGGGGTGTCAAGATGCCACCCTGTTTTCATCATTGATCTGAAGTGTTCCTTCGTGGACACCAATTATATGAGAGACATTAAATTCAAATTTCAATTCAATCACAGTTGCCAAACTGTAGGTCACTTGTGCAGGATCAAAATTTTGTGTATTCATGTCAGTTATAGGTGAAGACAGGGATGGCGGAGGGGAGAGATCAATTTCCACAAATAATTGTTCTTGCAGTTAGTATTACGCTCCATTTACGCTCCTGTTACCTTTTGCTAGATTGGAACTATAGGATGCTAGTTAATTGACTTTTGACAACAACAATAAGAACAGACCCAATGCCTCAAGGGCTCCCGCATAAGTAGGGTCTGGAGGGGTGGATGTACACAGCCTTACCCCTTCAGGGTGTAACCTTGCTGAGAGGCTATTTCCGAGGACCCCCAACCTTATAGGGTTGGCAATACAAGGACTTCCCAGGAGGTCACCCATCCTAGTACTACTCTCGCCCAAGCACGCTTAACTTCGGAGTTCTAATGGGATCCGGTGTCTTAGTGCCTGGTAAATGAACCTTAGTTAATTGACTTTTGACACATGAAAGAAAATTCTTTGAATAAAGAGAGACAGAGTGACAAAAAGTTGGGAGTAGAGATTGTAGTTTATTTATGACATACTATTTCTTGAAGTTATGTCTTGGCGAGGGAATTGTGCTACCTTAATTAATGTGTCTTATAATGGAAGTATTATGTTATATTGCATGTTTATTTTCATTTCTCATGCAAAGCTACTCTACAATGACTTGTGAAGAGGGTTTATCTTAAATTGATTTACTGGCTTGAAATGCTGTTTGGGAACAGTCTTTGAGGAATCTGGGGTCTAACAAAATCTCAGCTACTAGCTGTAGGATCGGAAAGATTGTTTGGCTGTGTTGAATACTAGATTGGGTATTTATTTATACACTCGTTTAACTCTTGACCACTAGAGCTTTTTCTTGCTAATTAGATGAGATGAATGAATGGCATCAATGAAAGTCATTACATAGCGTGAATACTTGGATTTTGGGTTTGACATTGCTCGATTAGCAGTTATGTGAGAAGTTCTTGTATGACCTTAATAAGGCATATTTGTTATATTTTATTCTTCCAAAAAATTCCTGTAAGTTTACATGTTAGAAACTATCAAGACAATACTAAAATGAATAATTCTACAGCTATTAATTTAACTTCTGCAAACATAAGGCTTCAAAGAAACTTGCATGTCCTAGGAAAAGAACCAAAATCATTGACACTATCCTATATGTTAGTGTAACGTTTGCCATACTTGAATATCATGACCACAGTATGCAATTTGGATGCTATGGTGATTGTATTGACTCCTATGATTCTTTGCATCCCTCATATGCATGAACACCCTTGCATGAACATGCATTCCTTGTTGTACGACTAAGCTTCCTGAAGTCAAGAATGACCTGATACTGACGTTGGTGGAATCATCAGGTTTTCCATCACAAAGGCTTTCACAGTTTCATTAATCTTGACCTTCATCTCTGTGTTGGATGTACCTGTATTCTGGCCAATATTGCTAAGCTACTGGATTTTCCTCTCAATTGGCACCATGAAGCGTCAAATTGTGCACATGGTCAAGTACAATTACAATCCATTCAGCTCAAGGAAACGGGTTAGTAATGAAGTTATTTCGTGATTAGGTCTCGTCTGTTTGATCATAGTATGTTCATCAGTCGTCGCCATTTGTTATCCTCACATTTATATGAAAAAAATGTGATTTTTGACAGACACAAACTGGGGGAAGATCATTTACAGCCTGCAGTGCTACTTCTAGAGACTGAAGCTGACCTGATGACCTGGAGAGAAATGTATCTTTTGATAGGTTCAATGAACTGCTTCCAGGGATCAATTTCTTTTTCGATCCTTGATTCTATGAAAGGTGTATATTGTAGCTACAACCATAGGTGATGGTTAAATATACTTTTTGCACTTCTTGTATGCTGAAAATTTTACTTGCTGACATTTACTTTTGCATTTGTGGTATCATTTCACCTTTGCTTTACTAGATATGTCGCTTCTTTTTCTATGTTCTTGGTGCTACAAAAAAAATAGCTAAGTGCGATCTTCATTTTATTTGACAAAGATGATGGCTATCATTTTTGTCAATGATGTGATTTGAGATTTATCTTGGACTGCTGTTCCAATGAATTTATTATCTCTATACAAGTGAAGGCGGCATGTTGCAGCAACTAGATTGTGTACTTGGTCCCTCCATAGTGCTTTTCACACTAGAGTAGATTAGCTTTGTCCCAATGCATTAGTTTGAGATAAACAAGTATCAAATGGTTATCTTTTCCTCTTTTCTCTTATATCTAAATTCGTCATCTTTTCAAATTATGCACTGAATGTACTCTAGTTCTGGATTACTAGTTCGAGAAGAAATCCTATTTGTGGTTTGAGATCCCAAACTGTCATTTCCTCTAATGGGATTGGAAAATGCTGTGGCCTGTGAGTGAATGGTAGCTAACATGTTTTTGAAGTGAGAAGAGCACCTAATCACCTACAAGAGTAGCCTGTCTATGACTCAAATTGGCGAATTCTTGAAGAGAACGGATTGATGACTCTAACGACGGCAACACAGGTCATCTCTGGGGAGATCCTAACAATGCGATGTACATTACTGTTATGGGTGCGAGAATTAAGAAATGGGAGTGGAAGAACAAAGGACACACCTTGTGTAAAACATAGCAGTAGAACTTAAAGGGTGATTAGTATGATCTCTTTAGGGAGAGAGCTTTTTAGGCGTGTGATTGAAGGCTTGCACTAACCGCTAAGAAAAGTTCCCTTAATTCTTCACAGTAATTCACCATAAATCATTAAGAACCCTTTACATTTGGCATTCTTAGATTAAATCATATGTGGACCTTTATTAGTTCACCTGATAGCTTAGCTTAAGCATTTGGCATAATGGTTGCTTGACGTGACATCAGAGCCCCTTTCTCGAAGAGGTTTTAAGTTGAAATCTCAATAGTCTCCACTTTTATATTGATATAGATCTAGACTATGTATTACATAAACTTGCATAAATCTCAACAGGTACGAAGTAGATTTTGTATTGTACATGTTTCAAATGTAATTAGCATTCATGTGAGGGATTATGTTGAAATGGAAAACATTATGGCAGCATTGAAAGGGGGACTCGTATTCATGATTAGTGCGATGCGCTCTGCCTACTTAACATCTGTAGAGGATGTGACAATGCAGAAAGAGGCTACTCCATGTCTTACTGTTAATAACAGCCACTTTGAAAGATTACAAATTGTGATGCATTGGATAAAGTAGGTGAAAAGGGAATGCGCCTTGAATATAAAGGATGAGAAGGGCAATACAGTGCTGAGCCTCGCCTTGTGGAAATGACAAAGGCAGGTAAGTCTTTTAACTTTATATTTAGCATCTGAATCTTTTGTTTGTGCCTTGATCTCCTAAGTTGCTTATTCCAGATTTCCTTCACTGAATCATATACTAGATGTAGTTGTAGATTTTAATTGTGTCAATTTCACATGTTTCTCAGGGGAAGCTGGGGAATGTTTCTTTTTCGCTTTCTGTAGTATAAAGGGTAGGACTGTTGGTTTGTTCGAGATTTCTGGCATAAGAGTATCATTTTATAATGCAAGTTTGCAGATTAAGTCATACACTGCAAGTTCATTAATTAGTAGCTGCCTTAAATTTTGTTTTCGCATAGTTTCAGAAGAAATCGCATTTCATGTGGAAGAATGGAATTTGCATTTTCTAGTGGAAGAAAATAAAAATAAGTACCAGGATCTTAAGCAACATGCTGCACTGAGTTCTACGTGATCTGTGTTTGCTGTATCATTAGGTTCAAACAAGGCCTCAATAATAAGCAACCAATGATTAAAGAAATGTATGGTCTTGCCTTGGCCATATTTGGTCATAGAGTAAATATTAATGTTAAATTGGCGGTAGAATTTTTAATGGTTGGGTCACGGATCGGTTTAGATTGAGTCTCTTGCATTTGACATGACCGTGTCGTTAACAACGTTATTAACTTCAATTTCACCATACGACTAATTTGACACAACGTAAATTATACAAGGACTAAATTGATACAAGTAAAAGTAAAACGACTAAGTTGATACAGTAAAAGTAAAAGGACTAAAATGATTCAGTGAGTAAATTCATTTGGCATATATAACCACAGAATTTTAGATGATTTTGTGTTCCAGTAGGACCTGATGGCGTGGTCTTCGATGGATTTCCCTTTTTTTGATGGATTATTGATTAACAAAATATTAGTTTAAATTCAGCTGTCTTTGTAGATTATCATATATTCAGCGCCTTGATTTACTTGTTTATGATATCCTATTTGATATGTCAGTGTTATAACTGGAAAAATTAATTTATTAACAGGCGAGCTTGTGTCATGCTATATATAAATTTGAAAGCTTGGAAGATCAAAGTAATTTATTAATAATATATAAGCTTGTATCCTAATAGTATAAACTTCTGATTGGGATTGCTAATGCTGGATAAGCCACAATGCACGGGATGAACACGACACTTTCTTGAACATGACAACATGATTTACCCTTTTCTGTGTTGTGTTTGCTATACACTTTTGTCAATTTTAAGAAAACCTGGCATTCGGGATGATAAATTATTAACACGACATGATAAGGAACGATTTCCATCCAAGCATGGTCTAGGTCCTAAAAGAGGCTGCTGCTTTTTTTTTTTTTTTTTTTTTTTTTTTGGGTTCTTCAACTATTGCATTCTGGTTACACTGACATACCATACCTGACAGCAACCAAGAGGACTAGTGGGCATGATTTTAGACCAAAACAAAAGCCATTGCCAGAGAAATAAAACCATTCCTTGTCTTTTACATATCAGCTTCCACTTTTAAGATAATTGGTTCCTTGACAATCGCTTATCGAAAATGAATAGATTATTCTTGGCTTCTCAGACAGGAAACACTGAGGATTTGCACCAGCTGCTGCAAGAAAATCCCTTCATTCTTCACACTGTTTCATTACAATCTGTTCAGAACCCATTGCATTTGGTATACCTTTCCGGGCACCCGGAATTTGCAAAGGAAATACTGAGATTAAAACCTGAGTTTGCAAAGGAGCTGAACCCAGATGGATTTAGCCCCTTGCACATGGCGAATGCAAATGGGCACGTGGAGATAGCACGAGAGCTTATCAGATTAGATCCCGAGCTCTGTGGCCTTACAGGAAGAGGAAAAAAGACAGCGTTTCATCTTGCAGCGGTTAAAGGAAAAGCCGAGATTGTCAGTGATATGCTAGCGGCTTGTGGGGAATGCATAGAGGATGTGACAGTGCAAAAGGAGAGTGCTTTGCATCTTGCAGTGAAGAACAATCAATTTGAAAGCTTGAAAGTCATGGTGGATTGGGTAAGATTGAAGAAGAAGAATGAGATATTGAATATGAAGGACGACCAGGGTAATACAATCTTGCATCTTGCTGTTTGGAAGAAACAAATGCAGGTTAGTCTTTTTGATTTGATGTTTTGCTTTTTTAATAGTGGATTTTGATTGATTTTGAAGTATGACAAGTTACCTATTGGGGGAAAGTTTGGAGTTTGTAGTAAGATTGTTCCATTGTGACTTAGAGATGATAGATCGTTAGAGAAAGAAACACAAACACAATACAACACTGCAAAAACGGCGTGTTTAGATCATTGGAATGTTTGCTATGTTTTGGGTGGAACTACTTGAAATGTTTACTATGTTCTGTCACATTTAAAGGCAAACCAGAATACAGCACGTTTGGATCATTCATACCACTCGACACCATTTCTTTTCTTTTCATTTCCATGAAGATTTGGAAGAACCGGACATTTATGGAGTTAAGAGAGCAAAATTTATTGATGGCAAAACTGCTTGAAGGAAGTTATATTAGTATAAATAACATAAAGTATCTAAGAAAGATGGTGTCTCTTTTTGATCTCTGACAATAAGTTGTATAAACTGTTGTGAGATCTGAACTGAAGCAAACGAGGCCACAGTAGGGGCTATCTAGCAAATATAGGATGTAATGGTTTGAGCCGTGTTTGATCTCCATTAAGCCATTTAAGGAAAGATGAGACTCTCTCTCTGTCTCAGTTTTAGCAATTATGTTTGATTTCTCTTTTCTGAAAGATAAAAACAAATGTTCATTAATTATTCATTTTCAAACCTTTTATGTTTTTTGCATATAAACTAGTTATAGTATTTCTCTCAAATCAAATGTATTTTGAAGCCTGTCATGGAAATATCCGTCGCGCAAATGCCTAAATTTATAACAGCTGTCTTAAAATCCGTTGTGTAACACCTTATTTGATTCGATGGTACTGCCATACGTTAACATAAAAGGTCCGGTTTAGGATTAGAAGTGAATGACAACAACAAAAATAAAGTTTATAATAAGGCTGTATTTGGAGCATGGAATTGGAGCTTGAAATTGGGGTCCAGAATTCTAATTCTGTTATTTGGTTTACTTATTGGAATTGGAATTACAATTCCACTGTCAATTCCATGGAATTCGATTTCAACTGGAAATCATATTTTCCAATTCCTTGGGGTGGGGGTAAGGAATTACAATTCCATATTGACTATATTGACTTAAAACCCAAATGACCCTACTTGATTAACCCAAATCCAAGATGACTCAAATCATCCAACTCGAATAACTTCAACTTGAAATGACTGAAATCATCTTAACTCAAAGTCCGAAATGACCCAACCTGATTGACCCGAACTCGAGACAACTCAAATCAAGAAAATGGAACTACTCGACTTGAATGTAGTGTAAACAATTTGAGCAAAGTGGAAATGACCCCGACCAAATTGACCCAAAACTTAATACGACCCATACCCAAAATGAACCAATCCATCTCAAACTCAAGCTAAGATGATTTGAAATTGGAAATGATACAACTCATTTGTCCCCAAGCTAAAATGACTTGAGCTTGAAATGACCTAAATGAACTCAAACCCGATCATAACTAGCCTAAATCTCGAAAAGCCCTAACCCGATTAACTGAAAATCAGAGATAATTTGAACACCAAACGATCTGACGCGATACTCGATTCGATTTGACTAGAAACTCGAATAACTCAAACTCAAAGTGAATCACTTCGATCATAATAACTTGAACACAATGTGAACCGTTCCGACTAAAATCCAACTGTAGTTAATTTAAAGCTCAAAATACTCCAACTCAATTGACTGAAAACCCCTTGATAATTCGAATCATTATGTAATTATAATTCTGACCTTCAATTCTTTTGATGAACTAAACAACGGAATTTCCGTTCCATCAAAATTCTAATTCCATCAGAATTGAAATTGTAATTACAATTCCACAATCCAAAAACACCCACACTCAATTTGTTAGCCCCCACTGGAAGCAGTTTGTACTACTTTAATTTAGAGCTCCTTTTGCTCTCCCGCTTTGCTTGCTCTCCTTTGTGCTTCAAGGGACCCTTCTATAGACTTATGGGACTCTAAATATCAGTGGTTGCAAATTAGACACCATGTCTCTTCTTCACGTACCATAATTGACCACCAACTCTCAACAAAATAGGGCCAAAAACAAAGCCAACAAGTCTTCCAAAGATGAAGCTCAACAAATTTAATAAAGCTAAGAGTAGGTATGGGCGGTGAAATTTGGGCCGCAATTCAGGTTTTACATCACTATTGCTATAGTACATGTAGTTTTATTGAATCATGTATTTTCAAGCATAAGTGCCTGCATCCGCTTACTGTAACTCTTTATTTTGTCTAAAATTATCTAACTGTAATAATTTTAGATGATTTTCAATTCCAATAGGGTCAGCATTTGATGGCTTGGTCTTTGATAGTCTGTTTTTCTGATGGATTATTGATTATAAAATTTCTGAGTCAAAATTCAGCTGTCCTTGTAGATTACCAAATAGTCAGCGCCTTGATTTACTTGTTTAGTATATCCTATTTCAGTCTATGGCCTGTTATGACTTGGGAAAATTAATTTATTAACAGTTGAGCTTGTGTCATGGTATATAAAATTGAAAGCTTAGAAGATTCAAAGTACTATATTACTAATAAATAAGCGTGTATCCTAGTATTATAAACTTCTATTAGAGCTGATGATGCTAGACATGCCACAATGCACGGGTTGAACACGACACCACCCGAACAGGACATCATGATGTACCCTTTTCTGAGTTGTGTTTTGCTAAGACCAACTAATGTTTGGAATGATAAATTATTAACAGGAGATGATATGACGCAATTATGCTTTGATATTCAACCATTGCATTCTGGAGACCCTACAGCAGCCAAGAAGACTGGTGGCCATGATTTTTTACCACAACTGAAGCTGTTGCTAGAGTAAAATCATTTATGGGCTTCCATCTATCGGCTTAAACTTTTGGTACAGTTGATTCCTTGATAGTCTTTTAGCGAAAATGGATAGATTATTCCTGGCTGCTCAGACAGGAAACATTGAGGATTTGCAACAGCTGCTGCAAGAAATCCCTTCATTCTTCGCACTATTTCATTACAATCTGTACAGAATCCATTGCATTTGGTATGCCTTTTCGGGCACCTGGAATTCGCAAAGGAAATTCTGAGATTAAAACCCGAGTTTGCAAAGGAGCTGAACCCAGATGGATTTAGCCCCTTGCACCTGGCTACGCAAATGGGCATGTGGAGATAGCGCGAGAGATTATCAGATTAGATCCCGAGCTCTGTGGCCTTCCAGGAAGAGAAAAAAAGACGCGTTTCATATTGCAGCGGTGAAAGGGAAAGCTGAGATTGTCAGTGAAATGCTAACTGCTTGTGAGGAATGCATAGAGGATGTGAAAGTGCAAAAGGAGAGTGCTTTGCATCTTGCAATGAAGAACAGTCAATTTGAAAGCATGAAAGTTATGTTGGATTGGGTAAGATTGAAGAAGAAGGATGAGATATTGAATATGAAGGATGAGCAGGGTAATACAATCTTGCATCTTGCTGTTTGGAAGAAACAAATGCAGGTTAGTCTTTTTGACTTGGGTTGCATTTGGTTTAATGGAAAACATTTTCCTTTCGAAAATTTTCTTCGCATAATGTTTTTAATTAAAAATACTTTTCCTTGGGAGTTCTTTTCTTCTAACTAATGAAAATGGTATCATTATATAAATTTGTATGAGGTTCTTGCTTGTCCAAGTGTGGTTAAAGTAAAACATATGACGTGAGATTACAACAGAAAAAGTTTTCCTTTCCGTGAAAGGAAATGTTTTTTTTTCCTTTTGTTGATAGAAAGTCAATTTCCTTTCAATAGAGGAAAACATTTTTTGTATTTGAGATTTTTGCTACGATGTTATCCAAATGAACAATATAATTGAAATGAAAAATATTTTATGCCAAAACAAATGGAGCCTTGATGTTTAGCATTTTAAAGGTGGGTTTTGGTTGATTCCAAAGTATGACAAGTGACCCCGTTGAGGGTAAGCCTTGGTGTCTCTAATAAGGCTGTTCCATTGTGATTTGGAGATGACAGTTTGTTACAGAATGAATTCCAAACACTCTGAACCAACATGCCAACTTCATATTGAACTGACTAAAAATGTTTGCTACGGTTTTTCATGTTTCAAGACAAACATGAATGTGAAAATTTTCGATCACTCACATCACACGAAACAAATGCTAGCCTTTTTTTTATTTCTGAACAGATTCAGGAAGCATCAGACATTTACAGAAAATAGAGAGTAAAGTTTCTTGGAGGAAGTCATATTACATAACAGGGCGTGGCAATCATGCTTGGTTCTTCTTTTTTTATGGAAGATAATGTATTTTTAAGCCTTATATTTGCAAAACATGAATATTTTTTGGACCTTATATCTCATTGGCTGATGCATTAGGATGATCCTTTCCAAGAGAGGGGTCCTAATGCTTTCTTACCTTTATAAAAAAAATTTGCAAAACACAAACATTCATATTTTTCATTTTAACACATTTAATGTTTTTGTGATATACACATATTATAAATATTTTGTAGCAATTCAAATAAATTAAAATTCATCTTGGAGACCATCATAGAAGTATCCCGTGCATAATCTCTAATCTCATAGCAACTATCTCAAAATCTATTATGTAACGACATTTTTTTTTTATTTGATAATAATTGCAGGTCTTACAACTGCTTCTCGACGCAGCAGCTACAACATTGGAGATAAATGCCATGAACCAGAGCGGTCTTACGCCACTAGATCTTCTACTAATCTTTCCAAGTGAAGCTGGTGACAGAGAACTTCTAGAACTGCTTCACTTTGCAGGAGCTGTACGAGCTCGTGACATCACAGTCCTTATCTCAGAACCACATCAAAATAGA
The DNA here is from genome assembly GCA_018398585.1 of Simmondsia chinensis. Taxonomy (NCBI): domain Eukaryota; kingdom Viridiplantae; phylum Streptophyta; class Magnoliopsida; order Caryophyllales; family Simmondsiaceae; genus Simmondsia; species Simmondsia chinensis. The sequence goes on along the minus strand of JAGTTD010000009.1, from coordinate 33,626,941 downwards.
GAAGTAATAGACATTTCAACAAATCTTCTGGATTACTTCAAATTCCATAAGGAAAGAGACTCTCCTAGTGATGTCCGTACGATTCTCTTGATCATAGCTGTGTTGGTGGCCACCGTGACGTACCAAGTTGGGATCAACCCTCCTGGTGGATCGTGGCAAGATGATAGCCCTACTGGTATGGAACTGCTATGTTTTGTCAAGCTTGGTATATAGTCTAAGAAATTTGCGTGTGAAATCAATGTATAAGCCTAAGTGAGTTCTGTAGGAAAATTAATTGGCGTTAAGTCGAATAATATAATAGGTTTATATGTTGATTTCTTATAAGTCACAAGACTGAAGTGGGATTTTGTGACCATAAACATATGAGGAGTTCTTGAGACTCTCCCTCACATGTTAGTTCTTTTTCCTACATGACCCCCATGTATTCCAATCTAATTGGATAGCTGGGCCCGTCAAGACCACAAGTAATAGGAGCAGTTGCTTAGGGCCTAGTTGATATCATTTCTACATGCAGTTTGGTTTTTTAGAAACTGAAAAAATCATGTCTTGGAAATGGTTTTTCTAGTATATAGTTTCTTGTTTTCAATTCGAACAATGATTACAACAAATTGTATGTCAATGAAAAACATTGTGTGCCTCATATCAAATCCTGAAAACCACCAGTCGATTCTTACTAATTTTTCTAATTATGGAAAAAAATTTCCTTATTTTTTTGTTAATGTTTCATGATTGAAACTAAAAATAGTGCCTTCTTTAAAATTGTTGACTGCCATGTTTAAACAAATTATAAGATCATTATCTAGGTTAAAGAATGAACTAAAGTACGTAAAGAAAAAAGTTACTAATAAAAGGTAATGCAAATAATAAAACCCAAAAGTTTGTGGCATTATATTGAAAATAGATACCACTTCAATACTCAGATAGAATATCTACGATTCACAATTCAAAACAAAAAACCAAAATAAAAAAAGGTATTTTCAAAACCTAGTTTTTGATTGGAAAAAAACTATAAACTCATGGAAACTACAACAGCAACAATAACAACAAACCCAATGCCTCAAGGGCTCCCACATATGCAGGGTCTGGGATGGGTCGGATGCATGTAGCCTTACCCCTTCAGGGTGCTACCCTAAAGAGAGGTTGTGTCCGAGGACCCCCGACCTGGAAAACTCATGGAAACTACTCGCCAAGCACAATTACGATTGCATAAGACACGCTGAGAAAAAACATAACATTACCAAACAAACCCTTATATTTGAACCTTGTCCCGTTCACAAAACCAATACCAAACTTTATTACTAGACTCACATGTGAAATCTCTAACAGGAACCAACACCACAAGCCCGGGTCAGGCACATATGGCGGGGACATCCATCATGGGTACCAATAACATTTTTGGTTATACTATGCTGGTGGCAAGCAATTCCATTGGATTTTCGCTGTCGGTGACAATGATCGGTCTGCTAACCAGCAACTTTCCGCTACAAGTCGAGCTTCAATTCTGCCTCATGGCGTTGAGTTTCACATGCAATATTTCATTAATTAATACTGCCCCAAGTTACCTAAGGTCTTTTAATGTGGTATGTGCATCAGTTGTGCCTGCTGTGATTTCTGTTACTGCTTTTTGGATGAGAAAGTACAGGTTATGGAAAGTTGTTGAAGATTTGCTGAGGAGGGGAAATTGAAGTTTGCCCATTTGTTTGGTGAATCTTATATGTCTAGTGTTACCTGGTGAAATAATTGGCATAGTATAGTCACCCTTTGGGGCGCTCGAATTTTTAATGATCAAACAAACACGCAAATAGTAATTTTCTGGTTAAAATTGTGTGATCAAGAGTGTTGGGCTGTATATTCTTATATTGAAAACTATGCAACGGTCAAGTCCTACTGACGTTCAGTCGTTGTACGGTTGCCCTCTGGTCCAACGGTTTGCCCTTTGTCTCAGTGGGATGCATTAGACTTTAGTTTCTATTATGAGTTTGTGATGTTGGAAGGGTAGATTTTTCATATTAGGTATGTTTATAGGGTTGTAGGGAGACCTCCAAAGCAGTAGAACTTTATGTCTTCGTTACATTTTTTCTTTTTTAATTGTAATTTATAATCATGTTAACCTCTAGCAACTGTGCACATTTCTTTTATTATTGTTCTAATATTATTTGCATTTTTGCTATTGCTTTATTGTTTTAATGCTTTATTATTCTATTGCTTTATGTGACTCTATATTGTTTCTTTTCTTTTCTTTTAAGGTAGCACCCTATAAGGGTAAGGCTCTGTACATCCTCCCCTCAAACCCTGCCATGTCGGAAGCCTCCTAGGCACTGGGATGTTGTTGTATTATTATGTTATTTAATTCTTTTTAGTTTTAGTTTGCTGGACATTCATTTTGTTGATTTAAAGCAAATGGGATGGAAATTACTCTATTTTCATTTCTTCTGGGATGTTTCAGGGTATGATTTGTTGCAGGTGGATTGAGTGGCCACAAATGTTTTTGGTATGTTTCTGTCATTTTAATTTGAAATTTTAGTGCTAATTTCCTGTTGTTTAAAAAGTACTTGATTGACATATATACACACAATTATATATATATATATATATATATATATATATATATATGTCGTGTCGGTATTTTTTGACAAAAATTTGACTAGGACAAAAGGTACAGTCCTTGCCATTGAAAGAATCAGACACTGAATAGAAAGATAATGTTTTCTGGTATTTTTGTAAAATTTTCATGGAAAATTAAATAATTAAAAAAGTTATTCAAATGTTTAGTTTTACAATCGTAGATGTTAGAAAACAGTTTTTGAATTTTCCTTACTTGTTTTTTAAAATTGTTTTCGAATTTTCCGCCTATGCATTTTCCGTAGATTTCTATCACATTCTATCTTATTTTCAACTATATCTCTCTCTCTTTCTTTATGCCACCTTTCTCTTTTCCTTTTTCAGCTCCATCCTTTTATTTCTTTTTCTCTCAAACTTTCACACTCTTACTGTCAATTTTATATTAAAGTCATAAGTCAATTGCAAATTATTATTTCATTGTCAATATTTATTCTCCAAATATTTCTTGGTTCTTGGTATCATACTGGGGTGAATAGTATCACATAAATGATCTTTAAAAAACAATGACGCATTAAGCAGGTTGTAAGCATAGCTGGGGGTGTATTTGAGCCGAGCCGAGCCGAGCTGAGCCCGAGCTTGCCAGGCTCGAGGCTCGGCTCATTAGCTTTAAGCTAGGCTTGAAGCTCGCTGAGCTTTGAAAGTTCAAGCTTGAGCTCGGCTCGTCAAAAGCTTAGGCTTAGCTCGCTCGATCTAAGCGTGAGCTTCAAATTAGGCTTGCAATACTACAGCTCATTTAAGCTCAATATAGGCTCATTTGGGCTCGTTTCGTCTTAGGCTTGGCTTATTTAGGTTCCAATATAGCTTTATTGGACAATATTTAAGCAAATATATTATACTAAAAAAAGCTCATTTAGACTCGTGAGCCTACAAGCTTGAGCTTCACCAGGCTTGGGCTCGGCTTGATAAGCTAAACGAGCCAACTCAGCTCGGCTCGAGCTCAAAGCGAGCCAAGCTTTTCGAGTTTTATGGCTCATTTACATCCCTACGTGTAGCTATATTTGTATCCTATTTTAATAATAGATTACTCTTTTTCTTTGCGTTTGAACAATCTAAGTGGATGTTTGCACTTTATTTTGTGTGTGCCAAAGTAATATTTCTGCTTGAACCATATCCGAATTTTCACATATTGAATGTATTCGAATCAGTCATTTTCTCATCAGTTGCCCCCTAATTATACTGAACAGGTTCAAATCAGATTAACGGAGTTTTAGATATTACTTGTACATATAGTTTGCAATTTTCATGAAATTGGAATTAGAATTCACTTGATCACATTTGCCTTTTTTTTTTTTTTTATAATGGAACGTGCTCTGTTTGACACATGGAATTGGATTGAGAAATTATAATTCCAATTTTAATTCTGGTGGAACAGGAATCCCAATGTTAATTGTTATTTGGCTCATCAAAGAAATTAGAGGTCGGAATTACAATTCCATAATAATTTGAGTAATCATAGGTTTCGGTCAATTAAGTTGGAATTTCAAGTTTTGAAATAGTTAGCTTCAGATTTTGGTTGGATCCATACACTTTGATTTCGAGTTTCGAGTCAAATTGGGTCGAGCATCACGTTGTATTTTTTGGTGCTTAAGTTATCTCGGATTTTTAGTTAATTGGGTTAGAATTTTTTTTTTGGCAATCGGGGCTAAAATGGGTCAAGTTTGATTTGATTTGGATCATTTGAAGCTCGAGCCATCTTAGTTTTTGGTCAAACTGGTTGTATTATTTTAAATTTCATGCCATCTTAGTTGGGGTCATATTCAATTTTGAGTTAATTCGGTCACGTCTTGACTTTGGGCTTAGCTCATTTACATCACATTTAAGTTGGTTAGTTTCATTTTATTTATTTATTTATTTTTTTTTTTGTTTAGTTTCATTTTATTTATTTATTTATTTTTTTTTTTTTTGTCTGAGTCACCTTTGGTTTTGGGTCAATTTGAGTTGGTAATTTCAAGTTCAAGTCATTTGAGTTGGGTAATTTTAGGGTTTTAATTTAGGTTGTGTTTAAGTCTTTCAGTTTTGAGTTATTTCAGGTTTGGGTTAATCAAGTGTGGTTATTTTGAGTTTCGGGTCACAGTAGTTAACATGAAATTGCAATTTTTTACCGCAACAACAACAGAAGACCCAGTGCCTCAAGGCCTCCCGCATAAGCAGGTTTTGGGAGGGGTGAATGTACGCAGCCTTACCCCTTCAGGGCATAACCCTGCTGAGAGGCTGTTTCCGAGGACCCCCAACCTTATAGGGTTGGCAACACGAGGTCACCCATCCTGGTACTACTCTCGCCCAAGCACGCTTAATTTCGGGATTCTAATGGGATCTGGTGGCTTAGTGCCTCAAGAAATTAGAATGTATGATTTGAAGTTTAAGACCCAATTTCATGGAATTGTGCAGTGTAATTGTAGTTCCAATTACAACTGGTGTACCAAATAACAAAATTAGAATTTTGGACTTCAATTCAAGCTCTCGGCCCCGGTTCTATACTCTAATTCCATGCGTTGAACAACACCTTAAAGATTTTTCCCTAATAAACATGTTGCTGCTTCATTCAACTTGAGTAGTGCTTTTTTGTCGGTTTACCTGTTTGAATTAGATTTTTTTTTTTCACATGACGAAGTAGGGTTCTTTTTCTTCAGAATTAGCCTCTCTACAAAGTAGCACCTTATAGCGATAAGGCTGTGTACTTTTTACCCTCCTAGACCCTGCCTTAGTGGGAGCCTCTTTAAGGAATTGGATTGTTATTGTTGTTATTGCTATTGCTATAGCACATTTAGTTTTATTGAATCATGTATTTTCAAGCATAAGTGACAGCATCCGCTTACTGTAACTCTTTATTTTGTCTAAAATCATCTAACCGTAAAAATTTTAGAAGATTTTGAATTCCAATAGGGTCAGCACCTGATGGCTTGGTCTTTGATAGTCTGTTTTTCTGATGGATTATTGATTACAAAATTTCTGAGTCTAAATTCAGCTCTCCTTGTAGATTATCAAATAGTTGGCGCCTTGATTTACTTGTTTATATATATCCTATTTCAGTCTATGGCCTGTTATGACTTGGGAAAATTAATTTATTAATAGTTGAGCTTGTGTCATGGTATATAAAATTGAAAGCTTAGAAGATTCAAAGTACTATATTAATAATAAATAAGCATGTATCCTAGTATTATAAACTTCTATCGGAGCTGATAATGCTAGACACGCCGCAATGCACGATTTGAACAAGACACCACCTGAACATGACGGCATGATTTATGCTTTTCTGAGTTGTGTTTTGCTAAGGCAAACTAATGTTTGGAATGATAAATTATTAACAGGAGATGATATGACGCAATTATGTTTTGATATTCAACCATTGCATTCTGGTGACCTTGACATACCATTTTTGCATATCTGACAGCAGCCAAGAAGACTGGTGGCCATGAATTTTGACCACAACAGAAGCCATTGCTAGAGTAAAATCATTCACGGGCTTCCATCTATCAGCTAAAACTTTTTGTACAGTTGATTCCTTGATAGTCTTTTATGAAAAATGGATAGATTATTCCTGGCTGCTCAGACAGGAAACATTGAGGATTTGCAGCAGCTGCTGCAAGAAAATCCCTTCATTCTTCACTCTACTTCATTACAATCTGTACAGAATCCATTGCATTTGGTATGCCTTTTCGGGCACCTGGAATTCGCAAAGGAACTTCTGAGATTAAAACCCGAGTTTGCAAAGGGGCTGAACCCAGATGGATTTAGCCCCTTGCACCTGGCTACCACAAATGGGCATGTGGAGATAGCGCGAGAGATTATCAGATTAGATCCCGAGCTCTGTGGCCTTACAGGAAGAGAAAAAAAGACGGCGTTTCATATTGCAGCGGTGAAAGGGAAAGCTGAGATTGTCAGTGAAATGCTAGCTGCTTGTGGGGAATGCACAGAGGATGTGACGGTGCAAAAGGAGAGTGCTTTGCATCTTGCAGTGAAGAACAGTTAATTTGAAAGCTTGAAAGTTATGTTGGATTGGGTAAGATTGAAGAAGAAGGATGAGGTATTCAGTATGAAGGATGAGCAGGGTAATAGAATCTTGCATCTTGCTGTTTGGAAGAAACAAATGCAGGTTAGCCTTTTTGACTTGGGCTGCATTTTGTTCAATGGACAACATTTTCCTTTCGAAAATTTTCTTCACATAATGTTTTTAATTAAAAATACTTTTTCTTGGAAGTTCTTTTCTTCTGACTAATGAAAATGGTATCATTATATAAATTTGTATGAGGTTCATGCTTGTCCAAGTGTGGTTAAAGTAAAAAATATGACGTGAGATTACAACAGAAAATGTTTTCCTTTCCGTGAAAGGAAATGCTTTTTTCCTTTTGTTGATGGAAAGTCAATTTCCTTTCAATAGAGGAAAACATTTTTTGTATTTGAGATTTTTGCTACGATGTTATCCAAATGAACAATCTAATTGAAATTAAAAGTATTTTATGCCAAAACAAATGGAGCCTTAATGTTTAGCATTTTAAAGGTGGGTTTTGGTTGATTCCGAAGTATGACAAGTTACCTGTTGAGGGTAAGCCTTGGTGTCTCGAGTAAGGCTGTTCCACTGTGATTTGGAGATGACGGTTTGTTACAGAATGAATTCCAAACACTCAGAACCAACATGCCAACTTCATATTGAACTGACTAAAATGTTTGCTACGGTTTTTCATGTTTCAAGACAAACATGAATATGAAAATTTTCGATCACTCGCATCACACGAAACAATGCTAGCCTTTTTTTATTTCTGAACAGATTCAGGAAGAATCAGACATTTACAGAAAATAGAGAGTAAAGTTTCTTGGAGGAAGTCATTACATAACAGGGCGTGGCAATCATGTTTGGTTTTTCTTTTTTATGGAAGATAATGTAACTTTAAGCCTTATATTTGCAAAACATGAATATGTTTTGGACCTTATATCTTATTGGCTGATGCATTAGGATGATCCTTTCCAAGAGAGGGGTCCTAATGCTTTCTTACCTTTATAAAAAATTTTTGCAAAAACACGAACATTCATATTTTTCATTTTAACACCTTTAATGTTTTTGTGATATACACATATTATAAATATTTTCTAGCAATTCAAATAAATTAACATTCATCTTGGAGACCATCATAGAAGTATCCCGTGCATAATCTCTAATCTCATAGCAACTATCTCAAAATCTATTATGTAACGACATTTTTTTTTTTTTTGATAATAAATGCAGGTCTTACAACTGCTTCTCGACTACGCAACTACATCATCGGATATAAATGCCATGAATCAAAGCGGCCTTACGCCACTAGATCTTCTACTAATCTTTCCGAGTGAAGCCGGTGACAGAGAACTTCTAGAACTGCTTCACTCTGCAGGAGCTGTACGAGCTCGTGACATCTCAGTCCTTATCTCAGAACCACATCAAAATAGAGAAGTAATAGGAACTTCAACAAATCTTCTGGATTACTTCAAATTCCATAAGGAAAGAGACTCTCCTAGTGATGTCCGTACGATTCTCTTGGTCATAGCTGTATTGGTGGCCACTGCGACGTACCAAGTTGGGATCAACCCTCCTGGTGGATCGTGGCAAGATGATAGCCCGACTGGTATGGAACTGCTATGTTTTGTCAAGCTTGGCATATAGTCTAAGAAATTTGCGTGTGAAATCAATGTATAAGCCTAAGTGAGTTCTGTAGGAAAACTAATTGACGTTAAGTCGAATAATATAATAGGTTTATATATTGATTTCTTATAAGTCACAAGACTGAAGTGGGATTTTGTTACCATAAATATGTGAGGAGTTCTTGACACTCTCCCTCACATGTGAGTTCCTTTTCCTACCTGACCCCCATGTATTCCAATCTAATTGGATAATTGGGGCCGTCAAGACCACAAGTAATAGGAGCAGTTGCTTAGGGCCTAGTTGATACCATTTCTATTTGCAGTTTGTTTTTTTAGAAACTAAAAAAATCATGTCTTTATATAGTTTCTTGTTTTCAATTTTATGTTAGTTTGACTAAAAACTCAAAACAAAAAACCAAAATTTAAAAAAAAAAAAAAAAAAAACTATTTTCGAAATCTAGTTTTTGGTTGAAAAAAAACTATAAACTCATGGAAACTACCACAACAGCAACAACAACAAGCCCAATGCCTCAAGGGCGCCCACATATGCAGGGTCTAGGAGGGGTGGGATGTATGTAGCCTTACCCCTTCAGGGTGCTACCCTAAAGAGCGGTTGTGTCCGAGGAATCCCGACCTAGGAAACTCATGGAAACTACTCGCCAAGCATAATAACGATTGCATAAGACACGCTGAGAAAAAACATAACATTACCAAACGAACCCTTATATCTGAACCTTGTCCCGTTCACAAAACTAATACCAAACTTTATTACTAGACTCACATGTGAAATCCCTAACAGGAACCAACACCACAAAGGCACATATAGCAGGGACATCCATCATGAGTACCAATAACATTGTTGGTTATACTATGCTGGTGGCAAGCAATTCCATTGGATTTTCGCTGTCGGTGCCTATGATCGGTCTGCTAACCAGCAACTTTCCGCTACAAGTCGAGCTTCAATTCTGCCTCATGGCGTTGAGTTTCACATACAATATTTCATTGATTAATAGCGCCCCAAGTTACCTAAGGTCTTTCAATGTGGTATGTGCATCAGTTGTGCCTGCTGTGATTTCTGTTACTGCTTTTTGGATGAGAAAGTACAGGTTATGGAAAGTTGTTGGAGATTTGCTGAGGAGGGGAAATTGAAGTTTGCCCATTTGTTTGGTGAATCTTGTATGTCTATTGTTACCTGGTGAAATAATTGGCATAGTATAGTCACCCTTTGGGGCGCTCGAATTTTTAATGATCAAACAAACATGCAAATAGTAATTTTCTGGTTAAAATTGTGTGATTAAGAGTGTTGGGCTGTATATTCTTATATTGAAAACTATGCAACGGTCAAGTCCTACTGACGTTCAGTCGTTGCGCGGTTGCCCTCTGGTCCAACGGGTTGCCCTTTGTCTCAGTGGGATGCAATAGACTTTAGTTTCTATTATGAGTTTGTGATGTTGGAAGGGTAGATTTTTCATATTAGGTATGTTTATAGGGTTGTAGGGAGGCTTTCAAAGCAGTAGAACTTTATGTCTTATCTACATTTTTTTTTTTTTTTGTAATTTATAATCATGTTAGTCTTTAGCAAATGTGCGCATTTCTTTATTATTGTTCTAATATTATTTGCATTTCTGCTATTGCTTTATTGTTTTATTGCTTTATTATTCTATTGCTTTGTGTGACTATATTATTTCTTTTATTTTTTTTGTAAGGTAGCACCCTATAACGGTAAGGCTGCGTACATCATCGGAAGCCTCCTGGGCACTGGGATGTTGTTGTTGTTGTTGTATTATTATGTTATTTAATTCTTTTGAGTTTTGGTTTGCTGGACATTCATTTTGTTGATTTAAAGCAAATGGGATGGAATTTACTCTATTTTCATTTCTTCTGGGATGTTTCAGTGTATGATTTGTTGCAGGTGGATTGAGTGGCCACAAATGTTTTTGGTATGTTTGTCATTTTAATTTGAAATTTTAGTGCTAATTTCCTGTTGTTTAAAAAGTACTTGATTGACATATATACACACAATTATATATATATATATATGTCGTGTCGGTATTTTTTGACAAAAATTTGACTAGGACAAAAGGTACAGTCCTTGCCATTGAAAGAATCAGACACTGAATAGAAAGATAATGTTTTCTAGTATTTTTGTAAAATTTTCATGGAAAATTAAATAATTAAAAAAGTTATTCAAATGTTTAGTTTTACAATCGTAGATGTTAGAAAACAGTTTTTGAATTTTCCTTACTTTTTTTTTAAATTTGTTTTCGAATTTTCCGCCTATGAATTTTCCGTAGATTTCTGTCACATTCTATCTTATTTTCAGCTATATCTCTCTCTTTCTTTACGCCACCTTTCTCTTTTCCTTTTTCAGCTCCATCCTTTTATTTCTTTTTCTCTCAAACTTTCACACTTTTACTATCAATTTTATAGTAAAGTTATAAGTCAATTGCAAATTATTATTTCATTGTTGATATTTATTCTCCAAATATTTCTTGGTTCTTGGTATCATACGGGGGTGAATAGTATCACATAAATGATCTTTAAAAAACAATGACACATTAAGCAGGTTGTAAGCGTAGCTAGGGGTGTATTTGAGCCGAGCTGAGCCGAGCCCGAGCTTGCCAGGCTCGAGGCTCGGCTCATTAGCTTTAAGCTAGGCTTGAAGCTCGCCGAGCTTTGAAAGTTCAAGCTTGAGCTCAGCTCGTCAAAAGCTTAGGCTCAGCTCGCTCGATCTAAGTTCAGTGAGCTTCAAATTAGGCTTGAAATACTTCAGCTCATTTAAGCTCAATATAGGCTCATTTGGGCTCGTTTCGTCTCAGGCTTGGCTTATTTAGGTTCCAATATAGCTTTATTGGACAATATTTAAGCAAATATATTATACTAAAAAAAGCTCATTTAGACTCGCGAGCCTACAAGCTTGAGCTTCACTAGGCTTGGGCTCGGCTTGATAAGCTAAACGAGCCAACTCAGCTCGGCTCGAGCTCAAAGTGAGCCAAGCTTTTTGAGTTTTATGACGAGCGGGCTCGTGAGGGCTCATGAGCCGGCTCGGCTCATTTACATCCCTAAGTGTAGCTATATTTGTATCCTCTTTTAATAATAGATTACTCTTTTTCTTTGCGTTTGAACAATCTAAGTAGATGTTTATTTGTATCCTCTTTTAATAATAGATTACTCTTTTTCTTTGCGTTTGAACAATCTAAGTAGATGTTTGCACTTTATTTTGTGTGTGCCAAAGTAATATTTCTACTTGAACGATATCTGAATTTTCACGTATCGAATGTATTCGAATCAGTCATTTTCTCATCAGTTGCCCTAATTATACTGAACAGGTTCAAATCAGATTAACGGAGTTTTAGATATTACTTGTACATATAGTTTGTAATTTTCATAAAATTGGAATTAGAATTCACTTGATCACATTTGCCTTTTTTTTTTTTTTTTATAATGGAACGTGCTCTGTTTGACACATGGAATTGGACTGAGAAATTATAATTCCAATTTTAATTCTGGTGGAACAGGAATCCCAATGTTAATTGTTATTTGGTTCATCAAAGAAATTAGAGGTCGGAATTACAATTCCATAATAATTTGAGTCATTATAGGTTTCGGTCAATTAAGTTGGAATTTCGAGTTTTGAAATAGTTAGCTTCAGATTTTGGTTGGATCCATACACTTTGATTTCGAGTTTCGAGTCAAATTGGGTCGAGCATCACGTTGTATTTTTTGGTGCTTAAGTTATCTCGGATTTTTAGTTAATTGGGTTAGATTTTTTTTTTTTTTTTTTTGGCAATCAGGGCTAAAATGGGTCAAGTTTGATTTGATTTGGATCATTTAAAGCTTGAGCCATCTTAGTTTTTGGTCAAACTGGTTGTATTATTTTAAATTTCATGCCATCTTAGTTGGGGTCATATTCAATTTTGAGTTAATTCGGTCACATCTTGACTTTGGGCTTAGCTCATTTACATCACATTTAAGTTGAATAGTTTCTTTTTTTTTCTTTTTTTTTTTTTTTGGTCCGAGTCGCCTTTGGTTTTGGGTCAATTTGAGTTGGGTAATTTCAAGTTCAAGTCATTTGAGTTGGGTAATTTTAGGGTTTTAATTTAGGTTGTGTTTAAGTCTTTCGGTTTTGAGTTATTTCAGGTTTGGGTTAATCAAGTGTGGTTATTTTGAGTTTCGGGTCACAGTAGTTAACATGAAATTGCAATTTTTTACCGCAACAACAACAGAAGACCCAGTGCCTCAAGGCCTCCCGCATAAGCAGGTTTTGGGAGGGGTGAATGTACGCAGCCTTACCCCTTCAGGACATAACCCTGCTGAGAGGTTGTTTCCGAGGACCCCCAACCTTATAGGGTTGGCAACACGCGGACTTCCCAGGAGGTCACCCATCCTGGTACTACTCTCGCCCAAGCACGCTTAATTTCGGGATTCTAATGGGATCTGGTGGCTTAGTGCCTCAAGAAATTAGAATGTATGATTTGAAGTTTAAGACCCAATTTCATGGAATTGCGCAGTGTAATTGTAGTTCCAATTACAACTGGTGTACCAAATAACAAAATTAGAATTTTGGACTTCAATTCAAGCTCTCGGCCCCGGTTCTATACTCTAATTCCATGCGTTGAACAACACCTTAAAGATTTTTCCCTAATAAACATGTTGCTGCTTCATTCAACTTGAGTAGTGCTTTTTTGTCGGTTTACCTGTTTGAATTAGATTTTTTTTTTTCACAGGACGAAGTAGGGTTCTTTTTCTTCAGAATTAGCCTCTCTACAAAGTAGCACCTTATAGCGATAAGGGTGTGTACTTCTTACCCTCCTAGACCTTGCCTTAGTGGGAGCCTCTTTAAGGAATTGGATTGTTATTGTTGTTATTGCTATCGCTATAGTACATTTAGTTTTATTGAATCATGTATTTTCAAGCATAAGTGACTGCATCCGCTTACTGTAACTCTTTATTTGTCTAAAATTATCTAACCGTAAAAATTTTAGATGATTTTGAATTCCAATAGGGTCAGCACCTAAAGGCTTGGTCTTTGATAGTCTGTTTTTCTGATGGATTATTGATTACAAAATTTCTGAGTCTAAATTCAGCTCTCCTTGTAGATTATCAAATAGTCGGCGCCTTGATTTACTTGTTTAAGATATCCTATTTCAGTCTATGGCCTGTTGTGACTTGGGAAAATTAATTTATTAACAGTTGAGCTTGTGTCATGGTATATAAAATTGCAAGCTTAGAAGATTCAAAGTACTATATTACTAATAAATAAGCATGTATCCTAGTATTATAAACTTCTATCAGAGCTGATAATGCTAGACACGCCACAATGCACGGTTTGAACAAGACCGCACCCGAGCATGACGGCATGATTTATCCTTTTCTGAGTTGTGTTTTGCCAAGGCAAACTAATGTTTGGAATGATAAATTATTAACAGGAGATGATATGACGCAATTATGTTTTGATAATCAACCATTGCATTCTGGTGACCCTGACATACGATTTTGCATATCTGACAGCAACCAAGAGGACTGGTGGCCATGATTTTTTACCACAACAGAAGCCGTTGCTAGAGTAAAATCATTCATGGGCTTCCATCTATCAGCATAAACTTTTGGTACAGTTGATTCCTTGATAGTCTTTTATCGAAAATGGATAGATTATTCCTGGCTGCTCAGACAGGAAACATTGAGGATTTGCAACAGCTGCTGCAAGAAAATCCCTTCATTCTTCACACTGTTTCATTACAATCTGTACAGAATCCATTGCATTTGGCATGCCTTTTCGGGCACCTGGAATTCGCAAAGGAACTTCTAAGATTAAAACCCGAGTTTGCAAAGGAGCTGAACCCAGATGGATTTAGCCCCTTGCACCTGGCTACCGCAAATGGGCATGAGAAGATAGCGCGAGAGATTATCAGGTTAGATCCCGAGCTCTGTGGCCTTACAGGAAGAGAAAAAAAGACGGCGTTTCATATTGCAGCGGTTAAAGGGAAAGCTGAGATTGTCAGTGAAATGCTAGCTGCTTGTGGGGAATGCATAGAGGATGTGACAGTGCAAAAGGAGAGTGCTTTGCATCTTGCAGTGAAGAACAGTCAATTTGAAAGCTTGAAAGTTATGTTGGATTGGGTAAGATTGAAAAAGAAGGATGAGGTATTCAGTATGAAGGATGAGCAGGGTAATACAATCTTGCATCTTGCTGTTTGGAAGAAACAAATGCAGGTTAGCCTTTTTGACTTGGGTTGCATTTGGTACAATGGACAACATTTTCCTTTCAAAAATTTTCTTCACATAATGTTTTTAATTAAAAATACTTTTTCTTCGAAGTTCTTTTCTTCTGACTAATGAAAATGGTATCATTATATAAATTTGTATGAGGTTCATGTTTTTCCAAGTGTGGTTAAAGTAAAACATATGACGTGAGATTACAATAAAGGAAATGTTTTTTTTCCTTTTGTTGATGGAAAGTCAATTTTCTTTCAATAGAGGAAAACATTTTTTGTATTTGAGATTTTTTCTACGATGTTATCCAAATGAACAATCTAATTGAAATGAAAAGTATTTTATGCCAAAACAAATAGAGCCTTGATGTTTAGCATTTTAAAGGTGGGTTTTGTTGATTCCGAAGTATGACAAGTTACCCGTTGAGGGTAAGCCTTGGTGTCTCGAGTAAGGCTGTTCCACTGTGATTTGGAGATGACAGTTTGTTACAGAATGAATTCCAAACACTCAGAACCAACATGCCAACTTCATATTGAACTGACTAAAATGTTTGCTACGGTTTTTCATGTTTCAAGACAAACATGAATATGAAAATTTTCGATCACTCACATCACGCGAAACAATGCTAGCCTTTTTTTTATTTCTGAACAGATTCAGGAAGAATCAGACATTTACAAAAAATAGAGAGTAAAGTTTCTTGGAGGAAGTCATTACATAACAGGGCGTGGCAATCATGTTTGGTTTTTCTTTTTTATGGAAGATAATGTAACTTTAAGCCTTATATTTGCAAAACATGAATATGTTTTGGACCTTATATCTTATTGGCTGATGCATTAGGATGATCCTTTCCAAGAGAGGGGTCCTAATGCTTTCTTACCTTTATAAAAAATTTTTGCAAAAACACGAACATTCATATTTTTCATTTTAACACCTTTAATGTTTTTGTGATATACACATATTATAAATATTTTCTAGCAATTCAAATAAATTAACATTCATCTTGGAGACCATCATAGAAGTATCCCGTGCATAATCTCTAATCTCATAGCAACTATCTCAAAATCTATTATGTAACGACATTTTTTTTTTTTTTTTTTTTTTTTTGATAATAAATGCAGGTCTTACAACTGCTTCTCGACTACGCAACTACATCATCGGATATAAATGGCATGAATCAAAGCGGCCTTACGCCACTAGATCTTCTACTAATCTTTCCGAGTGAAGCCGGTGACAGAGAACTTCTAGAACTGCTTCACTCTGCAGGAGCTGTACGAGCTCGTGACATCTCAGTCCTTATCTCAGAACCACATCAAAATAGAGAAGTAATAGGAACTTCAACAAATCTTCTGGATTACTTCAAATTCCATAAGGAAAGAGACTCTCCTAGTGATGTCCGTACGATTCTCTTGATCATAGCTGTGTTGGTGGCCACCGCGACGTACCAAGTTGGGATCAACCCTCCTGGTGGATCGTGGCAAGATGATAGCCCTACTGGTATGGAACTGCTATGTTTTGTCAAGCTTGGCATATAGTCTAAGAAATTTGCGTGTGAAATCAATGTATAAGCCTAAGTGAGTTCTGTAGGAAAATTAATTGACGTTAAGTCGAATAATATAATAGGTTTATATGTTAATTTCTTATAAGTCACAAGACTGAAGTGGGATTTTGTTACCATAAATATGTGAGGAGTTCTTGACACTCTCCCTCACATGTGAGTTCCTTTTCCTAGCTGACCCCCATGTATTCCAATCTAATTGGATAGTTGGGGCCGTCAAGACCACAAGTAATAGGAGCAGCTGCTTAGGCCTAGTTGATATCATTTCTATTTGCAGTTTGTTTTTTTAGAAACTAAAAAAATCATGCCTTTATATAGTTTCTTGTTTTCAATTTTATATTAGTTTGACTAAAAACTCAAAACAAAAAACCAAAATTAAAAAAAAAAAAAAAAAAAAAAACACTATTTTCCAAATCTAGTTTTTGGTTGAAAAAAAACTATAAACTCATGGAAACTACCACAATAGCAACAGCAACAACAACAACAAGACCAATGCCTCAAGGGCGCCCACATATGCAGGGTCTGAGAGGGGTGGGATGTATGTAGCCTTACCCTTTCAGGGTGCTACCCTAGAGAGAGGTTGTCTCCGAGGAATCCCGACCTAGGAAACTCATGGAAACTACTCGCCAAGCATAATAACGATTGCATAAGACACGCTGAGAAAAAACATAACATTACCAAACAAACCCTTATATCTGAACCTTGTCCCGTTCACAAAACCAATACCAAACTTTATTACTAGACTCACATGTGAAATCCCTAACAGGAACCAACACCACAAGCCCGGGTAAGGGACATATAGCAGGGACATCCATCATGGGTACCAATAACATTGTTGGTTATACTATGCTGGTGGCAAGCAATTCCATTGGATTTTCGCTGTCAGTGACAATGATCGGTCTGCTAACCAGCAACTTTCCGCTACAAGTCGAGCTTCAAATCTGCCTCATGGCGTTGAGTTTCACATACAATATTTCATTAATTAATATTGCCCCGAGTCACCTAAGGTCTTTCAATGTGGTATGTACATCAGTTGTGCCTGCTGTGATTTCTGTTACTGCTTTTTGGATGAGAAAGTACAGGTTATGGAAAGTTGTTGGAGATTTGCTGAGGAGGGGAAATTGAAGTTTGCCCATTTGTTTGGTGAATCTTGTATGTCTAGTGTTACCTGGTGAAATAATTGGCATAGTATAGTCACCCTTTGGGGCGCTCGAATTTTTAATGATCAAACAAACACGCAAATAGTAATTTTCTGGTTAAAATTGTGTGATCAAGAGTGTTGGGCTGTATATTCTTATATTGAAAACTATGCAACGGTCAAGTCCTACTGACGTTCAGTCCTTGCGCGGTTGCCCTCTGGTCCAACGGTTTGCCCTTTGTCTCAGTGGGATGCATTAGACTTTAGTTTCTATTATGAGTTTGTGATGTTGGAAGGGTAGATTTTTCATATTAGGTATGTTTATAGGGTTGTAGGGAGACCTCCAAAGCAGTAGAACTTTATGTCTTCGTTACATTTTTTTTTTAATTGTAATTTATAATCATGTTAACCTCTAGCAAATGTGCGCATTTCTTTTATTATTGTTCTAATATTATTTGCATTTTTGCTATTGCTTTATTGTTTTATTGCTTTATTATTCTATTGCTTTATGTGACTCTATATTGTTTCTTTTCTTTTCTTTTAAGGTAGCACCCTATAAGGGTAAGGCTCTGTACATCTTCCCCTCAAACCCTGCCATGTCGGAAGCCTCCTAGGCACTGGGATGTTGTTGTATTATTATGTTATTTAATTCTTTTGAGTTTTAGTTTGCTGGACATTCATTTTGTTGATTTAAAGCAAATGGGATGGAAATTACTCTATTTTCATTTCTTCTGGGATGTTTCAGGGTATGATTTGTTGCAGGTGGATTGAGTGGCCACAAATGTTTTTGGCATGTTTCTGTCATTTTAATTTGAAATTTTAGTGCTAATTTCCTGTTGTTTAAAAAGTACTTGATTGACATTTATACACACAATTATATATATATATATATATATATATATATATATGTCGTGTTGGTATTTTTTGACAAATTTGACTAGGACAAAAGGTACAGTCCTTACCATTGAAAGAATCAGACATTGAATAGAAATATAATGTTTTCTGGTATTTTTGCAAAATTTTCATGGAAAATTAAAAAAGTTATTCAAATGTTTAGTTTTGCAACCATAGATGTTAGAAAACAGTTTTTGAATTTTCCTTCCTTTTTTTTATTTATTTTGTTTTCGAATTTCCACCCATGCATTTTCCGTAGGTTTTTATCACATTCTATCTTATTTTAAGCTATATATCTCTCTCATTTTTTACTCCACCTTTCTCTTTTCCTTTTTCGGATCCATCCTTTTTTCTCTCAAACTTTCACACTCTTACTATCAATTTATATTAAAGTCATAAATCAATTGCAAATTATTACTTCATTGTCGATATTTGTTCTCCAAATATTTCTTGGTTCTTGGTATCATACTGGGGTGAATACTATCACATAAATGATCTTTAAAAAACAATGACACATTAAGCATGTTGTAAGTGTAGCTGGGGGTGTATTTGACCCGAGCTCAGCCGAGCTCATGCTTGCCAGGCTCGAGGCTCGGCTCATTAGCTTTAAGCTAGGCTCGAAGCTCGCCAAGTTTTGAAAGTTCAAGCTCGAGCTCGGCTCATCAAAAGCTCGGGCTCGAAGCTTGGTGAGCTTCAAATTAGGCTTGCAATATTTCGGCTCATTTAAGCTCAATATAGGCTCATTTGGGCTCGTTTTGGCTCAGGCTTGGCTTATTTAGGTTTCAATATGGCTTTATTGGGTAATATTTAAGCAAATATATTATACTAAAAAGAGCTCGTTTAGACTCGCGAGCCTACGAGCTCGAGCTTCTCTAAGCTCGAGCTCAAAGCAAGCCAAGCTTTTCCAGCTTTATGACGGGCGGGCTCGCGAGGGCTCATGAGCCAGCTCAGCTCAGCTCATTTACATCCCTGAGTGTAGCTATATTTGTATCCTATTTTAATAATAGATTACTCTTTTTCTTTGCGTTTGAACAATCGAAATAGATGTTTGCACTTCATTTTGTGTGTGCCAAAATAATATTTCTAATTGAACGATAACCGAATTTTCACGTATTGAATGTATTCAAATCAATCGTTTTCTCATCGGTTACCCAAATTATTTGGAATAAGTTCAAATCAGATTGGTGGATTTTTAGATATTACTTGTACATATAATTTGCAATTTTCATAAAATTGGAATTAGAATTCACTTGATCACATTTTCTTTTTCTTTTTTTTTAATAATGGAATATGCTCTATTTGACACGTGGAATTGGACTGAGAAATTATGCTTTCAATTTTAATTTTGGTGGAACAGGACTCCCAATGTTAATTGTTATTTAGTTCATCAAAGAAATTAGAATAATTCAAGTCATCATAGGTTTCGGTCAATTAAGTTGGAATTTCGAGTTTTGAAATAGTTAGCTTCAGATTTTGGTTGGATCCATACACTTTGATTTCGAGTTTCGAGTCAAATTGGGTCGAGCATCACGTTGTATTGTTTGGTGCTCAAGTTACCTCAGATTTTTAGTTAATTGGGTTAGATTTTTTTTTGGCAATCGGGGGCTAGAATGGGTCAAGTTTGATTTGATTTGGACCATTTGAAGCTCGAGCTATCTTAGTTTTGGGTCAAACTGATTGTATTATTTCAAATTTCGTGCCATCTTAGCTGGGATCATATTCAGTTTTGAGTTATTTTGGTCACGTCTTGACTTTGGGCTCAGCTCATTTACATCACATTTAAGTTGAACGGTTTCTTTTTTTTTTTTTTTTTTTTTTTTTTTGTCTGAGTCGCCTTTGGTTTTGGGTCAATCTGTATGGTTACTTTGGACTTTGAGTTAATTTATTTATGGTAATTTCAAGTTCAAGTTATTTGAGTTGGATAATTTTAGGGTTTTAATTTAGGTGGTGTTTAAGTTTTTCGGTTTTGAGTTATTTTAGGTTTGGGTTAATCAAGTGTGGTTATTTTGAGTTTTAGGTCACTATAGTTAATATGAAATTACAATTTTTTACCCCAACAACAATAACAGACTCAGTGTCTCAAGGCCTCCCACATAAGCGGGTTTTGTAAGGGGTGGATGTATGCAGCCTTGCCCCTTCAGGGCATAACCCTGCCAAGAGGCTGCTTCTGAGGACCCCCAACCTTATAGGGTTGGCAACACGAGGGCTTCCCAGGAGGTCACCTATCCTGGTATTACTCTCGCCCAAGCACGTTTAATTTTGGAATTCTAATGGGATCTGGTGCCTTAGTGCCTCAAGAAATTAGAATGTATGATTTGGAGTTTAAGACCCAATTTCATGGAATTGCGTAGCGTAATTATAATTTCAATTATAATAGGTGTACCAAATAACAAAATTGGATTTTTGGACTTCAATACTTAAATTCAAACTCTCGGCCCTGGTTCTATACTCTAATTCCATGCATTAAACAACACCTTAAAGATTTTTCCCTAATAAACATCTTATCCAAATTAAACATAAGAAAAAAGATTATTTATATTTTAGTACTTTGATATTTTTAAAAATAATAAAAAAGGCTTTGATATTTTTAAACTAATAGAAAGTCCTCTAAATTTTTGTCATATAATAAAAGGAGTCATTTCCCAAAATAGCACAAAAACAAAAAATATTTCCTAAACTAGCTTTTTTTTAAAAATATTTTCCCAAATGCCATCCATGTCATCATTTTTTATTTTTTTTTTATTTTTTACTACATTTATATTTTTTAAATTTATAATATTTTATGTATTATAATAAATAAATTAAAATTAATTATTTATTAAATTTTAAATAAAATTATTTATACAAAAATTTAATCTAAATATTTAATAAATAATTTAATTTAATTTAATTTATTTGTTGTGATTAAGAAAGTATTATAAATTAAAAAAATTATATATATATTAAAAATAAAATAAGAAAGTAAAAAAAAAGTAAAACTAAAAAATAAAAAAAGTCAAATGATGACATGGATGCCATTTGAGGAAATATTTTTAAAAAAAAGCTAGTTTAGAAAATATTTTTTATTTTTGTACTATTTTGGGTAATGGTTCTAATAAAAGGACCCCTAAGTTTTTGTTATATTAATAAAAGACTCTCTCTGTCATTTTTGTTGACAGATCAGGCATGACAATTGCCTTTTTTTTTAATCTTACAGAAAAATTATCTATTTTTGCTTAATTTATTTAAAAATATAATTATTTAAAGGTATTTTTATCATTTTACTGCAACATTAATAAAAAAAGATGCCACATCAACACTGTCGATAGAGATGGCAATTGCAACTAAATCCATCCAATCCAATCCATTTATAATAGATTTGGATGTCGAAAATAGATTTTAAATAGATTTGGATTTAGATGTTGATAAATGCGTTTGGGTCGGGTTGCATTTAGATGATATTAAACCCAACCTTAGACCCGACCCAAATTATGTTTAATATAGCAAGAATTTTAAAATTACTAAATTTTAAATCTTTGACATGGCAAATCATATTCCAACATTTTTTTTTATTGTATCAATATTTTGAAGTTTGTTTTGACACTATAATATTTTTGTAGAACTATGATGTAAAAAATTTATATATAAAGATTAATAGTTGAGATATTTGAATGATTACCTATAATATATATATATATTAAACGAAAAAAGAAAAAAAAGATATAGCGATTTGTCCAATATTAGCTTTTGAGGTATTATTATTACATTATTATTTTATATATTAATATTAAATTATAATATTATAATTTATTCTGTAATTTAAATGGGTAATGGATATGGGTCGATACTTGTTCCATCCGATAAATTTGGATTTAGATTGTATTTTTATAGAATAAACGAGTTTTTTTTTAGATTGGGTTGGATTTGGGATGAAGGCAAACCCGACTCAAACTCGACTCATTGTCACCCCTAACTGTCGATAGAAATGACTTCATCAAGCCAAAAAAGAACTTATTTAGTAATACGACAAAAATTTGACAACTTTTTTATTAATTTAAAAGGGGACATAATTTTTTTATTATTTTTAAAAAGATCAGAATATTAAAATATAAATAACATATTTAATTTTTTTGGGTAAGTTGATTGGGAAATTGTCGAAGGGGCAAAGCAAATGGCAGCAGCATCCATGAGAATTTTGAATCCACAGATCCTCAACCGTCACATTTCTATCATCATCTCCTCCAAATCCCTCCGATTCCATCACTCTCTCTCCTCCTCCCCCCAAAACGCCGCCGTTTTCTGCTCCTCCCCTCGCTTCTCATCCTCATTCTCCACCCCCTTCACCTACAAATTCCCACTTTCTCTCTCCTTTTCTTCGTTTGCTTTGAATTCTCATCCCCACGGCCCCAGCCCGGTGGAATCCGGTGAGAATGGGAATGGGTTTCTGCGCTGGCACAGACGCTCCACTGGCGCCGGATTGGGAGGTGGCGGCGGAGGAGGGGGAAGGGCGGCGGTGACGGCGGTGGTGCTGGGGTGGTTGGGGGCGAAGCAGAAGCACTTGAGGAGGTACGCGGAGGTGTATACTGAGAGAGGGATTGAGGCAGTTACGTTCGTGGTGCCGGTGAGAGAGGTGTTAGGGTTTGATTTGGGGAGGAAGGTGGAGAATCGGATCCAAGAGCTGCTGAATCAGCTGGTAGTGTTAAATTGAATCTTACCCTATTTTCTTTACCATGTACCCCCTCTTTGGCAATGGCAACACATTTTGAAGAGGGGTAAAGGGGTAATGGAGCTAAAAACTTAACCCCCATTTACTAGATTTTCTTTATGCCTTGTTTGATGATAGGGTAAAGCTAGATACAGAGGGGAGGGTAAAGTAATATTCTACCTTTATTTGGATATGTCATATTAAAAAGGGTAACAGTATACTCCTTTACCCTCAAATTGGGGCCCCATTACCCTCCATTACCTTTAAAAAAAATTTGAATTTACCTTTCATACCCTTACCCCCATTTATCCCGTTGCCAAAAAATTGGGGCTAGAGGTGGGGGGAATTTTGTTATTATTTTAATTATAACTCTTGTTACTCTTATTCTTTTATTTAATTGTTAAATAAGAATAATTTATTTACCTTTTTTTACGCTTACCCCTTTTAATTTGACGTATAGAATATACCTTACCCTCCCACTTTTTTCCACTTGCCGGTTGCCAAACAAGGCATTACCCCGTTTGGCAAGTATTTTTCAGCGGTAAAGGGTGGGTTTACTTTCATTTTCTTTACCCCAAATTGGGAATAAAGAGAGGGGGGGTAAGATTTTAAAAAATTTTAGATAATTTTGCCTATATTTTAACTATAATTCTTTTTACCCTTATCTTATTATCCAATTGTTAAAAAGGGTAACATATTTATCTCTCTTTATTAAACATATTCAAATAAGGGTAAGATAATACTTTACCCTCCCCTTCTTTACCTCTTTAGCCAGTTGTCAAACGGGGCAGTAGTTTCATATGAGATTTATCTTAAAACAAAGGACCTATTTCCATAGTGGTCACTTGTGTTTTTGAACTTGTTTAATTAGTCTCCCATCTTTTTTTTTTTCATTCAGAATAGTCTCTAATGATTATAAGTTGTTCAAATTGGTCAATTATCTTTTCTGTTGTTCAAAATGATAGCTAATGTTTCAATTTATGACAAAATTAGGCCCCCATCAAGTGACCAAAATCAGATTAAATTTTAAAAATTAAGGGATCAATTTTATTGTAGTACTAAAACATTAGGGATTATTTTGAACCAAAAAAAGGGACAATTTGAACAAATTTTGTGATTTAAAAATTATGTCATTTCAATATATATAATGATTATTTGGAGTAAACATTTTATCAGTTAAATACATCGAGGTTTAAAAATTTTATTTTATAGTATCTTCTTACGGTTGGGGGACCTTTGAAAACAGCCTATCTACTGGGTAGCATCTTGGAGGGATGGTGAGAGCATCTTTAAGGCACTCGGCGGCTGCTGCTGTTGTTGTTGTATAGGTATCTTCTACTAGAATGCAGGGTATTTTCGTTTGAGAATGCTGACTTGACACATGATTTTAATAGTGTATGCGTATCCTTCTCAAAAATTCAATGAATTTTAGCTAGAAAATGCTAACAAGGAACATAATTCCGTCAATGTATAGGTGTCATTCACTCGAGTTTAGAGACTTCTTGTCTGAATTCAACAAAAGAAAATGCTAATAAGACACTCTTTTTGCACTAAACATGTTGCACCCTTGAGCATGTTCCATAATAAGTACACTATATTCGAACAAAAATTCTCGTAAGTTAGGTGGAAGTACGTGGAGATAAAATGTTGAAACCTAGGATATCTCGCATGTGTTGAAAGGTTACAGTACTTAGGTGATAAATCTTCAAAACTCAAGATATCTATGTGATAAATTCTCTAATAACGTGTATGTTGGTTTTCTTGCATCTCACATGTAAAACACTTTAACTATATTCACATGTGAGATTCTTTTATCAGGTTTTGTGGTTGCTAAGTGAGAAGGATGGGGAAGAACGGTGCTTGATTTTCCATACATTTAGCAACACTGGCTGGCTTGTGTAGGTTGATCCAACTTTTCCCCTCATTTTTATCTAAGATCTTTTGGTTTATGATTTTTCTGGTTGTTTATTCAATAGTTTTAGTAAGATTTTCGTTTTGTGGCTGTTTTGTTGGTTGATTATTTAAGCACACTTTTCAACTTTTCTTTATTGTTGGATATTTTAGAATACTGAGTTGTTTTATACATGAATGTATCCTTATACCTTTTTTTTTTTTTTTAAGTGAACAAGCTTTGAATTGAAGTTTTCATGTATGAAGCCAAACGGTACACGTACGTATTAAATCCTGTTTAATTGTAGACCACATTTGTGCTTCAGGTATGGTGCTATTCTCAGTCATCTGCAAAGTAGACCACATCTTTTGAAGAAGATTAAAGGATGTATCGTTGATTCTGGAGGCGACCCGGAACTGAATACTAAGGTTCATGGATCCCCCATGTTTCTCTATTTCTATGGCTCAGTTTGTTTTGAAGGAAATATCTTTTGTCTCAATTCTATTGTTTCTTTGTATAAATTTATAGTAACAACCACAAATGCAAAAATTTGTTCTTCCACTGAGGAGAGATTGACATTCCCTTACTGAAAGGGAAAACGTTTTCCTTTATGGAGGGGAAAAATGTTTTTCCCGTTGTATCTCATGTCATATGTTTGACTTCGGCTTCGACCTTGACCAACCATGAACCTTATACAAATTTATAAAATGAAACTATTTTATTTAGCGAGAAATACAAGTTTTTAAGAAGAAAATATTTGAAAATATTTTGTGAAAATATTTTCTATTGAATCAAACAGAGCCTAGGGGAAGATATATGCATTTGTTTTTAGAACTTGCTTTGTGTGACGACACTTTTTGGTTGGTAGGAGTAGTTGGGGATTTGAACCTATGACCCTCTTGTCTTATAACTTCAGTCTTGTCTGTGTTTTACCATTGGAGCAAGGCCTCATTGGCCTCTCTACTATCATTCGCAATATTGTCATGTCTCTATGCATGCATTTTTATCTTGATTGTATAACTGACATCTTGTCCTTAGCTTTTTATGCATTCTTTCTTAATGATACTTCTCTTTTTTGATTAAAAAAAGGGAACAAAAATCTATAACTGGCAGCTGTTTTTCTTTTAAGATCTTGTATTGTTTGATTTAAGGAATCAATTTTATTAAATAAATTTGCATATAAATCATGTTTGATCCATGTGGATCGATTTCAAACTGAGGATGTAAGATCAAAATGGAAAAGGTTTTCTCTTGTAAAGGAAAATACCATTTCTTTTGTTGAGAGGAAGTCATCTTTTCCTCGACGGGGAAAAGATTTTCTCTCTCAGTTATTCTTAGTTTCTATTCACGAAACAGGATTATTGAAATAGGACATAGAACAATTTCCTCAAACCAAACGGAGCCTAAAGTTGAGACTCATTTCATTTATTTCGGAAGTCATGTATTAGGCATTGTTACATCTAGGGGTGTATTTGAGCCGAGCCGAACCCGAGCCCGAGCCTTAGCTTAAGCTCGGCTCGGACTCCGCGATTCGGGCTTGAGCATGGCTTGTCAACAGCTTGGACTTGACTCGGCTCGATCTAAGTTCGGTGAGCTTCAAATTAGGCTTGCAATATTTCAGCTTATTTCAGCTCAATATAGGCTCGTTTGGGCTCATTTAAGCTCGGGCTCGGATCATTTAGGCTTGAATATGGATTCATTGGGCAATATTTAAGCAAATATATTATATTAAAAAAAGCTCGCTTAGGCTCCTTTAGGCTCGTGAGCCTACGAGCTCGAGCTTCATTAGGCTCGGGCTCGGCTCGAGCTTTATGGCGAGCCGGCTCGGTTCATTTACACCTCTAGTTACATCCGAGGGAGAAATATCAGGATTTGTGATCATTTCAAAGATTTGGGATTTGAGACCTGTATATAGAGCGTACGGCTAAAATATTATGCAGCTCAAGTCATCAAAAAAATAGTATACCGAATCTCAGAGTGCTTATAAAGGATTTTTCTTAAAAAAATCCGTAACAAAGAAGCAGCCTTAGATCAGATGGCACGAGCAAACATGTGCAAGCCTTTATCCGTTGCACACATTCCTTCATGGCCATTCAGTTAAATAGATTCTTATAAATAGTGATACAAACGAGCAGAGCTAGCTCGTGAGCCAGCTTGTCACAAAGCGCGAAAGGATTAGCTCATTTTGAACTCAAGCCAAACTAAGCTAGGTCGTTTAGCTTAAAGAGCTAAGGTCGAGCTAAGTTAAGGTTGAGCTCATAGGCTTATGATCCTAAACGAGCCTAACCGAGCCTATTGGCTAGAACTTGCTTGGCTAAATAAGCCGAATTGAACCAAGTTTGAGCCTAAATGAGCCGAGATCAAGCCTAAACGAGCTCACCCACACAAGCTTAGATCAAGCTTAAATGACGTTAAATAAGCTGAGCGGACTCCTTAACTTGGAGTATGCTGAGTTAGGTTCAAGCTCAATAGAGCCGAGCTAAGACCGGGCCTATAACAAGCCAAGCTCGAGCTTGAATTTTCCAAGCTTGGCGAACTTCAAGCTCTAGCTTGGGCTTTGCTCTGCTCTGCTTGTATACACCCCTACTTATGAACTTGTTCATTTTCTGTTCTTTCCTGAATGTTAGTGAATTCAGTGAGGTCGGGTGTCACGGTTTCAGGTCTGGGCTGCTGGTTTTTCCGCTGCGTTGCTTCAAAGACGCAGCTCTGTGGCACCTATGGGTGAGGCTGTTGATGGTGGACAAAGTAGCGATACAACCATGTCAACGATGAAGGAAAAGGAGTTCGTTGTTGTCGAGGAAGCACTTCTCTTATTTCTAGAGAAGTTGTTTTGTGTTCTCTTCAAGTTGCCCGATGTCAATCGGTGAGTATCCTGCGGTTGCTAGACTTCAATTTCCGTTGTTTGTTTGAACGCGTAATTGAGACTCTATGCATTGTGACTTGGAGGTTCCGGGGTTCAAGTCCCAAAAATACTTTTATATATTAGCCCAAACCTCAATAAAAATTTAAGAAAATTTATCACTCAGGTTCGTTCAAGTTCTAGAACTTATTGGCTAAATATCCTGATATTTAAATATATACAATGAGGTGTTCTATGGTTTCAATAGTTTATCATCTAGGTAACCCCCTCTTGAGTTAGGTGAATAGGAATCTGGTGAATTTTTTTATGGAAAGTGCTGACTTAGCACATGGTTATTGCAATATATATGCCATGCTAGTAATTTTGGCAATAAGTTGTTGAATTTCAATAAGAAGTCATCAAGTTTGAGCAAAAGAGTACCTAATATTGTCAAAATTATGTCTCTTGTTCACATTTTTATGCAAAAATCCATTGAATTCTGTCAGAGGATGCCTGTATATTTTCGACTTATGTAGCAAGTTAACATTTTCTGATGAAAATCTTTGTATCCAAGCGGAAGGTACTTAGATGATAATTTTTAAACCTCAAGACAAGATATATTAAAACATTTCCGTACTGTTAAAAAATTCGATCTTAGATTCATTTGTCCCATTTCAACCCTATTAAAGTGGGTGTCTTGTGCACTAGGCTACCTTTTTCTGTAAAATGAGCAATTGAAGGTTTTTTGAATACTATGGAATCCAATAAAGTTTGTTAGATAATACTAGCGCCTATGGATTTTGAGCTAGCTCGTTACATGATAGGCCATTATGCAACCATACTTTTGTAATGTCTCCTTAATGCATATGTACTATTTTTTTTTAATTGTTAAGACATTTGCAAATACATCTACATAGTAAAAACTAGAAAAGGGTATAAAAACCAATTGCCAATTATTTATCCAATGTTCCGCAAACATATCTATTTATGTCCCTTAGGAAACCCAAACGCAAATCGCTACAACCCGTGAGGTAACATCCACAGTGCGTCGCCTTCATGACACCAAGACTGCGGACTCCCATTTGATTCCATGATGGACAAAGCCAATTACAAGATTTTAGTGACCTAGAGCAAGTTTTGATCAGTGTGCCCTTTTTTGGTAATAGAAGTGTCCTGATCAGCCTAAACACACTTGAAACAATTCAATTTATAGTATAATATAAGCCAATATGTGAATTCTTTACATTAATATATCATAAATAGGTTGTCGTTTCTCTAATTATGAAGAATGAGATGTAATAGAAGCAAATGCATACAACAACAGCAGCATTCCCAGTGCCGCAAGGGCTCCCGCTTGTGCGGGGTTGGGGGGGTAAGATATACGCAGCCTTACCCTATCGGGGTGAGACCCTGACGAGAGGCTATTTCCGAGGACCCCCAGCTTGATAATAGAAGCAAATGCATAATATAATCAATTTTCAAAAGGGGCTCTTCACAAATAGGGGGCCTTAAGCGACTACTTCACAAACTTCGGAGATTCTGAATTTGAAATATGTGCAACTGTAAATAACCAACTTCTTTATTGTTCAACAGGAGATTATCGAGAGTCATATCTCTTCTTAAAGAAAACCAGCCCCCCTGCCCTCAGCTATATTTATACAGCACAGCTGACAAGGTCATTCCATATCGATCGGTCGAGTCGTTTATCGAGGATCAGAAGAGGAGCGGGAGAGATGTGGAGTTCTTCAATTTTGTATCATCACCTCATGTTGACCATTACAGGAATTTTCCTCAGGTATATTCTTCCCATGTTTACAGTTTTTTGGACAAAGTTTTTGGTCATAGATCACAGGTCAACACGTGAAGACAAATATCGAGCTTTCTTGTTCTATCATTGCTGTGATATGAAACGTGTATGTGCCTAGAGGTGAGACTTTCGTTTTATGAGATTTTTCTGTGTTTTAGTTGATTTAAATTGTCCTAGTGTTATATATCGATGTCTAAATACTCTTATTTTACATGGGTATTTGAGGCAAGATATGAAGTTTAAGTAGATCAATAATGTGTGTGTGTGTGTGTGTGTTAAGTCTTCAATCACTTGCTGGTAAATTGACTGCCTTATATGGGTTCATTTAAGCTTGATTTACGCTCGATTGAGCTCATTGAGGCTCAAACTCGGCTGATTACAGCATATTTAAGCTTACAAATTATATTAAGATAGGCTCACGAGCCTACGAATACAAGCTTCACTCGGCTGGAGCTTAGCTCGTTAAGCTAAACGAGTTGGCTTGGCTTGAAACAAGCCGAGCCTTTAGATTTATGAAGAGTTGTGAACAAGATTCAGCTCATTTACGCTTCTACTTGCTACTAAAGAGAATTCAAAACTTGACAATATTGTCCAGTTTTATAGCTTAGACTACAACAACAACAATAACAACGAAAAATCCAGTGGCTAAAAAGCTCCCCCAAGGGTTTAGCCATATCATGACTACCAAAATCAATCCTCGATTTTGCTACATTAGAGATTTTTTATTTTTTTGACAATGACTACACTTCGGAAAGGGGGAAGATGAGGTTCGAACCTTGTATGACTTCTACGGAGAGATGGTGAAGTTGCTATTATGCCAAACCCCGATTGCTCTTGCTATATCCCAGAAAAATATGTATTGGAAATGTTGCAACGGAAGTCTTCCCGATGGTTTAGTTTCTTGCAATTGGCAAATTATAGGCTCTGTTTGTTTCGATGAAAAATACTTTCCTTCTAGAATATTTCTACTTGACATATTTTTGGCTTAGGGTTTGTTGCGAGTCACGGCGACCGAGAAAATGGTTTTATTTATTTATTTACAATGACATGATGATGTACATAAATGATCTTTCTTCTTGAGGACCAAAGGTGACCGATGCACCGTGTTGGGTCGACCTATGACTCAATCTGCAGGTCGGAGGCGTATGAACGGATTAGACTGGGTTAGATCTGCAACACGGTCCTTAGGCGGGTCGATCCGGATCACAAGTCAGACCCTCCTAGGTTATGCCGGTTTCCCACTCATTGTACGGGTCGGTTTTAACATTGTCAGGGCTTGAAGCAAATGTTTTAAAAGCAACGCTTTATGTATAACAATCTTTCTTTTTTTTGAAACTCCACAATCTCTCTAAGAATATGGAAACTAACACGATAAATATAAAAAATTATTCATAAAATTTATTAATCTTATTAACAGTTGTTGCTTAAAGTATCAGTGAAAAATAAAATGAGTAAACTAGCATGTAATTTCCTTTTGAGGCTTGCAATTTGGGGGGTCTCAAGCGATTGTTAGGATTGTTTTGGGTAATGTTCGATCCTGCCATTGGTTTATTATCGGGAAAACTCAAAATGCATTTGTTTTTTCTTTACTATTTTCAAACTTGTTTTATAATAAAAATATAAATAAGTATGTATAAAATATAATTAAATAAATAATATTTTAATTTTATTGATAATTTAAAAATATAAAAATATAACAAGAAATAATACATAAACTAATATAACAAAAAACAATATATAAACTATAATCTACAAAAATAATTATATATTTTAATAAAATTAATTAATTTTATTTTTTTGATTATTTATATTTTAGTATCCCATTATTTTTATAAATAATAAAAAATGCCTTTGACCTTTTTGATTTATTGTTTTAGTATCTTAGATTTTCTTCATATTAACAAATAAGACCCTCTCCTTCTAAGCGATGATATCGTATTTCGGTAAAAAAGTTGATGTGGTAGGTCACTTTAAATACCACTATAGTATATTAACTAAAACATCCCTTTTGACTTGACATGTTACTTTAGAAACTTACAAAAATGAAGGGTAATAACAGTTGGGAATACAAAAACAACAAACCTAGTGCCTCAAGGGCTCCCGCAAAAGCGGGGTCGCGGGGGGGGGGGGGAGGGGGAGATGATGTACGCAGCCTTCCCCCTTCAGGGTATGAAGCTGAAGAGAGGCTGTTTCCGATGACCTTCAATCTGATTATGTCATCTTCGTGTCATGGTGACCTGTGAGCAAAAAGGTATCAAAGCAAAAGAGTAAGCTATAGCATAAAACGAGTAATGCAAAACATAACGCCCCAGAGGAGACATCGAGGCAAAACCTTTCATACCAAGCAGCAAGTAAAAGCAAATAGACAGACAGTAGACAGATAGGCGTATAGGAAGATAGGTGCAGCTTAATAGGCCTATACGCCTATGAACCCAATTATAGCAGAATAAATAGCGGTGTGAGGCCGCTACAATCTGCTACTCCTATGCTAGTCCTCCCTCGAGCACTAACTATAGCTAGTTCTATCTAAGGCCATCTCCTACCGTGAGTTTAGGTTGGTGAGGTCCTGCCGTAACGACTGCGGTCGTCCCTTCTTTGGCCTGCTTCATCCTCTTCTTCCTAGCGTTGTAATGAGCTGATCGCATTACTTGACTGGAGTAGTGGTTGATCTTCTGTTAGCGTGCCTGAACCACTTCAAACATAGCTTCTTCATTTTATAATCTATCTTGTATCTAGGCCACTCCCCACTATGCGCCTTACCACCTCTCTGATGGGCGCCCCTTGGACCAAAAGTCCATATGCCCAAATAGTGTGATAGGCATACCGTAGGGATCATGGCACTAGATCGAGCTTACCGGTGGTCAGATGCTCCTACCCCGCTGCATTGAATATGCCTATTCTAGTCCTCCACAAAGCTTTGTCTAGAGCCATCTCATCATTTAGGTTGAGATAGGTGAGGTCCTGTCGAATTGTCTCCATCCAGTTCTTCTTTGGTCGTCCTCTCCCTCTCTTCCCATCTGTTATGTGGAGTTGTTCGCATCTCCTGACAGGGGCAGTGGTGGGTCTCCTGCTAACATGCCCAAGCCACCGTAGGCGTTGCTTCCTCAACTTATCTTCTATTAGGGCGACACCTAGTTTACTTCTAATGACCTCATTTCGGATCTTGTCCCTCCGTGTGTGTCTGCACATCCACCTTAGCATTCTCATCTCCGCCACCCTCATCTTTTGGGTTTGGTGGCACTCTGTCCCGTAAGACATAGCTAGCCTCACTACCGTCTTATAGTATTTATCCTTTAATTTTAGCGGGAATTTCCTATCACACAGTATCGCCGCTGCCCTTCTCCATTTGTGCCAACCCACTTTAATCATGTTGTTGACATCTGCATCCACTTTGCCATCATTATGCACCATTGAACCCAAGTATTTAAAGCATGTTTTCTGAGGTATGTGCTCTGATCCAATCCGTACAACTTTTGTGCTTGGCATGCTAGAGGTGTTGAACTTAAGTTTCATATATTTTGTCTTAGATCTACTGAGCCTTAGACCTTTCAATTCTAGGGCCGACCTCCAAAGTTCTAGTTTTTCATTCACCTCTGCTCTAGACTCACCCACTAGGACTATGTCGTCTGCGAAGAGCATGCATAAAGGTACATCCCCTTGGATGTGTCTAGTGAGCTCGTCCATTACCAAAATGGACAGAAAGGGACTCAGGGTTGATCCTTGGTGTACCCCTACAGTAATGGGAAAAGCGTACATCTCCCCTTCCGTAGTGAGCACACTAGTTTGCTCATCTTCGTACATGTCTGTGATGGCTCGTATGTAGGACTCGTGGATACCTTTCCTCTCCAGGACCCACCATAGGACTTCTCTCGGCACTCTATCATATGCCTTCTCCAAATCAATGAAAACTATATGAAGGTCCTTCTGTCTATCTCTGTAGTACTCTATGGGCCTCCTCAGGAGATGGATGACTTCTGTCGTTGATCTACCTGGCATAAATCCAAATTGGTTCTCTGAGACACCTGCTTGGTGGCGAAGCCTATGTTCTATGACCCACTCCCATGGCTGGGAATGAAGAATGTATTTTAATGAGTATTTAAAGTAACATGCCGAGTCAACCTTCTCCCGAAATTTAAAGTTATCACGCTGGAGATGGTCTCGTTTATTAATACGGATAAAATTTAAGGTGCTAAAAAATTAAATAAAAAAAGGCCAATAATCTTTTTATTATTTCTATGAATCTCAAGGTACTAAAATGTAAATAATTCTTTATTTTTAATTGATATGGTATATTAAATGACAACTTACCAAAATCGATGGGCATAATGCTCAAAATTGAACATGATATTCATCATGATGACACGGGTCGATCTCGTGTCATCACACAGGTTGTAACGGCCGTGGGAGTCGGATAGAGTTTGGGTCTAGGCAAAATTTTTTTTGGTGTGTCACTAGCTTGCTATGGTAGACGAGTCAACCTGAATTGACTTACCAACTTGACAAGTTGGGTCAAGTTGGATCATTAGGCTAGGAGTGTAAATGATCCGAGCCGCTCGCGAGTAGCTCGTGAGTAGCTCCAATAAAGCTCGACTCGAACTCGAATTAACGGAGTTCGAGTTCGAGTATCAAAATATACTCGATTAATAAGCAAGTTCGAGTCGAGTAGTGAACTTCTCGGCTCGATACTCGATTAAATACTCGACTCGATACTCGATTAAATACTTGAATAGATACTCGATTAAATACTCGACTTGATACTCGAATTGGTACTGGACTCGTATGAAGTAGTTATTGTGTATTATTTTCTTTTGAAATGGATGGCTTGTGACATTAATAGTAGAATGAAAGAAGGAAGATTGAATTTTTTGTAAAAGATGACATGTTATATTTGTGGTGAAGTAAAAAAACTTGTATTTGGTTTGCTGGTATTTTCTAAAACTTAGATTTTGATACATAATTGCTATTAATATATCAGTAATTCATGGTTATATATGTTAAAATATAGAGTGGGCAATAATTGAGAATCCAAATTGAGTATAATTAATGTTTGAGTGTATGGAATAATATTATGATGGAGTTAATTTGTTGAACTTTCATATGCACAATAAACGAGTATTTGAGTCTAGTCGAGTACTCGAATAGTTAATCGAGTTCGAGCAAAATTTACTGCTCGAATCGAGTTCGAATTCGAGCAAAATTTACTACTTGAATCAAGTTCGAATACTCTAGTAGTTAATCGAGTTCAAGTCGAGTACTGAGATACTCGGCTCGACTCGACTCGATTACACCCCTACATTAGGCGATCAAATCAGATGGGCAGTGGGTTGACCCAGCCTGCTCGCCACCTCTATTGAAAATCGATAATTCTCAAGTATAGCGGCAAGCGACACACCTGCCTAAAGGTCTTGATTGTAGGACTGTGCTTCCAAAGGATTCTAGATTGTTCCCATAATTGGAGTTAGTTTAGCGATAAAATTAATCTACTCGAAAACTAGAGGTCTTGATTTTAAAACAGTGCGAAAACTAACATCAAATAACTTAAGCAACCACTTGGGGCCCCCAATTTTAGAAGTTGTGATTCTAAATTCTCTGTTGTTATTATTTATAAGTTTGGCTAAAATTTTTATAATTTGTTGTATGATATTATGTTGTATTTTATTATATATGAAAGGTTTCATTTGAAACATTCGCTTAGGGTCTTGAAATGTTAGCACCAGCTTGTCTGAAACTTATCGCTTCATTTTTCGTTGTGATCCTTTTTAATATATTTTATTATAATAATGATGTACGAGTGTTATCTCGTGCGATGCACGGAGATGTTTATATTTTTTTAATTTTTTATATTATCACATTACAACTGCATTATGTATAAACATTAGTGCATACAATAAAAATTACGTTAGATCATAAACTTTATGATTTTCACATATTAATATTAAGTACATACCTTAATTACTAACAATTTTTGATTGACCATTGAGTATGGACATCGAATACATCTGATTTTCTCCTTCTTGGCCACTTTTTTAATTATCTTTTAATTTATGGGTTTATATGTTGCGGAAGATACATAATCAAAATCTTATTTGGAGAGAATAAGGGGGTGATTCCATCAAAATACCAATAATCTTATCCTTTCGTTAATAAACACGTCTTTTTATTAATAAACATGTCTTTTTATTAATAGATATGTCTTTTTATTAAAAAACATATCTAAGAAACATACATCTTTATTAAAAGACATATTTTTTTATCAAGACATATATTTTTTCCTTAATAAGTGCTTTATTTTTATTTTATTTTTTTGGAAAAGTCATTTCGTGATGAAATGGCTTAGAATTGTAAGATTATTAGAATAACGAATTTTAGAAGGGTTTATGGAGAGCGAAAATTTTGTAATAATATAATAGATAGATGTTGCCTCTCTTCATTCAAAGTAAAACATTCAAATATAATTGCAATTTCATGCTCAATATTAATACAACGTGTAAATTGCGTGGATAAAGTTCACAATTTTTCTAAAACGCAGAAAGTCAAATTTTCTGCACCTAAAAAATATAATTTCACTGGTATTTGTTGGCGAACTGACAACTATATTACTACTTGTCAATTTTTTTAAAGAAAACCCTTAATTTAAGAAATTACATAATAAAAATATAAATGTAAATTTACAATAATAAATGTATTTATTATTTATTATTAAGGAAAAATATAAAATTTTACAAAATATGAATTTTCTTGTGTATGTGGATTTTATTTACGGAAAGTATAACCATGGTCAAGATGGTGTACAATTAATCACCATAACATATCCGTTCAAAAAAATCACCATAACATAAGTTCGATCTCTAATTCACTCAAAACCTAACGAGATATAATTTGCTAAAATTCACCACTATACCAACAACAACAACAACAACAAATCTAGTGCTTGCAAGGGCTCCCGCAAAAGTAAAGTCAGGGGGTAGATGTACGCAGCCTTCCCCCTTCAGGGGGCTACCCTGAAGAGAGGCTATTTCTGAGGACCCCCAACCTGAGAAGCTGGTCCGCGGCATAGAGCATGTGACCGGTACATAAATATATAAAAATATTTTGTACTGACCCTTTAACGAGTGAGAACGGATTTGGCTTGTGTCATTTTGATGTTTAATTAATATTTTGTAATATTTGAATAATTGGATATGTGAAATGATAAATTAGCCATCATTTTATGTATGCAATGAAATAAAGAAATACAAAATTATTTTATAATTTATTTTCATGTTATAAACTTATTTATATTAATAAAATTTTCATTTTATTTATATATATTTTTTGTATTCATATATTTATTTTATATTTTTATTATTTGTTTAAATTGAAAAAAGATTTTCGGGGCCGACAAAACCGAAAAAGTGTCTGGTCTAATCTTTAGCTTATCAAATTCATGACCCGTGTCAGATTTAAGACCCAATCTGACCTAATCCATTTTAGATCCTAACAAAACAACTCGGATCAGAAACTTTTTCACCAACCTAATCTACAGTTATTTACACCATCAGTCCCTCATATTTCTAGGTTTGTTCAAAATTGCCTTTCTTTTATTTTGTTCAAATTAATCTCTTATTTTTCTAAATTAGCTAAAATTAGTATTTGTTATGATTCAAGCTAATCTTGAATCATAAACTAGGGAATAATAGCAGAATTAAAGGGTATAAGCTAAGAAAAAAGTGAAGTAGATGATGACAACAACAATAAGAAGAAGCCCAGTGCCTCCATGGGCTCCCGTAAAAGCAGGGTCTGGGGGGTAAATGTACATAGCCTTCCCCCTTCCGAAGGCTACCCTGAAGAGAGACTGTTTCCAAGAACCCTTAACCTGAGAAGCTGGTCTGTAGCATAAAGCATGGAAATGAAGTAGATGAGAATTAGATAAAATATAGATGAGAAGTACAGAGAATTAGGGTTGAGAGAATAAATAAGATCAATTATCATTCAACGCACCTTTCTTACAATGCAAGACTCACTATTTATACAAGAGAAAATATCTAAAGATGCATTGTATCTAGACACCATGCTTAACCGCCACATCCACCCTAGCCGCCACCTTTGACTAACAACTAACCGACATTGACCTAAAGCAACTAACAATGAACAAGAACAAGAACTAAGCTAGTATCGTCTAACTCCAATAGAATCACTAAAAATGACTTATTCTAATGACTTATCCAATGAACTCGGGTCATGACAGTTTCTTATATTTTATTTTGTTCAAAATGGTCCCTCAGATTTTATTTTAAGACAAGATTGGTCCCTTAGCTTTTTAATTTCTAGATAATTTTGGTCACAACATAGATGACTAATTTTGTCATAAAATAGAATACGACAAACCATTTTGAATAGAAGAAAAAATATAAGATTAATTTAAACAAACTTTAAAAGTTGAGGGACCAATTAAATTAAAAAAATAAAAGACTAATTTGAAGAAATTTAAAAAGATAAGAGACCAATAGTATAAATAACTCACCCAAATTCCTGTTGTATTTTAGTCCTAGTTGGTTAATTGTCTTGCCTGTGTTTTTCCTTAATTCTTATTTCCCTAGTTTGTGGACTTTTTTTTTCCTTATCTTTGTTTTGTTCCCCATTTTGCTACAGGTTGATTCAGGTCTCGTTTGTTCGAAATGCCTGTTGTATTGCGACTTCGTCGCTAATTATTCAAAAAAACCCTCAACCTATCTATTATATATGGACATACTGATCATATCGATTATTCCCTATTTTTGGGGAATTTAATTTTAATATTAAAATTAATTTTAATTTTGAAATTATACATTGAGAGATAGTTTAATTTTGAAATTAAGAAATTGATTTTAAACTCTTTATTTATTGGAGAATTTAATTTTAATATTAACATTATTTTTAATTTAAAATTAAAAATTAATAGATAACCTGAAATTATGATAAAAAATATAAACTTCTATTGAATTTATGCAGTTTTTAATTTTTATATGCACACATTATTGACTTATGTTAATATTATAAAATTTTATATTCAACATATTTTTAATAAATTTTGATTAAATGGCTATCTAGAAGTAAAGAAAGAGGGAGAAGGGCTATCTTTTACAATTCAACGACTTAAATTCTAACAAAATATTAAAATTTAAAAATTAAAATTTAAAAAAAGGGCCAAAAAAATATTAAAATTTTAAAAAATAGTGCCAAATTATATAAAATTCTCTAAACATAGGGAATAACTTTTCATTTTTTTATTAATATAGAGTGAGTAGGGTCACCACATGACATAAGTGATATAGTGATTAGGGATGGCAACGGGGCAGGACGAGCACAACGATGGCTCTTTTATACCCATACTCGTTATCCAAATCCTATAACTGTATCCGTCCCATTATCCACCACGGGTATGAAGTTGATATCCATACTTGCCCCGGCGGGTACAAACTCATACACATACCCGCCTCATTATCAACGGATATCTAACGAGTATCCATTACCCATCCCATACTCTCCCTAATATGAGTAAAAAATGATTATCTATACCTGCTCATATTAGTTATTTAATACTATGTTTAAAAACCAATTACATTTTTTTTATAACAATGATAAACAATTTGAATTATTAAATTTAAACATGTATTTTTTAATTTAAAGATTAACTATGTACAAAATAAAACGAATATAGAGCAAGGTGGAGCAGGTACAAAACTATACCGGTGCCCGCCTCATACCCATGACGGATATAGGACAGGTACACACCTAACCCGTATCCATAACTAATTCCACTTATATCTATATCCACCCCAAATAAAACGACTACTCACAAATAATAAATTTTACCTATTTTATTGTCACTCATAGTGATGACACCGGGTCACAGAATAATTGCTCGAGACACCAAACACCTCCGTAGTCCCAACCCACCGCTCGACAACTTTGGACAAAAGCCTCTACATTTACAACGACTCCCTCTCTCTCTCTCTCTCTCTGTCTATTCAACACCAACCCCCGAAAATTCAGAGAGGCGGGGTACTGCAGTTCGAATCCTCCACGAACCCCACCACCAACCCACTACCTGGGGGCTTTCCTTTCATCATTCATTCAAAACCTAACGGAGACCTAAACCAGATAGCTCTTCCACTGGCCCTAATTTGATTTCCTGTCTCCATCCCTAGTTTGGATTCTTATTTCGATTCGCACTTTTTCGTTCGCTGTGCTGCGCAAACAATGGCAGTGATTGAAGAAGCTTCTGGGCCTGAGCCGAGGCTATCCCCCCCGGATTCCTACGGCGCTGTCGTCCTCGGCGGTACCTTTGACCGCTTGCACGATGGCCACCGCCGCTTCCTCAAGGTTACCCTCCCTCTCTCTCTCTCTCTCTATATATATACAAAAACTTAAGTTGATTGGTAACGGGTAAAGGGTCGGGAATGGTTTTATGTTTGTAACATATGCCAACCCACACGCAAACGTCCATGGAGCTTAAAAGTCTGAAAATACACAAGTTTTACCTCGTATCTTGTGAGAGTTATTTACACCGTTGGGCATTAGTGTTTTTAAATTTATTTAAATTAGTTATTTTTCTTTTTCTTTTTTTTCAAATGGTCCCTAATGTTTATTACTTTGTTCAAATGAGTCCATATCGTTTATTTTATTAAAAATGGTTACTAATGTTTTATTTTAGGATGAAATGAATCCCTTATTTTTAGTTTTTACCTACTTTTGGTCGTCAAATTGGGGACTACTCAAGGTTATAAATATTAGGATCTAATTTGAACAAACTTAATAATAACGGAGACTATTTTGAGCAAAAGAAAAGACGATGGAATAATTTGAATAATTCAAAAAGAATTAGGGACCAACCGTGTAAATAACTCCGACCTTGGGATGAAATTATACTAATATTAAGTGCGGGCATGTTGGGGTTTGAATTTGCGACCTCTTTGTTAATAAGACCAAGGGATCAACTCTTCAAAAGTTTGAGCTGATGGATAAAGGCTTGAGAATGGTTTTGGATTCTAGTAATACACACATGTGTTGGAATCCCATATTGCATGGAAATGGTGAAATAGTTCATCTTATATGGGGAGGACATTCTCTTCCAAGTAGGCTAGTTTTTAGTATTGGGTTAGGTTCAATATTCTTTTAATATAGTATCGGAGACGTTTGAACCTGTAATATCAGTATTCTGGAGTGTTTTGCACTATGTTCGAGGGCTATGATGGAATCCCATGTCGATTATGTGTGATAGCTGTATGCTGAGGACATCCCTTTCCTAATAATGCGGTTTTCTAGTTGAATTAGGTCCAACATCCTTTAGTACTGCACGCTATGTGTCGTCGTTGCTTTTTGTTTTCAATTGATGTTATCTTCAGCAAGATGGAAGCGCATGTGACTTCGCTAGGTGTTTGTTTATCCATTGATGGATGAAAAACAGAGCTGGCGAAACGTGATGTGGATGTATAAGAACTCGTTTATGGAGCTTTGCCTAATAGTACAAGCATTTTTTTGCCATAATTGGTTCATTGACGTAGCATTGTACTAGTAATTTGAACAATTGACCATTGTGACTGTGATTTTGAAATCTGGGAGCTTCTTTTCTTATGGTTAGTGTGCTATTCTCGTGGAAGAGATGAGGTTAATAGGTGCTTTGTTTCACACTTCAAAGCCATAAGGCTCCGCTGCCTCCGTAATTTGGGGTGCGTGAAGAAAAAAGGGGTAGCTTTGAATCAAGTTGGTTTTGTCTCAAGGTTTAGTAAAGCCCTTAGCAGGATATGGCATGCTCATGAAAAGCAAGTTACTCGATTGTATTTGAAGATATATTAAATTTAATTTCTTATGGAGCGATTCTAAATGTCCATGTAGGCAGCTGCAGATCTAGCGAAAAACCGCATTGTAGTTGGAGTTTGTGATGGCCCTATGTTAGCTAACAAACAGGTATGATTCTTATTTGTGACAGTATATACTACCAATGCCATGAAAAAAAATCAAGTTTTGCAATTCATGTAACACTTCAGAAAGAAAAGAACAAAAAACAAATATATTTCACCTGATTAGTGTAGATTGTGAGTTGGAAACAAGCTGTTGGTATTGTCATCTCATGGTGTCCACGGTTAAGTTCTGCGCCCAGTGAAGTGGGGCTATCATGGAATGTGGCCGACTTCTTGAGGGCTAAGCTAAGTATATCACTACTTTACTGGCTCCTTTGTTTTGACAGAAAACATTTTCTGTCTGAATTCAATCGGTTCTCCCCTTAACTTTATAGCAACAACCATAAATGTGGAACATTTTTTCCTCCATTGAAGGAAATTTACTCTTTCTTAACGAAAGATGAAAATGTTTTCCTTCGCGGGGGAAATGCTTCACTTTAGCTTCAGTTTGGCCAAACGTGAACCTCATACAAATTTGTAGAATAAAATCATGTCTTTTGACTAGAAAGACAAAATTTTTAAGTTAAAATATTTTAAATTGAAAATATTTATGAAGAAAAATTTTCCATAA
The DNA here is from genome assembly GCA_018398585.1 of Simmondsia chinensis. Classification (NCBI taxonomy): domain Eukaryota; kingdom Viridiplantae; phylum Streptophyta; class Magnoliopsida; order Caryophyllales; family Simmondsiaceae; genus Simmondsia; species Simmondsia chinensis. The sequence continues at coordinate 33,585,193 of JAGTTD010000009.1, read as the reverse complement.
GTAAAACATTTTTGTTGAGCCAAATGGAGCTCAAATGCCCTGTGTGTGTGTTCATGGGGAAATAGGGGATGAGCCGGATGGTGGGCTTTGGTGCAGTCGGTATGGTTGCGCCACTATGGCGTGGAGGTCTTGGGTTTGAATCTCATGAATAGCCTCTTGCAAAAATAGGGGTGAGACTGAGTACATTTAACCCTTTCTAGAGCGCACTTTTGATGGAGCTTTATGCAATGGCCTGCCTTCGGTAGTCATGGTGCTTTTATAATCCGTTTCTTCTATAACTCATAAGCAGCTAATGGTTCCTTATCCTCCATAATTTGGCAGTTTGCTGAACTAATAGAGCCTGTTGTGAAAAGGATGCAGAACGTGCAAGACTACATCAAGGTGCATACTTCCTGACACATCTTGTCTTCAGATTGGTTTAGAAAAGTTTATGTCTAGATCCTTGTGGAGAATAGATTATTATTGTATCTTGGGCAAATTATCAGGATTTCTGCGTTTTATTTTATCTTCTGCCTTTTCTTAGGGCCTGTTTGGTATTATTTTTTATGTACAGTTTTTGATTTTTTTAGCAACTAAAAACCATAATTTAGAAATGATTGTTTATGGTACTCAAAGTGTTGATTCTTGAACTCCAGACCTGTTAGGCCATGGGCCCCCAAACCAACAAGACGAAGGAGGATTTATTTTTGGCTTTTTCTTAATTTGAGCAAAAACTGAAATAGAAACCAAAAACTAGAGAAAAAAAAAAATTTGTTTCAAAATGTCATTTTTAGTTTCCAAAAAAGAAAAATTGCAAGTAGAAAATGATCCCTTAAATGTCTTGACTTCATCATCTGTTGTGTATTGTAGAATATTCTTCTTGTATTAGGTGACTGTGTTGCTGACTACTGTTCGCTCTTCCTTTTCCGTTTCTCTTTGTTCAGTCTATCAAACCAGAGCTCGTGGTACAAGTTGAACCCATTACAGATCCTTATGGTCCATCTATCGTTGATGAAAAATTGGAGGCCATTGTTGTCAGGTGTGTTCATATTCCTCATACCATATTAGAAAGCAGAGAAAGTAGTTTATTTAACTTCAAACCTCGTATCCAACGGTTTCAGTCTTGCTAGTGCTTTACAACTAGAATAAGAGTCGGTCAAGATCCTAAGTAACCCAAGTAGTTGCTTAGGGTCCTGAATTTGTTAAGGACCCATTTTAAATATAATTATTATTATTAGTTTCTTTTTATCTCACATCACCATTTATAATAGGAGAAATAAAGATCTATATGTAATATATTATACAAATATATTTTCACATATAGTACAAAAGACCTATATGAGCTGAGTCAACTGATCGTGTACAACTATGTTATGTAAAAAGAGGGGCCTACCATTCAAAATTTACTTTGGACCGATAAAATTTCGGTACTGGCCGTTACTGTTGTGGCGTACTCTCAGATCCCTTTTCTCTACTTGTCTCTACAGCAGCCCACATCATTTGTTCAGTCTTTTATTTCGTTCTGTGACGGACAGTTACAGTAACATATTCCATCATATATTGTTTGCCTTTACCCCTTGATCATCATGGTTTCCCGGCACTAATGCTTTCTCCTATTTCGAACCATGTTTTTGTGTTCGGTATTTATTTAGAGGTCAGACTCTCCTAATTTAGGGAAAAAAATATATATATATATATTTTTGTGCTAATTTGGAGGGTCTAAGTGCGATACAATATCCAAATATTTTTATCCTATATGGTTACTTTAAGGTGAAATGTAGAGTTGAAATAACTATGTGACTTCAAACATTCATCATGCTCACTATATTAATGGATTCAAGTCTTGCAAACTGTGTTTCCACTAAAGTGGAGTGAAAATTATTTAAATTCGATTGTTTACTTTCTTGGTGGTGGGGGTGCTCTGCTGCTTTTGTTAATGGGTTCATCATGCTCACTATATTAATGGGTTCATCATGCTCACTATATTAATGGATTCAAGTCTTGCAAACTGTGTTTCCACTAAAGTGGAGTGAAAATTATTTAAATTCGATTGTTTACTTTCTTGGTGGTGGGGGTGCTCTGCTGCTTTTGTTAATGGGTTCATGGCTAGGCATGTTCAGTGTTGTTTTCTATTTATAGTTTTTGGCTTTTTAGAAACTACAGATCCGTAGTTTTTCTCTTATTTTTCATTTTCTATTTTTAGTTTTTACTTAAATTAGGAAGAAATTGAAAACAAAAAAACCAAAAATAAGAAATATTTGTTTCTAAATTATGATTTTTAGTTTCTAAAATGCCTAAAATTATAAATCGAAAACGACATAAAATATGCCCTTAGTGTTGACTAGATATTAATGCCAGAATCATGAATTAGGCTCCGTTTGGTTGAGGGGAAATCTTTTCCCCCCGCAAACATTTTTCTTTGGAAAAGATTTTACAAGGAAAATTAAGTTCCACTTTGGGTTTTCCATCACTTGTTTCAACAAAAACTTGTTCCTACCTTATGATGTTCCTTTGTTTATTTTAAATGAAAACATCTTCTTTCACCAATCATCCTATACAATTTTATAGTCAACATAAACTCAATTTGATCCAAACTTGGACCAATGAATATTTCAAGGCTTTGGAATGATGACTCCTCCATTTTACAAGGAAAGTCTTTTTCCACTTTTTTTTTTTTTTGGGGGGGGGGGGGGGGGGGGGGTTGGAGATGGAAAATAGGAAAAGGAATTCCTAAAATCTAATTTTTCCCATAAACAAACAAAGCTTTAGTGTTTCCTGGTTCTGGTGGTTTTGCAGCAAGGAGACGGTGCCCGGGGGACTGTCAGTCAATAGAAGGAGAGCTGAGAAAGGACTATCCCAGTTAAAGGTCTGAATTCGGTTTTTTAACATTATACACTTGTGTAAATTTCCCTTAGTTACCTATAAACCGGACTTACGTACATAATGGCCATTATATAGCATAAATTAAGTCTTCGTTACCTTATGATCTTCCTGCAACAACCGCAACCATGTGTTTTTAGTGTATGACACTTATATTTGCTAGTTTTGATTCTCTGTAGTCATAGTTGTAGGAAATTCCTAAACATTAACATATCATGCTTAATGTTTCTAACCAATGATTAATCACTGGGATTTGAGAGCTATTTGTAGACTGATTCATTTGTATGGCGTCATCCAAGTTTATTGGTTTTATCTCTAAAATCTTTACGGAGTAGAAGCGTAGACTTCATTGTTTTTTAGTGTTTAGTATTAACTTTATGTTCAAATATTATGCCTCAATAGTTCAATTATATCAATATAGCGCTTCTAATCTTTGGAAGATTCTGTAACTGGTCACTCCTCTACTCTCGCTTTCGCTTCGTGTGTAAACGAGTCAAGTCTAGTTAACCTGATTACCTGTTGTTTTAACTCGAGCTTGAGTTAGAATTAAGCTTTTATCGGGTTTTGAAACCTTTGATTAAGCTTTTATCTAGTTTTGAAACCTTTGTGTCCTAAATCGATTCGATAATATTAGTTTGTTCAATATTTGGCTCAACTTAGCTGGTTAGCCTTATCAAGTTGGGTGGAGCTTATAATCAAGCTGAGCCCGCTATTGAGTTAGGCTTACAATTGAGTTGTATAGTTCGAGTTACTATAATCGAGCTAATATTGAGTCTTTAATGAGCCCTTATCAAATTGTTCATGAATGTTAATGAGTCGAGCAACCCCCCTCCTTTCAAGCATGGCCTTTTGAGCTTATTAAGCTGGCTCAAACTTGGTTTTGATAAGCTATCAAGCCCCCAAAACGAACAAGAGTGAGCTCTAATTTATTTTGAACACGAGTTAGGTCATCGAACACTTGGTTTGTTTACACCCCTAATGACAATGACGGTTCCAATGGATCTTTTGTGTGATTTGCAGGTTGAAGTGGTCGATTTGGTGGCGGAAGCAATGAGCGGAGACAAGTTGAGTTCATCAACCTTGAGGAAGCTTGAGGCTGAGAGAATCAGCAAACAACAGCTAAACTGAGTTGTCTGGTACAACTTTGAAGCCATGTATTTACACCAACCCTTCTCTCTCTCTCTCTTCTCTTTTTTTTTTTACTGTTTTAATATTTTGCGACAATGAAAGACCTTGCTGTGAAAATGAAAGATATGCAAGGAAAAAAAAAATAGGGTTATGTTATTGTCCTGGCAAAATTGTTATTATCAAAGTAAGATCGTAGTTTTCAATACAATTTTGCGGCTCTCATTGAGGCACTGCCTCTCGTTAGGGTATTACCCTGAAGGTGTAAGGCTGCATACATCACACCCCTTCCAGACCCTGCTTATGCGGGAGCTCTTGAGACATTGGATATGTTATTGTTGTATTATTTGTAAATTACACCATTACTCTGACAATAACGATTTTTGCCTTGACAATATCAACACTTAAAAAATATGCAATTTTCATTTCCATATAATGAATGACATGAAATGGATTGTGGATGTTGGTTATATCAATGTACATGTTGCGCAATTGTTGTCTTCTCATGAACACTACTTTAAGGCTCTGTATAGAATCAAGAAAATTTCAAAAAAAACAAAAATGGGAGGAAAAAAATTCGAAGGAAAGAAAATAGGGTCTTTTGTAGAAAATCACCTTTAAAAGTAGTCATTTTTCACTTAACCAGCCCAACTTTCCAATTTTTTTAGAAAACCACCCTTAATAGTTCAATTTTTTTTCAATCAACCACCTATATTATTGCTTTCGCTTTCCGTTGAATTTACACGCATAATTTTTCCTTTTCTTATATAAAAAAGAGGAAATAAACATACATATTTGTGTAAGTTCACTCGGTAAAACAATATATTCTTAAATGATTTTTATGTGCAGGTTGGAATAATGCTACATGCTCTATGTACAAAGTCTCGAATATGTGCATAGAGCCACCTTAACAATACAATGCTTTACTAACAGAGCTAAAATTGATAATTATGTTTTCTTGATTTTATATATGACCTAAGTCATATCATACGTGTAATCCAAATGGAATAAAAGTGGCTTCGAAATAGATGGTTGATTAAAAAAATGTAAAGAAAATTAAAAAGTTGTGGTGATTAAGTGAAAAATGGCTGCTTTTGAAGGCGATACTCTGTAATAAAACAAAAAAAAACAAAAAACCCCAAGAAAATAGGGGTCAAAAAATTGACTTTTTCCTATTGTTTGGATGTCAAAGAAAAACTAAGGTAGGAGAAGTGAAGAGGGCAAAAATGGTGGTGGTGTGAGGGAGGTAAAGGAAAAATGGTGTTGGCGATGCTAGGGTTAGAAAGAAGACGACGGTGATTTTATTGGAGTTTCACTGACCTCGGGCTGGAGCTTCTGTGCCTCCCTTTTTTGCCAGTTTCAAAAGGGTATATGACTTTCTTCCAGCTTCATTGTAATTTCTTTAAGGTTTCGATCTTTTTTTTTCCCTTTTATTTGTTTTCCTTGCAATTGAAACACGGGAAAATGCTTTTCTTTTATTTTATTTTTTCTTTATTTTAAACAGGTTCTAAGAATGTAAATATGTTGAGCTGAGCCTGACAAGCCTTAGCAAGCTTCTGGTTTACTTGCAAGTATTTAGTTTGCCTCAAGTTCGGGCCAAAGCAGGCTTTGAGTTAGAACTTTTGTTGATGAGCTGCTGCCTAAGCTTATCTTGTTTAGGTTGTTGAAGCGCAATTTAAACTCATGTGGACTCAAGTTTAGCTCATTTAAGCTCAGAATTTATATTAAGATTGACTTATTTAGGCTCGTTTAGACTCGTAAGCTTGAAACCTTGTCTTTGGGGTCGCTTTAGTCCACGTGTTTCTGGTGATAAACATAACCATTCATTTGTGAAAAAGCCCCCTTAGAAAACTGGATGGAGACAAAGTGGGATAGCGGTTTGGACGAATTTTTTGTTCATTGTCATATTTTTCTTATTTTTTTCATTCAAAATAGTTTGTTGCGTTTTATGTTGCGGCCAAATTAATCCCTCACTTGATGATCAACACTGGGTAAAAGATGAGGGACTAATTTCGTCATGAAATAAAACACGGATTATTTTAAATAAAAACTTATCCTCGCCACCCTGTTCAGATCCAACCCTCTATAAACCCCCACGCTTTTACATACTCTTTCTTTATCCTCCTCCGTAATCTGCCATTGAAGGGCAGCTCCAATAACCGCGTTGACAAGGGAGCGATTCCAACCATCACGGGCATACAAATCTAGTTCCTTCTCATGTCTACACTTTTAATATATCTTGACATGTCGTTTTCTGATTATGTCTGTTATGAGAGTGGTAGTGAAAGTAAGGATTTCTAACATCGTTCTACCGCTTACCATGAGCACACTTGGAGTGGAGGGTGAGTGTTGTGCCAAGTAAATGAAACTACCAAGTTTTGTTGGGTTCATTCTCTTTGATAAGACGAGAAAAATCATGGATTCAGTTGTTTTGGATGCATGCTATTTTGGCGCCAACATGAGTATAAGGCTCTTATACATCGCCCTTTTTTGTCAAAAAGTTTGTGGACAATTTATTCTTTTCATCTCTTCGACATTAGGCTTTGTCGAAGAGAGTATGTAATTATTAATACATATAAAATATAAGGTATAATAAAAATAAATAAATTGAAGGCTAGGGGCCTTTTATTATTATTACCAAAAACAGTCAAAATGCTAAAAAGTAAATAAAACTAATCTTGAATTTTGTGCTTATGAAATAAAAATTAAGGTATTGAAGGGTATTTTTGTTATTTTACTACAACATTAATAAAAAAAGCAAATGTCACATTAATTTTATCAATGGCAAATGATGTTACCACGCTAAAGGGAGACCTTTCTATTAAAATGACAAAATTTAGAAGTCTTTTTATTAATTCGAATAGGTTAGAGTTTTTTTAATTATTTTAAAGAAGTCGGGTTGCTAAAATATAAATGACCCTGGATAAAACGGTTATAATTTTTTTTCTACATATAATATGATAAAAACTCTATATATTTTTTGGTTTTTTTTTTTTTTTTTGGGAACACTGTATTTAAAAATATTCATTTTTTACTTTTTCAATATTTCATAATACTACTTAAAATCTTTTTTTTTAATCAATCATCTATATTAGCGCCATTAATTCTATCTTGAGCTACCCACATAATCTTATGTTTTCTTATACAAAAGGTGGAGAGATAAACACACATATCAGTGTTAACTTATTTGGTAAAACAATAATCCCATAAATAATTTTTATTAAAAGTTTAGATTCTCTGCACGTAGAGTCACTTTAACATTATAATGTTTTACTAATTGTACGAAAACCAACATGTCTTATTTTTCCTTCATTTTATACAACCTAAGTAAAATCACACATGTAACTTAAACAAAATGCTAACAGCGTTAATGTATATGGTTGATTGAAGATATTTTAAATTATAAAGTGATTTTGCAAAAAATTAAAAAGTTATGATGATTAAGCAAAAAGTGACTACTTTTAAGGATAATTTTCTGTAAAAAAAAAAAAAAAAAAAAAAATCTTTTTTTATTAGGCTCTAAATTTAGAACCTAGTAGGAAAGAACAAATCATGTGCAATCACAAAGCACGACGTGGTTTAGTGATGATGATCATCGAGAGCCAAAGACGCCAACCGAGATTAAATCCCACTGCCCGTCCCGTCCTTACGAACCTAAGGCCATCTCCAATAGTGCCCTAGTTTTGGGGAGTTTGGAGATTTTGTAGCTAAGCCCTATTTTCGAGGTACTAAGACTAACCCCAACGAGTGGCCCAAATTCTTTGGGGCACCCAAAATATTTTAAAAGATGGGGCTCCAATGGGAGCCCCATTTGTATTTTTGTATAATTTTTTAATTAAATTTATATTTTTTGAATTGTTTTTAATTAATAAAATATATTAAATTTTATTTAAATATATATTTTAAATATTAATAAATTTTTATATATTGAATTTGAGTATTTTTTTTAATTTACTTATTCATATTACCTTATTTTTTATCAATATAAATCTTAATTTTCCTAATTTTTATTTTTTCTCTCGATATAGTTAATTATTTTTTATATTATATTTGTTTCTAGTGTTTTTTTATATTTTATCTTGAAATAATTAAAATATTATACACAATATTAATTATTAAAATAATCAAAAAATTTAAAAGATTGTGTAAAAAAAAATGGGGCACGAGTAGAGAGGAGAAGCCCCATTTTTGTATGAAGCCCCATTTTTAAAAAACGGGGCTTTAAAAATAGGGCACGATTGCAACCAGCCTAATTTGAAGTCCATAAAACAGGGCACTGGCCTTTCAGGCCTAAATTTTTTATAATATTTTGATGGTCAAAGCGTAGTATTTTGTGTTTTTTATTTATATTTTTGTCAATATATTTTCATTATATATTAGATAATATATCTAGTTTTCAATGCGTTTTGTTTGACATGTATTTTTTTCCAATGTATTTTTATTATGCATCTTAATATAATTAAAGTAACAAAAATAACATTAATTATTAAAATAGCATCAAAATATAAAAATTAAACTCAAAAAATAATTCTTGAGTTGAATGGGTAAAATCTTATTTTATAGTAACAATAACAATGACAACAATAAACCCAATGTCTTAAGAGCTCTCGCCAATATAGGGTATGGTGGGGTGAGATATACAATGCCTTACTTCTTTAAGGTGCTACCCTAAAAAGAGGATGCGTCCAAGGACCCCCAACCTGAAAAGCATAAAAGCAAAAAAAAAAAAAAAAAAAAAAAAAAAATTGAGCAGAGAGAACATAAAGCAGCAATAAGCAATAAAATAATAAAGCAATATGCAGCAAAGCACATAATACCGCGGGGCAACAATACACCGCACCATCAGCAAACAACAAGCAACTAATAGCACACAGCAATATCAAGTAAAAACAAACAGGCAAATGTATAAGCCTAAGGGCGCTAGGCCTAGTTTAGTTGTGTTCCGCTGCTCTAAACCACTATATCAGCTACACCTATGCTAGTTCTCCCCTCAGCTCTATCTAAGGCTATCTCCTTATTTAGGTTAAGTGGGTGAGGTCCTATCAAATCGTTTCCATCTATCTCTTCTTTGTCTTGCCTCTTCCTCTCCTTCCCTGCTTAGCATAGTGTTGTTTGTATCTCCTAACAAGATAGTAGTCGGTCTCCTCTTAACATGAGCAAATCACCGTAAACGTTGCTCCTTCAACTTGTCATCTATCGGAGCCATGCCAAATTTGCTTTTTATCCTCTATTTGGCCCCCTCAATTTTTTATGACGTGACAAAAATGGGGCTTCATGCCATTAAGGGTAATATATTATTATCATGATAAAAATAATTATTATTAAAAAAAGGTTATAATTTTTAAAATAATTTTATAACTTTCATTATTTATAAATTATATTATTTTTCTAATAATAACAATTTTTATCTTGTTAATACAATGTGAAAAAGGACTATATAATACGTGTAGGCATCCCTGTGTAGTATGGAGTTGTTCGTATCTTCTAACAAGGTAGTAGTCGGTCTTCTCTTAACATGCTCAAATCACTGTAAACGTTACTTCCTTAACTTATCATCTATTGGAGCCACACCAAATTTACTTCTTATCGTCCATTCGGCTCCTTCAATTTTTAATAACATCACAAAAATGGGGCTTCATGCCATTAAGGGTAATATATTATTATCATGATAAAAATTATTATTATTAAAATAAAATTATAGTATTTAAAATAATTTCATAACTCTTATTATTTATAAATAATAATATATTTTTAATTATAATAATTTTTATTGTGACAGCATAACGTAAAATTTAAAAAGAGGCCCACCACCATAAAAAGGACTATATAATACGTGTAGGCATCCCCAGGGGACACCCCCAATCCAATACATCACCTACACCTACAACTTCCTTTAACGGGAAAAAAAAAAATTAAAAATCCAGCGGGGAAGAGGGAATCCAATCAACTACAGCCGCATCTCCGGCGTCACTTCCCGGCGGCGCTCTCGGAGGCGACCACGGCGGAGGTGCCGCATTGCCGGTGGCTGACTGCGAGGTTCATAATTAATATTCGAATGAAAAAGCCGAGATGATTTCGATCTGATCTTTATAAAGTTGCTTGCTTTTTCTAGGAAATTTCCTCGCTTTCGTTCGTTTCTCTCTCCTAGGGTTTCAATTTTATCTGCATTGGCGCTGTGCTCTCGGCTGGATTCTCTCCACAGGTGATTTGCCTATTCTTCCGCATTGTTGTTTTTTCTTTGAGATGCGAAACTGGATCTGTTCGAAAATGTGGTTTTGTTCTGGTATTGGATATTGTTTATGAGGTAGTGGATTGGGTCAATTTGATTTAGGCACTTGACACATTAGGTTTTGTTAAATTTGACCGGACATTAAGGCCCGACCCACGGAGTTGGCATACGTGAGATTCACAAATAAGCTCGAGTGGTGTCTCATTCTAAAATTAATTGGCATTACGTGGAGTAACTTATTAGGTTTATTTACTCTCACATCTTCTATGTGGGTTTTTCATTAGACTTACATGTGGACTTTTTAACAGGTATTAGTGTGATTACAGGAGGGTTATGTATGTTGACATTACGGTTGAGAGGTGAGATGTCTCATGTAACCTTCCAGAGATATAGTCAAATTATTGCGCTCCCCTCCATGGATATAGGTTTCGGTTGATCTACTAAATTCTGGTGTTCTTGATTTTACTCTCGTAAACCCTTTCGTTTGGGATTGCTATTTTGGTTTAAGGTTTCGCTATTTTGTGGGTGGTCCTAACAATTGTTTAGGTGTTCATGGTAATTAATGTAGGTGATATTAAATGCCGGGAAATTTGTGTTCCTAGCTGCGTTTGAAGAAATTAGACTCAATTAGCTGTGACTTTTGTTAAGGATTTCACACGTGAGTTTAGTTGAATCCCACATTGGATTTGTGAGAGAGAAGAGATCAACCTAGTAAGTTACTTCATCTAATGTCAATTGGTTTTAGGATGCAACCCCATATAAGTGGATATAAGATAAGTTCCAACTCTATGAGTCAGGCCAAAATGCCCGCTGAAATTTAACAATTTTTGTGGAAACCCTAGTTAGTCTTAACTGGTGAGATCCTTTCTAAGTTAGTACATCGATTTGTTTCTCATATATTAGGGTCATCCGTGTGTTTGAATCTCGTTTCGCTGTCTGTATGATTGCTGCGGTTTATGACTGCTTTCCCCTTTGGCCTCTTTTGTTGCAGGTCTGAAGTGGATATTTTAAAACAGGACTTTAGTAATACTTCTTTAACAATATAAATAGAGTAATGTTATTGATAGAGTAAAAATGTCATTGCCGGAGCAACTTTATAAAAATATGTAACTATTATTCACTACAAATCACATTATTGCTTTGACAATAACATTTTTGCCCCAACAATAACAACACCCTGTAAATATTGATTGAATAAATTATAAAATAGAAATTTAAGTGTGTGTCAAACTAAGAACCCCGGGGCCCCAAGTAGTTACTTGGTTTGCTTTGGGTTTATTTTTTGTTGCTGTAGTTGAAATAACAAGGTTATCATTTCATTTGGGTAGGATTTGATTATGCGGCTCTTGTGAGATAAGCTACATGGTCTCGTTTCATAGGGGTGGGTTGCCAATGACGTCTCGGTCTAGGGGGTAAACCTGTATTAAAGTTGAGGCTCTTAATCCCCAACCCTGTGGACCTACCAAAAGAAATTAGGGGTGTTGGAAAATTTATATATTTATTTGTCAATTAGAAGAATTATTAAATTTTCAAAAAAGGGGAAGTACGGCTTTGTTGCAGTGGAGGTATTTTCAGAATTGCATTGGCTGATTAGTGATTTGGGATTTCGGGAACAGAGGAAGATGGAGGTCATTGCTCTTACTTCCCATGTTTATTCTGTGCCTGAGATGCATATAGATGATGATATACCCTCTTTAAGAAGTTGTGGGTGTAACGGGGATCAACGGTGTATGTGTTCTTGTAGGGTGGGGAAGCTGGGAAGGAGTGTGGGTTGCATTAATGAAGCAACTACTGGTGTCTATTGCTTGATTTCTTTCTTCTTCTAAATTTGAGAGCTTCTGATTGTGGCAAAGTTCTATTAGTGAAGATGAACGATTCGAGGTCAATGGCTCTTGAAAAACACGGCAATTAAGGATTCCCCCCTTGGTTTTCCTTTGATTCCCCTTCTTATTTTCTTTGTAGGCTTTCCTTTTTCTTGGGGGTGGGGGAGGGCGGGGCAAAATATGTCCTTTTTGTTATCTTAATTTTACTGTATCTATTATCATGCAGTTGATCTCTTATGGTGTCCAGTCTTAGATTAATGGCATTTTTCATAAGCATGAATTGTATTGTAAATCACCTGCTTTGATGATCTGTTGGTTCAGTTGGAAGGCTCAAAGGGATTGGATTATGCTGAATAAAGATGTCCTTCAGAGGCATCATAAGAGAACTGAAAGAGATGAAAGATGGATTTGGGAACTTATCAAGACGAGGTGGGGAAAGGAGGCGTTGGTGTAGTCGAACAAGGTCACATATTGCCCCAGATCAAGCCAGTTCATCTGACCGAGGTGAGCAGGGACAGTGGGCAAATCTCCCACCAGAGTTGCTTTTAGATATAATTCGGAGGGTTGAAGAAAGTGAGACTTTATGGCCTGCAAGGACTGCAGTTGTCTTTTGTGCTGCCGTTTGTAGGTCATGGAGAGATGTCACAAAGGAGATCGTTCAAACTCCCGAGCAATGTGGAAAGCTCACATTCCCAATCTCTCTTAAGCAGGTAATATTTGATCTGTGTGTTGACTTGCAACACTCTACAAGTTTGTTTATTCTCATTATCTTCTGTTCAACATAATTGTAGCCCGGTCCACGTGATTTCCCAGTACAATGCTTTATCAAAAGGGACAGGGCCACCTCCACTTTCCGCCTATTCTATGGACTTTCACCTTGTAAGTTATTTACTGTCAGTCTGTTAGTTGCTTCATTACTTTTTTATTAAGCTGCATGACATGAGCATGTTTTAGACCTATTCATTGATGTGTATCTATAAATTACTGCAATGAGTTCATTCATTAGTCTGGTGTTACTCCAGTGCTTCAAAACATGATCGCGACAAACTGTTGATATTTTGGACTTGTCATTTATGGTGATTATATTTGGATTTTATCACGCCCTAAGGAAAGGGGTCCTAGGTTAAAATCCCTGATGCTGTTTACCTACCAAAAAAAGTGATTGTATGTGGAAGTTATCATGCTGTTGTCATGTTACTGTTCTCCTATACATATTTACTTCAAGTCTGCATTTTGCTTTAAAGTTCCGTGTCGTACTAAATGTACTTGAACGTTGGTTTGACACTGAGGCGCTTCAAATTTGACAAAGACATGGAAACGATCTTAGAAAATAGTTGAATTTGATATCTAGGCATCTACTAAGTCAGGTAGTGTAGCTTCTATGATAGATTAAGCTGGACGTACTGGAACTCTATTATTCTAATTTGTGATTTTGAATTTTCAAATTCTGAACTGCTCCAAGAGCTTTGTTATTTACTGCTGGTTTGAATTCTGCAGCTGAGGACGAGCATGATAAGTTGTTACTGGCAGCTAGAAAGATCAGAAGAGCAACAGGCACAGATTTTGTGATATCTTTTGTTGCTGATAATTTCTCAAAGTCTGGCAACACATACGTTGGGAAACTGAGGCAAGTTTCGAAACCACACTATTGTACTTGGGGTACAGATGAGCCAAGCCAAGTCCCGAGCTTTTCAGGCTTGAGGCTATACTCTCCAAAGTTTTGCTTGACTCTAGATCGACTCGGTTCTGTTGATTATGCACGAGCTTGGCTCGTTTAGGCTAGAGTTCAGCTAGTGTATGCTCCTTTAGGCTCGTGCTGCAAGCTGAGCTTGGCTTGTTTAGGCTAAAAATTTTGGCTAGTGTATGGCCCTTCGGGCTCATGCTTGGCTTATTGATGTCCATGCCTCATTGAGGCACATTTTAGACTAAAACTTGCTTTTAGATTTGCTCATTTGTCTTGCAGGCACCAAGTTAAACAAGCTGGGTCAGCTCGGCTTGAGTTCCAAATGAGTTGACCCTTTTAAACTAAATAATAACCTCGTGAGGCGGCTCAGCTTATTTATAGCTCTAGTTTGCACTTGTTTTCAGCCAAATCGGAACTTGGACAGTCCCTAACATAATCATTTCAGGTCAAATTTTCTGGGCACCAACTTCACCATATATGACAGCCAGCCACCTTCCGTTGCAGCTGTTAAAACGAACACTCAATCAGGTCGAAGATTTCATTCGAATCGTGTTTCTCCTCGAGTCCCATCATGTAACCACAGCGTCGCTACTGTCTCTTATGAGCTTAACGTTCTCCGAACCCGAGGACCGAGGAGACTACGCTGCGTCATGAACTCCATTCCTCTCTCCTCGATTCAAGAGGGAGGCACAGCGCCGACCCCAAAATCCTTCCCTCACATCCTTGACAAGCAATCTCCGTCTTCAACCTGTCTTCAGGGGAAGGACCGAGCCACGAGCCTTAGGTCCACGAGCCTACCGGAGCCATTGGTCACATCAGAAGAGCCGCTCGTTCTTAAAAACAAGGCACCCAGATGGCATGAGCAGCTCCAATGCTGGTGTTTGAACTTCAGAGGCCGAGTCACGGTTGCTTCAGTTAAGAACTTCCAGCTCGTGGCAGATGTCGAACCACATCATGATGTTCCGGCTGTGGAGCAAGAGAAGGTGATTCTACAGTTTGGGAAGATTGGCAAGGATATATTTACTATGGATTATAGGTATCCTCTCTCTGGTTTCCAAGCCTTTGCCATCTGCTTGAGTAGCTTCGACACGAAACCGGCATGCGAATGATTGTCAAAATCTCGAGTTTGAGGCCCCCTTTCCCATCAATTTGAGCATGATGCTGTTGAGATTGGTCATTGATGATGATGATGATCTTGTATGTTGGATTTTTTGCGTTTTATGACATGGGAGTATCTTGGGGGAAGGTATTCAAGGGATTTGTTTGGGATCATTTTTTATTTGCAGTTTTTTAATTTTGAGAAACTAAAAGTTAGGTTTTGAAAATAATTTTTCTTCTTGGTTTTTTTCTTAAATTTCCCCATTTTTAATGGAAATTGAAAACCAAAAACTAAAAGCAAGAAAACATCAGTTTGAAATTATGTTTTTAGTTTCTCAAAACCCAAAACTACAAATATATAAAACAATACAAAACAACCCCTAAATAATTTGGATGGTAGTTGGCGCATGTTGTGTACTAATCTTCAAGCATGAGTTAGGCAAGCCCGGTAATGTTAATGTACTCTTTTGGTTAAAAGATAATTGGTGGGTTCTTGATGGACGTACATTTCCTCTTGTACAATTGTTTGGATTAATATCACAGAGGAGCAAAACAATGGCCGGCTCGATTTCATCTAGTAGTAAAAACAGTTCACAATACCGTACCCCACTTTGGGAAAGGAACAAGAAGGGTATTGACATCATCATCAGCGCTATGTCATTTGTCTTGGTTGCCGCATCATTTTTCATATCTCTGATTGCAATATCAAGTTTGCAATTGTCATATCATCTTTTCACTTGTCATGTCATCATTCAAGTAACCCAATTTACAGCTAATGCCTTTGGCCAATTTTTTCTAAAATATATTGCCCTTCCCTTTTTTTCTATACATGTTTTCCTTGGTCTATTTTGCAACACGTATTGCCGTTGTTGTTGCCCTTTAAATGTATATGAAAAATGGAAAATATTTGTTGGGGTTGTTATGTGGCTAGTGTTCTTCATGAGTCGCGTCATTGCCATTAGATAGAATAACTCCAAAAAGATATACCACTTTTTATTTTTTCTTCATCAAATACCCATTTCAACTGTAGAGGTAAGGTTGCGTACATCTTATCTTTTTGAGATTCTGTATTAGCAGGAGTCTCTTTAAGACATTGGATTGCAGCTGTTGTTGTTGTACCCATTTCAGCATGTTTTTTGCCTTCTTGCTTGGTTGAAAAAGTTAGAGCCACTTCTAGAGAGAAAATAAAATTGTATATTTCAAGCCAAAATTGAGTAGGCTTATTTAGACCATTCAGATCAATTGGAAATTCAGCGGGTAGGCATAATTTTCATTCATTTGTCTGTAGATCCCAGTTTGGCAATAAAAAATTTAAGGTTCTTTAGCTAAGCGAGTCAAGGTCATGTTAAGCGGGTCAGATTTGAACCTAATAAAACTGAAGCGGCTGTTGATAAACCGTATTATTTTAACACATGCTAAATTATGAATCCGAGTGCCTAAATAGTTATTTATGCCACAATGAGTGGAGCTCGAGCTTAAACACGTATAGATAAACTCAACTTATTATCAGTGAGTCTAAATGAGACAAGCTCATCTCAAACCTAGCTTAGGACCAAACACGGTCAAAGTTAAACTCGAAGTTTCTAAACTCAACCAGCTTTGATCCACACAATACATTGGCAATTTGAAACCCGAGCGACTTCCTTTATACTCCTAATAAGAACGCAATAGACTTTTGATAATTGAGACAAGTACATCGATGATATAGAATACTAACAATCTAATACAAAAGTCCCACTTTGTCCTTAAACCCGCAAAACAACAACAATAATCCAAGTCCTTTGCTGGATCAACTCAAAATGCAAAGAAAAAGATATGAACTCGATAGAGGATTATGATTAGATTGAGATAAATGACAAATATATCAATATGGTACAAGCCAGATGGCGTCATTGTCGCCTTCATCTGACAGTTGAATACATCAGAAACTCATCCGAGGTGAACTGAAACGGCTGCCGAGGGATTGGATTCCTGTTTCAAATGAAGAGAGTTAATATATGATATGATTTTACACAGGAATGTGAACAAAAAAACTCCATTAAATTTATGAAAAGTCAGAGCGACATACGGTCTAGGGCCATAAACTTTGATTTGGCGTACATGGGTGTCCCTGCCGTTAAGGTGATTTGATAACACTGCAATTTGCAGCATGAAGGTGTTCACGAAAGTTTCGCTGTCGAAAGCATAAAGCTCAGAGTTAGATTGTAGTTAGCATGTCTAGAAATGTGTCCTACTTTTAACAGTTCTAATAGAACAAGTTCAGAAATCTGGTCATATACAAAACCTCTAGAACACTATCTGGTCGCGTTTTTTTGTTTACAGTCTCTAGTTTTTGGGAAATTGAGAATCGGACATTAGAAGTGATTTTTTTCATTATGATTTTTCGTTATTTCTTTACAAAAAGAACTCAACACAGGAAAGCAAAAACAGGAGAAAATATTTCTTAAAAATTTAAATTGTAAATAGAAAACAATATCAAACGAGCCCTTATGGAATGCAGCAGCAATTCTTGAATGCAAATCCACATTATTAGGAGAAGAGAGTGAGGTGCACGCTTGTGGGCGTGCACACACATGCACAAACCTCCGCTGATACATCAAGAAATCAAGAGTTCGACAAATAATTTTACATGCCTAGTTTTGATTATAAAGGTGTTTTAGTTGTTAAACATACAGAATCACACAATTCCAAGATTCAAATACCATCTCTAATCTAGATGTTATGAAGATATCCATAAGAACCAAGAATAGTTTTCTTTCATGAGAATAGGGCCAGTCAACAAAAGCAATTGTGTGGGCCTCCAATTTATTAAGAGACTCTTTTGTGAATTGATCATATTATCAGTTCGCTTCCATCGTATATAACCATTCAATTGGACAAATAATAACCTAATGTGATACTTTTAGATACATATGTGCAATATAATACCTAAATTGGCCTAGATACATTGGTTACCAGAAAAGCGCCCATATATCAAACTTGTTTTGGGGATCTAAAATCTCAAGACCGACCTTGGATGAGAAGATGTTCATTAACTCCCCAAGAAACGAATTCCCCCACTTGGTTGATTTTTCACATTCTGCTTATGATGAGAAGCATTTCAAGGATGGGGAGGGGGCGAACTAAGTACTAACTAAACCAAGAGAAAGGATTTCATTACCCAAATTATAATCCTAATTCTCCGTTACGGAATCAACCATTAGATCAATTTGCATTTTATTTGTATTTGGGAGTATTGTCAAGAAAACCACAGAGGGCACCAATACGCCGTAATCGGATCCCATTAGAACTCCAAAGTTAAGCGTGCTTGGGCGAGAGTAGTACCAGGATGGGTAACCTCCTGGGAAGTTCTCACCCTCAGGTTGGGGCACTAGGAAACAGCCTCTCTTCAGTTTAACAAACTTGAAGGGGGAAGGCTGCGTACATCCGCCCCTCCCCCAGACCCTGCGTAGGCGGGAGCCCTTAAGGCACTGGATATGTCCCTTTTTTTTGGTCAAGAAATGCATCCGCAAGATGAATCATAACTGTATAGAGTTCTTCATATGGGAAAACATCAAATAGCCAAAACCACAGCCCATTTTTGTACAACAAAATAGCTGGCTGAAAATCTTGATGCTTCATAGATGACAATTTGTAAATGAAGAATAATACAAGTACTTCAACAGTGAAAGGGCAGCCTAGTATATAGGGGGTCTCTGCAGTAGTCAGGTCCAAGTAGGAGCAGAGATAAAAATAAATTGAGCTAGCTTGCAAGCTGCCTCGTCTTAAAGCTGAAGAGACTCAACTTGTTTTAAGCGCTAACGACTCCTGTAGCTTAACAAGCCAAGCTCAAGCTTAGTGAATCTCGAGCTTGTAGGCTTGTGAGCCTAAATGAGCTAATCCTTATACAACTTATTAGACTAAATATGCTTGATTGAG
Source organism: Simmondsia chinensis (assembly GCA_018398585.1). Taxonomy (NCBI): domain Eukaryota; kingdom Viridiplantae; phylum Streptophyta; class Magnoliopsida; order Caryophyllales; family Simmondsiaceae; genus Simmondsia; species Simmondsia chinensis. Next base: position 33,566,457 of record JAGTTD010000009.1, on the reverse strand, counting down.
CCAATTTTGAGCCTAAAAGAGCCGATCTCAAGCATAACTGAGCCTGAATTGACCTTTATATCTAACGTTTGGATAATCATTTCACCTCTCGAATGTTGGTATTTCGCTCAACCCTAATTTCCATAAGCTTATACTATTTTGCTTTTTAGGGTGAGATTTTTGGTAGATTTGTTGTTCCAAGAACATTCTTGATGACTTGTATGCCTCTAGCTTAGCCTAGAGAAGATAAAAGGGTTGTACCCACTTGTGATTTGGCGATAGTGGAGGAAGGTACCGTTTACTGATAGTCCCGTAGTTTTTCCCCTTTGGAGGGGTTTTCCACGCCAAAATCGTGTGTCTCCTTTTGTTTGCTTGTGGGTTGTTTTAATTTGATCATTTTTCCATTCTTGTTTGTGATTTGTGGTGGCTTTGTGAGTGCCCACTTGATTAATACAAAGAGGGAAATAGGCTATTTTCCCTAACACCTCCCTAGGGGCATATATAAGCCGAGCAAGGTTAATCCTATTAGATGCGAGACCTGGTTCAATGGCTGCCAAACTTGAAACTTTAAGATTGAGCTTTAGTCGTCATCGTAGGCTCGAGCTCGGCTTGGTTCAAAGAATATTTGAGCGTTGATCGGGGCCAGAGAAGTTTCTGCACAACTCCCTCTCTCTCTCTATGCGATTTTTCTCCTCTCACTGCAGCCTCCCAGTGTATTTTTTTGTTTTTATTTGATAGTAGTAAGACCCCCTTTTACCCTATTTTCCTTTTTATTTATTTTAATTACAAATAATATGGATCAAAGTAATTACCAAGTGCAATTAAAATGGGCTTCTTCCTCCAAAATAGGGGAATACCCAACAAATCTCTCCCTCGCTTCAACTTGGGGGATCAACCAAACCGGCTCTCTTTTGGCATGCAATGAGACTCTCCTTCGGTAAGGCTTTTGTGAACATATCCGCAACGTTGTCCTTGGTGTCTTCTCAAGTTGAAACAACTTGGACTCCAATACATCTCGAATCCAATGATATCTTCTACCAATGTGCTTGGTTCGATAATGATAGTGGCATTCTTGTCAAGGTGAATGGCACTCTTACTATCATAGTACAAAACATACATTTCTTGCTTCATACCCAGTTCCTGCAAGAAATTTTTTCATCCATATTAATTCCTTACCAGCTTCAATTGCTGCAACATACTCGGCCTTAGTAGTTGACAATATAACACATTTTCTACAACTTTGATTGCCAAGACACAGCTTTCCCTACAAATGTCATCAAGTACCCCGAAGTAGAATTACAAGAATCAACGTATCCAGACATATTTGCATTTGTGTAACCAGCTAACACAAGTTGTCGCAAGCTAAAACATAAACACACACTGGAAGTACCTCGAAGATACTGAAAGATCCATTTCATAGTTGCCAAATGATCTTTACCCAATTTTGACATAAAGCGGCTAACAACCCCAACGGCATGTGCATCCAATGTAGTGCATACCATGGCATACATCAAGCCTCCCATGGCGAATGCAAAGGGAACTTTCATCATCTCTTCTTTTTCTTTCTCACTTGTAGGACACTGATCTAAACTCAACCTCATATGAGCCTTGCTTATGCTGAATCTCTCTAATAGCTTAATCTATCGTGTGATAGCCACAACTTCTTATTTCTTCTATCACGAATAATCTTCATGCCTAAGATCTGCTTTGCAGGGTCCAGGTCCTTCATTGCAAAGGACTTACTCAGTGCACTCTTTAGGTTGGCAATCTTCTTAGTATTACAACCTACAATCAACATATTATCAACATCAAGTAGGAGAATAAGAAAATCACCCTCAACATAGTTCTTCATAAAGACACAATGATTAGTATGTGCTTTGTGAAAGACATGACAACCATAAATGACTCAAATTTCTTGTACCCTTGCTCAGGGGCTTGTTTCAATCCATATAAGCTCATCTTCAACTGAAATACTAGATTCTCCTTCCCTTTACCTGAAAACCCTTAGGTTGTTCCATGTAGATCTCTTTCTCTAAGTCACCACGTAGAAATGCAGTCTTCACATTAAGCCGTTCAACCTCTAAATCCATGCTGGCAGCCAAACCAAGAACAACTTTGATCGAAGTCATCTTCACAACCAAAAAAAAGATCTCATCGAAGCCAATGCCTTTCTTCTAACTGAAACCAAACACAATCAATCTCATCTTGTACTTTGGTTGTGAGAAATTCTCTTCAGTCTTCAACCTAAACACCCACTTATTCTTGAGAGCTCTCTTTCCTTCAGGCAACTTCACAAGATAGTGTGATTCTCATGCAAGGACTTCATCTCATTTTACAGGGCACTGTACCACTCATTACTGTTCACATGTGACATAGCCTCCTCATAATTCTTTTGTTCTCCCCCATCAGTCAACATCACATACTCATGTGTCAAATATCTAGTAGAAGGTTGTCTATCTCTGGTAGATTTCCTCAACTAAGTCTCTATTGGTGGTTCTCCAGGAACTTGTGGTGGGTTATCATTGCCACCACCATCATCACCAACAGGATCTATATCATCATCATTATCCTGAACAACTCCCCTATCATTAACACGCTCAATAGGAGGCAGCACTGGGTCTGCGTTGACTTTGACACCTAAAGAAGACTTTGGCTGTTTTGTCTTCTCATATCTTCAATGGGTTCCTTTTCAAAGAAAACATCTCTGGTTTTGATCACTTTTTTGTTAAGTGGATCCCATCTGTACTCAAACTCATCTTATGAGTACCCTAGGAAAATGCACTGCTTCATCTTGCTATCAAGCTTGGATTTCTCATCTTTAGGTACATGCATAAAGGCTCTGCACCCAAAGACTCTCAAATGCCTGTATGAAACATCTTTCTCTATCCACACTCTCTGAGGAATATCACCATCAAGTGGAACTGAAGGAGAAAAGGTTAATTAGGTACATAGCAGTCATCACTGCCTTTGGCCATAAGGACTTTGGCAGCTTTGCATGAGAGAGCATGCAATGAATCCTCTCTTTAATTGTTTTGCTCCTTTTCTCTGCAACTCCATTCAACTGAGGAGTCTTTGAAACTATTTTCTCAAGCTTGATTCCACTCCTTTTGCAATATTCTTCAAACGGAACCCCTATACTCTCCACCATTGTCTGCTCTGACACACTTCAACTTCCTACTAGTTTCCCTTTCAACTCTGGCCTAAACTGCTTGAATACTTCTAGAACCTAGTCTTTGCTTTTCAACACAAAAACCCACACTTTTCTAGAATGGTCATCAATAAAAGTAACAAAATAATATGCACCACCATATGATTTTTCTTTCACAGAGCAAACATCAGTATGAACAAGATCTAGAGCATCCCAGACAAAATCAAGTTCAACCGAATATTAGGAACATGTCTAACATCCCTGAGGACTAGCCTGCAACCAGTGGAAGTATCTAAACAAATAGTATCCATACTAGTGATCTTGCACGAGAAGTAACCACTAGTGTGGGATGAGAAGTAATCCGCATGTGAAGTCAAATGATAAGATGCACCAGAATCAATCACTCAAATGCAGTCATCACATGCAATGTTCAGGCAACCTTGATCATCAACAAAACATAAACCCTCATCAACTGCAACTGCAGTCGTGTTCTGCTCATCGAGCTGTTTCTCAAAATGGGCATCTTTATCGTTCCTCTCTCTAGACTTATCACGCTTTATTGTTCTGCAAAAGTTTTGTACATGACCCAGCTTCTTACAATAATGACAGCTGATCTCACTTCTCGATTTCGATCTCCCCTCAGATTTATCTCTATTCTAAGAATTTCTATTTTGATTTTTGTCCTTGTTTTGGTCTCTCTGCAACATTTACCTTTGAAGAATAGGACGAATTACGCTTCTTTTCTTTCCATCTATCTTCTTTGTCAATCAAGGCAGCTCTCACCATAAGAGCTTGCCACTAGGAGTAGAATTACTTAAAGACACCTGCAACGTCTCCCAATTATCTTAGAACTCAACACCAATAGAGCCTGTAACTCATTATCAAGTTTAAAATCCATACTAGATAGTTGATTAACAAGACCTTCTAAAACATCTAGATGCTCTACAACTAGGGGTGTTCGTGAGCCAAGCCGGCTTTGCAAGGGCTCGCGAGCCAGCTCGACGGAAGCTCGAAAAGCTCCGCTCGCCACAAGCCCAAGCCCAGCTGAGCCGGCTTGTCTGCTAAATGAGCCGAGCTGCGAGCCTCCAAGGCTTGGGCTCGCCAGCCTAACAAGCTTGTTTTAAAAAAAAAAAAAAAAAGACTTGTAGTGGGTAGGATTCGTACCCGATGCTTCGCCTATTAGAAATGAGACTCTTAACCAACTGATCTCCAAGTAAGTTATGTATATACTTTATTTTATCTATTCTTTTATTATATCACAAATAAGTTAAAATGTCAACTATAAAAGACTTTTTCTCAGGATGGTAAAAACAATTACAAACCCTAATCTTCTTCTACACTCTCTCCTCTCCTCTCGTTCTTCAATCTTCCTCCTTCCAAGCTCCAAATCAGGTTTGTCTCCTCTCCTCATCTAAGAATATAAATTATCTTCATCAGATTTTTTTTTTAAAAAAAATATGAGAATGTTCGTCTCCCTAATTTCTTCGGGCCTCTCGATCTCTCTCTTTCAGTTTTTCACTACTGCCTGCAGCCCCGCCTCTGCTGCCGGCAGTCGCATCTGCACCGCCTCTTCTTCCACCGCCCGGTCACCGACTTGGGTCTTGACTCTTGTTGTATCTCTTCAACTAGCCTCAAGGTATATTCTTTTGTGTCTCCCACACTTGTATCAGTGTATGTTTATCTTTGATTTGTTTTTTTAATTTAACTTCTGTTTTTTGTATATTAATTTTAATTCAATGATTATATATATATATATATATATATATGATTCTCATTGATATATTCCTTTTTTTTTAATATTTGATGTATGAATATGTCATGGACTCATTGTCATTCTAGATTCTTTTTTTTTTTTTTTTTACAAATTGATTTTGCTTCTGTTTTTTTATTTAATGCTGTCTTTTTTTGTGTGTGATTTGATAAATAATAATGATTATAAATTATTTTTTGTATAATGGTATTTTTTTTTTAATTTAATGCTTGACCGGAAATAGATATGTCTTCAACACCTAATGAGGACGTAATAGGTTCAATGGGGAGTCATGCAATAGATGTTGATTCGGATGAAGAAAATGATCATACTACACTAAACGACAATGAACAACAAGGAGAACAAAATAATGAATCTGAAGAGGCATTCCAAGTAAAATCAAGAACCAGGACATCAAAAGGTTGGAAGGAGGGAATGATTCTAGTCGAGGTAGACCAGAAGGTCATTGGTGCTCAATGTTCATATTGTAAATCCTCTCTTTCATACAAAAAAGGTGGAGCCACAAGTCATCTAAAGAGGCATTTAAATGATTGTATGCAAAAGAAATTGGAATTAAAGAGGCAGAAAACACTTAATTTTATGCCTGTTGATAAGGATATGGAGACCGGAAGTGGGTCATCTCATTTTTTTTCTCCTTCCCATGATGGGAAGTTTGATATGGCAGCAGTGCGAGAAGCTACTGCTCATTGGGTTTTAATGAATGAACACCCATTTTCTGTTGTGGAAGAGGTTGGATTTGGCATCATGATGAAGCAAGTACAACCCCAATGGCAAAAGATATCTTGTCATACTGAGAAACTTGATTGTTTTCAAGTTTATGAGATGGAGAGGAAAAAAAAAAAAAAGGGAATGTTGAAAAATGTGGATAGGATTTCTTTGACTACTGATTTATGGAAGTCTAAGCCTCAAAAGATTGAATACATGGTCCTTACGGGACATTGGGTTGATTCTAATTGGAACTTACAAAAGCGTGTTTTAAGTTTTGTTCACTTACCTCCTCCTCGAAATGGTACAAGAATGTTTTTAAGTTTTGAAAGAGTGGGAAATTGAGAACAAAGTAAGTTTGATGAATTACATTTTTCTAAATTATTTCTTTGTTAGTACTTAATAATATATTTTTAGTACTAATTTTTTTTTCTTATTGCAGATTTTCACCATTTTTGTTGATAATGCCAAAGCTAATGACTCTTGTTTGCGGATTCTCAGGGCCACTTTCCCAACAACTAAAAGGTTGGCTTTTTATTGTATATCTTTTAACCAATTAATAGGTTTAAGAAATCACTTTGCCAATCCCTTGACTTGTTAAAAGATATACAATAAAAAGCCAACCTATCAGTTGTTGAGACAGTGGCCCTGAGAATCCTCAAACAAGAGTCATTAACTTTGGCATTATCAACAGAAATGGTGAAAATCTGCAATAAGAAAAAAAATTAGTACTAAAAATACTTTATTAGATACTAACAAAGAATTAATTTAGAAAAATGTAATTCATAAAACTTACTTTGTTCTCAATTTCCTACTCTTTCAAGCACTTGCAGATGGCATCAGCTACATTTGTACCAGGTCGAGGAGGAGGTAAGTGAACAAAACTTAAAACACGCTTTTGTAAGTTCCAATTAGAATCAACCCAATGTCCCGTAAGGACCATGTATTCAATCTTTTGAGGCTTAGACTTCCATAAATCAGTAGTCAAAGAAATCCTAACCACATTTTTCAACATTCCCCTTATTTTTTTTCCCTCTCCATCTCATAAACTTGAAAACAATCAAGTTTCTCAGTATGGTAAGATATCTATTGCCACTGGGGTTGTGCTCGCTTCATCATGATGCCAAATCCAACCTTTTCCACAACGGAAAATGGGTGTTCATTCATTAAAATCCAATGAGCAGTAGCTTCTTGCACCGCTGCCATATCAAACTTCCCATTATGTAAAGGAGACAAAAAATGAGATGACCCACTTCCGGTCTCCATATCCTTATCAACTGGCATAAAATCAAGTGTTTTCTGCCTCTTTAATTCCAATTTCTTTTGCATACAACCATTTAAATGCCTCTTTAGATGACTTGTGGCTCCACCTTTTTTGTATGAAAGAGAGGATTTACAATATGAAAATTGAGCACCAATGACCTTCTTGTCTACCTCAACTAGAATCATTCCCTCCTTCCAAACTTTCGATGTCCTGGTTCTTGATTTTACTTGGAATGCCTCTTCAGATTCATTATTTTGTTCTCCTTGTTGTTCATTGTCTCGTTTAGTGTAGTATGATTATTTTCTTTATCCAAATCAACATCTATTGCATGACTCCCCATTGAACCTATTACGTCCTCATTAGGTGTTGAAGACATATCTATTTCCGGTCAAGCATTAAATAAAAAAAATAGCATTATACAAAAAACAATTTTTAATCATTATTATTTATCAAATCACACCAAAAAAAAGACAGCATTAAATAAAAAAATAGAAGCAAAATCAATTTGTAAAAAAAAAAAAAAAGGAATCTAGAATGAGAATGAGTCAATGACATATTCATACATCAAATATTAAAAAAAAAAAATTGGAATATATCAATGAGAATCACACACACATATATATATATATAATATACTGCTGACAAACAACATTACACAAAAAATTCTTGAATTAAAATTAATATACAAAAAATAAATATTAAATTCAAAAAAAGAAATCAAAGATAAACATACCCTGATACAAGTGTGGAAGAGACAAGAGAATATACCTTGAGGCTAGTTGAAGAGATACAACAAGAGTACAACAAGAGTCAAGACCCAAGTCGGTGGCCGGGCGGTGGAAGAAGAGGCAGTGCAAATGCGACGGCCGGCAGAAGCGGCAGCCGGCAGCAGAGGCAGGGCTGCAGAGACGAGAACAATTAATTCTCCCGATCAATTCATTCCAAGCAATGCCTAGAAAAAACCCATTCCAAAGGGCTCCAAGATTTATACCAATCTCACTGAACATTTTGCCATCGCTCAAAACTTCGACCGAGCTTGTTCTCTCTTGCATTTACACACACAGAAAACTCTTTTTTTTTGTTTTCACCGCCGTAAGCACTTGGTCGCCCAAGAAATTTCACTACCCTGACTACCGACCGAAATGCTACTGCTTTTTACTCCTTTTTAAACATAATATTATGGCAAAGCTCACTTTGATAACAAAGCATGGCATGGCCCTCCAAAATAGCAAGGATCAAAAGACCCTTCAAATCTGATATTTTCCTCTCTTTTTTTCCTTTTTCTTTTTGTTTTCCCCAAAAAAAAAAAAAAATTGTAACATTTGCATGATGGACCAAAGTGCTTATCATGCACCCCGCGCAGAGGATAAAATTTCAATTTTGTTTTTTTGGTATTTCACCTAGACCCTATCAGATAGCAACTCTGACAACCATTAATCCTCAACAATCAGCGTGCATTGATGATTAACAACTAGCCAATGTCCAAAAAACACAAGGACATCAGGGGGCATAGCGGAAAATGGTCAACCTGATCACGCAGGCGTTCGCCTTATTTTGGAAGTTATACAGTCAAGAATCCTCTACAATGAGGTCTCCATTAGTTCTGACTTCTGAGATAGTTTATCAAGGGAAATACTTCTCGCGTAAAGACTTCACAAGAAGTGTACAGCTTATTTCATCTTGCCGCATTACGAAGACCCCAATGCGCAACAATCAAATTGATAAGGTAGGGAAAAACTACAACAAAAACTCACATACTAAAATAAAATCAAGCACCAATCCTTCAGTTTTAAAACAGTCTTCCTAGGAAAAAAGTTATCCAGTTCCCTTGTATTCTTACTTCTTAGGATGAGTGAAGGATTACGCAGAAGTGTCTACCTCACTTAATCTTTGCTACCAAGACACTCATGATTCAACATACAAATTAACAAGTATAAAAATTGCATCTGATCAGACGATAAATTCATGTACCAATTACTGTAAAAGCAAGCAGCGAATCCAAATATACAAGTAAAGACATCGCAGCCAGTAACGAAGAGCAAGAACAGAAAACAGTTTGTAAACCATCATTAAAAAAGGGCCTGATAGAACTCTGGCTAGTGACATTCATGGCTTACCGTGGATCATTTCCAGATAATGGTATATGAACCCAACCTGCTGGCTTCACAAGTTCTACGACCTTTATCTCCTACATGATTCAGAAAGGCAGAAAGTGATTTGCAGAATAAGCATTAAAATGTAAACAGTCTGGGAAACTCAAGAAACCGCACTTGTCAAATCACGATGCTACTAAAAATCATATAATAGCTTATTATAAGTGGATTTATTGGCTTAGTTCATTCAAATTAATAGTCTGGGGTGAGAATTCCAATTGTATAAACAAGGGCACATTCAATTTACTTCTTTTTGGTTTTCTATCTATGTTTTTCCGAGTGTTCTTTACAAAAACAAAAAAATGGAAAATAGTTGAAAATTTTAGAGAACATGGGAGAGTGAGCACCTTGATAACAAACAAAAACGTAAAAACAAGGGATATATTTTCTCCAATTTTAGAACAATGGGAAGAAAATTGTAAAGAACTGTTGTCGAAGAAAACTTGGAAAACTAGGACTTCTTCAGCGCTTTTACCAAAACACAGGTATACAAAATATTTGCGAAGTGAACACACCAAAGTGTTCCGCAGGCATGTCAAGCTGCCATGTTTTGAGTTTCAAAATTACCTTCAAGTTGTGGAAACCATCACCCGCCCGAACAGAGATCTTGCTGGGTGTGTAGCTCTCGTCAAGCTTGAAATCAACATAAAGTACAATCAGCTGAAATTAGAAAATATTTGCATCATTATTCACATGTGACTAAAAAACCGCAACAAGAACAATAAAATGAGAGAAAAAGATTATGAAGCTCAGCATACCTGCAGTTTCACTTTCTTCTGAAATTGAATATTAACAAGATGAGGTTGTGCTCCATCAGATCTGAAACAAAAAATCGTAAGTTCAGCATGTCCACATGAAGGCAGGGTAGGATATTCAAATGTTGATCAAGACCAAAAAACCAAAACTATTTGTTATTCAGTCCAATTCTCGGTCTTTGATTAGGCCCCCTACCGGGCTTTTGTCAGGTAGGTCCAGTCCAAGTTTTAAGTTCTTTAAAAGTGTTAAAAATGGACTAGTCTAAAACCTGTAGCAGGCCTAATAATTCAGTCCTAGAAGTCCTTTATTAAAACCTTTTATCCGATCCAATCCTCGATCCTCAGTCTAACATTTAGACCTTTACGGTCTCTGGTTCAGTCCAAGTTAGGACTAATGGACACCCCTATTCAGATGGACACAAGCCAAAATGAGTATATAAGCCACAAAACAATATGGTAACCCCATGGGGAATAGAGCAGGCCAGGCTCGGGTGGGAGACAAACTCTCTAAGTAGACTCAAGCTTATATCAAAAAGCAGTTAATGAAATCAAATGTCATGTTCTATCTCTTCTTCCTTATCTCTTTAATTTTAGTCAATTTATTACTTTTTAGTTAATTTCTATATATTTGACCCCCCAGACCATGCTCCCTTTTGTTAATTTCGGACACAGCCTCCCTTTAGAGTAACACCCTGAAGGGGTGAGGCTGTGTACATGTCACCTCCACCCTCCCGACCCTGCTCTATAGCAGGAGCCCTTGTGGCACTAGGTTTCTTCTTGTTGTTCTATCTATTTCAATTTTATATTGTAACAAGACACAAGAGAGAGAGAAGAGTAACTGCCAATAGGTCTCAACATTGTCATCTCGGAGGCACTGGACGCAATTGCCAGGCTTGCAAGAACTCACACTCCAAGCGGCATTTTTTGTCATCTCTCTCAAATCCTCCTCCAAATGGAGATGCTTGCTACCCCCAGTTACCTTTCCTTCATCCTCTCCTTCAGATGACTCTGTCGCCATTTTTCTCAAGTTTCTTTTTAATCACTGCCACATATAGGCAACTGGAGTTAGGAGATTCAAGTCTTGGACTTTTGGTTCTAAGACCTTAGCGTTGATAGTTTTTGTTAAGATTTGAAGACTAATAGTCTCCCTAAACAAACCATTTATGGTTGGAATGATTTAGGATTGCATAAATGACGTGACTCTTAAGTTTATGGCAGTTATAATTGTAGACCTATAAATAGGATCCTCTTGCACTCGATATTGCAGGGGAAAACATGTAGAACAATCGAGCGTGAGTAGAACACTCGAGCATGAGTTAAACAATGTTGTCAGACCTCTGTTTCTATAGTAAAATATTGTTGCTCCCCCTCCGTGAATGTAGGCTCGCCAGAAATACGTAAATTCCGTTTTCTAAAATATTTCCCTTAATCCCTTAGCTTGAGCTTGCTATTTCGATTTAGGGTTCGGAATTGCAGGTGGACCTAACAGTTTTACCACTAAAGAAGGACGTCATTGACATCATCAGGAACCCATTTCAGCCTATATAGCATAGCTTTCTGCCAATCATGCAATTTCATTAGGGTTATAAAATTCAATCAAAATTAAGCACCAAAGTTTTACATACCAAAGGAGGTTCTATCTCAAAACTAATTGGCAAGGGGGAGTAGCTTTTTAAGTATATAAAGTGATATTACATAACCCTCCCACCAATGTGGGATTCTACCTATTTTGCCCAAACATCTTTTTTGACTTGTATCGATCAAGATTCAATCAAAACTAAACACCAAAGTTTCAGCCCATCTTTCTCCCAGGCATTTCCTCGAACAGTTAACAATCACTACAAAGTGGGCAACCGAAACTCTCCTCCACAAGGAAAAATTAGAGAAATGGAATCATGAATATATGGAAACAACAAAAATAATGTAATTTCTAACATATTACCAAAGATTAATCAAGAACTAGAAGGGGAAAAAACATACGTATATGCAAATATTTGATTTGCCCAGATATTGTTTATGTATATATTCTCTTTTTTTCTCTCCGACAATATTCGGGTTTTCCGGTCAAGATCGCCGGTTACCGGTCCGTTTTACCGTTGGATTTTGCTGGATCAAATGCCGCCCTCTCTATTTCGAACTCCGGCGATTTGACCGTTACGAGGTTGAAGGCAAAAGAACCATTGGGTTCGGCCGTTGTAAAAACTCGTTTTTGAAATAAGATAAGCCCTCCGTTCAAAAAATCTATTTGATATCGTACCCAAAATAAGTATATGGACCAAGAATAATAGGACATTCTACGAAAAAGAGAAATAGGCTTGACCAAAAGGGGAAAGGAAAATTTTATAAATGGACATCATTTTGTACTAGCAACTTATGCAATGAAATTATTATCCTTTCTTATCCTTTTTATTTCAATATAATTTAGTTTTCAGTCTATTTCAATTTCGATTTGTGTCACCGATTTGGCTAGTCTTCGTTGAGCTTTTTAGAGTGCATTTAGTTGTTCTGTTTGTTTATCTGTTTCAAAAGAATTTTTATACTTTTTATTTGTATCTACAGAAAGAACTTTTAACAAAATAAACTGTTTGGATATATATTTGAAATGATTTTCCTATTATAATGACAAAAGGGACCTAACAACGTAAATCAACCAGTAATGATAGGTGATGTCGGTAGTCGACGATGGCAATGAGGTGGATCATGGTGGTGCCAAGCAATAATAATGGATAATAGAAAGCTTTACCAGCCCGTAGTAGTTGTTGCTTAACTATTGTGAGTAAAGGGGGGTGGTCATGGCGGTCAAGTTAGGCTATGTTAAATTCTACAAGGCCTTTGGTCCGACCCACGGAATTGGACTACACGAGGTCTACATACAAACCCAAGTGGGGTTACATCATAGAATTAATTGGCATTATATAGAATAGCCCACTAGGCTAATATATTGATTTCTTCTCCATTACAACTCTAATGTGGGGTTTTTACTGGACATAAATATAAAGTCTTTAATAGACTATGGTGGCGACAAGCCATTGTGACGGGCAATAGAGGTTAAAAATGGTGGTAAGGCGAAATTATAAGTGTGACAAGCCAAGGTGGTGGTAGGCCACAGTGATAGGTCGTAGAAGTGCACCTTGATGGTGGTGACTCGTAGTGGTATCGTGATAGATGGAGTTGTGGCTATGTTGAGAGTGAATCATGATAGCGGTCAGTCATGGTAGCGGAGAGTGATAAGTGTAACGAGGTATGGTGGTGAAACTGAAAGTGAATTATGGTGGTAAAGATTTAAGGCTAATATAGCTTTTTAAAACATCTTTCTAAATAAATCCAATTTACATTTTTTTCTACTTAGGTATGACATGGTTTTTCTATCTTCTTATTAAGTTGTGAAAAACATATTAAAAAGATTTTTATTGTCAACCAATCACAAGTTTTGCAATCAATTATAGCTTTTTCACAAATTAAAACTATTAATAGCTAAAGCGAATGCAACCATAATCAGAAAAGACACTCAATTGACTTCTTTTTAACATTTGATCCATAAAAAGAAGTGTTAGAAAGTAAAATTCATTCTTTTGGTTTTTAAAAGAGTAAGAAAAAAAATTCTTTTTATAGTGTGAACTAAAAGTAAAGTTAAAAACTTTTAAGAAAAATATATTGTCACTTATAATTAAAAAGAAAGTCAAATTGGAAATTTTTAAGAAATTTTCACAAAATAATAATTTTACAACACGATTAAACAATCTAATAATATGTTGATTACTTTTGTGCTATAATGAGTCTCGTAGTATTTTTTCTTTTTCTTATTTGCCTTCCTGTTTGTAGAGTTCTGTTGGTTTGGTCCCCGTTCTTTTTCGGGTTGACTCGGGGTTCGTTTGGTTGAGTTGTCTGCTTTGTTCCACGACTTTGTAGCTAATTATCGAAAAAAAATTAAAATATAGGAGGGAGACCACTAAAATTCTAGGGAAATCGTACGGTTTGGACCCCCCACCCCAACCTTATTCTTTTTAGACCCCATTAACCATAAATAAATTTTTTTGGACAAAAATGCCCTCCCACCTCACCCCCCCCCATCCGTCCTCTCTCTCTCCCACTTTCTCTCTCCTCATTTAATGCAAGGCAGGCAAAATGATATTTTTTTGACTTTTTCACTCTTCTTTTTCTTCATTTTTTTTTCCTTTCGAATTTTTTTGTCAAAAAAAAAAATATTATTTCCAAATTTGCCCTTTCTTCTTCTTCCCTCCCAGACCTTGTTTAGGTGTGTTTAAAGTAATTAGTGGTGTCTGAAATAAAATCATATACTGTGTATGATGCATTATAATGCTGTAAAGTGAACTTATTCAGGTGTATTTCAAGAAATTAGTGGTAAATGACTTATCATACACAATATATGATAGGTTATAATGACATAAAATCAACTTTTGCTGTTTTTTTAAGTAATTAGGGGTACAGTGGTCTGAAATCAAATCATACACTGGGTATGATGCGTTTTAATGGTGTAAAATGACCTTATTCAGGTATACTTCAAGTAATTAGTGGTAAATAACTTGTCATACACAATGTATGATAGGTTTTAATGGCATAAAATCAACTTTTACTGGTTTTTTCAAGTAATTACGGTTACAGTGGGTTGAAATCGAATCATACAATGGGTATGATGCGTTAAAATGGTTTAATATGAACCTTTTTAGGTATGTTTCAAGTAATTAGTGGTAAATGACCTATTATACACAAATTATTATAGGTTTTAATGGCATGAAATCAACTTTTACAGTTTTTTTTATGTAATTTCTGTTGCAGTGGTCTGAAATCGAATCATACACTAGGTATGATGCGTTTTAATACTGTAAAATAAACTTATTCAGGTGTATTTCAAGCAATTAGTGGTAAATGACTTATCATACACAATGTATGATAGGTTATAATGGCAAAAAATTAACTTTTGCTATTTTTTTCAAGTAATTAGGGGTATAGTGGTCTGAAATCGAATCATACACTAGGTATGATGCATTTTAATGGTGTAAAATGAACTTATTCAGGTGTAGTTCAAGCAATTAGTGGTAAATGACTTATCATACACAATGTATGATAGGTTATAATGGCATAAAATCAACTTTTGCTATTTTTTTCAAGTAATTAGGGGTACAGTGGTCTGAAATCGAATCATACACTGGGTATGATGCGTTTTAATGGTGTAAAATGAACTTATTCAGGTGTATTCCAAGCAATTAGTGGTAAATAACTTGTCATACACAATATATGATAGGTTTTAATGGTATAAAATCAACTTTTGCTCGTTTTTTCAAATAATTACTGTTACAGTGGGCTGAAATCGAATCATACAATGGGTATGATGCGTTAAAATGGTTTAAAATGAACCTTTTCAGGTATGTTTCAAGTAATTAGTGGTAAATGACTTATCATACACAAATTATTATAGGTTTTAATGGCATGAAATCAACTTTTGCAGTTTTTTTTATGTAATTACTATTGCAGTGGTCTGAAATCGAATCATACCATGGGTATGATGCGTTTTAATAGTGTAAAATGAACTTATTCAGGTGTATTCCAAGCAATTAGTGGTAAATGACTTGTCATATACAATGTATGATAGGTTTAAATGGCATAAAATCAACTTTTACTGGTTTTTTCAAGTAATTACTGTTACAGTGGGCTGAAATCGAATCATATAATGGGTATGATGCGTTAAAATGGTTTAATATGAACCTTTTCACGTATGTTTCAAGTAATTAGTGGTAAATGACTTATCATACACAAATTATTATAGGTTTCAATGGCTTAAAATCAACTTTTGCAGTTTTTTTTTATGTATTTAGTCTTACAGTGGTCTAAAATCAGGTCCTACACTGTGTATGATCCCTTAAAATGGTTATAATTAACTTTTTCAGGTATATTTCAAGCAATTAGTGGTAAATGACTTATCATACACAATGTATGATGGGTTATAATGGAGTAAAATCAACTTTTGCTGTTTTTTTCAAGTAATTACTGTTACAGTGGGCTGAAATCGAATCATACAATGGGTATGATGCGTTAAAATGGTTTAATATGAACCTTTTCATGTATGTTTCAAGTAATTAGTGGTAAATGACCTATCATACACAAATTATAATACGTTTTAATGGCATGAAATCAACTTTTGCAGTTTTTTTTATGTAATTACTATTGCAATGGTCTGAAATCGAATCATACATTGGGTATGATGCATTTTAATGGTGTAAAATAAACTTATTCAGGTGTATTCCAAGCAATTAGTGGTAAATGACTTGTCATACACAATGTATGATAGGTTTAAATGGCAT
The DNA here is from genome assembly GCA_018398585.1 of Simmondsia chinensis. NCBI lineage: Eukaryota > Viridiplantae > Streptophyta > Magnoliopsida > Caryophyllales > Simmondsiaceae > Simmondsia > Simmondsia chinensis. Next base: position 33,550,362 of record JAGTTD010000009.1, on the reverse strand, counting down.
AAAATCAACTTTTACTGATTTTTTCAAGTAATTAGGGGTATAGTGGTCTGAAATCGAATCATACACTGGGTATGATGAGTTTTAATGGTGTAAAATGAACTTATTCAGGTGCAGTTTAAACAATTAGTGGTAAATGACTTATCATACACAATGTATGATAGGTTATAATGGCAAAAAATCAACTTTTGCTATTTTTTTCAAGTAATTAGGGGTACAGTTGTCTGAAATCGAATCATACACTGGGTATGATACGTTATAATGGTGTAAAGTGACCTTATTTAGGTATACTTGAAGTAATTAGCGGTAAAGAACTTGTTATACACAATGTATGATAGGTTTTATTGGCATAAAATCAACTTTTATAGGTTTTTTCATGTATTTAGGGGTACAGTGGTCTGAAATTGAATCATACACTGGGTATGATGCATTATAATGATGTAAAGTGACCTTATTCAGGTGTATTCCAAGCAATTAGTGGTAAATGACTTGTCATACACAATGTATGATAGGTTTAAACGGCATAAAATCAACTTTTACTGGTTTTTTCAAGTAATTACTGTTACAGTGGGCTGAAATCGAATCATACAATGGGTATGATGCGTTAAAATGGTTTACTATGAACCTTTTCATGTATGTTTCAAGTAATTAGTGGTAAATGACTTATCATACACAAATTATTATAGGTTTTAATGGCATAAAATCAACTTTTGCAGTTTTTTTTATGTAATTACTGTTGCAGTGGTCTGAAATCGAATCATACACTGAGTATGATGCGTTTTAATGGTGTAAAATGAAATTATGCAAGTATGTTTCAAATAATTAGTGGTAAATGACTTATCATACACAAATTATTATAGGTTTTAGTGGTACAAAATTAACTTTTGCTATTTTTTTTTAATTAATTACTGTTGCAGTGGTCTAAAATCAGCTTATATACGTGTATTTCAAGTTTTATTGGTGTATGATGCACTTCATACACGGTGTATGATGGGTTATATTTGTGTAAAATCAACATACATATATTTGTGTATTTTTGGGATGTGTATTTAGACAAAAAATATACAATTTTAATAAAATAATCCGTACGATTTTCCTTCAAAAAGGCCCTCCCATTCAACCCCCCAACGCGTCCCCTTTCTCTCTTCTCATTTAATGCGCAGCCGATTACTGTGCTTTAGCCCCTCCCCACTCCCTTTTCTCTCTCTTCATTTAATGCAAAAGTACATATTTTTACTTTATATCATGTAACTTGCTTCTCACTCTATTCCTTCCTTCTTCTCATTTCCCGCCCATTTACTCACCTCTTATTCATAGTATTTGTTACTTTTCTCTTAATCTGAATTTCCCAAGTCCATTTTTCTCTCATTTTTCTCTCAATTTGCTACATTGGGCCCTCGGAAGAAGAAGAAGAAGAAGAAGCCGTTTTAAGATCGTGTTTGAAGCTTCGTGGCATTGCTGTAGGTTCAACGTTGAGTCGTTACACACATTTCACGGTTTTCAGATCAGATATTGAAGGTAATATGACCATTTGCTGAAATTGTCGTTAATGTATCCTTGTCCTATGAGGTCGGTGTGTTACAAGTCGTTTATGGTTTATGATTGGTTTAAATGATGTATTATAACTTTCTTTTGGTGTGTTTGAACTCATTAGTGGTGTATGATTAGTCATACATCGTGTATGATAGGTTTTAATGATGTGAAATCAACTTGTTTAGGTGTGCTTCATGTAAATAGTGCTGTATGATCTATCATACACCGTGTATGATAGGTTTGAATGGTGTGAAATCAACTTGTGTTTGTGTATGTTAAGTAATTAATGGTGTATAATCAGTCATACACTGTGTAGGATTGGGTTTAATGGTATATAACCAACTTGTGTTTGTGTGTGTTAAGTAATTAGTGGTGTATAATCAATCATACACTGTGTATGATTGGTTTTAATGGTGTATAACCAACTTGTGCATGTGTATGTTAAGTAATTAATGGTGTATAATCAATCATACACTGTGTAGGTGGGTTTAATGGTGTATAACCAACTTGTGCAGACGTTTTTTAAGTAATTAGTAGTTTATGAGCAATCATTCACTGTGTATGATTGAGTTTAATGGCGTATAACCAACCTGTGTATGTGTATGTTAAGTAATTAATGGTGTATAATCAGTCATACACTGTGTAGGATTGGGTTTATTGGTGTATAACCCATTTGTGCAGACATTTTTTAAGTAATTAGTGGTTTATGAGCAACCATACACTGTGTATGGTTGGGTTTAATGGTGTATAACCAACCTGTGTATGTGTATGTTAAGTAATTAATGGTGTATAATCAGTCATACACTGTGTAGGATTGGGTTTAATGGTGTATAACCCATTTGTGCAGACATTTTTTAAGTAATTAGTGGTTTATGAGCAACCATACACTGTGTATGGTTGGGTTTAATGGTGTATAACCAACCTGTGTATGTGTATGTTAAGTAATTAATGGTGTATAATCAGTCATACACTGTGTAGGATTGGTTTTATGGTGTATAGCCAAGTTCTGTTTGTGTATGTTAAGTAATTAATGGTGAATAATCCATCATACACTGTGTATGATTGGTTTTAACTGTGTATATAATGGGGCATATTAAACCATACACTGTGTATGAGAGCTTCAAAGGGTGTATGATGAACTTATTTTGGTGTCTTTCAAGTACAGAATGGTGTATGGTTTACCATACACCGTATATGATAGCTTTGATTGGTCTAGGATGAACCTGTTTTGCTGTCTTTCGTGTATAGAATGTGGTATCCTTAACCATAGACCGTGTATGATTGCTTTAAAAGGTGTGTGATGAACTTGTTTATGACTGTAACGCAAATCATACACCATGTATTCTTTCTTAAAGTAGTGTTATTTGTGTATTATGGTTTTAAACCAATCATACACCGTTTTCAGTGGTTTCAATGCTGTACTTTCATTCCACCCTAGTGTGTTTCATGTCAATTTTGCTTTGATATCATGTTTTTTTCTTGTCCACAGTAATGGGTGATGCTGCTATTGCATGTGTTCTGTACGGTGGCCACTTTAGGGAGAAGGCAAAGTACGCTGGTGAAAAATTGGCTTATATTTTTGTGGATGAGAAAACTGACTTCGCTGGTTTGCAAAGGACTGTGGCGGAGGTGATTGGTGCTCAGTTGGATGCGGGTTCAAAGATGCATTTTCAATCTTTCACCGTCGTTCCGGCCGTGCCCTTGTACGATGTCGTTGACGATAAGTCCGTTATGTTTTGGAAGGCACTTGCCAAAGAAGATAGGGCGAAGCATCCTTTGATCGTAACTGTAGAGTCATCTGGTGACAGGAATCCTAGCTTCGATTGGCAACGAACTCCCTTTCAAACAATTCCCGATGGTGACGAGAATAGTGGCCGTTCGCACCCTGAGGTTCTCGAGACTTCTGGTGGATGTATGGATGCGGGGATGGAAGAAGCAGCCCGTGTAGATGCATCTGATGTAGATTTGAACATGCCTACTGTGACGGTTGAGGCAACAGCAACAGGTGGAGATTGGGAAAATTCCAATCGAAGTGCATGGGATAATTTGGACAATATCAATTTATCCCAGGTGCAACCGACTGTACCTGATGCCTCACCTCCAGAGGGGCACACTTACGAGCATCGTAATATTTCCCGTGAAGACCCTCTGATTGTCGAACCTGAATTGGAACGGAATACGAAACCCAGCAGTCAACCGAATGTCCACCCTGACATCCAAGCTGCTGGTGATCCTCGTTCTGATGATGAGGCTGGCTCCGGTGATGAGAGGAGCCGGATTAACGGGGTATATGGGCAGGGCTGGATGGTTGAGGATATTGAAGTCAATCAAATATTTATGACGAAGAGGGACTTGTTGACTAACCTGGCAGTGATTGCGCTTAGGGAAAAATTTGAATTCAGGAGCTACAAGTCGAACAAATCCTTAACGGTTGTCTGCTGCGCACAAGAGGGCTGCACATGGAGGGTTCGGGCTACGTGTGTAGCAGATGGTGGCTGCTGGATGGTTACAAAAGTAGAAAAGAACCACAACCACCCTAGCGATCTCACCACTGTTAGACACAGGCAGGCAACCAGTTGGGTCGTCGAGGAGTGCGTCCGCAAGAAACTTGTGAACCCCGGGAGAGTGTTCAAGCCACAGGATGTCATAGATGACATCCGCAGTTGCTACGGTGTCGATATCAGCTACAGTGTTGCTTGGAGGGCGAGAGAGTTTGCATACGACAATGTTAGATTGGGTACGGCCGAAGAGTCGTATGCATTCTTGCCTGCCTATCTGCAAGTCCTCAAACAGACTGACCCCAGTACCACATTTTATTTACAGACAGATGATGAAAGTAGGTTTCAGTACCTCTTCATTGCGTTTGGTGCTTCACTTAATGGGTACCGGTTTTTTCGGCCGGTTGTGAGCATTGACTCAACACATCTGAAGGGAAAGTACCGGGGTGTTCTGTTCATGGCCGTTTGCCACGATGCCAACCAGCAAATTTTTCCGATTGCTATCGGCATAGGTGATTCAGAGAATGATGCATCATGGCTTTGGTTCCTCAGTAGGTTGAAGGAAGTAACTGGGGAGCCTGCTGGCCATGTCATTGTATCCGATGGACACCGAAGCATTCAACGCGCGGTGGAAGAACTTTTCCCCGTCACATTTCACGGGTTCTGCATGTACCACTTGCTGAACAACTTGAAGGCCAAATTCAAGAGCAACAGGAAGCATTTGGATCAGTACTACTACAAAGCAGCCAAAGCATACAACATTCAAAAATTCCATAGTTTGTTTTTCAGTTTATGTTGTACCGTACCCGGGGCTAAAGATTACTTGGAAGATGTGGGACTGGACAAGTGGACTCGTTCCCACTCCCCTTGTCGTCGGTACAACATAATGACGACAAACATTTCGGAATCCATGAATGTTGTAGTGGTCAAGGTACATGGCTATCCAATTACAACCCTTGTTGATGAGTGTAGGTTGCTGTTGCAGAGGTGGTTTTACGAAAGAAGAGCCAAGGCTGAAGCTTACATCAGTACAATGTCCCCCGACATCGAAAAAAAATTACAAGACAGATTCAAGTTAGCAAGAACGATGACGGTAAGCTCCGTACATATTGTCATGTTTAATCCCTACTACAAAGCATGTTTATAGCGTGTTGGTGCTCTTCGAGTGTGAAATCCGCTAATTTTGGTGCCCTTCAAGTGTTTCGTTGCTTATGTTTTGTTGTTTTTTTTTAATTTTTTTAATTTTTTTAATTTTTTTTATTTTTCTCATATTTTTGTATTTTGCATGCACCTTGGTTGTTTGACGCGTTTGTCTATTATTGTGGTAATGCAGATATTGCGAGCTAATGATCATACGTTCGACGTCATCGATGGGGAGAAAAACTTTATAATAGATATGTCGCTCTGGACATGTACCTGCCGCAAGTTTCAGCGTGAGCAGCTTCCATGTGAGCATGCGTTAGCAGTGGTACAGCACAGTCCTTATGCTCTGTACGACTTGTGCTCGCCGTACTACAGTAGAGAAAATTGGTACGAGTCGTATAGAAGTGTCGTCTACCCGATGCCGCACATAAGTGACTGGTGTATCCCGCGTGATGTAGCTGACATGAATCTTCTTCCACCCGACGTGCGAACCTCTTCTGGGAGGAGGCGGAAGAGGAGGATTCCGTCTGTCGGTGAGGAGCGTGTTCATCAAAGGTGCAGTCGGCGCAAGGAACACGGGCATAACCGATCCACGTGCAAGAATCCAATTGCTCTGCATCCTAGTGGCGAATGCACCTCATCCAACTCCGGCCGTCCATCTCAAGTCCCTCCTTCAAATTAACTTACAGTCTTCAAATGTATAAATTTTACTTGTTACATACCTATATAATTTCGTTTTACCATAGGATTTACATTGTACATTACCATAGGATTTAAATTTTACTGTGATGTGTATATGTTATTGTATATTACCATAGGATTTACGTTGTATCCAGTGTACTGAAAATTGTCGAAAGGTTGTGATGTGTATGTAATAGGGTAATGAAAATTGTGTATATTTTCATGCTGTTGTATATTCCTGTAATGAAAACTGTCAATGAATTGATTTGAAGTTGGTCCCAATTGTGTGTTCTAAGTGGTTGATGTGTTTTTCAAGTGTGTTACGATGTATGTCGACATGCATGGATGGTGTATCGCCACACATATCAGCATCAAAGGTGTCCACAGGTCTGTGTCGCCACACTAAGTAGTTGAAACACACTTGTACAAGTTGATTTCACAGCATTAATACTTGTCATACACTAAGTATGGTAAGTCATACACCACTAAGTAGTTAAAATACACTTGTAGAAGTTGATTTCACACCATTAATACTCATCATACACTATGTATGGTAAGTAATATACTACTAAGTAGTTAAAACACACTTGTACAAGTTGATTTCACACCATTAATACTTGTCATACACTAAGTATGCTAAGTCATACACTACTAAGTAGTTGAAACACACTTGTACAAGTTGATTTCATACCATTAATACTTGTCATACACTAAGTATGGTAAGTCATACACCACTAAGTAGTTGAAACACACTTGTACAAGTTGATTTCATACCATTAAGAATCATCATACACTATGTATGGTAAGCAATACACTAACAAGTAGTTGAAACACACTTGTACAAGTTAATTTCACACCATTAATACTTATCATACACTATGTATGGTAAGTAATACACCACTAAGTAGTTGAAACACACTTGTATAAGTTGATTTCACACCATTAATACTTGTCATATACTAAGTATGGTAAGTCATACATCACTAAGTAGTTGAAACACACTTGTACAAGTTGATTTCACACCATTAAGACTCATCATACACTATGTATGGTAAGCAATACACTACTAAGTAGTTGAAACACACTTGTACAGGTTAATTTCGCACCATTAATACTTATCATACACTTTGTATGGTAAGTAATACACCACTAAGTAGTTGAAACACACTTGTACAAGTTGATTTCACACCATTAATACTCATCATACACTATGTATGGTAAGTAATACACTACTAAGTAGTTGAAACACACTTGTACAAGTTGATTTCACACCATTAATACTTGTCATACACTAAGTATGGTAAGTCATACACCACTAAGTAGTTGAAACACACTTGTACAAGTTGATGTCACACCATTAATACTTATCATACACTATGTATGGCAAGTCATACACCACCAAGTAGTTGAAACATACTTGTACAAGTTAATTTCACACCATTAATACTGGTCATACACTAAGTATGGTAAGTCATACACTACCAAGTAGTTGAAACACACTTGTACAAGTTAATTTCACACCATTAATACTCATCATACACTATGTATGGTAAGTAATACACTACCAAGTAGTTGAAACACACTTGTACAAGTTGATTTCACACCATTAATACTCATCATACACTATGTATATGGTAAGTAATACACTACTAAGTAGTTGAAACACACTTGTACAAGTTGATTTCACACCATTAATACTTGTCATACACTATGTATGGTAAGTAATACACTACTAAGTAGTTGAAACACACTTGTACAAGTTGATTTCACACCATTAATACTTGTCATACACTAAGTATGGTACGTCATACACTACTAAGTAGTTAAAACACACTTGTACAAGTTGATTTCACACCATTAATACTTGTCATACACTAATTATGGTAAGTCATACACCACTAAGTAGTTGAAACACACTTGTATAAGTTGATTTCACACCATTAAGACTCATCATACACTATCTATGGTAAGCAATACACTACTAAGGAGTTGAAACACACTTGTACAAGTTGATTTTACACCATTAATACTTATCATACACTATATATGGTAAGTAATACACCACTAAGTAATTGAAACACACTTCTACAAGTTGATTTCACACCATTAATACTTATCATACACTATGTATGGTAAGTAATACACGACTAAGTAATTGAAACAAACTGTAAATTTATTTATTACACTATAATTGCCACAACTATCAATGAAATTGTGTACCAAGCAATATAAATTCCCTTATTGATTTATATGGACGAGGCTGACCGGTTGGGGTGGTTGGTGGTTGAACATTGAATGTTCAGGGGTCATAATGGACTACCAAGCAAGACATTTAATAACCTCAACTACCACCTACTTTATCATACCCCTCTCCCACGGTTCTCCCCCTATAAAGGGATGAGATGGACAGGAAGCCAAGCATATACGGTTCCTCAATATATCGACCTGTTTAAATTCCTAATGTAAGTGGCTCTAGCAGCGGCGGTGGTGGGCCAGTGACAGTTGAGACACAAAGAGAGGTGGCACTTCTACGGATCATGTTTCATCAACGATCTACCAAGCAATTAGTGGTGTATGATCAATCACACATGGTGTACGGTGTATGATGAGTTGTAATGGTGTGAAGTTCATCCGCATGATAAGGATCTTGAACTTTGTATGCATGCAGTGGATGCACTTTACAGACAACTTATGCAGAGGGACAACTATATGTAGTTCCAGCAGTTATATATGTCCAGTTTGTCATACAAATTGTATGCAGGGTTTTAATGTGTGTCAAGTTTTACGTATCATACACAGTGTATGACGAGTTTTATGTATGGTAAAATCACGGGCTGTGCATGTATTTTTAAGTTTGTTGGAAATTATTGGTGTCACACCATTAATACGCTGTGTATGATGAGTTATGTGGGTGAAAAATCAAGTTCTACAATTGTGTTTTAGGTACTTAGTGGTGTATAACTAATCATAAACGGTGTAGGATGAGTTTTAATGGTTAATAACAACCTTTGCACGTGTGAAGTTCAGGTTTTGCTGGTATGATGCTGTGAAATCAACCTATATTGGTGGTCTGTAAACATTGTATCACATTCAAAGTAAACATCAAACCCCAAGAAAATCACACAATTGCAGCGAACTTCAAAAATTGACAATTTTCATTACACCATTTGAAAATACATCAATAGGAACATACAACAACATCGAAATATACAATATTACATACAACTTTCAATATAATGAATACAATGTAAATCCTTTGGTACAAGTATGCATTTTTATTACATACAATTTTCAGTATAATGAAAACAATATATAATGAATAACGTAATTTTATTGACATGTATGCATTTGAAGTCGTTTATTCCTTCCGTGTCTGTACAAGTGTACTGAAGTATACAGCCGCAATTTCCCCATCTGCGCTTGCGTGCATTGGGAGATGCTCAGTCCTTTGGTCAGCAAAAATTCTATGAACTTTACAACAAAAATTCCACAGTCTGACCTGCAGTTAATATTAATACAGATTCCACAGTCAGAAATTATACATCATTGCAAGTAATGACTATTTTGCATCCACTTCATAACCAAAAGTCCAAATGAACGGAATAGTAAAATTGCATGGGAAGTAGATGTCATACCTCCTTTGCTGTGGACATTTATTCCGGTTGTAAGTTACCGAGAAAGGCTTGCCCTCGAACTGTATGAGGTCCTTTCGGACATCCCAAAAATTAACCAACGCTAGAGCCTGTGGAAGCAATTTTGCAATTGGTTCCACATGTTCTAATCTTGCTGCCCTGGATTTGGCGGAATACAAGGAATCAAATACCTGTATCCGCCAATCATTAAGATGGATGGCAGCAAGGAACCAATGTTGATTACGTTGATTAATGGGCATGTATATCCGATCCACGTTGTGGCAGCTGACCCCATACGTGGCATCCCCGGCAAGGAACTTAAAGATCAACGAATCAAAATCAGTAAAAGCTGACTCAAGCGGGATTTCACTGTTTTAAATCTGTTTTAGTAGGGGTCCAAATTGAGGAGCAACCGTTGTGTCCGCGCATGTTGCCCTCTGGTCGAATTGCTCTGGCCACTGATGTTTCTTCTCCAAAATGTAGTGCAGAATTACATCCATTTCCTGCGATTCAAAACTAATTAGTTGAGACAAGTTGATTTTACACACATAAACAAGTTCTTTGTACACAGTTCAACCCTATGACTAATCATACACCACTCTTTCTTCAAAACACACTAACACATGTTGATTTTACACCTTTAGCATCAACCATACACGGTGTATGACTAGTAATATAACACTTACTTACTTAATACACAATAATATAAGTCGATTTAATACAGGTTGATTTTACTTATTAGTTGACACACGGCAAAACTATCATGATGGGAAACATACCTCATCAGTAAGCCAGGCGTCCTCGTTTCTCAACCGATACCAAAATTGACCCGTCGTCATAGTCAAAACAGAGAAATTCATTCGTTGATCATTAGGTAACGGAAAGGGGGTCTTCAAATCTCTGTAATATACAATACCAAGCATGATACATAAGCATACCATAAGAAAGATGATTTCAGACCACTATAACAGTAATTACTTGAAAAAACAGCAAAATCTAATTTTATGCTATTAAAACCTATCATACATTGTGTATGACAAGTCATTTACCACTAATTGCTTGAAATACACCTAAATAAGTTCATTTTACACCATTATAATGAATCATACACAATTTATGATTCGATTTCAGAACACTAATAGTAATTACTTGAAAAAAATCAGCAAAAGTTGATTTTATGATATTAAAACCTATCATACATTATGTATGACAAGTTATTTACCACTAATTGCTTGAAATACACCTGAATAAGTTCATTTTACACCATTATAACGAATCATATACAGTGTATGATTCGATTTCAGAACACTAACAGTAATTACTTTAAAAAACCAGCAAAAGTTGATTTTATGCCATTAAAACCTATCATACATTGTGTATGCCAAGTCATTTACCACTAATTGCTTAAAATACACCTGAATTGAATCATTTTACACCATTAAAACACATCATACCCAGTGTATGATTCGATTTCAGACCACTGTACCCCTAATTACTTGAATAAAATAACAAAAGTTGATTTTATGCCATTATAACCTATCATACATTGTGTATGACAAATTATTTACCACTAATTAATTAAAATACACCTGAATAAGTTCACTTGATACCATTATAGTGCATCATACACAGTGTATGATTTTATTTCAGACACCACTAATTACTTGAAACACACCTAAGAAAGATGCATTCTAGAAATATTTACATACTAATTATCAAAAAACATCGTGCAAAATCACACTCACTTAGCCACCGTTGCGTGGAAACTTTTGTAAAAATCTTCAATTCTTCTATGTCTTTGTCGGAGGGAGGTTGGAATGGATTGAAGGGCAGAACTGGCTCCGGTCCATGATGGGTAATTTTTGCCCGTTTGTCCTTACCCTCCGTAGTCCATTCCTCACCTTTGTACTTGGGGTTTGGCTTGGGGTCCCTCCTCTCTTGCCCCAATCTACACACTGTCTCGGACAATGTCATCAAGTTTTCAACGCCTTCCACATGCGGTGACGATGGTTCCTTGAAGACATTTTCCTCGGCCCTAGATGGCATAACACATAGCAAAAGTCAATAAGCATCAGCATGCATGAAAACATAACAAATTAGGACACTAACAAGGAATCTAGTGTCTTACCCAGTACGTATAGGAGAAACTATTATGGCTTGCTCAATCGGGGATGGATGAGCGGAAGTCGATGAACATAAGTGCGGCGATGTGGCCTGCGCTTGACGGTCTGAGAGCAGCTCCTTAATCAGTGCATCCTGAGCCTCAAATCGTCGTTCGTACATTTGCAGCATTCGCTGGTGCGCTTCAAGCTGCATCCGTACCATTTGCACATCTTTACCCATCGCTTCGAGTCTCTCCATAACCTGCAATACGTCCTCCAAATTGACATAATCAGCAAATTTGAATAATATAGTATCCACACGGATAAAAATGTGATTAAATAAACACAAAACAATTCATCATACCGATTGGTCCGCCGAATTGGTTGACGTAGGATACGGGTCCTCACTGGATGCCGGCAACGGAGGTTGAGTTGCCAATGGTTGTGGCTCCTCACCAAGCTCTGCTGGCATTTCCATAACAGGAGATTGAAACCCCTCCTCAGCATCCTCAGCATAGGGAATGCCTTGTAGATTAGGCTGACCGGCTTTCGCACTCGTCAGTCTAATCGGTTCGGCATTCAATTGCTGATCAAAGGAAGATACATCATATACACGTTAGTAAAATTACAAAACACACTTCTAACCCAAAATATATAAAACATACAGTAGTAAAACAATAACAACATAGTGTATTTATTACCTGATCAAATACCGTTGAAAGCAGAGCGGAGTACGGAGCCTTAATGGACATCTTCCAGTTAAGGATCTGCCCAAGAGGCTGGTCGCCAACCCTCACCGCCTCAACCTTGGCAAGTTCTGGAAGGGTTTCCAGGGCAAATATGGAAACCACATCGTAGAACCCGTGGACGGAGTAGGTATTCTCCAAACCGTGGTGCATTCTTGCAGCGAAATCCTTGAGCTTCCGCACCAAGAATTTCCAGCTCAAGGATCCCCATGCAACACGATTGAAATAGTCCACATCGTCCACGAGGGCTAGGATGTTCGGGTCAATGCCAGTTCGCTTGCGTTTGGCAAACAGTAGACCCTCGATCAGATACGCAACAACAAGCTTAACCTGGTCCTCCATGATGGAGCAGGTTCTGCATGCATCAAAAAGCTGCTGCCTAGTCATCCTCCCCCTCATGCCATACTTGGCAACCAGTCTGTTGGGACCACCGCGTACATCTTCCACACCGGCATATCTCAAGCCGGTGAGAATGCAAAACTCCCTCCTCCCAAGGTGCACTACCTTCCCACCAAATAAGAATGATAACTCCTCGGGATTGGGGTTGGCCACCTGGTGGAGAAGGACAACGTGAATGAGACTATGCCAGAAGCTGACACTGGTCTCACTCAGCTCAAGCAGATGCCCGAAATTGTATTGTGAGGCAAGGGCAAGCTGTAATGCAAAACACTTTTAGTTAATATGGGATTATAAATGTCATTGTCAAAAGTCAACATAATTAAAATGGATACAGTGTCAAACCTTGGCTTCGTCGTCCTTCAAGATTTCATTTATCTCCGTAACAACCTTGGTTGACAAACCTATTTGGTTGACTTGGAGGAATTTTCAGAAACCCCTCGGCAAAATGTAATCAACCTCAACTGCAGGACGGCTCTTCCTACGTGTGTAAAATGCCATCTGAAATAAAAGCAATACACCATTAATTACTAAACACAAACAGACACACTTTGGTTCTACACCATTGAAACAAATCATACAGAGTGTATAATTGATTATACACCACCACTTATTACTTATAATACACAAACACAAATTGGTTATACACCATTAAAACCAATCCTACACACTGTATGATCGATTATACACCACTAATTACTTAACATAAACAAACACAGGTTGGTTATACACCATTAAATCCAATCAGACACACTGTATGGTTGCTCATAAACCACTTACTTAAAAAACATATACACAAGTTGATTTTACACCATTAAAACCAATCCTACACACTGTATGGTTGCTCGTATGAAACATGCAGAAGTTCATTATACCACAAAGGTCGATTTTACGTGAAAAAAAATCACAAAACATGCAGAAGATCATTTTACACAAATAAAAAACACTAATCACAAAGCCACTAACACCAAAACCCTAAACCCTAACAAATACTATGCACTATGTTCAGGAAATGGTACGTAACAAACGGATATTATACATTGGAGCACCAAAACCCTAAACCCTACAAAAATAACTCTTACTCACCTTCAAAAATGGTGATTAAACACTGGAGCAGCTAGAGATCAAGGATAAAGGTGTGAAAACAGAGGTCAGACCCACGGGAACGAGAATCGCAGCTGAAGTAGAGGAGAAAGAGGATGAACAAATTCGGAAAGAGGAGAGAGAGAATGAACGGATGAGAGAAAGAGGAGAGTGACTGGTGGCTTGTAAAACAAGTTGCTTATGGGGAAGACAGAAAGGCGGGAAGGGGTTTTACAGCTGTAAGTAAATGAGGCGAGAGCAGGGGTACGGATGGGATGGCATTAAATGAGGAGAGAGAAAGGGGACGGGTTTGGGGGGGGGGGGGGGTGAATGGGAGGGCCTTTTTGAAGGAAAATCGTACGGATTATTATTTTACTGAAAATGTATATTTTTTTTCTAAATACACATCCCAAAAATACACAAATACACGTTGATTTTACACAAATATAACTCATCATACACCGTGTATGAAGTGCATCATACACCAATAAAACTTGAAATACACGTATATAAGATGATTTCAGACCATTGTACCACTAAATACATGAAAAAACCTGCAAAAGTTGATTTTATGCCAATAAAACCTATCATACATTGTGTATGACAAGTTCTTTACCGCTAATTACTTCAAGTATACCTGAATAAGGTCACTTTACACCATTATAACGCATCATACCCAGTGTATGATTCGATTTCAGACAACTGTACCCCTAATTACTTGAAAAAAACAGCAAAAGTTGATTTTATGCTATTATAACCTATCATACATTGTGTATGATAAGTCATTTACCACTAATTGTTTGAACTACACCTGAATAAGTTCATTTTACACCATTAAAACTCATCATACCCAGTGTATGATTCGATTTCAGACCACTATACCCCTAATTACTTAAAAAAACAGCAAAAGTTAATTTTTTGCCATTATAACCTATCATACATTGTGTAATATAAGTCATTTACCACTAATTGCTTGAAATACACCTGAATAAGTTTATTTTACACCATTAAAACGCATCATACCCTGTGTATGATTCGATTTCAGACCACTACAACAGTAATTACATAAAAAAAACTGCAAAAGTTGATTTCATGCCATTAAAACCTATAATAATTTGTGTATGATAGGTCATTTACCACTAATTACTTGAAACATACCTGAAAAGATTCATATTAAACCTTTTTAAAGCATCATACCCATTGTATGATTCGATTTCAGCCCACTGTAACAGTAATTACTTGAAAAAATCAGTAAAAGTTGATTTTATGCCATTAAAACCTATCATACATTGTGTATGACAAGTTATTTACCACTAATTACTTGAAGTATACCTGAATAAGGTCATTTTACACCATTAAAATGCATCATACCCAGTGTATGATTCGATTTCAGACCACTGTACCCCTAATTACTTGAAAAAACAGCAAAAGTTAATTTTATGCCATTATAACCTATTATATATTGTGTATGATAAGTCATTTGCCACTAATTTCTTGAAATACACCTGAATAAGTTCACTTTACTGCATTATAATGCATCATACCTAGTGTATAATTTTATTTCAGACACCACTAATTACTTGAAACACATCTAAACAAGGTCTAGGAGGGAAGAAGAAGAAAGGGCAAATTTGAAAATAATATTTTTTTTTGACAAAAAAATTCGAAAGGAAAAAAAAATGAAGAAAAGGAAGAGTGAAAAAGTCAAAAAAGTGTCCTTTTGCCTGCCTTGCATTAAATGAGGAGAGAGAAAGGGAGGGAGGGAGGGAGAGGACGGATGGGGGGGGGGGGGTGAGGTGGGAGGACATTTTTGTCCAAAAAAGTCTATTTATGGTTAATGGGGTTTAAAAAAGAATAAGGTTGGGGTGGGGGGTCCAAACCGTACGATTTTCCAAAATTCTAATTAGCCACTCACAGACAAACATTACCTATTTACCACTAAAAATAGTACTTTTTATTAAAATATACGTTATTAATTTATTTTTCTGTAACATAACCAAATGTCACCCCAATGTTGGATGATGTTATCATCTCCACGTGTGATTCACGAGACTATTCCATTGCATCATAAGAAAGTGTCAATTATAATCCCAAGATCACTATATAAATCCGAGCCTTGAGAGTCAAGCTTGACAAACTCGAGCCAATCTCGACTCATTTCCATCCCTATGCTATCCCATTTTATCATAGAAAAGTATCATCCCTAGCTCCAAAACAAAGAAAAATATCAATTGTTGAACGAAATACAACACCTTCACAGCATAAGAAGCGAACACAAATTAAAAAAAAAAATTCAGCCATTCATTTAAAAAATACTAAAATTTTGATTTATCGATCGACAATTAGAATCATAAAAGCCATAACCAGCATAATCGGTATTGTTTTTCAAATTCTAATTTCGATTTCTAAAAGACTAAAAACTAAATTAAAAAAAAAAAAAAGAAATAATTAAAATACTAGTCTTTCATATTTTTTGTAAAATTTGTTTAAAACTAAGAGTAAAAAAGAGCAATAAAAATTGAACAATGGAAAATTAGATAATCATCTCATTACCAAATCATGCTAATTATAATACAAGAGAAGCAAGCAAAAAGTAATCAAAATACCTAATTGAGTACATACAATTAACCTCTACTAATTTCCCTACTAAATACAAAATATTAAGTATAAAACAAAAAATACAAAATATATTTCAACATTTTAGTTGTCGCTTCAACTTTCACTCAAACTCGAAAAAGAAAACTAAAAGCTAAAAAAAAAAAAAAAGCTTCTAGATGTGAGTTTTAGTTTCTAAATAACCAAAACTACAAATAAAAAACAATACCGAATAGACCCTAAAAGATACAAATGTAATTCCCTAAAAACTATATACACTTTTACACAAACTTACATAAACCGATTATCCTACAGAGGAAGAATCAACTACCTTCTCCTTTTCTGCCCTACCCGAAAGAGAATCGAATACGTTTTTATCATAAAGCAAAGAACGAGTTGTTTACACTCAATTGGTCCCTAATATTTTGAAGTTTATTTAAATTATTTTTTTTTCAAAATTCTTCCTAAAGTTTGTAACTCTTTTCAAATTAGTCCATTGTATTTTCTTTCAATTAAAATAGTCTTTAATGTTTCATTTTATAGCAAAACTAACCCCCCACTTTGTGATCAAAAATAGGGGAAAAATTAAAAAGATGACATTTTTAATAAAAAGAAAAATTAAAGGACTAATTTGAACAAAATTATGAATATTAAGAACTATTTAAACGAATGAAAAACGAGTAATGTTATTGTCAAGGTAAATTCTTATTACTAAAGCAAGATAGTAGTTCTCAAGACAATTTTGTGGCTCTCATTATTTGTAAATCACTTCATTGCTTTTATAAGAATATTTTTTGCTTCGACAATAACAACTCCCATAAAAAACGAGGGATCAATTTAAAACAACTTGAAAAATAGGGACCATCGGTGTAAATAACCCGAAAGCAAAGAACTTTACTTTTTCTTTGACAAAAATTTCCCTCCTTTTCCAAACATCCCAAAAAACCTAGATCCCTTTGAATTCATCTGCTTCTCAGATCCTTCGCAACAATTTTGATCATCTTCATCATCATTGTCAACATTCGAAGTCGTCTCGGCTTGTTCATCGAATTCGATCACAGTACTATGCAAAAGCCGAAGCAATTCCGATGCTGTAGCCTTCCCCTTAACACTTCCATTGATCGATGCATAAACAAGCGCAGGTATCACACCTTCATTCATCACAATCTTACAATATTCAATTCGTTCCAAACAGAGTGATAGAAGCACCGATGCCGCATGATCTTGATCGTCAGATCTTCCATTACTAAGCAATTCTACAATCGAAGAAATGCATCCATCGGTCTCCGCAATCAAAACCCTAGCCTTTTCGATTTCGCATAAACTGTCGAAAATCACTATGCAAGAGCCACAAGATTCAGCATCGCGTAGAAACGGAACGAGTGCGGGGATGCAATGTACGAGAAATTTACGCGATGAAGAATTGTCCTTGTTTAAGGTGAGATTGGAGAGGATTTTGATAGATGATTGATGGAGGTTTTGAATTGGTGAATTGAGGATTTCGATGATCGAAGTTAGGGCACCGGAGGATGCGAATTTGGAGAGTGAGGATCCTTCATGAGCAGAGAGAAGTTCGAGGATGGCTACGGTTTCTTCCATGGCTGCTGTGTTGAGGTACGATGAGAGAAGAAAGTAGATATCTTCGCTTATTTGAGGTGATTCAGATCTGTATGAAGTTGCAAGGAAAAAAAAAAAAAAAATCAAGATGAAGACAATGTAAGCAATACACGTTAAAACTTAAATCAAATAGCATACTTAAATAAAGGGATTGTGGGAAATATTTGGACACCAAAATTTTACGTGGTTCAGTTGGAACATGCGTCCATGGAGTGGGAGCAACAATAATTTCATTGTGTAAGAATAGAGGTATTACAACAATATTTAGAGGCCACTGTAACTATAACACCCGTTAGCCCAATAGTCGCCTCATTTATGCAACCCTTAATAATTTTAATCATAAATAAGCTGTCTTGGGAGACCATCAATTTCCAAATTTAAAAGCCAAGGCTTGCACACCAAGGATGGTAGAAGATAAAAGTTCGACGCTTGGATCAGGTCCTGCTTGGAGCTTGATAAGATTGGAGGCTTGAGCTTGGCTCATCATAAGCTCGGGTTGGCTTGTCTTAGTTGAGCTCGAATCCAACTCCACGAGCTCCAAGCTAAAATCGCCTTATTTAGGCTAATGTAAGCTTGCTTTAGGCTTGTTCGGGCTCGAGTTTAGCTCGTTAAGGTGCAAACTTGGCTTGATTAGGCATATACCTATACAAGTAAATTATAGCGAGATGGGCTCGGTTAGACTTGTTTAGATCTATAAGCCAACGAGCTCAAGCTACTCCATGCTCGGGCTTGGCTCAAACTTGAAATGACCGGAGCCTTTTGAGCTGTATGAAAGGTCAAATTGGCTCAACTCAAGAAACTCGAACATGGCCCCAAAACTAGGTGTGTGCAAAACACAGTTTAAACTGTGATACAAATTAGACCAAACCCAAATTTGCAGTTCGGTTTGGGTTGCACACTATGGTTAAGAGATTACAGGTGTTTTTTTTTTTTTTTTTTTGATCATGGTGGCACTTCCCTCTATGAGGGTTAGCCTTGTTGGGGAGGGGGAAAGGGAAGGGGGTAGATGAGAATCGAACCCGGGATTTCGGCGTAGCACGCCTGCTCCCCTAACTGGGTGAGCTCCCGGGCGACCCTCAAGAGATTACAGTTTGGTTTAGAAGCTTTTGAGACAGTAAGAGTTAAATCACCTCAAATATGTCAGAAAGAGCTGACATCCAGACTTTTGAGCTTCTGCGTCAGGCCGATCATATGCATCCTTCAAGAACTGAACTAACGGCTCCAAAAAGGTCTCTGAAGACGTAGAAATACAACCATCTTTGTACCGTTTCAAATAAACATTAACGTCTTCGATTGCTTTGCGCTGCAATTCCCACGGACGAGTACTCAAGTTCGATAAACAATCCGTTTCGAGGTCATGAACACTTTGGTAAAACTGAAGCCCCATCAGACCCGATCCACTTTCAACTTTAGCATTTGATAAATCTGAACCGTAACTGTTATTGAGAGATCCGATGGACACATTGCTGATATCGATTTGAAGATGTAGACCATTTAAGGAACTGGCAACGCTCCTAAGCGAATTTGAAGTTTCTAGAGATCCAAGAACTGGTGCCTGAATAGACCCAAAATGAGTTTCAACGTCTATGGGCTTATCGTTTTCTTGGTCATTATTGAAAAATAAAGGTTCATCATGCCCAGTATAGAGATTCTCTGTCGGTTCCTCCACTATCTGCTTGTTGTATTTCTTTAGGAGATGAAAAAGATACTTTAGAATTTTCTTTTTTGTCGGATCTCTATCGCTTACTTTATCAAGAAGCCTTTTGATGGATCTTTTTTCGATTAAAAGATCCTTTTGTGATTTAATATGAAGTTTTGAGGCTGCAAATTGAAGCACCCGAATCTCGCAGTTTTCTTCTGAATGGAAGAAAGTTGAATCCTGCTGCAGAAGAGATCGGATTGCTTTGCCTACCTCTTCTTCGGATGAGTCCATGTTAAATGTTACACACGTAAGATCACTGAGTACTTGGGTTATCTGCAGGTAATGAGATCTCCGATTAAGAATATCAGCACGTAAATGGGGTGGGTTATCTAAAAGCTAAGTCCGAGCTTATTAAAGCTCAAGCTCTAGTGTTGCGACCCTAACGGGAGTCTGTCGTGATACAATTTACTAGGCTAAATATGCTAAATAAGCAAGATTTTAGCTTAGATGACCTGAGCTTGAGGCCAAACAAACCTAGATTGAACTTAAATGAGCCTAAATAAGGCGAGCTTAGCGCCGAACTCGCTGAGCTGGGTTTGAGCTCAAGCGAGCAGAGCCAAGCTCGAACCAAAGATACTCTGAGCTCGACTTTGAAGTTCCAAGCTTGGTGAGCTTAAGTCAAAACCCAAGCTGAGCTAAATGTAACGAGCTATGCCTCGAGCTCAGGGAAGGCTATACAAACAAACCCAACGTTCGATGAACTATTCGTGTTCAAAATCGATTACGGCTTGTTCGTATTCGTTATACGAGCTCGATAGCTTTTCGAGTTGAGTTCGAGCAAACTCGATAAGCTTAACGAACCGAGTTCAATTAAGAGGGTGCTCAACTCATTAACGTTCGTGAATAATTTGATGAGCGCTTGATAACAGCTTGTTAAAAGCCTATCAAAGATTCGTTATGAGCTTGTTAACGATCTGTTTTAACTCAAAAATGGGTTGATAATGGCTTGATAGTAACTAAGCTCGAGTCAAAAGTAAGCTCGACACGGTAGCAAGCTTGGCTGAATTGCGAGCTCAATTAGGCTCAACAACAAGTTCAAATCGGTTGATTAGACTGACGAGTCTAGTCGAGTATCATACACAATAAAATCTTCTCAAATAGAGACAAACCTCAAATTGCAAAGACACGGGGACCATAGTTTGAAGTTGGCTTAAGCTCTCCACCAACAAGTTCCTTGTTCTTTCGCATCTTGACAATATTGCCTCCCCTGTTATTGCCTGTGACAACGTTGAATATAATACACATAAATCATTATTTCTCTGATTATAGATGGTGATATTTGTAAAAGCAAACTCATAATATAAGTAATTTCTAAAGAGAACCTTAACACAACTGTTTGGGTTGCTTGGGGTTTTGATTGACCCGGGTAAGGGCTATTTCGGTATCATGTTTAGCTTACATGTCTTTCACTAACGTGTGACATTCACATAATATCCATGGAGTAACAGCATTATTGATCCCACTATTATAATTAAAATTTGATGCTCAATATCAAAACAGAAGGTGAGATTAACAAATTGGACATAGTCAGAAATCTCACACACATATCCAATTAGATTAAAGGCGAAATGGAGAATCGAACAAGGGGCGAGGGATAGGAAAGTAGCTAAACGATGGTTGAACACACAATGTACTGGAGATTGAAAACTCGGAACATCTTGTTTGACTCGATTAGTAGCTAGAACTTTTGTTTCTCTTCTGCTGGGGCATGTTCATTTCCAACTGAACGTGCCAAAGGATCTTGATTTGAACACCACAGATACACCTCCACTGGCTATATGTATACAACTAGACGAGTCCCGAATACCCAACTTAAACAAACGCCATAGGCATGGACACACCAAAAACATGGATATACCTCCTCCTTGTCACCTTCCACCATCAAAAAGATGAAACACGCCACCAGCACAACCACCACTCCTACCTCTTTCAGTCCCTTCCTCCACCACAACAAACAAGCTGAGCTCGAACCTTGTGAAGCTTGAGCTCGTAAGCTCACGAGCTTAGATGAGCCTATCTTATTACAATTTATTAGCATAAGCATGCGTAATCAAGTCAAGTTCAATTAAATAAGCCGAACTCAAACCTAAATCGAGCTTAAATGGGCCTAAATAAGGTGAGTTTAGCTTAGCGCTGACTGAGCTAAGTTCAAGCTTAGTCGAGCCGAGCTTGAGTTTGAAGTTTCCGAACTCAACAAGCTTCCGGCTGACCATAAGCCGAGCTAAATGTTCACTAGCCAACCCTCAAGCCTCAAGAGCTTTAGCTCAGCTTGACTCATATACATCCAACCACCAATATCACCACTCCAATGGCCCAACCCTTAACCGATGCAACACCCATGGAAAACCCTAAAACAACGCCAACGACAAACTTAGTGGTCTCCTCTCCTTCTCACAGTAATGTCTCATCCTCGCAATGTTAACTCTAGTTGTCGACCTCCCCTGATATGGAGACAACCCCTAATAGCTTAACGCCCTTCTCGGCAGACCTCCACCATTAGCAACCACCCAAAAACATAAGTAGCTTGCCAACCTTTCACCAACACGGATACCATCTCTGTCACGACTGATCCCTAGACCCTATCATTAGCCGCACACAGCTCCCCATACACCGCACGACAGCCACCAAAAGACCCGCCCCATGACAAAAACTAATGTACCCTAAGCACCTCAGCTTCAAATTGATGCAACATTGAAGAAGAGTTCTACTAATAGTAAAAGGCACAATATTTTATTAGATTGTTAGGCTATTTGATAGGATTAGAATAGAATATATCATTGGCTATTTTTATTGAAAACCACCTAAACTTTAGGTGGGACATCGTAAAATTTTGGAATATTTTTTGAACCGCACCTAAAATTTAGGGGGTTTTGGGTTTAAAAAAAAAAAAAAAAGATATATTTTATCCTAATCCTAGCAAATAGCTTAACAAAATCTAATAAAACATTATTGTCTCTTGCAATTATAAAACTCTTTTTTGGTGCTGCATCATGGATTGCTGGTGACCTAAACCTAGAGGGGTGAACCCTAAATCTTAGGTCAAAGAAATCTCTTGCACCACCACATGGAAGGAACCCTGGCAGCATCCATAGACGACAGAAAATCCCATCAAGGTGTTGATCGATGTGCCTAAACATGCTCCTTCTCCCAAGTAACGCATTGATTGTCAGCGCCAAACCACACCCATCCACCACCTCCACTGCCACCCGATTTGCCACCCCCAACCACTTCTATCCCAGAAAAACCCAGGAGAACTCCCAAAATACAAGGGAAAAGGTAGTGAAATGGGACAACAACAACAACAAACCCAGTGCCTCAAGCGCTCCCGCATATACAGAGTCTAGGAGGGGTGGGATGTACACAACCTTACCCCTTCAGGGTGCTACCCTAAAGGGAGGGTATGTCTGAAGACCCCTAACCTAAGAAGCATAAAAACATAAAAGCATACAAGCATCTAAGCGTAAAAAAAAACTATAATAGGGAGGTAGTGAAATGGGAGATGAACCAAAAGCTATGTTACGAAGACAACGCAAAGATTATTTTCAAACAGCCATTTCTGGCCCATATCTAGCTTTTTTAGGGGGGAGAGAGAGAGGGAGGGAGGGAGGGAGGGAGGGAGAGAGAGAGAGAGAGAGAGAGAGAAGCTATCATGAATATGAGGCCTCAAAGATGAAATAAGTCTTACTAATGCATGAAAAAGGATCAATCTAGCCAACCCAGCCTACAAGGAAATTTTTGCCAATACGCAGCCAGGAACAACCTTAGGAAGGTATGTATCCTATAAAAATAGTCAATGAAACTAATGCTCTAGTAGGCAACAGGGTAAATGAGGGTAAAGGGTTATATTGTACTTGTGTTGGTATGGTTAATAAAGAGGGGTAAGGGTAAGGTGGAGTAAATGGATTACCCTTGTTCGACAAGGGTAAAAAGGTAAGACTAAAGAGAGTTATGGCTAAACTAAGAGCAAAATTGTCCAAATTTTTTTTAAAAATTTTGTCCCCCCTCTTTACCCCCAACCAAATTGGAGGGTAGAGGAAATGAGGGTAATGATTCCAAAAAATTTGTCAAACAGGATCAAAGTTACTCTCCGTTACCCCTACCCTTACCCTTCTTTACCTATCGCCAAACAGGGGGTAAGGTGTAATAAATATTGTCAAGGATTTTTGACAAGATGATTTTCATAGGATATTATTAAATGTTCAATGCGTACCAAGTAAAGCTTACTGGAGGTGCTACAATTGTGGACAAGTTGCCTGGCTTTCTCAATCCCGTTTTGCAAGTCGCATAGTGCCTTAATTCCTAATGAGCATCGAGGACGAGCTGCTTCGATTTCTGGAAATATGTTTGCGAGACTATCCACCCGTGTTAAAAGTTGTGTGCACATGACATGATGAACCTGCCGTAAAAATGAAATCCATGAATAAGATATTGTTAAGAAGACATGTAGTCGATCAGAAAAATTGGAGATCCAGACTTTTCTTTAGGGAAGGTAAGAAGAATAGTAGGTGAGCAATCAATAGATTATTTCGAAGCTCATTGAGCCAGGTTTGAGCTCAACCAAGTTGAGCTTAGCTCGAGCTTGAAATTTCGGAGCTCTATGACCTTCAACCTGAGCTTGAGCTAAGCTAAATGTAAACAAGCTGAGCCTCAAGCCAAACGAGCTCGGGCTCAAGTCGGCTCAAATACACCCCTAGTTCAGATGAAAAAGAGTTCCACATCCTGGGAAAACATTACCTTGACAGAAGAATGATTTAGCAGTGTTGTTTGCTCCACTTCAACACCATCAGCACCCATCCAAAGGCAATTATACTAAAAATTTGCTTCAAATTAAGAATCAAAAAGGTTCTCAGAATCATTTTGATTGCAGAAAAATAATCATATCCAGGCATTTAAAGAATCCACCCCCACAAAATTTGGTTGTTAATTTGCCTTGATAATTAGTGAGGTTGAAAAGAAAAGGAAGATTATGATATGCAAGTCTGGGTTTCTGACATGGCAATACAGGCAAAGAGGGGTAAAGTGAGAGAGGTTACGGAATTATCTTACCCTAGTTTGGGTATTGTTAAATAAATAGGGGTAATGTTAAAAAAAGATAAATAAATTATCCTTATCTGGCAATTGCGTAAAGGAGTAAGGATAAAGAGAACTACAATTAAAATATCGACAAAATTGTCCAGAATTTGTTTAACTTTTACCTTACCTCGCTTTGTATCCCAAATTGAGGATCAAAGAAAAAAAGTTAATCCCCATTACTCCTCAAAATAAATTGCCAAACAAGGATAAGGGTTCACCCGCCCGATACCCTCTTTACCCCCTTTACCACGTAAGCTGTTCATTATGGACAAGTAATCTGGTCTTGATTCCTATGCTTCACATTGATCATCAATTTTGGTATAAATCAACTTCTATTAGCACTTAGCTACCTATGTAAATTTTAGATTCATAAGCAAGGAGTCCATTAAGATATCAATCTTCCATAACTCATAATTAGATAAACCACTTTCCCTGTAGAACACTAATTGAATCTCATACATCGGTCTTCTCTACAACCATTCACTGAGGGACTATTTGGTATCGCTTCTTGTTTTATATTTGCAAAATTTTTGATTTTTGCAAACTAAAAACTGGGTTCTAAAAATGTTGCATTCCCCATTCGGACCGATGCTATTGAGGTCCAATGTTGGCCTATAGATCATATCGGGTCGGCCCGACTCCCAGGCACATCAGTTCGAGGAGAGGAGGAAGGGTCCGATGGGGCCATAGCGTGTTTTGCTAGCCCGGGACAGAATATTAATTCTGCAGGGGCTGTGATTTACGACACATAAGTAGTGGGTGATAATTTAGTATTTATCTAGCATTTTGCTCTAGCTAGAGTTTTTGGATGTTTTCTCTTCTTGTGTATCTATATATATGTGTGGGTGCTCTTGAACAATGTAATGAAAAGCTTGCCATTTTCTCTCTCTTTAGCTTAAGTTATTTCTCTCGTTATTGTTTTGAGATTCAATCCCCTAAAATATCTAGTGGGATTGCATCAAAAAATGACTTTTTCTTCTCTTTGGTTCCTTTTTATAAATATGTCACAAAACCAACTATCTCAAAAGTTTAAGCTGATGGGTAGAAACCAAGAATTATTTTATATTCTAACATGCCCTATCACGGGAATCCCCTGTTGGGTTTGAAGCGACAAGCCGCTTCATACTTTTTGTTTAAATTATGTTAATATTAAAAGTGGAGGTTGTTGGGATTCGAGCTTGTGACCTTTTCGTTATCAAAGCTTTGATACCACGTTAAAGAACCAACTATCCCAAACCCTTAAACTAATGGGTGAAGACCCAAGAATGGTTTTCTACTCTACCAAGATCAAACAAGAACAAGTGAGAATCCTTTACAAAATATGGACTCAAAAACTGAAAAACCTTAAAACGAAAAATAACCAAACAAGGCCCTTAAACAAAGAATCCAAGAAGAAAAGTGCAAAACAAAACAAGACTCATCTCTCTAACTCTTCCAATTCCCTAATTCCCCTATCATCAAGCAGATTTCTAGAGAGAGAGAAAGAGAGAGAGAGAGAGAGAGAGAGAGAGAGAGTACCAGCAAAATTCAGAACCTCTCTGATGAACTTATCAAACTCTGATCCTTCACTCAATTCTCCAGCCAAAACCCACAAAAAATAAAGCAGAATTCAACCCATCAAAATCTTCAATAACCTAAAATGACCAAAACCCATCTCTGATCACATACGAAAACCCTCAAATTCCTTCAATTTCTTACAAAGTCTTCAGTAATTGAAACCCAGAATTCAATTTCAAGCTCCTGATATATATATATATGAATGATTTTGGTAAAACCAAGGAACAAAACAAGAAAAGGGTTACTAAATTAGGGCAAATTGCATAATTTAAAAGGGTTCAAAAGATTGTTGTTGAAAAAGTCCGACCAAAATCTTTGATTTACTGTTGCTTCTGTGAGAAAAAAAAAATTTAAAGAGGCGAAGACTAGGGGAGAAGAAGAGACAGGAACAAATGGGTGGTGCTATTTACACAACGACGTTCTTAAATTTATTTAAAATTAATTTCATTTTTTTTTTAAATAGTTCACAATTATTATAAGATAATATTATTTTCAGAGCAAAATTATTATTATAAGAGCAAAATTATAATTTTTTAAAGTAACTTCTTAGTTATTATTGTTTATAAGTTACATTATTATTCGAACAATAATAATTTTTGATTTGATAATACAACTCTCTTATTATTACTGTGTTTAAATTAATCTTATCGATTATTTTTTGCTTAAAATTATTCATATTATTTTATTGTATAAAGTTAGTTTTTAATACAATAATTAGGGCTATATTTGAGCCAAGTCCAGCCTGAGCTTGCCAGGCTCGAGGCTTGGCTTGTTAGCATTAACCTTGTCTCGGGCTTGGCTCGAAACTCGCCGAACTTTGAAAATTCAGGCTCAAGCTCGGCTCGTCAAAAGTTTGGGCTCGGTCTAAGCTGGGCGAATTTCAAATTAAGCTTGCAATATTTTGACTTGTTTAAGCTCAATATAGGCTCGTTTTGACTCGTTTTATGCTTAGATTCGGCTCATTTAGGCTCCAATATAGCTTAATATATTTAAGCAAATATATTACACTAAAAAAGGCTCGCTGAGGCTTGAGCTCAAGCTTCACTAGGCTCAAGCTGGGCTCGATAAGTTAAACGAGTTGGCTCGGCTCGACTCAAGCTCAAAGCAAGCTGAGCTTTTCGAGCTTTATGACAGCTCATTTACACCCCTAACAATAACTATCTAATAGGGGTGTTCATCGTTCGATTAACTGTACTGAAAAGTATTTCAACTCGGTTAACCATAACCTAAATACTCAAAAATCTATAACCGTTACCATAATCAAAAAGACTAGTTAACCAACTTTCCGTAAATCGATAATTTGTTTCGGTCATGCCGGTTAACCGGTACCTAAAAAAATAATATAATGCCTCTTTCACGTTATACGATCAATCACCTTAAAGGTTTATAAATGTCTAAAAATGTGAGAATATTCACAAATTATGAACTTATGATCTAATTTTAAAAAATTAAACATATAATATTTTATTTTAACCAATATGTGGGAAAACGAATAGCATTGAATTGTAGTAAAATAATGCTTAGTGTAAAAATATCTTCATGCTATATACTATTCAGTAAATTGGTTAACCGAAATGGATAAAATCGCTAATAGTTACAATCCCGAAATACCTCAAATTTTTTTGGTTCGGTATGGTTAACCGTATTTTCGGGTCGGTACTTCAAAAATTCAGTTCGGCATTTTGGTTATGGGTTTTTTTGAACACCCCTACTATCTAGTGCCTCAAAGAGGCTAGCAGGATCTGGAAAGATAAAATATACACAACCTTACCACTACATAGTGCGAGTTTAGAGAGAAAAAATAGATTTCTAATATTTTATTTTGCGACAAAATTAGTCTAACATGATGATAAAAATTAGATAAAAATTAAAAAATATATATTATTTTATCATAAAATAAAATATTAGTTAAAAATAAAAAAATAATAATGAACTAACTTAAATAAAATTACAGACATTAGGATCATTTTAAATAAGAAAAAAAAAAACCAAGATCGACTTAAACCATATTTTTATTAATGATAGGGTAAAATAACAAAAATAACCTAATAACCATACTTTTAAATAAATTAAGTAAAAATAGATAGTTTTTACATAATACAACATCTCAAATTTTAAATTTTTATATTTTTGTTATATTACTGTAGTATAAATGAAATATAATTATCACGTCAACTCTGTTAATAAGTGATAATATTATTATGCTAAAACAATATCTTTTTATTAATACAAAAAAACTTAAACTTTTTTTTACTAATTTTAAAAAGTGAAGATCATGTTTATTATTTTTAAAAATATTAAATATTAAAATATAAATAATCTATATAATGAGCTAGTTTCTAAAATATGGAAGTAGGTAGCCTTAAAGGTGACATTTCATTTGGCCACAAAAAAAAACAAAAGGATGTCACTATTGAACGTCTTGAAATTTTCATTTTCATGCGCTTTTTTTTTTTTTTAATTTCTTTTTAATCGGATAATCTTCTCTCTCTCTCTCTCTCTCTCTCTCTCTCTCTCTTTTTTTTTTTCCCTCGTGGTGTCATGATGCCATTAATAACCTGAATAAGAATGAAAAATTTTAAAAATATTTTTTCAGAAAAATGAAACCGAGATCTTTACTGAAAATCACATAAATTTTAAGTACAATTTTTAAAAATTATCTAATTTTTTTCTAATTTTTTAATGTTGTATTTCAATGTGTCATTGTTAATATTCATTTGTTTTTATTGACGTAGCATTCTGAAAAAAAAAAAGAAAAAAATAATTAAAATATTTGAATTTATATTTAAAATAATTTAAAAAATTTTTAAAATTCTAATGGGATTCGGTGCTTGTGTGTTTGCGACTGTCTTAGGTATAAATGGGGTAAATTACAGGCAACATAAATTAGATACTAATGACCCAACCACAATTTCACACAACCAGTACATTAGGCAATTTATCGGGTTTGTGTGAGAAGACAGCTCACTATGAACTCACCTAGAAGCCCCGGTGCATTCGGTTGTATTCCAAAAGATTTCATCTTCCTCCCAGCCATTGTTTGCAAAAGTAATCTTTTTCCTATTACTTCAAATTACCCGATTTATAATAAAGAGACGGAACAATTATACCTTTCTTTAGAACCTCGCCCTAGGACTATAATTGGACCTGTTAGCACCAAAACAAGACCCCATCAGTCCGAGCATCTACATCATAGGCATCAAGTTACCCGGCATCACAAAAAGACATGTTGCTGATGCAACATGTGTTTCGAGGAAGCGTTGCCTATGAACGGGTGGGTTTGGTGTTTACAACATGCAGTGGCATGACGGCAGAAGCGATGAGACCTAGGTTGAGATGGCTAAACCTGTGTTGGATGGTGCTTGTCGAGGCTGGGTTGGTGGGCTAAAGAGGGGGGAGATGTGAGGCGTTGCCAACATAAGGGCTTGCCACTACAACTAGCCGTCCGAGGTGGTTGGATTGATAACCAGCAAGACTTATAGATTTTTATTTTTGTAAAATTATTTTTTGTATCATTTAATATAGTTATCCTTATTTAAAATATATTTTCCATGTTTTTTATATCAAGTTTTACATCAATAAAAATAACAGATTCTTAACACTAAGATCTGTTTTTTTTATTTTTAGTTTTTTAATTTATATTTTATTTATTATTTTTAATTAATAAAAAATATTAAAATTTATTTTAAAATATTTTTTAAATGTATGAAATATTTACATATTAAATTTGAGTAATTTGTTCTGCCTAATTATTCATATCAAGTTATTTCTTTAATAATGTGAATCCTAAGTTTTATAATTTTAAATCATTCTCTCAATATAGTTAATTATTTTTTTAATTTCTTCTATTTGTATATTATCTTCGTCTTTTATTTTAAAATTACTAAAATAATATAAATGACTTTAATTATTAAAATAATCAAAAATATAAAAAATAAGGTAAAAAAAAATAGGGCTTGAGTTAGAAGGTGTTGAAAAAACGATGCAAGCTAACCTTTAGTTTTTTTTGAAAGTTGTGTCCTACATTTGAAAAATAGTGTGGATGATCATTTTCTTAATGGGTACATTTATTTTTTGAAAAATATTTTTCAAGACCCGTTACTAGTCTTTTACCCGTAATGGTTTAACGTCATTAAAATTATGACCGTTGAAAATTCATTAATAATATAGCCGTTGCAATTTATTATGTCCGTTATTTTATCGTTGAAGTTTATTACACCCGGTTTTAATACTTCTAACCTATTAATTTATATGGACCAAATGTCTCCCCACCAATTAACCTTTGCAGGAATTCATTACTGCATTTTTTTACTTTGACTCACTTCTTCTCCCTTTGCTACTTTCTCTCCCGTTATAAAATCCATACTTCTTTCACTCACTGCTGCAATATACATCTAGTGGTGATTAGAGAACGAACTCTGTCTGCGAGAAATTGGGGCTGCGTCATAGGCAAGCTCCTCAAATCATTCCCGACAATGTATAAATCAATCTCTTCCTCGCTCTCTTTGTCTTCGTCCTTCTCTCAAAATTTGGGCAAAGTTCAAGACACTCCTACCCGACAATTAACGAGTGCACGTTAAGAGTCGGATCGCGTTAATCTTGGAGGACGGCTGCCGGTTAGACTGTGTGCACCGGAGCAGCGGCGAAATCGTCTTTTAGGACAGTGACATTTACCACGGCGCGATATCATCGTTTAGTAAGATCTTTCTAATTACTCTTTCCTTCGTTGAATGTTCTAATTGCTCTTCAGTATTGTAGCCTTTGTTCGCACTTTCAGTATTATTTTGATTGTTGTTTTTAAGATATTTTCCACTGAAATTATTTGCTGTCGTTTTGCTGCAATTCCACTATTTTTTGTTACGTATTTTTACTGAAATATTTCGCTGAATTTTCATTGCGATTTTGTTGTTTTTGGCTATAATATTGTAACAGAAGGGAGAAGCCCTATTTTTGAATAAAGCTCTATTTTTAATGATATGTCAAAAATGAGACTTTAAAAATAGAGTTTAGGTTGGAAGCAGCCTAATGACACGATCGCTTCAGACAACCAAAAGTTCTAAAATATTTATAAAACATTTTAATTGTCAAGATATTTGTAAAATATAATGTCAAAAACAACTTTTTTTTTTTTATGAGGAACCCAATTATCCGATAAACCCCGGCGTATGTAGCGACCCACTCACCACAAACCTTCAGTGTCTTAGACTGGGGTGATAACCAACTACACCATGACACCCTTTGTAAAACTTTAGGATTGTTAAGTAATAACAACAACAACAAACACAGTGCCTCAAGGACTCCCGCCTAAGCGGGGTCCGGGGGAATGGATATACGCAGCCTTACCCCGTCACGGTGTAATCTTATCAAGAAGTTGTTTCTAAATACCCCTAACCTTATAGAATTGGCAATACGAGGATTTAATAAACGTGGAATGTACAAATCATTTTTAAATATTTAGAGTACAATTTAATTTGTGGTTATTAATTATTCCCTTTCAATTAAGCTGTACAACTATTGGTGGGTTCAGAAATAATGGAAACGGGAATCTGCAGAAAAGTGAGATAATTGATGCTGACGCTGATGCTTAGCCTAAACAAATTCTTTAAAAAATAAATTAAATAAAACTGAAAGAGATTGTTATCTCTCATGATTTTGCTTTTATGGCCATTTCTAAAATCTGCTGTCCTCACATTTTATTGATTATGAAATATATTTACTTTAGATAGTTTAAAATTGGTAACTGGGTGATAGCGCTGATCGTGATATTCTTAGGGCTTCAATCAAAAATTTTTAAATTGGACCCTTTGCATATAATGTTTTTTTCTTAAAACTCATTTATATTAAGAATTGTTACTTTAAAAGTGATGACCTCTAGAATTTGTGAGTCCGGGAGCCCTAAGCAGGTTGTCACGGGCCGCCTTTGGTTGACAGTGTCTCTGGTGCTCAATGAGCAGACATATGCCATATAGGGTCTCCTTAGCCTGTCCGATACTAATGCACATGGATTGTATGCAGGTATGTCCATGGTATGCCATGTATTTCATATCTTGAAGGTGCACATTGTTGCTTGTTGACCATAGGGAGTAGGCTGGCCCGGCTCTAGCCTCTGGGGCCTGGGCGCCGCACGGGTGATCCGTGTTCATCTCGTGACAAGTGGTATCAGAGCGAGGCTCATGATATGCGAGTAAGCAGCTGTACTAGGACCGGGCTTTATCCGTGGTGGTGGACACTCTAGGGGAACGGGAGTTGCTCGTGTCCTAGGTGCTTCGAGCGGGTTTGTCCGTGGGTATAAACACTCCTTGTGGGGGAGGAGCACTCCAACGAGGAACCATGGTGCATGGAGTTGGCAGGTTGCTTTGTGAGCGCGTTGCTTATCGTCGGGCGAGTATCAATGGCATGTTAGAGGTGTCACACTGGAGGGGATGATGATGTTGTCATCCCGTGACCAATCAAGGCTGCTAGAGATGCAGGGATGCGATGATGGGCAAGCATCCACAATGAGGTCGTTTGCGGAATTAGGTGGGGGAGAGTGTCACAGGCCGCCTTTGGCTGATAGTGTCCCTAGTGCTCAATAAGCAAACATATGCTATATGGGGTCTCCTTAGCCTGTCCGATATTAATACGCATGGATTGTATGCAGGTATGTCCGTGGTATACCGTGTATTTCATCTCTTCAAGTTGTACATTGCTGCTTGTTGACCATAGGGGGGTAGGCTGGCCTGGCCCTAGCCTCAGGGGCCCGCGTGCCACATGGGTGATTTGCGTTCATCCCATGATAAGGTGCTGGGTTGCTTGGGGTTATATACGGCCCTGAAGGGTAATACATGTTGAGTTATAAGTTTAGGTGGGAGTTCTTGTTGAAATTGAAGATTTTTAGTATTTTCATATTTTTATATTATATTTTATTTGTATTCTTTTAATATATAGTCTTTATTTACCTAATTATTATAATAATTAATACTTTTGACCATGTAATTCAAAGAGGACATTCAAGGAGGCATTTATGGTGACTTTCTCCCTTCCATAACTGGCCATAATGGAGGAAGAGAAGAATAGGGTAAGTTTTGGTTGTTTTTACTTCATAAAATTATTGTAACATAGGGTTTTAGTCTTTTCATTTTTTCATGATTGTATTATAATAGGTTTGATTTTTTGAATGATAATCATCCAAGTTTTGGATCAAAACAAATGACTATCCAACGTACTTATTCTTTCAAAGTATTTTTTTTTTCTTTTATATTGTGATCTAAGTGTTTAGATTAAGAGAAATATTTTGATTAAATTCTCATTCTATTTTGTTGTTTATTATTTTTGTTTAATTCAAGATGCTCTTGAATTATTTTATTTTGTGTTTTGTTTAAAATTTTATTCAAGATGTTCTTGAATTATTTTATTTTCGATTCTATATTTTTTAACACTCTTTAAGTGATACAATTAATTAGATTGTATCTAGAATTTTATGAAGAATTAGAGAGAGAGAGAGAGAGAGAGAGAGAGAGAGAGAGAGAGAATTAGGGTTAGGGTTTAGAAGAAGAGAGAGACTCAGATGAGAAAGAAGGAAGAGATGAGAAAGAATTTGTTATTGTATTTGCTTTACTTACTTTCAATATAACCCCACTATTTATACTATCATATACTTCAAAACAATCAACTCTAGAATCTTCTAGAATCCGAGCCTAAGCATGGCTATTGTTATTACATGTACCGTTAAGTCATTTGGTGAGAATGAGGGTCGGTGAGCATATGGGTTCAACTGGGAGCTTGTTACGTCATTTCATGAGTATGAAGGTCGCTAATTGCTTCACTGGATTGATTCATTTTTTTTCTTCATAATATCGAGTCGTATCCAATTAGACCCTAGTTAAAATTAGGTTTTATCTTTGTTAGAGTATAAAACTATTTATAAGCCTTCACCCATCAGTTTAAGCGTTTGGGAGAGTTGGGTCATTAACATGGTATCAGAGCCTTGATGACCTGGAAGTCACGAGTTTGAATATCAACAGCCCCCACCTTTAATATTAAAACAATTTAAGCACTAGGTATGAATTGGGCATGTGCACTATCCATGCTTCAAGCCTAATTGACATTCGTATGAGGAGGCATGTTAGATTATAACACCATTAATGGGCCTTCACCCATCAGCTTAAACTTTTAGAAGAATTGGTTCATTGACAATCTTCATGGTTGAGTGAACTTTTCTGTGATTATAATTGGGATTCAATTTCCTTTTTTCAAAATACAAAATCGAGAACAATTCAAACATGACAAGACGTTACACTACTCGATGTTCACTTAAAATATTTGAATTTACATAGATTAAGAAATTATAAGCTATTCACACACACACACACATATATATATATATATATATATATATATATATAGAGCCATTTTATAAAGTGGATAAGTAGTGAAAGCAGACATTTTAGCTCAAAAACTGAGTCTTGGGAATGAAAGACAATATATCAAACATAGAAGGGATGTACCAACCAACCATGTACCATTTAGGGACCGTTTGGCACGACAAAATGAATTTATGGGAGCGGGAACGACTTTTGGGGAGTAGAAATGATCCAGCCATTCTTATTCCTCTGTTTGGTGTATGTATGGAATGAAAAATGGAATGGATTAAAATAGTCATTCAGATGTTTGGTATGAATTAGTAGGAATGGGTATAAGCAACATAGTTACCAAAATACTCTCCAATAAATTTTAATATAATACTAATAATAATAACAACTATAATAATAATAATAATAATAACTACAATAATAATAATAATCATAATATAATAATAATATCATTATAATAAAATAATAATTAAAATAAAAACAATAATAAAAAATAATAATAACAATAAAATAATAATAATAACAGCAACAAAAACAATAATAATAACAATAACAACAACAACAATAGCAATAATAATAATAATAATAATAATAATAATAATATTATTATTATTATTATTATTATTATAAAGTTTTAATTTTAATTCCATTCCCACTTCCACATTTCCAAACCCATGCCCCTCTGGGTATGAAAACGTGGGAATGAGAATGAATTTTATTCCCACTCCCACCTCCTCCCCCATAAGTAGCCAAAAGTCGGGAATGAGGTGTCCATTCCCACTCCCCTATACCAAACTGCCAAAAGCTAAGAATGAGGTGCTCATTCCCACTCCCACTTTTCCATTCCCTCGTACCAAACAACCCCTTAGTATAAGGTTTTTGATGAAGTCAGTATAATTCAAGTCATAAAGACTTGAAGGAGATGACCACTATGTCAACTTCAACATTAAAAATGGTCAATTTCCATGATTTGTATGCCATTTTAGTACCTTCAAGCAAATGACAATGTGTCATTCAATGACATTCAATATGGTCTATTTGTTCATATTGTTCAAAGTTGCTCTTTAATGTCGGGGCTTTCGAACACAACTTTCTTTTAGGGTAGCATTCTAAAAGGGTAAGACTGCGAACATCTCACCTCCTCAGACCCTACTCTAGCGGGAGCCCTTGTGGTATTGGGCTTGTTGTTGTTGTTCAAAGTTATGGTATTGAAGTTTTAGATATATATTAGGACCAATCAGAAATGCTGGACCTTGAATTGAAATGGCAAACCACAAGTTCGAAGGACTAAGGGGAAAAATTAAGACACCGGAATTCCATGATTTGGTTTGAGCTTGTGTCCACAAAGGGGAAGCAAATGAAGTTCCCCATAAATCAAGAATTATAGTTGGTTTTTGCTCACACAATTACACCAGCACAAGAATGTGCTATAAATTGGGGTGTAAATGAACAGTGTTTGATGAACTACTCATGTTCGAACTTAATTGCTACCCATTCTTGTTTGCTATGGAGCCTTGATAGCTTATCGAGTTTAGTTCAAGTAGTCTCTATAAGCTTATCGAGCTGAACAAGGGGTGCTCAACTTGCTAACACTTGCAAACAGTTTAATAAAGGCTTGATAAGAGCTCAATAAAAGCTTGATAAAAGCTTATTAAGAGCTTGGTATTAGCTAGATAATGGCTCCATAGTCTTAGCTAGATAGCAAGCTCGGCTCGATTATTAGCTCGATTTGGCTTGATAACAAGATCGGCGTGGCTTGATAATCAGCTGGAACTTGTGCAATTAGGCTAACGAGCCGAGCTGAACATCGGACATCCTAAAAGCTTATTGAATGGAATTCTCTCAACATAAACTCAAGCTCGAGCTCGAGTTCGAACACTGGTGCTCAGTTGGACTTGGCTCATTTATACCCCAGCTATAAATAGGCGTCTTACAAATATAATTGTTGAAAACCCTACTACTGCCATCAATCAAGCCATTAACTCAAGCCTCAATAAATCCTACATGAATACAGCTGTTATCGAAAGACCATCATCTCTATACTTAACAAGATATACGTATCAAAAAAAGTCAATTGGAGTTTATTAATTTTGGGATGTTGGCTACTATTGATACGGTAGCCAACTTGTTGAAATTGTGTAGTGGTAAAATCATCCACTTTCAAGGAAGAGGTCTTTGATTCAAAATCAGCACATCCCCTATAGTTTTCGCTACCAATCTAAAAAAAGATGGGTATAGTAGCCTTTGTGGATGTGTCTATGGTGTTCAAATCAATGTCCCTACTACATTTAAACAAAAGACTGCGAACTGTTGATCGGAGTCCATGGTGTCCTACCTATCGATCAAATCTTATACTGGTGTTCCACATCAACTTTCAATTATCAAAAAGTTGGCCTAAAAGTCAAGCGCATTCACCGAATGAGTTCTCTAATTTATATGATGATTGTAAATGCCTTTTTGATAAATAAATGGGCTTGAGAAAATTTGAACAAATAATTTATTTGTTTATTTATTTTGTCTTAAAGTGTTAACCTAGATAGTTTTATCACTAAACTAAATGCGCATCGATATTACAAAATTTCTTATTAAGCATTGTCTCCATTATATAATGACGAGAATAAGTCATATTCCTTTTTATAGCTATTATGATAAATTTAATACTATTGTAAAATTATTTTACTTACACAAGTTTATAAATTATATCTCAATGTTAAGGGTATTCAAGAATCTTAGATTGCTTGTTTGCAGCCACTTTTGTGGGTCGGGTTCTGCTTTTGCGGAATATCGGGTTTTGCGTGGTATTTTATTGCTATCTATCGGAAAAAAAAAATTCAAGAATCTTAGATTCCATAATTCCTACACGGAACGAAAAACAGTTAGAAATTTTCCATCATGATATCTCGATACCCTACCAATCCCTATACGATTTACCCAAATCAGTGCTTCATTTAAGCATCCCTCTACGCGGTGATTTTCATGACACCAATGGCTTGTAGCTGATCTTGATAGTCCACACATGAATAAAGTTGATGTTTGCCATGAAATACTGTAATGTGTACAACAACCCATTGAACCAAGCCGACATCCAATAAAGTCAATGATAACGGTTCTTATTTTTTGATTATTTCAGCTATCATTAATTAAACCAAAATACTTTATAATATAATTAATCGGATCTTGAACAGCCTACCCAAGGTCACCTCATGCCTAGTTTGAAGAAAGCATGTAACAATAATAAGTTCAAAAAAAAAAAACTTGTGCCACGTAATGTAAAACTAAGGAGAAGCTATAAGCCGGCTAAGGAGGGCTTTCCGGGTTTCTTTAGATGGTGGGAATAGTGTCAGGATGTCATCAGTCCCAAGTCTGAAACGATGGAGGTTATAGCTTATATATGTTAGTGGATTTGAAAGAGTCGTAATATGTTTATTTTCAATAATAAGGATATGCACCCTGAGATTGTTATAAAGCTTGCTATGCAGGAACTTCATATGTACCAACAAGTAAATAGTGGCATGGAGCACTTGCATACTAACACTTTTGCTCATTCAGTACAATGGTCTAAGCCACCATCGGGTTTTGTCAAAATCAATAGTGATGCCACTTTTCATTATAGGTCTCTTAAAGGGGCCATTGCTGTTATTACTCGTGATGAACAAGGTCGATCCCCGGAAAGATGGTGCGGTTCAATAAGAGCCTGTAATACCACTGTAGCCGAAGCCCATGCGGTTAGAGCTGCCGTGGTTCTTGCTAGCTTTTTCAGGTGGAGAAATATTATTGTTGAATCATATTGTAAAGATGTAATAATACCTTCTTAAGTTATCCTAGAATATGTGATGTTAGCTATCAAGCTATTGCGGAGGATGTAAAGATGCCCCTTACTAATTTTGATTCTCTTCTTTTCAAATGGGTCCCGAGGTCGTGTAACTCGACTGCTCACCATATGGCTAAGGGGCATCTATTACGTTCGTGTGATCATTTTGGTGGTGGATGTATATCTTCTGTTGTAATGGCTTGTATAGAACAAGATCGTACTTTAGTAATGTAATAGCCTTCGGTTGTTATGATAAAAAAAAAAAAAAAAGGAGAAGCTATAAGGCTTTTTTTGGTGTTTTTTCAATTTATAGATTTTAGTTTTTAAAAAATTAAAATTATAACTTTAAAAATGTACTTCTTTACTTTTGATTTAAAAAAGGTGGAAAACCAAAATTAATAATAAAAAAGGTCGTTTTTAAAATCCGACTTTTAGTTTTTTAGAGAACTAAATCATAAAAGAAATAGCAATTAGACACTAAGTAATCCGATAAAAGTCCAGTTGACATTAGCAAGAATTTTCAACTTCCAACTACTATATTTTTAAAAGAAAAATAATTTTCAACTTCCAACAGGAAATCTTGACACTGAATTTATATTTGTATAATCATCCTAAAAGAGTAATTAATACTAAAAAACTTCTAAATATATTACACTAAGTTGGGACCATAAACATTATGTAAAAGAAATAAAAAGCCAAAATAATGTAAATGTATAACTCCCAGCCTCGTGCTCCCCAAAAAAAAAAAAAAAAAAAAAAAAATATTTGTTAGCCCCACAAAGTGTGCTCACACTACATATATATTGACGTTCTCGGAAACAACCTCATTTCCCCCCGGAAGGGGTAAGGCTGCGTACACCACCCTCCCCAGACCCTGCTTTCTGCGGGAGCCGCAAGGCACTGGGACTGTTGTTGTTGTTGTTGTTGTTTTTATGAGACGGTGAAAGTATAAAATGGGCAAATTTTGACCCTTTATTATAATGAACGGTCAAAATTAGTTGAATATTAAAAAAATAATAATTTACTGCACATATCCTTTCATGGGGCAGAAAAAAAGAAGGGGTAAGAGAAGGAAATTATTATTTTTTTTTAATACTCAGCAAATCTTGGCCGTAAATTGTTATTTTTAATGTCTAACAAATCTTAGCCGTCTATTATAAAGGAGGGCCAAGATTCGCCCTCTCACGCTCTCGTAAGATCGACATCCTATATATATATATATATAGGGTTATTTACATTTTTACAACCCTAACCTTTTTGGTAATTATAAAAAGGACCCTGACGTTTTAGAATTATGAAAAAGGACCCGAGGTTTTATTGTTTTAATAAAAGGAGCCTCTCTGACCATCTGACTTCATTTTGAAAGGTTTTTGGGCCATCGATTTATTTAGATTCAATCTGGATTTGCATGATAATTACCATGATGGTTTTCGGGCCACTCAGAATCATGGTTTCCCCGTTTTAAAAGGCAAGTCATTTACCCTTATTTGCCGGAGAGGGCCTTTTTATTAATACGATAAAACTCCGGCGTCCTTTTTAATAATTTTAAAATATCAGGGTTCTTTTTATAATTATCAAAAATGTCAAGGTAGTAAAATATAAATAACCTATAAATATATATATAATATAATATAATTTGAATCGCCATCTGTTTTGTCTTATGATTTGAATCAGAATACATAAATTTGCCTTTAGGCTTTTATTACAACCAAAGAAAAACCAAAAGAAGTTAACTTCAATAAAATTTTATCCCCGTGTTTTTGCAGGCTGCAAGTCAACCCTAAAAAAGGAATAATTATTTTGTATAAGTTAATATTTTATCTTATTTATATTGAACTTATATTATAAGTTCATGAATTATATACAAATAATATTTGTTTATTTTACAAACTATAAGTCAGGAGATACGAACAACCACTTACTACACTAGGCAGAAGAGGCAGAGGTAGGTCAAAGAAAAAATGGCTTGAGACAATCCGACAAGACTTCACCCACCTAAACCTTCGGGAGGAGATGGCCTTAGATAGGGCTCAATGGAGAGCTAACATAGGGGTTTTAGATGCTCGGGTTGGAATAGGGTAGTCCAGCTTACTAGTGCTAGGTCCTCTTGGCGCAAGTAGGTTGTTTCTGGCTCTCATGAGCTGATACGTGCTACTTGCTTACTTATCTTTATCTCTACCTCTATATTTATCCCTATCTTATTCCTTTTCTCTATCTCTTCTATCTCTATCTCTATCCTTATATTTATCTTCATCTTATCTGTTGATCTGTGGCTGATGTGGCATACTTTGAGTCTATTATTTTGCTCGCCGTGTGTTTTACTCTACTCATGCATTTGATGCTTTTTCTGTTTGCCAGGTTTTTAGCTCATTGCTGCGGACCAGCTTTTCAGGCTGGGGTCCTCGGAAATAGCTTCCCTTTAGGGTAGGCCCCTGGAGGGGGAAGGCTGCATACATCTATCCCTCATACCCTGCTTATGCAAGAGCCCTTGGAGGCACTGGATTTGTTGTTGTTGTTTACAAACTATTAGGTTTCGTATACTATCTTTAGCTATTCAACTTTTAAACACGAGGTCTTGAATTTGAAGTTTATCTCTTCACTTTCATTGTTCGGGGCTAGGCTAGGATTATATTATACACCTCTTTAACTTACAAAAAAATATTATTTATTTTACATATATTGAAAAAGTAATATAAAAATATACATTAAATATATACAACATCGCTCTCGAAAACTATTTATTATTCATATGCCCCATTTAAATTGTCACTTTGCTTCCGTCATCATAAGCAACTTGTTAAGGTAATCAAATTTTACGAGAAGCAGCAAATTTATTCATAAATATATCAGAATATTTAAATATATTTATGATAAAAAATATTTATGATAAAACATTTTAAAAATTTTATAAATTTATTACCAAGATATCCTCCGTCAAACTCCGACAAACTTTTACCAGAAAACGACAAACATGTTTCCAAGACTACATAGATGCCTTCCATCTAAATTCGATGATTTTCTTTTGTTGAAGAACACTGACGCAATATGTTTCAGCAACATATCAAATCTTACAAAATACTTTTACCAAAAACACTAACACATTATCAAACTCCGGACTCGAATATTAAAATTTTACGATTCTTGATCCAATCCTATAATTCCAATTGGAAGTCTCCCTAACAATCCTATGTAGGACCCAAATCCCAACAACTTGAGGTATAATGTATATATTCTTAGAATCATATAATGTGTTCGAACAACATTTTCCTAAAGATATTGAAAGGTATAGTTCTTAAATATCGTGATATTTTATTATATATTAAAAAAAGTTAAAATAGATTTCATGATTTTACTGAGAGGTGGACTGCAACTCGCAAAGGGGAGCAGATGGAGACTGCGTCAACGCTGACCTTTCGAAAACCATTCCATTGGCCCCGCCACTACTTTCCACTCGTTTTCTACTTTTCTTTTCATGTACGCTATTATTTCTTGTTTTTTTTTTTTATCGATATTTAGTGATAAAGTCGTAGTATAAAATAAATAACTCATACAAATATGTCCCGAGTCAGCCTGTATATAAATAGAGAAGAATGGGAGGCAAGAACAAAAGCAACAAAAATAATGCAAACATAATTACAAGCAAAAACAGGCAAAGTCAACATACACTAAAAACCTCAACCACTACTAGAGAGAAATTGAAGGCAGGAACAAACCAAAAGGCAAGGAAAGATAACAGGCAAACCCTAATCTATCAAAGCAATGTGCTCGATTATAATCGATTCGTCATCATTAATTTTAGCTCTAGCCTTTTTCTGATCTCCCACAAGCGTTTCGCTGCAAGACATTTATCGGTATGCTTAATAATATTGCTCCTTTTCACCTAATTCCTCTTCTTTTACTTAGGCTATGATTTTAATTTAGTTCATAATTTTAATTATATAAATTTAATCTATGTACGGTTGAAAATTATTCCAACCCAATCCAATACTAAAAATTAGACGTTAATTTTTAATTAGCATTGATAGGTTAATTAGCACTTGTTAATTTTTAATTAGCATTGATAGATTAATTAGCACTTGCATTTACAATATACATTTAAAAATTATTCCAGCCAAATCATAACAGGCTAACATACCTTAATGCTAATTAACTTTACAATTCAATCAAAATTCAAAAGTTTAATTTCAACAACAACAACAACAAACCCAGTGCCTCAAAAGCTCCCCCCTAAGCAGGGTTTTGGGGGATAGATGTACGTAACCTTACCCCTTTCGGGTGTAACCCTGCCGAGAGGCTGTTTCTGAGGACCCCCAACCTTATAGGGTTGCCAACACGACGACTTCCCAGGAAGTCATCCCTCCTTGTACTACTCTCATCCAAGCATGCTTAACTTTGGAGTTCTAATGGGATCCGATGCATTAGTGCTTGGTAAATGAACCCTTCAAAATTTAATTCTAAATATTAAAAAAAAGCAACATTCCCTTGACCCCAAGGGCTCCGCCTAAGCAGGGCCTTTGGGGGGTCGGATATATGCAGCCTTCTCCTTTCAAGGTGCTACCTTGAAGGGAGGCTGTTTCAAAAAACCCCCAACTTGAGGTGTGCAACACGAGGACTTTCGAGGAGGTCACCCATCTTGGTACTACTCTCGCCCAAGCACGCTTAATTTCGAAGTTCTAATGGGATCTTGTGTTTGAATGTTGGTACTCTATTAGGTCTAAAAAAAGCAATATTAAATTTGGGTGAAACAATTTCAATCATAAAGAAACTAGATTGAAACAAAACTTACAGTACACAAACTAATAAAATTTTTTTCCCGATAGTTGGCAACACGATCGCATTACAAAACAGCAACTCGTACAAATAAGGTCACAGTCAACCCAAATAAAAGGAAGGATCAAGGAGCAAATATAAATAAGCCAAGACACACTAGAAAGATAAGACAAAAACAGAAAGAATAATCTCATTGGAAGTCCACCATCAACAACTCCAGGTCCCTGTGGAGCCGTTGACCGTTTGTGCTTCATTTGAAAGTACATAA
Organism: Simmondsia chinensis; assembly: GCA_018398585.1. NCBI lineage: Eukaryota > Viridiplantae > Streptophyta > Magnoliopsida > Caryophyllales > Simmondsiaceae > Simmondsia > Simmondsia chinensis. The sequence goes on along the minus strand of JAGTTD010000009.1, from coordinate 33,506,807 downwards.
TTTTACCGAGTTACAGGAGAGGGCCCCACCATCTAGGGTTGTTAATTTGAATTTATTCACGATTTATTACATGCAAAACGTGTGTTAAATGAATCAATTTGATTTCTAAAGGTATTTCCTTTCCAATGAACAACCAGTATTCAAATAAATGGAGAGATGAGCTTCAAACACAAGATCTTGTACTTAGAAAGTAATCTAGCCTTTAAATCAAACCTATATCAGCGTAATATTATCAGTATTGTCTTATACGTCTGACTACTTTCAAACCAACTAACAGGTTTGGATAAGACGGAAAAATAAAAGTAGGCGATGCAGGTAACCTAGGAATTAGATAGGCCCGGTCATAAAAAGATGGCAAAACGAAGAATTTTATCTACGCATGGGAAGACGCAGCAAGTTTTGCTGTACTTTTACAAGTCACAAGATCATTAATTGCCACATTGAAGGTTTCCTACAACCGCTTTACTGAGAAATTGACTTAGCCCATGGGCCTAAAGCCCAACAGCAAGCAGGCCCATAATATCCTTCCTTATTCATTGTAGATTTTCATATTAGAAAAAGAAATAAACATAAAGGGACTTTTGATATGTGAGGTGGAAAAAGGTGAGGAGAGGGTACGAATATGACTTCAATTAGGCCAGAATTGGGTCATTTTGAATTCAGATCCATTTTCAATTAGGTGTCCAAATTCTCCGGACAACGACAAACGAAAGAAAACCCACAATCTATGTGACAAATGGGCTCCCGGGTGCTTTTCAAACATTAAGTTGTTGCAGTTGAGACATCTCTTTCACTTTTGAAAAGAGGCCTAGGCCTTTTGCGTCAGTTTTGAAGCTAGTGTTGTTTCACACGATCAATAATAAACCACACAATTTATCAAATGACAGCGTGATTAATTGCTTTGTACACGAAATCACTCGTGAAAGTAGTCATTGCCAAACTCACCGTTACCCTCAACTTTATAAATTCATCCCATTTTATTCATCCTCATCATTGACTAACTTATTACTCTAGTCTAAGATTGGATTCGAACCGCCCAAATCATTGTCTAGCCTTGTTGGGTCTCTTCTTAAATCCTTTCAGGGGAGCCATCTCAATGTAAGAAGGTTGCACTTGACGAAAAAAAGCTTGCATTATAGAAATGAAAAGTACAACTAGAAGAATGAAGTCACCAATGAAAATAGACCCCATAAAATGACCGGTGAACAAGCAAGAATACATATCAATAGAAACGAGACGAGACCCTGAATTACAATTATAATTGATGAGTAATTTCAATTCACATAGTTTGTTATCAGTATTAATAAATTTTTTTTTGGTCATTTACTTGTTGTCTATGTATCAAGAACGCAAACGATTGCAAGCAGCAAGAGATCAATTGCGCTTTTAATGCGTTCAATGACACCTATGTTTGCATGATGCGAGCTCCCACTTTGGGTATAAGGGATGCCGCGCATCCATCCTTGTTTATAGTGTTTTTGGTTGGGTCCTTGGGGGTAGAACCAAGATCAAGTTTCTTGTCGTTCTTATGAGGTCTCTTCCCCTATTTATAGGGGAATGCATGCGTGGGTAGCAAATAATGGGGGTAGGGTATCGCCTGGTTCCCATAGCCAATAGGGGTATTGGTGCTTTTTAGAGGTGATGTTACTTAGGTGGGGGTATCCAAGGAGAAGGTAATGGCTCTTGGGACCTGTACCGCCTGGTGGCGGTTATGCGGGGAGGCGGTAATGGCTCCTGGGACTTGTACCGCTTGGTGGCGATTATGCAGGGGGGCGGTCAAGGCTCCTGGGACCTGAACCACCTGGTTGCGGTTATGCAGGGAAGCGGTAATGGCTCCTGGGACCTGTACCGCCTGGTGGCGGTTATGCAGGGAGGCGGTAGTGGCTCCTGGGCTCGTTATCGTCCCAGGGTAGTCATGTGGGGAGGCGGTAGTGGCTCCTGGGCCCGTTGCCGTCCCCAGGTAACCATGTGCGGAGGCAGTACTGGCTCCTGGGCTCGTTACCGCCTAGGTGTAACTTTTATATCAACCAGTTAGCCCCCCACTTTGAGGTCAAAGTTTCTTTGCCCTCAAAGTGTATAAATACCCCTCTACTCCCTTCATTTGGGATACCCCTTTCTTTCGAATCTCTTGCTAATACTCTAACCATGGAACATGTCACTCGTGAAATGTTAGCTTGGCTTCCCGCTAAGTCACTTTTGAGGTTTTCGTGTGCGTCCTCATGGTTTATAGTTTGCTTACCGATCATGAGTTTGTTACAAAACAATCCTTTCATACACTTAACCGTGATGCTGATGGGGTTTTGTTGCAACCGGAAGGCGAGTTTTCCCGCGACAGTTTAGAAGCGTTTTCATTTACCGGGGATTTTTCCCCAGTCGTGCCGCCGGAGATAATGGAAGTGCCGACGGACAACATTAGGGTTCTCGGTGTTCAAGGTGGTTTAGTACTATACCGAGATTACAATCTTTCAAAGCTATTTGTATGTAATCCTGCCCTGGGCGTGCGTCAGCCGGTACCGCTGCCCGAGGGCATCTTGATGAATTGCTTAGACGTTCCCTTGAACTTAGTGTTTGGGTGTTTTGACTCTACCCAGCAGTTCAACTTTTATCTTTTCCTTATGGTAATGGACTTATCTTACCCGTGCTACGGCTTTTGGCCTAACGAGTACCAAGTCTATTTTTGGCGGGGTGACTGGAACCTGCTGGGAGGCCTCAACGTGGGTCCTCGGAACGTTTACCTTATGGATCATGTTTGTCTGTGCGGGGAGCTTTTCTTCTTGTCCGACTGGGGCCACTATATTGACGGCACTAATAATCGTCCTTATATAGTCCGTTGGAATACCGAGATGGGGGCCTCTCATCATTTGACCCATCCCGACGTAATTTGGGACAATTTGTCCACTTGTGGGGAGGCCAAAATTGCTAAATGGTGGGGAGTGAAAACGGGACCCCCTGTTCTGTGCCTGGTTGGGCTTCGAAGCCCGGTTTTTACCATCTGGACATTAACCAACGTGGGGGATCCTTCTTCTTGGGTAAGGCGGGATCGATTATTCGTCCGACTACCGTGGTCTGGGGGCAGATGGGACCCGGCTATCACAAGCTTCGCCGTGTCAAAGGAACATATCACATTTACGGCGCATAACCAGGTGTTTTAATGTGCTCTCCAAGGCGAACATCGTGGCCGTGCTGTCTTCTTGGGACATTACCAGGGGGAGTTCCACACCCAGTTGTTCCCCTATGCGGGCTCTTTGTTTCGTTGTGGGAATGACCCCCTGGTGCCGTATGTACCGTTTGGGTAGGCCGTAGTAAGTGCGGGAGGATATTTTGATCTTTTTGCTGTTCGTTACTCTAGGCGGCGTAGTTGCTTTATTATCAACGTGTTGTAATGGAATTTTGCTGTAACATACTTGTATGAATATTGTCGTTGTGCATATATATATATATATATATATATATATATATATATATATATATATATATATATATTAACGCTTTATTTGCCTTTTTGCTCCCCCTTGTTACTTTGTTATGCTTGTTCATGTCTGTATAAGTATGATACCTGCACTATGTTGGTTGAGGTGGGGCGAACCGCCATGGTGTCAGACGGGACACCACCAACCGCCCCTGTGTTAGGTGGGGCACGCAAGCGCGGGCTCTCAAACCGGTGAGAGTTTACCGCCAGTCCCAGATATTAGACAGGACACAACCGACCGCCCCTATGTTAGATGGGGCACACAAGCTCGGGCTCTCAAACCGGTGAGAGATTACCGCTAGTCCCAGATGTTAGACGGGACACAACTGACCGCCCCTATTTTAGGTGGGGCATACAAGCACGGGCTCTCAAACCGGTGAGAGTTTACCGCCAGTCCCAGATGTTAGACGGGACACAACCGACCGCCCCTATGTTAGATGGGGCACACAACTGCGGGCTCTCAAACCGGTGAGAAATTACCGCCAGTCCCAGATGTTAGACGGGACACAACCGACCGCCCCCATGTTAGATGGGGCACACAACCGCGGGCTCTCGAACCGGTGAGAGATTACTGCCAGTCCCAGATGTTAGACGGGACACAACCGACCGCCCCTATATTAGATGGGGCACACAACCGCGGGCTCTCAAACCGGTGAGAGATTACCGCCAGTCCCAGATGTTAGACGGGACACAACCGACTGCCCCTATGTTAGATGGGGTACACAACCGCGGGCTCTCAAACCGGTGAGAGATTACTGCCAGTCCCAGATGTTAGACGGGACACAACCGACCGCCCCTATGTTAGGTGGGGCATACAGCAGCAGACTTTGGGGTTAGGCGAAAGCTAACCGCCTGCGAACCTTCCCATTAGGTGAAGGTTAACTGCTCGCAATTCATTGAACCCCAGTCTTTCACATTAGGTGAAAGCTAAACGCTTGCTGGCCTTCGCGTTAGGTGAAGGATAATCGTCCAACCACTTCTTGCTCCTTTGCCATAACTTGAGCAAGAAGAACCAAGCCCCCATTGTTCAAGGGACTTAGACAACAATGGTCTTTCACTTTAGGTGAAAGCCAACCACCTGCGGGTCCTTCACGGTAGGTGAAGGATGACCGCCCAACCTCTCCTTGCCCTTTTGTTTTAACTTGGGCAAGAAGGACCAAGCCCCTATTGTTTAAGGGACTTAGAAAACCATGGTCTTTCACTTTAGGTGAAAGCCAACCGCCTGCGGGTCTTTCACGGTAGGTGAAGGATGACCGCCCAACCTCTCCTTGCCCTTTTGTTCTAATCTTGGGTAAGAAGGACCAAACCCCCATTGTTCAAGGGACTTATACAACCGTGGTCTTTCACTTTAGGTGAAAGCCAACCGCCTGCGTGTCCTTCACATTAGGTGAAGGACAACCGTCTAACCTCTCCTTGCTCCTTTGCTTTAACTTGAGCAAGAAAGACCAAGCCCCCATTGTTCAAGGGACTTAGAAAACCATGGCCTTTCACTTTAGGTGAAAGCCAACCGCCTGCGTGTCCTTCACCAACCGTCTAACCTCCCCTTGCCTCTTTGCTTTAACTTGAGCAAGAAGGACCAAGCCCCCATTGTTCAAGGGACTTAGAAAACCATGGCCTTTCACTTTAGGCGAAAGCCAACCGCCTGCGGGTCCTTCATGGTAGGTGAAGGATGACTGCCCAACCTCTCCTTGCCCTTTTGTTTTAACTTGGGCAAGAAGGACCAAGCCCCCATTGTTTAAGAGACTTAGAAAACCATGGTCTTTCACTTTAGGTGAAAGCCAACTGCCTGCGGGTCCTTCACCGTAGGTGAAGGATAACCACCCAACCTCTCCTTGCCCTTTTGTATTAACTTGGGCAAGAAGGAACAAGCCCCCATTGTTTAAGGGACTTAGAAAATCATGGCCTTTCACTTTAGATGAAAGCCAACTGCCTGCGTGTCCTTCACATTAGGTGAAGGACAACCGTCTAACCTCTCTTTGCTCCTTTGCTTTAACTTGAGCAAGAAGGACCAAGCCTCCATTGTTCAAGGGACTTAGAAAACCATGTTCTTTCACTTTAGGTGAAAGCCAACTGCCTGCGGGTCCTTCACGGTAGGTGAAGGATGACCGCCCAATCTCTCCTTTCCCTTTTGTTTTAACTTGGGCAAGAAGGACCAAGCCCCCATTGTTTAAGGGACTTAAAAAACCATGGCCTTTCACTTTAGATGAAAGCCAACCGCCTGCGGGTCCTTCACGGTAGGTGAAGGATGACAGCCCAACCTCTCCTTGCCCTTTTGTTCTAATCTTGGGTAAGAAGGACCAAGCCCCCATTGTTCAAGGGACTTAGACAACTGTGGTCTTTCACTTTAGGTGAAAGCCAATCGCCTGCGTGTCCTTCACATTAGGTGAAGGACAACCGTCTAACCTCTCCTTGCTCCTTTTCTTTAACTTGAGCAAGAAGGACCAAGCCCCCATTGTTCAAGGGACTTAAAAAACCATGGCCTTTCACTTTAGGTGAAAGCCAACAGCCTGCGGGTCCTTCACGGTGGGTGAAGGATGACCGCCCAACCTCTCCTTGCCCTTTTGTTTTAACTTGGGCAAGAAGGATCTAGCCCCTCTTGTTTAAGGGACTTAGAAAACCATGGTCTTTCACATTACGTGAAAGCCAACCGCCTGCAGGTCCTTCACGGTAGGTGAAGGATGACCGCCCAACCTCTCCTTGCCCTTTTATTTTAACTTGGGCAAGAAGGACCAAGCCCCCATTGTTTAAGGGACTTAGAAAACCATGGTCTTTCACTTTAGGTGAAAGCCAACCGCCTCCGGGTCCTTCACGGTAGGTGAAGGATGACTGCCCAACCTCTCCTTGCCCTTTTGTTCTAATCTTGGGCAAGAAGGACCAAGCCCCCATTGTTCAAGGGACTTAGAAAACCATGGCCTTTCACTTTAAGTGAAAGCCAACCGTCTGACATTCTGTACTTATGAAAGGCACGTGATGCTTTCCCTCCTTTTCCTATTCATCCCACCACCACCCCCCTCTCTTTTTCTATATAAAGCCCTAATACTTGCCTTCTCCATTTTTACTTTGCCAATCCCAACTCCGTTTCTGCATTTCTTCCTCAAATTCTCCTCAGCCTTTTACTTTAACTCATTTTTGAAACGCTTTCTGGGTTCTTTCCCTTTCTTTTCTCTTTTTTTACGTTGGTGGGGATTCCTCTGGTTGGGCGTCCGTGGCGGAATCTGGGGTTCCCATGGTGGAACTTGAGGTTCCCATGGAGGAACCAGACGAGAGCATCGAGTTGGACCCCCAGTTCGTAGCCGACCTTGCTGCCTTTCTTGCCGGCGTTCCTGCCATTGGACCTTGGGAGGCGAGGGTGTTTGACGATCAGGACTTTTCCCCTTCCGTGTGCTTGACTGGTTCTCAGACGGTATTCTCTCCACCTGACACCAGTGCCCCCGCCTCACCAACGAAAAATTTTGGTGGGATTTCTTCTCTTTCCCAGGGTAAGACCCCTTCTAATTTTTGTCTCTTTATTTTGATAAACTAGTTAAATGGCTCCAAAACGCGTGCAGAAGGAAAGCGGGAGTTCAGATCGCGTTGGAGAAGCATCTTCTGGTGAGGGGATGATGGTGGAGCCGTTATCTCAACTGGCTCCGTCATCGCCAACGTCTCCTGAGGAAATGGCCGTGCGTGCTCAGTATCCCGATACAGCCGCGGCTCTTCCCTAGGAAACCTTGTATCCTCGCTAGCCACGGTAGAGGGGATAAAAAAGTTCCATGAAAAGTATTTTTTTTCCCAATGATTATGATGTCGTTGGCCCTCGGGAGAGCGACAACATTTTATACCCTCGTTCTCCCGAATTTTTTGCCGTTTGTGTGGACTCCTTGGAGGCCGGCCTTCGGTTTCCCTTGCTGTCCATCCTGGAATGGGTTCTTAGGCAATACTCCGTGTGCCCCAGCTAAGTCAGTCCTAACGGCTTCCGCAATATTTGCGATTACCTCCTTACTTGCTTTGTGGTTGGGTTAACTCCCTCCACTCATAGTTTTGATTTTTTATTTAGGGCCAAGCAATTAAAAGGTGTGGTAACCTTTGAGGGGAAGAGCGGGGTTAGGTTCATGGAGGCTAACCCTTCCAAAGTAAATTTCTGGAAAAACAAATTCGTTTGGGTAGGCCTCCGCTCCCCCTTGGTTTCCCCTACTACTGGACCCCCCTGAATAAATGCAACGTCCCCTTAGTGGACGAACTATCCAACTTAGATAGGGAGGTAGTTCGTTATTTTGAGAGGGATCCGAGCACGCGGTACCTGGCTACCAAAGAGGTGCTGTGCCAGGAGAAAGTTTTGATTCGTGCAGGTCTATGCTCTCGGCCGGTCAGCGGTGAGTAAATTCCTAAGGAAGATAGAATTCTTCTTTTTTAGTTCTCGTTTTCTCGTATTAATGCTACCCTGGCTCTTTAATGGTTTTCTTGACAGGACCTGAAGCCGATGTAGATATTGTATCTCTCACGGAAGCATACCGTGGATAGAAAGGCGGGAGGGAACCAAGGGGTGAAGGAGAGGGCAGGAAAACCGCCCAGAAGGGCAAAGAGGCGGTTACCGAGGGTGCAGGAGGGGATGGTGTTGGTAAGAAGCCGGTAAGGAGGAGTAAGAGGGTGGCTACTGAAGAGGGCGGGGGTCCTCCCCCCAAGAAGGTTACGCGGTCTAAGAAACCACATGGGGAGGTCCTTTCTTCTAGCCGTGGGTTGGCGGTATTCGCCCCTCATGAAGATACCCCTTAGGCTCCCATAGTTCAAGCCTCCCCTGCTGTGGAGAGGCCCTCTCAGGTTGCGACTGATCAAGAAGTCCCTACCGCCGCTCCTTGCCCCGAAGTTTTCCTAGGACCTGCCGTGGAGGAAGCAGCCAGTGCTGCGCCAGCTGTTGTAGTTACCTTCCCAGAGGTGACTGTGGCTGAACTCCCCCCCACCCTAGCTACACTGGCGGGTGGCCCAACCGCCAAGGCTGCTGGGGTAGGCGTAGGTATAGACCCACAGCCAGAAGGAGGGGGAGAAGGTGGGGAGTTTTTAAGGGTGCTGGTAGAGGTACCAGAACCATCCTTGACAGAGGCGGCAGGATCAATGCCCATGCTTCAGGAAGAGGGATCTTCTATCCAAGCCTCCCCTTGACTACCAGAATCGCCTTACGTGGCCGTGACGGCGGATGTGAGGCCTAACGTGCAGGTAGATGATGACATTCTTCCCACGTTCCATATAGACCTGTCCACCCCTCATGGTTTTACACATGTCCCTCCCGAATTCCAAAGGGAAGCTCCCAGGGGTGAGGATGCTACTACTACTGAAGGCCCTCGGTCTGAGACTCCTACTGGCCTTTCTCCTAGTCAAAGCATTGGCGCTATCCAACGTGCTGCTCTGGCGGTCCTTCCACCTGGGGAACCTCAAGTGGCGACTAGCGACACGGTAGCCGTATGTGTTGCTAAGGTAAATGTCGCTTACCCTAACTTTGCTTTGTTATCATGTTGACCGCATGTTATGATACTCTGTGTTTCAGGTTAGCTCTCTATCAGCGGCCTTGGCCCTAGGGTGGTTCCGTGAACGAGAGGCCGCTAGCCAAGAGCTGTCCCGGTCACGGGAGGAAAACAAGAAGGCGGTTGAGGCGGTACGGAGGGCTGAATTGGAAAAGGAAGAACAGGCCCAAGCTATGGGGAGAGAGAGAGAGATATGCTGGCTGCTAAGCTGCAGAGTTTGCAAGATAGGGCTGACAAGTTGCACGGGGAAAAAGAGGCGCTGGCCGTTGAAGCTCAAGGACTGAGGGAAGAAGCTCATGGACTGAGGGAAGAGCTGTCTTCCCAACGAGCACAGTCAGAGAGTCTCGTCATCGAAGCTCAGCGTGCTCAAACCGAGGCTGCAGAGGCAGTTTCACGTTTTAAAGAAAGCCCTGAGTTTCGTTCGTCCACGAGCACATATTACTGGGAGGGATTTGCCTCAGGTCTATCCTCCTTTGCACGATGTCTAGCCTAGAGCCACCCTCAGCTTAGCCGCGAGTCTCTTCAACAAGCGGCAGATTGGCTTCCCCAGGACATTATCCGCTCTCGAGGGGGTGCTAGCAGCCGTTAGGTGTAGTCCCTAGGCTTAACTTTTGCTATTATCCCCTCCTCCCCCTTTTGTAGCTGTATAGAGAATATGAGGGGCGCCCCTTTTTGTAGTATCCCCCTATTTTTGCTTTGTACATGCATTTGCGCTCGGTATGTTTAAGGGCACAAGTCTCCCTGCTCCCTTATCTAATGTACATTTTATTGGAGCTAATGATATTTCATCGTACGTTTTTGTTATTTTTCTGCAAATCATGACTTTGATGGCCTCGGCCCTTGTTAAGCTATGCTAACGCAACCTTTGGAAATGTGCCGTTTATTTATACACATGGATACCGCCCCATTTTTCTTGAGATACAGCTCATACGACCTCTAGTTAAGTTTAATATTTTACACAATCTTTTTATAACTCCCAAAGCTACGCATAGTACCTTTTCAGATTCTTAATGTTCCACACCCGAGGTACCTGGGAACCGTCCATGTGTTCCAGCTTATAGCTTCCTTCTCCTACCTTCTGGGTCACGCGGTAGGGTCCTTCCCAGTTGGCGGCTACCTTGCCAGCACCTATCCCATGGGCCACGGTAGTTGACCATCGTAGAGCAAGGTCTCCTACTTCCAAACTCCTCGTCCGTAGGTGCTTGTTATAATACTGTGACAGGCGTTGCTTTTGAGCTACCGTTCGAAGGAGGGCGTCCTCCCTAACTTCATCTGCTAAGTCCAAAGCATATCTTCGCTGATCTTCGTTGCGTAGATAATTGTAGTGTAGCATGCGGTAGCTAGGCTCCCCCACTTCTACCGGAATTACCGCCTTGGCCCCGTAAGTTAACATGAACGGGGTTTCACCTGTAGCCACACGGTAAATCGTTCAGTGTGCCCATAGCACACTAGGTAACTCTTCCGTCCATTTCCCCTTAGCCTCGTCTAACCTTTTTCGAAGTCCATTGAGTATTTGTTTGTTCTCGGCCTCGGCCTGTCTGTTGCTCTGAGGGTAGGCGACGGCTATGAAATGTAGAGCGATGCTCATACGCTGGCAGTACGCCCGAAATTGTGGCGAGGCGAATTGTGTTCCATTGTTAGTAATAACGGCCCTAGGGATCCCGAAGCGCGTAATAATGTTTTTCCATAAGAACTGTCGTGTTGCGTTGTCTGTAATCCGAGCTACCGCCTCAGCCTCCACCCACTTACTGAAGTAATCCACAGCTACTATTAGGAATTTCCTCTGCCGCGAGCCAAGGGAAAGGGCCCCAAAATGTCCATTCCCCACTGGTCAAAGGGTATAGGATCCACAATGGGTTGCAATGGCACGGCGAGAGCATGGATGAGCAGTGCGAACCTCTGGCATTTATCACATTTCCGCACAAGGGTGCCAGAATCCTTTCTCATAGTGGGCCAAAAATATCCGGCCTTTAGCGCCATCCCTGCTAGGACCCGTTTTCCAATGTGAACTCTGCAGATGCCTTCACGGATTTCCCCGAGAACATAATCTCCTTTTTCTTGTGTCAGGCATTTTAACAAGGGGTGTGTGAATGATCTCTTATAGATCTGTTGATCGATCATCGAGAAATGTACCGCACGCCTCCTCAGCCTTCGTGCTTCAACCTTGTTCTCAGGCAGCTTACCGTGCAGGATAAAGTCCAAGATTGGACGCATCCAATTACTCTCATGTTGGACTTGCATTACGTTCATAGCTGCGACCCTATACACGTATTTAACGTTAGACTCTTGGATGTGGACGCGTCCGTCTGGGTCCTTGCCCTTTGTGCTGGCCAGACGGCTTAGTTTGTTAGCGCGGTAATTACTTTCTCGGGAAATGCTCCGTATGCTAAAGCCCTGAAACTCTGAGACTTTGGTTCGAACCAACTCTAGGTATCGAGACAGATGAGGCTTTTTTAACTCTATAACTACCTGTAACTTGGTTTACTACCAACTCTGAGTCGCTGTGGGCTTCCACGTGAACCGCTGCAGTAGCCTTGGCGAGGTCCATACTGAGAAGTAGCGCTTCATATTCTGTTTCATTATGTGTCGCTTCGAAGTGCAATCTTACCGCGTGCTCAGCTCGTTCCCCTTCAGGGTTGATCAATACCACGCCCGCGCCTCGACCTTCAGAATTTATCGAGCCATCCACGAAGATTTTCCAAACAAGCATCTCTTCCAGGGCTTCCGTCTGCCCAAGTGCCCCTATTTCAAAATCACATTCTACCAGAAAATTGGCCAGAGCCTGAGCCTTGATTGCTTTCCGAGGTTGGTAATATATGTCATATTCCGAGAGCTCAACCGCCCACTTGAGCATCCATCTTGCGAAATCCAACTTGGAAAGCTGCTTCTTGAGCAGTAGATTGGTAAGGATAATGACTTCATGGGACTGAAAGTACGGTCTTAACTTGCGTGCTGCAGTGATCAGGGCGAGGGCAGTTTTCTCAATGGCGGGATACCTTTTCTCTGGATCTTTGAGAGTTTGGCTTACGAAGTACACCGGTAGTTGTCGCCCTTGCCGGTAGGCTATCAGGACCGCACTTATAGCATTTTCTAAGACGGCCAAGTAGAGCCCCAGCTTCTCGTTGGGTTCAGGTGAGGTGACTACCTGGAGGTGTGCCAAATGCTGTTTCAGCTGATCAAAGGCGCCTACACACTCCTCGTTCCAAAAGAAGGGTTGCTTCCCGCGTAGCACTTTGAAGAACGGCAAAGCCTTTTCGGCGGCCCGACTAATGAAGCGGCTGAGTGAAGCCATGCAGCCAGCCAATTTTTGCAAATCTTTAGGGCAACGAAGAGGCTTTAAATCGAGTATGGCCTGCACCTTTTTAGGGTTGGCTTCGATTCCTCAAGAATTTACGATGAAGCCCAAGAATTTTCCTTCTGGTACGGCAAACGAGCACTTTTCTAGGTTTAGCTTCATGCGGTATCCTCGAAGTGCTTCCAAAGCTTCTTTTAGGTTGGAGAAGTGATCGAGCGTACATTTTGACTTGACTATCATATCGTCGACGTAGACCTCCATGTTGCGTCCTATCTGCGGTGCAAAAAGTTTATTGACCAGCCGTTGGTAGGTGGCTCCCGCATTCTTAAGTCCAAACGGCATTGCCTTGTAACAGTATGTTCCTTCGACCGTGATGAAGGCCATTTTCTCCTCGTCAGCCGGGTGCATTTGAATTTGATGATACCCTGAGAAGGCGTCCATGAAACTGAACAGCTCACAGCCCGCCGTGGAGTCTACCAGCCGGTCAATTTTGGGCAGGGGGTAAGAGTCCTTGGGGCAGGCTTCATTGAGGTCTGTAAAGTCGACGCACATCCTCCAGTTCTCGTTAGACTTTTTTACTAACACTACGTTGGCCAGCCACTCAGGGTATAACACTTCCCGTATAAACTCGGCCTGGGACAACTTCTCTACCTCAGCCTTGATGGCGTCATTACGTTCTGTGCAGAAGATACGCCTTCATTGTTTAACTGGGGCCTTGTTGTCTCGAACATTAAGTTCGTGCATGATCACCTCGGGCGGTATTCCAAGCATTTCCTTGGCGGTAAAGGCGAAAACGTCTCGGTATTGCCTCAAGAGTCCACCAATTTCCTCGCACAGATGTCGAGGGAGGGAAGTGCCCAGATAAGTGTAACACCCAGGCTCAAGTTCGTACCTTTCCAGAGGCGGTGGAGAAGGATGCTCTTTTGGCGGTGAACTCAATTCAAGGGGTTCAGCGGCCATTACTGCCAAGTTAGTGAAAGTGTGATGGTATTCTGAGAGCGCGCCGTGCCTGCCTCGTATTGTCATAACGCTCCTTGTATCCGCTTCACATTTCATTGCTAGGTGATACGTAGATACTACCGCCCTTAGCCGATTTAGGGAGGGTCTCCCCAAGATGATGTTATAGGAGGAGGGAGCGTTTAGAACGAGGAACTCTATCTTAACCGTTCGTTGATCATTCTCGTTCCGGAAGATTGTGGGCAGTGTTATCCTGCCCTGCAGAAGAAGGGGCGCCCTCGTGAAGCCCACAATGGGATACGGAGCTGGTGAGAGCGCAGTAAGCGGTATACTCATCTTGTTGTAGCATTCCAAAAACAAGATGTCCGCGGAACTTCCTTGATCGATTAAGACTCTGTGTACCGTGTGCTTACAGATGTCAGCAGTAACCACGAGGGGATCTTCTTGCCATGCGTCCACTCCCTGGGCGTCCTCTTTAGTGAAACTGATGCACCTGGGCGCACTCTTGGCCGCGTCCATCGCCCTTTTTGTGACCCTCGCTTCCCTTCTTGATAAGGGGGAAGCAAACTTTGGGGTGATGGTAGCGATGACCTTAGCCGCCGTGTCCTCAGAGCGTTTTTCACTTTCGTTGTCGGTGTGGGCTTTACCAGCCCTCATACTTTTCAACGTTATATATTCCTCCCACTGGCCAGTGCGCTCGGCCTCCTTGAGACGAAAGTCCAAGGCTCGACAATTGACAGTGTCATGAGTTGGGACCTGGTGATACGAACACTAGATTGACTTACTGCCACCCAAGGGGGTGGGTTTCCGGTCTTTAGGTGGCCCCTTGGGCTCCTTCGTTTTTACCTCTAAGAGCTGACGAGGTGCGGGATGCTGGTTCGAAGTCTTAAAAACGGGTGCAGGTCTTCTGGCAGGCCGGACGTTATCCCGGGGTGGCCGGGGGCGGTCCTTTGATCCTAATGATGCCTGAACAATTTCAGCCCTGGGCGTTACCTGCATGACATCCTCTGCCAGGATGTATTTGTTGGCCTTCCTCCATAGCTCATCAATGGTTGAAGGTGGTCCCTTTGCCAATGCAAATTTGAAGTTAGAATTCTGTAATCCATTGGCGAAAGCAGTGATTGCCGTTTCATCGAATAAGGTGGCGACATCAATCATGGCTCGCGTAAATCGTTTCACATAGCTTCTCAGCGGTTCGGCATCATGCTGTTGTAGTTTGGGAAGGTGCGCTGCTGTCCTTCGCCTCCATTTATTACTGACGAAATGCCAAGCGAATCTCTTAGAGAGATCCATAAAGCTATCCACAGATGAATTTGGAAGAGCGGGGCGAACCAACTTTGCGCGACCCCTTTCAAAGTAGCCGGAAAACATTTGCACCAAGCGTCTTCCCCCACATCCTGCAGATACATCTGTGCCATGAAGCTGGCCAAATGATCTTCCGGGTCTTGAGCTCTGTCGAACAAATCAATGTTTGGGATTTTCACTTTCCCCACCGGTGCTGACAGAATTCGAGGTGTGAATGGCGAGTGGGTTCTCGGTATGATGTGGGTTGCGGCCGGTTTGGAAATCCTCCGGGAGTCCCTCTTGGGGTGGTTTGGATAGACGCTTGGCGCTGAGGCAGTTGCTCCGTTCGAGCTTAGAGTTTGGGTATGTGGGGATGCGGCTGTAGATTGGCCGGGCTCCGAGGTGTATTCTGTGTTATTGGTGGGCATGTGTGAGAAAAGTTGATGTATTTGTTGTTGAAGTTGCTCAAACTGACCTTAGGTTACGTAATTGAGGTTGCCGCGAGTGGCTAGTGCTTGACATGAGAAGAGTTTTTAATGCCCTTCCCACAGACAGCGCCTATTTGTTTATGGTGTTTTTGGTTGGGTCCTTAGGGGTAGAACCAAGCTCAAGTTCCTTGTCGTTCTTATGAGGTCTCTTCCCCTATTTATAGGGGAATGCATGCGTGGGTAGCAAATAATGGGGGTAGGGTACCGCCTGGTTCCCATAGCCAATAGGGTAATTGGTGCTTTCTAGATATGAGGTTACTTAGGTGGGGGTATCCAAGGAGACGGTAATGGCTCCTGGGACCTCTACCGCCTGGTGGCGGTTATGCGGGGAGGCGGTAATGGCTCCTGGGACCTGTACCACCTGGTGGCGGTTATGCAGGGGGCGGTAATGGCTCCTGGGACCTGTACCGCCTGGTTGCGGTTATGCAGGGGGCGGTAATGGCTCCTGGGACCTGTACCGCCACCAGGCGGTTATGTAGGGAGGCGGTAGTGGCTCCTGGGCTCGTTATCGTCCCAGGGTAGTCATGTGGGGAGGCGATAGTGGCTCCTGGGTCCTTTACCGTCCCCAGGTAGCCATGTGACGAGGCGGTAGTGGCTCCTGGGCTCGTTACTGCCTAGGTGTAACTTTTATATCAACCAATCCTGTTACCTGTCATGGGTATAAAATGGATATCTATATCTACCCTTACGGATACAAACTCATAACTATCCCCGCTTCGTCACTTGCAGGTATCCAACAGGTCTCTAATACCTGCCCTATACCAATTCCAAGCCACCTCAATATGGATGCCATGATAAATATCATACAAGTCTAGGTGTTTTGAAACCTCATTTTACATAATTCCTTTTAAACTTTGTCCCATATCAGAAAAAAACACGCATGCGCCAAGCTTAGGCACGGGCTTTGGTGTTCTTTTTACAACATGTGTTTTTATTTTTGTCGAAAAGTTTTGCAACAAAGTCTTAATTTTATTCTTTAAAAAATGTGTTTTTATTTTTCTCGAAAAGTGTTACAACAAAGTTTTAATTTTATTCCTCCGCACCTCTTCTTAACTGTTCTCTTTCCAACCTTGACAAATGTTGGAGCCATTTATTAATGGTGACTACTGGGAGTATGATGCAACCCTAACCAAGAGGTGCATGCTCGACTATAAAATCCCATTTTCGGCTAAAAGTTCAGTTGTCACCATCTTCTAAACAATTATCTCCCTTTTTACTTTTAAACTTCTCTGACCTCTTCTCTACTTAGGTAAAGTTTTTGACACTCCTAACCGGCAACTAACGAGTGCATGTTACAACTAGAATCGCGTTAATCCTTAGGACGATCGCTAGCGTTTCTGTGTGCACCTGAGCATAAGCGAGATTGTCTTTTAAAATAGTGGTTCTACCACAGCACGATGTTCATCCTTCGTCTCTTAAATTAGGTCTTTCTCATTTTTTTCCTTCCCGTGTTTGGTTGTTATATTATACCCATTTTCAATAATACCAAACAATTGTCCATACTCGCCCATATTAATTATGTAATATTATTTTTCAAAATCTATTATATTTTACAATAATATTTGATAAAAAAATTGAGTATGTATTTATTATTTTTTAAATTAATAAAATACAAATTGGATGGATATGGAACAAGTATGGTAGGCATGGGGTGGAGCAAGGTGTGTATGGAGAGAGACAGGGCAGCCACAACATTATACACGTACTCGCTTCATACATGTATATATACCTGTTTTATACTCACTATTCTTACCTAACACGAAGATCCGATGAAAATAAATAAAGAACTGCAAAGATTTTCGCATAATCACGAGGTGTTGATCAAGTTGAACATGGCAAGTTGGATTGTTGGGAGAAAGGACAATGGGAGGATATGAGAATAGGAATAGAAGAAAGCACTGGTGAAGCATTAAAGACATTAAAAAGACCTCAAAAAGCTTCCTTGGGTTAACCTTACATTTTTACTACGATTAGACCTTTTTGTTGATCTTTTATTTTCTTGAAATTTTTTTTATTAAACTCATTTTGTAGAGTTATTAACCTTATGTACTACTAAAAAAATCAATAGATAAGGTTAATAACAAGATGGTCAAAATCCCCACCCCCCTATTACAAACCGCCTTTTTCCCAAGTTGTTGTTTGTGTCAAAACGATTTTGTAAATCTCCTTAAAAAGAAATGCCCACCGCTCTCCAAAGGGAAGAGGTCGGCATATCAAACATAACAGAAATACTAGATGTGCATAGGGGTGCTCATGGGTACGAGTAAACCCAAGATTCACCCAACCCTCTTAGTTTGGGATGGGTTAGATTGGGTTTATGATTTTTTTAGTTCTTGTTGGGTAGAGTTAAATTTTAGTCATGGGTTTTATGGGTTTCTATGGGTCAACTCATAAAACCCATTATATCCAACCCAATATTAATGCAATCTCATTAAAGGAAGAGTTGTTGACATTAGGGGTTTATTTACTTTGTTCATTGTATTAATTTAGTTCTTGTACTTTAATTATATCAATTTAGTTCGAGTACAAAATATGGTGCTAATTTGATTCTTGAGTGAAATATATGTTAATTTGGTGATGGAATTTTCAATGTTGCGGTCAGCGGTTGGTTTTAATTGCATAAACGAGTGCGCCTATAATGGGTTACTTGCGTTTAACATAATTGTGCCGTCTAAGTTTACGTCATAACTTAGTTTTAATTTGATTAAAAGACTAAATTAATACAATGAAAATTGTTATCAACTAAATTGACATAATTAAACATAAGGAAAACTATCGCTTATGTATCATGAGGTTTAATTATTTATCATATAGCTACCTTGCCGTTTCAAAATATACAACGGGGTACCTTGAGGTTTAAAAATTTTATCACTTATATGCCTTGAAGTTTTAAAATTTTATCAATTAGGTACAATTCTTCCAAATTTTGATAGATTTTTGTTGAAAAATGCTAAAATAAAACATGATTCCAGTAATATATAGGTATATTCATTAAAATTTAAAGAATTTTTTAACAAAAATAAGTGATATGAGGCGTGGTTCTAACAATACATAGACAGTTTGCAACCAAATTTATTAAATTCTTTTTATTGTAATTCATTAAATTTTTACCGAAAATATTGACATAATTTACATGTATTATTATAATCATCCACTATATTAGCATTTGCTGTATAACATTGACATAACTCTCACAAAAATTCATCAAATTCCAACACAGGGTACCTAAGTGATAATTTCCTTAAAAATAAAAGGGATTGAATTGACAGTAAACATAGTAAAGAGACCTTTAGTGTGAATAATACAAAAAACAAATTGAAGGTCAACCGAAACAAGTGGATCTTAAAGGAACTAAATTTTAAAGTATTTTGGGTTGCCATGGGTTGCCCATGACCCATCGGAACTAGAACCGGAACCATATTTTAAAAACTTTTTCTATGAGTATGGTTGGACCTTGGACCCAAAACTAGTGAGTTCTAATACGTTGGCCCCAAATCCAACCCAACCCACTCATTAAACACCCCTAAATGTACAGAAGTTTGTACGGAAAGTTGCATAAACTGCACTATGAATATATGCCACCGTTGATCAAAGGAAGCGCCAGCAAAAAGTTCCAAATCTATAGTATGAATATTTCATCTTAACAACCTTGATTAAAAAGGTGCATTGGAATGTTCCAGATTGGTTAATGTGCTCATAGAGATGCATTTGTCTGTGTTAAGTTGTGGGGTGTGATTAAAAACAAGTGTTGTTGGAATTTGAATGTTCTAGATTTCGGTTATAATTAGATAGTTCAACCTACAAAGAAGATAGCCGTATGGATCTTCTGGTTTTTCTCTCTAGAGAGAGAAAGAGTTCTAAACGTCAAAATAATGGGCCCATGTTGAAGAAAACGAGAAGATGAAACTACAAGGAATAATATGATGAGAATTGGATACTTTTCTCAATAACAAGATCTCCAATTTATACAAATCCTATGGGAAAGGGAAAAGACTAACCTAACACTTGCAAAAGAATCCTAGGCTAGTTAATTACATGAATAAAAGCAAATAATGAAAGAAATAAACACAAAGAACAAAAAACTCTCCCTCTCCCTCTCTTAAAGCTGGCCGGTTACCCAAGGCCAATAAATGGGAAAATTAAATTAATACCTACCCTAGTAAATGTGTACAATACAAGTAAATACATAAATAAAAGTATAACAAAAGCAAAAATTATACTATTTTCAACACTCCCCCTCAAGTTGGAGCATGTAAATTTACAATACCCAACTTGAAAAGGAAAGAAGAAAATGACGGTGAAGAAAGCCCTTTAGTAAATATATCAGCCACTTGTCCTGATGTACGCACGAAAGAGGTCGAGATTTCTTTGGCCAACAACTTCTCTCGAACAAAATGACAGTCGATCTCTATATGCTTGGTTCTTTCGTGAAAAACCGGGTTCGAGGCTATGTGAAGTGCCGCTTGGTTGTCACAGAATAAAATTGCGGGCTTTTGAACATCAACTGCAAGATCCACTAATAATCGTTTCAACCAAACTAACTCGCTTGTCACAGTGGCCATTGCACGGTATTCTGCTTCAGCAGAGGAACGAGAGACAACTGACTGCTTCTTAGAACGCCACGATATGGGAGCTCCTCCCAAGAAAACAACGAATCCTATAGTGGAACGTCTGCTAGTATGACAACCTGCCCAATTAGCATCACAATATGCACGAATGTTAAAATCAGAATCATGTGGAAGGAAAATCCCTTGACCCGGTGTCCCCTTGATATATCGAAGTACTCGGAAAGCGGCTTCAAGATGTGGAACTCTAGGATTGTGGACAAACTGACTAAGTATGCTAACTGCATAACAAATGTCGGGACCAGTAATGGTGAGCTATAGAAGTCTTCCTACAAGTCTCCTTTATTGGCCCGGATCCTTAACTAATTCCCCTTCTTCATCACTCAAACGGTGATTTTGAACAATCGGTGTGGCAACCGGTTTCCCACCTATTATCCCGGTTTCACTCAAGATATCAAGTGCATACTTTCGTTGACTCAAAATTAACCCCTTTTGAGAGCGAGCCACCTCTACCCCGAGGAAATAATTGACTGCTCCTAAATTTTTAATGCCAAATTGAACATTAAGCTTTGACTTTACTTCTTCAATATGACTCAGATTGTTCCCGGTAATAACAACATCGTCAACATACACTAGGATAGCAGTATACACAGCCGCCTTGTTATAAGTGAAGAGAGAATAATCAGACTTAGACTGGACAAAACCCATTTCAACAAGCGAATTTGTGAATTTCTGATTCCAATTACGTGAGGCCTATTTTAAACCATAAAGCGATTTTCGCAAACGACAAACTTTACCGGCATGTTGTTTTTCAAAACCCTGTGGCAATTTCATGTAGACCTCCTCATCGAGGTCACCATGAAGAAAGGCATTATTCACATCCAATTGATGCATTACGCAATTTCTAGCTGCCGCAACTGCAAGTACACAACGAACGGTAACCAATTTAGCAACGGGAGCAAAAGTATCATGATAATCAATGCCTTCTACCTGGGTATAACCTTCGGCAACGAGCCTTGCCTTATACCTCTCAATGCTTCCATCAGCCTTGTATTTGACTTTATAGACCCATTTCGAGTCTACCGCTCACTTTCTCGGGGGCAACTCTTCTAGTGTCCAAGTCTTGTTTTGTTCTAATGCCGAAATCTCTTTCTCCATTGCTTCCCTCCAATAAGGCGACTCGACTGCCTGTGCAAAATTCTTAGGCTCATCACAAGATGTGATGGCTTGTAGCAAATTAGAATGCGAGTTAGTAAATCGTGCATTAGAAACATAATTTGATATAGGATACACCATACCTGAGTTAGCCGATGAAGGAGTATCACGAGGATGGGCTATCGAAGGAGGAACATCAACCACATAATCTCGATATTTTGTAGGCATGGAACGGACACGAATCGGTCTCCCCGCTTGACCGGCAACTTCCTCCCCCTCACTGTGCTGACCGAACACTGTTCGGTCACTGGACTGATCGAACAGTGTTCGGTCAGTCACTGCAGCACTGTCATTTGACGGTGCTGCGAGATCCCCTATGGCCCTTGTTTCTCGTGTTTGTATCAAACTCCCTTCGTCGAAATAATGAATCAAATCAAAAACATCATTATTTTAGCTATTGTTCTTCCCTTCTTCAACATATGGAAATCTATCTTCGTGAAAAACTACATCACGTGAGATTACAATTCTTTTATTGTCTAAGTCACAGACCTTGTACCCCTTTTGCCATGAGGATAACCAAGAAAAACACCACGAATTGCTCTACTTCCGAACTTATCTTTACTACGATCCTTATTATGAACGTAGCATAACGAGCCAAAAACGCGTAAATGTGTATATGAAAGAATTTTACCAAGTAGTACTTCATATGGGCTCTTGTTTTGTAGACGAGTTGTAGGCATGAGATTGATAAGATAGGCTGCCGTCAACACGCATTCTCCCCAAAATTGAATAAGAAGACCCGCTTCAAACCTAAGGGCTCGGGCCACTTCAAGGAGATGGCGATGCTTTCTCTCCACTACCCCATTTTGTTGGGGTGTATCATTGCAAGAATTCTGCACTTGTATGCCCTTTCCTGCATAAAAGTTAAGTAACGGCCCAAAAAGGAATTCTGCTCCATTATCACTACGAATTTGTTTAATCTGCGAATTGTACTGAGTTTGTACCATTTCACAAAAAATCCATGAGGATTTTATGTGACTGAGACTTGTCACGCATCAAATACACCCAAGTACACCTACTAAGATCATCAACGATAGTGAGGAAAAAACGAGCTCCTGTCATTGACAACGTACGGTATGGGCCCCAAATATCAACATGAAGCAAATCAAAACAAGCAACAGATTTACTAACGGAAATAGGAAAAGGCAACCGAGTTTGTTTAGCTCGATGACACGAGTCACAAATATTATCCAAAACAACACCAATGTCCAAGCCCGAAAAATTAGACAATTTGTTAAATGGAACATGACCCAATCGACGATGCCACAAAACTCCTTTATTAGTACTATCAACGACTTGAGTGGACTTCAGAATGACAGTGCACTCCATCATGTATAGCCCATCTCGTTCTTTACCCGCTCCAATCAGCTTCCTCGATGGCAGGTCCTGTATTACACAAAAATTTTTGAAAAATGTCAATGCACAATTTATATCTTTAGTTAATTTGCTTACTGACAACAAATTGCAGTGAAAGCCCGGAATTTGTAACACATTTTCAAGCATGATGTCATCCGTGATCTTGGCACGTCCAACGTGTGATACTGGCAAACAAGTGCCGTCAGGTAGTCGAACGGGACGAATCTCGGTATTAACCCTTCTATCAAGTAAAGTAAAATCGGATGGCACCATATGGTCCGTTGCACCTGTATCAATAATCCAACAACTACGACCAAACGAACCCTGACCTGTCAAGTTAACGCAAGGGGCACAATTTCCCGAGTTGAGAAGACCCAAAAGTTGTTGATATTGTGAAGCCGAAAGACCTACGATCGGGCTCGCGTCCGGGGCTCCAGGCTGCTGGTCCGGGGTTGGCAGCAGCAGCTGCTGTCGACCAGCAGCCTCCCACGCCTGCTGCGCAGTAGCCGCAGCAGGCCTCCCGTTACTGCTGCGTGGTTGCTTCCATCCCGGTGGGTATCCAATTAGCTCGAAGCACCCGTCTCTTGTATGTCCCTGTTTCTTACAATATGAAAAAACTGGGCGATTATTGCGCTTGGGTTGTGGTCCGTTCACTGACGACGAACCACCTCCCAAAAACATATTAGTCCCTTTAGCAACAAGGGCTGCGGCCTCTGGTACAACAATGCTACCGGATGCAACACTTTGTTGTTTTTCCTCTTGACAAAGTGTTGAATAGGCACTAGCTACGGAGGGTAAGGGCTTGGAATTCATCAATTGTGATCTCACAGTAGAAAAAGAAGGGTCTAAGCCCATTAAAAAATCAAGTAGTCTCTCCATGTCCCGTATGGCCGCAAAAGCTTGACCTGATCCACACGTACATGGAGGTATGGCTACTAGAGTATAAAGCTCATCCCATAGAGCCCTTAATTTCGTGAAATAGTCAAAAATTGACTTATTTTCTTGTTTAAAAAGTGAAATTTCGCGTTTGATTTCATAGATACGAGGAGTGTTCCCTTGAGAGAAACGCTCATTTAGATCTAACCAAATATCGCGCGCAGTTTCAAAATATGCTATACTAGCATTGATTTCTTTGGAGACGGAGTTGGTGAGCCATGAAGAGACCATGGAATCACAAGTGCTCCAATTTTCAAAATCCGGTCAAGACTCATCGGGTTTGACAATGGTTCCATCAAGAAACCCCAGCTTTCTTTTAGCTTTAAAAACTTTGAAGACAGAACGCCTCCAGGCGGGAAAATTAGGTCCCGTTAAAACGTCTTGAACAAAAACGAGACCTGGATTATTTGAGGGGTGTAAGTAAAAGGGTGAGTTCACATCAGGAACGCCCTTTGATTCAACACCAGGTGCAACAATTTGATTAGTATTTTCTTCCGTCATTATGAATTAAACACGAAAAAAACACAAGTAAAAACAAGAGAATAAGTAGAAGACTCACAAATGGAGTGCACGGTTGGAAGAAGGAAAAAAAAACAAAAGCTTGATGATCCCGATTCAAGCCTGCTCCGATACCATGAAGAAAACGAGAAGATAAAACTACAAGGAATAATATGATGAGAATTGGATACTTTTCTCATTAACAAGATCTCCAATTTATACAAATCCTATGGGAAAGGGAAAAGACTAACCTAACACTTGCAAAAGAATCCTAGGCTAGTTAATTACATGAGTAAAAGCAAATAATGAAAGAAATAAACACAAAGAACAAAAAACTCTCCCTCTCCCTCTCTTAGAGCTGGCTGGTTACCCAAGGCCAATAAATGGAAAAATTAAATTAATACCTACCCTAGTAAATGTGTAGAATACAAGTAAATACATAAATACAAGTATAACAAAAGCAAAAATAATACTATTTTCAACACATTTCGCTTGAATTTTATTATACAAGTGATGATTTCTGTGCGGAAATAAACAATTCGCCCGAATCACAATCGAATCAAATACCACGACAATAACGAGAAATAAACGGACTAAAAGAGAAACGAAACAATCGACACAATGATTTACGTGGAAACCCCTTTACAATCGAAAGGGGAGAAAACCACGGGCGAAGATCGGAGCTTTTATTATTGAATCAAAGAAGAATTACAATAAACTCTCTCATACTCAATTTGTATTGTGGCGGCGCTGCTGGGAAATTACCTCACTTTTCTTTGGATCCCTAATGACGTAACCCTACGTCCCTATTTATAGCCGCGCAGGAAACACGGTTCCCGATCGATCGGCCTGCTCCCTGGAGGCGTCCTTCTTTTACGTAACTTTCCCGATCGATCGAGCTCCACCTCGATCGATCGAACTTCTCATGGCCCTTCTCCTTAATATGCCAAGTAATTTTGGGACATTTTCCTAACAAATCTCCACCTTGGCTCAAAATTAATATCAACAATAAAACACCTCCACCTTCTCCACAAACGCCCCCTCAACCGGGGCTAACATACATCAAACTGAAAGACCCACCAAATTTGAGCAATGCTCGAACTTGCTCCCTGGTAGAACTTTAGTAAACATGTCAGCTAGATTGTCCTTAGTCCCAATCTTCCTCAACTCCACCTTCCGCTCGTCAATCAGATCTCTGATAAAGTGATGCTTTACATCTATATGCTTCTTTCGGTCATGATGTGACATCTGATCTTTCGTTAGGTGAATGGCGGATTGACTATCACAGTATACTCTAACTGTGCCCTGCTCGACACTGATTTCACTGATCAAACCTCTCAACCAGACGGCTTCTTTAAATGCTTCTGTCACTGCCATATACTCGGCCTCGGTAGTAGACTGTGCTGTCACTAGCTGTAGACACGCTCTCCAACTGATAGCTGTGTCACCTAAACAAAACACATACCCTGATGTGGACTTCCTCTTATCGAGGTCTCCACCATATTCAGAATCTATATATCCAACCAAACAGCACTTGCTTTTCCCATATTCCAAACACAAGTAAGAGGTTCCACGAAGGTACCTGAGAATCCACTTCACTGCATGCCAATACTCTTTACCTGGATTCGCCATGTACCTACTAACTTTGCTAACTGCAAAAGCAATATCTGGACGCATATAAACCATCTTATACGTAATACTGCCCACTGCACTAGAATAGGGAATCTGAGACATGTACCTGACATCCTCCTTAGTCTGAGGTGAATCTAATGCTGAGAGTCTAAAGTGAGCTGCTAAGGGCGTGTTAACTGGATTAGCATCCTTCATGTAAAACCTGTCTAACACCTTCTCAATATACTTCTCCTGAGACAAGTATAATTTTCCGGCTTCTCGATCTCTACGAATTTCCATGCCTAATATCTTCTTAGCTGCTCCAAAATCTTTTATCTCAAACTCACTCTTCAACATAGATTTCAAATCATCAACATCTTTCATGTCTCGTGCTGCAATCAACATATCATCAACATACAAAAGCAAATAAACGAAGCCTGAATCAGTCTTTCCGAAGTACACACAACTGTCGTACTTACTCCTAATGTACCCATGACCTGTCATGAACTAATCAAATCTCCTAGACCACTGCCTAGGAGATTGCTTCAAACCATATAAAGACCTTTAAAGCAAACACACATGATCTTCTTTTCCTTCTATAACAAAACCCTCGGGCTAATGCATAAAGATACTTTCCTCTAGTTCACCATGCAAAAATGCAGTCTTTACATCTAACTAGAGTTGGCCAACGGGCCGGGTCGGCCCGAAAACCGGCCCGACCCGGCCCGGCCTGGCCCATGACCCGGGCTAGGCCCAAGCTCGGGAGTCCACCTAATTAAAAAAAAAAATTATATTACTTTTACTTTATATTTTTTGATAAACAAATTTGTACTTTTAAATATTAGGCTCCAACTGCATTGTATTTGTACTTGTTACGTTATTGATTTACCGTTATTTACTATTACTTATTATATATTTTATTTTATTACATATATTTAGTACTATTAGTGCTTGGGATAAAATATATTTGTATCTCATATTATTTATCAATGAATTATAATAATTTTAGTACAAAACGACTTTGTATTTTTTAAAATTTGCATTTTTTTTAGAGTTGACAAAAAGCGGGCCCGGCCCGGACAGCTACAGTGCTGGACCGGATGGGCCTCGGCCCAGGCCCGGCCCGACCCGGCCCGGCCCGTGGCCACCTCTACATCTAACTGCTCAAGCTCTAAGTCATGCATAGCAACCAAAGACAACAATGCATGAATCGAAGTATGTCTAACTACAGGAGAGAATATATCATGAAAGTCAACACCTTGTACCTAACTGTAGCCTTTAGCTACCAAACGTGCCTTGTACCTTGCATCTTCAACTCCAGGAATGCCCTGTTTTCTTTTGAAGACCCATTTGCATCCAATCAGTCTTTTCCCTGTTGGAGGCTTTACCAGTTCCCAAGTCTGATTCTTATGAAGAGACTGTATCTCTTCATTCATAGCAACGAGCCACTTATCAGCATTTGATCTCGATACAGCCTCTGAATAAGGAGTCGACTCACTGTCATCTAACGACTCATCAGTAGTGAGGGCATAAGCAATCATCTCCTCATACCCATATCTCTCAGGAGGCCTGATCCAACGCCTCGGTCTGCCACCAGCTATAGTATTATTCTCCACCTGCTGACCTGTTTCTGCATTATCAGTAACAACATCAGAAACCCATACCTAAGGTGCAGGAAAACTCTTTAGCTGAACAACATGCTGATCTGACTGTATCTCTGTAACATCAAGTGTCTCAACCTGAACTGTATCTCTGTCAATGGAGGGTGTGTGTGGCAGATTAAGTAGAGCAAACTCATCAAAAATAACATCTCTACTAGTCAGAAACTTTTGAGCGCTTGGATCCCACAATCTATATCCCTTCACACCTGACGAATAACCAAGAAAGATGCACTTCTTGGCCCTAGGCTCCAGCTTTCCATCATTAACATATGCATATGCAGGACAACCAAAAACTTTAATCTGAGAATACTCAGAAGTAGAACCAGACCATACCTCCTCAAGTGTCTTCATCTGTAATGAAGAATGCAGTGTCTTGTTCACAAGATAGCAAGTCATGCTAACTGCTTCTGCCCACCATTCTCTCTTTAAACCTGCATTTGAAAGCATACATCGAGCCTTCTCAAGTAACGTCCTGTTAACCTTTCAGCCACTCCATTTTGCTGAGGTCGACCTGTACATGTCCTGTGTCTGACAATACCTTGATCTTCACAAAATTTAGTGAAGT
The DNA here is from genome assembly GCA_018398585.1 of Simmondsia chinensis. Classification (NCBI taxonomy): domain Eukaryota; kingdom Viridiplantae; phylum Streptophyta; class Magnoliopsida; order Caryophyllales; family Simmondsiaceae; genus Simmondsia; species Simmondsia chinensis. Next base: position 33,479,412 of record JAGTTD010000009.1, on the reverse strand, counting down.
CACCTTCAGCGAACTCAAGACCATTATCAGTCCTCAACCTCTTGATTGGCTTCCCTGTCTGCTTTCAAGTAGAATCTTCCATTTCTTGAAGATATCATACACTTCATTTTTCTGCTTCAGAAAATAGACTCAAACTTTTCGTGAGTAATCATTAGTGAATGTTAGAAGATACCTGGACTCGCCTTTAGAAGCCACTTTAGAAGGTCCCCACAGATCATAATGTATGTAATCTAACGTTCCCTTGGTCTGGTGCACTGCTGACTTGAAGCTGACTCTCTTCTGCTTCCCATAAATACAGTGCTCACAGAATTCCATTAGTCCTGTTGACTGACCACAAAGCAGTCCCCTCTTACTCAGCTCAGACAATGCCTTATCACCAATGTGACCCATTCTCATGTGCCACAGTCTTGTGACCTCTATATTTGTCATAGCAGATGTGGAAACAACAACTGAACCTGTCACGGTTGTACCTGCAAGCTTATACAATGTACCAACCCTCTTTCTTTTCATCACAATTAAAGCACCCTTACTGACCCGCATGACTCCATCTTCAGCAGTGTACTTGTATCCACTAGACTCAAGGGTACCTAGAGAAATCAAGTTCTTTTTCAACTCTGGGACGTGACGTACATCACTCAAGGTTCTAATAGCCGCATCAAACATTCTCACACGGACTGTCCCAATCCCCACTACCTTACAAGCAGCATCGTTACCTATCAAGACAACCCCACCTTGTATAGACTTATACGTGGAGAACTAGTCTCTGTTTGGAGTAACATGATATGAACAACCCGAATCCATGACCCACTTATCCTTAGACCTGGACTGAGAATCAGCAATTAATAGAAACTCCCCTTCACTATCCTCCTCTACAACACTAGCCTCAGCGGACTTGTCTTTGCCCTGGTCACCCCTGTTACCCTCTTTTAATTTATTCTTATATTTGTAACAGTCTTTCTTTATTTGCCCTTTCTTATGACAATAATGACACGACAGGTTCTTATGTTTAGATTTGGACCTAGACTTATTCCCACCATTGGATCCCCTATGTTCTGGTCTACCTCTCACATGGAAACCACTACCTAAGTCATTCACCGAGTCAGATAATTCTCTATCTACCCGTTCTTTACTCACAAGGTTTCTTTTCACCTCATCAACAGTAATGGTTGGCCTACCCCCGTATATCATGCTTTCTACGAAGCCCTTATACGAATTAGAGAGCGAACACAGTAATATCATAGCTTGATCCTCGTCCTTAGGGACGTCATCCAAAGCCTTTAGTTCTTGTATAATTGAGGTAAGCTCGCTAAGAGGGTTTTTAAGAGATGTACCTTCTGTCATACGGAAAGTGAACAACCGACGCTTCACTGCGAGTTTGTTGGAGACTGACTTGTGGCAAAACATGTCTAACAATTTCTTTCATAACTCCTTTGCGGTTTTCATCTCCAAGACCTCTGACAGAACATCATTAGCCAAACACATCTATATCGCCGTGAGAGACTTATCATCCAACTCTTCCCATTGTGCCTCGGTCATAGTCTCGGGTTTCTTCTCTTTCCCCTCCAGTGCTTTCTTCAAGCCGTTCTGAGTCAGGAGTCTTTTCACACAGACTTGCCATAAGCTGAAGCTTCCCTGACCATTAAACTTCTCTACCTCGGTTTTAATACCTGATGCCATTGTATCAATTCGAAGAACCAGGCTCTGATACCAATTTGTGCAGAAATAAACAATTCTCCCGGATCACAATCGAATCAAATACCACGACAATAACGAGAAATAAACGGACTAAAAGAGAAACGAAACAATCGACACAATGATTTACGTGGAAACCCCTTTACAATCGAAAGGGGAGAAAACCACGGGCGAAGATCGGAGCTTTTATTATTGAATCAAAGAAGAATTACAATAAACTCTCTCACACTCAATTTGTATTGTGGCGGCGCCGCTGGGAAATTACCTCACTTTTCTTTGGATCCCTAATGACGTAACCCTACGTCCCTATTTATAGCCGCGCAGGAAACGCGGTTCCCGATCGATCGACCTGCTCTCTGGAGGCGTCCTTCTTTTACATAACTTTCCCGATCGATCGAGCTCAACCTCGATAGATCGAACTTCTCACAGCCCTTCTTCTTAACATGCCAAGTAATTTTGAGATATTTTCCTAACAATTTCTAATTATTTTGGAGAGTCTCTCTAAATGGTTTGGACTTATAAATTACGTGAACCATTCCTGTGAGCCCATTACGAGCTTCTAAGAGGTTTATTTTATGTTCATGTGACACCCAGACACTTGTCAAATTTCACCGGGCCTTCCGCCCAATCCATGGACTTGGCATATATGAAGTTCATATATAAGCCTAAGTGGAGTTCCAACCTAAAACCAATGGACATTAGATGAAGTAACCTTCTAGGCTTTTATGTAGATCTCTTATGTCTCGTAACTTCTACGTGGGATTCTTGCTAGACTCACATGTGGAATCCTTAACACTCACGTAGGTCAAAGTATGCAATATGGTGCATGCACAAGTAGAATTGACACACGAAAGGTCCTAAAAGCTTACGCTAACGGGTAAGGCCAAGAAATAATTTTATAATCTGACATTCCCCCTCATGCGAGTGCGCATAAGGTTTGAAGCGTGAATCTTGTACAGATTTACCTCAAACCCAATGCTCAATTATATAATACTGAGAGTGGGGGGTGTTTGATTTAAACTGGCGACCTCTCGTTCAATGAGGTTTTGACACCATGTTAAATAACCAACTCTTGAAAGCTTAAGCTACCACGTTCAGGCATATAAAAGATTTTGTACTTTGACACTTTGGAACCAAATCCCGTAAAATGCTCTCTTTTTTAATGCATTGACAAGCAAACACAGGTCTTACCCGGTGCTAAGATTCCATTGAATGATGCACTCTTCATTTAGGCTTTGGGTTTAAACCTCGTTTCTCAACGGGAATGCGATTATCCAGCAAAAAGTATTGCCATTTGAAAAATGTGGTCATCACTCCATCAAATAAGGAGCCATTTCCTAAAATAGCATAAAAATAAAAAATATTTCTTAAACTAACTTTTTTTTAAAAATATTTTTCCAAATGGCATCCATGTCATCATTTTTTATTTTTTTTTATTTTTACTACATTTATATTTTTTAAATTTGTAATATTTTATGTATTATAATAAATAAATTAAACTTAATTATTTATTAAATTTTAAATAAAATTATTTATACACAAATTTAATCTAAATATTTAATAAATAATTTAATTTAATTTAATTTATTTATTGTGATTAAGAAAGTATTATAAATTAAAAAAATTATATATATATATATATATTAAAAATAAAATAAGAAAATAAAAAAAAGTAAAACTAAAAAATAAAAAGTCAAATGATGACATGGATGCCATTTGGAGAAATATTTTTTTTAAAAAGCTACTTTAGAAATATTTTTTATTTTTGTGCTAATTTGTGTAATGGCTCTCAAATAAGTAAGAAGGCCAAAAAAAGAATGCTGTCAATGTAGCAGCCTAGAAAGGCAGGTAAAGTAGTGATACGTGATATTTCTAGTACTATACCAAGATCAAAGATTCGAGATATAAGCATTAATGATCCAGCACAAGGACCACTGTGAACGATGATGATTCTTTTCACACTTTTTACATGCGTTTCTCACTCTATGGTTGTAATGGTGTACGGTTGAACCAGTATCTTCTCTTTCATACCAAAGTATTATCGGATACAAACTCTTGTAGGATAGTCTTATTCCATAGACTCTATTCCATCTCTTCTATCCTACGATGTATTCTACTAATATATTTTCTACACATATGACAGACTGGCAACTCTGAAGTTACTTATTGTATATTTCTCTTCTTCGTTTTTAATACAAAGAGACCAGCATCAAACAGTTAACAAGTCATGCATCAGTTATTGTCTTTTTTGTTACCCAATATTGATATTCACACAAAACTAAAATAGAAGGCGTAAGCATGTAGCCGACATAAATGTTAGGGGTGGGTAGCGCATTGTTGCCGGGCCACAGTGTATCAAGGCTTCGTGTGCTCTATTGAGTGCTGCGGTCGTTTTATGAGTGTTTGCATGCTTGTATGTTTGGTATTACTTTATTTGACATGACTTAACTTGACTAGACTTTGACTTGACCTAACTTTATAAATGTTGATTCGTTTTGCTTTCTAAGGTTGGGGCCCCTTCAGATAGCCTCTTTTCAGGATTGCACCCTAGCTAGGTAGGAGCCTCTCATGTACTGGGTTGTTATTGTTGCTGCTGTTGTTGTTGTTGTTGTATTCTCTGTAGCTAATGCACTCGAACAAGAAGCTTCTCTTTTTAATTAATAAAGGAACATGAGTATTAACCCTAATACCACTAACATATGGTATAATAATAGAGTCTAAAGCTAGTTTAATTTAATTTTATTACAGTGAGGAATGCCTGATTCTGTACTGATAGACAAATGCAAGAGGCATGGAATTAAATACCATAGCATTTGGACAAGAATTGTACCTAGATTAAATCACAAAGAATGGACAAGAATTGCTCCACTGAGAAAAGGGTTCAGATACTGCAAAGCAACTTGATCAATGAACAATTTTAATTTTCGAAATACACAAAGATATTGTCCACAAGTATATGCCATATGTCCCACCAACATTTAAAATTTCTTCACTGAAAGTGCTTTCCATGTCCTAAATGGAATAATAGCTAGTGGAAGAATCAAGATCCACACTGCTTTAGGAATCATCACCCAGAATATCTTACCAAGCCGAGCAGCTGAACACCTACATGGTAATTCTAAATTTATGTTACAATCTGCTTTCATAAAAGAAAAATCATTATACATAAATGAGTATGTGGAAACACTTGTTAGGATCACCCGGGGATACTGAACCCCTAGATCGAAATATCAATCACAAAGAGAGAATTGGGAAGAAAATCAAGAACACTGAAATTTATGTGGTTACATCCATAGAGGAGAGTAGACTAATTCTATTTATATCATTGAAAGATTACATGAGGCTTCTCAACTGTCAATCCTTCTGCTAATATACATAACCCTAGTGTGTCATGAGCTTAAATCGGATTAGCTCAATCCTCTACCTGATAAACAAGGCCCAATATAACCAAGCCCCATACATAATACGACAAGAACAATATAAAATGTACTTGTTAACTGCAATATTCCTGTGCCTTTTCACAAGCCAGGCACATAGCACCAAACTTGGTCAGCATTACAACTTATCAACTTGTATTACGGTCTCAAGTTAACAACTCAATTTTTCCTTAATGTTTTGTAGAGTTGGTTTTTTGCTTAAATATTCCATGACCTGGCTTCACAAAATTAGAGGACAAGGTATCTGCCAAATCAGGGCACTCATAGATTTGCTTCCTCCACGACCCATCTTTAGGCATCCTTAACAGTCTTATTGCATGGTGGTGGTGTTGCTAGAAATAACACTATAATATTCAAGTAATGCGGAAAAATTCATGATCGAAAACATACCATGAGCCATTGCTTTTCAGAACTTTGATGCAAGGTTGGTGCATGACCTTAACCCTTTCTTCTCTCTGTCTGTCTCTAATTTGCACCAATTTTAATTATGCAAGTAATGAAGTTTGTGATAGAGATGTATCACTTAATATTGGGTAAAGGCGTTCTTTTATAGAGGACAGGAGAAGGCCAAGTGATAAACCAGCGTGAGATAAATCATCTATCGTGATCCCTTCGATCTTTCTAGGTGGTTACCATAATCTTCAAATTCAATTTGATTGGAAAAGTTTATTATCAACTTATCTTTAATTATTTCAGCATTTCTACTCTCCCAAATTGTAGCTCTGCTTAGTAAAAGGCCAAAGAAACTTTCTAGTTACGAATCGGGTAAGGACCGACGGGTGATGCTTTGTTACAATTTCGAATCCATTATTATAATGTTTAATTGAATAAAGAATTCAGAAAATGTAGATAAAAAAACAAAGAATAAATCAATGAAATCTTTCATATCCAAAGGTATAAAACTAGATTAGTCGACCACTTCTACGAGACATGAAAGACATCACGTTAACAGTATTTCCGTATTTTTGGACAAAACACTAATAGAAGAAGAAACGTTTCCGAGTATTTTACCTAAAGTGATGATGTACAGCCTTACGAACGGAAAATTCCAATGCTAGAGGTATATCATTTAGTATGTGGGAATCTTATTACTAGAGTCAGATACTTCATAAACAAGATTAAAATAAGAACCACTGTCCAAGAAGATTTGGGCATTAGAGGAGTCACTTTTGGGAACAAATCAAAAAAGGATGGCATTAGATTAAAAAAATAACAGAGGATGAGTAAAAGAAGGATAGTGGAACAAGAATAAATGACGAAATGTTAACTTTCTCTGGCTAATTCCATAGAGTTAAGAATCAGATTGGCTCATCACCAATAGAAGGAAGTTCAACTGGCTAATTATACAGACGACGAATAATCTTGGTCATGGAAGACGGCTGCGCTACTCGCCTCCACACTTGTCCTTTGTCCGGCTCAATTTTGTGGTTCAAAACGAGAGAACAAGTGATGTAGCACAACTTGCTAACCAAAAACTAAACTTAATATTATAAAACTAATGAATTACCAACTATATGTATAGAAAACGCTAAACTCTATTGGATGAGTAAAGAAATAAATATATTTTATTCTAATTCTATCAAATAACGTAACAAAATCTGACAAAAATTAGATATTTTATAATCATTAAACCTCTTTTTCGGTGCGGCATTAATATGGCACCCCTAGCAAAAGCCTTTTTGCAAGATATATTCCCCAGCTGGCTGAACCCCACCACCCTTTAGTTTATAAGAGGCTCACCTGGTAAGTTCTTACCATGTCATCCCTTGACTTCACCTAGTCTTTACTAAGGCTCAAGTCCTTTTCTTCCCAATACTAATACTTTTCTGCTGATTCACACCAGCAACGCTCTTGTTTACTTGACCTTTTTCCTGTCAACCTAAAACTATCTTGACCCTTTCATCCATTGACCACTCTGATACTATCAAATAGTCAAGTTTCATAGATGGCTTCTTCTTCGTGCAGCTCCAGCACCTCGTGGACAACCCAGCAAAACAAATTGTTCGAAAAGGCTTTAGCTTTATACGATCAGAACACCCCCGACCGCTGGCAAAAGGTTGCCAAGGCTGTGGGAAAATCTCCAGAAGAAGTGATGAGGCACTATGAAATTCTAGTTGAGGATGTTAAAAATATTGAGAAAGGGCAAGTCCCTTATCCTTACGGATCAACCAGAAACAATGGCTAGATCCTCAGTGCCAAAATGTTCAAGGTAATGTATGAAAATCAACAGTATTTCACATGGCTACAACTCACCCCTTTCATTTCACATGCGCAGTTGCATTCAACATTGGATTAATATATAGAAGAGAATGTTCTTAATAGGCAGGCAATTGAGATCCCGTAGTCATGGGATCTTGGCATGCTAGGATCCCATCGTTTTTCCGCCTCAGTCTTTCCTGATTTCATATGATCTTGGCATATGCTAGAATGCCATTGTTCTTCCGCTAAACTATTTCTTGATGTCGTATGATCTTGGCACGCTAGAATGCCACTGTTTTCCTACTAAAGTATTTATTGACCTCATATGATCTTGGCACGCTAAAATGCCACCGTTTTCCCGCTAAAACATTTCTTGACGTCATATGATCTAAGCATGCTAGAATGCCATTGTTTTTCCGCTAAACTATTTCTTGGTGGAACATAAACATTACTCAGAGTCACGGAAACCTGGAAGTTGATAAGTCTATGATCCTAAATATGTGATCTCCCAGCAGCTTCAAAACCGGGCATGTCTTTATGGGACATGCAGTGCCTGACCGTTAGCCATCCAAGTCCTATCCTGAGCCACATGCCATATAAAAAAGCCTACATCTCACTTCATCTTATTTATGGATAATATTCCATGCTCCTCTTTATGCAAACTCTAAATAACTTATCTTTTTGGAATCCAAATCTTAAATGCACCTTTTGCTGATGTCAATGTGGATACTCCTCTCAGTCCAAGCATATTTTTTCTCTCCTTCTATTGCTTCCTAAGCTTTGACATGATAAAAAGCTATCCCTTTGTCCTTGAATAGACCCATAGTTCCCCACTAACTTTTTGGTAGCATTAGTTCTATTCGTAGAGTTTTGTGGCTATTGTTACACGTCAAAATAAACAAGCTAGCCAGTCAGGAACCCGAAGACATATCAACAAAGTTTTTATTATCATCACCACTCGATCTAATCATAGCACTTGAACATGCGTATTAACAGCTTTCACTTAAAAGCCACGTTATTCCTATACAATATTTGCCATTTTTGTTTCGCAGTGCTCCAAACTGAGAATTTCTTGTGTTTAATCCTCTTCCAGGCTAATGAAGTGTCTAAAGGTTCAGAGAAGTCCTAATAGTTTCCCTTGTGCTCGGTGTGTGATGCGAGTGTGTGTGCCAATTACAGTCGACAATCTATCTTATTATTATTCCAAGGAACATCTCTTGGATATTTTCTGTCAATGTAACTAGAGAGCAGTGTAATAGGTGGAATGTCTCCATTGTTTGATTAACAACTAATGTTATTTATGTGTTGTGAATGTAAATCTGTGTAATGCTAATGTGTTTCCATTTATCCAATTCTCAGTTAATGCAACTATATTGCAGTCCAATGTGGAAATGTTTTTCTTTCTCTAGTCAGGGTATCCAAGCCTGTTCAAGCACACCTCAACTAGTCCTCAAGTTGCATACATTGCCCACTCTAAAGTTTTTTATACATAACAGGGCACTGGGGGCATATGCCTCCAATGACTCATGTATAAATCCATACTATATACTAGATATTACATATAGTTTATTTATTATATGAAAAGTAAAATTTTCCACAGTTATTTGTCAAAATTTTCTAGGTTAATCTCTTTGTCTCTATTTCTATATCTACTAAAACAATACAAGTTCTTTTAGGTCGTTATCGGTCCTGTACTATTGTAGCATATAATAGCCTAAAAAAGCATTATGTTGTACTCATATAACCATATTAACATTTGAAACATTATATACAATTTTGCATATTTTTAGACTCGTTTAGAACCTTTTTTTAAAAGTACGGTATATATATATAATGTCATTTTAATTTATTTATCCAGAAAAATATTAATATATATGTTATCTATTACTTTACCTAATCGTTGAACACATCTTGGAGAAGACATACTCATACACACAAGATGTATCACTTATTATATAACTTAACAAATAACACATGATAACATCGTCTTTATTACATCTGAATAATATATCAACAAGTATTACTACAATCCCTATTAATATATTGCCCCCAATGCAGAAATTCGATAATAATGTAACATCACTGATTCACTTCGGATCATGGCTTAATTCTGCGTTTTACAGCAATTTCACGAATCATCTCCTAAACCAGCCATTAAATATAAATAGAGTTGAATCAAAACCAGCCATTAAATTACTCATCTGTATTTTCAAAATTGATTGCTTGGTTGTGATTCAGGTCCTTCAAAGTAACGATCCTCCTTTCTGGGATATTGTTGCAGTGGTAGATGATATTAAACTCATGTTACATTGTTTTGAGTCTTACAATATTTTAGCCTACTAGGTAGCAAAGTTACATAAGTTAGAAGCTTGTTCCCATGATTGAGTGGATTTTTCCTCTCCCTCAATTTTAACTGTGTATATAAATGATCAAGTTATTTGCCGTTGCCTTTACACTTTTTGACCAAATAAAAGTAAATAATCAATATTTTCTTAATTTCCATCTAATAATAATTTATATTTTCCCATCACGTGAGTCATGCCCACCTTAAATAACTCCATAAATGCTATTACAGATTTACAGTATCCACTATATATATATATATATAAAATACAACAACAACAGTTCTAGTGCCTTCAGGATTTCCGCTTGCGCAGGGTCTGGGAGGGTCAGGATGTACGCAGCCTTACCCCATCAGGGTGAGACCCTGACGAAAGACTATTTCCGAGGAGCCCCAACCTGATAAATGATAGTTATGAAAAGCCTGTATGAAGAGCATGTAATGCATAAAGATCATCCGAAGTATATATACATGTAAGCATATAAGCATGTACGCATGAAAGCATATAGGCAAATAAGCATGTAAGCATGCATGCAATATAAATATAAAAATAATGTTTAAAAATATATATATATATATATATATATATATATAAATATAAAAATAGAGAAAAAGGGCACCAACGGCCCCAAAAAAGAAACATAAAAATACCAAATGGCACTCCAACCAAATCTGGCGCCAACCTTTGACATGCTTCCCATTCCCCTAAGAGATCAAAATAAAAAAAAGTTTTTTTATTTTTTTATTAAATTTCCCCTCATTCTTTATCCACCTAATAAATCAATCTTCAAAATCTCCCCCAAATTTATTCATTTTTTACCACAAACGACGGAATCAGAGTCGCCGGTGACCCGAAAATGAGTACCACGACGAGCTCCGATGACCCGAGATCCGAGATGAAGAAGCCGTTACTGCATACGGGTAGCTGGTACCGGATGAACCCGAACCCGAATATGTATATAGGTTCGGTTTCGATGCAGTCGAGTATGTTTGGATCCATGGCCCAGATCCGGGAATCTTCCATTTCGGTTCTCTTTTGTGTTCTTGTCGTTGCTTTGGGTCCCATTCAATTTGGGTTCACGGTAATTTTTAATGTTCCTTGTTTTTGCGTTTTGGTTTGATCTTTTTTCTTTTTCGATTTTGATGTTGGCATTTGGGTTCGAATTGAATTTTCGGTATTAAATTTAATCTGGGTTCTTTGTAGTATTGAATTATCGCCATTCCTTGCGTTTGTGTTCTGTTGTGTTGTGTTGTGCCTTAAATTTTTAGCTTGAAATTCTAAGTCACGGTTGTGGTGAGAGGAGGGATTGGGCTATTTTTAATATTAATATAATTCCGACCCAAGATTTGAGGTGGACCTAGCATTATTCACGTTTCAAGTCTAACGGGCATTTGCATCATGGGGCATTGTTGGACAATTGGAGTATAAATGTCGATTGAGGGATCACGAGTTCAAATCCTAATCACCTCACTGCCAGACCCTGCGTACGCGGGAGCCCTTGAGGCACTGTGATTGTTACTGCTGCTGCTGTTGTTGTATATTAATATAATATCAATACAAGATTCGAGGTCGATGTATGCATTGTTCACAGTTGAAGCATAATCAACCTACATGTGAGAAGCACGTTACAGTATAAAATTATTTGCCTTTTAAGTTAAACTTTTGAGATACTTGATTCCTTGACACGTCAAATTTAATTTGCAGCCCCCCCCCCCCGCGGGGGCATTTGGACTTGAACTGCATTTTCAATGTTCATTTCAACTGAGGTTTCGATGCTCACCATTTCTGCATTCCGGTTTAATTTATTTTTTGCCATTTCAATTTCTGGTTCAAAATTCTCAATATTCAAAATCATTTCATTTATCCATAACATTCAATATTCATACTTTCTTTCCCTCTCATTGATTCCACTTATTCCCCCTTTTGATTTCTGGTATTTATGGGTTGAATTAATCCTTTTTTTGTAATTTGATACGCAGTGTGGGTATTCTTCACCGACCCAATCAGAGATCATAAAGGATCTCAAGCTAACAGTCTCAGAGGTTTGAAACTTTGTTCTTTTTGTACATAGTGATATGAAATCTATACTGTGTTTTGTTCAACTTTTTTACGTTTAAAGTTGTGAAAAGTTTTAGTTGACTGCGAGAACCGTGTTTGGTTGACAGAAGAATATTTTTTATATTTTTTTCACACCTTAAATAAAAAGATGAAAATATTATTTTATAGCTAAGCAGAAAGATGTAAAACAAGATCTTTTCTGTAGCTTATTTAAAAAGATGTTTTAAAAAAATAATTGGCCTTGAATCTTCCCCATCATGGTCCACTTTATTTCCACCGCAACCCCAATTCACTGTTATCTATCATTGTTGCTTGGCACCATCACTGTCCGCCCAACTATCATGACCTATCATGTCGTAAACTATTAGTTGATTTACATTATTATAAACTTTTTATATCGTAATATAAATAAGTTCTTTTTTAATTATATACCCAAATATAAGATCTTAATAGATTTTATTGAAACATATAAGCCGAAAAAGATTGAATTATGTTGTTGGTACCATTTTGGAACAGTTTTCAGTGTTTGGCTCGTTAGCAAATGTTGGGGCAATGGTTGGTGCAATTGCTAGTGGTCAGATTTCTGAACACATTGGACGTAAAGGGGTAAGTTTTTGTCCACCATCTGTTTGTGAATATTTCTCATTGAAATAAACGTTTCATAGATTCAGTTTTGATAGGAGCTTTTCAAGTATTGGGTTTGTTGTTGTTGTTATATATGATTGCAACTAGTACTTTTTTTGTTTTTGCCTTAGAAGGAGTCGTAATTTTTGCCCAAACCCTACTTAGGTGGGAGCCCTTGAGGCACTGAGTTTGTTGTTATTGTTGAGTCGTAATTATTGGGCTTTCTGGAAGGAGCCTGATTTTTTATATACTGTTATGGAGCGAAGGGCTTTGTTTTAGGCTCAAGCCCATTTGAATGTTTATTCTGAGGTGGCTAGGGATATCCTTTTGTGCCTATAAAATCCTGTTTAGGTTTTGAGAGAGATGTGTGAGAAAGAAGGAACTCTTTGTAAAAACTTCCAAGAAATAGTAAAATACAACTCCGTGGATGTAGGCACATTTGGCTAAACCACGTAAATCTTATGTTTTGTTTCGTTTTCTTGTTGAATTTTCATTGTTCTTTCGAGGTGCGTTTCCTAACAGTTTTGCCCTTTTCCAGCCTAGTTCTATGTAAGTAATATTGCACACTAGGGGCTTGAACATGGTCTATCAATGCACCTAGGGCTTGTGTGTGTTATAATGACTTAAACCAACATTGCTGCAGCACAACCCATAAAAGTAGGAAGTCTCCTATTGGGCACATAATGGACCACGCAACCCAAAAAGGGAAGGCCTTGTTACTTTATTGTTAAGGTGAAGTTACTTATAAATTGACCGAACTCCATGCACATATCTGATGTGGATTTGGGCATTACACGAGTACTAGTACTTTTGAATTGTCCTCTTGGACTCTCCTCCTAAAATAGTGAAAAACTATGCAACTTTTTGGAAGTAGACACAATTGATTGCACTCACACGTGCTGTACTTCAATTTTTCTCACTTTGATTCTTTCATTTTCTATTTTATTGTTTCTGTAACAATAAGGGCCTAAACTATCAGTTATTCATGCAAATTTCTCTGTCTATGTTGCATTAATTCATAAGAATGAAATGCATGAAACTGGAACTGGAACTTGGTAATGGGGTATAAGGACCAGTCATGCCCAAATCCTTGCTGTTGGTGAATGGAATTGACAATGTGGTTCATATATTTATCAATCTCTTACCGGGTGATTGCCCATATTACTAATTGTGTCCTTTTGAACGTTGATTCGCAGTCGCTGATGATTGCTGCCATCCCTAACATAATAGGATGGCTAATCATATCATTTGCCCGAGTAAGTAAAATACTGAATGACCTTTGCTATTATTTTGAATTCTCAGTTTGGACATTGTTTGAGATTGTGATACACCGTACACCTTTCTATTTGTATATGAAGGATATCTCATTTCTTTACATGGGACGATTGCTTGAAGGATTCGGTGTCGGCGTTATCTCATACACAGTAATATCATCACATTACTTCCCTTTGAACTTTGCATTTGTGTGATGTAATTGGTGCTAAATTTTCATGGTTTCTTGGGTCTTTTTTCATGACTAGGTGCCTGTATATATTGCTGAAATAGCACCTCAAAACATGAGAGGAAGCCTTGGATCAGTTAACCAGGTTTTGCCTCGCTATATTTCATAGCGCAATGCTTCTTTTTTGTTACTTAATGTGGCAGCGTTATAGTATAAAAACACTTTTGTACTTTCATCCAACAACTTTAGCTTTTGGGTTAGTTGATTCCTTGACATTATATAGGATTCTCTTTCACGGAGAGGTGTCAAGTGTGAATTCTAGGAGATCTTTTATGTTAATATTATTCTTGCACAAAATTTGAAGTGAGCATGAGTATTATCGACAGTTCAAGTCCAATGGGTGCTTGTATCTGGGGATATCTTAAAATATAAAATTATTCTTGAGTTCTCACCTAATAGTTTAAACTTTTGAATTAGTTGGTTCATAGCAACTACAAGAGTTTTCTTTGTTTTTTTTTTTTTTTTGGCCGGGGGGTTGGGGGGGGGGGGGGGGGGGGGGGTGTTGTTTCAAAATCAGAAGCGGGAGAATGGGGTTTTCAGGTTGGCTGATGGTTCATGCGTAGAACCACTGCAACAATTTGTCACTCAGACCTTGTTTTGATGGTAAAAACACTATCAAGGTGCAGGCACTCGGAATAGAAGTCCTATTCGAATCCCTTCTCCCCTAACCCTACTTACTTACCAAAGAAAAAGAAGTGAAAAATACTTGCTCAACACTGTGCCATGGTTAGAGTATTAAGCCATATGCGTGCCTTCACTCAACAGTTTAAGCTTTTTGCGATAGTTGGTTTCTTATCATGGCATCAGAGCCTTGTCAACCAAGAGGTCGCAAGTCAATTCCCAGCACCCCCAGTATTACTTATTGGTGTATTTCAAACTCAAGGTATGATGTGAGCCTCTACAATATACACGTCTGAATTCCAATGAGAAATATGCATGAGGGGGCATATGTTAGAGTATCAACCTATAAACCATTGCTCAGCCTTAACTCAACAATTTAAGCATTTAGAATAGTTGGTTTTTTGATATCTACAGAGCACAACTGAGGAACTCCTAAATTTGACTGACTGAGGAAGACTATTTTTCTTGTTCAGCTTGCAGTTACCATTGGAATAATGTTGGTCTATTTGTTTGGACTTTTAGTCAACTGGAGATGGCTTGCAGTTATAGGTATGCCATTCTAAAATTCTATTTTATCCTTTCAAATTCAATCTATTTTGTTTACTGTTGAGGGTCTTCCTTAAATGTAAGTCAAAAGCCTCAAGTACTCAAACTTCCGAGGCTTGCAGCTCCAATTGACTCCGTTATAGTTTTTCTTGAATCATATTGCTTGATGCAAACTGTGGTGCTAAATTTATGCGTTTAAGTACCATAAATTAGCAATAAATTATTCATTAACGTGCAGTTGAACCTTCTAAGTAGGTTATAGATACCATGAAATCAAGCTGCACTTCGTGGTCCTGCTACAATCATGGCTGTAGTGTCATGGAAACAGGGTGTCACATAGGTTGAGTAATAGATTTTGCTGCTCTTATTGGGGTTTTTTAAGGAAATATAAATTGCCTCAAAACTTTTCTTTGCAAAAAAAAAAAGAAAAAAAAAGAAATAAATAACCATACACTCATCAAATTTTATTCCTTCTGGTATTTCCTAGCTGGTAGATACATTTCCAAGCATGCTTAGAATATTACCTTAACTATGTAGGCCATATATAAAGTACCATTGTTTAACACCCAATCACATAACAAGTAGGTCAAACACCATGATTGAAACGATGGCGTATAATATCATTCTTGGACCTTCACCTTGACAACATAAGCTTTTGTAAGAGTTAGTTCCTTGGCATGATACTAGAGACTTATTAACTGAGATGTCACAAGTTCCAATCCTAACAGACACCATTCTTATATTAATATACTTCAAGTACAAGTTTTGAGGTGGGCTTGTGCATCATCCACACTTTAAACCTAATGGGCATTCATGTGAGGAGGCATCAAAGAGTATAAACCATTCTTGAATCTTCACTTTTTAGCTTAAGCTTTTGAAAGAGTTGGTTCCTTCACAAAAATTACTGGGTAATTTGTCACTTCCATCAATATTTTCTTCTTTCCCTAGAAGATCCAGCTTATTCTTGGTTCAGCAGCACCTAAAAGTTTGCTCTCAAATCTAATTGCCATATTTCTCATACACAACTTTTTAGCGATGTTTTGTGAATAACAAACAGATCACTTTCCTTTTTCACAGTTCTTATATGTATGTAACTTTCCTTTTCATTTATCCATTCATTGCACATCTCTTCCCTTAGAGAGAATGCCATAACTTTCCTCTGATTTTGCAGGAATATTGCCTTGTTCTGCGTTGATACCTGGTTTGTTTTTTATACCAGAATCTCCTCGGTGGCTGGTAAAGTTTGTAAACACTCTACTATTATGAATTTGTTAGGGGCTCCTATTGTTTTCTAGTTACAGTTTTTTGTTTTTTAGAAGTTAAAAATCATATTTGGAAATATTTTTCTTGTATTTGGTTTTTTGTTTTCAGTGTCTTTGTAATTTTGGTAAAAAGTGAAAACACGAAAAGAGAAACTAGAAGAAAGAGATCTAAACTTGGTTTTCAGTTTTCGGGGGGGGGGGAGGGAACTACAAATAAAAAATGATATCACACAGTGGGATAATTTGATGTATTTTACTCTTGGTTCTTTTCCTTTAAACAGGCCAAAATGGAGAAGTTTGAGGACTGTGAAAGTTCCTTGCAAGTTCTAAGAGGATTCGACACTGATATAACCACTGAAGTTCATGAAATTAAAGTAAGTTTTGTTGAACTGCTGTTAGATTCACTACTCTTTTGAGTCTAAAAGCTTTGATCCATTTGTCCTTTCTAGCCCACCTAAACCTTAATGAAGAGACGGCCTTAGATAGAGTGAAGTAGCCGTTAAAAATAGCTACTAGGAGAGGCGAGCACACTGATGCAAGTTCACAGTGCTTATAGGCTTGCATGTCTGCTACTGTTGCTGCTTTATTGGTGCTTGCTAGGGGTGGCCAACGGGCGGGCTGGGCCGGGCCCACTACAGTGCGGGCGGGCCAGGTCGGGCCTGGCCTGGGCCCGCCTTTTTAAAGAAATTTTTTTTTAAAATAATACAAAGTCATTTTATACTAAAATTATTGTAATTTATTGATAAATAATATGAGATACAAAAGTATTGAAAAAAATAATGTTAAATATATGTAATAAAATAAAATATACAATAAGTAATGGTAAGTATCTTATCAAAAAAAATAATGGTACATAAATAACGTAACAAATACAAGTACAAATACAACGCAGTTGAGGCCTAATATTTAAAAGTACAAATTTGTTTATCAAAAAACACAAAGTTTGACATATGGGGGGTGCGGTCGTCTTTTGACGTAAATATTTAAAAGTAAATAATTGACATACAAAAGTGTTGATATCAGTCGCCTTGGGGGGTATCTAGGCCATCATTTGAGGTATCAGTTGTGCGGTCGTCTTCTTCATCACTCGATGAATCCAGCTTCATTCTCTGTTGATCTCTTGCCTCTGCTAGTAGCCAATCCTTCAAGCATACGGACATCTCCAAGCTTGACGGCGATAGCTTCGCCCTCTTCGTTCCAAGCAACCTGCCACTAAGACTGAAAGCATACTCCGATGCTACTGAAGACACCGGACAACTTATTATATCACGTGCCATGGTGGAAAGCACAGGATACTAGGTCTGGTTTGTGTTCCACCATTGTAAAAAGTCAAAATGCGGGTTGGCCGGTGGCCCGAAAATATGGACCATCGGTGTTCGCAAATAATAATCTAGCTCGTCACATGACGTGGGGGCTACTGTGGGCGTAAATTGCTCCAACAGCTTCCACGAATATGACGTGTGTGAACTACTTCCACTAGATGTGGAAGATCCTACTGCAGCAGTACTAGGATTATTGGACGCTAATTGACGGGAATATTGAGAAAATAAACTATGCAAGTCGTTATCGACATCGGCAATGAAAGTGTCGATATTAAGAGTAGGATGCAAATACTTGAAAAAAATGTTGGCAGAACAAGTTGAAACTCTTGCGTTTACAACGAGGGTCTAAAATAGTTGCCAGGCAGTATGTAAGAGGTAGTTCAGAATAATATTTGGCAAACTTTTCTTTCATTGCCTGAATCGATGCGGACAAAACGGGGTTGGATTCATTACCCACCATCCAATTGACAATATCAAGCAATCTTGATATTGCTTGAGCCATGGTCGGATAGTAGCAACCCGAAAAAAATGTCGTTTCCTCTTTAAATATGCTAAAAAAGTTACAAAATTGATCTATTGTCTCCTAATTTATACCGGCCAGGTTGTAATCGCTCCATTCTGCACGATTTTCCTGGGCGTATTCCATTAGAACGTCTTTGTATGGTAGAATGTGCTCTAACATTTCTACTGTAGATGACCACCTAGTTTGGGAGTCTAATTTAAATTGTTTATATTCTATGTTATGCAACCTACATAAATTTTTAAATTTTCTTTTTCTAGTGTTGGATGATTTAACAGATATTATTGCGGATCTTAAGGTGGTAAGGGATGCTTTTATAAGATCTAAACCATCTATTACCATTAAATGCAAAATGCGACAAATGCAACAAATATGGAAACACTTCCCACCTAACATGGGTCTCATTTGCCTAATTAAATGTGTAACGGCTGCAGTGTTATTGGTAGCATTGTCGAACGTAATACTGAAGATACGTCGCTCTATGCCTCAGTCGCGGATTGCCGACATAATCACACCCGTAATTACCTCGGCATTGTGGGGGCAATCTAAAAGTCCAAAATGAATTATCCTCTTTTGGATGATGAAGGATTCATCGGTCCAGTGTGCCGTTATGCACATATAAGGTTGGCCGGGTTTCGACGTCCATACGTCCGACGTCAACGAGAACATGCTCGTGTTCGTCGCAAAATGTGTGAAGACCCCAGCTTTCATCCCGTGGTACAACGTAAAAGCGTCCCGCTTTACGGTGTTCCGAGAAATCCTTACAATGGCGGGGTTCACATTTCGTTGGAGGTAGTTGACGAAATTTGGGTCTTCGCCGGTATTAAAAGGCCTTTCACTCAAAATTATATATTTAGCTAGCCCCTTTCGGTTGCTCTCTTGAGAGATCCTAAAATTAGCAAGTGCACCGGTTACTTGCTGTACTAGACGTTGTTGGCTCTTTTCTGGGTATTGCTCGGGGTGGCACCTAAGTATATGTCTGTTTAATGTGCCTGTCCCACTGCCAGGTTGATGACTAAAATCCTTAGGTGGGTCACATAATTTACAAGTTGCTTTATTAGTTGTCTTATTAAGGGTAAAGTCCTTCCATACCCCACTAGTTGTACACCTACTAGCACCGGTACTAGTTTCAGGCTGGGCTTCGGTGGTGGGGGTGGGTTCCTCATTAGTTTGTGAGTCTCCAACCCCACTACCACCTGACTCATGATAATCTTGTTGTTGTGAAAAGTCATTATCTATGCTATCATCAGTGTATGCGGGTGATGGGTCTGGTTGTATAAAAGCTCGTTCTTCAGTATTAAGTAAGACAATTCTACTCCTTTTAGGGATTCTGAGTGGCCGAGAAGAGCTAGAACTAGCACGACCGGCTCTAGAGGATGTTGAAGAGTTGTGTGCCATATTAGTATAAGTGATTAGTATTTATAAAATGCAACCAGTAATGCAAATTCAATAACTAAAAATGCGAATCAAATAAAATTGCGATACTAAAATTACCGAAACGAGAGAACAATGAAATTCGAACTTCAGCCAAATACTTTACGAACTTCGAACTTTAGAGCACAATTTTTGCAATTAGCAAAGTTAGAGAAAATGGGAGATGATGAAAGTATAGAGAGAGAAGAGAGGATTGAAGATTTGGTGAGGAAATGGGTTGGGGAGGTTTAAGTATTTATAGGAAAAAAAAATATAATTTTAAAAAAAAATAAAAATAAAGAGCCCAACGGCTCTGTTGGGCCCGGCCGGGGTCTGAGGGCCAAAAAAAAAGGCCTGAGGCGGGCCGGGCCATAAACGGGCCTGTGGCCACCTCTAGTGCTTGCATGTCTAGTACTGCTTTATTTGACTTTATAAATATTGTTATGTCTTTGCTATTTAGGGTTGGGGGCCCTTGGGAAAATAGCCTCTCTACAGGGTAGCACCCTGTTGGGGTAACGCTGCGTATATCTCACCCTCCACAGATCCTGCCTTAGCAGGTGCCTCTTTGAGGCACTGGATCTGTTGTTGTTGCATGCTTTCTTGCCCACCCTTCACCATTTGTTATTGGTAGAATATGAAACTAGTCCTGGAGCAGAAAAATATTTCAGGATAATTGGCTCCTTCATATGATATTAGATTCTTTTTGGTCAAGAGATCTCGAGTTCAAATCTCAATAGTCCCCATTTTTAGGCTCTGTTTGTTTTGATGGAAAACATTTTCCATCTCAATTTCTATTAAAATTTCATAATAATAACCATACATACAGAAAATGTTTTCCTTCATTGACGGGAGATTGAATTCCCCTCAACGAAAGGGAAAAACATTTTCTTTCACTGAGGGGAAAACATTTTTCATTGGAACCTCACAACATATGCTTTAGTCCAACCTCTTCGCCAAGCGTGAACCTCATACAAATTTATATATTGAAAGCATTTTCTTTAGCTTAAAAGACAATAATTTTAAGGAAAAAATATTTTGAATTGAAAACATTTTGCGAAGAAAAAGTTTCAATAAGAAAAATGTTTTCCGTTGAACAAACAAAGCATTGATACTAGTGTCATTTCCAAATAAGGTATGCATGTGTACTAACCACAATTCAAAGTCTAACGGGCATTTGCGTGAGTGTGCATGTTAGAGGATAAAACCAATTTCACCGGCTGTGTTTGGAGCATGGAATTGGGGCCCAAAATTTCAATTTTGTTATTTAGTTTACCTACTTGAATTGGAATTACAATTCCACTGCCCAATTCCATGGAATTGAATTTTAAGTAAAAATCAAACTTTCCAATTCCTTGGGGTGGGTGTAAGGAAGTATAATTCTATATTAACTCTGTTGACCTAAAACCCAAAATGACCTCACTTGATTAACTCAAATCCAAAATGACTCAAAATCTAAAGATTTAGAGACAACCTAAAATTTGACTGGAATCTCGAAATAACACAACTCGAATGATTTGGGCTGGAAATGACCAAAATCACCTTAGCTCTAAGTCTGAAGTGACCCAACCCGATTGATCTGAAACTCGAGAGGACTCAAATCCAGAAAATGAAACTGCTCGACTTGAATGTAATGTAAACAACCTGAGCTGAAGTGGAAATGACTCGACCAAGTTGACCCAAAAGTTAATATGACCCATACCCAAATGACCCAACCTATCTCAAACTTAGCCTAAGATGACTCGAAATATGAAATGATACAACTCATTTATCCCAAAACTAAGATAACTCGAGCTTGAAATGCACTAAATGACCTCAAATCTGTTCATAACTAGCCTGATCCCCAAAAAAACCTAACCCGATTACATGAAAATCCAAAATAACTTGGACACCAAATGATCCAACCCGATGCTCGGCCCGTTTTGACGCCAAACTCAAACAACTTGAGCTCAAAGTGAATTGCTCTGACCATAACAATTTGGACACAATGTGAACCGCTCCGACCAAAATCCAACCGTAGTTGATTTAAAACTCGAAATACTCCAACTTAATTGACTGAAAATGCTTGATTATTCGAATCATTATGTAATTACAATTCCGACCTCCAATTCCTTTGATGAACCGAACAATAGAATTTCAATTCCATTAGAATTGGAATTGGAATTGCAATTTCACAGACCAATTCCAATTGCATGTGCGAAACAGAATGGTTAAAGCTTTTGGGATTTTTGGTATCTTTACGCTTTTAAATATATTCATATGCAGAAATCTGTGCAATCATCAAAAAGAGGAGCAACAATTCACTTTGCATTACTCAGACGCAGACGATATTGGTTTCCTTTGATGGTAGGATGAGTTTTTTTTCTCAATGTTATTCATGGATTCTAATTTTTGGACTTCAAAATGCCTTAATTGGTTAACATAGGAATTAAATTCCTACAGAAGGTTATATTTCTAGGGATTCAATTCCCTGTATTAACTTCCCGGGAAGTAGGTATTTTTCCAGGAATTAAAACTTACCTTACCCCTTCAGGCAAGTTAATTCCTGTGTAACAAAGGACTGAACTTCCCAGAAATTTTCACTTTCATATTCTACCAATTTTCTGGTAGCCAAACAAGAGGACACATTTCTACTTTCCCGTAACCAGACAACCGTTGAGTTTTGTTGTCTCTTCTATTCATATGCTGCAGCTGGGCATAGGACTACTGATGCTTCAGCAGCTGAGTGGTATTAATGGCATTCTATTCTACTCCAACAAAATATTTGAAAGTGCAGGTTAGAAAAAGAATCGTAAATGTTTTTAAATATTATGTTTGCAAATGTTTGAAGATCCATATGGTCATAAATGTAGATAACCCATCTTAGTATTACTCTTGTCCTAAGATGCTTAGCTTTGGAGTTCAGATGGCATCTAATAAATTAGTGGCTGGTATGATCGCACCCAACCAAAAGAAAAATGAATTTGGATAGCCATTTTGATTGTTTTTATATGTAAACTCATTTGTTTCACAGATAAAATACAACACCTACTATAATAGCCATTAAAAACTACCTCTCCTAAATCAAAATTGCAAACACAATAAAAAGATTATGGGAAAAATTTGAGACACCGCAATATACGTGGTTCAACCGATGGCTACGTCACTAAGGGGGAGCAAAATAATTTCGCTATTTTTGAGAATAGTATAGGAGGTAATTTTGTGGTGTACGTTACTCTTATAATACTAATAAGTATATATAGAGCCACGCACATTAAATCCTACTATGCTATGAGCTTAAACCGGATTAGCCCAATCCTCAATAATAAGGCCGACTAAACCAGGCTGTGCACCTAAGTCCAACAGAGACAATAGGGAACGTAGAAAGTAACGTTGTCACTATCACTGGATTTGAACTATGTATCTGCATTGCGTTGAGTGAGTTCAATTCCAGTAATTTAGTTAATCTCTAACAGGATTATCAGCTGGTGGACTCGCCACATTCGGCCTAGGGGCCATCCAGGTAGGATATATTCCATCTCACAGCTCCGTTTATTTTGACATAAAACTTTTTCCGTCTCAATTTTATTATTTCTTGGCTTCACTTCACAACAAAAATTACAAATATGGAAATTTTTTTTCCTTTTTTCTCTTTTGATAAATAGGAAAAAATTTTCCTCCTTTGAGGTTAAAACTAACATTCTCTCAACAAAAGGGGAAAATTGATGCAAATGCTGGTCTTGGACTGGAAGGGGAACACAGGATTCAACGGCTTGCTTTAAATCAACTTGCCAGTGCTAAGTTAGTTAAAGGAAAACTCAACTTGGAACTCTTGGTAGAGAACACAAGAGAAAAATGGAAATACGTAATTAATTATCAAAGAGGAAAAACTGCCAATTTGGCCGAATGCAACCCTATTTGTAGAACTAGTTTATTAATTGCCAAACAACTATTCCCAGCTTATTTGCAACACTGAAAATAATCTACAAGCCAGAGAGAGAAACCTATTCTAGTAAGGACTCTAGCATCTAGAAGGAAACAAGAATAATGTGCAAAATCTAAGGCAAAAATTGAAAGCAAACTAAACTCTGGTCTGCTGGAAACGCACACTCTTGCTGCCTTCTTTCTCTGTACTCACCAACCCTCCGTACTTGCCAAATACCCTGCTCGCAAAGTGTCTTGGCGAGTTGACCACTGAGCTCATAACTCGATTTGCATCAGAAGCATTTTCCTTTATGGAAGAGAAACTGTTTTCTTTCTCTTGAAAGACAAAAATTATTAAGAAAATAATATTTTTAATTGAAAATATTTTGTGAACAAAAATTTTTCACAAGAAAAAAGTTTTCTTTTGCACCAAATAGAGCCCTACATTGCTATGCTTTACTGATCTTGTATCACTGGGTAGGAGAAAACTAAACTATATTATTCGTTCTGATATGTTAGGTACTTGCTACCGGGGTTGCTACTTGGCTAATGGACAGGGCTGGGAGAAGAGTTCTTCTTTTAGTAAGTCCGAGTTAGTTGAACTCGTTCTGCTTTTTAGGGTTGAGGGTCCTCGGAGACAGCCTCCCTTTAGGGTTCTACCTTGAAGGGATAAGGTTGCATTCATCTCATACCCCTGGACCCTACTCTGGCAAGAGCCCTTGTGGCACTGGGTTTGTTGTTGTTTTTGTTGAGTTAGTTGAATTCGACATGAGAAATTACCAGAAATTTGAATGATAAAAAGCGAAATTTTATCTTGCAACAGATATCCTCCTCTGCAATGGCTGTGAGCCTCCTCCTTGTTGCTGTTGCATTTTATCTTGAGGTCAGGTCTTCTTTGATCCTTCATGCTTATTCATGCAAACGACGCACACATTTGCAGATACTTTCATATATGTTGTTTTGTGCGACTCCTGACTGTAATTGTATCCTCTTTTCAAATTGTTAGTGGCTTGCTTTCTACTCTGTCCGTGGTTTTCCCTTTATTTGAAGGTTTTCGTGTAAATTTGTGTTAATGTTTTTGTCTTTCTGTCTCCGCCCCTCAGTTTTTTTCACATGTATTCTTTCTAAGTGGCACTCGTCCATAGTTCCTAAGGAAGCTTCGTTGTGTAGTATGCATATAGTGCACATATACGACCCATGGTTAAAGTCGAACTGTGCTGTTTTGTGCATTTTGCATTTTCGCGTGCCACATTGGGTGTTAAGAGGTTAATTTGTGCTATTTTGAAAATTCACCTAATGGGAAATACACTTTTTGTTCGAAACCCATCCCCTTGCCATCCCCAAGCATAAACAAACATTTCCACAGATAGACAAGGCTGTTCAATGCAAGGCAACAGTTGCTTGGGGGCCCATTTGTTTAGGGCGCTTTTTGAAAATTAGTTGTATCATAAGTTTATTTCTATGGCATATCAAAAAATTAAAGAAATAACGACTTATATATAATAGATTAGAAAAATATATGTACATAAATAATACAAAAAGCCACATATTAGCTGGTGTCATAATATAAAGTGGATAATTCGAGATGTGCTTATGAACATTTCCATTATTAAAAAAAAAAATCCTACCAATCAAAACTTACTTTGAACCCCTAAAATTTAAAGACCAACCCTGTAGAGAGGGCTCTAAAATGTTTCCTGCTATGACATATCCGCATATCACCAATGGAAATTGATGAAAATCTATGATCAATTAGGACTTGTTTGGTGTAGTTTCCTATTTGCAATTTCTTGTATTTAAGAAAATAAAAGCTAAGTTGTGGGAACAAGTTTTACTGTTTATTGGTTTTTTGTTTATAGTTTTATCCTAGTTTGAGCAGAAACAAAAAATAGAGAATCAAATACAAGAAAACGATCATTTCTAAAACATAGTTCTAAGTTTTTCAAAAACTAAAAACTGCAAACAGAAAATAATGCCAAATATGCCCTCAACTTTCTTTCCAAAATCTTGCTACTTTTCAGATGCCTTGAGAGTTGATGATATCCCACATTGTTCAACAGGACATTTCAGGGTTCTACAATATCTCAGGCATATTATCCCTGACCGGGCTTGTGGTACGTTGCTATCAACCTTTCTTTTTTTTTTTTTTTTCTCATTCTTCTTTCTTAACATCCAGGCCCGGACCTGTTGAGCAACTCAAAGTTTCTTACTATCAGATATAATTTGGACTACCCTGCTGATAATATTTTGGTGACTCCTATTCTTTCAGGCTATGGTGATTGCCTTTTCTTTGGGAATGGGACCCATTCCTTGGCTCATTATGTCAGAGGTATGCCATTCTGAAATTCCTACATCCGTTCTGTCTTCGTAGGTGTGGAATCAAATCACAGTTTCTGGTGATGGTGCCACTGATACAAACTGTGGTTGATGTTACATAATATATTGTATTGAGTGCGTAACATAATGGCTATAGCTCAAAATTTGTTGCATAATTAGGGCTCTTCTAAGACATGAGTAGTCCTTGTTCATTTCAAGGACACTGGTCAAAAAGCAAATGATCTTCAAACTCAAAGCTTCTGTGTTACAAGCTTGAGCTGACGAAGTTAGCCTAGCAAGTCAATTCTAAGCCTGGTGAAGCTTAGGTTCGGTGACTTGCGAGCTGAACAAGCTTAATGAGTCTTGAGCTAAGTTATGAGTCTGTGTGCTCTTAGACAAGTTGAGTTTGATCCTTAAAAGAGTTTGAGTGTGAGCCTAGAACAAGCTACATTCAAGCCTTAACAAGCTTAAACTTGCCAAGAATCAACTTTGAGCTTGCTAAGCTTGTTTCGAGCTCCATTGAGTCACGTATGAGCTTGAGCTCCAAGTTTAGAGGCTCAACAAGCTCTGAGCCAAGCAAAATATTAAAGAACCGAACCTCTAGCTATATGAGCTCGACCCTCCTCATTTACAAATGTAGCCCATCGTGCTGCTTGGAAAAACCAACAAGAGAAGTCAATTAACAAATCTTATGGAGCAAATTGTGATTTTCTTCATCGGGTCTGAGCCCATCTTAGGAAGATGACATATAAGATTCATATATATGTCAAAGTGAAGTTGGGAAACACTGAAATTCGGAAGAATTGAATGAAGGATTTTCAAGTCCTTCATTTGATTTGAGTTGCTAAAGGGAGTATGAATAAAGGGAAAAACTCAAATTTAAATCTCATATTTGGGAGAATGAGAGAATCCAAAAGAGCAATAAAATACCAATTCAGTTACTAGGGGAAAAATTGAAAATTTTTGATGAGTTAAAAGCCTACTTATAGTTAATTTTCCCACTTAGAATACAACACTAATTCTGATATGAAACAAAGGAAAGGATAAACCTAGTTCTACTAGGATTTCAACTATTTTAAATAAACATGTTCGAAATTGTGTCTGGAGTCCTAAAGGGATTTTAATTGTTGCTTCTAGAAGATGCCGCTCCTACATTGATCTCTGGTCTGATGCAGCGAGCTTAGGCGCCTAGGCCTAGGCTTGGTGGTAAGAAGCTCACGGCAGAACACGCAGAACCTGGGCTTGGCGTTACCCGGACTTGGCGCCACCTTGGTCCAACGCGGTTGAGGGCATTGCGAGATTCCCGGCTTGATTCATGGGCGGTTTTGGCTAGTTTCCAGCTCAACAAATTATCTCTTTCCTTAATTTTGATTTATCCTTTCTTAGTTGATTTGATTTATTTCCTATTTTCTTAATTCGGTTTAGATTTGATTTGATTTGATTAGGAATCCCTCATCTATATAAAGGGATGTTATGTTAGTTTAGGAATCATCCAATTAGAATTCCAATAAATTATTTTCTTCCTTTTGTAACCTCGAGTTTTCGACTTGTGAGAAGCGAGTTTATGAACCTTTTTTGTTAATTTTATTTCAGTAATAATAAAATTCAAAAGGGAAGGTCATTGAACCTTCCCGTTGCCCAATTTTCCCCATCACGCGATGCATCATCTGGTATCAGAGCCCGATTTGCTTCCTATAACGATGGCCCCTGGAAGACGTCAAAGGAACGCCACCGTGGAAGACGTTACCGACCGAGATCGCCACCAGCAGCACGAGAGGAGATTTGAGGAATTGGAAGAGAGATTCTGGCGGATCGAGCAACACTTGGTCCAAACCGGTGCTAACCTCAACTCTATGGGTGGAGCGAGGCACCAACGCCACCCTTCGCTTGGCGTGAATGGTGAAGACGAGGATGACCCCTTTATGAACCCTTTCTTCGATGAAGACCAATCGGACCTAAGGCCCAGGCGCCAACAGTGCCGTGGTGAAGACCGTGACGATCAGAGGTGGGAATCCGGGCTTCGGATCGAGATACCGGAGTTCAATGGAGGAGGACGTCCGGAGGAGTTCTTAGATTGGCTTGTAGCCGTCGAGGAAGTCCTTGAATTTAGGGAGATACCGGAGAGAAAGTAGGCGCCGCTCGTCACTACTCGCCTTTGGGGTAAGGCCGCCGCCTGGTGGCACCAACTGAAACGAACCCGGTTTAGGCAAGGAAAGTCTAAGATTGAAACGTGGGAGAAGATGAAGAAACACCTTCGTAGCGCCTTCTTACCGTACAATCATGCACGGATTATGTACCAGCGCCTTCAAGGGTTACGCCAAGGTTCGAAGTCCGTTGAAGACTACACTGCTGAGTTCAACTCCCTAGTCGCCAAAAACTACTTGGCAGAGTCTGAAGAAAAGTTGGCGGATCGTTTTATTAGTATCCTAAGAGAGCCCATCCAAGACGTACTCAACATGTTTGATATCTTTACTATGGCTGAGGCATCTCAGAGAGCTGTGAACGTGGAATGGCAACAAAGGCGCCGCCCTTCTGGTGTGACCGGGAACACACAAGCAGGCGGTAAGGATCAAAACCGTGTACCGCCAACTCAGAATCAAAACGCCCAAAACAGAGCCCCTCCTGTTTTTATTGGGAAGCAGGTTAATCAAGAGGCAGGCGGTTCGTCCGTATACGTTGCTTCAAGTGCGGGGAAGTAGGTCACCACGCCTCCGAATGCCGAAAGGGAGACATACCGGGTAAGGCTCTTCTCATTAACGAGCCTACTGACGAAGAAGACGAGGCCATTGAAGAAGATGGTCTAGAAGAATTGGCGGAACAAGGAGAGTACCCCATTATGGGAGATGAAGGTTAATGTCTAGTCGTTAGGCATGTCTGCCTCACGCCAAGGAATGAACAAGGAGACAGCTGGTTGAGGAACCATATCTTCCAAACAACCTGTACTATTGGCGGGAGAGTTTGCAATGTGGTTATAAACTCAAGAAGCTGTGAAAACGTCATCTCCGAGGAGGCGGTTAACAAATTGGCGTTAAAGACTGAAGCCCATCCTCAACCATACCGTTTGTCTTGGCTGAAGAAGGGTAATCAGGTGACGGTTTTCAAACGATGTTTCGTGAATTTCTCTATAGGACCAAGATACAAGGAGGGAGTATGGTGCGATGTAGTCGCTATGGACGCATGTCACCTACTCTTAGGGCGTCTTTGGCAATATGACCGAGGAGCTTTGCACGATGGACGGAGGAACCCGTACAGTTTCATGTATGAAGGAGTGAAAACAGTACTTTTACCCAAGAAGGAGGAGCAACCAAAGGCTACCGTGGCTCAACAGCCCAATGTGCAGGGTCACGCCATGTTTGCCAAAGAAGTTGGCGACACCAAGGTTGTGTTCGTTCTGATTGGGAAGGAAGTTGACAGTGTGTCCGACAGGCCGCCAAGAGAGATCTTGCCTTTATTAAAGGAATTTGCTAATGTGTTCCCAGACGAATTACCGGCCACACTGCCCCCTTTGCGTGATATTCAGCACAGGATCGATCTAGTCCCTGGCGCCTCCCTACCAAACAAGCCCCATTACCGCATGAGTCCCTCTGAGCATGAAGAGCTCAGACGCCAAGTTGAGGAGTTGCTTGCTTGAGGTTTCATTAGGGAGAGCTTGAGTCCTTGCGCTGTCCCGGCCTTGCTGACGCCAAAGAAGGATGGGAGTTGGCGTATGTGTGTGGATAGCAGAGCCATCAACAAAATAACAGTGCGGTGCCGTTTTCCAATCCCAAGATTGGATGATCTGTTTTACCAATTACAAAGCGCCAAGGTATTTACCAAGCTGGACCTCAAAAGTGGCTACCATTAGATACGAATATTTCCCGGGGATGAGTGGAAGACAGCATTCAAGACAAGAGAAGGTCTCTATGAGTGGTTGGTTATGCCGTTTGGTCTCTCCAATGCGCCTAGTACCTTCATGAGGTTCATGAATCAGGTATTACGTCCGTTCATTGGCAAGTTTGTCGTCATCTACTTTGATGATATTTTAATTTATAGTCGTAACCGTACTGAGCACGTCAATCATTTGAGAGAGGTTCTTCTTACCTTGAGAAGTCAGAGTTTGTTCGCAACGTTGAAAAAGTGTAAATTTATGAGGGAGAAGGTGACCTTCTTTGGCTTCATTGTTTCCAAGGACGGTATTTCGGTTGATGAAGGCAAAATAGCAGCTATCCGTGACTGGCCATCACCAAAAACTGTTAGCAAAGTGCGAAGCTTCCATGGACTGGCGTCATTCTACAGGCGCTTCGTTCCTGGCTTCAGCTCCATCGTGGCGCCTATCACAGATTTCCTTAAGAAAGGTTCTTTTGTTTGGACGCCTGAAGCTGCATCTGCTTTCGCCATTATCAAGGAAAAGCTGACAACAGCCCCAGTGTTGGCGTTAACTGACATTCAGAAGACGTTTGAGCTGCACACTGACGCTTCAAAAGTTGGTATTGGCGCCGTCCTAGGTCAAGAAGGAAGACCAGTTGCTTTCTTCAGTGAGAAGCTTCATGGGAGTAAGTTGAGATATTCTACATACGACTTAGAGTTTTACGCTTTGATCAGTGCGCTCCGACATTGGAAATCTTATCTGGCAAACCGTGAGTTTATTCTGTACTCAGACAACATAGCCCGAGTTTCATCCAACTCTTCCACTTTTCAATCAAACACACTTCTGGAGCAATGAATTAGGTGGCTGACGCCTTAAGCAAGAGGACCATGGTCTTAATGCAATGTAAGACTGAAGTTATCGGGTTCGAGCATTTGAAGGACATGTACTGTGATGACCCAACGTTCAGCAGCATTTGGCGTGACGCACAACTTGGACCAGTACCAGATTACTCAATCCACGATGGTTATTTGTTCAAGGGAAACCAACAGTGTGTACCGAACTCTAGTTGGCGTCAGAAGATAATAGAGGAGAAGCATAACGCTGGGCACGTTGGTAGAGATAAGACGTTAAAGCTCATTACTGCCACCTACTTCTGGCCCACAATCAGCAAAGAGGTTGAAAGATTTGTCAAGCGATGCCGTACCTGTTAGATCTATACGGGTGAAATATGAATGTTGGTCTCTATTTACCGTTACCAGTACCAGATCAACTGTGGACGTATTGGGGTTACCGCGAACAGTTGGCGGAATTGATTCCATTTTTGTTGCTGTTGATCGATTTTCGAAAATGGCTCACTTCATTGGATGCAAGAAGGCAGCAGACACCACCCACGTTGCAAGTCTTTACTTCAAAGACGTCTACAAGCTCCATGGCTTACCGTCTAGCATTGTGTCCGATAGAGACGTTCGGTTCGTCAATCACTTCTGGCGGAGCCTTTGGAAGTTGGCGAACACCACACTCTCCTTCAGCACGGTCCATCACCCGCAAACCGATGGCCAAACTGAGGTCACCAACTGTTCCTTAGGGAACATACTCCGATGTTTGGCTGTAGAAAACCCGAAGAGTTGGGCACAGAAGCTTCATCAAGCTGAATTTGCCTACAATAGCTCAGTGAACAGAAGCACGGGGTTCATGCCGTTTCAAGTTGTCTATGGGTTCACTCCACGGGCTCTTATTGACTTGGCGCCAGTTCCAGACTTGGCGCGTCCTCATGGTAAGGCAGAAGACTTCATATCTTCCCTTCAGGACATTCATGAACAGACAAGGGAGCGGTTATTGAAGGTTAACGCCAAGTACAAGGACGACTGTGATAGCAGGCGACGACGAATGCAACTCCAAGTGGGAGATAAAGTTTGGGCTATTTTAACACGAAAACGCTTTCCGGCTTGGGAGTATAATAAGCTCTCAGCCCGCAAGATAGGCCCTTTGGCGGTCCTTGAGAAGATCAACGACAACGCTTACCATCTACAATTGCCGCCTGGTATGCGAACTTCAGATATCTTTAACATCAAGCATCTCAGTACTTACTTTGGTGAGAATATCAGTGTTGATCCCCAGTCAAATTCGATGGTGAATTCTCTCCAACCCGAGGAGGATGATGCAGCGAGCTTAGGCGCCTAGGCCTAGGCTTGGCGGTAAGAAGCTCACGGCAGAACAAGCAAAACCTGGGCTTGGCGTTACCCGGACTTGGCGCCACCTTGGTCCAACGCGGTTGAGGGCATTGCGAGATTCCCGGCTTGATTCATGGGCGGTTTTGGCTAGTTTCCAGCTCAATAAATTATCTCTTTCCTTAATTTTGATTTATCATTTATTAGTTGATTTGATTTATTTCCTATTTCCTTAATTCGGTTTAGATTTGATTTGATTTGATTAGGAATCCCTCATCTATATAAAGGGATGTTATGTTAGTTTAGGAATCATCTAATTAGAATTCCAATAAATTATTTTCTTCCTTTTGTAACCTCGAGTTCTCGACCTGTGAGAAACGAGTTTATGAACCTCTTTTGTTAATTTTATTTTAGTAATAATAAAATTCAAAAGGGAAGGCCGTTGAACCTTCCCGTTGCCCAATTTTCCCCATCACGCGCTGCATCATGGTCTCTACTCACCAAATGAGCCTACTCGCCTACTTCACCGTACTCCCCAGGTCTCTTGACAAATTAACGCATTAGTCACTTCTCAGGCCTGCATTAGAAGTTCTACACTAAAACTAATTGACATTAAGTGAAATAGGGTAGTAGCGTTACCAGTTGATCTCTCTTTTACTACAACTTTGATGTGAGACTTTACTACTAACTCACATCTGAAGTCCATAGCACGAATTCTTACTTTACTGATGGGGCCTTAAACAGATACTTCCAGTGAGTATAAAAGGCCTGGCAGGCAGCATAGCAACGTTAGCCAATTTTCTCTGCGCATGGGGAATCACTATGACTGCAAACTTGATGCTCAGTTGGAGCAGTGGAGGTAATATTTTCTTTCTTTAAATTTTTTGCAGTAAAGTATTATAGTTGGTGGCCCTTTGAAAATAACTTCTCTTCAGGATTGCATCCTGTAGGGATAAGGCTATATACATCTCACCCTCCCAAGATCCTGCCTTGGCGGGAGCCCTTTGAGGCACTGTGTTGTTGCTACTGTTGTTATTGTTGTATTATGATATTAATAAGACTTTAATTCATTGGTAAAACATTGTTAAAGTTGACGGCCTAGGACTGGGTCCTAGGTTCAAATTCTCTCTCCTCCAACCATGCTTTCCTATTAATATAAGTGTAAACCACTGAGATCTATAAAATTTTTGCTTCTAAATCTCCACCAATCACATTGAATCCCAGTTCGTGGTTTACAGTTGCGGTGTTGGGATAGTGGGTATCTCGAACATTACATAATGGATTAATAGGAATTGCAGTGGGTTTTTCTGGGGAGCATAGATTGATTTTAAGACTTTTGTCTGCAAAATATTTGCATTCAACTGCATAATCATTCATTTTCACTCCCTTTTTGATAATTTTGAACAATTAGGTACATTTATAAATATGTACAAGTAAATAAACTACAACATACATGATTGTTGATATCACATAACCATCAATTGCGTAATGAGCAGCTCAATACCTGCTACGTCCATGATTCGTTCTTCGTCAGCATTTAATGGAGATTTGACACACTAAACTCGCGTTATGGATATCACTAGAGCTGTACTATTACTTAACAGCTAATTGCTTAACGGGTAGCTCAACACCCACTCTGTCAATGGTTCATACTTTATGAGCATTTGGTTCCATCAAAACAAAAAAATGATTTAGGCTTAGATCCAACTTTGGGTGCTTTCAACCGCACTAGAGTTTTATGCTGCTGTAAATATGCTCAGTAAGGGTTTGCGATGTATCACGTGAAAAAAGAAAATATTTCTCATGTAACTCTTCCCAAAATATAGTGAAAAAATGTTTGCAACTCGTGGACATAGCCCTAATTGGCTAAACCACGTAAATTTTATGTCAAACAAAATTTGTGCTTAAATTAGTTCCTACTCTTTCTGATTGACAGGGACATTTACGATGTACACGATAGTCGCTGCTTTTACAACGTTTTTTGTCGCGCTATGGCTTCCCGAGACTAAAGGAAAGACTCTTGAGGAAATCCAATCATTTTTTAGATAAAATTAATTTTTCAAGTATATAATTAGTCAAAAATACTTTAAAGAGATAATATTTGGGAAAAACAATAAAATAGAACATAATGTTTATTATATACACAAGAAGGACAACGTGTTTTGGAAAAGAACCAAGAAGGAGAACGTTTTTTGGAAAAGAACCAAGAAGGATGACATGTTTTGCAAAATAACCAAGTAGGAGATTGACTTCATCAACAGTTGTCACGGCGATTGCTATGTCAATATTTTGGTCACCTATGATGTAGCTGAAACATGATGCCCTTATTGGACTTTTGCGAAAACATGTTATCTTTTCCCTATATATAATAAACAGTACATTCTTTATGGTCCTTTTCCAAAATATTATGTCTCATTGAGGTCTTTTTGTCTATATAATTAATTATGTGCATGTAATTTTCTGATGTATAGCAAAGGGAATTATTTGGAAGAAGGAAACTGAAAGGGAAATGTTATTTGTGCAACTTTGCTCTTCCTTCTTGAAATTGTATCTTTTATTACATTCTTTTGAGATCTGAAAATTGTAACGAAATGCATTCTTTATATAAGTAACACTATTGTTGTTGTATCTTGATGAGACATTTCTGCTCTGTTTGGTTGGAGGGAAAATATTTTCCTTTTAAAGGTTTTTTTTTTAGCTATTTTTATTGTAAAAGAATTCTTTTGTTGAAATTTTTGTTTATAAAAATGATTTCATTATCATGTTTATACGGGGATTTGTGCTTGATCAAGTTGATATTGAAGTGAGATGCAAGATGTGAGATTATAACGGATAAATATTTTTCGTTCCGTGAAGAAAAATGTACTCCTCGCTCCCTGGGTGAAGTCATCTTCCTCACTGTGGAGGAAATATTTTTCTTTTGAAGTAAGAATTGTTATTCATCTGTACAATAAAATTGCAGGAATGGGATGGAGAAACTTGGGGTTCATTTACGAGGCACTAAGCACCGGATCCTATTAGAACTTAGAAGTTAAGTGTGCTTGGGCGACAGTAGTACTAGGATGGGTAACCTCTCGGGAAGTCCTTGTGTTGGCAACCCTATAAGGCTGGGGGTTTTCGGAAACAGTCTCTTGGCAGGGTTACACCCTGAAGGGGTAAGGCTGCGTACATCCACCCCTCTGAGACCCTGCTTAAGCGGGAGCCTTTGAGACACCAGGACTGTTGTTATTGTTGTTGTCGTTGGGGTGGAGAAACTTATTCCGTCAAAATTAACGAAGCCGTAGGCTTTTGGAAAATATTCCAACTCAAGGATTTCTACCTACGAGTGTTTTTTCATTCCAAACGTTTTGTTCAGTATAAGGTTCGTGTTTGGTTTATTTGAAGTTGCGAGGCTAAGAATATAAAATGGAAATTTTTTTTCCTCTCGTTAAGGCAAACCTCTTTTTTTTGAATTGATGTCATTTTCTACTACATTACTAATAAGTCCTTGGAAAAAATCCCATAAAATTGGGTTAATCAGTTCCTTTGAACCAAACAGAGCCTTAATATGTATTGACTTTTGTTCTTTTGGGTTAATAAAGTTGTTCTATGATTTGCTTATTTTCACGAAATGAACTAGAAAACCATTAACAAGATGAGGCCCTTTGACAAGAGGTTCATCATTTAAATCCTAAGCTCGCTTATTTTCTAGTTCCACTTTGGGTCATTCAGGTACCGAACATTTCCTATAACATGATGATTTATGTATTCTATTAATTTCCTACTTATTCAGAGAGAGCGATATCGTTTTGAAATGGCTAGCGCTCGTCAACTAAACTATTTTTTTGATAGGTGAAATACATGGCACCAACAATAAAAGGCAGCTATCAGATGGAGCTCAACTCCAATATAGCAACAATAGAAATCCAGGACCTGAAAAGAGTTTGTGAGGACCCAAATGGAAGGAGGAAAAAAAAAAAAAAAAAAAGACAATGAGAAGTTGATCCAAGTGAAGTTGAATCTTAAAAAAAAAAATGGAGAATGATTCAATAAGCTCTTAAACCTTACAATTCTAAACAAAAACCGAGAATAACACTACAGATAACAACACTCAAACCAAAACAAAAGGAGGAGAGGAGATTCAGGGTGTTGTCGAACTTTTTTCCTCTTAACAATTTGACAAGTGAGATCGAAAGCGAGGTCTCACAACTCGAATCATGAAATTTGTTCGATCAAATTGAGTTATACATCTGTTATTACTCAGAGTAGGACACTGCATGTGCTAGCATTGTGGTTATTGCTCCAAGTCGTTGTTATGAGATAGGTCGGATCATGCATGATATGATCAATTGAAATAGAGGATAAAGGCTTATAGGCTCTCATCAACTTAACTGTTCTCTCAAGGTTATCCAAAGGTTTCTACTTCACATATCAAACCATCTCGAACACGTCTCTCCCACATTATCCTCAATAGTGTCAACCACATTACTGTCAATAGTGTCAGCTTCACTCTATCTCGAATGCACTCATTTTTTTTGTTACTTTTTCTTTACAATATTTACCTTAAAGCAGTTAATTTTTTAACTTCGATAACAAACTTAAAGGATGAGTTTGATAGCATATAGATAGTGTTCAGTTCCATTGGGCGTCAAGCCTGCCCCTTGAATATAAGTGTAAATGAGGTTTTATCATAAAACTAGTTGATATTAGATGGAGTAAACTAAGTTTATAAGTTGATCTCTTCTCAGGCCTTGCTATAGCGAGTGCGCTTATTTTGTATTGCGACTTATGTTACTAATTATTGAAAAAAATACGGATCTCTTCTCTCTTACAACTCTAATATGGGATTTTTATTAGACTTACATGTGTAGTCCTTAACAGTTAACCTTTCAATTTGTGCATTTGTTGATTTGAACTTCAATTCATCATTGAATTTGATTAATGAATCTCGATAGACCGAATCCTTAATATCCAATTACTTGTTGAGGTGGATTTGATTGATCAAATGTGATATTTGGCAACTGGGTAGAGAGGGTAAAGAGGAGAAAGGTATTCATAATATCCTACCCGTATTTGGATATGTCAAATAAAGAGGGGTAAATGAATTACCTTGTTTGGCAATTGGATAAAGAAGTAAGGGTAAAAAGAGTTGCGATTAAAATAAGGGCAAAATTGTTCAATTTTTTTTAAAAAATTACCCTCTCCCCCTTTACCCCCAAATTTGGGGGGTCAAAGAAAATTGCGGTAAAGCGGAGTAAAAGGGAGTAATAAAAGATAAGTTTTAACCCCATATTTCCCTCCTTTACCCCTCAAAAGTATTTGCTAAGAAATTACCTCTTTTTACCCTTTTTTACTCCGTTTACAAATAGAGGGTTAGTGGGTTTTTCTATTTAATGCAATTATTTTTTAACATAGGGTTTATATGAGTATCTTGTATCCACATTTGTATACCTTTACCTCATTTGGATGATCGATTATATTGAGTTGATTACATAGAAAAGGTAAGTACTAATCTAGTGACCTTAAAATAAGTTCCAAACACTACTAAATATAAGGTCTCAGCTAGTTCAGCTAGTAAAGTTTCTGGATGTTGATACGAAAGACTTGGGATCAAATTCTGCCTTTATCAATAACCCAATGGGACCCTTTACCATTTGTCAGAAAAAAAAAAAATCCCTTCATAATTTTAGAAAAGTATTTCATATTGACGTAGGATGGGTGACCGAAAAGTTTCTGGAGCAGTGGATCGTTAGAAATCGAAACGGGTGGGCTGGAAACACTAGTTTGACAGACAATTTCAAATAATCCTAACTTTAAATCTGGAAGGAGTATGGAGCCAATAATCTGTCAAATTAAAGCTCTCGGACTGAATTATATAACTCTAGTCGCTTAGTGACTGGCCCTTCTTATTTTCCCTAAATTCTAAACGTGTACTTGGGCCACTTTTATGTTTTCTAGACAGTTTACTGACATTTTTGTAATTTTGCATTTTTAGGAATTTTTTTATTTGCTTATAAATACTTGCTATTATTGGTTGTACTACTCATTCACTCATTGCGTAATATGAAATCCTAGTATCTTTCTCTCTTTTTGTGGATCCGAGTTAATCTTTTGATTTTGACGTGCTCAGATTGATTTATGTTTCTGTTCCACATCATATATTATATAATTGAAGTACATGAATGAGCACCATAGCCCTTTTTGCGCCCAAGTTGGGCCATCGGTGTGTACGAAGAGGTCTTTTTTTGGTTGCATTTAAAGCCTTTGCACTATGTTAGGGTGTAGGGTTCATTTACCAGGTATCAAGGCACCGGATCTCATTAGAACTCCGAAATTAAGCGTGCTTGGGTGAGAGTAGTACCAGGATGGGTGACCTCCTAGGAAGTCCTAGTGTTGCTAACCCTATAAAGTTAGGGGTCCTTAGAAACAGCCTCTCGGCAAGGTTACACCTTGAAGGGGTAAGGCTGCGTACATCCATCCCTCCCAGACACCGCTTATGCGGGAGCCCTTGAGGCACTATATTTGTTATTGTTGTTGTTGCATACTATGTTATGGTGCCCTGCATCCGATGCATTATTTTCGGTACATTAAAGATACACAATAACTCAGTGCCTCAAAAAAGCTTCCTTCAAAGCAGAGTTTGGGATTGAGGGTAAGATATACGCAACCTTACTTTTATAGTGTGGCACTAGAGAGTGATTAAACTTTTCACTTAGTTGATGGCCAAAAAGCATTTTCTACTGAAACATAATCTATTCCGTTTAAATATTTTTGAAAAAAAATGACATCTTAGTCTCATTTGTACGAAATGACTATTTTGTATTGTGACTTTGTCGCTAATTATGAAAAAGAGACCTGTTACAGCACATGAGCCATCGTTGATATGGATCCCAACCGCAAAATACGACATAGGGTGGCAATGCCCTAGGGTTTAAACCATTTAATTTTTTCACTAGGTCTACGTCCAACCTACAAAGTTGACATGTATACAAGGTCCGTATATAAATTTGAGTGAGATTTTATTTTAAAATCAACTGAAATTAGTCAAAGTAACCCAATAAGCCTATATATTAATCTGTTTTCCCTTCAATATGAGATTTAACTAGACTCAAATGTGTAATCCTTAACATAAACCTACTATGCTTTTATAAAATATTCATGTTCGACATCGGTTAAACTTACTCATGACATTCGAGGATTCGATAATTGCATAAATTGAGCTCGAGTATGCTCGATAAGCTGTAGTTTTGAAGACCTTTTACTGTTTACAACTATAGATGTTGTTCATATGCCAATGAGCAAAATTCAAACAGGGTCACTTCACTTTGTTTTAACTTCTTGAACAGTCTGTCAAGGGCTTGTTGTTAGATTTTCAGTGATTTGCTAAGGGTTTGTTAATTACTTGGTCGTAATTTAAAGATGGATTGATGAAAGCTCGTTGGTGGTTTGAATAACTCACTAAACGATAGTTATTTGATACAAAATAATGACCTATTAGTAGTTCAAATAGACCTGTTCAGCAATGACCTCAACTTTGCTTAAATTTTTAACTAGTTAGCCATATCAGAAGAAAGTGGCCCAATATCATTCACCTGGTTCTTGACCTGATTGAATTAAACCCACTAGTGATGTAATCTTTAAAATTTCATTGTTAGTTTAGCGCTAATTTTACTTTAGTACTAACCGACACCGT
This sequence comes from Simmondsia chinensis, assembly GCA_018398585.1. NCBI lineage: Eukaryota > Viridiplantae > Streptophyta > Magnoliopsida > Caryophyllales > Simmondsiaceae > Simmondsia > Simmondsia chinensis. The sequence continues at coordinate 33,439,972 of JAGTTD010000009.1, read as the reverse complement.
ATAAATTTTATGAAGATTAAATTTACACAATTAAAAGTAGACGTGGTTTGATGCTAGAGTTGTTGGTCGGTGGCCTGTTTTAGGTTTACAACATGGACCAATGTCTACGTGGGTGTGCTCCTTGTTGGTCGACGATAATTCCCCTGTTCCCCTTTTTAATATCGACTTTTGAACTTATCTGACTTTACTTGGCTTCGGGCCTTATCCTACACGTTAGTACTTTTTGCATTTGTACTTTAATTATACAAAAAAGCACGGCTAATTAATTCGTTATATATAATATAAAGACCTACAACATAAATAAAAGAAAAGTTTAGTTTACAAAAATTATCACTTAAGCACTCTGAGGTTTGATTATTTATCACTTAGGTACCTTAAAATTTTATCACTTGCAAGTACTCTAAAGTTTAAAATTTTATTAGTATGGTACCTTTGCGCCGTATTTGATGAATTTTTATTGGAAAATACCAAAACCAACATGATTTCGAATATATATAAATATCTTCATTAAAATTTGATGAATTTTTTAGCCAAAATCCTGACATAACATAATTTTAGTAATATATAAATAGCTTACATTAAATTTTGGTAAATTTTTATTATAACTCACTCAATGCTTGTTGAAAACATTGACATGATCACCATTTTCTATATACAATACGTCAAACTCTTACAAAAATTTATCAAATTCTGACTTAGAGAATCTAAGTAATAAAATATCCAAATATCAAGATATTTCTCACACACACACACATATATGAGATGAGTTTTACGAGGTGAGAGTGAGAGGGTGGATTGTAAGCCACTCATTTGGTTGCTGACATCATCCCTCTTTCACTTGATATCATCCCCTCTCCCCTTTTCAACCAAATATGTGGTTCAAAATACACCCTTTCACTCTCAACTTTTTTTAAGAGTGTTACATATATATATATATATATATATATATATATATATATGTATCACATGAGAGAGTGAATTTTGAGCCACATATTTGGTTCAAGTGGGGGAAGAGAATGATGTCAGACGAGTGAAAAATGATGTCAACAATTAAATAAGTGATCTAAAATTTACCTTCTCACTCTCACTTTCTCGTAATATATATATATATATATATATTACGATATATAGGTGAGAAATACTGAAACCCGAAATTGGATTATGATATTGACATTCAAAAGGCCAAGATTCTGAGTAAAAAGAGCAGAGAAAACAAAAAATATTTAAGTGAAGGCACATGTACTACACCAGCATCGGCATTAAAATTCACTGGCTCTGTTCATGTGCTCATGCTCATTCCCTTTTAATTTCTTCGTTTGTTTCCTCTTCAATGTCTTCAAATATTTATGTAGGTCTTACCTTTTCCTTCACAAAGTTTCATTTCTCGCAGATTTTGTATTTTTTCTCTATTTTAAATGAATACATGAGAGAATGTTAGCCAAGAATGTCACCAAGATACGATTAGATTGTATGGTTTTCATCGCTTTGTCTTGTTTTAGAGCAGAAAAAATGTACTTTTAATTAACAAAAATAATGTACTAAAAATGCTCGCTAAATCTACTTACAACATTCAAAAGTAAAAAAAATAGATACAACTCACATCTGGGTAGGGGATTCAAGATTCTTTCATGACTAGTACTAGGAGGACATACGTGTTGTGTGGGTCAACTAGCTTTTCACGTTGATGGGTTGCTTAATTGGAAGCCAAGCCTGGGGTCTCCAATGCCCAAGCTCGATCCTTCCACTTGCCTGTTTTTCTTCAGTTTCCCTCCCGCCAGTATTCTCCTCCCCTTTTCCCTCTAGTTCATGTCAACCAACACCATCCTCTTCCATTACTCTGTGTCGAGAATTCTATGACTAACTCAACCAGATCTCAGGATCAGACGTCTCCCTATGATAATCGGGTTGGGGTTCCGTAAGTGATAATGAATCATGGTCCTCAGGTCTTGAATACCCGTCGGGTTTCGAGTTCCCTACCCTCTTAAGGCCTCATTCGAGTTCTCCTTTGAGCCCTGAAGGCCCAAGTCATGCTGTCACGGGGGATGTCTAGAGGCAAGGAAGTGGTGAGGGAGGGTTTATGCCTTAATAATGAGGCTTTTCTTAGAAATATTCCAGTGTCACACGTTGAGGAATCAAGGAAGGTCTGGGATAGGAGAGTTAATTTGTTGGCGAGACAATAGGTATTTAATATTGTCTCTTCTAAGCACGGTTGGAAATCTATGAAATGTAAGGAAGAAAAAAAAAGCAATCCAAGAGGGACCTTTAAGAATTTCTGATGGATATGACATCTGGGAATAGCGAGAAGATGATTGTTGTGCCTTATGGTATTCGAAAGAAAAAGAATTTGGTGAAGAGGGGTCATGAAGTTGAAGACGTTGATAATTTTCTAGCCGCAGAACGAGCGTGGATGCTCGGTCAGAAGCTTGGGCTGTGCTTCGATGGAAATGAATATCGATCATCTTCAAGTAGATCGCAAAGATTGATTAGGGAGTTAAGTGTTGTATTTTGTTTATTCTCAATGGAATTAATGGGGTCGGCCTACATTCCTGTCAATGACCGTGTACTTTCCTTGTTCTGTGTAGGCGCATTGGTTCATTGTCTTCCTACCTAAGCAAGAGCATTTTGTTCATTTTAATTTTTTTTTTAAATTAAAAAAAGAAATTTTTTTTTTTCAGTTGGAACAATCTTTCACCAAAATATTAAAAAAAATTTAATGTTGCCTAAATTTGTTGTACAACATATAAATTTAGATATATAACAACAATAATACAAGTAAATATATGTTTTTCTTACAATAAATTTTTAAAATTTTGATAAATTTTGACATATCGAATAATAGTATCTATATAATGCAATACTAAAAATTAGGCAACATTAATTTTTTTTTTTTTTAACATTTTGGTGAAAGGTTCTTCCAACTGTAAAAAAAATAAAATTTCTTTTCTTTAATTTTGAAAAACGTAAAATGACCAAAATGCCCTTGCTTAGGTAGGAAGGGCATGCTGATTGGGTATGCTGTTTTGGTAAATTTTAATTTTTGCACGCTATTTTGGTAATTTTAAATTTTTATGTTCTATTTTGAGAATAAAAATGTCAAAATATGCAATTGTGGGAAATTACCCGATTTTAGTCCCATATGATCCATTTAAGAACCTAGTTAAAAGTACATTGAAAGTATAAGGCTGACAACATAGTTGAATATTGGAAAGCTTGTCTTATGGCTCAAAGTTTACCCAACAAGTGGGCATTGATTACCTTTTTGATAAATATCGGGCATTTGACTACAATTAGGCCACGAATCTAGTCATCAAACCTACTATGGTATGACTTGTTTTTTCTCTCACCCTAACCTTAATTGCCTTGGACTATATTGTAGCTTAATGTTAAGAATGTTTTCCTTGATAACGAAGTCGATATGAAGCAACATTTTAGTTTTATTCATCCAATCTTCCTACATAATGTGTGTCGCCTACTCAAGGTATCTATGATCTTAAGCAGGCTTCTAGAACTTGTTTTGAGTGTTCAATATTGCCCTACTTTTGTTTGGTTTTTGGTGCCCTCGTTCTGCCTACTCGTTCTTTGTCAATAAAACTATTTAGGCCATCCAACTTTTCTGCTTTTTGTTGATGACGTTATTGTCATGGCTGATATTAACGAGCTCATTTCCACTCTTATAAATGTCCTCTCTTCATAGTTTTCCTTGGAAGACCTAGGTAATCTCCAATACTTCTTCAGGATCGAGGCCCGTTGTACACCACTTTGCTTTTCTTGTGTTAACACAAATATGCCTGTGACCTCATTAATTATTTTGACATAACTTGGGGAAAATCTGTTTAGGCTTCCTCCTTCTCTGGACCATTGACTAGTCTGCTCCACAAGATTGGCAATTACTAGGTGAATATAGGATTGTAGTGTTCACTTTACTATTCTCACATTCACTCAATCAAATATCTTGTTTGTTGTTAACCCCCCGAGTTAATTTATGCACTATCCTAAGTCCTAGGAAACCACATTGGCAGGTGGTCAATCGGATTATTCATTATGTTAAGGGCACGATTGACCAAGGAATCTTATATCATTCTAGTCGCAATGTTAGCAACATTGCATATGCTAATGTGGAGTGGGGAGTTGTCTCAATAGTAGACGTTTGACTTCCAGCTAATGCAGTCTTATTGGGGTCAAATTTAACTGGAGTATCAAACCTTAACTTATTATGTGACTAAGGCATATTGTATTCACCATATATTTCTTGATATTGGTGTATGTCTAAGATACTCGATTGATCTTCTTTGTGATAGCATTTCAACTGCACAATTATTGGAAAATCTAGTTGCTCAAAATCACACTAAGCAATGGATGTTGATTTTCATAACGCTCAAGAGAAACATGTACAAGGTGGCATTCGAGTCTCATATACTTTAACTGAGGAGTTGTTGGCTGACATCTTCACGAAAGGTCTCTCACCTTCTCAATTTACCTACCTTTCGAGACAATCTATCAGAGTTGCTCCCGCTCTAGATTGGAGGGGGGGTAGGTATATTAGCATATATAAACTCTTTGAGTCTAGTTCTAGTCATATATTGGATTCTACTTGATCATATAATATATTCTATCTGTTCATTTTTTATATATTGAATATATTTGTAACTCTAATATCTGGGTTGTCCATTCTATATTTTGTCTTTTAATTTTAACAAGTAATACGATGGTATCTTTATGAAGTGAATTTTTCATAATCTACAATATTTTTTGTAGAAAATTATAGCGTAACTCATATATATTATCGTACTCATATATCACATGCTGATTTTCTTGTAAAAATTGACTAAAATTTGACAAAAATTTACTAAGTTCTGGCACATGATAAAAATTTCAAACCCAAGGTACTTTCATTTTATGTACTGAAATTTCAAGGCACCTAGGACTAAATGTTCAGACATAAGGCTCTGCCTAGCTCATGGAACTGGAATTAGAATATGGGATTGCAATTTCATTTCAAATTCTGGTGGAATTAAAATTACAAGTTTGGCCAATTCGGACACTTAGTTATGTTGATTCAAGTCATTTCATGTTCAAGTTATTCGACCCTGGGTAATGTCAAGGCTCGAGTCAAATTTAGGTTGTGTCTAAATCTTTTGGTTCTAAGTCATCTTGGCTTTCAACAAGTGGAGTTATTCTGATTTCAAATTCGTGAAATTAATATAGAATTATAATTGCTGACCTTCATCCCAAGGGGACTGCAATGTTTGAGTTTCAGTTAAAACTCAAACCAAATTCCAACAGGTGAGCCACACAATATAATTGACATCTAGTCTCCAATTCTAGACTCAACTCCAATTTTAGACTCCAATTCCACGTGTCAAATAGGACGTAAGAGTACTAAGGACTCTGTTTGGTTGGAAGAAAAAAAAGCTTTTGGAAAATTCTTCATTTCTGAACATTTTCATTGAGAAATATATTTTTGTTAAATTTTGTTTGTTTAGTTAAGGGAAACAATTTAATTATCTATACTTATATTCGAGTGGTTGAAGTGAAATAACGAATGCGAGATAAAACTGTCTTAGTCACATTGCTCTTTGTGAAGGAAAACCATTTTCTTTAAAACAAGAATCATTACTCATTCGTATCCGATCATGGTCTGGAAATTGCATTGTACGGTACTGATCCGCGCCGCCGCTGCAAGACCGATTGTTGTTCAAGGACGTCGCGGCTGTATGCTGTTATACAATGTAATTGTATGGTTCTGGCTAAGGGGATGTAACTTCACATCCTTCCTTACATTTTGTTTTTGTCTTGCTTTTGTTTTGGCTTTTGTTTTGTTCAGTTTTTGCTTTTTTGTACCAATGATGTATCACTGGCCCTACTAGCCAGTTCAGGCCTTGCGAAAGTGAGTGCGCCTGTCTTGTAACATGCTACGGTGTTACTTATCAAAAAAAAAATCAAAGATATGAGTAATAAAAAAGCGTTTACATCAAAACAAAAAAGCCCAAATGAAAAATTCCTAAAATTTTAACCTCCAAACCAAATCAAGAATCTCCACTACAACAAAAATTCAGTGCCTCAAAGAGGCACCCGCTAATTAAGGCGGGTTTTAAGGGCGTAAGATATACGCAATCTTACCCCTATATAACGCTACCTTATAGAGAGACTGTTTTAATAAATCGAGAGTCTCCACTAAACTCCTTTAAACAAAAAAGGGTGAAAGAAGAGATGAAATAGTGAGTTTCGTCCATGACGCCTAGTGTTTATCATCTGTCATTTCTTTTGTGGTTATTTGGATCTTTTCTATTTTAAAGGTCTTCCTCTTGTATACTTTCGAAGATTTTATCCTCTTATTCATAAAAAACCCGAAAAAGAAAAGAAATGGGATAGAAGGTAGTACAAAGGTTAGATCCAGCTATTCGGGTGCTCGTCCTCCATATATGTGCTGGTCCACCTTATCCGCCTACCACTAGCCGCATCAACATCTTTAACCTAACTTTCTCTATGATAGGTAGGTTATCATCTGTCATTTCTTTTGTCATTATTGTTTGGATCTTGTCTATTTTAGAGGTCTTTCTCCTGTATACTTTCGAAGATTTTATCCTCTTATTCATAAAAAAACCGAAAAAGAAAAGAAATGGGACAGAAGGTAGTACAAAGGTTAGATCCAGCTATTCGGGTGCTCGTCCTCCATATATGTGCTGGTCCACCTTATCCGCCTACCACTAGCCGCATCAACATCTTTAACCTAACTTTCTCTATGATAGGTAGGTTATCATCTGTCATTTCTTTTGTCATTATTGTTTGGATCTTGTCTATTTTAGAGGTCTTTCTCCTGTATACTTTCGAAGATTTTATCCTCTTATTCATAAAAAAACCGAAAAAGAAAAGAAATGGGACAGAAGGTAGTACAAAGGTTAGATCCAGCTATTCGGGTGCTCGTCCTCCATATATGTGCTGGTCCACCTTATCCGCCTACCACTAGCCGCATCAACATATGTAACCTAACTTTCTCTATGATAGGTAGGTTATCATCTGTCATTTCTTTTGTCATTATTGTTTGGATCTTGTCTATTTTAGAGGTCTTTCTCCTGTATACTTTCGAAGATATTATCCTCTTATTCATAAAAAAACCAAAAAAGAAAAGAAATGGGACAGAAGGCAGTACAAAGGTTAGATCTAGCTATTCGGGTGCTCGTCCTCCATATATGTGCTGGTCCTCCTTATCCGCCTAACACTAGCCACATCAACATATGTAACCTAACTTAATCTATGATGGGTAGTGTTTATCATCTGTCATTTCTTTTATCGTTATTGTTTGGATCTTATCTATTTTAAAGGTCTTCCTTCTGTACACTTTCGAAGATTTTATCCTGTTATCGATAAAAAAAAAAAAAAAGGAGAAATGAAAAGGGGGCAGAAGGTAGTACAAAGCGGCGTAAGGCTTGACCAAAAAGGTGGTCATAAGAGGGAGACAAGGGAGGGGGGAAGAGCTTTAGTGTGTTTCAAAACCCCACATTATTTGTCGTCCTTTTTCTATCTCCCATTTTGTTTTTTGCTTTTTTAGTTTTTGTTGCTTCCTTCCATTGCCTCTCATCATTCCTCTCGAATTTCTCTTCACTAGCTAACCCTACCTAGGTGCCTTCGGATTTGACCCTTTTATTACGAGCGACAACCACCCCCAGTACCTCGTAGAGGCTCCCGCCATGACAAGATCTTGAGGGAAGAGGGGTAAGATGTTCGCAACCTTACTCCTACAGAAAGCTACTCTCCAAGAAGACTGTTTTCGAAGAGCTTCTAAATATCAAAAAGAAAAGAAAAATAAAGAACAATATAAAAAAATTAAAATAAAGCAATAATAGATATGCAAGTAGTGATGAAAGGATTTGACCCTTTTTATTATCTGCCTTTAATCATAGTACATCATAGCTTACGAATATTGGGTTTTTATTTTCTATACAAATGATAAGAAGTCTCGTTGGGTTACATAAAAAGAAACTCTTCACAGATTCCCCATATATTCCCTAAAAATTAATAAATATGGAATTTTATCTCAGTTTTTAGATACACCGTACGAGACTTTACTGGACGAGTTACCTTAAACCTTCACGTTTTACCTTTTGTGAGGATTGTTTCCTCTTTACTTGTAAAAGAAAGAAGAAAATTCTAGATTCCCATATGTTCCCAACATGACTACATCCTCTTTAGTCTTTACCTTTGAATATTCTTCCTCTCTGTAAGTCACTTTATTTCTTGATATTATTTTATATATTTTCTGTTGGAATGTTTCGAGTTTAAATTTTGATTGTTCTTATCGTTTAATTTTATAGGGTTGGCATTAGATTTGATCTTCTTTCATATTTTTTTTCGATAGATAGCAAAAAATTGCAATACAAAAAGCTGGGCATTTTGCATAAGCGAAAACCGAATCATAAAAGAGTGGCAACAATCTGAGCCAAAGAAATAGAAAGTTCACATTTAAATGTGAATAATGTTATATCTTAAAATTAATTGACATTAGATAGAATAATTTGATAAACTATATATTAATTTTTTATTCTCTCTTACACTACTAATGTATGATCTCTTATTCGAGTTATATGTGGAGATCTTAGCACTAATTCTTCGTAATAATATCGCTTCAATGAATGTGATTCTTTCGATATGTAGGAGATGATTGATCCTCAAAGGTACAGAAGTAACACATACAAAACGCTCGTTCCTAAAAGTTTAAGGGTCCAAAATGAACATTTTGAAATAGAGCCCTTGATAATTTAGGAATCCCTAAAATTTGAGGGTCTTAAACAGCTTATAGGTTGCCTAGAGTATTAACCAACCCTGCATAAGTAAAATCACGAGAGATCCAAGAAAAGTGGGGTGTACTGTAATTAAAGCTAGAGTTGAAAGGGTTTAATTTCAACTCATTTTTTGGCTTGTACCAAAAGTTTTCTCTCTATTTATCAAAAAAAAGATGCCTAAGCCTTATTTGGCTACTAGAAAGTAGACGTAGGAAGTACAAATTCATGGGAAGTGGCCATCTGGCTTCTTGTTTGGCTTCCACATGGTAAGTGGACTATGGAAAGTGAAATTACTTAGCGATTTCTAATTCCTTAAAAATGCAGGAAGTAGCTTGCTTAATTCCCCTAGTAAATTCTATATTTCTTGCTTTCAACTGATCTCCTCGAGGAAGTTTTGTTTTACATCCTTGCAAACACTTTCTACCTATTACCCTTTTTTCCCAATGATTAGTGAAATAATCGCGATATGAAAACTGGTGTCCCCCAATTGCAAAACCCGAGAACATGCCTGAGTGAGTAGAGATCAAGGGAAAAACAGAACAAAAACCAAAAAAGGCAAGATCTACCTACGTCCACATCCCAAATTACAGATCTACATCCACTACAATAACAAATACAAAAAGAAACCAAACAAAATGCCACATCAGAAGACTCCAAAGTCGCCTACCAAAGAGGCCCACCAATTATACACCACCAACCACTCAAACAATGATTCGAGGATAGCAATACCCATAAAAATAGAAATCGATAAATTTCAAAAAAAATACAATTTCTCACAAGAATTCATTCATGTAGTAACCAAACATCGCCTTAAATTTACAAAATTGTCTGCAATAAAATTAAATATTAAAGAAGTGCAACTTTTTCTTTATAAATGTAGCCCTCAAGCCAAGAATGGAATTGCTTATTGTTGGGGGTCTTCTAATAATGGGACCCTGTTCTTTTCTTTTTTATTTTTAATATTTTTTTTCTTTAATTTATATTTAAATATATATATGGATATACTTTAGAATTACCAGGCAAAGAGAAGATCCTCCCAACTCCCTTTTTGTATAGATTGAAGAGATATTTTAATTTTTTTTTTCTTTTTTGCAGTTGGATGTTGTTGCTTTTTAGGATTAGTAGTATCATAGTATCCATTATAAATACTTTAATTTATATATAAATATGATTACTAGTTTAATATTGTTTTTTAGAGATACTTACATCAAAGATTTTTGTACTTTTCTTATTGTGTTAAGGATTCATGTACCAGGCACTAAGACAATGGATCCCGTTAAAATTTCGAAGTTAAGCGTGCTTGGGCGAGAGTGGTACCAGGATGGGTGACCTCCTGGGAAGTCCTTGTGTTGCCAACCCTATAAGGTCCTTGGAAACAACCTCTCGACAGGGTTACACCCTGACATGGTAAGGCTGCAAACATCCACCCCTCCCAGACCCCGCTTATGCGGGAGTCTTTGAGGCACTCGATCTTTTCTTCTTCTTCTTCTTGTTGTATTATTCTTAATTATGTTAATTTAGTCATTTGATTAAATTTTAGTTAAGATTTTCACCTAATTTTGAATGGGACAATCATATTAGATGCAAGTAATCAATTACAAATCCATCCATTGACTCAATCTAACCGAATCCATTGCGAAATCATTAAAGTTTTTCATTAGAACAACTTAAAATAAATTTTACTGTAACATGATATGAATGGTGCAGAGACTTATTTGACATAATTTAAAGTACATAAACGGAATTGTCTAACGAACAAAATACAAGGACCTTTAGTTTAAATATCCTTTATTTTTATAGTTTAATAATTTTTATTATATCATTAAACTTACAAATTAAAGATCTAAATCGACAGAGAAATAGCATGAAGTATCCATGGAGGATATAAATGAGAAATATTTAATAAAGTAGCCCACAAACTGAGGCAAGTTTAATTTTGCATGGGAAGAATGCATGCATGCATGCAAATGAATCCCTATGCGTAGCCCACGTGTTTGGTTTAATTTGATTTAAGCTCTAATAATAATCATTAATTTGCCAACTTTTTGAAACTTGGACCAACCCCCTCCCCCCCTTGGGCTCTTCACCAAATCTTTTTTGCCACATAACTTCATCATTTTTAGTCACTTTATATATATATATATATATATATAAACAACGAGAGAAAGGGTGATAAGGTAATATAACAAGGTGGTGTTATTCACATGGCAAAATTGTTAGTCCCAAAGCAAGACGTAGTTTTTAAAATAATTTTATAGTTCTTATTGTTTGTAAGTTTTATGATTGCTCTGAAAATAATAATTTTTGTCATAGTAATAACAACTCTCTATAACAATGACTAGATGGTGAGATCACATTGAGTACTCAAAAGTTAAAAACTCGACCTGGAATCAACTTAGCATCTTGAGGATGCCACACTTCGTATTGACATTATAGAACTCTAATAGAACAAAACAACACAATATATAACTTCATTTCTTTTGAGACAGTAAAGATATGCAGCAATACTCTAACAACGATCACTTATACATTTAGAACGTGGAGATGAGTTTAAAACCTAAGACTTCAAACTTTGAGATGAATTATCTAACTGCTGTATTATCTAACTCAATGGCTTATAATAATAACTTTATATTGGCATTCGGGTTTAGTAATTATTGGTATGGATAAGCAAATCCTAGGGTTTAATTTAAAAAAAAAAAACCAAAACAAGATGCTGGCTCGTCAATGAGTACAATTATACGTACCACTCCCCCATGAGATTTTTATAGGCATTAGAGAAAGATGGAGATTATTCCTCCAAAAGGGGAGATATATGCGGATTGGGAATAGACCCAATACAAATTCAAATGTGCTTTTGTTTCTTATACGTTGGTCTCGTTTGGTTACCATGAAGTAAACGTAGGAAATCAGAATTCGTGAGAAGTGGACATTTTGTCCTCTTACTTGGTTATCAATAAATAAGCAGAACATAAGAAGTAGAAATCCCTTATCAATCTCCAGTTCTTTTAAAATGCAAGAAGTAATTTACCTAATCCTCTTAGAAATTTCCATTTCCTATCCGATAAACAAAACACTTTCTAACTACTTCCTGGGAATTTGATGCAGGAATTGAATTATTGAGAATTATAACTTTTTTTAGGAATTCAATTCCTATGTTAACCAAACAAAGCCTTATGGCAGAGATAATCGAGCGATTAATAATGATTTGATTGTTATCTCCCCCGATCATGATTTATATATATATTTTTTCTTATTTTAATTATTAGCATGTCTTGGTTCATGATGCATTAAGTAGAGTCGTCTTTCGATAATATGTTGAATGCTTTTAAATTTTTACCAACTTAAAAAAAAAAAAAAAAAAAAAAAATTGGAAAGAGAAATGTGAGAATTGCATGGGTCGCTCTCACGTCCTTTTATAAAAACCGTGTTAATCAAACTTGGTGGTTGAGAAGCCATGAAAAGCCACGTAAATTTAAAGTTGTTCACGCAATACTGGATTCTTGTGGCTTGGACTCCTTTTTTTTCATTTTGGTATATTCAAGGATTAGAATTCGCAAAATACGATACCAAAATATAAAATGATACAAATATAATACCGAGGTAACAGATGTGGGTTTGTTTTTTGAAGTTGGTTAAATTTGGATTAATTCGTTTTATTCATTTAAATGACCGGGTAGATTTGGGGTTAAAATTGGGTCAATTTATTTTCGTTATATTTATAACTTGTTTTATATAGTTATATCAAATTATTTGAGTTGTATTATATATAACTATTGTATATTTTGTTGCTTATGTCGCCCGAGGCAATTCGAACTATAGTCATACATGTTAATTTGATAAGTATTCAAACAATTGTATGTGATGTACTCATTGCTAGGGCAAAAAAATTTGGCTAGCTGTCCCTTCCTTGATAGGCAAATCCTAGATAACTTTCGTCAAAGGCAAACAAATTCTAGAATGAGATTTTATTTCAGACGAAGTTGTTAGTTGGATTGAAAAAAAAAAAAGAAGAAAAGGTTGAATCTTCATGATATACATTCACAAAGTCTTTTACTCTATAGACTGGAATTTTCTTGATAAGACTCGTGGACAAATGAAGCTTAGTTCTTGTTACAGACAGTGGATTAGTAGTTTTGTCTCCCCAAAGTGCATCACCTCCAAAACTCTTCAAAATGCATAGAAGCCTTAGATAGGAAGATATTCTTTGCCCATTCCTTTTCATCCTTGTAGCCAAGGTCTTAAACTATTTGTTAACTCCAACTTAATCAATGGAGCTTTTCGTCAGTCTATGAATATTATATCGGGATTCTTACACTATTAACCTATTGCATATTCAGTATGTCGATGACCTTCTCATCTTCTACAAAACAAATGACGAAGGGATTCGAAATTTCAAAATTCATTGGGGGCGCTTGCCTCCTAGGGATACCAATGCGACGAGTAAAATCCATTACACATGGGTATGAATACAAGTGATATGAATAGCGGTTACAAGTCGAGTATACAAGACAATATCTGACACTATTGTCATGAGTATGAGGCAGGTGCGGGTAACTATTGTGCCAGCCTCGCCCATTTCATACTCGCATTGTCCGCCAATCTTATCCCAATTTGTATTTTATCAATTTAAAAATATATGCAATTGATTTATTTACTTACTTTTTGTGCAATATCTACCTAGGGTATGGGGTAGGCAGTGTATAGGCTTGTCCCCGTGGTAGGTAATGGGGCGGGTCAAGAGTATGGATTTGGGTGACGGGTACCTGTACGAAGCAGATACCCTCGTACTCATCCCGCCTCTTTCCATCCCTACTTTGCCCCAATGCTAATAATTTACACCAACCAATAATAATTAAAAGAGGATGAAACCCTCAATGATTACGTAAGTTCTTATTTGGGAAGAAGTAAAGCAAAACATCAAAACGTCAATGGAAATCAAATTACACGCCTTGATCAATACTAGGCAACACAGAGCCTAGTTTTGAGAACGGTCAGCAACGGTAAAGAATAACGATTGAAAGTATGTTGTTCAAATGGAAAGGTCAAAAGCCTACCAACTTTACGCTAAGAAGCCATATCTTTAGAGATGGCACGCAAACATGGCTGGCTATTTATGCTTGTGCATGTGGACAACACTAGTGTTGGGCCCTAGCTGCGAGGTGTATGCGGTAACTAATCTACGGAGGTCCTCAATACAATGATGAATAAAAAGTTAGGAAATCCAAAAAGCAAGATAAACTTACCTATTACGAAATGAACTTTACCACGAGGAAGCCGACGACAAGAATTTCAAAACGTTAGAAAATTGTAGTAGTAGTAGTAATAGTATAGTAGGCAGACTTTCACAATAGTCTTATCCATGAGCAAATTTATGTGCGACAATGGAAAATCATCTTTGGAATCTAAACATGCTTTATTGAGATTTCAAATATTGATGTATCCACGAACACGTCCATTCTTCTTAGGCACAAGGAAAATTGGGATTTTCAAGGAAATAGGCTTCATTTTTTAAGCTTATTATCACCTGCAGGAGTTCCACTGCCGTTAGCACGATTCTGGACTGGGGCATTAAAAGAAGACTTGAAAGCCCGCTCCTCTTTTGAAGGTTCTTCTTTATGCTAATTACTGATTGAGTTGGAAAAGTTTCTTGATATGCTTTGCTAATTTACTTTTGAGCCAATTGTATAATTAAAGCTTGGAGTAATACAACTATAGATGTAGGCAAAAGACCTTTATGAACGCAAATGCTGTGAGATGCGCTTGACGATTGCGTTATTGGTTTCCATTACTACCAACCCAAAGAAATACGACCACTCTTAAGTGCTTGAAACTATGGATGATCATCAATTTTGTGTTATCAAGGACCCGTGACCAATCAGAAAACCAAATAGCATGAACAACAGCTACATAGGTCATTAACCAAGCTTTCCTGGTTGAGCCTTTAATGAAGGGGAATTGCTATTGCTGGAAGAGATCTCTTAGGTTCTTAAGGTAGGGGAAGGTAATAACCTTCATTTAAATGAGGACTCTTTGTTCAAAGATGTTCATTCCGGATAAAAGAAAAGAGCTACTAAGCGCAATGCTTTGTGAAAACTGGGCATTGAAAGAGATATTTCAATGGATACGTCAAAAAGCACTACCAACGCATGATTGCGGACCAAAGGCTCCATGGGGTCCTATAATTAAGAAATTAATGTTTGTATGATTTGATGTTAACCGAGCAAAAGGAACAATGGATTTGGTTGATGTCAAGTATCTCTTTTCTTACAGTGTTGAGTTTTTCAAGCATCAACAATGGTTGACACAACAACTTCCTATGAAATATAATTAAAATAACTATTATACCTAGGGCTACAAATAAGTTGAATCAAGTCGACCCACAGCTTGCTTGGTTCGGCTCCTTAACTAAATGAGACGGGCTCAACATCAGTATCATTTATCTAATCGAGCTGCATATATGTGCCCAGCTCGACTCTTTTACTAAATGAGATCGGCTCATTTACTAAATGAAACGGACTCGGTATCGGAATCATTTAGGCTTAATTATTTGGCGAGCTAACTCATGAGATCTGTGGGCTCATTAGGCTCATTTTCCGGGTTCATTAAGTTCATTTTTTGGGCTAATTACCAAAGAGGGCATCAACACAACGTCACCGGATCCCATGAGAACTCCGAAGTTAAGCGTGCTTGGGCGATAGTAGTAATAGGATGGGTGACCTCTTGAAAAGTCCTCACCCTCAGATTGGAGGCATTAGGAAACAGCCTCTCTTCAGGTTAACACCCTGAAGGGGGAAGGCTGCGTACATCGCCCCCCCCCCCCCCCCCCCCCCCCCCCCGACCCTGGGTAGGCGGGAGCCCTTGAGGCACTGGGTATGATCCTTATTAAGTTCATTTATTAGACTTGTTAAACTTATTTATAATTATCTTTACTTGAATTGCCAAAAAGGATAATAAAATAACTTATACATAAAAATTGGAAACAAAAAAATATATGTAATTTAATTCTGCAATCTAGACATGTGAGCCAATAATTAAGTTGTTTCACGAGCCAGCTCGTTAGCCTTTCCAGCCGAGTCAGCCTTAGTTTGATTTGGCTTGTTTATTTAAACGGGCCGCCCTTAAATGATCCAAGCCGGCTCTCGTGTCGACTTAGATGAACCCAAGCCAAGCCCTTAGTGAGTTGAGTCAAACCGACTCACGAGCCGGCTTGGCTCATTTGCAGCCCAAATTATACCTATTATCAATCTTCCAGTTTTTACTAAAGAATGGTAAAGTTGATAGAGGAACTCATAATTAGAAGGGCAAAGTTATCATATTTAAAACTTACAAGGGATACAATCGTCATACATATTAAAAGTTACTAAAGAAGTAGAATTTACCTGAGGAGATTAAGTAAGTTACTTCCTGCATTTTGAAGCAATTGAAAATTGCTTAACAATTTTCACTTCCCACATACCAAACAAGATCCAAAATCGGTACTTTCTATGAATTACAACTTCCTACATCTACAACCTGCAGGTCAAACGAGACTTTGGCTTCTTAAAATAACTTAATATTACTTTGGTACAACAATAACAATAACAGCAATCACAGTGCCTTAATATTACTTTGGTAATTTAATAAATTTACCCCACATGTACTATGTACATAATTGAATACATTTTTTGAATAAATATGTGATTTTTCATGTTTTAATATTGGTGAAAGAGTGAACGACAAATTTGTAAAGGGTAATTGCGATGCGCTGGATGTATGCAAGTAGGGATAAATGTCGTCTTGGGGAGCACAAAGCAAAGGAAATTGCTATATTATTATGCGTAAATTATATATTAATATTTTAAAATTTAGTGTATTAATTTTTTAATCTATAAATTTTATAAAATAATTTTTTAGTTCGAATATTACATATGTTTAGTAAAATAATCTAAATAATAGTGTACAATGGTATAAAATTTGCCATTATTTATTGACAAACTCACGAACTCCTCGCTATTTTCCTCATTTCACAAACGAATAATAATATTGTGACATTAATGAAGAAAAGTCGGAATAGAGTTCCATTTTACACTTTTTTACACACCGCTATAGAAACTATTTTATTATATATGTAACTTTTACACTATAATATTATTTTACAAAACTACTTGTATAATTTCAAGTATTAAGTTATAGGAAAAATATTAAATTAATTAATTCTTATAAATCAATGTTAAATATCTAATGAAATACATAATTTATTATATATATATATATATATATATATGTGTGTGTGTGCGCGTGTGTGGGGCATGCAACGTACAATGTTTTAAAGCTTGGCCTCCATCTATATCTCGGGGTTGTTAGGTCATCCGATGAGCAAAGTCCAGTACCAGCTTTGGGGTGGCCGGTTTTTAGGTTTTAATTTTTTTTGTATTTCATCTTTTTTGGTATATGATATGTACTTTTTGTCGGGTCCTATACTTCGGATACGGATTATGTAATTTGAGCTTCGCTCGTAATTTATCCCCAAAGAAAAAGTATATATATATGTATGTATGTATGTGGCATTACTTTTGAAGTAAGAGAGGGAGGGAGAGAGAGAGGGGCAGAGAGCATATTTTGGAAAGCGGTGAGGTTCTCATAGTCCCCTTTTGTCCAACGCAACCTCTCTCTCTCTCTCTCTCTCTTTCTCTCTCTACTCTTCACAACTCTTTTTACTTCACCAATCTCTATATTCGGCTTTCCAGTTCAGTTTTGAATCTTTGTTGTCCCATCCCCCTCTTTTCCTCTACATATATATTTTGTATCATTCGTGAACTTACCGATTATTTTAAAAGCTTAAGTTATATCACGATAGTATATTAGATTTGGAAGTTGAAACGTTGGTATTTGTGGTGGTTGCTTTATCAAGCAATTACCCATTTGTTTAAACTCGAGTTCGATAAGCCTTTACGAGAGTGATAATATATTAGTTGCTTAATATTTGGTTCGACTTAATAAGCTAAATCGAACTCTTTAGAGCTTACTATCGAGTTGAGCGAATGGAGTTACTCAATGAAACTATTATCGATCCATTATGGAACTAATTAATACCCATTTAGTGACGGGCTATTAACAAGTTCTTACAAAGGTCTTAGATGGGCAAATTATCAAAGTGTTCACAAATGCTAACAAGTCAAGTACCACAGTAGAATGCAACTAAAAACCAATTATTCTAAAAGTTTAAACTAATGGATAAATCGATGGTTTTATACTCGAACATGCCTCAACGCGGAAATTTCGTTGGAGCTTAAAGCTTGGATAACGTATATGCCTGGCAATTACCTTGTACTTGATCTCTTGGTCAACAACGCTCTAATTTTATGTGAAAAAACCAATTGTTTCAAATGTTTAAGCTGACAGGGAAAGTCCAAAAGCGATTTATACTATAACATCGCACATTAATTTTTTGAGCCGAGCTCGACAAGCAGTTAAGCCCTAAAACAAACACAAAATAAACCTTAACCATACGAACATATATAAGTAGTTCATCAAACATTTGGCTCGTTTTCCGTTACATATACTATGATAAGCTAAAACAAGTAGTGTAAAGTAGAGGGGGGTAATCAAGTCGCAGCACCAGTGATAAAAGTGGGGGGGTACAGATTTGAATCTTGTTCATTCTTTTTTACTGTATATGGATTGAATCTTATATTAAGAATAAATGTATATATTTATTAATAATATATGATATAGATTTAATGGCTTTAACTTTATGCATGAATCAAGATCTTTAGGTTTGCCCAACTTTGACTCAACAATATCAAAACTTACAAGGAACCTCAAGGAGGGATGTTGCTTTGATGATTGCCTTGAACTCTCTTTTTCCTACTTTTTCTCTTTGTCTCTCCCATTCATCAAGATCGATCCGATTCATTTTCCTTTTTTTTTTTTTTAAATTCGTGATAAAGATGCAATACAAAATAAATACTTTGTACAAACGAGACCTGAGTTAACTCATATTACAGTAGGGAACAAAATAAAGACAAAAGCAATATATAACAGACCCAAAAAATAGGATTACAGAAAAGATACAGGCAAAAGCTATTAGAGAAATATGGGCAAATAAGTAATCAAATTCTCAAGTTTGAGATAATAAGACTAACTTGAGATGGGGGCAGACAATATAAGAAACGAAACAATGACAAGGCTCAGCTCAACAGATCTCTTATTACACCAGCTTGACTGAAGACAAGATAATTAAACAATGGAAATACAAAATATTCAGAGGGGAAAGAGTGAACTGAAAGAAGTCGCCGCGCCGTGGAGTTCACCACTGCCCTAAGTCGTTTATGCCCCCACTACGGTACAAACAGGATCGTTAGGCACTTCGACTCCCAGGATTACCATAGGGATGTATTTGAGCCAAGCCCGACCCTGCCAGGCTCGAGGCTTGGTTCTGCTCGGGCTCGGCTCGAAGCTCATAGAGCTTTAAAACTTCAGGCTCGAGCTTGGCTTGGCTCGCTCTATGCTCGGCAAGCTTCGCATTAAGCTTGTAATATTCCGGCTCATTTAAGCTCAATATAGGCTAGTTTAAGTTCAGGCTCAGCTCATTTAGGCTCCAATGTGGCTTCATTGAGTAATATTCAAGCAAATATACTATAATAAAAAAAAGGCTCGTTTAGGCTTGCGAGCCTACGAGCTCGACCTTCACTAGGCTCCGGCTCGGCTTGATAAGCTAAAAGAGCTGGGTCGGCTCGGCTCAAGCTCAAAGTGAGCCTAGCTTTCGAGTTTTATTACGAGCCAGCTCGGCTCATTTACACCCCTAGATTAACATGGCACCAAACACAGAAGTGTAGTCTCAGATGATTAGTTGGAGTACTCCCCAACTTCCTCAGTAACTAGAGTAGAATATAGAGACTTTCAAAGGCAAGAAGAAGAGAGAATTTTATATTGAGATTTGTTCTATTTTAGTTCAACATATTTTTGTGTGTTGAACAACCTCCCAAAGCACGGTAGTTATAGCCAAAAATAATTAACGTGCAAGCAAGAATCAGTTAAGATTGTGGGCAAGAAATCCGGCCATGATAAGGAAACTGGCAGAGGTGCACAAAATCCGGGCACAATCAAGGCCAAAACGGATATGGAAAGGAGTGGGAAAAGACGCAGTCAAACGCGTATCTCGAGCTCGAGCAAGGGGCCTCAAGCTCAAACCTGGACTAATGGACATAGAGGCTCGAGCTAAATAGCCTCGAGAATGGACCCAAGGGACCCTCGAGCTAAACAGCATCGAGCACAGTCCCAGAACTTTCCTAGAGTTTGTTAACGATAAATAAAATAAAGTATCTGTAAACATAGAAGTCCGGGTTAGAAAAAGTCCACACCACACCATGGCTTGGTGAGAAGGGAGGGCGTGCGTGTGGTTCTCGAAACCCGCTCTAGGCCTATAATACTTTACCAAGTACAAGGAGAAAACTAGTCAATTCTTCACTATTTTTCCAATATGATTGAGGCAAAAACTCAAAACTTCAAAATTAAAACACTCTACCCCAAATTTCTAACAAAAACCAATAGGTGTTACTTGATTGCAATCATCATCGGAGACGATGGTCTAGGAATAGGGGAAAGAAGAACCCCCACCAGGACTTGACTTATACCTACTCTCACAAATGAATTCAGCAAATCCTATCGAGAACTTGTATCAAGCTAGCCAAGCATGAACGATTTCATTCATTAAATTTGTATCTACATCTAGGATATTTGGTCAAACCACATAAATGTTTTGAAGCCATCTCTTTTTGGGACCGTTATTAAAGCTAGGGCAACTTTACTGTCATGCTTTGATTATAGTGTACGATTAGCCTTCAATTTTTGTTTTGTCTTAGTTTTTAATCTCGCTATGTCCCTTTGTTTTCTTTTGAAAGAAAGATGCGATGTACCATCGAAAAGACTTCGTCCTATTTCTTACTTATTAAAAAAAAGAAACAAAAAAGTAGGATGCTTCATAGATTTTACTTAAGTATATTATTTAACCAGGAAAGCATAGCTCCTGTAATTCTTCGTCATTAACAATGGAATTTGGGAGTCGAGGAGTGCTTTCATCATACAAAATACAGCTCTAGATTGGATGTGTATTATAAATATTGTAAGACTAAGGGTTCAGTTGGTACCAAGAGTTAATTGATTGCCCGACATCTCTATTCACTATATTAAGGATCCCCGCCGATTAAACTCTACAGCTACTATTATATCTACGAGGCCTCGTAATCATTCTCATCCCTAAGTTGATAGTAGTTTAGCGCACTCATTTTACTGTTCAGCATACCGTTATCAAAATTATGCGTAGTGTCCATACAACTTTGATCATGATGCGTAACTAAGCATCAGGAGCAAGGTTTTTGTATTATTTATTTTGTATTTTTCTTTCTTCGAAAACATTATGTATTTCCAGGAGGATTCTCTCCTTTATTACCTTACAAAAAAATTATAAAATAAGATGTTCATATTTCTATGTTTTAGAGGAAAAATATTTCCAAAACAATAAAATTGATAATAAATGATATCCCTAATATATGTTAGCGAAGACATCACACTTTCTTGTATACACATGCTAATGTGATTGTCATGACAGTTTTTTGTTAATATTACGGTAGTAAAGGATTTTAAAATCTAGTTATGTTGCCTTGAAAAAACATGTAAGGAATAGATATTTAAATTCCATTTTCATTAATTTTTAAAGATTATAGGGTAATATATATATATAAATGGCACTAAAGTGCAGTACAGTACAAGCACCAATGCAATCGCGGGCCTGAAAACAGCTAGAGTACATTGCATAATTAGAAAATCAAAAATATAGGAGGCACCGAAAACAAAACAAAAAACAAAATACAAGTTGCAGTATTGCCCTTATATACATCAGTGAAGCACTATACAAAAAACATATTGAGAATTTGCTGCAAAATCAGAGCATGACTTATGGGGTTGTTAGCTACCAGGTGCTATACACGACTGACCCGGGCACTCAACCATCTCTTCATGCTATCGATATTTCTTGCAATTTCATCGGGAGAGTACGGAAGATCTAGACACAGTGCCTTTACCCAAAAGCCAACCCTCGCTTTAATATTCCAAAAGATTTTACTTTCTTTCAATGGTATGCACACAAAAGTGGCTTTGTTCCTAGTATTCCATACAACTCAAACTACCACAAATAGGGGAGTTATCCAAACCTCTTTTTTGGAATTTTCGCCCGACATAACAAGTTAGCCATTGTTCGTATAGGTCCCAGATGTTGCTCGAGACCACCCACTGAATTCCCCACCAAGCTAAGCACTTTCCCCAGATTATCTAGGTGCAACTACAAGTCAGGAATGGATGATCAGCACTTTTTATGTCCTTCTCGCATAGGGGACACCATTTCTCCTCCTCCCAATGATTCCACGCTTACATAATCTCTCTTTGGTGTTGATTTTTCCAAGAGGACCATCCATACAAGCAGCTCCGCGTGAGCAAAACCTTTCCATACTCGACATATTAGTTGATCGACAGTTAAACAGCTAATATTCGAGCCCAGACTAGGGTAATATAATTATTAAGACGTAATTGCTATTTTCAAAGTAAGATTGTAGTTTTCAAGCAGTTTTGTAGCTCTCATTATTTGTAAGTTATATCATTAATCTAACAATAATATTTTTTGTCAATGATAATACAACACTTAGATTATGTTGAGTAGTGTTATTGTTATAGTAAAATTATTATTATCTTAGCAAATCATTCTTTTCAAAGAATTTTTGTAACTCTCATTATTCATAAACTATATTATCGTTCTAATATAATAATTTTTATTATAACAATAACCACTTTCGGTCAAAAATAGAGCGGAGAAAACACAGCTTTAAAGAGGGAGAGAGAGAGGGGGGGAGGATAAAAAAACATGAGGAGTAAATGATGACAAGAAGGACCCAATCACAATGCCATGCCATGCCATGCCCATGCAGAGGTGGCACGTGACACTCTCTACTAAAGATCATCTTCATCATCATGATGTTAATGATGAGATGGATTTGACTCCCCCTACATATATGCCTACATCTACTATTTCTTGTGTGGCTCATTATTTGCTTGACTACTCTTTTGGCATCGTTTTGTTACCGCAGGAATTAAATTTTTATAAAATGTTATATTTTTTAAGAATTTAATTCTGGTATTAACTTTCTAAGAAGTGGATACTAGATGTTTGATTGTCGGGATGGGAAATAGAACTTCCTTGCAAAACTAGTTAAAAACGAAGGAATTAGAATTTACTTAGGGAGGCTAGGTAAGTTACTTCCGATGTTTTGATGGATTTGAAAATTGCCGAGCAATTTCTACTTATTGCATTGTGCCAACTTCCTCCCAACCAAACAAAAGTCCAAATCTGAGGGAATTCTCAAGAGTTGGCGCAAGTGTAGAAGTACAGGTTTTTGGGGGGTGTATACTTCTCTTTTTTTTGTACCTCTCCTCTGGGCTTTCTAGATTTCCGTTTCTATAGATACACCGGATTTTGCGTCGAGGGTTTTCTCTTTAATTATCGAAAAAAACAGTCCAAATTTGTACTTTTCATCAATTTCTACTTCCTGCATTTACCTTCTCCATACCAAACGTGGACTTTGATTTATACGTTGTAAGATACAACACAGGATAAGAATAATCCACATAAAAGACGAAATTAGAAGACATAATACTTTTTAAAGATGGATTTTTTCAATTAGGGGATACACAGCTAACAAATGTGAATGACAGGCGCGGATAGGCAACATTCGATTTAATGTAAGATTAGTTTCTAGAGTTAGATTATTACTATTAGGATTAGTAGAGCTTGATTTAAAATAAAACTAGTTCTTACAGTTAAATTATTATAAGAAATAAAAATTTTTATGCCTATAATAAAATCTTCACGCTATAGTTATTAAATTATCTTAATATAAATATTAAAGTGTTAAATATACAAATAAAAACTCGAAAAAAAGAAATACAAAAAGCGATGTTTGGTATATCTGCATTGGAAATTAAAACAGACCCCACGATGGTCACTTGTTATCATGTCTAAAATCTGAAAAGCAAGAAGATTATGGTACTCCTCTCATTATTACTAAATTTTCGATATTGCCATCCTTGTTATCATTTCATATCACCTTTTCTCATTTTTATTTCTCCTTTTTCTTTTTTATTTTTATATTTGGGTACAAGTCCAGCGAGACGTGTTGAAATATTGGGGTAGTGTATTTCAATTTTAGAATACTATAAATTTGTCTCTGTTTCACATAAAAAAGAGTAGTAAAGGGAGGATTAATTTACATATCCCCTTCTCCTTATATTTGATAAAGTCTTGAGGGGTTTAAAGTTGGTTTGTATACCACGGGTGAACGAGCGGGGGCCCGGCCTGCCTCGTCAAGCCTCAAACTCCAAGATAGTTTTTGGACTGTGCTCGAGATTGTTATGCTCGAGCTCGATGGTCCCTTGTGTCCAACCTTGAGACTATTATGCTCAAGCATTTGTCCATTAGTCCAAGTTCGAGCTCGAGGTTGTAAGCTCTAGCTCGAGCACGCGTTTTGACCACGTAACTACCCACGTCTTTCTATAACCGTTTTGCCTCGATTGTGCCCTGATTTTGAACTCTTCCATATCCCCCACTTTCCTTATTATAGACGGATTTCTTGTCCACAATCCTTAACCGATTCTTGCTTACACGTTAACTATTTTGCCCTATAAATACCACGCTTTGGGGTATTATTTAACACACAGAAAAAAACACAAAAAAAACACGAAAAAATAGGAAATCATTCTCTTGTTCTTCCCTCTGAAATTCTCTGTTCTTACTCTGGTCATTAAGCAAGTTGGGGCATACTCAACCCATCACCCGAGAGTACACTCCTCTATTGAGTTCTGTGTTAACCCTGGCAGTCGGAATGCTTGACAATTCCATTTATACCGTAGCAGGGGCATAAATGGCTTAGGGTAGTGGTAAACTTCACGGTGCAGTGACTTCCTTCGATTCAATCTTCTTCCCTAAATCTTTTATATTTCAATTGTTTAATTATCTTGTCTTAAGTCAAGTTGGTGTAATAAGAGGTTTATTGAGTTCAACTTTGCCTTTCTGTCGTTTAAGTTATATTTGTTCCCATCTAGAGTTAGTCTTGGTGTCTCGAATTTGAGAATTTTGTTGTTTATTTGTCCATATTTCCTAACAGGGTGCAGTGCAATGCAGCACACACAGATCAAAAGACAGCAATAGAAAGAACAAGCGAAAATAAATACAGCCACAACAATTCTCGAACCTACGACAAAATCATAAAACGAGGAGAGGAGAGGTACATCTAGTTCAACCATTTTAAGATAGAGTCACCGTTCATAGCAACTTCCTTCGAGTTGTAGGAGAAGTTGGTACTCCAAGTTGACGCCCAGAAGCCAACTCTCATGGAGATGCTTAAAAACAGATCGTCTTCATTCTAAATTTTATTTTTGAAGATCACTAGTTAACCCTTGTGAAAGTTTCTTAAATAAATTGGAGTAGGTTAACATGAAACAAATTGTGTGCCTCGAAATGAAGGAGAAAATTAGGAGGGGGGTTTATCGTAAAGGATGAGAGGAGAAAATTAAAGAAAAATACTATAAATATTTATGTTAATTATATAGTTGGATTATACAATTACATGGTAAAAAGTTAACAAACTATAAATATAGCACAATTAATGAGACAGTACTCCGGCTATAAAACAATATGAAAGCTAAAACTCGAAAATAACATGACTTAAATTTAAATCTCACTCTTAGTTTAGCTTACAAACGAAAAAAAAAAAAGACGATTGCAATGCTTGGATGCGATAGGCTATTCAATGGTGAAAGGCACGATCACATGTCGATAGGGTGTAAACAAATCGAACGTTCGATGAACTACTCATACTTGAAATTGATTGCAGCTCATTCATGTTCATTATAGAGGCTCGATAGCTTACACAGTAGACTTCAAGAACGCTCGATAAGATTAACGAGCTGGGCTCGAACAAGGGGGTGCCTAGCTCATTAATGTTCATGAACAGTTTGATAAGAGCTTATTAAAGACTCAATAAGAGCTCGTCAAAAGCTTGTTATGAGCTCGTTAACAGTTAATATTAGTTCAAAAATTCGAGTAGCTCAACTCGATAAGGAGCTCTACTCGAAAACAAGCTTGGCTCGGTTATGTGCTCGATTCAGCTTGATAACAAGCTCAAATCAGCTCGATTAGCAAAACGAGCCGTGTTGAGCCGAGCCAGATATCGAAAACACTAAAATCTTCACAATTTGAGCTCGAACAAAGGTTCAAAAGCTTGATAAGAGCTCGGCTCGAACTTTACCTTGTTAAACATTATCGAGCTCGAGTTCAAACACAGGGGTGCTCGGCTCGCTTGCACCTAGAGCTGTAATCAAGTTGAGTCGAGCGAAATATTTCACTACTCGACTCGAACTCGATTAACTACTCGAGTACTCGAACTTGTACTCAAACTTGATTCGATTAGTTAATTTTGGTCAAACTCAAACTCGATTAACTACTCGGGTACTCGAACTTGTACTCAAACTCGATTTGAGTAGTTAATTTTGGTTGAACTCAAACTCGATTAATTATTTTAGTACTCGACTCGACTCGAGCACCCGTTTATTGTGCATATGAATGTTCAACAAATTAGTTACATTATAATATTATTCCATATACTTGAACATTAGTTACATTCAACAATTGCCCACATTATATTTTAACATATACAACCATAAATCACCAATATATTAATAGCAAAAATGCATCAAAACCAAAGTTTCAAAAAATACAAGCAAAATCAAATACAAATTCTTTCACTACACGGCAAATGTAACATGTCATTTTTTACAAGGAATTTAATCTTCCTTCTTTCATTCTACTATTAGTGTCACAAACTATCCATTTTAATAGAAAATAATACACAAGAACTACATCATACGAGTCAAGTATCGAGTTGAGTACTAATTCAAGTGGAGTATTTAATCGAGTATCAAGTATCTAGTTGAGTACTTAATTGAGTATCAGGCCGAGTAGTTCACTACTCGACTTGTACTTATTTATTAATCGAGTATCTTTTGATAATCAAACTCGAACTTGGTTAATTTGAGTTCAAGTCGAGTTTTATTCGAACTACTTACAAGTTACTCACAAGTGGTTTGGATTGTTTACACCCCTATTTACACCCCTACATGTCGACTACTATCACCAGGCTCACTTCACTTAAACAACATGATTGTGATGCAAAAGTCAAAACCACTTAAACAGGCTGAGCTATCTTGAATCAAGGTTTTCAGACTAACAATCTGACTGAATCGAACACAAGATAGACTATTAAGCTCTCAAGCCTATCTCCATCCAATTCTTTACATTTGAGCGTTAAGGATAAGGTGTTGAGGAGTATTTTACACTACTCATGGCCGCAACTGCCACTCGATTTAAGTGCATATCCTCTACTCAGGTTTACTAATTAGATATTCATGAAAATGTCCTTAACTAATGAATCATTTGCAGAATGCATGTAAGTTCAAACCAAAGTCAAATACACCTTAAAAATACTAAAAGTAATAATACAAATTGATAGACTAGGGTTAATTACGGATGGTTCTAAATTGATTTAATTTACGTCCTTGTCACGCTGAATCCATTTTTGGAGCATAAATATTAGGGGTGTAAACAAACTTAAGTCGAACAAGACTTGTGTTCATTTTTGTTTTGGGGGATGTTGATAGCTTTTCAAGCCAACTTCGACCGAAGTTTTTGAGCTTAAATATCTGAGTTTGAAAAAGTGATGCTCGCCTCATTCACCTTCACGAACAATTTGATAGGGCACATTAGTAACTTATTAATGTCTTGATATTAGCTTTATAGTTGATCAGTAATAGCTCTAGAGTAGCTTGAATTGATTGGTTCGGTAGCAAGCTTAGCTCAATAGCACGTGACTCTATAAGAAGTTCAACTCGACTCAATAACAAGCTTGACTTGGCTTAACAACGAATTTAACCAAGCTCCAGTAGACTAACTAACAAACCGAGTATCAAGCATATTGTGATATAATCAGATGATTTGCAACAAAGGCTTTAAAATCCCATAAGGTGCAATTTGATCTTGAGCTCCAATTCAAATAGGGGAGTGTTCCACTCAACTTATTTTCACCCGAAGTAAAGTTAGCCCACAAAAGTAGGGGTGTTGACGAGCCAAGATGAGTCGAGTAGCCCCTTGTTCAAACTCGAGGTCCATAAGCCTTATCAATTTCATGTTCGAGTCTCTTATCGAGCTTCCAAACCTTTGTTCGAGCTCGGCTTGATAAGATTTTAGTTTGTTTCATACTCGTCAAGCCGGTGATCAAGTCAAGCCGAGTCAAGCTCGTTATCAAGCTAATTGAATCCAATTGAGCACATAACTGAGCTGAACTTGTTTTCAAGTCAAGCTCATTATGAAGCTAAGCTATTCGAGTTTATATCGAGCAATTTTCGAACCGTTTTTGATATAATATTAACTGTTAACGAGTCTTTATCGATATTATAACAAGCTCTTATCGCTCCATTAATGAGCCTCTATCAAGCTTTTCGTGAACGCTAATAAGCCAAGCACCATTATGTTCAAACTCGAATCATTAAGCTTATCGACCCTACTTAAACTCGACTCAATAAGCTATCGAGCTCCCGTAATAAACACAAATGAGTCATAATTAATTGCGAACATGAATAGTTTATTGGACATTCGGTTTGTTTACACGCCACTCAAAGGGCTCGAGTGAGGAGGTTAGGGAGCGTGAAAAGGACGCGCGAAAAAGGCGCGTGGGGGAGTGGGAGGAAGAAAACATGAATTCCATTTTACTTGGGGGCAGAGAGGAAAGCCTGGGGCCCATAGATACGCATACAGACATCCCCTTTTTTTAATTTTTATTCTTTCATTTTAATAAATAAAATATTTTTTATTTATATTTTTTTTCCTCTTTTAATAAAAATATATAATAAATAAAATTATTTATTTTCTTTTGTTTTTTTTTTTTTTTTAAGTGGAGAGACTGTAAGCCTCGTGATCGGAGAAGGGGCAGATCCCTGGAAGACTGTTCCCGCTAGTCACGTGGGTCTCTTTTGACTACCCTCCCCCACCTTACAACTAAATTACATATCCATATGCTATATTTAATGTATTAATTTTTTAGTCAATAAATAATAATTATTTAGTATTTCAAAAAAAATTTCGTCAAGATAGGATTTAGAGATGACAAAATGTACTGAATCTTACTTATACGAGATGTTACTCTATAGAGATAGTCTTTTTGAACAGTCCTCGACACTAAAAAGAAAACAAAAGTAAGATACTAGAATCAATAACAGACACACAAAGAAAAAGGCATTGCTCAAGTTAAATGAAGTAAAAATAATATAACTTCTTAGTTAATAAACATTGTGGAATAATATATTTGTCTAAAAGTTATATGTATTTAATATAATAGTTTAAACAACATTGTGAAAGACGTCAAACTTATCGTTGTTAGTTAGTAACTGTACTATCTCCTTGCTAATCCCCTTATTACACTCATGAAGTGCAATATTGGGACAATAATGCTCCAAATATTAAATGATGGATAATAAATCTATCTAATTTTATCGTATCATATTGGGTGCTTCATTATTTATTTTATTTGTATACTACATTTACACAAGGTTAATAATTTTTTATACATATAAAACACTAATAATCTCAAGATTTAGGCTATTATATTAAATTCACCTAATTGCCTTAGCACAAAATTCAAAGAATGAGTTTGAATCTCTAATTTGTTAAAGATTCTTTTTAAAAATTAGTTTTATTATCGTTTTACTTATATTATTTTCCATTATTTATAGTTGAAAATACAATATATCATAATACAATAAATGTGTGTCTATATATGTATATATTACATAAATAACTCATATATATTAGTTGTTATCATAATATATAAATTGAATTATTTAAAATGTATTTTGGATAATCAATGTAATCATATATTGACCTATGCATAATACATATAAATATTTATATAAATATTTTTCAATAATTAACGAGCAAAGCTCGAGATACAAAAAACGGCGCCCCCAAGCAAAAGGAACCCGGAGAAAGCACAAAATAGACAGGAAAAAAAAATGTTCTACATTGACATATATTATAATACAAAAAGTGAAATAAGTAATGTTTCAATCGGTCTACACATCTCGGTTGTTAAAAAATAGACCTACTAATCAAACTTACTTTGGACCTCTTAAATTTACAGACCCCTCCTCTCTGCCTATATATATTAGTTAATTTTAGTTAATCTCAATTATTAACAAAATGTAGTTAAACTGAGTTAAACATGTCAATTATAAAATATCAACTGACGTATTACCAATTAATATTTTTTGAACCAACAACAACAACAATCAACTCAATGCCTCAAAAGCTCCTACGTATGGAGGGTCTGGGGGGGAAAGGATATATATAGCCTTACCCCTTTAAGGTGCTACCCTTAAAAGGAGGCTGTGTCTGAGGACCCCTAACCTGAGAAGCATACAAGTATGAAGCATGGGCACAAAGTATAAAGCATGAAGCATAAGAGCAAACGAGCATAATGGCATAAAGCATGAAGCCTAAATCATGGAGCAGGAATAGGCCATAAACATCTCCCAGACATATCAAATAAATCACACAGGCAAACAGATAAGCCCTAAGGGCACTAATGCTAGCTAAAATATGCTCCTCAATTCTAAACCGGGACATCGATTACCCCATGCTGACCTTTCACCGAACTCTGTCTAAGACCATCTTCTCGTGTAGGTTTAGGTGGGTGAGGTCGTTTCAGATCATCTCCATCCATCTCTGTTTCTATTGTAGTATAAAGTTGTTCGTATCTCCTTCCTATTTTTTGGACTGTTTTCTTTATATCGTAAGGAGGTACAATAATACTTGAGAGTGGGTGGTCTAACTATTACACCAAATCTAGCAGTTAAAAAATATCTTTAACTAATTGGGAGGCATTAGTTAGGGATGCAAATGTATCATGTCATGTTTTTATTAACGTCCGTGTTTTACAAAGGGCCTCAAAAATGGAGACAACCTGATCGAACCTGTTTATTAAATGGGTAACTCACGAATTATTCATTTGATTATGTTGTGAATTTTTTTACTATGATAGTTTTTCATCTTCAAACATGTTAATGATACACATCAAAATTAATTCTAACAATAAATACTTGTCATATTTCTAATTCCTAAAATAAACTATAAAATTAATATTGTTAAATATAGTTCGAATTATGTGGAATAAACACCCATAAATATATACAATAACAATAATTTACCACTTAAATATCTATTAAAACTATATAAACATGTCAATCGTATCAAAAATGTGCTACACAGGTCAAACCCAAATTTAACCAATCATTTAAACAGATTAAATGGTTCAACCCAAATTCAACCTAGCTTCAAAACCCCAATCTAAATCTTCTACATTTGCAATATGTTATCCTATCGTGTTAGATTTGTCAACCCAACTCTAGTGGACCCACCATGTATAATAATACATACATACTTCATAAGACGCATTGCTTGCAATTAATTAGAACCTTTTCACAGTTTTAAACCATCAAAAAGTTAAACTAAACACAACCTTAATCATTGTATCAAATCTATCGGTTCGAAAATATTATTTTAACCTATTACTAGGAGGTAACAGTGGACCCTCTATATAATAATAATATAATGCTGTACAAAACACAAACCTAGACCCACTTAGTGTCTCTCTCTCTCTCTCATGAATCTAGTAGATGTAGTAGTATCAACTATAAATATAGATCCAACATCACCCCTCTCCTGTTGTCTTCCCCCCGTCTCTCTCATTAACATAAACTTAGTGTCTTCTCTCTCTCTCTCTCTCTCTCTCTCTCTGTGTCGTTTTCACTCTCAGTAGTCCCACTTACATTAACTCCTCATCATCCCACGACAACTCTTCTCCTCTGTGCTTCAGCTGACTCCTATTTTGACCCTTTTCTACAACCCCAACAAAACAGAAAAAGAAAAATAGTAAATCAAAAATGGTGGGTCCTTGCTCCTGTGGGTTGTTCAGTCACTGCAGTTTACACCATGGCACCATGTTCCCTTATACAAATGCTCATAATTACGATTATGACACTGCTGCTGACGTGTACTCCCCGTCATCCCCCGGCGGGGTGGACTGTACTCTCTCTCT
Organism: Simmondsia chinensis; assembly: GCA_018398585.1. Classification (NCBI taxonomy): domain Eukaryota; kingdom Viridiplantae; phylum Streptophyta; class Magnoliopsida; order Caryophyllales; family Simmondsiaceae; genus Simmondsia; species Simmondsia chinensis. The sequence goes on along the minus strand of JAGTTD010000009.1, from coordinate 33,407,958 downwards.
TGGCACCCCTTCCACCAGGCTCGGTGGTGGCGATGTTGTCGAGGAGAAGAAGAGGAGCTCTCCGGCTAAGTTCCGCTGGGGGGACATGTTTGGTCACTCCTCCTCTAAAAGCTCTTCTTCTTCTTCTTCCGCCGCGGCTGCCGCGAGTAACGGTGGCGGGAAGGGTCGGCACGGGGGTAACGGTGGTGGGTATACGAGCTCAGGTGGCGGCGCAGGCGGTGATCCCCTGCTTGCTCGGCGGTGCGCTAATTGTGATACTACTTCTACGCCTCTATGGAGGAACGGCCCTCGTGGCCCTAAGGTAATTTTATTATTATTTTTTTTTTTTTTACTATTATTGGAGCATTTACCGTACAAAAAATAAAAATTATTCTTCGTTAATTCGAAGAAGGATGTCAATTCACTTTATTTTAAATCAGAATAAATTTATATTTTACAATGTGAATGTTCTATCACTAGTAAAAATAGCTCTGATATTAATATCGGGCTAATTTTATTCTTAATATAATTACATTGTTTAAAAAAAGAAATTGGTTTATTTATTATGTAATTAATTTGATTGCATTAGGGGTCAACTGTGCCATTAAGAACAACAATTCTTGTTGCTCATAGTTGAAATATTACTAACAAGAGTATAATTATATTTAGACTATTCAAAATTTAAAAATTTTGAGGTAATTAGTTGATTTTCTTAAATAAAAATGTTTGAAGGCGCTCTATAAAATTTGATCATTTACAATATAATATTAAAGTCACGTTCCCATAAAAGTTCAAATTTTAATATTTTTCCTTTTTCTGTATTAACATAATTTTTTTTTTTGTGAACACCTTATTAATATAAATGGAATATAAGTATGAGATGTTGGGCTATCCACTATCTACATTTTAAGTTTAATGATAATTTGTATGAAAAACATGTTCAATTATTAATCATATATTTTAAACATTCACATAGCTTAATTTTTTAGGATAGTTGTCTGATACTGTTAGAATATAAAAACAATCATGAACTTTCACCCGTTAATTTGAGGTTTTACAAAAAATAGTTCTTTGACACGGTATCAGAATTTTATTGACCAAAAAATTACGTCTTTAATCACAACTCCCTTTCAATATTTATATAATTTGAGCATAATGGACGCGGTGAACCTATGTAATATCCACGGTTTAAGTCTAATGGGCATTTTCATAAGGGCCCAGAAAATGTTAGAATATAAAATCAATCATGGATCTTCATACACAAATTAAACATTTTGAAATAGTTGATTTTTTAACATATACATATAAAATACAATGATAAATCATTGGCATTGACTAACCTATTTTATACTGAATTCAGTTGAGCCTTCATATATAATAATATTTTTCTTTACAATATAATATTAATACAATAATTTATAAATATTTAATCATAAAATATATTAAAGTCCCTAAAAATTGGGGTCTCAAGCGGTTACTTACATCGCTTGGGATTATGTTTGGCCTGACTGAATTTAATCGGTCTATGTGCAGTCACTATGCAATGCATGCGGGATAAGGTTCAAGAAGGAAGAGAGAAGAGCCACGGCGGCGGCCACCACTGGCTCCGCCACCAATGCCACGGCGGCTGCGGTGGAGGCCCACCACCACTTGTCATATTACAACAACAACGGCCCATGGGCCTACTCTCAGAAACAGTACTTCTCTCCCAACGAGTTCAGGTTCATTGAAGACAGCGACTGCGCCGCCGACTCAGCCGCCGGCTTGCCCTTCCTCTCTTGGCGGCTCAACGTAGCCGACCGCACTAGCGGCTTAGTCCACGACTTCACCCGGTGAACTTTTTCAAATTTTTATATTTTGGAATTAAATTAGTTAGAGAAAAGGAAAATGATATTTTGATATATAAATTTTGAGTATACAATTACATGATAAAATTAGGGTACTGTTATTGTTAAACAAAAATATTAATGTCAAAGTAGTTTTATAAAATTTACTATAAGTTATATTATTATTTTGACAGTAATATATTTTGTTATAATAATAACAATACTCTAAAATTATTATTTTAAAAAGAATATTAAATGGTCTTTTTTTTTTTTTTTGATCTAGTGATATTTCAAAATGGGTGTTGGGTATTGAAATTGTACATTTTTCATGTGTACTTATAGCATTTCCCTAAGGGTATATTTGTATTTGTTGTTTTTAAAAAAACGCAAAAAATAAGATTTAGAAATAATTTTTTTTAGTTTTTTATTCATTTATTTGAGTGAAAACTGACAAAAGAGAGGAAATATCATTTTCAAAATTTTGATTTTTACGTTCTTAAAAATCGAATCTATAAACAGAAAAGATACAAAAATGGCCCTTAGGGGATGTTAATTTGGGTACCTAATGCATACAGAATAAAATATCATTGGATCTTTTAAAAATAATCATTTAATATTTTTTTTACATGTCGTGTATTGTGTACTCAATGTATATTAGATTATGCATATCTAATATTTTCCAATTAATTAAAGAAAGAGTAAACGAAGAAATGATGCCGTATTACAAAGGAGTTAGCAAAACGGAGAAGATGATGGTGATAGTCCATTTTGGGTCGAGTTGTATGTGAATTTTTATTTTATTTTTTTTTACCTTTTATGTATGTTTGTTTAGGAAAGGATATAATCCTATGTTTTTTTTTTTTTTAAATTTTATTTTCATTAATTAGTTGGCTTTTTTTTTTTTTTTTTTTGTAATTTGTGTATGTTTTTGTCAGTCAATATAAACTATTTTGTTAGTTCCATCCAATAGTAATGAGAAGCCTCGCCTTTTTCTTCTGTGCTTCTTTTTTCTCATGCCATGTCATCAATTTTTTTTTTTTTTTTTTTTTTGCTTGTTCATAATTTCTCATAAGTAAATCTATAGAGAATACTTTAATAAATATAATATTTGTTATACATACTTGCTTATATTTTATTTATTATGTTAATTTAATCTATATATTTTTAACTATTAAATTTAATCATACATAATTCATATTATTTTAATCGATTTTAATTTTAAAACTATCCTTAATTTCAATAGAATTGAAACCATAACGACTTAATTGACATAAAAATAAACCAAATAAAAAGATACTGAGCTTTTGGGAGGGTGAGGATCAGGTGCAGTGGCACTGCACCATACATTCTCTAATTTTTTTATAAAAATTAGTTTTTTAATTTATTATTAGTATTATTATTATTATTACTACTACTACTACTACAATATAATAGGACTTGTTACTTAAATATTCTGGGGTTTAAGAATTTATTATGAGTATCTTGACATTTTAATATATATAATAAAGTAAATTAAAATATCTAATTTTTATTACTTAGATAACATGAAATTTAAAAATTTTATTAATTAGATATTATTTTTCAAAATTAGGTTGATTTTTATTTAAAGTTGCCAACAGTGAACATAATTATAGCAATATATAAGTGCTCCTATCATAATATTATAATTTTTTATCATAAAATACTAACGTAACTTATTATTTCACTAATATATAAATATCTTCCGTCACAGTTTAATGACTTTTTTTCATAATCAATTGGATTTTTACTAAAAGATTTGATATAACTCGTATATATTGCTATAGTCATGTAATACATCAATATTTATAGTAAAAAACATTCGTATTTTCACAAAAATTAAGATATAAAAAGCAAAAAATAGAAAATAAAAATATTTGTTTTGGATAGTATTAAAAATTATAAAAAAGCAATACCAAATAGGTTCTCTGTCTTCTCTTACACCTAGCCCTTCTCTCCCAGTGTTGATATAGCCATCTAGTGCCTCTTTGTTATTTTCTTATTTTCTTGAGTATCTGTTTTGTATTTCTGTTTTTTGAATTTATTTAGATTCTTTTAGACCTTATTTGTTCGAGTCGCCTACTATGTATTGTAACTTTATCGCTAATTATCGAAATAGAAATGAATGAATAGTATTAAAGAAAGATGATGGTTGTAAATCTCAAGAGAGAGTTAAGTTAACTAGGAGGTGGAGTACAAAACTGTGCATAGAGATCCCAAAAGATGTCTGAAAGAGACAGTGCTTAATTAGTACTACTTCACTCTAGTTACTATTAGGTTTATGCTATGACGTCGGTCCTCGATTTATCTCAATAATTGAAGTAGTAGTTGGCCAGTTCCGAGAAGCGGGTTCACATATGAAATCTCCTTGCTCTGCGCTTTACCAACATAAAACAGAAAATTATTCATATTTTGCTTCCGCTTTTTTCGACTCTATACTAAAATGTTTTGCTCAACAATTCATTGATTTATAGAAATGTCTGTATATGATACAACAATAACATTTATTTCTATATAAATAAAGTAAGAATCATATAATATTTTCTATTTTACTGCTATTTTATAATATTAGCTATAACACCGATAGTACGAAGCAAGTAAAAAAAAAATAAGGTACACGTCAATAATTTGGAGTTGAAAGACGTATTTAGCAAAATATAAAATATAGATACTTAATTTAGGTCTAAATATAATTATTTTTAATTGATCATTTGTTTGTTTTGTTAAAGATATGGATATGTGTTATAAGAACATATATTTTTTAAATTACTGGAAATAATAAGCAAATGTCCTTAAATGGAAGAATATGATTTATGTTTAGTACGTCAATTAGATGCATATTTTACTAACAATGACTACTATCTTGCTTGTATTTCGTAATTTAATTAATAGGCATGAATCACAAGAAACTCACCAAAAGAAACTGACATGGTATCGGAGTCTTGTTAACTAATAGTTCACATGTTTGAATCATGTTGGCGAGTTATTTGCTCTGTTGGTTACTGATATTTTCTAAGTTGTCAATGTGATCTCTAATTTTACTTTTTTAAAGAAAAAATAGTTTTTTTTGCTTTATTTTATGACAAAATTATCCCCTATGTTTTAAGACCATTGGGCGGGACAAATTTGATAATAGGATAAAATTTATCATAAAATGATGTGATATCAGGATCTTGTTGATTAAGAGGTTACATATTTGAATCATAAACGATGAAAGAAGTAGTGATTATTCTTGAGCATGTTGGCGAGTTATTTACTTTGTTGGTTCCTAACAATGTAAGTTAATTCAAATTAGTTCTTTATTTTTCTCTTTCTATAAAATAGTTTTTATATTTATAAGTTTATTCAAATTAGCATATTATCTTGACTTTTTGTATCAAATTGTTCTTTATATTTAGAAGATGAAATCTTAAGAACTCATGGCTTTATATTTATTAAAAGTTTATTCTAAAGATATTTAGTGGCTTCATTTCACAATAAAAATCCCTCAAATTTCTGCAACTAAGAACTAATTAATAAAAACTTCTATTAAATACATTTGGGTGACCAATTTTAAGAACTTGAGGTACATTATTGTATACATATTAAAATATAAAATTATTTAGATAATAAATTGATTAAAAAAGAAGGGGGGGGGGGGGGGGGGGGGGGAGAGAATGAGCCATCAGGGCCTTACCTCAATAGTAGAATAGGCAAGTGAGGGAATGAAGTGTTACTTTAAACCAAAAGGTCTGAAGTTAGATTCCCTATTGAATCTTTCCTTGGGAAAAAATTGACTTAACTGGCTCATAAAATGTGTGGATTATTACATGAATTGGGATCTATCGGATAACCGAGTTACTCGTTAGATTAAAAAAGGGGGAAGAATGAGAAAAAGAGAGTTCAGAATCTGATAAGATGAATACAAAATGGGATCGGAACGTTGGTAAAGCGAATAGTGGCCCAGCAGAAGTATACAATTTTTAAACTTTTCAAGATTCATCATTTTTTTTTAAATTACTAACTTGCCTCTTGCTAGATTCCATGCCCTCCTTGGAGGTTAAGCATACCCTTTTTTACCAAAAATTGTCTCTGTTTTTTTTTTTTTTTTTTTTTTTTTTTTTTTTTGGTGAGGGATCAACTTTTTCGAAGGCTTAAGTTGGTGGGTGAAGGCTCACAATTAGTTTTATACTCTAACATGCCGTCTCAAACAAATGTCTATTGAGCTTGAAGCATGAATATTGCACAGGTTCACCTTATATCTTGTGACTAAATTATATTAATATTGAAAGTGGTAGCTGTTGGAATTCGAGCTCATGACTTCTTATTCAAGAAGAGTCAGATACCATGTCAAGGGATCAACCTTTTTAAAATCTAAAATTGATGGGTGAAAACCTGGAATTAGTTTTATACTCTAGCATGCCGTCTCAAACAAATGTGTATTGAGCTTGAAGCGTGGATATTGCACAGGTTTACCTTATATTTTGTGATTAAATTATGTTAATATTGAAAGTAGAGACTGTTGAAATTCGAACTCATGACTTGTTAGTCAAGAAGACTCTAATACCATGTCAAGAGATCAACTTTTTCAAAAGCTTGAGTTGATGAGTGAAGACCTAGAATTAGTTTTATACTCTAACATTTTTAGTAATAACAAAAATTTAGCATTAGGACTCCGATGGTCTAAGGGGAAAAATTAAATTTCAAGAATTTGATTTTTGTTTCCTATTATTTGGCGTGTAATCTTTCATGGAAAAGAGTTTCTAAGGGAAAATGTTTTCTCAAATCATCATTCCAAAGTCTCGATATATTTATTAGTTCCGATTTGGATCAGATCAAGTTTATGTTGGATATAAAAAGATATAGGATAATTGATAGAAGATGTTTTTTATTAAAACAAATAAAGAAATATTTATAAGGTGGAAACTAGTTTTCTGTTGAAATAAACGAAGGAAAAACTAAAGTGGAATTTGATTTTCTTAGGCAATATTTTCTAAAGAAAATATTTTATTAGGAAAAGGAATTTTCTCTCTACCAAAAGGAATCAATTATTAGATGTGCAATCTATACAGGGTTTTGTATTTTGCTGGATTTTGTTTTATAAGTAGGAGAGAGGAAAGGATTCTAGAGTGGTATAAAATGTATCCGAAAAATAAATACAAGCAACAAAAAATACAAAATCAAAATATTGGAAGCTAAAATTTACACCATGATCAAAGTCAAGCAGTAAGTAACTTTGCAAAATGGTTTATGACGAAGCTAGCTTTGAATGATTTCCTATGAGAGTGAAAATAAACGACAAGGCCTGGACATAGGAGTGGTTGAGAGAGTGGATAGGGGTCCTATAGTAGTGAGCGATGGGGATGAATCTCATGAATCTAGTGATATCGTGGGTGCACCCCTTGCTTTAGGTGGCTCACTTGCTTCCCTAGATTTACCTCAAAGCCCTCATAATATCTGTTCTACTAGTGCCCTCGAAGGGGCTAAAGAGGTAGATCTCAATCTTGGTGTCAGGATGGAAGCCAATAATGTGTTGATGAGATGACTTATATTGTTGAGGTGTTGGCTCGAGAGGTTGTGCATAAGGCTAGTACTATTGATGATTTCCCAGCTTATGTAGGCCAAGAGCACAATGAGTGCTTTATAGATCTTAACTGCAACTGTTCTGATCCGAGGGTAGACAACATTGCTGATTCTGAGGACTGTCAAACCCCTCCTTTGCCTTCTGGTGTTATTGGTCTCGTAGCCTGTACTAGTTTGTCCTCTGCCAAGCCTTCCTCTGCCCTCAAACTGACTTGTAAGGCATGGGACATGGGAAAAAGATTGGGTCTTAACTATAATGGTATTGAGTCTAACATGCATTGACTTTTTTGCACTCTTCAAGGAGAAGACCATGGTGGGATTACTCGGAAGAAGAAGAAGCTTCGTAAGAAGAAGTCAGGCCGTGCTTAGTACCCTGTCAGTTTCTTGACATCGGTGTTACTCTATGGTGGATTACTTGGGGAGGGTGCGAGCTTTGGACCGTTAGGAGTTATCATGGCAAGTTCGCGAAAAGTGCGGTCCTCTAAGTATCGTTTGGAGTCTTAGATTGTTTGGTCTTCTAGATGTTTGATCATGTTAAGGCGAGAGGATAGAGTTTGGTTTGCTTTCATTTTAGAGTATTCTGTTAAATTTTGATGTTTGTTTCTTTATGTCTCAGGCCTTAGTGTCTTAGGAGTTTCTATTGAGGTAGGCTTTTAGATTTAGGAGTTATTTCTCTTTTGTTTCTTTTCTATCCTACCCTTGTGGGATTTCTTGGGGCTTCACTTTTATGAGCGCGTCAATTTTATATTGAGAGTTTTCTCTCTATTTTTTGAAAAAATAGGAGTGGTTGAGAGAGCAATCTACAGAAATTCTCGAGGCAGTGATGGATCAAGTTTACTTTTCATATGTCTGTTTTTATTCAGTTATGGTTCAAGTTTATTGAACAAGGGATCAACCTTCCATTGAGAACATGGTTGTAAATATTGTGTTCATTTATAATTCAAGTAGATATATGAGAAAAATTCTCTCATAAATTTATATAAAGAGTCTACAAGTCACAAGAAAAAAGTTACGAAACTATCACGAGAAGGAGTGTGCTTAGGAAGAAGTTCGTTGTTCTATACCCTATTCATAGTATTTTCGTATGCCCCCTTCTCTTGACATATAACAATGCTCAAATTTATAATACTCTTTGCTCAAAAATATAGTGAAAATCACTACAATCCTCTAGACATATAAACAATTTTGAACCACGTAAAACTTGTTTCATGTTTTTCATATTCTTGTTGATTTTTTCGTCATCGTTCTATTTTATTTTCTTAACATATTTAACGTTCTTTTGATTACTTAGGTGTTAGAGAAGACACCTTGTCCATAGCTGAACTGATCACAGGACTATTATTGCTTAATAAGATATTATATCTGACCCCCTACTGTTAAATTTCAACGGGCCTTGGACCTGACTAAAAGTTGATAATTATAAGGTTTATATATAAGTCCAAATGGGGTTTATTTTAAACTCAGTTGATATTAAGTGAAGTAATCTACTGAACTAATGTCATGTTAATCTCTTCTTCTTCACAACTCTTATATAAGATTAGTACGAAACTAAAGGGTGGAGTCCTTAATGCCTACTATTATAACTTCATATGTCTACTATTGTTGTTGTGATGCAAAAACAAAAAGTAAAGTTCGATTTGAGTCCGTCAAATTCAAGAAGTAAACTCGGAATCCACCAAAAGGAAGAGATTGGATTGAGTAATTGTTAAATGCGAAAACAACTAGCCAGAGCAAATATTTATAAAGAAACTAAACAAAACCCTAATAACGTAAATTATAAAATTACCATTATACTATCTACAAAAATCTAAAAGTGGCTTAAAAACACGTTTATAGGCTGAATATGGAGAAAATACAAGGAGCTAGTGGCGAAGCGGTTGAGTTTGCATGGTTCGGTCCAAAAGCTTCAATTCGTCAGGTAATTCGCCCCAAAATTCCTTACTTCAAAAGTTATCATTGTTTAAATTTGATAATGCACATTAATATTTCTGACCTACCTATTTGAATTTATGGCAGTCCAATTATTTCATAAACTTTTCAACTATTCATGATAAGCCATATTGTTTTGAAATAGAGCTTTTAATACCAATTAACAAAGAATTTTCTACTTTAAATAACTACCCGTTCTCTTTCTTAAAACTTACATAAATAATGATTACTAAAAACACCTAAATTTTATGTACGATTTTAAAAAACTATCTAAACTTTCTAATTTTTTAAACTCACACACTAATTTTACAAAATTTTTCAATATCACAAATTAATGTTAAAGCCATTAACATCCGTTCGTTTTTGCTGACGTGAAATTTAAAAATATTTATTAAAATATAAAATTATTTTTTAAAATATTTACAATTTTTTAGATATTTAAATATGTTTTAATATTTAAAATATTTTAAAATTATAGATGTAAATTTAAATTTTTTTAAATTACTTTCCCCTTTTTTTCAAAAGCTAGGTCAACAAAAACGAACGGACATTAATAACGTTAACATCAAGTTATGACATTAAAAAAATTTGAAAAGTTTAAATGTGATTTTAAAAAATTAGAATATTAGGTGATTTTTTTAAAAATGTACCTAAAATAAAATAAAAAAAATTCTAATAAATAATAGTTAAAAAATATATTTAATTTACAAACATTAATTCACGAGTACCAATTAGACAAAGCGTTTAAAAATTACATGGGGACTGAAGCTTGAGCCATGAATTCCCTCGAGACTTTATATTATAAAAAAAAAAATTTGTCACAATGTACAAGAGGGTATGTTTTGGATTCTTCCTGTTCCTCTGTAACAATTTAAAAGAATTGATCAAAGTATCATGCATGTTAGCTAGAGAGAATAAATATTGAAATTCTCACATCACTAATGTCCTTTTTAATTCTTATTATTTAACCAAAAATAATATATGATAATAATATTATTACTATTATATGTTTAATTTTTCGTATTTGCGGTGTTTTTTATGCCCTAAAAGTTTGGACTATGATGTAATACTGTTTTCTATTATCCCTTTTTTTTTTTGATAAATTGTGAGCGAAAATCAGAATATAACAACCCGCGTCTCAAATGAGGAGACCCGACAAAAGAAAGACAGTGAATAACAAGAAAGGACCAAAAAAATAGCAAAGGACTCAAAAAACAAAAAGAGAAGCAACAGCACCATGGGTTGATCAACATCACCAAAGAGACCACATCCCTACTCGTCCGGGCCTAAGCATTGAAAGTCCAGGCCTTGAAACATTGCACATTACATGCAGCATCGACTAGAGAATACGGAAATGAGCCTGTTTCCACTTACTGAATGGAGGCAAGATGAGCCTGAGCGTAGTGAAACCTAAAATATAACGTTTGTGAGTTTAAATACGTCTGCATGAGCTTATCTTAATAACTTATTAGCCTAGATATGCTCTCAAGCCTGAATGAGTTCAGATCGAACCTAAACGAGCCTAAATCAAGCTTAGCTCAGCTCAGAGTTTAATGAGGTGGGTTCAGGCTCAACTCAGCTGAGCAGAGTTAAATGTTGGTAAATCAAGCCTTGAACTTGAAGATCTATGGATAGGTTCATAAATGTCCCTAAGAATGTTCGCATACCTCACAACTTAATTTGCCTTTATATTAGTGTTGTTGCTTCTAAGTGACTTTTCTTTATGCTAAGAATTCCACACCTCAGTTTAATAACAAATTCGTAAGATAGAGGACCATCATCGACACCATAAATTGAGGACCATCACCTGGTTCCAAGCAATAGTTGGTTGCACTAACATATCTACACCCGGATGCATGGAAAATCCCTGTAGATTGATTTCCAGTCTTATCCCCAGACCCACATTGATCATAACACGTGTTACTTAGACTTTCTATGTGCGTTCTCTTGTAGGGTGGACACAGCAACCATCTCCATAGATTGGATCCTAAACTGGAATGTTTACTTCCTATGCTCCACAGTTTTCTTCCTAAGCAGCAGTAGAGCCCCCAATTGCGGACCTTGGGCAAAGCAAGGCGATCGTTGCTCGACTTTGCCCATGTTGCACTTCCAATTTAGGGATTTTTTTTATTGATGTCATTTTCTTTCCATTGCTTGTTTTTTTGCTATTTTTTGCATTGTTTTTTTTTTAATTTATGTATTAGAGGTTATAAGCCCGGGAATTTTATCCTCTTAATTAAGGCTGCAAATGAGCTGAGCTGAGCTGAATCACTGCTAGCTCGGCTTGGCTCGTTAGCTAAATGAGACCAGCTCGACTCAGTATCATTTATCTAATTGAGCCGCATATCTGTGCTCGGTTCGGTATCGATATCATTTAGACTTGATTATTTTGCGAGAAGGCTCGTTGAGCTTTATGGACTCATTTACACGTTGGCTCATTGGGCTCATTTACTCGTTATGCTTATTTATCGAGCTTGTTAGACTCATTTATGATCATTGTTACTTGGGTTGCTAGAAATGGGTAATGAAAAATAAAAAAGCATACATGTAATTCAATTCCACAATTCTACACAGCAACAGAAGAAAAATATCTAATCAACCGATAATTAATGGTGCAGGAACATCACATGGAGCAATCTAGACATGTGAGCCGAGAAACGAGCTAGCTCATGAGCAAATAAATGAGCCAGCTCGTGAGCCTTTCGAGTTGAGCCGACCTCGGTTTGATTAGGCTCGTTTAATTAAACGAGTCACCCTTAGATGAGCTGAGCCGGCTCAGCTGAGCCTTTAACGAGTCGAGTCAAACTGGCTCATGAGGCTGCTTGGCTCATTTGCGGCACTACTCTTAATCATAAAAATGAGGAGTTGTAAGATAGAATAGTTTAAAATATAGGTCTAATGTGTTACTCCGACTAATAGCATTTAATTTCAAGATGAAATATGATTTTAGCCTATATATGGACTTGATACATATCAATAACTGGTAAAAACACTCCCTGCTAAGGTTTGTTATTGTCAATAAAAGGAAAAGGTTTGTTACTGTCAATATTTTCAACAATTTTTTTTAAATCAAATGCTAGTACAATATAGTTTCAACTTCTATTGGGCCCTTTTGGATTTATGGGATGGGCCTGTTGGTGGCCCGCTAAAATAATACATTTAATAAATGGTTATTTAAGTTCAACCATAGAGGGTACCAATACGTCGTCACCGAATCCCATTAGAACTCTGAAGTTAAGCGTGCTTGGGCGAGAGCAGTACCAAAATGGGTGACCTCCTGGGAAGTCCTCATCCTCAGGTTGGGGGCACTCAAAAATAGCCTCTCTTCAGGGGTAATACCCTCAAGGGGGAAGGCTGAGTACATCCAACCCCCCCAGACCCTGCTTAGGCCGGAACCCGTCGGGCACTGGGTATGTTGTTGCTTTGTTGCTTTGGTTATTTAAGTTGAAAGTCCTTGTACTTCACTTTTTGTGTCAATTTAGCCTTTGTACTTTTAATTTTATTAATTTAGTCACATGGTCAAATTTAAGTTAAGTTGTTGATGTAATTGTTAGAGGTACAATCATGTTAGATGCAAACCATCTACTACAAATCCACCAGTTGTACACGTGTTAAAAATTTCATTAACAAAATCAATATAAATTTTACTCTAATGACCAAATTGAGACAACATCAATTGTACATGAATTATATTAACACAATTAAAAATATAATAACTAAATTAATATAATGAGAAAACTATAATGAATTATTAATGCCAATAACAATATTGGGATTGTTACTAGGAACTTTTTCTATCTTAATGTTGTCACTTCCCTGATGAAAATTAATATTTGAAGAAGTACTTGGAAAAGAAACTTGTACTAAAATTCAGGTGCACGATAGAAATTGTCCCGGCCTGGAAAATCACTATCTTAAAATTAAAATTTTCTCTATCAGTAAATAAGATTTCATTTGAAGGATGGAAGACTTACACCATGTAGTGGAAAACACCACTGTCAAAGCAATTTTGCGCTACTCAAGTGCATGCAGTAAAGTCAACACCCGTCCTCTAAGATTAATACAATTCCAACTCCTAAAGTACATCGTTTGCTGGTTAGGAGTGCCAAGAGAGGAAAAGCTGTATGCTAGTAGAAAGGAGAATGAGAGAATGAACTGTAGTGAACTTCTGCCACAACCTTACCTTGGTATCTATGGGGTAGATATTGTTGACGGGAAGCAATATGAATCAATTTTTAGCACACCCACGCCCACACCTGAGCCCGAGCCTGACTTGGTTTGGTGTGATGGGCGAGCAATAGGTGCTTGTGTGCTTCCTATATCTTACTAACAACTTAGTTTAAGAGTCTAACTTACATTCTTGTATATAAGGTGAAGTTATCTCTTCTAATTTTTCGACGTGATAAAAAGGTTTTCAATGAGATATATAAATATACAGAAAAAGAAAGCTCAATTCAATCAAAAATAAAGTAACAGAAAAAGAAAGCTCAATTCAATCAAAAATAAAGTAGCTTGTATTATTTCCAACAATACCAACAAAGGATACAAGTTAGAGAAAGAAAAAAACTGTTAGGGGCAAGAGAGCCTAGTGATTCAATTTCAATGCCTTGCGTCTTGAATTACCAAACTTGTGACAAATAGCTTGCAAGGCAACATTGATCTTTAACCTAACAAGTAGTTGTATAGTCTCCCACTCATACACTCACCAAATTCAAAGATCTCGGCAACTTTTGCTATTTGGCACGTTTGCCAGCCATATATATGTTTGTCCCGGATCTCTATAGATGCCCTAGAAAGAAAGTTTGAAAACATTACTGGAAAGCGGTCTCACTCCCACACCTACATGCATGACTCCCATCCTTACAAACAACTCAATTACATTCGATTCATCAATCCAGGCAACTCGGTCTATGCTTACCTTACTTTGGAACGAGGTTGGTTTGGATGACTCGGCAGGGCCCCAAGGTCATTTTCGAAATCTTCAAAACAAAGCTCAGGATGCCGCTGGTGATATTGATTCTGGGTCTTCGGGACCTAAGTATTTGCCGAGTTTTGAATCACTATTGGCTCCAGTGCCGCCTTTGGTGGAGTCCAGCAAGATGGGGGAGAGAAGAAGGAAGATGGTAGCGTTTGATTAGGGTACTAGCTTTGTTTCTTCGAAGAGGAGTCGTAGAGCACAAAAGCCCAAGATTAAAGAACAAGCAAAGCGGGATATGTAGGAATTCCTAAAGAATATGTCTCCAGAGAAGTGTGCGAAGAAATTGGTCAAACCCTTTGATAAACAAAAAAGGAGAAGTTGGTGAGGAGCGGTGACAATGCTATAGAGGCTGATAAGCTTATTGGTGCAAAATACACGTGGAAGTATGGTAAAAACATGGTTTGACATATGATGGGGATAAATCGAATTTGGTTGAGTTGTTTGCAATGATGAAATAAAATTTGAGTGTTCTAACTTCTTGTCAATCTCATCTCCAATTTTGGTATGGTTGACCGTTTCTCCCTAATTTTTGGCCCATCTCATCTTGTGTGTTGTGTTTATGTAGTGCCTCTTTGATTTTTTTTCCTACCTGTTTGTTTTTGTTCTGTCCTATTTTCCTGTCTTTTCTTTTTATTTCCTAATTCTCGCTTTTATTCAGGTTGGTGGTGGCCTCGTCTGCACGAGCTGCCCGTTTTATACCTCGACCTTGTCACTAATTATCGTCAAAAAAACATACACGACTCCCATCAAGGGTGTGTTACCCCACATCACCAAACAATGGCTATATATTCATTAAGAATTAATTCTCAGCCTTAGCACATCAGTAGCGTGTCTGTGAAATCCATTGAGTGTAACTTTGACTGACTATAGATCCAACCTGCAACTGCCTTCATCATAAGGAGGGATATTTAATATTCAATTGAAGCGCATTGTTGAATTGAACCATGACTTATCCATTGTGCCTCTGCAAAATCAAGTTGGGATACATCACAATCGATTCATAAGATAGGCTTTAGTCTCGACCCCCTCAATGTCTTCATTAGCATTTTATGAAAAGGGCATTTGTCAACAAATCTTCAATGTTCTTTTCAAACCTTATATAGTCTAGTGATATCACTCAAATTTTCACAAAGTGTTTTCTGATCTTATGTTTGATATGAATATATCTCTTCTCACCGTTGTACTCCTTTGCTACAACTATGGCTATTTAACAATCACAATGCAAAGCAACTGATGGAGCTCGCTACCTTCACAATGGCACGTTGCGAACTTCTTTGCCATTTAGTTTAATGACGTATGCCAACTCAGGAGCAATAAATTCATATGCCGTCGTAGATGTGGCAATCTGAGATTTCTGAGATGATTTTTGGAAAATAGCACCCCAACTAGTGCAAACAAATAACCACTAATCGAATTTAATTCATCATTAACAAACAATTAGTTAGCATCACAATATCTTTCCAATATAGTGGGAAATTTCATGAAATAGAGTTTCAAATTCATTGTGTCTTTCAAATATTTAAGCAATCTATTTAGTAAGTTCAATTATCTAAGAGGGTACCAACACACAAGCACCGGATCCCATTAGAACTCCGAAGTTAAGAGTGCTTGTACAAGTGTAGTACCAAGATCAATGATCTCCTAGGAAGTCCTTGTGTTGCACCCCTGAGGTTGGAGGTTCTTGGAAACAACCTCTCTTCAGGGTAGCACCTTGAAGGGGGAAGGCTGCTCATATCCAATCCGCCCCGCTCCCCCAAAAGACCCTGCTTCAGCGGGAGCCCTTGGGACACTTGGAATATTACGATGCTTTTTATTTAGTATGTTCAATTGCTCTTGACTGAGATTATGGTTATACCTATTGAGTTTGAGTACAATACATGTGATGTCATATCTGGTCTAATTTATTAAGAACATAACACTACCAATAATGTTAGCACATTAGATTGGCATATCCAACGCATTTATGTTTAGTCAATTCGACATTAGGATCATAAGGTGTTCTTACATTATGGACATTGAACATGTTGACCTTTCTACGTATCTTTTCCATAATGTGAGATTGATTCATAACATATTCAGAAAGATGTTTTATAATATATCATGACCCAATTTCACTTCTCCCGTCACTAGCACTCACAACCACTTATTCCACTATCACAACTTGCTATATTCACAACCATCGACTAACATAACTAACTATTATCATAATTCCTTACTAACTATCATGTCCTCACCATCGCCACCACATTGTCAATCACCATCCACCACCATGGTGCACTCCTTTCCATGACTTGCCGCCACTATAGTCTACCTTTATCATTAAGGTACCCTTTCGGATTAACACAACTTATCAACATCTTCAATCTACTATTAAGATTTGCTATTATCCGTCACTATTACTAGCGTCCCATGATCCGCTCCAACAATATGGCCGACTGCCACTACCATCTACTATTATTTGTTAATTTTTATTACTAAGTCTTTTATTATCACCATAATTGATAATTTTTTTTTTCTAAATATATACCAAAATATTTTATTAAAAAGTTACAGCTCTCAAATTTATATATCAAAGTGGGCCTGAATTATTTAACAACCACCAATGTTATTAAAATCGCGATTCAACTCGTAAAATCGTACGATTTTACAATTCTACTTTAACCTACCGATTTAAATCGCCTAAAAAATCGCATTAAAATAGAATCGGACCTGAATCATTAGAATCGGTTTAGAATCGGTAAAATCGCGATTGGGAACCGATTCTGCGAGATTCAACTCCTGCTTGTGTTTGCGGCACGTGCCTTAAAATTAATTTAAAAGAAAAAATCCTGTGTTTTCTTTTTAATTTGTTCCCTGTTCTGTTTCTCCCCTTGTTCTCCTTCTCCCTCGCGAACCCTAACCCCTCTCTCTCTGCTCTGGTGATCTCGCGCCTTCACCGGTGCCGCTTCGACGACGACGACGACGACGACGACGACAACGACTCCCCGGCTTCGACGGCGACGACAAGTCTCCCCGGCTTCGACGGCAACCCCAACTTCATCGGTCCAACTATCGGTCCCAGAGTATTCCGTGCTCTCCATCTGCCTAAATCTTTTCTTTCTCTCATTAAAAGGTTAGTTTTTAATGCCAAACTCAAATAATTTAGATTTTAATATATTTTTCTACATTTTTGTATTATATATTAAACCCTAACTTTCAATATTAATCTCATCTTTGATTTTACATTTTTTTTATTAATTATTGAAGTAAAAATCTACTATTAACTGATCATTTTGAGGATGTTCTGCTGTTTTACTACTCAAATTGAGAATGTAACTAATATAATTTTAGTCCTAGTTCATAAGTTTTTACTTTTGTCATTCATAGGTTTTATATATTGCATTTGGGCTTAATTTGTGAAATTATATCTGGATTTTTACTATTTTAGTACTTAAATTGAGAGTGTAACTAATGTAATTTTAGTCTTGGTTCATATGTTTTTACTTATGTTATTCATATACTCAATTTATACATTTAAGAGTTTACATTTAGGTTTCTTTTAGTCAATTGCGATATGCGTAGAAAACGATATTGGCGATAGTAACTTTGATTTCGGATAT
The DNA here is from genome assembly GCA_018398585.1 of Simmondsia chinensis. Lineage (NCBI taxonomy): Eukaryota > Viridiplantae > Streptophyta > Magnoliopsida > Caryophyllales > Simmondsiaceae > Simmondsia > Simmondsia chinensis. Next base: position 33,390,067 of record JAGTTD010000009.1, on the reverse strand, counting down.
GAATTTGATGGTGCTATATAAGTTGAAAGACTTGAGCGTATGCTAAATGTTGGAATGATGTTACACTTTTTCCTACCTTTGGATTTCCAATGTATTATAAAACTATTGTATTGTGGACTTTTTTATGTTTTTTATCATATATTTGAGAACTGTTATACTAATTTTGTCAATATAAATAATTATTTACACATGAAAGTAGAATCTTACGTTTCTCGATTCGATTCTACGATTCCGATTCTGCTGACCCCTCATCGATTCTACGTAGAATCCCGATTTTGACAACCTTGACAACCACACTAGGCCATGTTTTTGATCTAGGCCCATTTAGAATCCCCTTTTCATTTGTCCCCAAATGGACCTTCAGTTCAATCCCAATTTTTGCAAACCCTGATTCTCTAACATCAAGCACACATCCACCACGGTGGCACAGAACCACCGCCGGCGCGCGTATTTCGCCCAACGACCACTGCGCGCGAGTTGTTCGCGGTGCGTTCGAAGTCTAGACGGACCACCGCCGGGGCTCTTCCTCACTATCTGACCCGCACGGCGGTCACCGCCGCCAGTTTCCACCCTTCTAGGGGTTCACTACCACCGTCAGGTACGAAAGCCTCTCTTTCTCTTTTCTTCAGAAGATTCCGGTCGGGATTTGAGTTGACGGATGAGTGAGTGTTTGTGGAAAGTTGCATGTGTAATGTTGCTTTATTTGACTTGGATTTTGTAATTATTATTCATTCTTTCTTTTTAGGATTGGGGTGATAAGAACCATATTGATCCACACACGAATCAACGAATCGATCAATCAACAATCTCAACGAAAGTAGTATTTTGGTATATAAAAAGGAACGTACCCAGTGCCTCAAGGGCTCCCACCTACGCAGGGTCTGGGGGGGCGGATGTACGCAGCCTTCCCCCTTCAGGGTATTAACCTGAAGAGAGGCTGTTTCCCAGTGCCCCTAACCTAAGGGTGAGGACTTTCCAGGAGGTCACCCATCGTGGTACTACTCTCGCCCAAGCACGCTTAACTTTGGAGTTCTAATGGGATCCGGTGACAGCGTGTTGGTGCCCTCTTTGGTAGTATTTTGGTATATAATCTGTATAAATGGTAGAGTATAGGACGCTTTACAAGTATAAATTACAGTATAAAGGAAGGTCGGGGGAGAGAAACTAGAGAGAGAAAGGGGAGGGAGGGACCGTGAGATAGAGAGAGGGAGAGGAGAGGAGAGATAGAAACTCAAATGATTTAATTCATATTCTTCCTCTACACTGAAGGCCTCTATTTATAAAGTCAATGGAGGAGTATAGTTGGAGTAAAGGACTTAGCCTATTTATTAATATGTAAGCTATCCCTAATTTAACTACTATATCTTGGATTGTATCACGGGGCCTTCGGAACTAGCATCTCTTCAGGGTAGCATCTTGTAGGATAAGGTTGGTATAACGAACCCTCCCTAGACCCTGTTTTGGCGGGAGCCTCTTTGAGGCACTGAGCTGTGCTTTTGTGCTTTTAGTGTTCATGGCAGTGTTCAATAGTGGATCCCGGAACTTTCTTCACTAGAAGCACATTTGAATGGTAGCTATAGTAAATATTTTCGATTATATAATTCGATCACATGGTAAATGTGATATTAGTAAATGTTATTTACTACACTGTATAATTATCAAGTACATCTTTAGTATATTAGCCGATCTTCTTTAAAATGTATTCACCGATGGTTTAAAGTAATAGGTGACTTATGGTTATTACTAGATTGTTATTTGGTATAATTTTGCAAGACCTACAATGACCTACAAAACTTTTATCTTTTTGGTCGATATGGATTAGAGGCAAAGAGATTAATTACCAAAATTTTGCTAAATGACTGGTGGTAATTTATCTTTGTACATAAGTAAATAGATTTTATGTTATAATCAATATGAATTTTTCAAAGTGCCCCCAACACTTATATGGTTGCTCTGTGTTTTGTTTTTATTTATTTATTTATTTTTGGATCACTGAAAAGCCCACGAGGGCATATGGTTTCTCTGTCACTGGCAGTGTTAATTGTAGTTATTGACTGCATAAGAATGAGTAATGAACACAAATATTTTATGGGACAATAGTCTCAAGAATTTTGAAGCACTTCTAACAAGAGCTTGAATTGGTTAGTCTTCTCGTTTTTTTTTTGGGCAAAATGGTGGTTCAGTCATTGTTTTCTTCTTTTTCTGTAGCTATACTCTTTGTTTTTAAGCTATGAAGTGGGACAATCTAGCTAAACCATGCAAGAAGTTGTTAATGTCTCCTACGGGTTTAACAGCAGGTTAGTTATTTATCTTTGCTCTGATTCCTTTCTTCTCAGTTGTATGTTTGCAGATTTTCGAGCTTTTTAATGATTGATTGAGTTGAAAGCTGAGCCATATAACATTGGTCTTTGCTAATGTTGTCCCAGGCCGTAATTCTGCTGGACGGATTACGATTTTCCACCGAGGAGGTGGAGCGAAGCGTTTGCAACGGAGAATTGATCTTAAACGAAGCACATCTTCGATGGGTGTGGTGGAAAGGATCGAATATGACCCTAATCGTTCTGCTAGGATTGCCCTAGTTAGATGGATTGAGGGTGTGCAGCCTGATAATCGGAGGAAAAGCGAAAAGGGATTTGCGCCCACAGATAAGAATATCGATGCTATCACAACCAATGTGGCTGGTGAATTTCCATTGGCATGCTTTTCTCCAAATCTGATGCATACTAATGTTAAAAACCCATCTAATGATAACAAGGAAGGGGGTAAATTAAACAATGTTAAGGATGTATTCTTATCGGCCTTTTCCTCTCCAAAAGCCAAGGAAGCTGCTGGATCTATTTATTTTGGTGGTTCTTTGGCCTTGCCAAGAATAGCAGTAGCAGGGGCAAAACCCGCTGTTTTTGCTCCTCAACTGAGAGGGGAGGAGGTGAAGGGAGAAAAGGTCTTCTCGCTTTCCGATGTACAGAGGTGGAACAAGGATAGCGTTCTTTGGGAGCATAGGCTCAAACGGAAGGCAGCAGTTTCTTGGAGGAGTTTTGTCCGAGGAGAGGATTCAAGAACTGTTAGAGCTGCTGAGGATAATGCGGTGAAGCAGAGAGGCAAAGGGCAAAAGGATCCAGTGAGCAAGATTGATCGTGCGCCTCTCACTTATATAATAGCCAGTAATGAACTGGAAGCTGGGAAGGTGGTAATGAACTGTGATTGGTCCAAGCATTCTACCGCACCTAAATTCTGATTTATGAAACTGTAAGTTTACCACTTCTCATTGCTGTTTGTGCCGTACTATTATCGCTGGATTTGTTGGGTCTCGACTATGTTTCCAAAATGGATTCTTTACTATCATTTTCTCTGTTTTTGGATGTAATTTAATTAATTCTTCTAGCAACCTGCATACCATTTTACTAATTCCTTGAGGCTTTTATATGGATTGCTTCCTTGCTTATGAAAGTTACGTATTGTTATCCTAGTTGAATGGGGGCTTAGGTATTTTGTTCATTGGAACTTGGGTAGTGGCGGATCCATGATATTAACTAGCCTATGGTTGGAGGCATACTAGAAAACAAGGATACTAAGCTTGATCTAGTAATTTTTCTATCCAGGGCAGCTAGCGCTGACCTCATTTGATTATAAACTAAATTATGGCATCAGTCATCAAGTGATAGGTGGATACTAAAGGCAACATACCCAATGCCCCAAGGGCTCCCACCTAAGCAGGGTCTTGGGGGGTGGATGTACGCAGCCTTACCCCTTCAGGGTACCCTGAAGGGAAGCTGTTTCCGAGAACCCCTAACCTGAGGGGTGCAATACGAAGACTTCCCAGGAGGTCACCCATCTTGGTACTATTATCGTCCAGGCACGCTTAACTTTGGAGTTCTAATGGGATCCGGTGCTTGTGTGTTGGTATCCTCTTAGGCAGATACTATGCTTATGCATGAATGGGACACCAAAATGTAAAAAAAAAAAAAAGAGAACAGAGTTACCGAAGAATATTATCTTCAGATCTCTGATGTTGGTGGCTACCGTGTTATCAGACAGTTCGTGTTCCTCAAATAACCTGTTTAGGTATTAAGGCTGGTCAGTTTTTAATACGATTCAGCCTGCGTGCAGCAGCCTTTTGCTGACATAAGGCTGACAACTTCCACATCTCTCTCTCTTCCTAGCTCCCCCATTTTCTGAATTTTGAAGAGCACCTGTTAGTATCAGGATTCCTTTCTTTCTGTCTTCTACCTTTCATATTTCTATGCAGTTTGGAAATCTCATTTTATTTATTAGGTTGTTTCACAATAAAAAGCCATAAGTGACAAAAACTTGCTGAGTACTTTGAGAACTACCTGTTTGCGGGAGAGAGGAGTTTATCATGAAAATGAATGTGAATACGAAGCTTGTTTTTGCTCATGTCTTCAAACTTTTAATACGACAACACTTGTTTAAAATGTGGGAAATTTTCTGTAAGAAATTAAATTATATTGTGTAAAGATTGAGAAGGTGCGAGAGATAGTGAGTGTGGAACTTTATAATATTGAGTTATGCTTTCTAGCGAATTCATTCCAAGTCTCTGTATCCCTTTTTATTTGTAAAATCTTTAGAATTAATGACATAAAATCCTTTAATTCTTCTACAAATCAACCAAAGGTTATGTTATGCGCTTAAACTGTTTGTTCAAGATTTTCTTTTGTGTGTTTAGTGAGGATTTCCAGTTGATTCATTTAAGGTTGAGGCAAGACTCAAGGATGTAAGATTAGGATGGAAAATGTTTACTCCTTATTAGAACATTTTGCCTTTTTCTTAAGAGTAGGTCAGCGTCTCGTCTATGGAGCAAAATCTTTTCGTCATCTATTATTGTCGCTAGTCATTCATTTAACAGAATAACAAAAATAAGACAAAAAAAGGGCTTTCATCAAACCAAATTTGAGCTTTAAAGTTGAATGATGCCCATTCTCAATTGTGGTGGTGCAAGCTGAGCACACCCTGGTTTGAACTCAAGCTCGAGTTCAAGACTAGCTTTCATCGAGTTGCTGAACCTTTGTCGAGCTCCATTTGATACTCGGATCTGATCAATTAGCCTAATGGAGCTGGTTCCTGAGTCGTGTCGAGCTCATAACGGAGTCAAGCTCTCTGCATAGCTATTCGAGTTAGTATTGAGCTATTATCAAACCATTTTGAGCTAATATCAACTGTTAGTGAGCTTTTAACTATCTCCTATCAAGCCCTTAAAGAGTCCTTGTCAAGTTGTTCACAAACATTAACAAGCCGAGCACCCCGTCATTCGAACTGTGCTTGATAGGCGATCGTTCCTCGATAACAAACATGAACAAGCTCTAATTCATTTCAAACACACCGTCATTCGAACTGTGCTTGATAGGCGATCGTTCCTCGATAACAAACCTGAACAAGCTGTAATTCATTTCAAACACAAGTAGTTCATCAAATGTTCAATTCTTTTACATCTGTTGGAGACTATTGTACTTGAAAAGCTTGTTTTATTGCAGGAGCTTATTTATGAATAAGCCCTCTGTTACTTTAGTTGCAATGTTATTTGGTTATTAGATATTCTTAAGCATGTTTATGTGATCTCTGTACTCTGGCGTCAAGTGATCTTTCTTCATATTCTCACATCCCTCAGATTTGGTGGGCATGCTTCATCTGATTTTTTTTTCTCTCTCTCTATAAGAAACATCAATGTATGTTTGTTAGTGTTGTTTTATCGTTGCTTGCATGTCTGGTGTTGATTTATTTGACTCTTTGAATCTTTTTATATTGTTCTTTCCTTTTTTTTTTTTTAAAGGTTGGGGCTTTTCTTGAACAGTCTACCTTTAGAGCAGCACCCTATAGGGGTAAGTTGTGTACATCATATCCTCTCAAACCCTGCTGTAGTGGGAGCCTCTACGAGGCATTGGGTGGTGGTGGTTGTAATTTATTTGGATTTGGTTAGTGTCTTAGTGTTTGCATGTTGAGATACAGGTAGAAGTGGTTCCAGTCAAGATTATCAGCAAGCTGGTCGAGATACTCATTGTTGTGACCAGTCTTTCACAAGGATCTTTTCGGGAAGTTGCTATGGACGAAACAAAATAATCGGTAACAGGTTCGAGTTACCATTACATGGTTAACTTTGTAGTAATCTACATAATAATATGTTTGTTGTGTTGTAGTTCTGTTTAAATTATTTGTGGATGATGTTTCTCTTCTGCATCTACATAATGGATTAGTCTGGTACAAAAAGGAAACTAAGGGGGTAGGAAACTGCGCTTTTTTTCAACCTAGAACAAATGACTCACAAATCGAAGTTAAACTCAAATGACGTCCAAGTTAAACTTAAGTTCAAATGATGTCTAAGTTTGACTTAGGTACGAATAACTTTCAAAGTCAAAGGTTGCAAAACCACAGGGCTAAAATAAGCTAAAACGCAAAAAGCTTAGTAGATAACTTGGGCCTGATGCTATTGATCTAAAGCCCGGGACCCAAAATTTACAAACACTTCGTCTTTAGATAGAGGACTCCCTCTTCATTTTAGAGAGGGTTGTGAGTTTGGAATAGAAGCAGCAAAATAAGTCTCTAGAGAGAGAGCCACTAGAACTCTCCTAGCTTCAAAATTCAAATTATCCTTTTAAGTGACACATTAAGTTTCGTGCTCTCCGCTTTTAAGTAAAGGGGCATTGAATCATCGATCAAGTCGGCGATGAAGTTTCACCTTTGGAGAAAGAAACTCAAATAAACTATGTGTTATCTTTCTTGACGAAGAAACACCTAATCGAGATCAAGTCTCGTGTGCTCCTTCAAATTTCGAGATCCAAGTCTCGGGCATTTCTACTGTGCAAGAAAAAAAAATAAAAAATCTATAGGTGGAGAGAGGATGGGTTACCTGCTAAGCAGGTAATTAGTAAAAAAATAATAATAATAAAACATGCTTTACTCTCTCCTACTTTTTAGATGGTAATGTTTTAATTTTTTTTGAATTTAATTATTAATGTGTATTATATGAAAATAATATATATATATATATTATTAATTAATTAGAATAATTATATGTTTTTAATTAATATAAATATGATGGTGATGACATAATAAATTAAAAATATATTGGTTCGAAAAAGAAATTAAGTGGTTAAAATTAAAAAATGTTAATTAATATTATGTAAAAATTTATTGGTTTGAAAAATAAAATTAACAAATGTTAATTAATTATACGTCCCTAATACCATTTAAAAAAATACTAAACATAATTATATGAAAATTTTGAGTACATGGTGATTTTGAATAGTGATGTTGAGTGATCGGTGGATTTGAGTACCTTTGAATAAAAGAGTAGTGAATTGGCGCACCTCCCTTTCAAATTGAGTACGTGATTGTGTGTCAACGTACAAAGCAGCGGCGGATCTTGGGGGGGGTTGACGGGGGAAGTTTAAAATAAAATTAACTAGGAGGAAGTAAAAAAATCAGATTTATGCTTTTGGCTTGGTGGTTACCAGCCTCATATGAAAACAGGAGGTCGTGGGTTCGATTCGTAGTAGAGGAATTTTATTTATATATATTTGTCTCCTTTTTTTTTTGGTAAAAATAATAGTAAAAAGAAAATATGTTAAAACAAAAAAACAAAATCCTAACTACACACCTCCCCCCCTCTCCCCCGACCACGCACACCGCCCAGCCACCTGGCCCACCGGTTTGCCACCACTGCTAGCTCCGCCTCGTGCACCACCTGTCAGGCACCAGTCATCTTAAATGTAAGTTTTGTTAATTTTTTATCTTATTTATATAACATACAATACTTTTAAGTTTTCATCTTATATTTCTCTAATTAAAATTTTAATTTTATAAATTTCAGTAAGAGATATCAATTTTTTTTTAATTGGAAAACAATTACTTGTCTCCAAGTTCAAATCATTTCTCGAATTTGGAATAATATGGTCTTTGTTGCTTGATATCTGTATAGTTTGATTCTCTTTTTTGGAAAAGGTGTTTTTAAAGACATTAGTGTTGAAACAATTATAGAACGATTCCAAAATATGAAAATTCAAAGGAGATGTTTGTAAATGCTTAGTAGTGGTGTTTTAGTTTATATTGGTAATAATAATCTTTGTTATAATGATATATCTTCTTATGTTAACTTTGCCTTAATAATATATTTATTTTATAGTAATTTAAGATATAGAGATATTATTTTATGTTATTTTTTAAATTTTTACAGTACTTCCCTAATTTGATTAGATGCGCTTTTTCTATTTTTTTAACTTAGTGAAATTATTTAAAAAAATGTCGATTGTAAATTTTTTAACAATTTTATTATGTAATTTATTATTTTTTATTTAAGCCCCCCTACACCAAAATCCTGGATCCGCAGCTGACACAAAATCTATGTGTCGACACACACTTATATACTCAAAATCACCAGAAAGGTGCTCAAAATCACCAACAACATATTCCAAATCACCATTCAATCATTATAAATTGCGTGTTGACATATATATTTCCTGTGTTGATGCACAATGCCCACTGTAAGAAAATGTGTCGACACCCATTCACCGTGTGTCGACACGTGAATTTTGTTGACGAATTACTGAATTTGAATACACTATGGTGATGTTACATGGGTATGAATTGTGTGCACGCAAATTGTGATATTGAGTACACGATTATGTGTCGACACATCTATTTCCTGTGTTGACACAAAATGCCCACTATAAAATATATGTCGACACACATTCACAGTGTCTTGACACATGTATAGTGTTGATGAATAACTGAATCTTAATACATTATGGTGATGTGTATATAGGTATGAATTGTGTGTATGCAGATTGTGATATTAAGTACAAGAATATGTGTCGACACATCTATTTCCTGTGTTGACACACAATGCCCACTATAAAATATGTGTTGACACATGTTCACAGTGTGTCGACACATGTATAGTGTTGATGAATAACTGAATCTAAGTACATTATGGTGATATGTACATGGGTATGAATTGTGTGTATGCAAATTTTGATATTGAGTACACGATTGTGTGTCGACACATCTATTTATTGCGTTGACACACAATGCCCACTGTAAAATATATGTTAACACATCTATTCATCAGCACTATACATGTGTCGACACACTGTGAACGTGTGTGCAACACATATTTTACAGTGGGCATTGTGTGTCAACACAGGAAATAGATGTGTTAACATATATTATTGTACTTAATATCACAATCTGTATACACACAATTCATTCCCATGTAAACATCACCATAATATACTCAGATTCAGTTATTCATCAACACTATACATGTGTCAAGACACTATGAACATGTGTCGACATATATTTTACAGTGGGCATTGTGTGTCAACACAGGAAATAGATGTGTCGACATATATTCTTGTACTTAATATCACAATCTGCATACACACAAATTCATACCCATGTACACATCACCATAATGTACTCAGATTCAGTTATTCATCAACACTATACATGTGTCAAGACACTGTGAACGTGTGTTGACATATATTTTATAGTGGGCATTTTGTGTCAACACAGGAAATAGATGTGTCGACACATAACTAAGTCTGTGTCGACACAAATATTATGTGTGTCGACGCGCACTTTATAATGATTGAATAGTGATTTGGAGTACATTGTTGGTGATTTTGAGCACCTTCCTGGTGATTTTGAGTATGTAACTATGTGTCGACACACAGTCACGTACTCAATTTGAAAGGGTGGTGCTCAAATCCGCCTATCAATCAATATCACTACCCATGTACTTAAAATTTTCAATATCACCGTATGTTAAAAACTTTAATATAAATATGTTTAGCGTTTTTATAAATAATATTAACAAATAAAATTAATTATTTGTTCAATTAAACTACTTAATTTCTTTTAAATTATTTTTCACGTCCTTACCATATTTATTATTTATTTAATTAATAATATTTATTCAATTAAATTTACAAAAAATGATTTTCAACAAAAAAAATTTGGGAAACCGGTTATATTTAGTGTTTTTATAAATAATATTAACAAATAAAATTAATTATTGGTTAAATTAAACCATTTAATTTTTTAAAATTATTTTTTGCATTCTTACTATATTTATTCAATTAAATTTACAAAATTGATTTTGGACAAACAAAAATGGGGAACCGGTTATGTTTGGTGTTTTTATAAATAGTATTAAAAAATAAAATTAATTTTTTGTTCAATTAAACCACTTAATTTTTCAAAATTATTTTTCTTATCCTTACTATATTTATTATTTAATTAATTAATATATATTTATTCAATTATATTTACAAAAAAAAAAAAAATTAAAGAATTGGGGAACTGGACACCGGTTCCCCCAGTGTAAAAAAGCACTTTTCTACACCTACAAAAAAGTACTTTTTTGCACTATAGAAAATATGCCCTCAGAGATCATATCGGAGGACTTTTTGGATATTTGTGACTAATATATGTACACAAAGATTGAACTCTTTTTTTTTTCTTTTTTTTTTTCGAAGATGTACAAGTTTTTATACTTATTCAAGATTATTTCATTTCTTTATGTTTGTATAATATATATATATATATATATATATATATATTCATACCTTTGTCCAAAAAATTATATTTATTCATTCTCTTTTTTTTTTTTTTAAAGATAGTAAAGACACAACACCAGACTTTAACTTCCTCTTTTAAGAGAGGGGCAGCCTAAAGCCTCCACTCAAGATATGAGGAGAAGAGTCTATGAGGGTTCCAGCAGATCTATATGGAAGCCTCGCCTCGAGTAACCTTCGCTAGCCGCACAGCCCACTACTTTATTTGCGTCCCTAAAAACATGAGAAAACTTGACTTGGCAAAGACGATCACACAGAGCCTTGATCTCATTCACGATTAGCTGGATATCACCAGGACACTTGTACTTGCCCTGGAGAGTTTTGATGACGACTTCGTTATCCCCTTCCAGGATAACATGAGTTACCCCTTTCGACACTGCCAATTCCAGACTGTCCCGCGCTGCCAGGACTTATGTGATAATGACTAGAGCGTTCCCAAGTCTTCTAGTTCCGCTGGCTAAAATATCTCCCTTCCAATTGCGAATCACAAAGCCCGAGGCCTCTTCAGGAGGCCGTCTGGATCCGTCAAAATTAACTGTCACCCACCCTTACTCCAGGGGAGTCCAGGATACCCATCTATTCCCTTTCCTATTAGAGCACGCCCTACCCTCTTCTACTCATCCTTCCTCATCCATTCGGCACCTACACTTTCATTCCAAAACCATCGTCACTGCACGACTGATAGTCTGCGATGGACTAGGTCTTTCCCCTTTGAAGATGGCCGAGTTCCTGTCCTTCCAGATGAATCAGCAGGTAACCACAAACTTCTTAGTGTTGCTCTTCCCTTTTCTTGATCTCAATTCTTCCTCGATTCTGGCCCTGGCTGACAACTGCTTGATCCACTTTGACAAGTGCGCCGCATTCCAGACATCCTTTACTCAAGGGCAAGTTAGGAGCATGTGGGAAATATCCTCGGTATCCACCCCGCACCAGATGCACTGCCCATTACAATCCGCCATACGCTTCTTCAGTTGGTCTCCAGTGACCAGCGCCCCATTCAGGACCTGCCACATGAAAACCTTAATCTTCGGGAGAAGATCCAGATTCCAAATCCACTTGAACTCCCAATTGTTTCTATCCTCCCAGTCCAGGTTATGCGCCATTCAAGTTGCTGATTTGACGCTGAACTCACCCGTGCTAGTATACCCCCAGCACAGTTGGTCCTCCATTTGGTGTCTAGAGATCGGGACTCCCAAGATGTCATTTATGGACCCCGGGGGCAGAACTCTCTACAGCTTATCCCGGTCCCATTCTCCCTGGGAGACGAAATCCTCCACTTTAAGAGACAGATCAACCCCCTCCTGCATAATCCTCTGACCTTCTAACAGTGGCCCTTTGATACCCACCAGTCCGTCCAAAAGTTTATTTTAGCACCATCAACTACTCTCCATTTAAGCCCTTTCCGGAGAAGGGGCCTGACTTCAAGGACACTCTTCCCGGCAGGAGAGTCCGTCCCCTTCTTTCTGTACTCAAAGAGATGCGACTCCTTCAAGTACTTAGCTTTCACCATCTTGACCCACAGATTATCCTCATCCCTCAGGATTCTCTAGGCTTAGCTTATTCATTCTATGTAGCTTCTCCCACTCTAAATAGTTTCTACATTGACCCTTATTTTTTATTGTATATGTGATTGAACTGGAATAATAGTCAGATACATATAATAAAAAATAAGTCTATATAAAATTACAATATCATCATTAATAACAAATAGTGCCTTAAAAAGATTCCCGTCTAAGCAACGCTTCGGACCTTAATTAAAATATACAATTTCCTCTATATATGATGTCAATAAACAACTTGGCATTTTTTTTTGAACCCCAACTTGATATTTTCAACTTTTAGACAAAAAAAGACATTCAACAAGTTGTTATGAGCGCCAACTTTATTATAAATAAAATACAATAAACTATTTTAAACAACAAAAATATCACAAAAACAAAATAAATAATGTTTAATAATGCTGTAAATTAATGCTGAAAAAGAGTTTTAAAAATATTAAATTTAGAAATTCTGACGCAATAAATCGGACTCCCCAATCCTTCAACCAAAACCCTAAACGTAAAGACAATTTTGGACACCGTCCATGGCGGCTGCTCCAACCTCCGTCAACGAAAATGACGATGACGACGACACTGACGTGGGCCCCTTCACCACCCTCCTCCTCCCATCACCGGTGGCCCTCACGGCGGCGCAACCGGAGCTCCGCCGCCACCACATCCCCTCCATCAACGCGCCCATTCAACTCCGTGAACTACCCTCTCAAGGCCTCTCTTTCCAGCTCTGGCCAGCAGCTTCCACTCTCGTCTCTCTCCTCGACACCCACTGCGTCTTCCCCACACGCCGCCCCCTCCGCATTTTAGAGCTCGGGTCCGGCACCGGCCTGGTGGGCATTGCCGCCGCCGCCGTCCTCTCTGCTGCTGTCACCCTCACCGACCTCTCCCATGTCATCCCCAACCTCGAATTCAACGTCGCCGCCAACACCCACATCTTGGAAAACGCCATTGTTGAAGTGGCGGAGCTTGAGTGGGGGAATGAAGAGCAGATGAAGAAACTTGGGTTGGGTTTCGATATGATCTTGGGGTCGGATGTTGTGTATCATGATCACCTGTTTGCGCCGTTGATAGAGACGTTGAAGTATTTCATGTGGGGAGGGGGAAGAGAGAGAAAAGTGGAGTTTGTGATGGGGCATATGAAGAGGTGGAAGAAGGAGGGGGTGTTCTTTAAGAAGATGAAGAAGTGGTTTGAAATGGAGGTGATTTATAGGGAGACTCCTCAAGAGGGTAAGAGGGTTGGTGTTGTTGTGTATCGGTTTTCGGCTAAGGAGAAATATCGAATGGGTTGGGGTCCTTTCGAAACGGCTTTCCATAATCCTATCTTGACATGACCCTTTTCAAACACTGGTTCGTTGTTGGAGAGGAAGTACCAAAATGGTGCGAAAATGGAGAGGATTTGAGTGAGTGATTTTGAGTTTTGACTGGTGTTTTTATTGGCCAATTGTTTTGTTTTTGTGTTTGTAGCTTTGTGTTTTGAAAATGAAGTTTTGTGTCGATCAATCATCCTTTCAAAAGGTCAAAGGTTTTTGGTCTTATCTTTTATTTGTTGTTTGTGTTATTTAAGAAATTAAAGATTGGGTTTAGAAATGCCGATATTTTGTCATAAGCTGATTAACTTTGGAGTGTCTTTCGGCTCACATGATGCAGTGTTTTGAAATCCATGTGAACATTTGCAAAGACCTTGATCGAAATAATTGAAACTCCTTTGGGACCCATATGCAATTGAAAGGCGTGAGATGTCTGTGTGCGGAAATAAACAATTCTTCCGGTATGCAATCGAATCAAATACCACGACAAATCGAGAAATAAATGGACTAAAAGAGAAAATAAACAATCGACACAATGATTTACGTAGAAACCCCTTTACAATTGAAAAGGGGAGAAAACCACGGGCGAAGATCGGAGCTTTTATTATTGAATCAAAAGAAGAATTATAATATCTCTCTCATATTCAATTTTATTGGCGGCGCTGCTAGGGAAACAACCTCACGTATGAATTGGATGCTTTGTGACGTAACCCTACGTCCGTATTTATAGAGTTGGGAAAATGCGTTTCTCGATCGATCCAGGGGTTCCGATCGATCGGTACTGCACCGATCGATCGGCTCGCTCATTGCAGGCATCCTTCTTTTACGTAACTTTCCCGATCGATCGAGGTCCACCCCGATTGATCGGCCTCCTCACGGCTTCTCTTCTTAAAATATCAAGTAGTTTTGAGACATTTTCCTAACAAATCTCCACCTTGGCTCAAAATTAACATCAACAATAAAATAACTCCACATTCTCCACTAACGCCCCCTTAACCGGGGCTAACACACATCAAACGAAAAGACCCACCAAATTCAAGCAATGCTCGAATTTGCTCCCTGGTAGAACTTTAGTGAACATGTCAGCTGGATTGTCCTTAGTCCCTATCTTTTTCAACTCCACCTTTCGCTCGTCAATCAGATCTCGGATAAAATGATGCTTCACATCTATATGCTTCGTTCTGTCATGATGTGACATCTGATCCTTTGTTAGGTGAATCGCGGATTGACTATCACAGTAGCCTCTAATTGTGTCCTCCTTAACACTGATTTCACTTATCATACCTCTTAACACTGATTTCACTGGTCGTACCGCTCAACCAGACGGCTTCTTTGAATGCTTCTGTCACTGCCATATACTCGGCCTCGGTAGTAGACTGTGCTGTAACAAACTGTAGACACGCTCTCCAACTGATAGCTATGTCACCTAAACAAAACACATACCCTGATGTGGACTTCCTCTTATCGAGGTCTCCACCATAATCAGAATCTACATGCCCAACCAAACAACACTTACTTTTCCCATATTCCAAACAAATATCAGAAGTTCCACAAAGATACATGAGAATCCACTTCACAGCATGCTAATGCTCTTTACCTGGATTCGCCATGTACCTACTAACTCTCCTTACTGCAAAAGCAATATCTAGATGTGTGCAAAACATTGTATACATAATGCTGCCCACTGCACTAGAATAGGGAATTTGAGACATGTACCTCTTCCTCAGTTTGAGGCGAATCTAATGCTGAGAGTTTGAAGTGAGCTACTAAGGGTGTGCTAACTGGATTAGCATCCTTCATATGAAACCTGTCTAACACCTTCTCAATATACTTCTCTTAAGACAAGTATAATTTTTCGACTTTTCGGTCTCTACGAATTTCCATGCCTAAGATCTTCTTAGCTACTCCAAGATCTTTCATCTCAAATTCACTCTTCAACATAGATTTCAAGTCATCAACATCCTTTATGTCTTGTGCTGCAATCAACATATCATCAACGTACAAAAGCAAATAAACAAAGCCTGAATCGGTCTTTTTAAAGTACACACAATTGTCATACTTACTCCTGATGTACCCATGACCTGTCATGAACTGATCAAATCTTTTATACCACTGTCTAGGAGACTGCTTCAAACCATATAAAGACCTCTTAAGCAAACATACATGATCTTCCTTTCCTTCTACAATGAAGCCCTCGGGCTGATGCATATAGATACTCTCTTCTAGTTCACCATGCAAAAATGCAGTCTTTACATCTAACTGCTCAAGCTCTAAGTCATGCATAGCAACTAAAGACAAAAGCGCACGAATCGAAGTATGTCTAACTGCAGGTGAAAATATATCATGAATATCAACACCTTGTACCTGACTGTAGCCTTTAGCTACCAACCGTACCTTGTATCTTGCATCTTCTACTCTAGAAATGCCCTCTTTTCTTTTGAAGACCCATTTGCAACTTATCAGTCTTTTTCCTGTTTGAAGCTTGACTAGTTCCCATGTCTGGTTCTATGAAGAGACTACATCTCTTCATTCATAGCAACGATTCACTTCTCAGCATCTAATCTCGATATAGCCTCTGTATATGAAGTCGGCTCATTGTCATCTAAAGACTCAGCAGTAGTGAGGGCATAAGCACTCATCTCCTCATACCCAAATCTCTCTAGAGGCCTGATCTGTCGCCTCGGTCTACCACCAGCTAAAGCATTATTCTCCACCTGCTGATTTGTTTCTGCATTATCAATAACAACATCAGAAACCCGTACCTGAGGTGCTGGAATACTCTCTAGCTGAATGACCTGCTGATCTGGCTGTATCTCTGTAACATCAGGTGTCTCAACTTGAATTGTATCACTGTCAATGGAGGGTGTGCGTGGCGGATGAAGTAGAGCAGATTCATCAAATGTAACATCTCTATTAGTCAAAAACTTCTAAGCACTGGGATCCCACAATCTATATCCCTTCACACCTGACGAATAACCAAGAAAGATGCATTTCTTGGCCCTAGGCTCCAGCTTTCCATCATTAACATATGCATATGTAGGACAACCAAATACTTTAATCTGAGAACAATCAGAAGTAGAACCACACCATACCTTCTCAGGTGTCTTCATCTGCAATGAAGAATGCGGTGTCATGTTCACAAGATAGTAAGCCATGCTAAGTGCTTCTGCCTACCATTCTCTTTTCAAGCCTGCATTTGAAAGCATACATTGAGCCTTCTAAAATAACGTCTTATTCAATCTTTTAGCCACTCCATTTTGCTGAGGTCGACCTGTACATGTCCTGTGTCTGACTATACCCCGATCTTCACAAAATTGAGTGAAGTCACCTTCAACAAACTTAAGACCATTATTAGTCCTCAACCTCTTTATCAGCTTCCCTGTCTATTTTTCAAACAGAATCTTCCATTTCTTGAAGACATCATACACTTCATTTTTCTGCTTCAAAAAATAGACCCAAACTTTACGTGAATAATCATCAGTAAATGTTAGAAGATACCTGGACCCACCTTTAGAAGCCACTCTGGAAGGTCCCCACAGATTAGAATGTATGTAATCTAACGTTCTCTTTGTCTGATGCACTGTTGACTTGAAGCTGACTCTTTTCTACTTCCCATAGACACAGTGCTCACAGAATTCCATCAGTCCTGTTGACTGACCACAAAGCAGTCCCCTTTTACTCAACTCAGACAATGCCTTATCACCAATGTGACCCATTCTCATGTGCCATAGTCTTGTAATCTCTGCATCTGTCATAGCAGATGTGGAGACAACAACTGAACCTGTCACGGTAGTACATGCAAGCTCATACAAAGTACCAACCCTATTCCCTTTCATCACAACTAAGGCACCCTTACTGACCCGCATGACTCTACCTTCAGCAGTGTACTTCTACCCACTAGACTCAAGGGTATCTAGAGAAATCAAGTTCTTCTTTAAGTCCGGGACGTGACGTACATCACTCAAGGTTCTAATAGCCCCATCAAACATTCTCACACGAATTGTTCCAATCCCCACTACCTTACAAGCAGCATCGTTACCCATAAAGGCCACTCCACCCTATATAGACTTATACGTGGAAAACCAGTCTCTATTTGGAATAACGTGACACGAACAACCAGAATCCATGACCCACTTATCCTTGGGCCTAGACTAAGAATCCACAACTAATAGAAACTCCCCATCACTATAATCCTCTACAACACTAGCCTCAGCGGACTTATCTTTGCCATGGTCACCCCTGTTACCCTCTTTCAATTTATTTTTGTACTTGTTACAGTCTTTCTTTATGTGTCCTTTCTTGTGATATTAATGGTACGACGGGTTCTTATGTCTAGATTTAGACCTAGACTTTTTCCCACCATTGGATCCCCTATGTTCTGGTCTACCTCTTACATGCAAACCACTACCTGAGCCATTCACCGAGTCAGATAACTCCCTATCTACCCGTTCTTTACTCAAAAGGTTTCTTTTCACCTCATCAACAGTAATGGTCGGTCTACCCCCGTATATCATGCTTTCTACAAAGCCCTTATACGAATTAGAGAGCGAACATAGTAATAACATAGCTTGATCCTCTTCCTTAGGGATATCATCCAATTCCTTTAATTCTTGTATAATAGAGGTAAACTTGCTAAGATGGTTTTTAAGGGATGTACTTTCTGTCATACGGAAAGTGAATAACCGTCGCTTCACTGCGAGTTTGTTGGAGACTGACTTTTGGCAAAACATGTCTAATAATTTCTCCCATAACTCCTTTGCGGTTTCCATCTCCAAAGCCTCTGACAGAACATCATCAGCTAAACACGTCTGAATCGCTGTGAGAGTCTTATCATCCATCTCTTCCCATTGGGCCTTGGTCATAGTCTCGGGTTTCTTCTCTTTCCCCTCTAGTGCTTTTTTCAAGCCATTCTGAGTCAAGAGTCCTTTCACACAGACTTGCCATAAGCTGAAGCTTCCTTGACCATTGAACTTCTCTACCTCGATCTTAATACCTGATGCCATTGTATCAATTCGAAGAACCAGGCTTTGATACCAATTTGTGCAAAAATAAACAATTCTCCCGGTATGCAATCGAATCAAATACCATAACAAATAGAGAAATAAATGGACTAAAAGAGAAAAGAAACAATTGATACAATGATTTACGTGGAAACCCCTCTACAATCGAAAAGGGGAGAAAACCACCGGCGAAGATCGAAGCTTTTATTATTGAATCAAAAGAAGAATTACAATATCTCTCTCACACTCAATTTTATTGGCGGCGCTACTAGGGAAACAACCTCACGTATGAATTGGATGCTTTGTGACGTAACCTTATGTCCGTATTTATAGAGCTGGGAAAACGCGCTTCCCGATACCGATCGATCGGCTCGCTCACTGCAGGCGTCCTTCTTTTACGTAACTTTCCCGATCGATCGGCCTCCTCACGGCTTCTCTTCTTAAAGTACCAAGTAATTTTGAGAGATTTTCCTAACAGTCTGGGTTTGTGAAAGATGAAAATAGTTAATAAAGCCTTAATGTGAAGCTGGGGTGAAGATCTTGATTAAGTCGCACAACATTTGGGTTAAATCAATGTCAACTAAGTACATGGCCCATGGTAATTTCTTTGCTATCATTCCAAGAGCGATGTTTCTTAAGTTTGGTGGAAGATTCTGGCAAATAGAGATCTTGAAGAAGGGTTTAAGATGGAAAATTGGAAATGACGAGTTGATTTGGTTCTGGCATGGACAAGTGGTGCCACTCAGAGCCCTTGTATGCCTTGGTCGCGAGTAGTGGTAAAGGCAAATTGTTTCCTTCAAGTCCAATAAACTATTGACAGTGGTGAATTAGAACTTCTACAAAAAGTCCCTCAAGGCATCTGTATGAAAATAATGGGGAGCCCAGTTAGCAACATAATGGTTGTGATAGCTTTTAATGGAGCTGTTATCCTTTGGTGATTTCACAACGAAATCAGCCATCTGACTAGCTCATGGTATTTAATGGAAAGACAGGAAATTGTATATTTAAATGGATTTGGAGAGTCAAAATTTTCATTTGGCAGATCCTTAACAACGGTATCCCCTTAGCTGAGAATCTTCTTATCAAGAGAATAAACATCTGTGATAGGTGTCCTTGGTGCAGCACTGACACTGAAAACTTAGACCATTATTCTTATTCTGTGAGAAGTCAGAGCAAGTCTGAAAAGCAAGATGGTGAGATAGGCAATAGCTGTCTTAGTAAAATGGCATGTATCCTCTAGAGATTACAGCAATCCAGAAACCAACGGATTTTTCGAGGCTAAAAGGAAGCTCCCATTAAAATTGGTTTTGAAGCTATGTGGGACTGGATTAAGTGGACTAATAGAAGAACATTAGATATGAAGCGGTCAACAATTCAATGAGGAAAGCTCGCACAAGTACCTGTAGTGTTAGCCGGATCAAGTGGTGTAAGCCTACTATTGATTTCATTAAAGTTAAACGTGATTCGTTATCAGAAATGATAGAGGAGAGTTCATAACCGCGGGGTCGAGGTTTATGGGTGATGCTCTTATGACATTCTTAAAGCTTTTGAAATTAGGCTTTAGGAAGATTCATATTGAAGGAGACAATGAAGTAGTCTTTATGTTAATCAACGAACACTTTAAGTGCCCGTGGAAGATTCATTGCATCATTGATGAGATAATCTCTAAGATTACAAGGTGTGACCGGATTGAGGTTAAACATGTATATAGGAAAACCAATATGGTAGCGAATTGGTTTGCTAAATTGGGATATATTTCACAATTGTCCTCTAACCCCCAACTCTGATGATTTTAAACTGACATATCATTTCTCTTGATTCCTTAGGAAGATCCCTTCTCGGTAAGGGCCCCTAAAGTGTCGACCTGTTATGTGTTCAAGCATTGTAGACTTATGAATTGAATAAGCCAAACACGATCCTATCAAAATACAAATATCTAATAACTCGGACTTGAATTCAAACATGTTAAGTGTTAAAATTAACTAAAGGGATATAATTGATAATTTAAATACTAGAATTTTCAGCCTGAGATATGTACGAATAATATACAGATAAAATAAATACTATGATATGTTAATAAAAATGAAGTTCAAGGATGTGTAAGGCTATCTTAAAAAAGTTTGTATCTGATAAATACAATACCTCAATCTGTACTACCAGATATAATAGACAGATTGTATCTGACAGCAGATCTAATTTTATTGGTAGTTCTACTAGCATGGGGGGCCAACTTGCTTAAAACACCTATGACTGGCTCTAACTGTTTGTTTATTTTACAGGTTACTACCATTAAATGTGAAGTTATTTTCCTTTATCTTTGAATTTCTCTAACATATTTTTCCAAAAATAATTTTAGATCTTTAGCTCAATTATGCAATTTGATAAGTCAAAAATTTGACCAAGTTGAGCTTGAGCTTTGAGCTTCAACCTTTGAAGAGTGCTGGATCACCTCTTGTGAGCCCTAAGGCCTTCTATGGAATTGGGCTACAGGCCCCTGCTTATGGGCCTAAATTTGGCCCAGTTACCGGATCCACCACTCTAGCTGCCCTTACTATTTAAATCCTACTCCAGTTGTCTAAACTACTTTCTATTCACTTAATTACTTGGACATTTCGTATCGCTAGGGGTGCCTATCAGTCGAAAAACGAATCGAAATGGATCACACCAAAGATCGAATTACATCAAGTCATGAGGCCGAGGAGTGGACCAATTAAAATCAGGTCGATCCGGTTTAAGACTGGTTAGAATCTGGTTCGGACCAAGCTGAATTGATTTGGACCGATTTTTTTATCTAGTAAGTGCAATTATAATAAGAAAAAATGTTCCATATGAAAGCTAAAGATTTAACAATATTGATAGTAGTAGCATATGCACAGTATATACATACATATATAGGAATAATTATGCAAGATTATCACTCTGTAAAAAGAAGCTCGTGACAACTTTCCAAATTAAGGGTCAATCAATCAATCAACAACAGTCCCAGTGCCTCGCGGCTCCCGCAGAAAGCAGGATCTGGGAGGGGTAATGTACGCAGCCTTACCCCTTTTGGGTGGAAAAAATGCTGTTTCCGAGGACCCCCAACCTGAAGTAATTGAGTGCCTTGAAGTTAAAATTTATCTAAAAAAACATAATATTTCAAATGACTATAAAAAGTACACGAATGTGAAAACTTTTATTAGATTGGAACAAATTTATTAAACTAAAATACAACACGCTCGCACTCACTCCACCCAGAACTTAAAATCTTTCACCACCACTGGCCCATTGTCTCTCATCGTAAAATGCAACATTTTATAGAACAAATCAAAACAATAAGCAATCTAATGAGGACGATATTATTAACACGATAAAATTATTATTATCAGAGTAATATTATAGTTTTTAAAATAATTTTATAACTCTCATTACTTATAAATCATATTTTTACTCTGATTTAATAATTTTTGCGAAGACAATAACAACTGAGTCGATTTAATCAGGTCTTTTTGGGAGCAAGCTTAGACCTAATTTTGGAAACCTCTTTAGTCCCAACTTGAAAAGCCATAGTCAACACGTTATCCGGAACAGGCGGGGTAGAAGTAAACAACGTAACAGCAATTGATTGGGTGCCCGGCAACTGGCTGTTAAAGGCGGCGATCAGGGCGGCGGGTTTCTCCCCGTTGTTCTTCTGGAAGTGCACAAGCCCTCTAGGGAACACGAAATTCGAGCCGGCGACAAGGTGCATAGTCACAAGCTTGTTGGCGGTGGTGAGGAATCCGACGTCGAGTTCTCCGGTGAGGACGAAGATGATCTCGGTGGCGCGTGGGTGCGTGTGTGGTGGATTGAGTCCGCCAGGCGCGAAGTCGATGCGGGCCATGGAGACTCCCAGAGTGTTGAGGCCCGGGATTTTGTCCACGAAGGCGCCCGTGACGACGGAGCCCATTGTGGTGTTAATTGGGGCGGGCTTCGATAGGCCCATGAAGAAGAAGTCGTCAGCGGTGATGTTGGACGCATCCTTGCACGTGAACCCGTTGACTTTTATTCCTATATTACGAGATTTATCGATAAGATAAATGCTAAATTATTTCGTTTTACTTAATAATTTGAGTGCCCTCGGGCTTTGTTCGGTTCAAAGGAAAAAGATAAATGACGTTGATACCTTTTTACGCATCGGACATGTATCAGAAGCGTATCGAAACCGTGTCGGAGATTCAAACTTTAAAAAAAGAAGTATCGGATACTTTTTCCACGTATCGGGACGTGTCCGAAGCGTGTCGGTGTCGGACACATGTCAGACACCGATACTCTGGCCAAAAAAGAGTGCCGGTGCTTCCTAGTAGGAGACAATTATAATAAGTTAATCGGATATAGTTCTTACTAAGGGTGGGCGGGGCCCTCAGTAATAGCCTTACACAGGGGAGCACCTAATAAAAGTAAGACCGTATATATGTTGTCATTTCAGATGTTGTCTTGACTGAAAATTTTATAAGACATTGAGTTATTGTAAATGGTAAATTAGATTTTTTTTGGCATAATGTTAAAATGTCCATGCTTGAAGCCAAAGGACACTAAAGGACGTATTAAAATATAAAATCAATTATTGGCTATCAAATATCAATTTAAACTTTTGGGAAAGTTAGTTCCTTGATATAATATCAAAGTCTAGATGGTCAAAAGATAACGGGTTCGAATATCAACAATCCTCCCTTTCAATATTTTATTAATATCATTTAAATATAAAGTATAAAGTGGATCTGTAAATTATCTAAGCTTCAAGCACAATAGATATTTGCATGAGGGAACGTGTTAGAGTATGAAATCAGACATGGACCTTCACCTATTAGCTTAAACTTTGAAAAATTTGGTGTTTTGATAACAAGAAAATTTTGAAGCTATCATTTTCTATAAATCATATTATTACTTTGACAGTCACAATTTTTTTTCTTTGATAATAGCACTTCCCTAAATAAATGGTGAATTATAAATTTTTAAAGTAATATTATTGATATAGCAAAAAATGTTACCGTTAGAACAATTTTATAAAAATTTGTGAATATTAAACACACTTATTTATGGAAAATGTGAGAAATTAAACTTCATCTTAGACATGTTAATATACATAAGATCTGAATGTGAGTGTAAGTAGGGATTACAATTCTAAAACAAATTGTGTTGCTTATACATTGATAGACTACACTTTGAGATTCCCAATACACTCACATTTGACCATAAATTGAAAATTATGTTGAATTAATTCTAGCAATATTTATCGGAGAGGCTCTCGATGCCATAAAATATAACATTAGTTCTTATAAAAGTAATTTTATGGTTATAATTCCTACACATCATATTATTTTCGTAGTAATAACAATTATGGATTTGCTAATATATTTGATAAAATTACTTTTTTAGTACAAGATTTTTGTGCCTTAATTTTAAGTTTTTGGTTATGGTAATGACAACAATATTTTAGCTTAACTGTCAATTGATTCAATAACCGTATTCTATAAAAGGTAATATTATACAATGGCAAGGTGATATTAGGTGCCACATAGGTAATGCCATACTTCAGATTTTAGACTAAAAAATTTATTTCATATAACCAGTAACTAGATAATTTCAAAATAAATTTGTGAATCATGATACTAAAATATAATCAACTTATATATATATATATATATATATATATATATATATTATCAAATTATCATATAAAATATTTTCTAATATTAACTTTTCTGTGACTTGTTTATATTCTATTTTATTATTTGATAATATAAATTACGCAAATTAATTTGATATCTTACATTATATTTTAATTGAAAATGAAAATAGATCTAGTAAATACATGATAAGCACAATGGCACCGTCATTGAAAGTCTAACGTTATCTACAAATTATAGTGTTGAATTTGTGTAAGATATTTATAGAATAAATTTTTTTCTGTTTTCATTTTTATGTTTCAAATTTATTACAAATAAAATAACAAATTCAATTAAAAAAATTAATTTCAAACAAAGCCTTAATTAATATAATTCGACAAGGTAAATAAAACTAAGTTAAACTTGAGTCTCAATTTTTTTAATTCTATTTTACAACGGAAAAGTGGGAAGAAATCCTTTAAAATTTTCATAAATGGGGAGCCACTTTGACCCAAGTGGGGATTCGAACCTGCGTGACGTATATGGCCGTCGGTATTCTCCACCACTAGTTTATATCCCCGAGGGACACTTGAATTTCAATTTGACAACATTTTTCTCTCCGCTTGAATCTCTCAAAACTTGAAGATCCCCGAGCAATCAATTTAGACTTAAATCCAGCTCCATGATCTCCTACTTGAGCTCATATCATTGACTCATTTGAGCTGACTTTGGACTATAACTTAGCTCCAATTTGCCATTAGATTCGCTCGTTAGTTTCTTTTAGGCTTGCACCTGTTCAATTCCAACTTTAATTACTATATTCGAGCCACATAGTTTAAAAAAAAAAGAGCCCATTCAACTCAACTCAAAGTGTCAGATGAGATCACTGTTGTGAGTCTACTCAACTCCCCTCTAAGACCTGTTTGGCCAGATTGTGAAAAAGTTGCCTTCTCAAGAAACAATTTTGTTTTCACTTCTACTTTAACCAGAATAAAACAATTGAACCAATAAAACACTTTTTTACTTCACCAAATATTGTCATTAAAACTCTAATTGGTAGGTGGAGAGAGTAGGAGAAAGAGAGAGTTAGTACTAACCGGAGGAGGGATCAGCAACACAAACATCCTGAAGCATATCGGGATCATTTCCCAAAACGCCATTAACACTGACTGCCACCAACACTGCAACCACCACCGCCCCAACACCCGCCATTTTACTTCAGAGTATAATATAATCTCTACCGAACACAAAAACCCTAAATGGCAAGCAAAATTGATATTGAAATTGCAGTTGATATGTGTCTTTTGCTTGCTGTTTAAATAAGGGGGAAAATGGATCGTTGATTTAACTTGTCAACTCCCAATACTATATATTTAACAAAAAAAAAAAAAGAATAAAAGAAGTAAATTAAATGAGGTGGCATGAGATGTGCCGTTTTGCTCTCAAAGATAACAACGATCGACAACTCTCGTTGGACTTTCATTTTCTTGTGTTTTTAATTTCATATTTTTTAACTGAAAATTACAAAATTTTAAATTTTTTAATGCTATATATTAATATTAACGATATTAATTTAAATTTTTTTAGATTTTTAATATCATACTCAAATTTTTAAAAAATTTTAATGTCATATCTTAATGTTGACAATGTTAATATTCGTAATTTTTGTTGACGTGGATTTTGAAAAATAAAAAACATAATCTAAAAAAATTAAAACTATATTTAAAATAATTTTTGAATATTTCAAAAGATATTTTAAATATCTTTAAAATTTATAAATATTTAAAAATAGTTTAATATTTTAGAATAATATTTGTTAAATACCATGTCAGAAAAAACTAATGGAGGTCAATGACGTCATGCTAAGGTGTGACATTGAAAAATTTTGGTAAGTTTAGGTATGTCATTAAAAAAAAAAAAATTAGATAGTTTTTTAAAACTGCATCTAAAATTAGAAAATTATTTTGAAAAAAAAGCTTAATTTTTATTTAGATCTAATATGACTAATTATATTATTTCCTGTAGATAATTTATTTTTTTAATTTCCTAATACCATATTTTAACCCAGGTATAGATGGCTGGTTTTAATCGCCAGCCTGGGGACTGTTGACTTGATTATTATAATGATGTTTTGTTTATGTGAGCAACGGATGATTAGGGGGACGGGAAGGTAGCGATGGCCTTCCCTTTAATCTTATTAAACTCTAATAAAAATTACAAAGGGAAAGATAAAATTTATACTAATTCTCTCTCTAGAGAATAGAGGAATCAACATAATAAAATAAATCTAAAAAATTGGCTAATGAAACCCTAGGTCTCATCTTGTTTAAATAGAGGGACTTTCCTAATTTGACTCTAATTCTAATTTAAACTCTAATTTCAACTAACGGTTGAGATCGAAATTCGCATGATAAATCCGACGGCTGTAATCGCAATCGGCGTGCTCACTTTCAAAATAAATAAATAAACAAATAAAATTAAATAAAGATTTTAAATCTGAAATATTAAAACAAATCTCAATCTAAATAAAATTGCATCTAAATCACACTAACAATTCACGGCCCTCTTCCGTATGACTTCATTGATGGCGCCAAGATCTGGTGACACCAAGCTTGAGCTTCTTTCACTTTCCTTGCCGCTGTTAGTCCCCACTGCCAAGTTATCTGCCAATCACGGATCCAGGATTGTTTCTTTCCATCCATTCTTGGTGCCCAATTCTTGTTATTTTTGGACCCTACTTCAGCTTGACCCGCCAAGACCCATTTGGCAGTTGCATACAAAGATTTACAAGAAGTCGAGCGTAAATTAAGTTTGAATCGCGCATAATTAACCTTAAGCAATCATTTGTTGTATGCATCGATGTTTTCAGTTAGTCTAACTTTGGCGTGGAATCACTTCTACTATGTGTGGATGTTTTAAGTGAATCTGTCGTTGGTTGTCTACTTTTTGCGTGGATTCAACCAATGAAACGTCTAGGGAGATTTCTTTTACTTTTGTTGCCTATGTATGCATGTGTGTGTGCACAAGTTGAGAGAAAATTAGAGATATGGACTTAACCCAAGTAGCAATTGAGGTGAAGTGAGACATGACAC
This sequence comes from Simmondsia chinensis, assembly GCA_018398585.1. Lineage (NCBI taxonomy): Eukaryota > Viridiplantae > Streptophyta > Magnoliopsida > Caryophyllales > Simmondsiaceae > Simmondsia > Simmondsia chinensis. The sequence continues at coordinate 33,362,902 of JAGTTD010000009.1, read as the reverse complement.
CCTCAAACATTTTAATTCGAACGCACAAGGTCTGAGAATTTCGATAAGGTCAAGAGCTCTGCAGTCTAAGTCAACCAGATATATGTCTAACAATCTTGACTCAAGATAACTTGTACAAGATCAAGCTGAACAAGATTTTAATGGACTTATAATTTGGGTCACCAATCTAAGGCAAAAGCTATTAAGCTTACGACTTGGTACTCAAAGCCTTTTACCAAAGCTCAAGTTTAAACTCACCTAATGCATCAAGTCGGGTCATCAATCTAGGACAAATATTATCAAGCTCGAGGTTTGACCGTTAAAGCATTAGATTAATTGCACTAACTAATCTACTAAAGGGGTTGAGGAAATAAAGTACAGCAAAAGGGGATATCTTGTTGTCTACCGCAACTGATATTATGCTGTATTTACAATAGAAAATGGTTCAACAAGTACGCCTATTCCTGTTGAAAAGAAAAAAGAGGGGAAAACACATAGGTATTGTATGAAAACTATAGAGTTTTGCGTTGGAACCCTTTACTAAAACTCATATTTCCTCATATATAACCTGAGAAACTAACTTCTACAGTTCTACTCCCCAGAGAGTAAACCACTCTTCATGTTTTGGGGGGTATTGCTAAATCATTTGTCAAAGTCAAAAAGTCTTTTCTTCCACGTCATTCGACTTCTCGTAACTATCCTTGAGATCAATGTTTTGTATGGCCTCTAAGTTAACTGCCTCGAGTTGAGGGTTTGCTTTTCTTGCAACATTCCTTATAACCACTTTAAGCTCGAGCCTTCAATCTTTAGCAGCGTCTCTGGTGATCATGCATCGAGTGCTTGCTTCTGTTAGCTTGATTTTTAATTAAGTGTCATTGTAAACCCAAATCGAAGAGGGTACCAACACGCCGCCATCGGATCCTATTAGAACTCCAAAATTAAGCGTGCTTGTAGGGATGGCAATGGGGTGGGGCGAGTATGGGGGGTGCCTCCTCCATACCTGTACCTGCACTTAAATTTTATACCCGTACCTGCTTCATTACCCACCACGGGTATGAAGTGGATACTCATACCCACCCTGGAGCATACAAACCCATACCCATACCCACCTAATTACCCGCGTGTATCCGTTACCCACCCCGTGCCCTCCCAATGTGTGTAGAAAAGCAATTATCTATACCCGCTTATATTAGTTATTTAATACTATTTTTTAAAACTAATATATTTTTTTATAACATTGATAAATAATTTGGGTTATTGAATTTAAACACATATTCTTTAATTTGAAGGTTAACTATGTACAAAATGAAGTAAATATGGTGGGTATAAAGTCGGGTGGGCCGGGTATGGAGCGAGGCGGGGCGGGTACTAAACTATACCTGTATCCGCCCCATACCCGTGACAGGTAAAGGGTGGGTACACCTAACCCGTACCTACTACACGCTTCACTTATACTCGTACCCGCCCCATTGCCATCCCTACGTGCTTGGGCGAGAGCAGTACCAGGATGGGTGACCTCCTCGGAAGTCCTCACCCTCAAGTTGGGGGCACTCAGAAACAACCCCTCTTCAGGGGTAATACCCTGAAGGGGGAAAGCTGCGTACATCCGCCCCTCTAGACCCTGCTTAGGCGGGAGCTTTTAGGGCACCGGATATGTTATTATTGTAAACCCAAAATGACCCAAACCCTAACGCCCGAACCCAACCCAAATGACAATTGCCACCAATGTTTACTGCATCACATAGTTTGAGCATTTATTGTTGAACTTCTATTATGGAGCTTGTTTTTACTGTTATGGGTCAAGTCTAATGGAATGGAGCCTTCGATTTTCATATTTGGTAATTATGATTTGGGCCTTGGTTGGGGCCCAGGTCACCGTCCAGGCCCAATTTAGAGGTCTCAACTAAACATATTAGGGTTTCATGTGTGCGCCTATTTATACCTGGTTCTAGGATTGAGAGAGAAGTGCAAATTAAAGAAAACTTTCTGTAACAATTTCACAGCAATAAAATTCTCCTTGCAACTCCATGGACGTAGGTATTTTTGGCCGAACTACATAAATCTGTGTGCTTGTTTTTATCTTTCTTATTAAATTTTCAATGTGTTTAGTTGTTGAGTTTTCATACATCTATTACGTAAGTATCATATGTTTCAATATATTTTTTTTGATAAATTGCGACAAAATCATGATACAAATAGACCACTCACTAGGCGAGGCCTGGGTCCGACTGTTACAAAAACGGGGAGCAAAAACAACCAACACAGAACAAAATAATAGGCTAACAGGAACAAAAACGCTCGCCTCAAACACAACACAGCAAACACCGAGCACAAGACCAGATAAGACACGGGGGACAGGACAAAACATCACGCTTAGACCAAACTAAGACAGGGATCCCATCAAAAGAAGAACCAGAAGATCAGCAAAAGAAACGAGACTATGACAGAAGCCTCAACAAAAAAAACTCATCCACATTATTTAACAAGAATGTCTGCCACCCTAGGTGGGTCGAAACCATTAAAGTTGAGACCCACCTTTTTTCCCATCTCTATTACCCTTTCTGCTTCCATGATCTTCTCATCATACTCTGCTTCCGTGATCCTCTCGATCTGCTTCCCCCTATTCCGTTTTTTCTTCTTTCCGGCTGTCTTAGACGATGTTCCTGCACTACTTCTGGAAGACATGTCCTTTAGGAATTCCCGGAACTCCCATTTCTCTTTCTCCTTCATCTTTCGCTTCAGTGCTCTCTTGCCCCTCTTTGATGTCATTTGTTTTTCCTTTCTCCCTTGAGCTGTGCTAGGCCCTACCATAGCCGGTACCATCACATTATGAATCTCGGGCATACTATCCTCTGTATGCAAAGGACTGATCAATACAGGGGGTTCAAAGCCTGGAAGGAATTCCGGACCTGAGGCAGCGGAGTCATTCTCACTATTATTTCCCGGATTTTCATTCTCCTGATGTGATATCTGAGTATGAGACTGTGTTGATACATCTTCATCACTCTCAACCCACGGTAGCAGAAGAGGCCGATACTGGTTTTCTCGTGCATCTTGAAATTAAAGATGGGCCATAGGCTGTGGATCGTAAGGGATCAATGTGGTGTGGGGGTAGAGGCATCCTAGATGCCGCCTCCCAAGTATCCTGCTATTGAAATGGAGGGATACCCGTCCTAATGTCTGCCACTCGGCATCCAACCCTTCATTCGTTGCACTTGAATCCGGAATTCTCGGTTCCTCACCAATAGTCACAACATCCGATATCCGTTCCAAAGTAGGTTAAACTCATGCCGTTTTTGACGTTGTTGTGGTGTGCATGATTGGGACCATCACTTGAAGTGATTCCAAATCAGGTTTGGTAAGTGCTATGGTGATATTGGCACTAGGGGTTTGACGAGGCGTTAGGGCTTGTTCCCTAATTAGTCTAGCAGCTGCAGCGAAGGCGATGACTTCCGCAGTATGTTTCAATATATATAATAAAGTATCATGAAAAGTAAAAATTTTATCACTCAGACCATCCACCAAAATTTAGAAAACATTTGTCATACTTAGATGAATTGTTGTCAACATGCATGCGATTCTGGCAACATACATGCCAGCCAGGGTTTTAAAAAAAGAAATTTGAGAAAGCGAAGTAGATGAGAAACTGAAATTGGTATATAGTATTCCAATTTTGTTGTTTAGTTCACTTATCGGAATTAGAATTACAATTCTATTGACAACTTACATAGAATTGAGTATTAACTCAAATTTGTACGTTCCAAATAGGGGGAAGAAATTATAATTATATATTAATTCTACTTACTTAGAACCCAAAATAATCCAATTCAATTGATCCGAACGCTAATATGACTCAAAATTAAAATACCCGATTTTGATCTTAATTTGACCCAAAATCCAGAACGACTAAATATGAACCGGTCGAACCACAATTGACCTAAATCAAGCTCGGTCTAACACAAAGTTTGAACGATCCAACCCAGTACTAGAGCCAAAATTAGAGATGACTTAAACCCTAGATGGCCCTACTTGATGTGAACCTAACTTAAATATTTTGCAACCAAGCTAATCAAAACCCAGGAGAGCCCATCATAGTTGATTCGAAACCTAGAGATAATCCAAAGTGAAAATGACCCAACACCGACTTAATCCGACCTAAAACCCGACCCAGGTAACTAGGGACTAGAAACAATGGGGCCCGAGTGACCCAAAAAACCAAGATGCATGAAATCACATTACTCAACAATTTGACTAACGCGAATCCCAAAATGTATCCACCTATTAGCACAAAATCCCAAAAGATTTAGGCAAGATATGATTTTTTTGTTTTTTTGTCAAATTATTAAATCGAACATGAACTAATCTGATCCTATCAAAACCCAAGCCTAGTCTACCCAAAACCTATAATAATCCAACTCGATTGATTCAAACCCAAAATAACTAGTTATGGAGTTATGATTCTGACTTATAATTCCTTTCATTGTTCAAATAACGGAATTTCAATACCATCATACTTCCAATTCCATATGAACTGGAACTTAATTTGTAATTCGATAATCCATTTTCAATTCCATATGCTAAATAGAGCTAGCGTTTTTTGACAAAAAAGATCACCGAATTCTATGGGAAGACATCTATGTTGTCTGAAATATGTTTTATGTTAGCATTTTCCAGCAAAACTTTACCAAATTCCTAATAAGACTATCTATGTAATACAATTTTAAATGTCAAGACATTATTGTATAAATATTAAAACATAAAAGGACAGACTTCATGATCCCTAAACTATAAATTTACAAAATAAGAACAACAGTTTTTATTTATTTATGTTAACTTTTTTGTATACCAGCTGTTTTTTTTTTTTTTTCTCCTTTAAGATCAGAATTCCAATATAATAGAGTAAGAAAAAAAATATATATAAAATATAAAATATAAAATGATACTTAGATATATAATTAGTTCTCCTAACAAAAATTGACTCTATTGATCTTATGGATTGAAATAAGAACACCTAAACTCTTCTTCAGCTGCCCCGTAACATAGGAAAACAACGGCCGTTGATCTTTTATTTGAAACAGTTAGAAGCCGTTGATCATCAGCTGATGACACTTCATATTCCCTAGTTCTAATTTTGAAAAAGAAATCGAGTTAGGAATATGTATACATCACTGCGAGCAATCAAACCAACAAGCATCTCAAGAGTTAAATGATTGCCATAATCATACGAAAGAATAAACATGGATGAGGTTTAAATATATAAAATATTAAATTAATGAAGATAACTGGATTAGAAGGAATTTAAATATATCTGTACTTTTAATTTTGTAGATATTAGTCTATTCTTTGGATTTATTGTTTTAGGTTAGTTTTATATTTGTACAACGTTTCTGATGCTGCGCGTGATAGGGAAAATTGGACAACGGGAAGGTTTAATGACCTTCCTTTTGAATTTTATTATCACTAGAATAAAATTAACAAAAGAGGTTCATAACCTCGTTTCTCACATGTCGAGAAATCGAGATTACAAAAAGAAGAAAATAATTTATTGGAATATTTAATTGGTTACCTAAAAATTAACTCTTCTTCCCCTTTATATAGAGGATGACAAGAATTCAAACTTGAAATTTAAATTAACAAATCAGATAGGGAAACCAAAACTAATCGAGTAAAAAAATCCCTAAAATCTCGGCCGGGAAGAAAGACTCGTTCAAAGTGATCAGATCTTGGCATCACGCCAAGTCTGCTCGCGCTAAGCGCGCTCCTGCTGAGGATCTCAGCTGCCCTTTCGCCAAGCCGGGGCTTGATGCCTCAGCCCGCTGCATCATCCTCCCCGAGTTGGAGAGAAGTTGCCCTCGAATTTGACTGGGGATCAAAACTGTCATTTTTGCCAAAGTAAGGGCTGAGATGCTTGACGTTAAAAATGTCTGAAGTTTGCATACTAGGTGGGAGCTGTAGTTGGTAAGCATTGTCATTGATCTTCTCAAAGACCGCCAATGGACCTATCTTACGGGCTGAGAGTTTGTTATATTCCTAAGCCGAAAAGCATTCTCGAGTTAAGATTGCCCAAACTTTCTTGCCAACTTGGAGCTGAATTCCCTGTCGTCTGCTGTCACAGTCGTCCTTGTACTTGGCGTTAGCCTTCAACAAACGTGTCCTTGTCTGTTCGTGTATGTTTTGAAGGGAAGATATGAATTCTTCAGCCTCACCATGGGAGCGCGCCAAGTCTGGGACTGGAGCCAAGTCAATGGGAGATCGTGGGACAAAGCCATAAACAACTTGAAATGGCGGGAATCCCATGCTTCTATTGACCAAACTGTTATAAGCAAACTCAGCTTGGTGGGGTTTCATTGCCCAACCTTTGGGGTTCTCTGCGGCCAAGCATCGAAGTATATTTCCTAAGGAACGATTGGTTACTTCGATCTGTCCATTGGTTTGCAGGTGATGGACTGTGCTGAAGGAAAGTGCGGTATTCGCCAATTTCCAAAGGCTCTGCCAAAAGTGATTGATGAACCGAACGTCTCTGTCCGATATAATGCTGGACGGTAGTCCATGGAGTTTGTAAACGTCTTTGAAGTAAACACTTGCAACGTGGATGGTATCTGCGACTTTCTTGCATCCGAGGAAGTGTGCCATTTTGGAAAACCGATCAACTACAACAAAAACAGAGTCAACCCCGCCAACTGTCCGAGGTAACCCCAACACAAAGTCGATGCTCACGTCTACCCATGGCTGATCTGGTACTGATAACGGTAAGTAGAGTCCCACATTCGTCATCCCGCCTTTAGAGATTTGACAAGTACGACAGCGCTTGACGAACCTCTCAACTTCCTTGCGCATGGTGGGCCAGAAGTAAGTGGCGGTAATGAGCTTCAAAGTCTTATCCCTGCCAACGTGTCCTGAATTGTGCTTTTCTTCTACGATTTTCTGACGCCAACCGGAATTCGGGACACACAATTGGTTCCCCTTGAACAAGAATCCGTTGTGGAGTGAGTAATCTGGTACTGGGCCTAGCTGGACGTCACGCCATACATTGCCGACGGTTGGATCATTACAGTACATGTCTTTGAAGTGCTCGAACCAGGCCACCTTGGTCTTGCATTGCGCCAGGATCATGGTTCTCCTGCTCAAGGCGTCAGCCACCTTATTCAATGCTCCTGAAGTGTGTTTGATGGAGAAGTGGAAGAGTTGGATGAAACCCACCCACTTAGTGTTCCTTTCTGACAGCTTCTCTTGGCTACTGATAAACTTCAGGGCCACATTGTCTGAGTATAGAATAAGCTCACGGTTTGCCAAATAAGACTTCCAATGCCGGAGGGCACTGACCAAAGCATAGAACTCTAAGTCATATGTTGAATACCTCAACTTACTCCCATGAAGCTTCTTACTGAAGTAAGCAATGGGCCTTCCTCCTTGACAAAGGACAGCCAATACCAACTTTTGAGGCGTTGGTGTGTAGCTCAAAGGTCTTCTGAAAGTCGGGTAATGCTAATACGGGAGTTGTTGTTAGCTTCTCCTTGATGATGTCGAAAGCGGATGCAGCTTCAGGCGTCCGCACAAACAAACCCTTCTTTAGGCAATTTGTGATTGGCACTACAATTGAGCCTAAGCCAGGAACAAAGCGTTTGTAGACTGACGCCAACCCATGAAAGCTTCGGGCTTCGCCAATTGACTTCAGTGTTGGCCAGTCGCGGATAGCTGCTATCTTGCCCTCATTATCGGAAATACCGTCCTTGGAAACAATGAAGCCAAGAAAGGTCATCCTTTCCCTCATAAACTCACACTTTTTCAATGTCGCAAACAAACTTTGAATTTTCAAAGTATGAAGTACCTCTCTCAAATGATCAATATGCTCATTACGGTTATGGCTATAAATTAAAATGTCGTCAAAATAGACCAAACGGCATAACTAACCACTCATAGAGACCCTCTCTTTGCTTCAATTGCCTTCAATTGTATGGTATAGAATTGGTGTAGAAGAAAGGAAAGGTATTGGCTTCAATTGTCAAGAAGTAAGGAGATAAAAGAGATGGATCAGAATACAAAATACTTCCATACACTTGCATCAATTCGAGCTAAGAAGAAATCAATGTATAGGATTAGAGTAGATGGGAGGCTCCATCACAAGCCGAGGCGCATTAGAGCTGCAGTTTCTGGTTTCTTTCAGAGGTTGTATGCAGAACCCATACCGAACAAGCCTGCAGCTAAAGTTTTGGAGCTTCCAAGACTATCAATCCAAGCATCACTCAAGTTGGAAGAAATTCCATCCTTTCAAGAGATCAAAGAGGCAGTTTGGGATTGTAATGTTAGTAAGGCTCTAGGTTATGATGGCTTCAACTTCAGATTTATAAAAAACATGTGGGACATTTTGGGAGAAGACTTACTCGCATATGTTAGGGAGTTCTTTGTATCAGGATCATTGAACCCAGCTGTGAATACTACATGGGTTTCATTGTTACCAAAGGTAGATGGTGTGGTGGATATTAGAGATTATAGACCCATAAGCGTGGTGGGTTGTGTATACAAAATCATATCAAAAGTCTTGAGTAGAAGGCTTGCTAAGGTCATACAGGATTTAGTTAGAGAAAATCGGTCAGCTTTTGTGGCAGGGAGGAAGATTTTAGATGGTGCTTTAATTGCAAATGAAGTTGTCCATTAGATGAAGAAGAAAAAAGAAGAAAGGACTTCTACTAAAACTAGATTTCCAAAAGGCTTATGATTCGGTGAATTGGAGCTTTGTGATCTAAGTGCTTAGTAGGATGGGTTTTGGAGCCAAATGGTGTCGGTGGATTCATCAATGCATATCCTCTTCATCAATGTCAATCTTGATTAATGTCTCTCCTACTCCTCCCTCCAGAATGGAAAGAGGTCTCAAACAAGGGGACCCATTGTCTCCCTTCTTATTTGTCCTTGTATCAGAGGTCCTAAATGCAGCAAAGGCTGAAGTAATGAAGATGGATCACATCCAAGGGCTTCTAATAGGAAAGCAAAAAGTCTTACTCACTCATTTGCAGTTGGCTGATGATACACTACTCTTATGTCCGGCCGACGCAGAAATAGTGCTCAACATCCGGAATTTAATGCAGTGTTTTGAGGCAATATCAGGTCTCAAGATCAACTATGCATAGTCCACAATGGTGTCTATGGGTGTGTCTATGTATGGATGGTATGAACTGCCTAAACAAGAATTCTTGAACAGCTAACTTGGTAGTAGGAGGGAGAAAGAATACTTCTTGGATTCCTTGTGTTTGGGAAGGGGCTCTTATCTGAGGGCCTCATTTCGGTAGCCGTCTGCGACGACGGCAGAAGGGGGGTTGCCGCAAAAATTGGAACAGAAATATCATTTGATTCGTCGATGCCCTTTTCGAGGAAATATAGAATGGCGGGAACATTGAAATAAGTTTGATTTTTTATTGGATCATAAAACCCGACTAGGACGATATTCTTCTCCAATCTGAGTTTTGCTCACGTCTCGAATGAATTCAAGGGCATATTCAAAGAAATTCTGACCGTCAGCCGGAATGGTTTGTGGATTCCGAATAGCTATAGCGGCTGAACCTAATAAGATAGCAGGTCAAACTTAAACTTATTGAATGAATTTAGAATTAGAATTTAGTGAAATAATAATAATAAAAATTAAGAATTTAATTAGAATTGCCTTAAATTAAAAAGAGTATCTGACCTAGTTAGGGTAAGGAAATGGCAGACAGGTTGGGTTGTCAGTTAGCATCTTTGCCGATCAAGCACCAGGGCCTTCCACTAGGGGCTAACCCAAAGCTCCTTTCTACATGGAAGCCCATCCTGGATAGAATAGAAAAGAAGTTAGCAGGATGGAAGCACAAAACTTTGTCTAGAGCTAGTAGGTTGACCTTAATCAAGTCGGTAATCAATAACTTATCAACTTATTATATGTCAATCTTCCAAGCTCCTAAGAAAGTCCTTAAGAAGATTGTCAAGCTACAAAGGAACTTCTTTTGGGGTTCCAACGATGATAAAAGGGGAGTCCCATGTATCAAATGGGAGCTAATTCAAGAGCCTAAGCATTTAGGGGGTTTGGGAGTAGGTGATCCTCTAATCAAAAATTCTGCATTGCTATTTAAGTGGTGGTGGAGGTTTTCAGATGAGGGTGATTCTTTTTGGAAAAAGGTTGTTTGTTCAATCCATGGAGGAAGCACACAAGACCTAACTCCTACAAAGGTGACGCCTTCAATGAGCTCTCCATGGAAGGCTATTGTAGGTATATCTGATAAATCAGGTGCTGATCAGCTGATAGCCAAAGCAGCAGAGCTGAAGTTAGGCAGTGGAGCGAAGATAAAATTCTGGGAACATACATGGTGCGGGGATATGTTGTTCCAGCAGAAATTCCCGACTTATTTAAGGTCTCTTTGCAAAGAGATCACTACATATCTCAAATGGGAGCGTGAGATGGATTAGAATGGAGATGGATACTTAATTGGAGGAGAGGTTTCTTTGCTAGGGAGGAGCCAAATGTAAATGCACTTAACCTTATCCTCAGCCAGGTTTAGCCTAACAGAGAAGATCAAGACAAACTATGGTGGAACTTGGAGTCTGATGGTTCATTCTCGGTGAGATCATTCTGTCAAGCAGCGATTGATCAGCTCTCAGGGGGCATTTCAGTGGATCACCTAATGTGTGGGGCGTGGAAAGGCTTAGCTCCTCCCAAGGTTGAAATTTTGGTTTGGATGGGGCTCCTTGGTAAAATGAACACGAAGAAAAGGCTGTGGAATATTGGTATCATTAGAGATCAAGATAGATAGTGTCCCCTATGTGGAAAAGAGGAAGAAAGCATTGATCATCTATTCCTCACTTGTGAGGAAACTTGGAAGGTATGGTGTTCCTGCTTCAATTGGTGGGGAATCCAATCAATGTGTCCGCAATTCATCAAAGATCACTTCTTTCAATGGTCCTCTTATGTGGTAGGCTGTAATTTTCAAAGAAAAGCATGGATGTCTCTGTTCTTTGTGATCATTTGCGAGATTTGGTGCACTAGGAACAACATTGTCTTCCAAAATGCCTGATGGAATTTGAGGGAGGTCATGTGGTCCAGCAAGCTAAGGTTAGGTTTCTGGGTGAAGGCTTGGTGTGCTGAATTTCCGTACTCTCCAACAGAAGTTGCATGCTCAGTGGCTAGCATCAAAAATTGGCAGCCTAGGAGCATCCCAGATTGTTCTGCTGGAAGGGTGGGAGGATGAGTCTTTTCTCAGGTTTCTGATGGTCTGGGAGTTTATGATATTTTGGGTTTTAGGTCTCATAGGCCTGTGCTTTTCTTGTTTTGGAATGGGGTGCCTTTTTTTTTTTTTTTTGCTTTAATCTTTATTTTTCGGGGCCCTCTGTGTGGCAGCCACATTTTGTATTGAGCTTTTGCTCTTTATAATTATCAAAAAAAAAAAAAAAAAAAAATAGAGACCCTCTCTTGTCTTAAAAGCTATCTTCCATTCATCCCCGGGAGATATGCGGATCTAATGGTAGCCACTTTTGAGGTCCAGCTTTGTGAATGCCTTCGGGCTTTGCAATTGATCTAACAAATCATCCAGTCTTGGGATGGGGAAGAGGTATGGAATTGTTATCTTGTTTATAGCTCTGCTGTCCACACACATACGCCAACTTCCATCTTTCTTCGGCATCAGCAACGCTGGAACAGCATAAGGGCTCAAGCTTTCCCTAATGAAGCCTCTGGCAAGCACCTCTTCAACTTGGCGTCTAAGCTCTTCATGCTTAGAAGGACTCATGCGGTAGTGAGTCTTGTTCGGTAAAGACGCTCAAGGAACAAGGTTGATCCTATGCTGAATGTCACGCAAAGGCGGTAGCGCCTCCGGTAAGTCCTCCGAGAACACATTGGCAAACTCCCTCAGTAAGGACCCAATATCTCTCGGCAATTCTTTGGGAACAACTTCGGCTTCTTTCCCAATGAGGACGAATACAACTTTGGCGGCGCCAACTTCTTTGGCAAACATGGCGCTACCCTGCACATTGGGGTGTTGGGCTATGGAAGCCTTTGGTTTCTCCTCTCCTCCTTCCTTGGTAACAACACTGTCTTGACCCCCTCATATAGAAAACTATACGTGTTTCCCTTCCATCATGCACAACCCCTCGTTCATATTGCCAAGGACGTCCTAAGAGTAGGTGGCATGCGTCCATGGCGACTACATCGCACCATGGTCCTTCCTTATACTTGGGTCCAATAGAAAAATTGACATAACATCGCTTGGAAACTGTTACCTGATTGCCCTTCTTCAGCCAAGACAATTTGTAAGACTGCGGGTGCACTTCTGTCTTCAAGCCTAACTTAGTTACCGCCTCCTCGGAAATGACATTCTCATAGCGTCCCGAGTCTATGACTATACGACAGGCTTTACCGTTAATGGTGCATGTCGTCTGGAAAATATTGTTCCTCAGCCAACCGTCTCCTTGTCCATTTCTTGGCATGAGGCAAACACGCCTAGCCACTAAACACTGACCCTCGTCTTCTTCAACGGGATCTTCCCCTGGTTTCGCCAAGTCTTCTTGTCCTTCCCCTTCAATGGTCTCGCCTTCTTCTTCAGTGGGCTCGTTAATGAGAAGAGCCTTACCCGGTCTGTCTCCCTTTCGGCATTCAGAGGCACGGTGACCCATTTCTCCGCAACCCGCTACTTCTTGATTGAGTTGCTTCCCAATAACGGCAGGCAGCGGTCTACTTTGAGCGCTCGGGGTTTGTGTTAGCGGCTGATGCGTTTCATATTTATGCATCTTTTAATTGGTATTTTAATTATTTTGCACCTGATTAATTATAGTTCTACGCTCATTTTTGGAAATTTTTATGTTTAACATATTTGAAATTAAAGCCTGGAAATTATCAAATTTTGGTGCAAATAAGACAAATTCGACGCGTAAACAATTAAGTCAAGTCAATCGAGATTCAGTACAAGAACGTATAAGCTCGGCCCGCACTGACCTGAGCCCACACTGTTCATCACCCCCTACCTCTAGATCTCATCAAGCCCACCGTCACCACACAGCCCACCACCGTAAGGCTAGCTCTGACCCGGCCTAACACAATCATCGTCACAGCCCAAACGCCTCAGGCCCATAACCTGCAGCAGCACAACAGCTCACCAACAGGCCCAATCTCAGGCTCACGCACTACAACAAAAAAGGTAGATTCTCGGCGCTTTTTTTTGCAATTCTCGGCGCAAAAAAGCGCCGAGAAAGAAAAGCGCCGAGAATCTCGGCACTTATAAGCGCCGATATTTTTCAGCGTTTTTTAATGTCGAGATTTTTTGAGTTTTTTAAATACCCTATTTTCACTTCTTAGCATGGACATTTTACAAACAGCCTGTATTGCCTATTTATTTGTGCATATTTTCCACACACACACACACACACACACACACACACACACACATATACATATATATATATATAATTACTTAATAAAAAAATATCAACTAAACTGATAAATTTTTCATAAAACTCCGAATTCGACAATCAAAATATTACAACATTGTCAATGTACTTTGATAGTTCAATATAAAATTTGAGATTTTTTCCACTCCAAATATCAACATAATTAATCTAATAACCAAAAAAAAAAAAAAATACAATGCTAACTTAGTCAAGTACATTCTTGACAAATATATCAATCAACCGAATGAGCTTGGCGTGCTTGGAGATGCAAAAAAATTTGAGGGTTCACCATCACCTGATCCCGATTCATCTCTACCCTGTATAGACAACACAATAATAACATTACTTATGTACAAAATATCAATCTACCAGTTTCCTATCACATAAATCAATAACAATGAGCACATGAAATCATTCATCGGAACCCGTCAACCCTCAAGTGTCCACAATCCCTTTTGGAGGGAAGTAGGAGTAGATAGAGGGAGGCCTAGGTTGTGCTGCATCTCATGACTTCCATATCATGTGATTGCCACCTATTTAGCTTGCCCTCCATTCTCATTTTTATCTAGTATGTGCTTGAAGCAAATGAAGAGTCTGCAACATCTTAAGGCGACAATATAGCACATGAGATTTCACTCTCTGCCACATCTTGCAAAGCACAAAACACATGATTCAAATTATATCTTGTTGTCTAAAGTTAGGCTATTCCTCATATAGGAAAAATTGAAAGAAGATTATCAATGAAGATATTAGAAAAAAGATTTAGTAGAAGAAGTGTCAAAACATCCAAAAATCAAACCATCTTATCAAGCAGCAAGACAAGCATATCTGATCCAAAATTTTGCTTCACATGGTAAATTCATATAGTTTCCCAAAAGTACCAACCCCAATGTCGCCTTTTGTCTCAATCATTCACATCATCAATTTCATTATTTACAAAGGATTAGAAAGGTAATTATTTGCATTATAGTACAAACAAATACAAATTAAATAGATTATCTTACCGGATCAGCAACCGCAGTAATAATTGCTCAACCTTCTGCTATCATTTCATATGATGCTTGGCCAGAAGAAACAGCATTATAGATGGGTAGGAGCCTTCTCATTTGCTGCTTTACATTGGCCAATTTTATTTTCATATTTTGCACTTCGACATGATCACCGGTACGATTGAGTCCCCTTTTCTTTAGTTCACCCATGACTCCGTATATATCACTCCTCTTCACGCCAAATCCATAGCCTACCGCTCGATAGCTCGGATTTTCCTGTTCATACATTAACTCGGTAAATACTTCCTCCTCGATTTCTGATCGAGGTCTGGAAGAAGATCCAAGTCGAGCCTCAACTATTTCTCTAGCTGTATCCTACAAAGAAGAGAAAAAGACATTAAATACATTTAAATTAAAAGAAATGTGAGATAATAATAAAATCCACCATAAATTCTTGTGAAACCGTGTTCTCAAAAAAGCCACCACTTTTCCTGGTATGAGTTTCCTGGTAAAACTCTATACTGGTGGGCTTCCTCCCTTTGTTAATTTCCTACAATCAACACGTCAACATAAGTCTTAACTAATTTAACAGGTAGATAGTAATAATACACTAAACATATACTGAAATCCTTACAAAACTATCTCTTTTATTCGCATAACTTGTTGAACCAGTCGTGTGAAACTGATTCTGCTTGGCACGTGCTTCTTTGCCGCATTTACTCATCTCCTGACATTGGAAATCAACATCAATCCAAGAAAAACTTTACATTCATAATCAATATCAATCTGCTTCCCCCTTTTTGACCAATCAAAAATTACTTAAAAAAAAATTGTTTTACCTTGCCTTGTGGAGAAAATCAAAAATGTACCAAAGTTATCCATTGGTCACGATTAACTCCTCGTGGCACTGTTGTAATAACTTCAGCCTCAGTTTTGTTCCCTTGACAATATTGCGCTTTCAAACTCGTCTTATAATCCCTCCACATTTTGCCAAGATGCTGTAGTATTGATTTATCAATCAATACATCACTGGGCATTGAAAATTTTTCCTAAAACATAAAATCCAACAATAATGTCACAAAAAGGCAAGGGAATAGTAAGAAGGCATAAAGCAGTAGTTGTACTAGTAAGAGAACAACCACATTTCAGTGCTATATCCAAATTTCACTCGAACAGTAAAATTTGATAGAAGAACCTATTGCCAATTATACTATTGAATTAAATTAACACAATTAAGAGTATAAAACCTTAATTAATACAATGATAAAGTTCAAAAACTTCAGACATACATATTATATCATATATATAAAGTAAACTTCAGACATAAATAATACTTACTCGAATAACCTCAATAGCTTCTGCTTTGTATTGGTCATTCATCGTACGCCAATCTCTTACTCCGAGCGGACAAAACCGTCCTGTTTTTGCAACCTCTCCAATAAACCGGATCAACAAATCGCCACCCTTTCTAATTGGTTGGCGTAGGTCATTGAACCGCACAATAATTCTTACACCTTCAGGAAGATGCCATACTTTTTTAACTGGTATCGTCCTTAAGGTACTCAAGTTGCCTTGGCCATCTATTAACGATTAAGATATACTATTACTTTTCTAATTGATTGGAAAATTATTACCATAATTAATGCTATAAAATTGAAAACATTTACCGATAAGTTGAAGTAGCTCCCTCTCATCAAATGGCACGTCAGTGGACCAACACCAACTTCCCTCACTGGTCCCTCTGCTTGAGATGTTGACGGTCTTGGCTGACTGTCATCACCTCCTTCATGTTCCGGTGTTGCTGTTGAGGACTGCACTGATTTGCCACTTCTAAAAAACCTCATCATTGTGAATCCACGCTTTTTCAAAAACAAAAGAATTAGTAGATGTATAATAGAACTTACAAAAATAAAATGAGAAGCAAATATGTTCCGTAAAACAAATAATCAATAATGAAACAAAGATCATGGACAAAATGAAACAACACGTACAAAAGAAAACTAACATACATGGACAAAATGAAACAACACGTACAAAAGAAAACTAACATACATGGACAAAATGAAACAACACGTAACATTATTTCACAACTCTAAAAAAGCAAAGATCAAATCTCGCCTAGATCATACAAGTCCCTAGGTTTAGTCTTAATGACATGATACCATCCCTTTTGCATCTCATCTTGAATATAGAAAACTTGCTTTGCTTGAGATGAGATGACAAATGGATCATCTTTTAACAATCGACCCGTATGTATCAACTTAGAGAAGTTCACACAAGCACCATCGTTTCTAAATGTTCTTAAGCCCCTATTTATATCTACCCAATCACAACGAAAAATGACAACTTTATAACTCCCATAATAGTCTAGTTCATATATGTCTGTCAAATTGCCATAGTAAACTTGTCCATCAGCTACGACCATGACCCCAGAATTTTGTGTCCTCATATAGCGTTCACGATCTTCTGTATGAAACTTGTATCCATTAAGGACAAAGCCCTTCATTCTTTTAGCATACTGATTTAGCCCACTAGCTAAAGCCCTTCTCAATCGGCCTTCTTCGGTAGTTGCATCAATTTTGTGCACCTTAATAGAATAAAAGGTAGTATCAAAATTAATGGTGAATATATAATATCAACTTCAACATCGAATAAAATATACTAACCTGGTTTTGAAGCCACTGAGAAAACTCTTCAACAGTCCACTGATTTTCTAATGTTGCATTAGATCGACCTCTATGGAAATATGCTCGTCGTTTTTCTCTTAAAAATTCACTATAATAAGGAAATTATTAGTAGGTTGAACAAAAATAGTTAATATTGACAAAGTTGCTTCTATTAACACTTAATCACGAAGTTCCTTGATTTCATCTAGCTGAAGTAGCACATAACGATGCGCTTGTTCCTTACTTCTCATATCAAGGCGAACAATTTTCTCTTTTCCAATTGCACGACCCCCAGAGTTTAACAAGTATTTACCCATACTTGAACTATTATCATCATTTCTTTTAGGTCTATTAAAAATGGTCGTAGTACCTTCTAAGTATCTAGAACAAAATGTAATAGTCTCCTCCATGATGTAGCCTTCAGCAATGGACCCTTCTGGCCGCGCCTGATTACTTACGTATGCTTTCAAATGGGACAAATACCTTTATTACATAAATATAAATAACACGTGAGATCAATTACTGGATGACAAATATGAGAGATAAAAGTAAATGAAGCATTATCGGCTAACCTTTCAATCGGATACATCCATCTATAGTGAACAGGCCCACCAAGCTTAGCCTTCTCTGCTAAATGAATTAGTAGATGAACCATGACTGTGAAAAATGTAGGTAGAAGTTCCATCTCCATCTCACAAAGTATAAGAATAACGTTCGATTGTTGAAGATCGAGCATATTTGGGTCGAGGGTCGTAGAACACAAGTATTTGAAAAAGGAAGACAAGTCTGAAAGCAACTCAATGACTTGTGTGGCATTGGATGCTCGTAAAGTTACAGGAAGAATATCTTGCATAAGAACATGGTTGTCATGACTCTTAAGGTTTAAGAGTTTTCTTTGTTTCAACTTCACACATCTAGAGATGTTATATCCATATCCATCTGGGACCCTAAGTTTCTGGAGAACTCTTAGAAACCGTTCTTTATCATTTGAAGACATATAGTAAGAAGCTGGAGGCACGTACGGATCTCTATTAGGACGAGGTTGTAGCCAAAGATGTGGCTTTATGTTCCTTTTTTCAAGGGCCCTTCTTGCCTTTTCATCATCTCTAGTCTTTCTCTCCATATGTAATAGTGTCCCTAGAACATTATCACACACATTTTTCTCTATGTGCATGACATCTAGATTATGTCGAAGGAGATTGTACTCCCAATATGTCAAGTCAAAAAATATGCTTTTTTTTCTTCCAAAGCACTTCTTCATTGTCCACTCTTTCTATTGAACTGTCTATGTGGTGCCTTTCACTTTTCTTCTTACTATTCTTTTGGGTTTTTCCATACTTGTAACGAACTTGTTCTTGTGCTTTCAAGATATCAGTCCCTGATGCCGGAGTAGGAGCACAAGCATACTCCATTGTCCCATCAAAAAATTGACTCTGAGATCGAAAAGGGTGATTATTAGGTAACCATTTACGGTGTCCATTATAGCAAATCTTGCCCCCAAACTTATAAGAATTTGTATGTTCAGAGCAATAAGGACAAGCTGTGTAGCCCTTTGTACTCCGACCAGACAACATAGCATATGCAGGAAAGTCATTGATAGTCCACATTATAGCCCCTTGCATCCTAAAGTTTTGTCCACTATAGGCATCATATGCATCAATACCTTCCCATAACAATTTCAACTCATGCAGCAATGGTTGTAGGTACACATCAATGTCAAGTCGAGGGCCCAATTTCCAGGAATAATCGAAGAAAGAATGAATGACGATTGCTTCATACATAGCCATGGGGGCAAGTTGTACGGGATCAACACCACTGGCCATGTACTATAAGTAGTATTCATAAGACGGTACGGATTGAAGCCGTCACTAGCAAGACCAAGCCTAACACTATGAGGATCTGAAGAAAACTCCGGATACCGAGTATCAAATGCCCTCCAAGCTAAGCCATTTGCAGGATGCCTTAATTTCCCATCCTTCAAACGGTCTATCTCATGCCATCTCATATCTTCGGCTGTTTTAGATGACATGTATAATATTTTGAGCCTTGAAATCAAAGAAAAGTACCGCATAACCTTAGCGGGCTCTCCTTTCTTGGTTGGCATACTTTCATCACTACAACTGTCATCTTCCTTACCCTTAACTGTCTTCCATCTTGAGGTACCGCATGTATGACAACTCTCTTTTTCAGACATTTCACCCCAATACAACATACAATTATTTGGACAAGCATGAATCTTTTCATATCCAAGACCCAACTCATTGATCATTTTCTGAGCTTCATAATAAGATGATGGAAATACCATAATTTGGGGAAATGCATCAAGAAGAAGTCTTAGCAACATCGTGAAGGACTCAGCCGACCAACTATGCATACATTTCAAGTGAAACAAGTACAAAAGAAATGACAATTTGGAAAATGCGCTACAGCCTGGATATAGTTCTTCATTAGAAGCTTCCAATATCTTCTTATACTTGGCTTTCTCCTCAGGAGATTGGTTGGGTTGTTCAAGAGGAACTTGGTCCGACCAATCATGTTCATCAGACAAATGGGGTTGACTTGTGGAGGGAGGAATATCAACTCCGATACTTTCTCGTAGTAATCCACCAATATCATCTCGACCTATGGCCCTTCCCTCATTATTATTGGTAGATGTTTGACTATTGCATCTCAATTATTGAACAATATCTTCTCCTCCATAAAAAATCCATTTCTTATACTTTGGCCAAAAAGCCTTAAAAAGGATATGATATTCCACATCTTCTAATGAGAACCATTTGGCTACTTTGCATTTATTACATGGACATCGAGTTTTTCCTTCTATAAGATTTTCTTTAGCCAACTTAATGAATTCAATGACACCATCAATATAAGCTTGACTAATCCTTGGTTGCATGATCCAACTCGTAACCATATCTCTAAATATTAAGTAGTGCAATTAAATTACCTAAAAATTGAAAAAAGTTAGAGTTCATAAGACAAATATTTAATCAACCAATCAAAATATATACAAATACAAAAACAAATAATTAATGGGACTTAGGAGAAGTTAGAAATTAAAGTAAGATACATGAGTTCTTTATAATCAATTTTAATCCTCTAATGTGAAGGATCCATCTAAACAAGGGATATAGCAACAAAGTTTTATTTTTTCAAATTTAAAAATTATGAAATCGATATCTAATCTCCCTGACATTAACAAATTGAACTCACAAGCGCCACCAACACATAATTTTAAACATCAATCAAACACAGTAACACAAGAATTTCGTCAAAACAACAATCTTTTGTATTAATCAATTCAAATAATGAGATGCAACGATAGAATCATTCGAACCATAGCATTAAGGATGCGCATGAAGCAGGGGAAAGTGTGAAACGGCGATAATACAAAACTATAATACAACTACTTCAACCAACTCAAATGATATAACACTTGTAGAAGAATAAGCAGTCCAATAAAAATAAAAACCGAAACTAGGGCAAGGACATCACATACTAACAGCAAAGCAAGAGCAACTGTGAAATCGGAAGGTGAGGGTGAAAGACGAACGCTGGCGGCGATGATGAGAGGTGAACGCCGGCGGCCACGGTGAGAGGCGATGCGGTTGGAAATCGGGAGGTGAGGGTGAGAGACGAACTTGGCAGCGAGGGTGAGGGTGAGAGACGAGGGTTAGGGTTTGCGGGAGGTGAGGGTGAGAGACGACGGTGATGAACGTGAGCACATGAGGGTTAGGGTTTGTTGGGGGTATATATACCTGACAAGATTCTCGGCGCTTATAAACGCCGATATTTTTTGCGTCGTTTAAAATCGCCGAGAATTTTCGACGCTTTGTCCCGACGCATTTAAACGCGGAGATTTCTCGACGTTTGTATAAACGCCGATAATTATGCGCTAAGAATTACCCTTTTTTGTTGTAGTGACGTAAACACCAACCCATCATCATTTACCAACGCCATCAACTCGTCATCGTCCGGCCCAGACCCGTAGGGTTTCTGCAGCAGCACATCATCGATTTAAAAGGATTATTTCGGCTCTGTTTTGGAGGATTTTTTTTTTGGGGGGGGGGGAGGGGGGGTTCGGGTTGGCGGCCTTTCTCTCCTTCTCTCAGCTCTCTCTATCTCTCTGATTTTTTTTTTCTTTGTTTTTTGTTAAATTGGAAGGAAAGCGAAATTAGCGTGAAGACCGACATGAGTTCGTTCATCTCCTTCTTCACCGGTTCATCCTTAATGGAGAGCTAACTTACTCTCTGGGGTTAGATGAAATCTTAGCCTTTACTTTTGTTTACTTTTAATTCGGGTTAATTTGATTGTTTACATGAATTGCTTGGTTGAGATAAATACTTTGAAGTATTATATTTTTATCATTTATTCAATTGATATGATTATTGAGTTTGTAACCTTTTATCGTTGATGTTTATATTTATAAATTAATTCTTTGTGCTTATAGTCTTAGAATTAATTAATCAAGCAATAGTATTAACCGAATTGTTAATTAAAACATATCTTTCCTATGCTTTAGTTAGATAGGGCTAATACGTAATAATTAACAATACGTTAGGTAGAGCCTATTTTCCTTATGTTTTAGTTAGATAGGGTCAATACACGATACTAACAATATCTCCTTAGTAGGTTGAAGCTTGTAGCCTAAACCACTACTCGTGTGACAATCAATAATCCTAATTTAAAGGTTAGTGCAAAAGTAATTGGCTAATGATAAATTCGAAACCCTAGGTTCCAATTTAATACACTTTTCGATTAAAAGTAGATTATTTTAGTTCAATTGTCGTTTTCTTAGATTAATTAACACAAAAACCTCTCAATTTTATTCAAATCAATTTAGGTCATAGAATAAATTCACGCACTTTCAGTCCCTGTGCTTCGACACCCTCTCGCCCTACACTTCAATTTAGATGTGTTTAGTAGATAGGGTTAAATATTAAATTTTAATAGATATAGAAAAACATATCAGCGGCACCCGGTTCACCTCCCTTCAGCCAGCTTTTTTGCTCCAGACTCCGCCAGAAGGGCGGTGCCTTTGCTGCTGTTCTATGTTCACGGCTCTCTGAGATGCTTCAACCACAGCAAAAATGTCAAACATGTCAAGTACATCTTGGATGGACTCTCTCAGACCGCCAATAACGCGATCCGCCAGCTGCTCTTCTGACTCCGTCAAGTCGTTTCTAGCAACTAGAGAATTAAAGTCAGCGGTATATTCCTCCACAGATTTGGAGCCTTGGCGTAACCACTGAAGGTGTTGGTACATCATCCGCACGTGATTGTGTGGTAAGAAGGCGCTACGAAGATGCTTCTTCATCTTCTCCCACGTCTCAACCTTGGACTTCCCTTGCCGGAATCGGGTTTGCTTCAACTGGTGCCACTAGGCGGCTGTCCTACCCCGAAGACGGGGAGCAACGAGCGGCGCCTGCTTCTTCTCAGGTATTTCTCTAAATTCGAGGACTTCTTCAACGGCTACAAGCCAATCTAAGAACTCCTCTGGGCGTCCTCCTCCATTGAACTCAGGTACTTCGATCCGAAATCCGGATTCCCACCTCCGATCCCCACGGTCATCAGTATGGTGCTGATGGCGTCTAAATCCTGGTTCCGGTATGTCTTCATCATGAAATAAATTGTTCAAGTCTTCACCTATTACACTCGGTGAAGGTGGGCGTTGGGCCCTAGCTCTACCCGCTGGGTTGAGGTTGGCTTCGATTTGGATCAAGTGCTCGTCGATCCGCCGGAATCTCTCTTCCAATTCCTCCAATCTCCCTTCATGCTATTGATGACGGTCTCGGTCAGTAACATCCTCAACAGTGGCATTCCTCTGTCGTCTATTGGGTGCCATCGTTTCAGGAAGCGAACTGTGCTCTGATACTAGATGATGCAGCGCGTGATAGGAAAAATTGGACAACGAGAAGGTTCAACGGCCTTTCCTTTTGAATTTTATTATCATTGGAATAAAATTAATAAAAGAGGTTCATAAGCTCGTTTCTCACGGGTCGAGAAATCGAGATTACAAAAACAAGAAAACAATTCATTGGAATTTTCAATTGGCTACCTAAAAATTAACACTTCTTCCCCTTTATATAGAGGATGGCAAGAATTCAAACTTGAAATGTAAATTAACAAATCAGATAAGGAAACCAAAACTAATCAAGTAAGAAAATCCCTAAAATCTCGGAAAACCCTAAAATCTCGCCTGGGAAGAAAGACTCGCTCAAAGTGATCAGATATTGGTGTCACGCCAAGTTTGCTCTCGTCAAGCACGCTCCTGCTGAGGATCTCAGCCGCTCTTCTGCCAAGCCGGGGCTTGACGCCTCAGCTCGCTGCATTAGTTTCCTATTCTTATAGGAATTCATTTTAATTAGATTTCTTTTTAGTTTAATTTTTATATTCCTTCAAATTGAAATTGTTTAGATATCCATTTTTGTAATAGGGACCTGAGGTTATTGTAATAGAACTTCTTCCTAATTATTCAATAAAATATAACCCGAGGGTTTATTATTTTCCCGAGTTCAGGGATTTCTTCGGTGGATTCCGAAAACGTCCGTTTGAGCAAAATTTGAGCAACACTCTTTCGTGTATTTACGAGCTTAACAATTCTGAACTCCGCTTCCGTCTTGCGTCATCCTGTTTATAGGTCTATACAAAACATAACCCTAGAAGCCCAAAAGTCATGATCATTATGTAACTTTTAATTTAATCCAGCAATGAATACAGGTATAACATGAGTCTCCAATCTTAACAAATAAAAGTGTTAACAAATATTCTCAATGGATCCCTCAAATAGCTTGACTTATCAAGTGTAAACCTGGGGTAGGGGTCCGAAAAAATCAAATGAGAGTAGAAGTAGAAGCAGAAAGGCCAAAAGGGGTTGTGATGGCATTATGAAAAATCGAGACATATGAAATGAGAGTATAGTTTTTGAAGTCTGACACTTATTCAAACAATGTTGAGACTGAGGTTATGCAAGATGCTAGATTGGATGGTTGCATTTTCAATCCGGGGGCTTTGTTTTGTACCACATTATGTAGGAACATCATACAAAATAATGTAGCTGGGGACAATGGTAGAGTGTATTTGACGGATTGACAACTGTTGGAAGTTGTTGACATAGGTGATGTCAGTATTTCAGTACAAAAAGGATCGAAATTGACTTTACAGAGTAGAGATATATGCCCAAGTTGAAAAATAATTTGATATCAGCGGAAACAACTTGATAACAATGGTTATTTTGTCAGGTTCTCAGGTGGTAAGTGGATGGTTTCAAAGGGGAAGTTAATAATTGCCATTGGTCTAAAGTTGGGTGCACTATTTTTTATGTCAAGTTGATGGTATCTCTATTGTTGGAAACTCAATTTTGGATAGATTGAAGCATAGCCACTAGAAACCACTTCTCCAGATTACATATCAAACTAGGAAACCTACAGGTGCATGGACTCGTCAAAATGGTCGTTTGATGTGGGGTTGAGTAAACCCAGTGCATCCTTGAGAAAGAAAAGACTTGTGTAATGAGTGTGCCAGAAATTGGCCGGAGCAAGAAATAGGAGTTGGAATGAATTCTTCGTACAATACGACATGTTGGGCTCTTGCTGGGGTTTTTGGGTGTTTGTTGGTGTGCTGTTGGTGTGTTTGGGGTTTTTTGTTGGGGTGTTTTGGGGGTTTTGGTTTGGGTTTTTTTGGGTGTTTGAATCGTTTGTGCTTTGAATCTCCTGACTAGAATATATTTGTTCCTCTCTCCTTTAATAAAATCCCACAATGGGTCAATTATCAAAAAAAAATAGTGTAGCACTTGATATATTGAAATAGGGACGAACTTTGATTAGAGTTTGTGCATAATGATTGGAGCTATTACCCAAAATGGCCCCAACAAAAAATATTATCCAAAATAGCCCATCAAAAATATTTGATCCAATTGGTCTTGACATAAGCAAATTTTTAAAATTTATTTTTTTATTTTTTTGGTTTTGAGGTACTTGATACTTTAAACCTTTTTTATTTTTATTTAATTTTTTAATAAATTATTAATTATTAATTATTAATTAAATTAAATATATTAATTATATTTTTATTATCATGTTATATTTAGCTTTATAATATACATTTTATTAAATTATATATGTAATTTATAATAAAAAATTTTAATTAAGTTATTTGTTAAATTTTTTATAATAGTTTTTAATTTACTCATTATTACAGTTATCTAATAATAATTATTTGTTTACATAATATTTAATATAAATTATTATATTTAAAATTATTATCACAGGAAGGGAGGTACCAAAAAAAAATAAATATTAGAAATTTGCTAATATAAAGGCTATTTGGGTAAATAATTTTTAAAATAAACCATTTTAGATAATACACTTTTCTTTTTTTTTTTGGATCAGTTTGGATAATGGCTCTAATGATTGTGGGTGAAGGGAGCATGAGGGACTACTATGGCAAAGGTTGCATGAGGGCCTTCTCAGTCTCCAAGTAGTAGATCTGTTAGTCCGATGTTTCTTTACAATCACATTAAGGCTACATTTATTAAGTCCTTTCAAATGGCCACGTTTAGTGGCTCTTGACAATGGTTGAGCTTCCGAGCTATAACAATGGTGAGTAGTCTATAAATAGGGCATTGTTGTGTCTCATATAGTGGAGTTTGAGGAAGAAGAAGATTAAATGAGCGTGAGAGAAACATTTTTGAAATCCTCTGTTTATATAATGCTTTTCGTTGCTCCTCCTTCGCAGATGTAAGTTTCGGCCAAACCATGTATATGATGTTTTAATTTTTCACCGACCCTCGTTGTATGTATTTGCTACTTTTCAATTTAGGTTTTAGTGTTTGTGAGTAGCCCTAACATAAAGTGTACAACCAACAGGGCCACACCACAATAATAGCTAGCTTTTAGATCACAAGCCTAGACAATTGTTTCTTTCTTTGGTTGATTAAAACTTGAGACTTAACATCAACACAATACGAAACAAGCAAACGTTTAAATAATATTTAAAAAAAAAGTAACAGACAGAAAAGGTAAGAGAAATCGGAAAGAAAATCTAATTTCACGGTGACTTAACAATTAAGTAGGACAAAAATTCGATCCACTAATGCAAGACTTTCACACACCCTGCAAACTATGAGACAAACGCCTCGACTTTCTATTCGCCATCTCTCCTACAATAATGTGACGATTCCTCTTATAATTGTTTCCTAGATGTTGAATCACACATAGATACTTTCATTAGTTTATACAATAAGATGGCTCAAATAGCAATTCTTGCATCAAGTTGTGTACAAAGCAACAGACTAAACATATGAAATAATACAAGAACAAGTTTGGGTGAGGAAATACTAGTTTGATATTTATGGGGTCTTCATCTCTACTCTTTCTGCTTCACCTCGGACGCTCGACTTTCATCATAAACTGTACCAAAATATTTTTGAGGAGTTTATAAGTGAGTATAGTAATACTATCACACATCTGAATAAAAAAGAGGTCAATCTATGAACTCAATTTTAAGTTGCCCGGACAAGGAACTGGAGTGGAAATTATGGGTTTGTACAAAAGGAACATATCCAGTGCCTCAAGAGCTCCCGCCTACGCAGGGTCTGGGGGTGGGGGCAGATGTATGCAGCCTTTCCCCTTCAGGGTGTTAACCTGAAAAGAGGCTGTTTCCCAGTACCCCCAATCTGAAGGTGAGGACTTCCCAGGAGGTCCCATCCTGGTACTACTCTCGCCCAAGCACGCTTAAGTTCAGAGTTCTCATGGGATCCCGTAACGGCGTGTTGGTGCCCTTTTTGGTATGGGTTTGTACAAAATTACTTAAATGATTAAAAATCATTGAGAATAAGATCTTAATTTGACTTATTCTTAAAATAATAATTTATACTTTATTTAACAATATTTATATTAATGTGACCGACTTTACTTGGTCGAATTATATACAGTTCTAGTTGTAGTATGTACCATGGCGGTCTTTGTAAACGTCGTTACTATCCTCGTCTTCAACCTCATCAGAGCGGCCATAAATAATACCGCCAAACCCTTCCTCCTCGCTCCTCGTAGCATACGCCTCCCCGAATGATGTCGCCATCACGTTTCTATTACAAAAGTTAGTTCGTGTTAGACACTGATTGTTAGTCAATAATTCAGCCACTTTCTCATTTGTTAAATAGTAATAACTTTGAATTCTACTAGAATAGGAAAATTGTGTTAGATGAGAAATATAACTTCGTACCTATAAATAGAGTTGTCTTCTCCCATAATTGATTATTTAATTAGTTAGTGACTGATGCTCGCAGCACTCATAATCTCTTTCTCCGATTACCATCTCCGATTCTAGATTTTGGTAGCGTGGAAACTACAAAACTTTAGGCTGTATTTGGAGGATGGAATTGGAGGCTGAAATTGGGGGCCCAGAATTCCAATTCTATTGATTGGTGCGCCTACTGGAATTGGAATTAAAATTCCACTGTCCAATTTTATGGATTTGAATTTTAACTAAAAATCATAATTTCTAATTCCTTAGGGTGGAGGTAAGGAATTACAATTCCATATTAACTTCATTGACCTTAAAACCTAAAAGGACCCCATTTGATTAATCTAAATCCAAGATGACTTAAAATCCAAAGATTTAGACACAACCTAGAATTTGACCAAAACCTCGAAATCACCCATCTCGAGTGACTTAAACGTGAAATGACAGAAATCACCTTAGCCAAAGTTTGAAGTGACCCAACCTGATTGACTCGAAACTCGAGATGACCCAAATCTAGAAAATGAAACTACTCGACTTGAATGTGATGTATACAAGCTCAGCCGAAGTAGAAATGATTCGACCAAATTGACCCAAAACCTAATATGACCCATACCCAAAATGACCGAACCCATCTCAAACTCAGCCTAAGATGACTCAAAATTTGAAATGATACAACTCATTTGTCCCAAAACTAAGATGGCTCGAGCTTGAAATGACCTATGAACTCAACTCCGATTATAAATAACCTGAATCCCGAAAATACCTAACCTGATTAACTGAAAATCCGAGATAACCTGAACACCAAATAATCCGACACGATATTGAACCCGATTTGACTCGAAAATCGAATAACTCAAACTCAAATTGAATCACTCCAGCCATAATAACTTGAACGCAATATTAATCGGTCCGACTAAAATCCGACCGTAGTTGATTTAAAACTCAAAATATACTCGATTGACCGAAAAACTCATGGTGACTTGAATCATTCTTAAATTATAATTGTGACCTCCGATTCCTTTGATGAACCAAATAATGGAATTTCAATTCCATCAGAATTGGAATTAGAATTACATTTCTACAGTCCAATTCCAATTCCATGCCAAACAGAGCCTTAATAGTCCTCTCAATTATTCTACATGGTTATCAAGGTGATGTACCAAAGATAGTAAGTCAAATCTAGATTTAAGCAATCGAGGTATATTTAAACTTTGTTTTTATATTCACCTTTTATCGATAATTCATACAGCCCCATGGTAACGCAAATAAGTGCAAAGGGAGAACCAAAAAAAAGAACAACCAAATAACCTGAGAGAACCAAATATATAGAAAAGAAGCGTAGGGAGAAGGCAAACTAACTGCAAGCACCATAATAAAGGGACCGGAACCTTAAAGAACTGATTTACGATGATTCCTCCTCTTAAAAGAACAAGCTGCAAAACTAGATCTATCCTCCCCTTAAAAAAAAAAATTTATGAATATTTTTCACAATTCGACTAAAAATCTTCCATAAATATCAAATCGAAAATAAAAGGAAACTAATACAATACTTACCCGAGTTTGTCGTGACCAATATGATCGTTATTATTATTATTAGTATTACTGACGGGCTTGTCCACGTGTCGGAATTTCCTTGGGCTAACTTGAAAGTACCTTACAGCAACAGCAGCAGCAGTAGCAACAGTAGTAGTATTAAAAGAAAAACGGGCAAGTTTAATTACGTGATTATTCATCTTTGCTTTGATGTTAATTATGGAAAAGCACTGTTACAGTAAAATCATAAGTTATATATGCTTTACTACGCACCAGAAGTCTCACGAAAATTTATATGACACGTAGGTTTTTAAAAGTGGTCGTGAAGCTTCGTGATTTCAAACAATTATATCTTGTGTTCTAGTTTCTTAATTTATTTAAATTACTTTCATTTATTACTTAGATATCTTCATATTTTTAATAAAATACTTTAATATTTTAAAATATTATCACTTAAGTACATTTTTTCAATCAGATTTTTTTTGGTTGAAATTTTAATGATTTTTCTTGGAAAATTATAAAGTTAAGAATTTGATTTTTTGAAAAAAATGCTAATATAACACATGAATGAAAATATAGATAAAAATCCAATTATGTTTTTATGAGAATTTGCTTAATTTTTGTTAAAATATTGACATACATAGCTCATATGTATTATTTCAATCGATCTAGTACTACATTAACATTTTCTAAAATAAAATTGGTCAAATTCTTACAAATATTTATCAAATACCGACTTAAAATACATAAGTGAAAAAATATTCAACTATTAAAATACCCTATTGTATATATTTAATTGTTACATACCAAAGTAATAAATACTGAAACCTAAAAACCATGTAAGTGATAATATAATTTCCCTTTAACTTATGATCAAACTGATCCCTCATGCAATAACAATTAACACTACGTAAAAATTAAAAGATAAGAAACTAGTTATACTATAGAATAATATAAATGTATATTTCAAATAAAAATTTAAATTTAAATTTTTAAAAAAAAACTATAAATATTAAAAACTAATAAAATAAATAAATACTTGAGAAAATCTATATTCTATATATTATTATTAAGTCTCTCCCCTTCCTCAAAAGCGCTCAAACCCCAGATCTGACATTTCTAAAGCCCATATGTAGCTTAGCAAATAATAAAAGAAAAAAAAAAATATTAGTTTTTTTGTTATAATAATAATATAAATCTTAAATAGTATATATTATTGCTAAATGTAACTAAAATATAAATATTTATGTGCATCACATGTGATAATACTAGTTATGTAAAATGGTGAAGGCAAAAATATTGACCAAACAAGCAAGGTGGGCGACTAAGACAGCCGGGAAGAGGAAGAAACGGAATAGGGAAAATCGAATCAACAAGATCACGGAAGAAGAATATGATGAGAGGATCTTCAATGCGGAGCGGGTAATAAAGCTAGGAGAAAAGGTGGGCTTCACCTTTGATGATCTCGACCGAGCTATGGTGGCAGGTCTTATTGCTCAATGATATGGTTTGAGTGTTGGGTTGTGGCTTCAATCCCTCTCTCGATTCTTGTGCTGGCCTTCTGTTTCTTCTTTTGCTTTGATCCCTGTTTGTGTTGGTTGCGCGTGCTGTTGTTACTTGCTCCGTGTCTTTTTTTGGTCCTTTGCTCGCACTCTGTTGTGTTGTATTTTGTAGCGAGTGTTTCTGTTTCAGTTTTCTTGTTTTGTATTGGTTGTTTTTGGTCCCCATGTTATTGCGGTTGGACTCTAGCCTCGCCTAGCGAGTGGCCAGTTTGTTTAGCGATTTTTTCGTAATTTATCAAAAAAAAAAAAAAGGCAAGGTGGGCGACAATGAGTAGGGGAGTTTAATAATAATACAACAGCTGGCTTCTCTTTGTGTCACATTTGTCTTTTGACATGTTTATTTTTTATACATCACACCCTTTTTTTAAGATAATATTAAAGAATCAATATTTAATTAGCACTATATGATATAACATTTTAGCACAACATCACTTTGATGGTTTCGATTCGGTTAGGGTGGCAAATATTCTTGCCCATTGATATGGTTTGAGTGTTTGTGTGGGTCTTTAGGTTCATTCTTGGTTCTTGTGCCAGCCTTCTGGCTCCTCTTCAGCTTTGATCCCTGTTTGCGATAATTTTGCGCGCGCTTTTGTTTCTTGTCCCCGTTTCTTTTCTGGTTCTGTTTTTGTTGTCTGTTGCGTCGTGTTTTGTGTTGGCATCTTTCTGGTCCCTGTGCTGTTGCGGTCGGACTTCGGCCTCGCCTAACGAGTGGCCGGCTTGGTTTGCAATTTTGTCACAATTTTTCAAAAAAAAAAGTCCCTCAAGAACTTAGTCTAATAGTGAAGTTATTCAGTTACCAATTGTGTGATCTGAGTTCGATCTCTACAAGGCTCAAACGTGATTTCCTTTAAGGAGAATTTATGGGTTTTATCCCCTCCTTAATGCATACCCGTACACACACATGACAGGCACTATCTTCAATTTCATGTCCAAAACTCGGTGTTGAAGACTTTACATTTGCGTCTAGTAATAAGAAATTAATTTGACTTGAATTGTTGGATTTGGTATAGTAATTAAGCAATCCACCTCACGAGTAACAGATTTCAAGTTCAAAGCTCATTTTCTCGATCCCCTTGGTGTTCCTTATAAGTGACATGAAATGTATGTAAAGTTTATCCCAAATTTAATTAGTTAGTTCAGTCAATTAGTTAGCTTAATTTTATTGACACAATTTAATTAGTTAGTTTTTTTTTTTTTTTAATTTAGTACTAGTTCAGTTAGTTTATTTTTTCAGCCCAGTTTTTAGAAGCTTTTTATATTTTATTTTAGAGTTTTAATGGTGTTAGCATTTATTCTCATGCTTATCAATTATGGTCTACTTTATTATTGGTATTTATCTTTTAGGGTTTCTTTTGATGAAACCTTTAACTATAAATACTTTAAATTTAGCCTTATATTTTAAATAACTCATTATTTTATTAATTTGAAATTTCTTAATAAAATTGAGTATTCTCTTTTATTTCTCTCTACGAGATTAAAGAGTTTTTTTATATCTATGGACTAACTTACCAAAATGTTGAAATTAACTTTGTTGTAGTGAGGTTTTTAATCTCGTCAAGATCAACAAACTATTAATTTTTTAAACGTTTCTATGTTAATAAGGTCCTTAATTTGACACCTACGAATAGCTCTATTCTATAAATTTTAATAAAATACTTATATTTTTAAAGAAATTGTTTTAAGGCCCCATTTTATAGTATACCCTTTGAGCCCTTTTATTATTTTCTTACTTGTTATAGTGACGTCAGTTGGGCTTGAGGAAACAGTTAATGGGCCTTTGGCCCATTGGGCTATCTTTCTTTTGGTAATCTAATGGTTTTTTGACCCGACCGGACGAGGATTTGTGACCCGAACCCAATACGACCCGACTCTAATTCTAAATGTTGCATAAAAATGTTTGTATTTAGATGTTTGACTGCTTATAATGTGATGAATCGTATACTTTTCTCTGGAAGTTAATTGTAATTTAGGAGTAGATAAAAAACCAATTAACTCATTCCCAAAAGGATTTGTTGGCTTTAATCCTTTAACGTTTGATATATAGGTTTAATTTTGGTGGTATGATTTGGGTAGATTTGATTGTAATTTGAATGAGATTGAGTTACCTAATTTGAATGTGATTAAGATTAGGTAACTTAGTTATAAATAGGGGTTGTGGTTAAGGTTTGAGGAGTGTGAAGAAAATACAGGGGAAAAATGTAGAGAGAGATTGGGACTTGTCAAGGGGTGCCCAGGGGGCACCCGAGCAGAGAGGTACTTTGTGAGTTAATTTGGGATGAGTGGTATTTTGTGAGAGTGATACAAATATGACGTCTTTGCTGCCGCCAAGCCCCTATCATCCGTAAACGCTAAGGCCACTTCGCCATATATCTTGCCAAGCAACTATGCCCTCGCCAATCAGCCATGCGACAACACCCACCTTCTAGATGCTTCACTCACCTTCTAGATCTTTCCATTCTCATGCCACCTCAGCCCTAGCTCCTGCTATAAATAAGAGGATAGATTGATAGAGTTAGTATGCTAAATGTTGAGTAATATGTGTTTCTCTCTCTTCCTCGCTATTTCTTTCTATGTCTTTTTCCCTTTCTCATATATAAAGTCCTCCATTAGTTGTTTTATTATGTCTCCGGTCGCCCTCCCGTACCGCTGATTGCCTTAATAGCAACCGCGGCCTTGTGGTGCTCATCCCTATAAAGGGTCCCTGTTAGAATTGACTGGGATCGGGTTGATGTCTCCGCTTAGATTTGATTGGTGCTTTTTCTCTTTCTTTGTCTTGAGATTTTATGCACATTCGTGCTTTTGGGTTTCTTTGGATGTTTTCTTATGTTTTGGTGTTTAGATGGTGCGTGTTCAGGCATTTTTGACGTTTTCGTGTGTTGTGTTTAGGTGTTTTTGATGTTTTGGCGTTGTTGGGGTCGTTTGTTTGCTTAGAATCTCTTGATTGGATTGTAAAATATATCTTTCTTCCTTTTTAATAAAATCCCAATGATGGGTCAACTATCAAAAAAAAAAAAATCTAATTATAACCGCCAACCCCATACATAAACATTATCATCAACAATATAACTATTGCATGGTAAGCCACCAACCCTCTCAAAGTGTAACTGCTGCACGGCGAGTCACTAACCCTCTCAAAGTGTAGCTTCTGCACAGCGAGCTACCGACCCTCTCATAACATAGCTCTGAATAAAGGAAGCTCCAAACTCTTTGATACAATACAAAATCTAAATCAACTGAAATCTCAACTAATAGTATATATTTTGATAGATTACCTCCAATATGACGCAGGAACACGGAGACCCAAAGCAAAAGAATCAAGGGGGCAGGACCTCAACGGCAGAGACACACCTCGCAACATGACCAACACCAACACCAAACCCGAAGAGGCCCCACACCCCTAGACCCAACACCCGAGCATCTCCAACATATGCCAAACAAACCTACGACCCATAGCCCTGACAACACCAACCCGGATTCATGAACCCAGACCCCAAAACCTCGAATATCCATCTTCAAATGCGGCCAGCAACGGAGAGGCGACAGAAGGAAAGAACCTCAGGTAGGGGTGAGGAAGCAAAATGGTAAACCGAACCTGACCCCGTAGCTCAGCAATCCATTTCCTGAGGAGGCCCAAAACAAAGGGGACAGAGCATATCAGTGGGGGAAAACATCGGATCACACCAAATGAAAGTGCAGGCGCGATAGATATTGTAATCCTTAATTTTGATACGATCTAAAAAAATTCGGGGATATTGATACAGCACTCTCGACCCTGACTGGAGGATGTCACATCACCTGCCATGTCATTATAGTCTAGAACCTTCATTTAGTTTA
The DNA here is from genome assembly GCA_018398585.1 of Simmondsia chinensis. Lineage (NCBI taxonomy): Eukaryota > Viridiplantae > Streptophyta > Magnoliopsida > Caryophyllales > Simmondsiaceae > Simmondsia > Simmondsia chinensis. The sequence continues at coordinate 33,328,693 of JAGTTD010000009.1, read as the reverse complement.
TATAAATAAGGAGTTAGAGTTAATTAGGATATATGAATGAATGATGAGTGGTGTATTAGTCTTCTCTCTCTCCCTAATCTCTCTGTCTTCTTTCTCCCCCTTTCTCTTGTAATCCTCCATTTTGGAGGTAAATCTATCAAATAAATATATTATTAGTTGTGATTTTCAATTGATATTAGTTCGATAATATTTGGTTTGTATCAAATTTCGTAGTAGATTGTGGTACTCCGTGGAGTCCCGTGGTTTTTTTCCTCTAATTGAGAGAGAGTTTCCACGTAAATCTTAGTGTGTTGATTTTCGCTATTTTTGTTGTTTTTTGCTTCCGCTTGTGCTCGATATGTGATTTTTTCCAACATTGTTTTACTTCAAAATTAATTGTAGTAAAATAAAAAATAGAAAAAGGAAAAAGAAAAAGAAGTTGCATAGAAATGGAAAAAGTAAAAAAGTTGAAAAAAAGAATATATTATGTCTCTCGCCAAAATTTTTTGAGATTCGAAAAAAAGAAAATGTGGTGTTTGCCTCTATAAATTAGGGAGGGAGCACGGTCATGGCAAGGAGAAGAAGAGTGCAAAGATTGAAACAAAAATGTAGAGACGGATCGGGTTTTGTAAGAGGTACCTCGAGGGGCACCCGAGGGGGGGGGGGGAGCGAAAAATATTGAGAGTGTTTTCGTTTATGTGAGGTTTTTTTTTTTTTTTTTTTTTGTGTTTGTTGTGGGAGTAGTTTGCCCGAGCATGAAGAGAGTCATGCTCGGGTGTCTTTGATTGAGTATTGGGAGTTTTTGTAACTTCTTCTATTCAAAGTTGCATTGTGGGAGGGTTGTTGACTTGCTGTGCATTGCTGCATTGTGCAATTGTGCAAGGGCTGGTAGTTTGCCGCTCAAAGCTATATTGTGGGAGGGTTGGTAATTTAATATGTCATAGTCATATTTGGAATGAATGATTGTAATATATTAAAGGGGGAGGGGGGGGGGGGGGGGGGAGGGGGGGGGGTTGGTTTTAATTAAAGACTGTAATTCCTTAAATTTATAGTAGATGAGGCAGCTATTTGGGTCTTGTAGTTTTTCTATCTAATTAAAAGAGGATTTCCATATAAATATTAGTGTATTATTTTTTTTGTTATTTTTATTATTTTCTGCTTTTGCTTGTACTTGATGTGCAATTTTTCCAACACGTAAATAAGCTAATAATGAGCCTTTTGTTTTCAAGTGGCATGCATATTAGATTTTTCGTTCAAATTCGTTTCAGAATTTTATTTGAAGTCATTTATTTGTTCATTTATCAAAAGGTTATTTTAACACCAATGAATTTTGAAAATTAAGAAAATCATAAAAATTATAAAAGTGGCTATTGTCATGGAAAAAATAGTTATTGTCACAGTAATAATGTGATTTACAAAATAATTAAAGCAATAAAATTGCCACGAAAACTACAATTTTACTCTGAAAATAACAATTTTGTCATACCAATAACATTATTGAAAATTATATTCACATTTGTAATGAAATTAATTAGCCTCTTAAAATTACTCAAACTCAAACTGTAATCTCCCACACCATTAAATAAGGCTATCAAATATATCGTGTTGTAATGTCAAGTTTTGATTGTAAGTTTACTGATGTAAAAGGGTCTAATAAGCAACTTAAAACATTTATTTTGGTATTTGATGGACAATATACTATTAAAAATACCCCTCCCATTAGGGTATCCCCTTGATGGGGCAAGGCTGCGTATATCCTACTCCTCTCAGATTCTGCTCATGCGGGAGCCCTTGTAACACTGGGCCTCATGTTGTTGTTGTTGTAGTATACTATTAAAAATACCTAATTACATGAAATCAATTTTGGAGATTAAAATCGATAATTGATTTATCTAAGAGGGTACCAACACGCAAGCACCGAATCCCATTAGAACTTCGAAGTTAAGTGTGCTTGGGTGATAATAGTACCAAGATGGGTGACCTCCTGGGAAGTCCTTTGTGTTGCACCACTCAGGTTGAGGGTTATGAAAACAACTTTCTTTCAGGGTACCATCTTGAAGGGGGAAGGCTGAGTACTCCACCTCCCAGATTCTGCTTACTCGGGAGCCCTTAGGGCACTCAGAATGTTGCTTTTTTAAAAAAAGATATTTGATTTAACCCTTCAATTTGACAACTAACACGACATTGGCCTTGTTTAGTTATTATATAAATTAAATTCCTACCGGCAGTTCTATTTTTTAAGAATTTAATTTATGTATCAACTTTTCAAGAAGCAGATAAAACATGTTTGGTTTTCAGGATGGAAATAGAACTTTTTATCCGGAGACTAGTTAAAAACAAGGGAATTTGAACTTAAATAGTGGGTTAGGTAAGTTACTTCTTGCATTTTGAAGGAATTAAAAATTGCTTAGTAACTTCTCCTCCTTGCATTTTGCCTACTTCCTACCAACCATATAAGAATCAAAATCTACACTTTACATAAATTTCTACTTCCTGCATACCAAACGAGATCATTGTCAAAGACAAGATACACGATTACCACTTAAATAAAATGCTTTTTAAAGATAAAATGCGTAAATAAATTTATTTTGATATTAATAAATGTTGAATAATGTTATGTTGTATAATTATACAAAAAAGATATAAAATTATTTATTTTTTTGGGTATTTAATAGATGCAATTTGTTGTTACATATTCTAGAATTTTCAAAATGTTGATGATAATCATCTACGACGACAACGGTCGGATGGTCCCTACTCTTGTGGCCCAGTGTAAACACTAGAGCCCTTTAACTTCTTTTTATTTTATTTTTTAAGTTTTTCATGTAAAAACACCGTGAAAACGCATCATTAACTGTCATAAAATTTTATTTTTTCAAAAAATGATATCAAAAATTTTTAAATTTTTTAATCAATCATCTTAAATCACATTGTTAAATATTATGTAACTTCTACGAGAATTTTAGCTTATCTTTTTTTAATTTTTTAAGTGCATATAAAGCATGAGTTGGAATTAGTCGACTACAACAAAACAGGGCAATTCTCGGCGCATAATTATCGGCGTTTATACAAACGTCGAGAAATCTCGGCGTTTAAATGCGTCGAGACAAAGCGTCGAAAATTCTCGGCGTTTTTAAACGACGCAAAAAATATCGGCGCTTATAAACGCCGAGATTCTCGGCGTTTATAAGCGCCGAGAATCTCTCGGGGTATAAATACCCCGAACAAACCCTCGCGCTCTCACCGTCGTCTCTCACCCTCACCTCCCGCAAACCCTAACCCTCGTCTCTCACCCTCACCACCCGATTTCCAACCGCGTCGCCGCCGGCGTTCTCCTGTCACCGTCGCCACCCGGGTTCGCCTCTCACCGTCGCGCCCGGCTTCGCCTCTCACCGTCGCCGCCCGGGTTCGCCTCTCACCGTCGCCGCCAGCGTTCGTCTCTCACCCTCACCTTCCGATTTCACAGTTGCTCTTGCTTTGCTGTTAGTATGTGATGTCCTTGCCCTAGTTTCGGTTTTTATTTTTATTGGACTGCTTATTCTTCTACAAGTGTTATATCATTTGAGTTGGTTGAAGTAGTTTTATTATAGTTTTGTATTATCGCCGTTTCACACTTTCCCCTGCTTCATGCGCATCCTTAATGCTATGGTTCGAATGATTCTATCGTTGCATCTCATCATTTCAATTGATTAATACAAAAAATTATTGTTTTGACGAAATTCTTGTGTTACTGTGTTTGATTGATGTTTAAAATTATGTGTTGGTGGCGCTTGTGAGTTCAATTTGTTAATGTCATGGAGATTAGATATCGATTTCATAATTTTTAAATTTGGAAAAATAAAACTTTGTTGTTGTATCCCTTGTTTCGATGGATCCTTCACATTAGAGAATTAAAATTAATTATAAGGAACTCATGTATCTTACTTTAATTTCTAACTTCTCCTAAGTCCCATTAATTATTTGTTTTTGTATTTGTATATATTTTGATTGGTTGATTAAATATTTGTCTTATGAACTCTATCTTTTTTTCAATTTTTAGGTAATTTGATTGCACTACTTAATATTTAGAGATATGGATACGAGTTGGATCACGCAACCAAGGATTAGTCAAGCTTATTTTGATGGTGTCATTGAATTCATTAAGTTGGCTAAAGAAAACCTTATAGAAGGAAAAACTCGATGTCCATGTAATAAATGCAAAGTAGCCAAATGGTTCTCATTAGAAGATGTGGAATATCATATCCTTTTTAAGGGTTTTTGGCCAAAGTATAAGAAATGGATGTTAGTTTTTGTACGTGTTGTTTTTGTACGTGTTGTTTCATTTTGTCCATGTATGTTAGTTTTCTTTTGTATAAGTTGTTTTATTTTGTCCATGTATGTTAGTTTTCTTTTGTACATGTTGTTTCATTTTGTCCATGATCTTTGTTTCATTATTGAAGGATTGTTTTACGGAACATATTTGCTTCTCATTTTATTTTTGTACGTTCTATTATACATCTACTAATTCTTTTGTTTTTGGAAAAGCGTGGATTCACAATGAGGAGGTTTTTTAGAAGTGGCAAATCAGTGCAGTCCTCAACAGCAACACCGGAAAATGAAGGAGGTGATGACAGTCGGCCAAGACCGTCAACATCTGAAGCAGAGGGACCAGTCAGGGAAGCTGGTGTTTGGTCCACTGACGTGCCATTTGATGAGAGGGAGCTACTTCAACTTATCGGTAAATGTTTTCAATTTTATAGCATTAATTATGGTAATAATTTTCCAATCAATTAGAAAAGTAATGGTATATCTTAATCGTTAATAGATGGCCAAGGTAACTTGAGTACCTTAAGGACGATACCAGTTAAGGAAGTATGGCATCTTCCTGAAGGTGTAAGAATTATTATGCGGTTCAATGACCTACGCCAACCAATTAGAAAGGGTGGCGATTTGTTGATCCGGTTTATTGGAGAGGTTGCAAAAACGGGAAGGTTTTGTCCGCTCGGAGTAAAGGATTGGTGTACAATGAATAACCAATACAAAGCAGAAGCTATTGAGGTTATCCGAGTAAGTATTATTTATGTCTGAAGTTTACTTTATATATACGATATAATATGTATGTCTGAAGTTTTTGAACTTTATCATTGTATTAATTAAGGTTTTATTCCTTTGGCTTTTTGTGACATTATTGTTGGATTTTATGTTTTAGGGGAAATTTTCAATGCCCAGTGATGTTTTGATTGATAAATCAATACTACAGCATCTTGGCAAAATGTGGAGGGGTTATAAGACGAGCTTGAAAGCGCAATATTGCCAAGGGAACAAAACTGAGGCCGAAGTTATTGCAACAGTGCCACAAGGAGTTAATCGTGACCAATGGATAACTTTGGTACATTTTTGGTTTTCTCCACAAGGCAAGGTAAAACAATTTCTTTTTAAGTAATTTTTGATTGGTCAAAAAGGGGGAAGCAGATTGATATTGATTATGAATGTAAAGTTTTTCTTGGATTGATGTTGATTTCCAATGTCAGGAGAAGAGTAAATGCGGCAAAGAAGCACGTGCCAAGCAGAATCAGTTTCACACTACTGGTTCAACAAGTTATGCCAATAAAAGACATAGTTTTGTAAGGACTTAAGTATATGTTTAGTGTATTATTACTATCTACCTGTTAAATTAGTTAAGACTTATGTTGACGTGTTGATTGTAGGAAATTAATAAAGGGAGGAAGCCCACGAGTATAGAGTTTTACCAAGAAACTCATACCAGAAAAAGTGGTGGCTTTTTTGAGAACACAGTTTCACAAGAATTTATGGTGGGTTTTATTATTATCTCACATTTCTTTTAATTTAAATGTATTTAATGTCTTTTTCTCTTCTTTGTAGGATACAGCTAGAGAAATAGTTGAGGCTCGACTTGGATCTTCTTCCAGACCTCGATCAGAAATCGAGGAGGAAGTATTTGCAGAGCTAATGTATGAACAGGAAAATCCGGGCTATCGAGTGGTAGGCTATGGATTTGGCGTGAAGAGGAGTGATATATACGGAGTCAGGGGTGAACTAAAGAAAAAGGGACTCGACCGTACCGGTGATCATGTCGAATTACAAAATATAAAAATAGAATTGGCCAATGTAAAGCAGCAAATGAGAAGGCTCCTACCCATCTATGATGCTATTTCTTCTGGCCAAGCATCATATGAAATGGTAGCAAAAGGTCGAGCAATTATTACTGCGGTTGCTGATCCGGTAAGATAATCTATTTAATTTGTATTTGTTTGTACTATAATGCAAATAATCGCCTTTCTAATCCTTTATAAATAATGAAATTGATGATGTGAATGATTGAGACAAAAGGTGGCATTGGGGTTGGTACTTTTGGGGAACTATATGAATTTACCATGTGAAGCAAAATTTTGGATCAGATATACTAAATCTATTGTGTTGTCTATACAGGGTAAAGATGAATCGGGATCAGGTGACGGTGAACCCCCAAATTTTTTTGCATCTCCAAGCAAGCTAAGCTCATTCGGTTGATTGATATATTTGTGAAGAATGTACTTGACTAAGTTAGCATTGTATATATATATTTTTTTTTTGGTTATTAGATTAATTATGTTGATATTTGGAGTGAAAAAAATCTCAAATTTTGTCTTGAACTATCGAAGTACATTGACAATGATGTAATATTTTGATTGTCGAATTCGGAATCTTATGAAAAATTTATCAGTTTAGTTGATATTTTTTTATTAAATAATTTTGTATATACATATATATATGTGTGTGTGTGTGTGTGAAAAATATGCACAAATAAATAGACAAAAGGTCTATGCTAAGAAGTAAAAGTAGGGTATTTAAAAAAATCGAAAAATCTCGACAATAAAAAATACTGAAAAATACCGGCGCTTATAAGCGCCGATAGAGAACCGGCGCTTATAAACGCCGAGAGAATACCGGCGCTTATAAACGCCGACAATCTCGGCGCTTATAAGCACCGGTATTCTCGGCGTTTTTATTTTTCGGCGTTTTTTTTCTCGGCGCTTGTCCTAAGCGTTGATAATGAAATTCTCGGCGCTTTTTTGGGCCGAGAATTCCAAAAAAAAGCGCCGAGATTTACCCCTTTTTGTTGTAGTGGTCAAGTTGGAAATATATTCACCCGTTCCCTTTTCTCACCTAAGTTTGATCCCAAAAAGGTTTGAAAGAGATGAGATTTCAACCGTGGTGGAAGAGTAGGGTGGAAAATATTTTGCGAGCTTGTATACTTTAAGTCATTTTTAATGAGCATTCTAAAATTTATATATAAAACGAAGTAGCAGGTAACGAACAACTAGCGATGTGATTTAAGGTGGTTCATTAAAAATTTTGAAACTTTTGAAGGTGGTTTTGTGAAAAATTGAAAATTCATGGTGATTAAGTAGAGAATGACAACTTTCTAAGTTGATTTTTTTGTAAAAAAAATCCTTTTTTAGTTCGACACATATGTTCCTTTTGATGGCGTTGTCATTGAAATACATTAGTAAAATACGGTATAAATTTTAAATAAAATCTAATATATACGTGTATTATTTTATCATATATATGTAATTTTTGGTCAAAAATTTATTGGCTTGTAAAATTAAGGGATAATGTTTATTACATATCTTTCAAAAATTCTTACAGGTCTAGCTTCGCTTGTTATTTAAACCTGTGCTTTTGTGCTTTTCAACTCTTCTTTGACGACACGAAGTTAGTGGTCTGACATTCCACCACCACCTTCCCCCTTTTCTTTCCCGCCTTACTAGTCTCCACCACGCTCGGCACCTGAACACTGCTTGAAGAACTCTCATCAACTAGGATGAAAGGCTCGAAACCTAGTAGGTATTCGGACCCTGAGGACCCAGAGTCACTATCTCTTACACCGTCCTAAGCTTGGATTTCTATAGAGTCCAAAGGCCCAGTTGATTATCCACAGCGTCCTTAGGCTAGGGTAAGGAAAGAGGAAGATGAGCTGCCTGAGCTGATGATCGTGGGCCTAACTGGGGAGGGTGAGTTAGAAGGATCGGAAGAGGGTAAAAGTAATTTGGCACCCATGTACCTATAACTTGACCTCAAGTTATCAATGACCAGCTTCAAATGGAACCTCAAGGAGTCCACACAGTCTCTCGTACCACCCACCGAATTCTCATGGAAGAAGAATCTTTGTTCAATTTTTCAATTATAATCTTATTATCTCAGTGTAATATTTACTTTCGAGGTCTCATCCGGCACATAATTATAGGAAAACAAAAAGGAGGGACAGTTGCACAATGACAAGGACAAGCATTAATAATGGAACACCGTAGTCATATTCCAAAGTGTAATTTTGAAGATGCCCTACATTTTTTCCAAAAAATGTGATTGGCAGATAATGTCAAGATAAGATTTGTCATTTCCATGACAATATCATCAATATTGAATAGGGCCTGTTTGGTCAAACTTTTATCTTTAAAAAGGGAAGTATTTTTCAGGGTTTGAGGATGTTTAATCCGAAAAGAAATGTGTTATAAAATAGAAGTAAAAACTATAGGCTACAATGATCTTATAAGCCATCCTATTAGCTACTCTAGGAATTCAACGAAAGGACAAAAACATAAAATGACATACTAAAAGAATAATATCAAATACAATAAGCTTTGATCTCCCAAAATAGTTAGTCAGTCTCATTAGAAAGAGTTTTGAATAAATATCTGGCAATTAGACTCAAAAATAATAGAAGTGAATACTCTTGAAACAGCGAAATGACAAGCACACCTTATAACAGGGCTCTCCGTGACGAAAATACACCTAACCAAATTAGAACCATACCATCCATCCAGCACCCTTCCCTCATTATCACGAATCACAACCCTGCATAGGAAAAAGTGATCCAACCATGCTGCATCAACATTAATTTTGAGAATCCCTGCAGGCAATTTTCCCCGTTTGACAACACGGCTAGGAGGAGGAACAGAAGATTGAGGGGCAAACCCGATGCTATGAAATTCCCATGCTTCCCGACTCGCAACACTAACAATCCAGAATGGGTCATCACAGATACCTTGCATGACCAACTTATATCAAGACTTACACAACCACCAGTAAAGAAAAGCATTTCTAGCCAAATAAGGGGCTCACACGCAAGCAAAGATGATAAAAACTCCAACCAATGAGGAAACCCTGGGAAAGCTTCCAAAATTCAGATACAACCAAACGGGCCCTCAAAAAAGGACATATAAAAATGATATGGCCCACTAGCTTCGAGGAACACTCGCATCAAGGACAAATCAGACATAGTCTGTTAAATCCATATGTAATGAAACAGTTTGATGCAGAAGACAAATAAGAGAGGGAGACAGAGATATAGATCCCAAATCAAGATGGTTAAACACCTAAACTTATCCATATCTCAAACCACCTCTTGTAAGCACAAACAAATATAAACACCTAAATAGGTGAATAGCTCCGCCTTCGAGCTTCCTGTCTCAAAAAAGGACTTGTCTGTCTAGCCTGGATTTATGCTAAGTATCAACTTTAGTTGTCAAGAAAGAGAAAACGCCGAGTATCATGCTACAGTTTAGTAATTTACGCGTTATAAATACCATCATGTTTATAATGGTAAAAACATAGACCTTAGAAACTTTTTCTGAGAAAGGAGCAACATAAGACATTTTACGTTAGTATAGAGAGTTTTAAAATTCAAATCCAAAACCACTCATGAAATAGTTACCACTGCATCAACATCTAAAATAGTAAGAAGGCGATGTTTTACCAGAACTGATAAAATATAAAAAAAAAAAAAAAAGACACAAAAAACAAGGCTTGAGATTCCCATACTTGCACTTTCTTACACTTTGTATAACGGCCTATTCTAATCCACTATCAAATCCCACCTAATTAAACCAAAACATAAATAAGCCCATTACAATCCAACACTAAAAATTAACCAAAAACAAAACCACTACTTTTTTACCCTCCAAATCAAAGATAAACCCAAAAAAAAAGCATCAAAATAACCGTACCCAATACCCGAATTACGTCATCATCATCTGAACGGAAGCTAATAAAACTCTCGAACAGACGACAACTATAGTTTGAAACTAGTCGAGATGCGAACTTAATGCCAAGAGGAAACGGTAAGGAGAGGGACATCACCCCAAGCAAGAGAGAGAAACCCATCTGGACCCTCAATTATATTATATGATGAGCTATAATTATAACTCCATAATAATATTTTTGCTTGGCTTATTGCATAATGACTGACGGCAACCGGCTGGAAACCGGCACTTTCCATTAGCATCTTCCACTGCTCCTTACTCTCCATTCTCACTCCCCTCCCGCTTCCCGGTTCCCCTTCCGGTCCAACACAGCTCATTATCCTTCGGCCCAATATCACCCTCTCTACTTGGAATCGGTCTGCCGAGGCCCGGCTCATGTTTGGGTCCAATGACTCAAACGCGGCCCAATAATACTCTAAACACCTCCTGAACCGGGAAAAGTACTCGACCCGGTTCAAAGAGGCCTCGTATTCTCCCAACGTTACAATTTTGGGGTTCATTGATTTTGCTAGTTGAAGAGTGGACTCAACGGCCAGAAATGGGGAGTCATCTAGAAGGTTGTATAATTGGAGCATGAAATTAACGGCTAGTAGCTCATCCGGTTCGACCCGGAAGCTGGACCGGGTTAGTTCCTGAATCGGGTAGAGTATCTGGTCGAACTCGAAATTTAAATCTAGAACTTTCGCGAACTCGTGGAGGCGATTCCCGGTTGCAACTAACGAGGAAGCCGTTGATTTCCCGAGACCCGGGGCCGGAACACCCGAGATCCGTATCCTCTCGGGTTTTCCATTGGGTCGGGTCGCGAGCGCTTGGAGGAGCGCCGCCCATTGGATTCCTTGGACGATTCCGAAATCGACGATATGAATTTTCTGGGATCCGGTGGAAGCCTCTAGAATGGCTTGGTTTGCGGTGAGGTGGGCGAATTTGGAGTAGGGGCACGCGTCGTTTAGGGCTTTGTAAGAGAGAGTGAGCTCCTCAAACGACGTCGTTTGGGGTGGTAGGTTGTAAGAAAGAGAAAGGCGGCGGGAGAGGGCCTCGGAGAAGTAAAAAGCCACCCTTTGAACGGGATCTCCGGTAACGGAAAGGGAATCTCGGATGCGGATAAGAGATTCTGCTGATTTGTCCGGGTCGGACTCTAGGGATCTGGCGCAGTCCAGTAGCGCGTTTAGAAGAGGGGGAAAGGAATCTTCTTTTTCACCGCTGGCGGTGGATTCCGGTAGGTCGGTGACGTCGGCTTTATTTTCCGGAGGTGGTTGTGGCGGCGCTTCAACGGCGTTTTCCGCATCAGGGAAAATAAGTGGATTGACATCGGACGGTGGAGATGCGGTGACGTTGAGCCTGTAAGGACACGTGGCGAACGGATCTGCACCGAAGAGAGTACCAAGCTCCGGCGCTCCTCTTTGCCACGAGTCGCAATTTGATTGGGCAGTATCACCACCGCCGGCCATGAGACTCTCCATCCAGTCATCGGAATCAAACTCCCCACCACCACATCCACCACCGCCACTGCCGCCACCGCCTCCATCACCGCCGTCAAATTCACCGAAGCGGAACCCATTATGATCAAGATTAGGGAACTGGAACCCCTGCTCAGCGCCGAAATCGGAGAACCCACTGCTAACCCCGGGGGGGAGCCCATAAGCAGGAGGCGGAGGTGGCGCAGCGTCGGAGATGGTGGACCAGGCAGAGAGAGAAAAGGGGGTGACGGCGGGGGAAAATTGGGGGATTTGGTGGTGGGTTTGTTGCTGGTGGTGGTGGTGGTGGTGGTGCTTTTGGGTGAGGACTTGTTGGGCGATAGACATGAGATTACCGCTATCAGCGCAAGTATAAGCCATTAGTTTTACTGGTCAGGCTAGTGAATCACCATGGAAAGGGGTAGGATGCTGAGTACTGCGAGTGAAGAGAGTGAAGTGAGAGAGACAGAGTGTGAGTAAAAGGGGCAAATGGGAAGGGAAGAAGACCAACAAGATCAGGACCACAACAACATAATTACCCGATAAATTTTGGCCCATACAGCGACTCACACACTACGTGTATGTCAGTTAAGTCAAATATTCCTTGAGAGAATAAAACTCTAAACCTTTTGGCCTGAAACAATTACAATAACCGCCTCACTTGTTTCCGACCCTTGAGGCAAGGTCCTGGTGGGAATATTAGTTTTAGTATTCTTGTATTTGCATACATATTGTATTTAGGCCTCGTTTGGTATGCTGGAAGTAGACGCGGAAAGTTTCAATTTATGGGAAGTGTAATCTTTTGCTCTTGTTTGGTATATGACAGAAGTAGGCAGGATATGCAAGTTGGAATTGCTTCAAAATGGGAAAAGTAACTTATCTAATCTCCTTAAATTCTACTTTCTTGATGACTTTTAATCCATATGACAATTCTACTTTTTCTAATTTATGTTGGATGAATAATGTTAGAAGATTGACCATGGACATAATAGTTATTTTAATTGTATTTTATAAAAAATTGTTGTGTCAATCAAATACGAGCCGGTTCCCAAAATAATGCAAAATAAAAAAAAATAAAATAAATAATGCCCAAAAAAAAATATTTACCAAACTACTGTTGAACCGCGTTTAGAAAACGCGGCTATATAAACCGCATCACAATAACCCGTTTCAATTCTCTATAAACCGCATCTAAAAAACACGGTTTAATTCAAAGTGAACCGCGTTTTTAAAACACGGTTTAGTTAAAAGTTAACCGCATTTTAAAAACACGATTTTAATCAAATTGAACCGCGTTTTAAAAACACGGTTTAATTCAAAGTGAACCGCATTTTAGAAAACACGGTTTTAATCAAAATGAACCGCTTTATAGAAACGCGGTTTTATCATAAACCGCGTTAATAAAACGCCGTTTACTCTCAGAAACTTTGCTCGCAATACATTGCCTGCCAGTAAGCCAAAATCAAAGTCAATTATATTAAAATTTTATATTACAACAATATTTTCATTGATGTCATTCAATTATAGTATCTCTACAGCAGCAACTAATACAAACAATCACTTAATATCAAAACAATAGTCTACGAGAAGAAATTATCATACATTTGAATCGTGAAATAATATCTTTCATTCAAATAAAATGTATGTATACAATGTACAAATATGACATCTAAATTAAATTTTCATAATTAGTTTATTCATCAACATTTTCAAAGGGCACATTGTGAAACTGTTGATGATTGTCACGTTGATCTCATGTCCCTCCCGATGAAGCTCCAACATCATAAGTAGAGGTGGTAGGAAATGAGACGAGGTTATCAAAAAAAGGCCCTTGGAGAAGATCGTTCCGTCCTACATGTCGTACACCTTGAACTGCGGATCTACGGTTCTCCTCTACAGCGAGCGCATTCATTTGATTAAATTGGAAGAGGTTGTGGTCAATTGGGCCTGGCTCCATCTATGCTGTCGCACAATAAGGTTTATTAAAATTAATCGATATATATAAATAACGAACTACTATGTAAAAAATAATATAAATAAAACATAAATAAATGTTCAAAAACATAAAACATAAATAAATATTACCGTCATATATTTCACTGCTACTCGCTGCTAGCCGAGCCTCGTGCTCTTTTTTCCTCTTGCATGTCAATACGTTATGACCCTCTCTCTTACAGAACCCACATGTGACCCTTCGTGTATCATCGTTCTCATCCATTTCATTTTGAATTCGTTTCGAGCGTGGGCGTCCTTGACTTCGCTTTAAACTAGGATTCGGGATTATTTTAGGTCCATCATATGTCTCCCAATATCCCTTGTCCGGAATTGGACTGAATGTCGGCTCGTATGAATCACGATACATAGGAAGAGAATAATATGGGTTCAAGAATGACAAAGGATCATAATTTCTACTGTAGCATACGGCAAGAACATGAGAAAACGGAATACCATACAGCTGCAGTTTTTGACAAGAGCATGTCCTTCCTTCCAGGTTAATGGTTTGTTTATGTCCCCCTTTTCCTCTCTCCCTATCACCTGTTGTAGTGATGACCTCATATATACCTCTTCGGTAGTCAAATACTTCAACGCGATGATATCGCGCCTTGGCCTTATTTGACTCCAATATCTCATTGATTGTGGGGCAACAAGCTTTCTCTTCCGCAAGAAGTTCACCCGCAACTCCCCACCGTCGAACAAACCACTTATTTGTCCGATAAAAGGTCAACTCTACAATTGAAGTGATAGGAAAGCTACGAACTCCCCTCAGCAAAGCATTCATGATTTCAGCCATATTGGTAGTCATAAGCCCATATCTCTTCCCCTGATCATGGCAAAGAGCCCACTTGTTCAGGCCAATTTCACCAAGGTATCTGCGGACATCGATATTCGACTCCCCGATTCTATCGAATGTAGAGTTGAATTTCCTGGGTTGAGCCTGCCTTGCAGCAAAGTGTGCCATATTTTTCAAAGTCGTATTTCGAAACCTTACATTCACATTAGACACAAGGTGTCTCGAACAAATTCTATGATAGGCATTTGGCTCCCTCCATTCTCTTCTAGTCATTACATTCATTATTCCAGCGTGACGATCTGAAATTACACAGACTTGTCTTTCCCCTATTACATGTTTTTTCAAGTACTTCATAAACCATGACCAACTAGCATTACTCTCGCCTTCTACGAGAGCAAATGCTAATGGAAACGCTTGATTATTGGCATCAGAAGCAACAGCAAGTAATAACACTCCCTTATACTTCCCATAAAGATGGGTACCATCAATAGATATGACAGGACGACAATATTGAAACCCCTATATAGCCGGCCCAAACGACCAAAAATCTTTGTCGAAAAAGTGGACAGAAGGATCTGAAGTTGGAATACTTCTGAATACAGCCTTTGTACCAAGATTTGATCTTTTAATTGCTCTCAAAATTTGGGGAAGCTTTGCATAAGAGTCCTCAAATGTGCCAAATATATTGCTAACTGCCCTTTGTTTCGCCAACCAAGCCGTTTTATATGTAATCTTTAATCAAAACTGATCGGAAATAACTTGAGCAATAGAACTTGCAGAAATTGACACTTGTGTTCTAACAAGCTCCATTACATGTTGGGCAACAAAGGATGAGCTTACCAAGTGATGGTTCTGGGCAAACACATCATTGACACATGTGTGAGGACCTCTGTACCTTACAACTGAGAAGTAAGGGACTTGTGGATCTTTGACAACAACCCTTAACCACCATGGACAATCACTCTTCTTGCATTTGCACACTAGCTTCTGCGGAGTTGATTCAACTGTCTTACAAAATTGATTGTTTCTCACCGAATATTGTCGCACAACGTTTATGACATCTTGTTTGGTATGAAAAAGTTGTCCCACTGCAAATTCGCCCGCATGATCATAGTGAAAATTAAGCTCATCAGGTTCAACATAGGGATTTTCATTGACACGAGCAAATTCAAGCACAGGAGCACAAGCACTAACAGGATCTTCATCCACATCATTACGTGCAACTCGGTTTCAGTTTCATTAATTCGCTCATCAACGATATCGTCATCTCCATCATCCTGTTCAAGCTCCCTTTCGATCTCATCCATTTGCTCACTGTCTTCATCCTCGATCGAATAACCCTGATCACTGTCATCGTAAGCTGTACTAACAAATACTCCGTCACCATCACCACCTTGTTCTACATATTCTCTCACAGGATTAGATTGTGACATCGGGCATCCTTCATTAGGGATACTCGCAGCTTGCCCAATATGGCTACTTGATGCACCCATTTGACCCATTCCGGACGTACATGGAATTGCAGTATTCGCAGGACATTCAAATAATAAAGTTGGACGAACTGTAATACTAGCATCGGTCACATAAGTTTGGGGCATACTTGGAGCAGCCCCATAGCCAAGGTAAGATATAGGATAAGCTGATTGACATTTAGGTAGACGATTTTTCATATTAACATTCAGATTTTCTGGTGCTACTTCTATATAAAAATCTGTTGTCGACTGCTTCTTTAGCTTAATGTATGACCACATAACTTGTAACGAAGTGTCATTGAAAATATCAATCATTTGATGTCCATGCGCAGTACAAGTACCCCATTTCATTTTCAAATTAACAATATTTCGGTCAATATTACAACACTCTCTCAACATACTGATTAATCCACTAAAATTGATGTCGTTTCTAACAAATATCATACTGCTATATCCTCCAACATAATTGACATGCTCTCCATTTTTCTGGGCCTTTCCACCCCAATGACAAATAATAGGATGCAGAAAAGCCATATTCTGAAAATGTTTACAATAATACAAACTTCAATATGTATTTTTTGATCAACAAACTTCAATACGTATAAAAAAAGTAAAAGTTTAGCAACATTCAACATCACAATACAAACAATCACAAATTCTAACTAAACTCCGCAAAATAAACCTAGAGAATTAAATAAAAATCATTACAATATAATCCTATGTATTTTTAACAAGAAAAAATAATATTTCAAAAACAAGAAGTTAAAATTACCGCAGTTAATCTTTTCTATGAAGAAATGCAGTAGTGATCAAATAATTCCAACAATGATCACTTAAAAAATCTCCGGTGTATGAACGAAACGACGTGACCGGCAGCGGGAGAACGAGACAGAGGCATGAGCAGGAGAATGGGGAGGTTTGTGAATGCATGAGCAGGAGAATGGGGAGGTTCGTTTAAGTGATCCGCGTCCTAAAGACGCGGTTCACCTATATCTAAACCGCTTCGTAACGACGCGGTTTTACAGAAAACTGCGTCTTAAAGACGCGGTTTATTTAGAATAAAACCGATTCTTTAGAACGCGGTTTATTTAGAATAAAACCGATTCTTTAGAATGCGGATAACTTTAAATAAAATCGCGTCTTCAAGACACGGTTTATCTTCAAATTAACCGCAAACACGGTTTATGTTCACATGAAACGCGTCTTTAAGATGCATTTTATTACTGGAAAAAATTAATTCGGTTATTTTTGGAGTGAACCGCGTTTTCTAAACGCGGTTCAACAGTAGATTGGTAATTATTTATTTTTTGGCATTATTTTTCTTATTTTTTTATTTTTCAGCATTATTTTGGGAACCGATTCATCAAATACAGCATAAAACTTAAATTTACAGGAAGTTCTATTTTTGATATGGACAACCAAACTCTTTCACATTACTTCATCAAAAGTTGACAAGAGAAGTAAATTCTTAGGAATTACAATTTCCTGTACAAATTTAATTCTATGGAGTAACTACACATTTAACTCTTTCCCCAATTCTCTCATGTAACCGGCCACGGTGCTGAATGGTTATTTTGAATGCTTTTATTTTTTTCCTTTCATTCTTGTAATTTATTAGTTTAGGTTGTTTCATCTTCTTTCTTGCAAGAGTTACATGTAAGTAGCCTTTTAGTATTCCATAACTTATATTATAAATAGGTATTCATATTCACGAATAAAAATCATACAAAGTTTTAAGTATTTATTCCTTCTAAACCTTTTGTTTCTTTTATATTATTTACTAAAATCTCAATATATCTATCCAAGTCTTGTAAATTATTGATCCAAATCTTTTTCTATTTGTCTTAACTTATTTTGTTCTTATTGAGTCTAAATTTTAACAAACCAAATATATTATTATTTCGTCAGAAGAAAATGAAGCAGTTTATGTCGGGTCGAATCTGAGCCATGAGCCCTGACCCGACCCATGAAGAATGCTGACGTGGTCTTCAAGACATGGGACCCACAAGAATGAAATAGCAAGTCTCCCATCACCGCCCTCCACGTGTACCGGGAGTTCTTCCCCGCTTTGCCCGGGTTTCCTGCCCACGTCATCGTGGGGCCCACCTTACCATCACCCTTTGACACGTCAACATACTGCGCGTCGATGTCCCCGTCAGCCCTCCTTTTCTACTTAATCTATACCGTCCAATTGTAAATCAGCGGTTCAGAATCATCGATATAACTACAACAAACGCGCTGAGAAGAGGTAACAAATTAATCATAAACATGTATACAATTTTTTTTCCCTTAATATTGTTGTCGAACAAAATTATTATTATTTGGGTAAAATAACTTTTGTTATTTATAAATTATGTTAATGTTTTTGGTCAAAGAAGTCCGAAGGCACTCTATTAATTACAATCAAGGTTATTAGAATCGAGATTCTACTTAGGAGCGTTAAGGGTTTATAGAATCGGAATCGTAGGATTGAATCCAAAATCGTAAAATTCTACTTTTAAGGCATAAAATCAATCTTGAACCTTCACCATCAACTTAACCTTTTTGAAAAGTTGGTTCTTTAACATAGTATTAAAGTCTTATTGACCCAAAGGTCACGAGTTCAAATCATAATAACCTCTACTTTCAATATTAAATAATTTTAAGAACAAGTTATAATGTTATAACTTAAAACTAGAGTTATTTACATTTTACTACCTTGACTTTTTGGTAATTATAAAAAGAACCCTGACGTTTTGGAATTATTAAAAAGGACCCCGAGGTTTTATCGTATCAATAAAAAGGACCCTTTTCAGCAAATAAGGGAAAATGACTTTCCTTTTAAAACAAGAGAAATCATGATTCTGAGTAACCTAAAAACATTCAAGGTAATAGTCATGCAAATCCAGATCGAATCAAAATAAACTAGATGGCCCAAAAGCCTTTTAAAATGATGTCAGATGGCCGAAAATGGTCCTTTTTATTAATATGATGAAACTTTAGGGTCCTTTTTAATAATTCCAAAATGTTAAGGTCCTTTTTATAATTACCAAAAAGGTCAGGGTAGTAAAATATAAATAACCCTTTAAAACTAAGTTTAATTTAAGTTTATTGAAAATATATAAACATTTAATTTAACTTTCTTTTACTTTAGGTTAAAAAAAGTACGTTCGTTTATAATATATGTATGAAATTTTTGCTTTTTAACTTTTTATGTATGCATGGCAGTATCGAAGTAGGATCGGTAGAATCGTAAAATCGTATTATGATCCTATCCGTTAGTTTTGTTAATATCAATGAATCGTAAGATTCTTCAAAATTAAGATTCTACTTAGGATCCGGATCAATCGATGATTGTGGGATCGTAGAATCGTAAGATTCTAAGATTCAGATCGGGAGTTTAATAACCATGATTACGATCATTAACAAAAAAACATTCAAAATTGAGGACGAGGAACAAACCACCCAGTCATGAGTATAAGTCCCCTCCCAATAATTGAATATCGTCAACTATAGGAGCAATTTCCCAAGGAGAGTGGGCATTTGAGGAAATGATAAAAATAACCTCTTTGCAATCAGATTTGAAGATGACAAAACCATATCTTTCACTACAAGCAAGCGAGCATGCATCACGAACAGCGAGACATTTAGCTACAAGTGCGGACCGGGCAAAGGCAGACCCATAACTACCAGCCACTTATAATCTTTGCATTTTCATTTCGGATCACAACAGCCAAACCCGAAGAAGTGGGCGACTTAACCCAGCTCGCATTAGTATTAAGTTTTCACTAGCCACGCATGGGTCGACGCATTGCAATTGACGGAGACACCGGGTGAGAATAGGATGCTTCATGAACATCATGGACAGAGAAAGTCTCAAGAGCCTTGGTACAATCATGACGAGCAACCCACTGAGGATCATCCACAATCCTATCAAAAACCAACCCGCATCGAGATTTCCAAATCCACCAACAAATACAAATAATCTTAGCCAAAAGAATGATCATCGGAAAAATAAGAAACAACAAAATCCCACCATCCAAGGAAGCCTTGAAACCCATCAGCCATTGGGTGATAACCAATCTCAGACGCGAACCAAACAGCCTTAGCAAATGGGCAAAGAAAGATAATGTGATCCGAAGTCTTAATTTCAAGTAAACAGCGGGGCGTAAGGGAGATAAGGAATGGATTTTCTTGGCTAAATTTACAATCGACGGGATAGCCTCAAATAGGACTCACCGCAGGAATAAACGGGTACAGGGTAAAACAGGAGCATTCCATAACCGGCTAAGCGCTTTCTTTTCAGGAAAGAATGAGGACGATGCCTGAAGCCGTTTATCTGCACAAGACCTAGTGTGATACTGTTGTAAAATTGGTCCCTATATGACTTAACTATGTCAAGAAAATTTAAGTCAAGAAATGTTCAAATATTATAGATTAAAGGGTGTAAATGTCAAGTGGCATAAGTTGTAAATTTTTTGGTAAATATATTTTTTGGGTACCCAGCTATTACTGTACATTTAAATAATTCAAGAGGTAAAATACCATTGCTGCCCCTGACCGTGTGCGTTATTTACTTGCCCGTGCCACTACCCGCTGCCCGAAGCTTCTCCAAGAAGCTTCCTGTTTTCAGTTTAAAGTGATGACACGCGTCAGCCATCCGGGTAAACTGTTTGTGTTTCTTGAGGGCTTTTATGGACCGTTGATCTGGTTCGTACGAACGGCCGAGATTGAACCTTGAGCTTTGCCACGGATCGGAGATCGGTTGCCTATATATACTGACCCTTTTAGGGTCTGCCGTACGCTTTTCATTTGCTCTCCGTTTTTCTCTTCAGCCACCGCCTCTCTTTGGTTTGCTCTGGCGATCTTGAGGCGATCGAAGGCGATTGAGTATATTCGTGGGTGTTAAGGCTTGATCGTTCAAATCTTGGTAGTTTGGAGCATGTATGAAGCCTTGTAGGCTTCGGTTGTAAGCTTTCTTCTCCCTTACTCTTTATTTTCGTTCTTCTTTAGGCTTCTGACTTAGAAGCCTTAAGGATCGGTTTTGTATAGAGTTGTATATCGTTGAAGTCTGGTCTGTAATATTTGAACTCGACTTATAGTGGATAGACTTCCCTAGAAATAGGGAGCCGTGGAGTAGGTCCTTCTTTAAAGGCTGAACCACGTAAATCTCGTTGTTATCGCTGTGTTCTTTGTGCATGTGTTCGGTGTTGGATGAATCTTGCTAAACTACAGTTACAGGTTTCTTGAACTAGATCTGAAGTAGTGAATCTTTGTTGTTATTGTCATCATATCAAGAACTAAAGTTGATAAGATTAAACCCTAGGAATACGACCTGAAACTCAACAAGTGGTATCAGAGCATCAGGTTCTTTACCTTAAAGAAACAGTATGGCGTCTGCTAGGGTTGATATTGAAAGGTTTGACGGTAGGAATGATTTCAACCTATGGAAACTAAAAATGAAAGCTATCCTTATGGCACAAGGTGCTGGAACTGCACTTTTGCCCGAAAAGGATCAACCAACTTATCTAACTGAAAAGGAGAAAGTAGAAGTCGAACATAAAGCTTATGCTTCTTTATTACTTAGTCTTGATAACTCGGTACTTAATCAGATTCGCTCTGAAAAGACCGTAGCAGATATATGGGCTAAGTTAGAAGAAATCTACAAGTCTGAGTCATTGTCCAATAGGATATTGTGCATGGAATCCCTTTTCACCTTTAAGGTGAGTGAGACTAAACCCCTAGAGGACTCTATAGATGAGTTCCATAAAATCTGTCAAGATCTAGAAAATGTTAAAGTTACTGTTGCTGATGAATTGTTGGCTGTATTGTTACTATGTGCCTTACCTAAATATCTTAGGTCCTTTAAAGACACACTAAGATATGGACGTGACACTGTAGCATTGAAAGACGTAACAAAGGCCCTAAGATCCAAGATCCTAGAACTTAGGAAGGAAGGGAAGTATCCACCAACCAGTAACAGTGGGGAAGGGCTGTCAGTCAGGGGTAGGACAAAGACTCGAGACAACCATAACAACCATAACAACCATAACAACCATAACAACTACAACAATAAGGAAAGGAGAAGAAGTAAGAGTCGAAACAGATCTAGTTCAAGACCTAGAAGAGATTGTAGTAAAGTAAAGTGTTATGAGTGTGGTAAACTAGGCCACATTAAAAGATACTGTCCAGATTACCAAAGAAAATTTAACGGCACAACGGACAACACTGAATTTAATGACGGATATGACTCCGCTGAAGTATTAGTAGTATCCACAGACCAAACTACACATGAGTGGGTTCTAGACTCAGGGTGTAGCTTCCATATGACTTCAGATAGATCCTTCTTTACTGAATACCGGACTGTAGCAGGGGGAAAGGTGCTGTTGGGAAATAACCACGGATGCCAAGTAGTTGGGATAGGGTCAGTTAGGGTTAAGGGGTCAAACGGGATTGACTTTACCCTAAAGGGAGTTAGGCATGTGCCTGAACTTAGAAGGAACCTAATTTCTCTAGGACAATTAGACCAGGCTGGTATGACCTTAAAGGCACAACAGGGGGTAATGAAAGTCCTTAAGGGTTCCCTTGTAATGCTAAGAGGAGAGGTCAAGAACGGTCTATATGTGCTTAGAGGTGACGTAGTTCCTGCTGGCTGCTCTATTGTAGAGAAAACTGACCTAACCAACCTTTGGCACAAAAGATTAGGACATGTATCAGAGAGGGGCCTGAATGAGCTGAACAAGAGAGGGCTGTTAGGGGGTGGTTATGTGTCTAAACCTGATTTCTGTGAGTCATGCATATTTGGAAAACATCATAAACTATCTTTTAAATCTGGAATCCATATAACTAAGTCACCGTTAGACTATATCCACTCTGACCTGTGGGGACCAGCAAGGGTACCCACTTTAGGTGGAGCATACTACTTCCTATCTATGGTAGATGATTTCTCTAGGAAGGTTTGGGTTTACCTACTTAAAACAAAGGATGAATGTTTTAGTGCCTTTGTTAGGTGGAAGAACCTTATAGAAAATCAAACAGGTAGGAAGATTAAGGTACTTAGAACTGATAATGGACTTGAATATATAAACGCTGAATTTGATAGTTTATGTGCTCAAAATGGTATTAAAAGACACAACACTGTTAGGAAAACTCCTCAACAAAACGGACTAGTTGAAAGAATGAACCGTACGCTCCTAGACAGGGTAAGATGCATGTTATTTGCATCAGGACTTGGTAAAAACTTTTGGGGGGAGGCTGTAGCTACTGCATGTTATCTAATTAATCGTACTCCCTCCTCTGCAATTGATTTTAAAACTCCTGAGGAAAAATGGATTGGAAAAACAAGCGACTATTCTATTTTAAAGGTTTTTGGATGTGCTGCGTATGCGCATCAATCTGAAGGAAAACTTGAACCCAGGGCTATAAAAGGTGTTTTTCTAGGCTATCCGGATGGTGTAAAGGGGTATAGGGTGGGTGTTAGGGATGGAAACAGAACCAAAATAATAATTAATAGGTATGTAACCTTTAATGAAGAGGAATTCCCTTACTTGGAGAAAATAATGGCTGCCGATACAGCAGCCACTTCCTCCAACCCTAGGAAGTATGATCCTGAACTCTATGAGTTCGAGATCAGCCCACCAGAGCCTGTATACCAGGAAAACCAGACCTTAAATCCTGAGGAAGAGGTGACTGACAGTGCTGAAGGGAGCACTGAACCTCAAGAAACAATTGAACAAACAGACCTATCAAACTACCAACTAGCTAGAGATAGGGAGAGGAGAGAAATTAGGGCACCAGCTAGGTTTGGCAGTGCGGATTGTATTGCATTTGCCCTAAATACTGCCCTAGAGTATGTAGAATCAGAACCTCTCACTTATACTCAGGCTATTAGTGGGGCTGCCTCTGAACAGTGGCTTAAAGCCATGACAGAGGAAATGGAGAGCCTCAAAAGGAACAAAACTTGGGTTTTGGTTCCTAAACCAATGGATAGGAAATTGGTAGGTTCTAAGTGGATTTATAAGGTAAAAGAACCCGATACATCATCTGGACAGCCAAGGTTCAAGGCTCGACTAGTTGCAAAAGGTTTTTCACAAAAGGAAGGGGTAGACTATAATGAGATTTTTTCTCCCGTTGTAAAGCATACAACCATAAGAATACTTATGGCACTAACTGCTAAGTTTAGCCTATTTCTGGAACAAATGGATGTTACAACAGCTTTCCTTCATGGTGAGCTGGATGAGGAAATCTTTATGGCCCAACCTGAGGGCTTTATTGAACCAAACCATGAAAACCATGTTTGTCTACTTAAGAGGTCTTTATATGGCCTAAAACAATCCCCTAGACAATGGTACAAACGATTTGACCAATTTATAAGAAGCAGGGGCTTTAGTAGATCAATACATGATACTTGTTTTTACTTTAAACATGCTGATACTGTTGATGCACTGTATTTACTGATTTATGTGGATGATATGCTGCTGGCCAGTAAATCCATGAATCATATTAATGATTTGAAACTAACGCTTTGTGCTGAGTTCGATATGAAAGATCTAGGAAAGGCCAAGAAGATACTTGGTATGGAAATTACCAGGGATCCAACAGCTGAAACAGTGCACTTATCTCAACAAAGGTATTTGGAAAAGGTATTGGTTAGATTCAACATGTCTGAATGTAAACCTGTAAAATTGCCCTTAGTAAGTCAGTATAAGTATACAGTTCAACAGTGTCCCACGAATGAAATAGAAAAGAAACAAATGGAAAGAGTCCCATATGCGAATGTTATAGATTCCTTAATGTATGCTATGACTTGTACACGTCCAGACTTAGCTTTTCCTTTAAGTGTTTTGTCTAGGTTTATGAGTAACCCCGGAAAGGAACATTGGGATGGAGTTAAGTGGTTGTTAAGGTACATTAAACAAACCTATAAACTGGGACTTACTTTTGGTCGGACAAAAACCTACCTTAGATTGATAGGTTACACCGATTCTGACTTTGGGGGGGACGTAGATAAAAGGAGATCCACTAGTGCTTACATTTACACTTTAAATGGTGGAGCCATTTGTTGGAAGTCTAAGTTGCAGCCTGTGACTGCGCTGTCAACCACTGAGGCTGAATTTGAGGCCCTCACAGAAGCCATAAAAGAGGCTACCTGGCTGAGAGGCTTACTGTCAGAAATAAACCTCGATAACGGGCCTCCCGTACTGTTTTCGGACAGTCAATCAGCCCTTGCATTGTGTAAAAACCCCGTGTTTCATGATAGGACTAAGCACTTAGCTATCAAGAGGAATTTTGTAAACGACATGCTTGAAAGGAACACTGTTGAACTGCGAAAAATCTGTACTGCTGAAAATCCAGTGGATATGGGCACAAAAAATTTGACTTTGGACAAGTTACTTAAGTGTATTAACTTGGTTCAAAGTAATTGGGACCATGGATGACGAACCCAATGTGTTTTTTGCTCCTATTACTAGGGAATGTCCAGTAGTTAACCCATATAGGTACCAAGGTGGAGAATTGTTGTAAAATTGGTCCCTATATGACTTAACTATGTCAAGAAAATTTAAGTCAAGAAATGTTCAAATATTATAGATTAAAGGGTGTAAATGTCAAGTGGCATAAGTTGTAAATTTTTTGGTAAATATATTTTTTGGGTACCCAGCTATTACTGTACATTTAAATAATTCAAGAGGTAAAATACCATTGCTGCCCATGACCGTGTGCGTTATTTACTTGCCCGTGCCACTACCCGCTGCCCGAAGCTTCTCCAAGAAGCTTCCTGTTTTCAGTTTAAAGTGATGACACGCGTCAGCCATCCGGGTAAACTGTTTGTGTTTCTTGAGGGCTTTTATGGACCGTTGATCTGGTTCGTACGAACGGCCGAGATTGAACCTTGAGCTTTGCCACAGATCGGAGATCGGTTGCCTATATATACTAACCCTTTTAGGGTCTGCCGTACGCTTTTCATTTGCTCTCCGTTTTTCTCTTCAGCCACCGCCTCTCTTTGGTTTGCTCTGGCGATCTTGAGGCGATCGAAGGCGATTGAGTATATTCGTGGGTGTTAAGGCTTGATCGTTCAAATCTTGGTAGTTTGGAGCATGTATGAAGCCTTGTAGGCTTCGGTTGTAAGCTTTCTTCTCCCTTACTCTTTATTTTCGTTCTTCTTTAGGCTTCTGACTTAGAAGCCTTAAGGATCGGTTTTGTATAGAGTTGTATATCGTTGAAGTCTGGTCTGTAATATTTGAACTCGACTTATAGTGGATAGACTTCCCTAGAAATAGGGAGCCGTGGAGTAGGTCCTTCTTTAAAGGCTGAACCACGTAAATCTCGTTGTTATCGCTGTGTTCTTTGTGCATGTGTTCGGTGTTGGATGAATCTTGCTAAACTACAGTTACAGGTTTCTTGAACTAGATCTGAAGTAGTGAATCTTTGTTGTTATTGTCATCATATCAAGAACTAAAGTTGATAAGATTAAACCCTAGGAATACGACCTGAAACTCAACAGATACCATTGAGCATAGCCCCGTTTGACTCGATAAATGCCTCTAGCATCCTATTTCCAAATAAGATGGTCATCAATTCTAGGATTGGAAATTGGGATAGTCCTGATAGTTTCAACCAAATCTTTGGGAAAGTGGCTATTAAGAACATCAACATTCAAAGACCTCGAAGCAGGACGGATAAAATCTACAACTCTTTGGTAATGGGCACAATTGATAGAGGAGGGAGAAATGGGATCATTAAAACCTAGAATCCAAGCATCATCCCACACATTGATCCTCCTACCATTATTAAAATTCCAAGCCAACCCCTCTTTAAGATGATCTCTCTCTTCCAATACACTCCTCCAAAACCAAGATGGTCTAGAGCCCAAGCGAGGTCCAAGGAAATCGCTATGGGGAAAATAAAGGCCCTTAAGGACACGAATCAAAAAGGCATCTGGGTTGTCACAAATTCTCCAAGCTTGGTTAGCTAGCAAGGCAATGTTCATTCCTTCCATAACCCTAAACCCCAAACCACCTAAACCCTTAGGTTTAGAAAGTTTATTCCAACCCACCCAATGGATGTGCTTATCTTTTATTCGGAAAAATTATCATTTATTCTAGCCCACCTACAATAACAACAATAACATATCCAATACCTTAAGGACTCCCGCATAAACGGGGCCTAGAAGGGGTGGATATAGCGAGCAAGGGAATGATTTAAATAAAATATTAGTATTTTTATTATAATTTGACAGCCTTTTGTCCAAAATGCAAAAGTGACATATGATTATGACAATATTTAAGTAATTTAATCAATATTCATTGAATATTTTATCGTGGATTCACTACGTTTTTGATGAAAAAATTGACATGATTGATATATATTATTGTAATAATGAATTATATCAAAATCTTTTGTACAAAACTAGTTCCATTCTTACAAAAAACTTAACAAATTCCGACATATGGTATTTAGGTAATAAAATATTCAAATTTCTGGGTAACTCATTATATATAAACTAAA
Source organism: Simmondsia chinensis (assembly GCA_018398585.1). Taxonomy (NCBI): domain Eukaryota; kingdom Viridiplantae; phylum Streptophyta; class Magnoliopsida; order Caryophyllales; family Simmondsiaceae; genus Simmondsia; species Simmondsia chinensis. Next base: position 33,301,488 of record JAGTTD010000009.1, on the reverse strand, counting down.
ATATCAAAATACCTCAATAATAAATATCCAAACCTCAATATTTCGAATAAATTACCAACTTGGCACCTTTTGCAAAAAAAATTACCAAAATGGCATAGTTGAAAAAATATTTACCAAAATGGCACACTTTACTGTAGCGTCAATAGGAAACGCCGTTTGAAACGGCGTTCGTTGAGCAGGGGGGGACGGAAACGGCGTCCGTTAGGAGCCGTCAACGGACGCCTTTTCTAACGGCGTCCGTACGCCGTTAGACCACACACCTTTGTATAAAGTAGAAAAAATTAACAATCCTCCTAACTTAATTAACAATAAAATGATAAAATAAAGTAGAAAAAAAATTTAGTAGAGTTATATTATTTAATGTATAAAGTAATAAAAAGTGAAAAATTGCACTGTAATAATAGATTACAAAAACCCCCTGATGTAATAAAAAAGGGTGTCGATGTGATCCGGGGTATGTTGCGTTAATCCAAACTGACGCAACACTCTATCAGGGCAATGCAGTTCTACAATGCCAAAGCATATCATTGGTCCCTGATATCGCCAGATATGACTCAACGAACGCCGTTTCAAACGGCGTTTTCTATTGACGCTACAGTAAAGTTTGCCATTTTGGTAAATATTTTTTCAACTATGCCATTTTGATAATTTTTTTTGCAAAAGGTGCCACTTTGGTAATTTATTCTGCATTTTTTCCCTTTTTATTACCTTATACATTAAATAATGTAACTCTACTAAATTTTTTTTCTACTTTATTTTATCATTTTATTGTTAATTAAGTTAGAAGGATTGTTAATTTTTTCTACTTTATACAAAGGTGTGTGGTCTAACGGCGTACGGAGGCCGTTCGAAACGGCGTCCTTTAGGAGCCGTCCCCCCTGCTCAACGAACGCCATTTCAAACGGCGTTTCCTATTGACGCTATAGTAAAGTGTGCCATTTTGATAAATATTTTTTTAACTATGCTATTTTAGTAATTTTTTTGCAAAAGGTGCTAAGTTGGTAAATAACTCCAATATTTCTAACTTGTAATTTCTCCTTTTTTTGCATAACATGTGTACCATTTTTGCATTAAATATTGTGCAATGAAGGGGGAAAGAAATCAATGTCAGAGTTATTTTTATAAATTTGTTACTATTATTTATTATAAGGCATATTATTATTGTGATAATAATTATAAATTAAGGGTCTGTTTGTGATTACTTGTTTCAGAAAAAAAGTACTTTTTTGTAAAAAGTACTTTTTTGAGATTTGAGGATATTTGGTAACTGAGAAAAAGTGCTTTTTATTAAAAGCACAAATTTGGTGCCTATTTTTTTAAGTAGAAGTAGAAGTAAAAACTAAACAATTAGCTAAAATTTATTTAAGGTACCTTACAACTTATTAATATATTTGAAAAATAATTTATATATTTTAAAAAATATATTAAATATGAAAAATATTTTTACAATTGATAATATATTTAGAAAAAAAGAAAATATTTTAAGTAATGACAAAATATTTTAAATATTTAAAAAATATATTAAATATTTAGAGTGGTTGTGGGTATTTTTTTAACTATAAATGACTTTTATTAGTGTCATTTTTGATAATTTTATAGAAAAATACTTTTTTTTAATATTAGTCAAACACTCATAATAATACCATTAGTGTTTCTTTACTGGTTGACCAAACACAAACTGTTTACTTGAAACAATACTTTGTACAAAAGTGCTTTTTATAAAGAGTGCTTCTGAAAAAAAAAATTTCACAGCAATCCTAAACATGTCTTAAATATTTAGAAAATTTGGCTTTTGATATGTGAGATTTGAGCATTTTGCAATATAATATCTTAATATTTAATTATATACAATAATTTCCCTAATATTTTAAAATTTTATTACACAGATACCCTGTGTTGAAAGTTGGTGAACTTCTGTCAAAATTTGACCAATTTTTACTACATTAGCAGCACCGGCTGGGCTCCCGGCCGGTGCTGTCACCTCCTCTTCAGCCGGCGTCTGACTGGCCGAAGGGCCCTGTTGCAGAACCGGTTCTGCGTGGACCGGTTCTTCGTCATAAAAAATACAATTTCATCCCGGGCTAACTTCATTCCCACTAGGTTCACCCGGTACATGATTAGGTTTTAAATAAGGGAAAACGTCTTCATAAAACCTAACGTATCTTGAAATTACAACCTTATTATTTTCAACATCAAAAATTTTGTATCCCTTTTGACCGTGAGGATACCCAATAAATATTCCCGGTAGGCCCCGACTTTCCATTTTGTCACTCATTTTATTGTGAAAATAGCAACGACACCCAAAGGCTCTCAAATGATCATAGGAGGGCGATTTCCCAACCAAAATTTCATAAGGACTTTTGTTGTTCAAAACACTAGACGGAGTTAAATTAATAAGGTAGGCAGCTGTCAGAACACACTCACCCCAAAACCTTTTCGGTAAGCCTGCTTGAAAACGAAGAGCTCTTTCAACTTCCAAAAGCTGTTTGTGTTTACGCTCCACAACACCATTTTGTTGTGGTGGCCCGGTCAAAGAAGTCTGAAACTGAATCCCGTGTTGCGCATAAAATTCTAACAACGGCCCGTACTTAAATTCTTGTCCATTGTCACTCCTCACTTGCTTAACCTGAAATCCAAACCGAGTACTAACCATTCTACAAAAAATTCATGAGAATTTGATGAGCTTGGGATTTCTCCCTCATTAAGTAAACCCAAGTACAACGACTAAAATCATCAACAATAGTAAGAAAATAACAAGCCCCTGTCAACGACGCAACACGATATGGTCCCCAAATGTCACAATGAATAATTTCAAAACAAACATTCGTACTAGAGTTTGATACGGGAAATGGTAAACGCGCTTGCTTAGCGCGGTGACATGAATCACAAATAAAATCCGTCTTTTCAATACTTAAATGCGGAAACCTAGAAAATCTTGAAAAGGGTACATGCCCCAAAAGGATGTGCCACAACACAGCTGCTTCATTTTCCTGAATAGTGAACGAGGACGATGCCACCAAAGAAGCCGGAGGTGTCTTCATGAAGTATAGCCCATCTCTAAGTCTACCCGCTCCAATCAGCTTCTTCGAGCATAGGTCCTGTATGTAACAAAAATGAGAGTGAAATGTTAACGCACAATTTCTATTGTTGGTTATCTTGCTCATTGATAACAAGCTATATTGAAAACCAGGCACATACAACACATCATCTAGTACGAGGTTTTCCGACAAGCGAACCTTACCCACATGGGTAACCGACATGCTTGACCCGTTAGGCAACTTAACGGGTCCAACTGACTTATTATCAATAATATCAAACATCAAGGACTTAGACGCAACCATATGATCCGAGGCCCCACTATCAATAATCCAATTGAAAATTGAATTAGCAACCTGACCTGTTAGATTTACACTAGGAGACATAGAAGCCGACCCAAGTACGGCTAACAATTGCTGATATTGGCAAAGTGAGAGGCCGGTAATTGGACTGTCACCAACCGGGCTGTCTCCGATCGGTTCAGCCGTGGCTGCAGCCGCCATGTTCCTGGCTCCCGTAGTCCTGTTTCTCCACCCCGGAGGATAACCTATAATCTCAAAACACCGATCCTTGGTGTGGCCCTGTTTCTTACAATGACCACAAGTAGGACGATTAGAACGATGAGGCAAAGAGCCCTGCACAGATGCTGCTGCTACAGTACCCGAAGGCACTGTTTTCACAGCAAGAGCTGCTGCTTCGGGTACAACCGAAGCCCCGGCAGCCACATTTTGCTGTTTTCTTCTTGACTCAAAACCGCATACGGGTTACCAACTGTTGTTAAGGGCTTAGTATTCATTAACTGGGACCTAACAGTTGAAAAAGTGGTGTTTAAACCCATAAGCAAATCTAACAATCTCTCCACATCAAGAAATTGCTGCAAAAGCTTGCCCGGAACCACAAGTACATGGTGGTATAGTGACCAACGTGTAAAGTTCATCCCACAAGGATCTTAATTTGGTAAAATATTCAGAAATAGGCATATTTTCTTGTTTTAAGTGTGATATTTCACGCCTAATTTCATAAATTCGGGGCACATTTCCTTGTGAGAACCGTTCGTTCAAATCTAACCAAATGTCTCGAGCTGTTTCAAAATAAGCGATGCTAGCATTGATTTCTTTCAAAACCGAGTTAGTAAGCCAAGAAGAAACCATGGAGTCACATGCACTCCAATTTTCAAAATCTGGAGAATTTTCATCCGGTTTAACGATACTTCCATCAAGGAAGCCAATTTTTTCTTTTAGCCTTAAAAACTTTAAAAATTGAACGTCTCCAAGCCGGAAAATTAGGACCGGTTAACACGTCTTGAACAAAAACCAATCCCAGGTGATCCGAGGGATGAAGATACTAGGGAGAACTAGCATCTAGAACGCCCCCTGAGAACGCCCCCTGAAATGGCAACCGGTGCTACAACTTGATTGATTGTTTCTCCTGACATTATGAAAAAAAAACAATCAAATAATCACAAAAAAACAAGAAATAAGGCAAGGAGATGGCTCACAATAGACCGTGAGGTTCACGGCCAAACGAAGCAAGGAAAACCGGGTCTTCAAGATCGAGCCCGCTCTGATACCATGTTAAATTTCACCGGGCCTTTTTAGGCCCGACCCACAGAGTTGGAGCATACAAGATCCACATATAAGCCCAAATGAGGTTCCATCCTAAAACTAATTGGCAATAGGTGGAGTAATCCACTAGATTTATAAGGTAATCACTTCTTTCTCTCAACTCCAATGTGGGATTCAACATGTTGAGACTTGTTTATACTTGTATTATGTATTTTATTGTATTTATCTTGTATTACATAAATTACATGTACATAGATAGGTGAAATATTCTTAGGACATTCATCAAGATATTCAAGGCCATCATTGAAGACATTCATTCATTCTCTCATTCATGATCACATTGAAGACAAAGGGAGGCTATTCTTCTCCCCCTTTATTACATTGAGTAACCGGCCATTATAGCCAAATTACTCCATTTTTATTTTTTATTTTATTTTTATTGTTCTTGTAAGAGTAGGATCCTAGGTGTTTTTTGCTTTGCCTATTTAAGCTAGTGCTTGTACATTGTTTTGATCGTCCAATGAAATAGAGTGCAAGAGATATTCTCTTCAATTGTTCTTTCCTTATATTTTTACATGGTATCAGAGCAGGTTGATGATCCCGATTTCTTATTTGTCGCACCGTGTCCTCGTGAAGAGGGGTGCATTTGTGTTTGGTGCCCCGAGGCCTCTCCAGTATGTTGGATCTAGTTGGATCGGAGAAGGTAAGGGGTGCGTTTGTCGTAGACTCACATGTGAGGGGGAGTATCGAGGACTCCACATGTGAGTCTTGTTGAATCCCACATTGGAGTTGAGAGAAAGAAGTGATTACCTTATAAGTCTAGTGGATTACTCCACCTATTGCCAATTAGTTTTAGGATGGAACCTCATTTGGGCTTATATGTGGATCTTGTATGCTCCAACTCTGTGGGTCGGGCCTAAAAGGCCCGGTGAAATTTAGCAAATATTTATTTGGTTTGAAATGTGAATAAACAAATTCGGCTAATATTTTTTATTTTATTGTAATATTAAGTGCGGTGGTAATTGGGAATAGAATTTTAGACATCTAAATCAAAGATGCTCCGATGATCAACTAATGCCAAAAGCTCAACCTATTAAAAATATTTCTAAAACTCAAATTGTTGGGTCAAGACTGAAGACATATGAATGATCTTATACACTAATTATTAATATTTTTTGATAACTAAAACCACGTATTATATGTATTTTTTTTCATCTGGGACCCTTCAGAGGCGGATAGACTTACGTACAGACCTAATTAAAAAAATTTTATATATAGACTGACGAAATGATCAAAAATTGGGATACTTTAACAAAAAACCTCATCTGATGCTTAAGTCAATACATTTAAGAATGTAAAAAATTGTGCGGATGAGAGTTAAGCAAACCTCACAACGTTTAACTATTGGAATTATCTCGTAATTGAAAACCGATAATCATTCTAATTTTTAAGTACGTGCTAAGCAGGTGCACTCTGTCCGTGATTTGGCCACCCACATGCTTGGTGTCATACGTTACCAAAATGATACAGTGAACTTGGCGTACAATTTTGCATGTCACTAAACCAAGCTATTTCAGAACCAACCTTGGGTAATCTAAACCGTATAAAGACCCATCTAGTACTTATCGATGTATTATATACATGAAAGTACTGAGTAAAATTACGTTTTTTTTTTTTTATAATAATAAAAATTGTTGGAAAAATTCATCAATCAAGCACAACTGAAGCGAAAATCAAACATAAGTATTGAAATAGTAACACCGACAATTTTATGTGGAAACCCTCTCTCAACTAGAGGGAAAAATCACGACTTTTGTGTCTTTTGATTGGTTGGTCATGTTTTCGATGTCTTGTCTAGTCGTGTTTGACTCTCGTGTTTTGTCTATTTTTGTTTGTTTCCTGTTTATTTGGTTCTCTTTTTGGGTCCCCGGTCTTTTTCGAGTTGACTCAGGGCTTGCTTGGTCGAGTTGCCTGCTTTGTACTACGGCTCTGTCGCTCATTACCAAAAAAAAAAAAAAAAAAAGAGCGCAAAAACATGGGACCCAACGGGTGCCTCAATCCACTATGAAATTGAGGATTACAATATCTAATTATAACCTCCAACCTCATACAATCATCATCAATTAATCATCAGCATTAATGTGACTATTGCACGGTAAGTCACCAACCCTCTTAAAGTGTAACTGCTGCATGGCGAGTCACCAACCTTTTCAAAGCGTGGTTCTGCACGGCGAGCCACCAACCCTTCTCAATGTAATTATTGTAAGGCGAGTCACCAACTCTCTCATCAATGTAACTTCTACACAACGAGCCACCAACCCTCCACAATATAATTTTGGAAAGACGAAGCTATAAACACTCTCATCAACTCTCAATCACATAACCTCTCGATTCACCTCTACCCCTGCCCAGGTACCCCCCTGGGTATCCTTTTACAAAATCTTTGAACTATCACATCTTTCTTTTTTTTCCCTTCTACCTAAACCAGTAACTCTCGTCCTCTATTTATAATTGAGTTATCTAAATCTAATCCAATATTCAAATCAAACTTATTTGGGTAACCAAATCTTAATCAAATATCTCCCAAATCATATCTAAATCAAATTAGATTAATATTAATTTTAAGATAAATAATATCTTAACAAAAATAATAACAATAATGATAAGGAAGTTTATAACTTACGCATCTATTGTTTGAATATTTATTATTAACATTTCAATACATACAACACAATAACAATTTATCACTCATTTAGTACCCGAAGTTTATAAAGTTTAATATTCAGGTTCCCTCAGCCAAATTTCATGGATTTTTTCAGGTTGGGGGTCCCTGGAAAAAGCTTCTCTTCCACTCGGAAGGGGTAAGGCTGCGTACATCCACCTCTTAGACTCTGCTTTCGCGGGAACCCGTGAGGCACTGAAAATGTTGTTATAAAAATTGACTATATTTTAACATAGGATACCATTTTATAAATTCTTAAATATATATTAATTTATACAGTATAATGCCCCTAATAATAAAGACTTCGCTGTAGTATTGACGTGGTAGCAGTAATAAAGAGAGACGTTGGAAGTGGAAGACACTATCCTTTGACAAAAATGATCTTATGGCCAAAAAATTCATCATTTTTTCCCCTTCACTTTTATATTTTATTATAATGAGGATGTTATTTAATTTTTTAAGTACCCGAACTTCAGTAGAAATAATAATAGGATTCCCGAGTTTTTCGATTTATTCTTTTAGTATCTTATATTTGTTATGTGCTAATAATTATGTACTCTCTACACAGAAAGTCAATGTCGGAAATATGAAAAGACATAATTGCCCATAATAAAAATGACGTTGTTTCTACTAATTTGGAAAAGACAACGAGTTCAGATATTGGGGATTGAAAGAAGATGATGACATGAGACTTTTTAAATAGATCAAAAATGCCTCTATTCTGTTGAAAAATGCTTCGAAACAATGTGTTCCATTCTCTTCAAGAACACAAGTATAATCATGGCGTCAGAGTTCAATATCATACTTCAATACAACATTGCTTTTGTCATGAAAAATCTTGACTTTTCAGGTTTGCGAGTTATATCTTATTATTAATACATACAAAAACTAAGGTACTAAAAAAATAAATCGGATCAGAGACCATTTTATTCTTTATACAAACGTTGAAGTATTAAAAATTTCATAACCCAAATTTCAATACTAGTTGTGACAGCCACGGACGTGCAATCCCAATAAATCTGGAAAGAATCAGAAGAAATAAGCTACTAAATATGTCATATATTGAGGGTCGGTTCTAATATTTTGGAGCCTCAAACGAAACTTTAAAAGGGACTTTTGTATATGATAATTTATAATAATTTTACCAAACTATACTAATGTTAAGAATTGGTACTATAAAAACCACAACCCAAAGATCTGGGGCCCTTAAAATTTGAGGGTTCCAATTGGTTACTTAGAGTTATGTCAGGTCCTGCATATATCTAGGCACTACCCTAATAAGCTAGTTGTTAGGTAAAGTTAGACATGATATCCTTTTAAATGGTATCAAAGTTAAACCCGCTTTTTGATATTTAGGCCCTCCAATATGCATGCATGCAGCTATTTGGCACGATCCACGGTATGTCTGCATAGGCAAACTAGCATATGCCATCATTCGACTTATTTATAAATTTGTTCAAATTAATAACTTTTTTTGGTAAAAGTAATCCTTAGTGTTTATAAGTTTGTTCAAATTGGTCACTCATCTTTTTAGTAGTCTCTTATGTTTTATTTTATGAAAAAATAGATCCTCGTCTTTTTAATTTTTACCCTTCTAGTCACCATTTATAAGACTAATTTTGCCATAAAATAAGACTTTAGACAATTTTAAACAATAAAAAAGATGAGGACCAATTTAAACAAAGTTACAAACATTAAAAGATTATGTCGAACAAAAAAAAAATAAAAATAAAGGACTAATTTCAACAAACTCAATAACATCATAAACCAATGAGACAAATAAGTCTGAATCATGTAAAGACTTCCTTCTTTGTGTAAGCCAGCTCTCAAGGTGAATGTACTCAGATAATGTGAGATACTTAACACAAACACGAGAGTTTTTTTGTGTAAGCAAACCGCATTACAGGGCCCATTCTAACACAGTATTTATACCATACATGACACAAACAAGATAGCCTCAGCTATCAGTACTATATCAAGTCCTTACCTTAACGGTAGGAGGTAAGTAAAGGGATATAGTGCTACTTTAGGCCAAAATATTCGGAGTTCAATTCTCTCCTTGAACATCTCCCTGAGGAATTCTTAACATGACTGGCTCATGTGGTGTGTCACCATATGAGCAATGGTTTACAGGGTAACTAGGTTCCTTGTTTAAAAAAAATAAAATTCCTCATTTAAATTTATAATTAAGAAAAGTAAAGGCACCTCCAATCTTATTCATTTTGAACCGTAAAAACACACAATTTGCAACTAAGTTCAAACCCATACTACCAAAAACACTGCCCGATGGATAAGAGCTCAGAGTTTTGTTGTCTAAGAGGTTACGAATTCAAATCTCAACAATCTTTACTCTCAATAGCAAATAAATTAGTTTCAGTATAAGGTATGAGGTGGACTTGTGCACTATCTACACTTCGAACCTAATGGAGATTTACATTAGAAGACATGTTAAAAATATAAAATCAATTATGGGACTTCACGTATTAACTTAAAGTTTTAAAAATATTTGGTTCATTGACAATTACATCATAGTACTCCAAGGAGGTTTTTCTGAACTTTCTTTAAACCTCTTATGAGTAGTGGCGTCAACGGTGAAGCAATTTTGAAATTGGAGCTTTTTGGTTGTAAGAAGAGCACAATCTTTGGATTTTTTTTTTCCTTCCATCAAAAATATAATGTTAGGCCCTGAATTTATGGATACGCCCTTTGAGAGCTTAAACTGTCCGGATTTGGCGGAGACCGAGACATCTTTTAGCAGATGATACTCATGGCTCCTGAGACAGTTGTTCCGGGACAACCAACGCATGCCCTTGATTTCCATAGCCCTAGTGAGATGACTCCATATCATAGTTGGATAGGATTTACGAATGTGGTCAAATTCTTTCAGCAAAAGGAGGTTCCTGGGTTCGTTTGCTTCTGTCAGCAAAAGCTTTCACTCTTGCCTCGTTTTTCAAGCGTCACAGACTAAGCAGGCCCCCGGAACCCAGAAGCCTCCTCTCTATTGGATGAGTGGTGAATTGGAGCTGGAAGCTTCACCTTGTTCTTCGAAGATTTTGCTAAGGACTCCTGTGCTGTCTTTGAACATTTTTGGGTCAAGGTACCAGTTTTCGAATTTTTCCTTCTATGCCATTTCAACCACAATATCTTTTAGTACAGCTTTTGCTTCTTTTCTTCATTGATCAGGGAGAGATATGTCTCTAGCTGCAAATTCAGTCTCCATTCGGATCATATCTACTTGAGTGTTGATGTCCTCTGGAGCTAAGTTAATATTTTGTGCGTTGAACTCTTTTTCCCTTCGAGAGCTGTCAAAATAAGGTTCCTCACAGGGGGGCTTCGTCATCAAGGCATTGCTTTTTGACATGCCCCAACTTCCCGCAAACGTAGCACAAGTCAGCCAATCTCTCGTACTTGAACTTAACCCATAAGTCATGTTTACCGGCCCCTTTAAGGGAAAAAAACCAGTCTTCAGGGGTTCATCCGTTCGGATTTCAACCTTCATTCTTATAAATTTGCTCCAAAGAAGATAGGATCTTTCATCCATGTCAAGGCTTATGATTTCTGGGAAGATATTGCCTATAATGATGGCATTTTGTACCATCATGAGACTTAAAGGGGGGCCATGAACTTGGACCCAGAACATCGAGGAAGAGAAGTCGAGTTCTTAGAAAGGGGTGTCCCCATTCCATTCCTTGATAACAAGATGTGAATCGTTGATGGACCACGTGGTGCTCTCAATGACTCTGGCTCTATCTCGAGGGTTTTGAAAGACAAAGAGAGAGATATTGAGGGATGGTTTATGGACTTCCATTTTACCTTTAGGTCTCTAGGCGTTGTCAAGGATGGCTTAGACGAGGCCAATCTTGATCTCCTTTTTTGCTAAGATATTTCCTACCAGGGTTTGGTTGCAAATTGGTTTGTATGTGTGGCCATTTTATGTAATCCTCTGGTTTCTTATGCTATCCGAAGAGAATTAATATCAATTTGGCTTGATCCAATTATGTATTGTAACATGGTCTCGGACAGAGGGTAGATAAGCAATTAAGGCAAAATAGAGCTAAAGAAGCAGAGAAGATTAGTGGCCAAAGGTAGATTATGGTTTTGCAGATGGGGCTGCCGAGAGCAGATATACTGAATTACTGATTATTTGGCCAAAATACAAAAGATATTTTTCTATTTTTAAATAAAATTAGATGAAAAATAAAAAATATCCTCATTTATTATTTATAAAAATATAATTTTAAAAAAAATAAATCTATAAAAATTAATTAGACAAACAGGCCATAGGTAGCATGTCCCGCACTAAACCCTAATGCCCAGCATTGGGCCAGGCCCAGAATTTATTAAATGGGCTTGTTTAAAAATAAAAAAAATCATTTATTATAAACATTGATATTTTCATCTCTCAGTATCAACGATAATATAATCTCAAAGCTTATCATTGATTTATTAATATGCACGTACAACTGCAAACAGCTATAATTTTTGACTTGTAAAGAGCTAAGGGCTCGTAAACTGTCAAATCGAAGCTATTGGACTATAACTGGCCCCGGCCTATTTTCCGCAAATTCAACCTATAAACATATTTTTGGGCCACTTTTATATTTTCCAAATAGTTTAGTGGCATTTTTTTAATTCGTATTTTAGGATATTTTCGTAAGTTTTCATTTTATCTTGTTGTCTATAAGTACTCGTTAAGTATTTGAATACAAACTTTAGTTATTTTCTCTTCTCGTTGGATTCCGAGTTGTTCCTTGATTTTGACATGGTCAACATTGATTTCATGTTTTCGTTCTGTATCAATGCCCTTTATTATTATTAGAATCCGATGAATTATAGATGAAATATGTTAATATGACACACAATTACCATAACATATATGTACCATGTTAGCACTTTCGATAAAAATTTGTTCAATTCCCAAATAATAAAATTTTTAAAATAAAAAATATTTTATCATTTATATTGAAATATCAACATGACTAAGTGATAAATTTTCAATTCCTATATACAAAATATAAATTTACACTTGGGAGAGTATTGGGGGCCCAGTATCTTACACCTTTATTCAGGGCCCATTCAACTTTGATGGGCCAGAATAGTGCCCCCAAAAAAGGTTTGGGCCCCCAAGATTTCTGATTTTTTTTTTTTTTTTTATGAATTTGGCCCCAAATTTCTATGTCTGAAAAATATTTTTAAACAAAATATAAAGTTTTAGGATTTGAAGATTTTTTTGCCTCAAAAAATGTTTTAGATAAAAGTACAATATATTTTTCTGCTCTTAACTAGAACAATAAGCAAAACAAAAAATTTTTTAGACAAAAATATCCTATTCAAAAGTACTTCTCGTTTGATGGTGTTTGATGTGAAAAGAAAGATGTTTCTAAAAGCAATTTCACAACTTGGTCAAATATGCCCTCTATTATTGAAGTCTCATATCAAAGTTGGGAAATAAAAAGTTAGCATTCGAGGCACTATTCTACTGGAAGATTATTTGGCCCCATCACGAGAGTATCCTAGTTAGTGGCATCTCCTACTCATGCGGTCATCGCCCAGGGGTCAAGAGTTTGATTATTACTGAGGATATATTTATAACTTTCCTATTATGGGGATTGTGAGCCTTCTCATGGACTGGAGTTAGTTGAGGCAATCTAGTCTCTCATTACCCAAAAGATTATTTGGCCGTTGTGCTAGAGGAAAGATGCCTTTAAAAAATATTATTAAGTTTTATAAGGGTTACCAACATACACATACAACAACAACAATAACAACAACAGGCCCAGTGCCACAAGGGCGCTCGCGTGAGTAGGGTCTGAAAGGGGTAGGATATATGTAGCCTTACCCCATCAGGGGGATACCCTAATGAGAGGCTGTTTTCAAGGACCCTCAATATAAAACGCGAGAAGGGCATGAAAGCACGGAGAGCATGACAAACGTGGAAGCATCTAAGCAAGAGCAAAACGCAATCAAGCATCTATAAAAGAGAGCCTACCTAACGACAACATGCACACATATAAATGGATAGTAAAATATAATTTCCCATATTAAAAAATTTTCTTCTTCCTAGCTGAAGAAAAATATTTTCATTCTTCAATAATTCATATGAGGTTCACTGTTCAAGTTTAGCTAAGTTGAGACTGAAATGAGTTATATATGACTGTGAGATTATTGCTGAAAATATTTTCCCCTCTTGTTTCAATTTTCATTTAGGGGGTAGTCAATTTCCCTTCAATGAAGCAAAACATCCATATTTTGTGCTTATTGCTATGAAGTTATATAAAAATAATAGAATTCAGCTGAAAAAGATTTTCAGTCAAAATAAATATAGCAATAATGGTTTTTTGATTATTAAAAGTTGATACTCGACATTAATACAAAGTAGGCAACCCAAAAGCTGGAGATGGTTTGTTATCTCTATTGACACGCCCCATAAAGATGATAAAAACTTCGAGTAATCAAAGACCGATGTCCCAAAATATTATTTGACTTATTTAAAGTGAACTCTTTTCGCTCTATTTCTTCGACGACACACACTCTTCTGAACAAAAATGTCTAAGAACACTTAAAAAATCCACCAACTACGTATACCAAACATATATAACGTAATAATGATAATCATATAAGTTTATATTATATGTTAGCTCTAAAAAGTATTCTCCCAATACAATGTGAGGAGTAAAATGTAGACATTGAAATAAATCTCATCAAAACTTAGGATAAAAGTGTGAGGATGTATGTGGAGATAGACAAAGAAACCAATTCAAACTCCATGCATGCACCTTCATTTATCACATGTTCATTTGATAATTTGAAAATCGTGAGCCAAATATATTTCCCGAAGCAGAGTACATAAACCTGATTGCAAGAAAATAAAATTCACATGAAAAAAAATGAGAAAATTAGATCTCAAAACACCTTGCTTTGAAATAGTACGCTGCAAAATTATTATGTCTCAAAGAATGAACAAAATGAACATGGCTAAAACTACTAAGTAATGTCAAAATTTTGTTAATCAAAAAGTTCGACTTCCATGGGGCTTGAAAAAGGATGTAACATTCAAGATATCGTCGCTGCTGAGTTGAATTTAATGATCAAATTTTGCTGAGATAATATCTAAGGAGTTGACGTAGGTGTAAGAGTTTAGATTTTTGGGGATGTATTGCTTTTAGTTTTTGCAGATACTTCTTTTTTTATTTTTGTTCCGCTCCTATGGGCTTTTTTTAACTCTGCTTCACTGTACGCGTTGGATTTTATTTTGAGAGTTGTTTTTTTTTTTTTTGGTCATTTTTTTGACTTTTTTGAACGAATCATTTTTTTTGACTTTGAGTTCAAATTCAAACAATTTTCATTCTTTGTACTAGCTTGTAAATTTAACATGAAGCATAAAATGTGCATGTAACATTAACAAAGTATCAAGCAAAAGGGTCGTCTTGCGCGAGGAAGCATATTAGAGTAAGGAACTTTGAAATAACCGAGAAATACATCACATAGCCCACTAGACAACCCGATTCTTAGTATTACCTTATTTATAAAGTATCCAAAAAAAAATTTGTTATTTATAAAGTCTTATTAACCACTACAACAAAAAAGGGCAATTCTCGGCGCATAATTATCGGCGTTTATACAAACGTCGAGACAAAGCGTCGAAAATTCTAGGCGTTTTTAAACGACGCAAAAAATATCGGCGCTTATAAGTGCCGAGATTCTCGCCGGGTATAAATACCCCGAACAAACCCTTACCCTCATTTCTCGCGCTCTCACCGTCGTCTCTCGCCCTCACCTCCCGCAAACCCTAACCCTCGTCTCTCACCCTCGCCTTCGCAAAGCACGTTCGTCTCTCACCCTCACCACCCGATTTCCAACCGCGTCGCCGCCGGCGTTCTCCTCTCACCATCTCCGCCCGGGTTCGCCTCTCACCGTCGCGCCCGGCTTCGCCTCTCACTGTCGCCGCCCGGGTTCGCTTCTCACCGTCGCCGCCCGGCTTCGCCTCTCACCGTCGCCGCCAGCGTTCGTCTCTCACCCTCACCTTCCGATTTCACAGTTGCTTTTGCTTTGCTGTTAGTATGTGATGTCCTTGCCCTAGTTTCGGTTTTTATTTTTATTGGACTGCTTATTCTTCTACAAGTGTTATATCATTTGAGTTGGTTGAAGTAGTTTTATTATAGTTTTGTATTATCGCCATTTCACACTTTCCCCTGCTTCATGCGCATCCTTAATGCTATGGTTCGAATGATTCTATCGTTGCATCTCATCATTTCAATTGGTTAATACAAAAAATTATTGTTTTGATGAAATTCTTGTGTTACTGTGTTTGATTGATGTTTAAAATTATGTGTTGGTGGCGCTTGTGAGTTCAATTTGTTAATGTCAGGGAGATTAGATATTGATTTCATAATTTTTAAATTTGGAAAAATAAAACTTTATTGCTGTATCCTTTGTTTAGATGGATCCTTCACATTAGAGGATTAAAATTGATTATAAGGAACTCATGTATCTTACTTTAATTTCTAACTTCTCCTAAGTCCCATTAATTATTTGTTTTTGTATTTGTATATATTTTGATTGGTTGATTAAATATTTGTCTGATGAACTCTATCTTTTTTCAATTTTTAGGTAATTTGATTGCACTACTTAATATTTAGAGATATGGATACGAGTTGGATCACGTAACTAAGGATTAGTCAAGCTTATATTGATGGTGTCATTGAATTCATTAAGTTGGCTAAAGAAAACCTTATAGAAGGAAAAACTCGATGTCCATGTAATAAATGCAAAGTAGCCAAATGGTTCTCATTAGAAGATGTGGAATATCATATCCTTTTTAAGGATTTTTGGCCAAAGTATAAGAAATGGATTTTTCATGGAAAAGAAGATATTGTTCAACAATTGAGATGCAATAGTCAAACATCTACCAATAATAATGAGGGAAGGGCCATAGGGCGAGATGATATTGGTGGATTACTACGAGAAAGTATCGAAGTTGATATTCCTCCCTCCACAAGTCAACCCCATTTGTCTGATGAACATGATTGGTCGGACCAAGTTCCTCTTGAACAACCCAACTAATCTCCTGAGGGGAAAGCCAAGTATAAGAAGATATTGGAAGTTTCTAATGAAGAACTATATCCAGGCTGTAGCGCATTCTCCAAATTGTCATTTCTTTTGCACTTGTTTCACTTGAAATGTATGCATAGTTGGTCTGCTAAGTCCTTTACGATGTTGCTAAGACTTTTTGTTGATGCATTTCCCCAAATTATGGTATTTCCATCATCTTATTATGAAGCTCAGAAAATGATCAATGAGTTGGGTCTTGGATATGAAAAGATTCATGCTTGTCCAAATAATTGTATGTTGTATTGGGGTGAAATGTCTGAAAAAGAGAGTTGTCATACATGCGGTACCTCAAGATGGAAGACAGTTAAGGGTAAAGAAGATGACAGTTGTAGTGGTGAAACTATGTCAACCAAGAAAGGAGAGCCCGCTAAGGTTATGCGGTATTTTTCTTTGATTTCAAGGCTCAAAAGATTATACATGTCATCTAAAACGGCCGAAGATATGAGATGGCATGAGATAGACCGTTTGAAGGATGGAAAATTAAGGCATCCTGCAGATGGCTTAGCTTGGAGGGCATTTGATGCTCGGTATCCGGAGTTTTCTTCAGATCCTCTTAGTGTTAGGCTTGGTCTTGCTAGTGACGGCTTCAATCCGTACTGTCTTATGAATACTACTTATAGTACATGGCCAGTGGTGTTGATCCCGTACAACTGGCCCCCATGGCTATGTATGAAGCAATCATCATTCATTCTTTCTTCGATTATTCCTGGGAAATCGGGCCCTGGACTTGACATTAATGTGTACCTACAACCATTGCTGCATGAATTGAAATTGTTATGGGAAGGTATTGATGCATATGATGCCTATAGTGGACAAAACTTTAGGATGCAAGGGGCTATAATGTGGACTATCAATGACTTTCCTGCATATGCTATGTTGTCTAGTTGGAGTACAAAGGGCTACACAGCTTGTCCTTATTGCACTGAACATACACATTCTTATAAGTTTGGGGGCAAGATTTGCTATAATGGACACCGTAAATGGTTACCTAATAATCACCCTTTTCGATCTCAGAGTCAATTGTTTGATGGGACAATGGAGTATGCTTGTGCTCCTACTCCGGCATCAGGGGCTGATATCTTGAAAACACAAGAACAAGTTCGTTACAAGTACGGAAAAACCCAAAAGACTAGTAAGAAGAAAAGAGAAAGGCACCATATAGACAGTTCAATAGAAAGAGTGGACAATGAGGAAGTACTTTGGAAGAAAAAAAGCATATTTTTTGGCTTGCCATATTGGGAGTACAATCTCCTTCGACATAATCTAGATGTCATGCACATAGAGAAAAATGTGTGTGATAATATTCTGGGGACGCTATTACATATGGAGAGAAAGACTAGAGATGATGAAAAGGCAAGAAGGGCCCTTGAAGAAAGGAATATAAGGCCACATCTTTGGCTACAACCTCGTCCTAATAGAGATCCGTACATGCCTCCAGCTTCTTACTATATGTCTTCAAATGATAAAGAACGGTTTCTAAGATTTCTACAGAAACTTAGGGTCCCAGATGAACTTAGGGTCCCAGATGGATATGGATCTAACATCTCCAGATGTGTGAAGTTGAAACAAAGAAAACTCTTAAACCTTAAGAGTCATGACAACCATGTTCTTATGCAAGATATTCTTCCTGTAGTTTTATGAGCATCCAATGCCACACAAGTCATTGAGTTGCTTTCAGACTTGTCTTGCTTTTCCAAATACTTGTGTTCTACGACCATCGACCCAAATATGCTCGATCTTCAATAATCGAACATTATTCTTACACTTTGTGAGATGGAGATGGAATTTCTACCTACATTTTTCACAGTCATGGTTCATCTACTGATTCATTTAGTAGAGGAGGCTAAGCTTGGTGGGCCTGTTCACTATAGATGGATGTATCCGATTGAAAGGTTAGCCGATAATGCTTCATTTACTTTTATCTCTCATACTTGGCATCCAGTAATTGATCTCACGTGTTGTTTATATTTATGTAATAAAGGTATTTGTCCCATTTGAAAGCATACGTAAGTAACCAGGCGCGGCCAGAAGGGTCCATTGCTGAAGGCTACATCATGGAGGAGACTATTACATTTTGTTCTAGATACTTAGAAGGTGCTACGACCATTTTTAATAGACCCAAAAGAAATGATGATAATGGTTCAAGTATGGGTAAATACTTGTTGAAGTCTGGGGGTCGTGCAATTGGAAAAGAGAAAATTGTTCGCCTTGATATGCGAAGTAAGGAACAAGCGCATCGTTATGTGCTACTTCAGCTAGATGAAATCAAGGAACTTCGTGAGTAAGTGTTAATAGAAGCAACTTTGCTAATATTAACTATTTTTGTTCAACCTGCTAATAATTTCCTTATTATAGTGAATTTTTAAGTGAAAAACGACGAGCATATTTCCATAGAGGTCGATCTACTGCAACATTAGAAAATCAGTGGATTGTTGAAGACTTTTCTGAGTGGCTTCAAAACCAGGTTAGTATATTTTATTCGATGGTGAAGTTGATATTATATATTCACCATTAATTTTGATACTACCTTTTATTCTATTAAGGTGCACAAAATTGATGCAACTACCGAAGAAGGCCGATTGAGAAGGGCTTTAGCTGGTGGGCTAAATCAGTATGCTAAAAGAATGAAGGGCTTTGTCCTTAATGGATACAAGTTTCATACAGAAGATCGTGAACGCTATATGAGGACACAAAATTCTAGGGTCATGGTCGTAGCTGATGGACAAGTTTAATATGGCAAATTGACAGACATATATGAACTAGACTATTATGGGAGTTATAAAGTTGTCATTTTTCGTTGTGATTGGGTAGATATAAATAGGGGCTTAAGAACATTTAGAAATGATGGTGCTTGTGTGAACTTCTCTAAGTTGATGCATACGGGTCGATTGTTGAAAGATGATCCATTTGTCATCTCATCTCAAGCAAAGCAAGTTTTCTATATTCAAGATGAGATGCAAAAGGGATGGTATCATGTCATTAAGACTAAACCTAGGGACTTGTATGATCTAGGCGAGATTTGATCTTTGTTTTTTTAGAGTTGTGAAATAATGTTACGTGTTGTTTCATTTTGTCCATGTATGTTCGTTTTCTTTTGTACGTGTTGTTTCATTTTGTCCATGTATGTTAGTTTTCTTTTGTATATGTTGTTTCATTTTTTCCATGATCTTTGTTTCATTATTGATTATTTGTTTTACGGAGCATATTTGCTTCTCATTTTATTTTTGTACGTTCTATTATACATCTACTAATTCTTTTGTTTTTGGAAATGCGTGGATTCACAATGAGGAGGTTTTTCAGAAGTGGCAAATTAGTGCAGTCCTCAACAGCAACACCGGAAAATGAAGGAGGTGATGACAGTCGGCCAAGACCGTCTACATCTGAAGCAGAGGGACCAGTCAGGGAAGCTGGTGTTTGGTCCACTTACGTGCCATTTGATGAGAGGGAGCTACTTCAACTTATCGGTAAATATTTTCAATTTTATAGCATTAATTATGGTAATAATTTTTCAATCAATTAGAAAAGTAATGGTATATCTTAATCGTTAATAGATGGCCAAGGTAACTTGAGTACCTTCAGGACGATACCAGTTAAGGAAGTATGGCATCTTCCTGAAGGTGTAAGAATTATTGTGCGGTTCAATGACCTACGCCAAACAATTAGAAAGGGTGGCGATTTGTTGATCCGGTTTATTGGAGTGGTTGCAAAAACGGGACGGTTTTGTTTGCTCGAAGTAAGAGATTGGCGTACGATGAATGACCAATACAAAGCAGAAACTATTGAGGTTATCCGAGTAAGTCTTATTTATGTCTGAAGTTTACTTTATATATATGATATAATATGTATGTCTGAAGTTTTTGAACTTTATCATTGTATTAATTAAGGTTTTATACTCTTAATTGTGTTAATTTAATTCAATAGTATAATTGGCAATAGGTTCTTCTATCAAATTTTACTGTTCGAGTAAAATTTGGATATAGCACTGAAATGTGGTTGCTCTCTTACTAGTACAACTACTGCTTTATGCCTTCTTACTATTCCCTTACCTTTTTGTGACATTATTGTTGGATTTTATGTTTTAGGGAAAATTTTCAATGCCCAGTGATGTATTGATTGATAAATCAATACTACAGCATCTTGGCAAAATGTGGAGGGGTTATAAGATGAGCTTGAAAGCGCAATATTGCCAAGGGAACAAAACTGAGGCTGAAGTTATTGCAACAGTGCCACGAGGAGTTAATCGTGACCAATGGATAACTTTGGTACATTTTTGGTTTTCTCCACAAGGCAAGGTAAAACAATTTCTTTTTAAGTAATTTTTGATTGGTCAAAAAGGGGGAAGCAGATTGATATTGATTATGAATGTAAAGTTTTTCTTGGATTGATGTTGATTTCCAATGTCAGGAGAAGAGTAAATGCGGCAAAGATGCATGTGCCAAGCAGAATCAGTTTCACACGACTGGTTCAACAAGTTATGCCAATAAAAGAGATAGTTTTGTAAGGACTTCAGTATATGTTTAGTGTATTATTACTATCTACCTGTTAAATTAGTTAAGACTTATATTGACGTATTGATTGTAGGAAATTAATAAAGGGAGGAAGCCCACCAGTATAGAGTTTTACCAGGAAACTCATACCAGGAAAAGTGGTGGCTTTTTTGAGAACACGGTTTCACAAGAATTTATGGTGGGTTTTATTATTATCTCACATTTTTTTTAATTTAAATGTATTTAATATCTTTTTCTCTTCTTTGTAGGATACAGCTAGAGAAATAGTTGAGGCTCGACTTGGATCTTCTTCCAGACCTCGATCAGAAATCGAGGAAGAAGTATTTGCAGAGCTAATGTATGAACAGGAAAATCCGGGCTATCGAGCGGTAGGCTATGGATTTGGCGTGAAGAGGAGTGATATATACGGAGTCAAGGGTGAACTAAAGAAAAAGGGACTCGACCGTACCGGTGGTCATGTCGAATTACAGTATATGAAAATAGAATTGGCCAATGTCAAGTAGCAAATGAGAAGGCTCCTACCCATCTATGATGTTGTTTCTTCTGGCCAAGCATCATATGAAATGATAACAGAAGGTCGAGCAATTATTACTGCGGTTGCTGATCCGGTAAGATAATCTATTTAATTTGTATTTGTTTGTACTATAATGCAAATAATCGCCTTTCTAATCCTTTGTAAATAATGAAATTGATGATGTGAATGATTGAGACAAAAGGTGGCATTGGGGTTGGTACTTTTGGGAAACTATATGAATTTACCATGTGAAGTAAAATTTTGGATCAGATATACTAATTCTATTGTGTTGTCTATACAGGGTAGAGATAAATCGGGATCAGGTGACGGTGAACCCCCAAATTTTTTTGCATCTCCAAGTACGCCAAGCTCATTCGGTTGATTGATATATTTGTGAAGAATGTACTTGACTAAGTTAGCATTGTATATATATATATATTTTTTGGTTATTAGATTAATTATATTGATATTTGGAGTGAAAAAAATCTCAAATTTTGTATTGAACTATCAAAGTACATTGACAATGATGTAATATTTTGATTGTCGAATTCGGAATCTTATGAAAAATTTATCAGTTTAGTTGATATTTTTTTATTAAGTAATTTTGTATATATATGTGTGTGTGTGTGTGTGTGTGTGTGGAAAATATGCACAAATAAATAGACAATACAGGCTGTTTGTTAAATGTCCATGCTAAGAAGTAAAAATAGGGTATTTAAAAAATTCAAAAAATCTCGACAATAAAAAACGCCGAAAAATATCGGTGTTTATAAGCGCCGTTAGAGTATCGGCGTTTTATAAGTGCCGAGAAAATACCGGCGCTTATAAGCGCCGAGAATGTCGGCTCTTTTATTTTTCGGCGTTTTTTTTTCTCGGCGCTTTTTTGCGCCGAGAATTCCAAAAAAAAGCGCCGAGATTTACCCTTATGTTTATAACATGGAAAGTGCACGACTTTTTGTTCGGGGGTTTATATCAAAAAAATGTTTTTTATTTGACTTTTTATATTTTTAGGAGTTGATAAAGATATGATCCATTTGAACTTTTCATGAATGAGTGTGAAATAGGCATATAAGCTTGTTGGGGAATGTTCTAGTACTTTACAAGTTGGTGTGTTGGTAGGTGTGCAGGTGTTTTAGGGATCATTTGCTTTGTTATTTTTTTCCGCTTGAGTGGGCTTTCTTGGGCTCTGCTTCAGTAGGTGCACTGGTTTTATACTGATAGTTATCTCTCTAATTATCGAAAAAATAGATGGTATGCGACTTCACATCATTACCTTATTCTTAGATTATTTTGGTGTTGAGAGTAAGGGTCGTGTGGATTCAAACTCTAGAATATTTCAGGGTTAATAAGAATTTGGTATTATATCTAGAAACCAAATTTTTTAATAACTTAAATTATTAGATTATTTTCAGATAATTAAAGAGAAAACTCTTAATATAGAACCAGCGCATTTACTGAGTTGGAGTCCGAGGAAGCCCACAGGAGCGGGGAGAAAAATAATAGACCCCAAAAACCCTAGACGCCTAACAACACATCAACCTTTCAAGTACAACAACATACTGCTGGAAAACACAATAGCTAAAACAAAACGAAAAATTCAACAAGAAAAAGAAATCAAACACACACGATTTACATAGTTCGGCCAAAATTGTGTACGTCCACTGAGTTACAGGATATTTTATTGACTGGAACTTTTATAGAGAGTTTTTTCTAATTTCATTCTACTCTCTCAGTTGCTACCTAAGAGAGTACTAACACGCAAGCACCGGATCCCATTAGAACTCTAAAGTTAAGCGTGCTTGGACGAGAGTAGTACCAAGACGGGTGACCTCTTGGGAAGTCCTCATACACCCCTCGGGTTGGGGGTTCTCGGAAACAGCCTCTGTTCAGGGTAGCACCCTGAAAGGGGAATGCTGCGTGCATACACCCTCTCCCCCCCAAGACCTTGCTTAGGCGGTAGCCCTTAAGGCACTGGGAATGTTGCTTTTTCTTCTCTCAAACGCTAAACATGTCTTATATAGACGCATGTAAAGAAACCTTAATTTCTTCAGCTGAGATCATCAGAACAGGGTTTGAAATTGGTTCATAACAGTATAAAATTAGGCTCCACACAGAAAGTAAAAAAACATACCCCAACAGCATATCCCTTAAGTTAATAGATAAAGGATCAAAATATAATTTTTATACTCAAAATGGTCAAAAAAAGGGAGTAGTATGAATGCATAAAATTCATAGCGGGATATGAGGGATGTTTACTACAACTTTTGAAGCAAAAACGCAAAAACAAAAATGTCTGCAGAAGATATGCAATACTTTTTAAACAAAGTGCTTTCATCATGCATGCATGCACCTTTATGCTATTTTTTTACTGGAAAGCAGGGTCGGTCCTGATATTGTCGGGGCGTCCAACAAAAATTTTGAAACGAGGTTTTTCATATGCTATAAATTATTAGAATGTCAATCACAAAACTTATTAATATTAACAATTAATACTTAAAAAAATGCAAACTAAAAAATTTGGGGTTCTCAAGCAGTTGCTTGGGTTGTTTGGAGTTATGTTTGGTCATTTTTGAAAGTACATCCTTTATATATTTTCAAGTATATTCATGGACTACGTGCGAAATCAAACCATACTATTAAATTTAATTCCCGACTATTCAAAAGTTAAAGGTATTTGGTTTGAAATTCAATCTCCATCTTTTTGAAACTTGATATCTCTACTGAGTAACAAGTTGCATTCTCTTTACTGCTGTATAAGGAAAAATAAAAAATAAAAAAATACTAATAAAGAACTATAGGTTTATTGAAACTGTTAGGTTTATGTCTCAAATTACTTGTTTTAGTTTTATGGGGTTGCCGTAGGGTCACCGATTAATCGGGAGGGAAGCCCGATCGATCGGGTGATTTAAGGAAATTTTGGGTATTTTTAGGCAGTTAGAGGGCCGATCGATCGGGCCCTCCCAAACACCGCTCTATAAAAGGGATGTAGGGTTTATGTCATTAAGCATCCAATCAAAGAGCGTGAGGTGCCGCCATTAAGAAAAGAGGTAATTTTGTAATTCCTCCAAGTTTTTTGAGTGCTACTAGAGTTTAGAGAAAGTGATTGTAATTCTTTCATAGATCTCATTCAGAGGAAGTGTCGTTATAATTCTTCCGTTCAGTATCAATAAAGAATCTCCATCTCCGCCCGTGGTTTTCTCCCCTCTCGATTGTAGAGGGGTTTCCACGTAAATATAGTGTGTTCTTGTTTGTTCTTTTTTTCTCCATATATTTGTTTACTTCTCATTTTGTGTGAATCATTTTATTTGAATCGAATCAAGTTATCAGGGTTCACACTTCCGCATCTAGATTTATTCTCACAAATTGGTATCAGAGCATATCAGATTTGTTAAGTTTTCTTTATAGAAACATTTGTGAGAGCTTTTTTTCCGATAACTAGTGGGACGAGCCCAAGTACGATTGACTTTGTTTATTACAATAAGAGCCTAATAAAGCAGAGAAAATAGTCATCACTGTAAAGAATTTATAAAAGAAAATACAAAATAGCCGATCTAAGAATTAGGGTTGTTAACCTGTCATATATATGAAAGTTAGACCTCGTATAAATACTATATACAAATATATATAATAAAGTCCGGATAATGTATCAAAGAATCGAAATTTGTGTAAAAACCCTAGAGAAATTTTCTCCCAACAATAACCACCAGCCATTAGAAGACTATATATCCCTATGGGCACGTCGACTTTGTATTACGAATACATTATCAGAATTGTCGGTTGGGTTATGTTATATTCTAGTTTGATTAGTGGTGGAACTGATGTATGGAGTCTGAGGCTTAATTTTTGGGCTTTTCAGTATTGTTGTAGTTGTTACTACTTTTGATATTGTATCTTGTCAAAGAACCATTTGTCCGAAAACCTTACGCTGATGGATGAAGGTTTATGAATAGTTTTATACTATAACGTGGCCCCTCACGCAAATGTCAATTAAGCTTGAAGCGTGGATAGTGCATAGGCTCGCCTCCTACCTTGTGCTTAAATTTTATTTTTTTTTATTATTGAAAGTAGGGCTGTTGAGAATCGAACTCGTAACCTCTTGGTCAACAAGGCTCTGATACCATGTAAAGGAACTATCTTTTTAAAAGACTTAGGCTAATAGGTGAAGGTCTATGAATAGTTTTGTACTCTACGTATCTTGTTATTTTTCCTTTTTTCACACTTTGTGGGTGTCTTACTGATCGCTTCGTGAAATGTCCACTTTTGTTCCGTGAGTTTTGTCTTGCTAATTATTGAAAAAAGAAACGTTAAAATGAGAAAATAATATGCACGTCCTGTCAATAATAGCTGTAAGTGAGACAAAAACAAAGACACAGGAGTTACAATTTCTCGTATGCTCAATCATTATGCACGAGAGTTAAAAGGGGAAAAAAATTAGGTTGAAAGACTGGTCGAGATCTCAAGTAATAAAAGCAATTACATAGATTCTCAATTTTTTAAGCGTCCTTTTTAAAAAATTAGTTACATTATTAATTTATTTCCATCACATATCACCCAATCATAATTAAAAAATAATGACTTATATATGATAAGTTGTAGAGGAATATAATATAAAGTGAATTATTCATGATTTCTATTAATAATTATGAGTATAAGATCCTCATGAAAGTTCATAAGACGATCTTTCTATGAAACAAGACAACAATAACAACAACAACAAACTTAGTGCCTCCAAGGGCTCCTGCATATGCACGTGCATGCACGGGGGCCCCGGGGGGGGGGGGGGGGGGGGGGGGGGGGGGGGGGTTTACACTTTCAGGGTGCTACCCTAAAGGGAGGACTCTCAACATGAGAAGCATAAAAGCAATAAAAACATAAAAGCATCTAAATATTAGAGTATAAGAGCATAAAAATAAAGACACAGAGTATAGAAAGTATAAAGCAGCAATAAATAATAAAACGACATAGCAATCGAACAATAAGTAACCAACACACAGTAAAAGGGTGCATATAATAAAACGGGCATATATTTAAGCCAAGAGACGCTAAAATCTAGAAACCTTAATTATTTTGGGCTCCTAAAATCTCGAAATGGGTAGGCCCATATTGGACGAAATGTTAAAATCATGGTGGGGTAAGTGCCCATGTATGGGTTGGCCCATCATGCTACCATATGAGAAGCATGATCCCATGCATGTCATACCATCTTGTTCTCAATTTACCTATGGTTAAAAACCCTAAATAATTATAATGATATATACAAAATTACATAGATAATTAAAAAAATTATGCATACATAAGTTTGGGCTTATTTGGCCATATTGTATATATAATTGTTCTTTTTGGAATCATTTTGTAGAATATTTTTTAAGTTATGAACGACGACATTTTTGTCTTCAAAATTCTTAATTCTACATTACTTTTACTCATACATCAAAAAAGGCCATTATTATTCTGTTTCGATTTGAAACTTTAAAAAAAAAAAAAACACCTTCTATTTTTTCTAAAGAATACTTCTGTATTTTGGTGATTACCACGGAAATATAAAAAAAGTGCTCTTTTAGTGAAAAGTTTACTTTTTGATCAAAAAAACTTAACTAAACAGACATGTAATAGTAATATGACCGGATGTAATGAATATCTCAAATGTGGCCCTTTATTAATTGATGTTAGAGTATCAACCAGTCCTAGGCCTTTACCAATCAACCGTTCCAGAAGCTTAAGCCGATGATTGAAGTCGCAGAATTAGTTTTATACTCTAACATGCCCCTTCGTACGAATGCTCATTGGGGCTTGACGTGTGTGATAATGGACATGCCTTGCCATACCTTGCGCTTGAAATATAACAATATTTAGAGCGAGTGTTATTCAAATTTAAATTCCTGACCTATTAGTCAACCAGTCTCTGATACTTTATTAAGAAACTAACTTTCTTAAAAGTTTAAACTAGTGGGCGCCTAATACTCTTAACAATCGAAAACCGAGCATTCATTATATCTAACATAGTGAAAAATAATAATATGTATATGACACAGACAAATGGACCCTAAGCAAATATTTGAATTGCAAAACTTATTAATATTAATAATTGATACTTTAAAACCCATAAATTCAAAAATTTTGAGTCTCGAAACGGTTATTTGGATCCCTTGAGGTTATAACCAGCCCTGGTCCTAGATACTGGTATGCAGGTGTTCTATGTTCCCAGGGCATGTGTATTGCTTCCTCCCTCAGGCTACATCATGTGCATCCCACATGACATCCCATAGGCCCATACTTATCAAAAACTTTTATGCCCCATAATCATAATTATAATTAGTTTTAACTTTAATTAATTAAGTTTTGCTATCAGTTAATTTCGATACAACGATTGACTCTTTTTGATTAAAAGGTTTTTAGTTTAAATTCAGCTCCCAATCAAGAGGTAAGAATATAGAAATGCAAAGTTTAACATCTCTCATTCGATCCCTTCTTAGCCAGACTTTTATCATTTCTAGGTCACTTTTTACTGAGTTCTTTCACTTAATATTTTTCACTCGTGCTTTCGAGGACTTTGTCTCATTTATGGCTCTGATTGGCCAAACATTTTTTTTTCCTTTGGAAAAGAGCATCATTAAAATTTGAGGTGTTTGGTTTTAAAAAAAAAATGCTTCTAAATAGAAGTATAAGTTAATTTTTTTTAATCAAAAATAAGAAAATAATGCTTCTCTTTTAAAGTAAGAATAGAAACAAAGACTAAAATTTTTTTGACAACTAAGGCGTGATATGGTGCCAAATGTTTGTTCTTTAATACCGAGGATCAATTTAACCAAGGGCTCGCTTGTTATGTTGGCGGTAAATTTCAGGAGAAGGCATGGATCATCCTTTTTTGTGATCATTTGGGTAATCTGGTATATACTATGAATAAAATTGTATTTGAAAAGGCTCAATAGGATGAGAAGGATATCACTTGGTCTATTAAATTAAATTTATCACTTGGTCTATTAAATTAAATTTAGGCTTTTGAGTTAAAGTTTAGTGCAAATCGTTCCCCTATTTTCCCGTTGAAACTGCCTGAAATATCAAATGTATTAGAAGTTAGAAGTGGCCATAAACATCGGCCAAGGTTTATGCTACATTGTGTCCTTTCGCTCCATTTTTTTGCTTTATTTTTAGCTCTTGTTTTGTTTTGCCCCTCTGTCTCTCTCGGACCCGTCTCCTTAGGTGTGACGCTTTTTGTATTGTAAGTTTTCCTTCCTATTTATCGAAGAAAATGTCTACATTTATTTTTAAAAGGCAAGAATATAGAAGGTGAAAGTTTACTGTTTTATTTCAAAATTTTGTAATTAAACTACAAAAATTAGAGGTAGGGTCGGTTAGAACCCTAGATAGCTCAAGCGACAACTTGCAATTTCTAAATTATAGGGTCTTTAATTTGGCCCATACATTATGTTATCAATTATTTAATAAATATATTTGTTGCTAAATAAATTGGTTATATAGGAAGGGCTCCATATTAAAATATCCACTTCTGACTCGAAAACTCTCGTGACTACCTTGATTCGGTATCCCGTGTAGGATGCTAGCTTAAGAAGTACATAAAAATCATTAGGAAAACCTTAAGTGTCTCGAGTTTATCCATAGAAAATGTGCTCATAAGCATTTCACTTTCAGGTTTAGAGACAAGGTTTTCTCTTGTTCTCTATCAGCTTAAACTTTTTGAATAGTTCGTTCTTAAATATGATATCAAAGCTTTGCTAACCAGTATATCACATTTTCGAATCCCAATAGCCTCCTTTTTCAATATTAATATAATTTAAGCACAAAAAAATTGATTCCTTAACACTCGTTTATAGAAGCAATTGAGAAACATCTTTATAATGTTTTTCATTTTTTAGTTTCCTTTGTAACTGATGAGCTTTATGGTTTTTAAATTATTTAAAAAATTATCACTCAGATACTTTGAAGTTTAATCATTTATCATTTGAATATCTTGTATTTGAATACAATATACAAAGACAAAATTTATCACTTAGTTACCTACAGTTGGAATCCATGGAACTTTCATTTGGAAAACGGTAATGTAAAACGGTTCAGACAATATATATACCCTCTACTAGTGTTCGATGATTTTTGCAGTACAAATATCTTCCACTAGAATTCAATAATTTTTTTGCTATAATTCTGTGAAGTTTATTGAAAACACTAGTGTGACACACACACACACACACACACACACATATATATATATATATATTACAAGAATTATGTGTTGCGTCAACATTTTTCACAAGTTCACCAATTAGCAAAAGAATTCACTTGATTTAGATAGAGAGGGCACTCAAGTGATAAAATTGTTACCTTTTAGAATACCTCATTACAATAAAACTCAAAATTCAAACTATATCAGTAATAATTCAAACTACAACAGTAATCAATTCTCAACTTTTAAAAGTGCTGTCATGATAAGCTTTTTGTTGAGTCCGTTCCACCCCCCCCCCCCCCCCCCCCCGGGGCTTCGAGGCCACCAAACTTGGGAATTCCAAAAGAAATTAGGTTTAAGCTTTGATGGTTCTGACTGTGATATGTATCATCTTTTTTGCTCTCTTGAAGACGATGTCCATAGTGGGGTTACTCGTAAGAAAAAGAAACATCATATGAAGAAGTTAGCCCGTGCTTCATCTCCTATATAATCATGATAGGAGATATATCTCAGATTAATCAGGTCTACCTTGAGGTATTCCAAGAGTTGGGAAAATGTGTGATCTATTTGGCTTTTAGTGCTTCACATGTGGGTACACGTGTCTAACTTTTTTGGGGTATGTTGCTGTACTTCAAGAATAGGAGTGGTGGTAGATGTCGAGGTGGTTTGAGGTTTTGCTACTATGTTTTTCCCACTCTGGTGGGCTTTTTCAGCTTCTGCTTTAGTCGGTTTTGTACGAAAAAGTAGAATAGGGTGATATTAAGCTAGAGTCAATGTGGAGTGGTCTATAAAGGGTACAATGGGTGATGTTGGGTTTGTCGAGGAACAGCCTCCAAAATCATTGGCAACCATGTCTCCCCTCTGTCCCTCTAATGCCTTCACATAATGACAACTATATAGCTGTATTTTTGACACTTTAACCTAGCTTTAACCGATTTTTAATCTGTCTTAAGTGTCCTTTTGACTGAACCATGAAAAAAACAAAAAAATTTGGATTGCAGATATATTTCTGGATAAAGAAACGTTGAATGCATCTAGAGTTGAGTTGGGTTGAGGCTGGTGTTTTAGGGGATTCGATCACTTAGATTTTTTTTATATGATGTATTTCTTTTTTTTGTTGTTTTGCTTTTTTTTCACTTTGGTGAATTCTTTCGAGTCTTGTTCCTATGGGAGCACTGACTTTTGTATTACCAGTTCTCTTGTTAATTATTAAAATAATTACTTTAATTAGGGGTATTTGTTAATTTTTGAATAATTTTTAGTGTTTGCTTCTGCTTCAAACTTTAAGAACAAACACCTTTTTCTTCAATTTAAAAACATAAAATAAATTATACTTCTATTTAAAAATATATTTTTTTGGACCAAATACAGTTGAACCCTTAAAAAATGATTTTTCAGAAATTTTTTATTTTTTTAATGAAAAAACACTCCATTAGGTATATTTTAGTGCATGGGTTTTCAAAACTTATCTCTACACCTTCTCGATTTCTTATAGATTTTTTTACTAAAAATCACCTAAATTTTAGATGAAGTTTCAAAAATTAACTAAATTTTTTTATTTTTCAAAGTCACACATAAACTTTCCAAAGTTTTTCAATGTCATACATTAATGTAACGCTGTTAACATCAATTAGTTTTTGCTTACATGATGTTTTCAAAAAAATATTTTTTAAAATATAAAAATTATTTTTTTAACATTTATGATTTTTTTAAATATTTTAAAATTATTTTAAATATAAATTTGAATATTTTAGAATTATTTTCTTTTCTTTTTTAAAATCCACTTTAGCAAAAACAAATGGATGTTAATGATGTTAACATTAAGATATGACTTTAAAAATTTTAGAAAGTTTAAGTGTGACTTTGAAAAATTTTAAAATTTAGGTAGTTGTTTAAAACTACACCTAAAATTTATCTGATTTCGGTAAAAAAAAACCCTTTCTTATATTATATTGATGTAGACTTCCAATATAATTCTCCAAGAGGTACATATTTAGAAGTTGGTTTGAAGAAAAACATTTTCCTTTTGAGAAAAAGAAATTCTTCTTTAAATATTTTTATTGAAAACTATTTTTGTTAAAAATTTTTGTTTGTATAGCTAGGGGAAAAATTTTCATTATTTTTTTTATACAAAAATAACATTTGGTCAAGTTGAGGCTGATGTAAGATATACAATGTGATATTACAATAGAAAAATTGGAGGAGTATACTTCTCTTAAAGTAAGGATTACTACTTATTTGTATAGTGAAACCATATGAATGTGAT
Organism: Simmondsia chinensis; assembly: GCA_018398585.1. Classification (NCBI taxonomy): domain Eukaryota; kingdom Viridiplantae; phylum Streptophyta; class Magnoliopsida; order Caryophyllales; family Simmondsiaceae; genus Simmondsia; species Simmondsia chinensis. Next base: position 33,269,587 of record JAGTTD010000009.1, on the reverse strand, counting down.
GGAAAAGCTTTTTTGTCAAAACAAACGGAGCATAAAAGTTCGTTCGCCTAAAGATAAAGGCATTACAACAAAAAAGGTTTGCCCCCTTTTTTGACGTAAAGTTCGTGGAGCAATTGGACCTCAAGAAACCCAAATGGATAGGCCAAAAATATCACTACAAAAAAAGTGGCCAATAGTAACAAAGCCATTTCTGTTGCTATTGGCTATTTTTTTGTTACTATAGTTTTTAGCAACAGAATTTTGTCTGTTGCTATGTTGTTGTTGTTGCCGCTGTCACTAAAAGTTATAGCAACGGAAAATGCACGTTGTTGCTATTACATCCCTATAGCAACAAATTGCTGTTTGTTGCTAGTTTTGTTTTTATTGCCTTTTGCAACAACATGACAACTGTGGCTAGTGGTTATAGCAATGAACTTCTTTCTGTTGCTATTGGTTACAGCAACAAACTTCTTTCTGTTGCTATTGGTTACAGTAACAAAGTGCTTTCTGTTGCTATTGGTTACAGCAACAAACTTCTTTCTGTTGCTATTGGTTACAGCAACAAAGTGCTTTCTATTGCTATTGGTTACAGCAACAACAAAGTTATAGCAACGTCGTTATAGTTCTGTCACTATTGCTATTAATAACAGCATTTCACTTTTGTTTCTAAATTTCGTATTTTTCAACCAATTAGAACACATACTTGAAAATCACAAAATCAAAAACCCTACATCATCATCATACCGACGGACAAATTTGTCATGCATTACATACAACTAGAATCATCCATTAATCCAAACCAAAAAACACATAGTTGAGCAAAACACAACATTTAATACAATTCTTCCCATCATTTACAGGTTTAGCAAAAACACATAATATCCGACAAATGGGAGAGTCAGTAGAAAGCAGTCCAACATAAGTATCTTTGCAATTGTGCGACGAACTATCATTCATTCAGGTCATCTTTCACTGCATCATCCTCGTCTTCTAAGACATTATCGCCGTCTTGTTCCTCATAATAATTTTCATCATCACGAGATGAGCTAGCTTCCTGTAAAACAAAGATAAATAAACCAATCCTTTTGTAAGGGTTGAGATTACTTGCCTTTAGAGTAGGTAGTCGCATGTCAAAAGTGAATCGAGTGTTTTAAGTAAAAACATAGTCATGTTTCAACAGCCAACAAGGCCAAGTTTAAAAGAGAGTAATGCAAATCCAAAGTAATTAAAGAAACGATATCCAACCGGGCTTGAAGCAAAGGTTAAATTAACTAAGTAGTCTACAAATTCATCACAGACAACCCAATCTTCTTAGTTATCTAATTTATTTACCTTTACAAACTTCAAATACAATTCAGAAATTTGCTTTTGCCTCATCTGAACAATGTCAAACTGACGGGTTCGAATAACTTAACAATGTCCTCTCTATTTTTCAAATATATGCCCTGTCATGTTCGGTTATAATGTCATTTACATGTAAATATTATACCCTTAGCTCTTTTCTAAAACATAATAACTTGTGTATTTGATGTTGTATGTTGTTCCTTTTTTTTCTTTTTTCTGTTTTTTTTTTTTATTATTGTTGGCATTTATTTTGTTTTTTCCTAGACCATTTCTCTATACCGATTTTTTTTTAATCACGGTTTCTAGAGTTGGGTTAAATCTTGATTGATACATGTAACCAATTTGTGGAAATATGTCATACTATATCAGGGTAATATATATATTACCTATGTCTTATAAAATAGTTTAAACCATATCTAATCATGTTAATTTAATAATTATAGATGCTAATATTAATGGTGAGATATATAAAATTGGCATTGTTGGAAATGATACAAGCCTATGCTGAGAGACTGAAGTTTCAATATTGTTGAATGAATGAAATTCTAATTCTCTCTCATCTTGTTTTCTCTCTATTTCTCATCCCTTTCCCTTCTTTCTCATCCCAAATTCTACTATTCTTTAGGCCATGATCCAAGATTAATCTTATATCATGATAGACTCTTTTCTCTTAAAAGGAGCAATGGTCGTACAACGAGTTAGCAGAAGTAGATCCAACCACACAATGTTCAGAATCACTAAAACTCGAGACCAACCCTGCTACATCTACCCAAGCCACCACAAACTATGGATAAAAAATTCAAAGAAATAAACTTCAACATTCAATCCAAAGCAATTGAAATTTGTATTATGTGGAATTCCAAAGCAATGCAAAAGTACACTAACCTTGTTTCCCCTCTTCGTCCTAATTGACATTAGAAAATCTATCCGATCACATACAAATTTCAAGCTTTGTTTTATATCTTTGAGCTCAGCCTCTAGCTTCTTATTTTTCTCTTGCTCTTGAGCCAAGAGAGAGCGTTTCACACCAGATCGAAGGACTATAACGCCTAACCCATATGTCTTCGCGTATCCATTCTTGTCTTCTCCGACAACTTTTACAAAGATTTTTTTGCATTGCTCAACTCGTGTTGCCTCATCAAGATCTGGTGGAAGCTCTTCTGATCTTCTATCAATCTTAGCCTGATATCATATTAATAAATGATGACCTTACCATTTACAAGTAACATGTGAAAAAATTGAAATACAAAATAACTAAAGATAAACCATACTAGAGCAGTGGTAGATCCAGCATCAAGTTTGGATAAAGATTTTGGCTGATGTGTTTGCTGAAACATTGTGAGCTCATCCGGTTCTTTCCCATAAGTTATCAACTACACACACATATGAATTGTGCTTTTCAATAAAAATTCTGCAAAAAACAAACTTTATTATTCAAAGCAAACTAAGAGACTAAACCAACTTTATCATTGCGCCTTCTAGCAAGTGTCTTAGTGCCACAATAATGCCTCTGTTTTGATTTTTTTGGTTTTTGATGCCCCTCTCGCGGCGTTCCTAAACACAAAACATGACAAGTTAATAATAAGTTATAGAATATATTGCAACAATACACTTATGGAAACATATTAGTATACCTATCTTTTTGGAGAAAAGCAAAATTCGACAAAATTCTTCCATTGTGTAACAGGTGTACCAGAAGGCCTATTCTTTAAAGCTATATCTTTCGTCTTTCCTTCAATGAGTTTGTTTCTCCACGAACATTTGTTACTTCTCCATGATTGATCCAGCTTTGATTTCACCCATTCGTATGGCTCTTTTCCTTCGGAAAAGTAGTATGATTGCTATATGCAAACAAAGAGCTATTAGCATCTATACTTTATTGGCGTATTTTCTCACTCCATAATTATTATATATTTTGGCCGATGATACTAAGTCCTTTAAATTTACATGATAAGTATAAAATACATTACCTTCACTACATCCCATACGTGGATAATCCTCCATTCTGGCATACTTGTCCATTCCTCAACATCAATCGGCAATGTTCTGGGATCATGTGCATAAAATCCTATTAAAGATGACATTTTTTGTTGTGAATCTGAACATGGCTGGCCATGGTCGTTAACATCCACAAAAATTGGTTCCTTCAGGGTGTGCATTTTATTTCTTTCCCTCCTCTTTACAGATTGTTGTGATCTTACAAATTCAATATAGTTGTTTTAGTATAATTTTAAACCTAAATATAAGATTACTCATTTCCCACACAATTGTGTAACATAACCTGAATCTTGACCATCATTGGTTGCTTGAATTTCTCCTCGGGATGATGTAGGAACATGACTTTCAGAACCTAAATAAATGATAAAATCATCATAACAGAACAAAATTCGTTTTCACATGAGAAAAAAAGTAATCGTTAGAGAAAATAATTGAATTTGAAATAATATATATATTAAGCAAGAAACTACACAAATGAGATTGCTTAACCTGCTCCTTCGGAACTCCCAACATGTCCCTCCCCTTGAGGACATACGGTATCACCGCATTCAAAAGCTTAAAGATGAGAAGCATTATAATGTAGCACGATTAAAATATAAATAGATGAAGATCATAGAGCCAAAAAATAGAATGCATAAGCTCACCATCTGGAGTCACTTGACGTTCTGAATCTTCCCTAATATCTTCATGCACCTATTGAAGTTTCCTAGGGCTTCTAACGGTAGAGGTCTGAAATAGGGCACGTCGAGCTTGGGTAACCGGTATATTCTGAGAGTTTTCGACATCACTTCCACATTGTGGTAAATCCTTATGGGGAGGCTCAATGCCACTTTGGTTCCTATGTGAAGATGAAGAAACCAATCTAGAACTACGGCGCATTTGTATAGCAAATTGTTGGAGTTTGTTCTTCTTCGATTCCATAAGACGCTACATAAAGATTTCAACTCAGTTGCAATAAGTAATATTATAATAACAAATACAAAAATATTTTAAAAATATGAGTCACACCTTTAAATCAGTTACTGTTACCCTTTTCCTCTTTCCCTTGTTGCTCTCGATAGGGGCCATGGTGTCCTTCACAATTTAGAGCTAAAAAATGATGCAACATAATAGTATACATACAACGGTAAATATCAATGCATCAAGCTCAATGACACAATTAAACCAAATATCACAACATTCAAACAGACAATAAGGAAATTTTAGAAAGAAGACAACGGAAAATGTCGAAGTTGTTTAATCATTCAAATACAAAAAGTTTGTCATACGCGTATAAAGATCTTGATAAAATATCTCCTCAATCTTTAGTATCAATCATAATCATATAGGGTATCATCTTCTTCACTATCACTATAGTAGAAGTACTCTTCATTATCTTCATCAAGTAAAGTAGCCTCATCTAAAGGTATGTCAATCATTGCCCCATCAATATCTTCTTTAACAATGTCAATATCATCAACATTGATACCCATCATTGATGTAGACAGAACACAATCTATTTCAGGTATGTGTTCCTCTCCCATGTCAAATAAATCTCTTGGTTTTGTCTTAGTGATAACATGCCATTCTTTTCACTCATCATCAGGAGTGTAAAACACTTGCAATACATTGGAAGTTAGCACAAAAGGTTTATCTGTTTTCCACAATACTTTTAGGTTGATAAGAGTAAATCCAAGTCGATCTTTCTTGACACCCTTTTTAGGATCAACCCAATCACATCGAAAAAGAATGACATTTCTTCCTTGATGATAGTTCAACTCCAATATTTATGTTAGCACACTATAACATGTCATCAAACCACCTGTATGTGTACTAGTAGTGACAACAACATCAGAATTTTGAGTTACTACTTTGGCGTTTACACTTTTGACACGAAATCTAAAACCATTGCAAGTGATTCGTGTCATTGTCTTTATCTGCATGCTAGGCCATTTACTCAACCATTGTAGGTCTTCTACTACAACAGGATCCACAGGTAGATGAAGCTTTACCTAAAAAATTAAACATAAATTAGACTAATACATGTATTTAAAACATTGGAGTCACTTGATAATTTTGGTGCCCAATATTATACCGTCTTAGAACTTACATTAGATTCAAACCAAGTACAAAAGTCTTTTTTGTGAATTTCTTCGATATCTAATTGTTGCATCTGCGTATTTTCAATTAAAAGCAGTTGTTTATGCTCTCTGTATTAAAAAAAAAAACTACATAATATAATCAAAACGGATCATTGAATTAATGTGATAAAAGAATTCAAATATTATGAGTCATGGAAATGACTTACTTGATGTAGATATGGATTTCATCATAATTGAACAAAACAAACCTATGTGCTTCTTCTCTCAATTCGTCATAAGCAACTACATCCTTCTTTGATGTGTAACGACTTTTGAGGGAGAATATTGATAATCCTTTACGCACTTCACCATCATCTAAATCTTTATTTCTCTTTGAACGAGTCTCTCTTGTCTCAACACTATGTAAATACCTCGAGCAAAAACTTGAACACTCTTCTGCAAGGTATCATTCGGCAATAGATCCTTCAGGCCGACTTCTATTACCCACATAACCTATGTAGAAACCTAGAACAACACATACTAAGTAATTAATAATACATGATTAGAAAAGTAACTGTTGATTATTTTAAACACTACAAAATCAAAAAAAACATACCTCTCTATTGGATAAATCCAGCAAAAATGTACCATGCCATCAAACTTTGCCTCGTATGCCAAATGAATGGCTAGATGCACCTTTACATCAAAGAAGGAAGGGGGGAATATTTGTTCAAGATCGCAAAGAACTATCTTCATGCGATCTTCTAAGCACTAAAACTCATGTTGCGTTGCCACCTTTGAGCATAACTCTCTTAAACAATTACATAGCTCAATATTATTTGACATACCTCCTTATTTTTCATTTTTGGCACTGCTAATGGCAATAACTGTTGCATCAAAATATGATGATCATGGCTTTTCAATCCATATATCTTATGTTCCTTCATGTGCACACATCGCGGAATGTTGGATGCATATCCATCGGGGACCTTAATTCTAGCCAACACATTCATAAGTTCCTTCTTCTCTTCAGCACTTAATGTAAAGCATGATGGATGTAAAATTATCCTTCCTCTTTCTACTTTTGGGTGAAGATGCTTCTGAATATTCATAACCTGAAGGTCAAGGCGTGATTGTAATGTATCTTTTGTTTCCTTCAATATCAAAAAGAGTCTCGATCAAACTTTCAGAGAGATTTTTCTCAATATGCATAACATCCCAATTATGTCGTATTAGTAGATGTTCCCAATATGGAAGCTGGAAGAATATGCTCTTCTTCTTCCAGGGTCTAACTTCATCTGCCCTTCTCTTCTTCTTTTGTTGAGATGCAAGACCCTGACCTAGAGTCACATTTAACCCTACCATCTGTTCCAGCAACTCTAACCCTGATCTTAATTTTGGAGCATGCCTCCTTTCACTGGTTCCATTAAATGATTTTCTATTACAACGATATTTATGATCATCACTAAGAAAGGGTCAATGTTCCTGATAACATAATTTCCTACTCTTTTTCAAGTAATGAGAACATGTATCTATGTTACAATGGGGACATGCAAATTTTCCTTTAACCCTTTACCCAGATAAATTACCAAAAGCCGGAAAGTCATTGATTGTCCACAACAATGCACCTTGCAATGAGAAAGTCTCATTCTTCAAGGCATCATATGTCTCCACGCCAATCTCCCGCAACTCACTTAATTTAGGGATTAAATGTTGCAGATAAACATCAATATCATTGCCTGGTGCCTTGGGCCAAGGCATGAGCAAAGAGATCAAGAAGTACTCTTGCTTCATACACATCCATGGCGGTAAGTTATACATCATATACTATATTGTGTACCCATTATCCCAAATGGATTGAACCCATCACTTGATAGACCAAGCCTAACACTGCGTGGGTCCAAAGAGAAATTAGGGTAACGTTCATCCAAATGTTTTCAAGCCGCAGTGTCTGCTAGATGCCTAAGCTTACCAACTTTTGTGCGCTCATCTATATGCCATCTCATGTATCCAGTTGTTTTGGATGACATGTACATCCTCTTCAGTCTAGGGAAAATGGAAAATGGTGAAGAACTTTGCTGGGAACTTTAGCACCGTTAACTAGTGACACCATAGCCCCACTAGTTGTAGTTTTCCATCTTGATGAACCACAAACAGGACATGTGTCCCAATCTTTCAACTCCTTCCAAAATAGCACACAATCGTCGGGGCAAGCATCAATCTTTTTGTAGCCAAGTCCCAACTTTTGAATTATGCTTTTTGTTTTATAAAAAGAGCCCGGCAATGTCCCACCTTTTGGAAGAGCTCTTTTAAAAATCTTTAGAAAAGCATCAAATCCAGCATTAGCCACTCCAGGTAAGCATTTAAGATGATATAATTCAACAATAAATGAGAGCTTTGTAAATTCATCACATCCAAGGTACGAAGGTGTATCTGCATCTTCTATGAATTTATATAAATTTCAGCCTCAACATTACGCCCCTTTTTAGGTGGTTCTGATGATTCACTCAAATTAGGACTATGCGAGCTATAAGCATCTTCTAACATTTCATGCATACCATCATCTGACGATTCATCAGAAGTATCCATCTCACTAGCAAAATAATTTAGCTTGAGATACTCCTATTGGGAAAATCATAAAAATTTTGTTGAAAAATAAACTCAGATGCCGACTATTGGGTTCACAGTTCTCAATTATGGTCACAATAATAGGCACCTATTAGAGCACTTAGAGTAGGAGACTCTTCTCTCTACCTAAACCCCCGGTCGGAGAGTCACGCTTCGTGACACCTCACGTGCGAGAGTTCCTGAGAATAGGCTTATCTCTATATACCATTTGCCCTAATACCGGTTGTTGGGATGAATTTCAAAAATTCTCTCTAAAGTTTACGGAGTGGAACAGGTTTAGAATTCATAACTCTAAACCTAGGGTCGATTTAAAATTCCTAATTTTAAATCTACTGACTTAAATTCATAATTTAAATCAACAGATCTAAAGTCTTAATTTAGATCTACAGGCCTTTTACTCTAATACATTCATAACAATACATAAACTTAAACAGGTATAATAATAAATACTGTAAATGAATAGAAAAATGAAACTAAAAGAAGAAGGAAAGAAGAACATACCTGAAATTGCTCCAATAATAAAGAAAACCAGAAAGACAATAATATTATTCAAAATCGAGACCCCGAGACCTTCTACGCAATGAACTCGAATTGCCCGGAGGGTGGGCTCCGAAAAATATTAAACTGAGGAAAGAAAAATTTCAACGGAAATTTTTTCTCTTCAATTGGGTCTTCGAAACAATTCCAAAAACTCTACAGAAATATTTCAACTTCAATGCCAAACCTGAGAATAAGCCCCTCTATTTATAACAATATACCGGAGCAAAAAAATAATGGAAATTCGATGTAGGATGCATACAAAATAATTGCAGTTTTAATACAAAACGCAGCGTTTCATTCATAAAGCGACTCAAAACCCTGCGTTTCAACAATGGTCAAAATCGCCCGATTTTTAATTCAAAACGCGTGCCACGAGTCGCACTCGTATTGGTCCACACCGTGGCAGGCAGATAACCCCCCAGGCAGCCCAGCGTGCGGCACGTGTCGCTTGCTGATTGGCTGCCAGCGAAGTACGAGAATAACTAGCTATTTAAATGCGATTTTTTTTTGCTTTGTTTCCCACATGTAAAAATTCATCTTATGAACTTTAATTTTCAAAATTATTTTATTTTATAATTTTTAACTTTTATTCATCTCATGAATGAATAATGTTTGGCAAAATTAATTTACCCATCTTATGGATAAATAATTCATCTCATAAATTCTTTAATATTTTTCCAATGGAAATAAAATACAGAGACTTGCGGGGACAATTTAAATCTAGCTCCAAATGGGTTAAATTAAACCATCTCATGATATTAATTTAAATACCATTTAATGAGACTTAATTTCACTAAATAAATCTCACTGCACTCCAGACTTAATTATTTATTCGATATCTCCCTAATAGACTGTATTGATGACAACAGTCCCTCCACTAGATATTCATGACAAAGGATAAATATAACCACCACCATTATCCTTCTCACAGCTTTTCCATTAGTTACCGACTCGCCCTTCACTGAATAATTTATTTATACTTGAACATATTCACAGTATAAATTTTAAATGTCAAATACTTAGAATACTTTGGCCAAAGTTTTCGAACTATTCAAATATTTGCGAATCAACTAAGGGGATATATGTATCTCATAAGAGACTGTAGATTCCCTATTGACTATTTGATCCTTGTTACTCTTCACGCCGCTACCCAGTGTACGTGGGATTTTAGTCATTCGTTTAGACCTTACTTATAGTACACCAAAGTAACTAACGCTCCATGTACAAGTCCAGAATACCCTCAGGATTTAGAGTTGTCGTTCAAACAGTACAACGTGAATCACTCATCTTCGATAGTAGTCTAGAAATAAGTAACCCACATGGTCCAACTCAGTGTGTCAAACACACTAACCTAACACTTTTGGATCTCCATCCATATGACCAAGACAAGTCATCTAAAGTGTCACGTTATAGTCTTAACATACAAGTGGTCCAGACTTGTCTTCGACTACGAGTCTTTCAAACAACAATCTATACCATTTGTTCCAAGTCTATCTGTGACTTAATCTCATAAACCACTTAGAACAAACATGTAAATTGCAGTATGAGGACTACACCCATCTCATGGATGTCTCCCAAAAAAATCACATGCAGTATAAATGCTCACATATACAGATTTAACTAAAAAACGACTGGAACTTTAATTTTATTTATTAATTAAAAACATATATATACAGAATAAATTTAGATTTCAGGACACTGTTCCTAACAACTCCACCTCCCCATGGAGATACCACTTGTTACGTGCATAATTATCATCCATGCCTTTATGTGTAAGGTGATGTTTCACTCTATCTATGTCCAACTCATATCGATTTGCACAAATCTTACATGGGCAAAGTATTGATTCATCTACACCCACAATAGCAAGAGCATTAGTAACAAATGCTTCCACACCCTCGCGAAATTCAAGTGAAACTCGTAAGCTTGTCACCCAAGCTTTGTTTTTATACACATCTATATGGACAAATTCCAACACTTAGAATATATAAATATCATTAAAATAGGATAAAATATTAGTGAAATAACTTACATAATCTCTTATTAACCATATATACAGTGTAAGATTTGTTACTAGACTCAAATTTCATAAATTCATATTTTGCTAACTATAATCTGAATCAACAACTCAAATTCACTACACAAGCATCAAAACAAATCAAATGCTAAAAAACGTGACATAAACACAACTAATCACCATGAAGCATCTAACATTATAATTTAATACACTAGAACTCATTGAAATCTACATTTAATAGAAGAAATAGCTTAAAACCTATATACTTAGTTCATATTTTCTCAAAATCAAGCGAAAATTGAGCAAACTAATCATGGTAGCATACATCAAAACTAGCACTACACCAAACATTAACACATTGGGTAATCGTACGTCAAACTATTCAAATCTTAACAAATTGACAGTAATCTTACATTAAACTACTCAATCTTCAACAAATTGACAAGAATCTTGCATTAACCCTATTTTATTAAAAACTAACCCTATTTTGTACCTTAAACAAGAGAACCAAGAGAAGACAGAGCAAAGACCTAAAGATGAGATTTATAATACTTTCAAACAATATAAACCTATTTTAATCGCTCAATTAACTGCAAATCAAACTACATTACAAAGGAAATTAAATCCTGAAATTGATACCTTTGCAGAGAGAGACACTGAGCCAGAGCACGAGGGAGGAGAACGTACGAGAGAGAGAGCATGCTGGGGTTAGGGCGACGGACAGAGCAATTCAAGGACGAGCGAGAGAGAGAGGGTGAGTGCTAGGGTTAGGGCATGCGAAGGACGAGCGAGAGAGAGAGAGAACGAGAGAGAGGGTGAGTGCTGGGGTTGGGGTTTAGGAGTGAAGGACAAAAAATGTTATAAAATTTTAATTAAAATATTATAATAAATGTTAATGATTTTTGGTGGGATTTTTTTACCCAAAATTTAGAATTTTGGCGGGAAGTTTTTTACCCAAAATTTTGTAAATTAACATAAAATTTTAAATTGTCCCCAATTTTAAGTTTATGTAATGTATTTATAGGACAAAAAAATAATATAATTGAATTATCTATGTGTCTTTGACAAATTATTTTTTATTTTCTTAAACATAATATTGGAGGGAAGTGAAAATTCGTTTCTTAGCCTTTGAGATATGAAAATTTTTTTATTAAAATATCTTTACCAACAAACACAAGTGTATTGTTGGTAATGCCATATACAATACCAACAGACTAGTTTTTCTGTTACAAAAGAGGTCAGCTGTATATGAGATTTGCAACAAAAGAAATTTTCTGTTGCTATTGGTAATTCAATTGTAACAGAAATTTTTTTAGTTTGTTACGATTGGTCTCTTTTTTTGTAGTGTATAGATTCACAGTTGCATCTTAAAACGACCATAACTTTTTATCTGTAAAGAGTTACAGTGCCATTACATATCAAAACAAAGCTGTTGGACTGAAATATGCAAATCAACCTGCTTTGCTATTGGCACCCCAATTTTTTCCAAATTTAGCTTCTGCACATGGTTTTGAGCCATTTTTGTATTTTACGACTTGTATGCGCTGTCAATTTTGTAATTTTGCGTTGTAGGATTTTAGTTCCTTTTCTTGTAAATATACTTCTTAGTAGCTGATTAGCCCCCATTTCAGAAAATCTCAATACAAAGCCTAGCATCTCTCTCAATTTCCGTGGTTTGCAAGTGTCTTCAATCTTAATATGTTCAATAATGAGTTTTACGTTACCCGTTCAACATCATTTTGAAAGACAAACCTCTTTGCATTTTATGAGAGGATATCATTTTCTTCTTTGTGATTGAAACATTTTCTCTCTAATGGAGGCCCGATAAAAAATCTTCTTGCTAATACAAAATTGGGTTATTTACGCCAAAGGTCTTTGAACTTTTATCATTGTGTCAATTTAGTCCTTCGGTCAAATTTAAATTAAAATATTGATATAATTTTTAATGAAGCAATCATGTTAGATGCAAGTAATCCACTATAAATCCACACATTGACTCAATATAACTCAATCCATAGCCGAATCATTAAAATTTTTTTATTAATAACTTGGCATAAATTTTATTCTTAGGATCAAATTGACACAATATCAATTGTATAAAGGCTGAATTGATATAATTAAAAGTACATAAACTATATTGACATAATAAGCAAAGTACAGGAACCTTTATTGTTAATAACCCTAGAAAACATTAGTAATATAATACACGTCAGCTTGGACACAACTAGCTGATCAGGGTAGCTAGAGTACTTAAATTAAATAAATAAAATCTCTTTTTAATGGGGTGGTTGAATTAAAAATTTTTAATTAATTAATTAATTAAATTCATTCTTCATCACTGCCGCCCCAGAATCACAGTTAGTTTGTTGATCTCTTAAGCTACGGAATTTAATTTAAAAAAATGTCCCAGTTGATATACATGTGATTTAAATTAATTATTAACAAGCAAATTGATATAATATATGGTTTGGTTATATATAATCCGAAAAATAGATTATAATATGAAGGTCAGTGATCGGTGCAAATAATTGTTGGCCTAATCAACAAAATATGTTTAGTTCAAATATTATTGGCTAGAGTCGAAGTATGGAGATTATTAACGTGGAACGGAAATGTAAAAGTTGATATTGAACAAGTTAAAATCAAAAGCAATAACCGTTTAAGTCGTAGCCTCAAATCAGTGGGTCCAGCTCATCCGTTTGGATTTTTGTAGGCAGTCCAATTGTTCTATGAACCCTTCGACGACTCATACTGCTCCATTTATATTTGAGGTTTAGGGTGTGTAAATAAGTCGAGCTGGCTTGGAATTCGGTTTTTAGCCCATTAATTTGTTTAGGTTTCTAGCAGTGCAATAGCTTAGGCTTGGCTCGAGCTCATTTGGACTAGAGCACTAGCCTACATGCTCTGGTTTAACTTCGCTCATTTATACCCCTAGTGAGGTTCATGTATAAACTTGTTGGCAAAAATGTTCTAAAATTGGATTCAATTTACATGACAAAAGATTTGAGAGAAGTTTAGAAGAGAAGCGAGAAGAGAAATGATAATACAATGATTTTCATGAAGAACTCTCAAATCACAAGTAGAAGTAGAAAAGTTTTACTATTTGCTGAACATGAAGGACACAATCTTACATCTGATGTAAGCTTGTTCCTTTATATAAACGTATCCTTAACACTACAAAACATTGATATTAAATTGAAGGAAAAGATACATCAAATGGACATAATGTTCACAGTAAAGACCAAGAAGAATATTCGTGGCAGTCAAAAAAGGACAGAGAAGGCTATATATTCTTTTTTTTTTTGATAAGTGACACTGGAGTGCCTGATACAAGACAGGCAAGCTCGAAAAAACGAGGCCTTAGGCTAGCCGAAAGACGACCAGACAACAAGAACAAGAAAAAACAAAACAAAAAGGAAAACAGGGCCTCAAGCGAAACAAAAGGAACAAGGAGAGGCAACGACCCGACAGAAGATCAACACAGCCAAAACAAAAACGACGCGAGCAGACCCAAAGAAGACAAAAACCAGACACACAACCGAAAAACGGCAAACTGGAGCACACCCAAAACAAACGATCAGAAACAAACACAAAAAAACCAAAGAGGAGCTGAGCCAGCAAACTCAAAAACCCTTGCAACAAAGAAACAACCGAAAGAAAACAAGCCCAAGCACGCACGCCAAATTAATGAGCAAGGACGTCCGCCACCTCAACCGGATTGAAACCTTCAAAGTTGATGCCCAGCCTTTGACCTATCTCTAAAACCCGCTCCGCAGACTGGATCCTCTCATCATACGATTCTTCCGTGATGTTCTTGCTTCGAATACCCCTATTTCATTTTTTCTTCTTCTTCTTGGCTGACTTAGGCGATTTTCCAGCATTACTTGTAGGAGACATATCCTTGAGGAAATCTTGCAGCTCCCGCTTCTGTTTATCCTTCATCTTTCGCTTGATCGCTTTTCTTTGTCTTTTTTTGTGTTCACTTTTTCTTTTTTTTTTTCCAGCCCAGGCTAGGCCCTTCCATGGGGGGATCTGATTGTTGCTAACACGACAACATGCAATCCTCTGCTTGGGAGTTACCCATTGCTGCTATGGGCTCGAATCCTAGAGGGAACTCAGGCCCATAAGTTGTCGACTCAGTATCATTGTTATCTCCCCAACTGTGGGTATCAGGAGCGGTTATCTGGGCATGATGTTGAATCGCTGGATCTTCACTACTCTCAGCCCATGGCAGTAGCAGAGAGGGGGGGGGGGGGGGGGGGGGGGGGGTGCACCACCTGCTGAGGAGCGCAAGGCCTGGCATGCATGATCAATGGCTGCGGGGCCCATCTTCCAATGATTTGGCCATTGCGGTGGAGGGAAACATGACTAGACGGCTGCCAAGCAACTTCCGTCCCATCATTAGCCAACAGCAGGGCAGGAGTTCTAGACTCCTCACTAAAAACTGAGTGCTCAGCACCAGATGCGGAGAAGGTTGAATCTGTGAGGAATGCCTCATCACGGTCGTGCACTCGTTTCTTTGAGGGGGATGTGGTGTAGAACAAGCCTGCTTCCTTTCCAATCTAGCAGATGCGGCTCTGGATACAACGCTGGGAGAGTAGTCTGGTATCAATGCAGAGCTTCCTTCTTTCACGAAGATCAAACGGGTACCCCCACTGTGGTGGACCTGGACTATCTGGTGGATACATATTGTATGGCAAGTGTCCACCAGAATCCTAGCAATGTCAACGCACCTCATAGTGTATGTTCTTGGATCCACCCTAATGAACCTCCCCCAAAGTTTGGCGATATCGCCAAAGCACTCATTTGACCAACATTGGACCGGCAATCTGTGTATCTCAAGCCAGACTCTTCTATTAAGGGACCCAAGCGTCTCCCCCCGAGTATTTATAAACCTCACTGAACATTCGTCGGAGAATCACCTTGCGGGGGCCGAGGTAGGCATTCATAGTATCAATCGAATCACAGACCAGAATAAAGGAGTTGTTGCTTTAGCCTTTAGGTGTAAGTCCGTAAAGGTCGTTATCGGTGATAAATGTAAGAACATTATTAAGACTGACCTCAACACTTGAACGGGCAATAATTGACCGCTTAAGCCATGCCTCAACTCTCTTGTTAGAATTTGACACTGAAATTCTAGGAAGATCTGTACTAGCATGTACCCCACTTCTATTAGTTGATTCATTTCCCCGGTCATGGGTCGTATATGTGGTTCTGACCTGTTGGGTTGTGCTCAGCTGTGGTCAGCCTCGAGTGGATGTAGGGATTGCACTTCTGACTGGAGTTGCCCATTGCACCCTAAGCTTCACACCTGTAACCCATCTCCCATTCATAGACTTGATAGCCCTTATAGCTTCGCTCAAGTCATGAAACCGAACAAAGTCATATGACTCCGTAGTTCTCGGCCTTCTTTTGACAGGAACAAAAGTATCATAAATAGAATTGAATGCGCGGAAAACAGCCCTGAGCCACGAATTTGTCGTTCTTTCCGATAAACCATCAACGAAGATAGATGCCCCTGAACCAGTGTGTAGCATTTACGATGGCTAAAGGGGTACCGTGGTCGGTGGTGGATTCTGATGCTGCAGTTGGTGGTGGTGGTGGTCGATGGGGGTTTCGGTGGTTGATGGAGGTTGATGTATATGGTGGTAGATTTTAGAAATTGGAGGTGTAGCGTGTTGGAGTAGGTTCGTGGAAAGGTGAGGAGAGAATACCGGAAGTTTGAAACACGGTGGTGGCACGGTGGAAGCGCGACCAGTTCGTGGAGGAGGGGGGTGGAGATCCCTCGCTGGTCACCCGAAAGCGTTGACGGCTTGCGGCAAGAGGTGTACGGTCGGGTAGGTCGGACCACGTCGAGTCATTAGGCGGTGACTCCGGCCCCCCAAGATGCAACCACGGGCTCCCACGCGCCGGGGCTGGGTGGTGCGTGTGAGGGCTTTTGACCGTTGGGGTCTTTGGCTCAGGAGATAAAAGAGGGAAATAGCTGTACGACCAGGTCAGCGGGCTGACGTCGATACCTTGGCTGTGACTCCGGCCCCCGGTAGGCAGCTCAGGCGCCCTCACACCCTGGGAATGGGTGGCGCGTGTGGATCCTTTTGACCGTTGGGTGAATTGTTTGAGAGAGAGAGATAAGCACAGTGGAGACAAGTTGGCTATATATTCTTAAGAAGACTAAGAAACGCATCAGTTACTTCATATGTGACTATACTGATGACGTGGTATATGTGGCAAATGACGCAGTAATATATGAAAGATAACATAACAACTACTGATAAAGTCAATTGGTGTCCTTCTTAATCTTCTTTCAAACATTGTGTGAGTCTTAATTCTGTTCTCAAACATTATGCCCCTTTAAAAAAATTATTTCTTTAATCAAATCCACCAGTTTACATCGTAATGCCAACAGAAATGAAACCACCAACTCATTCTCTAAACTAAGACGAAAAACCGTACATAAATTTGACAACCTCTCAACTGAAACAATAAGAGCGTAAAACAGGACAAAGCGAAATCCAAATCCAAATATATGCTAACACGACAACACATAAATTAGGGGTGAGCATGGATCGGGTAGCCTATCCGAAACGTATTTCAGTTTGGGTATCCAAAATACTAAAAGCGTCAAAATTATTACCCATAATGTGATCTAAAAAGTCGGGTACCCTAAAAGATTGGGTCGGGTACCCTCCCATTTAATTAAAATTTCTTATAAACTATTTTATGAAAGACACAAACAACTATCTATATTAAGTCGTTTGGGAATATATTATAAAATTATTATAACAACATTTCATTTGATCTTCGTAATTTAAAATTAAAAAAATCATACGCATAATTGCCATACTTTGATGGTAACAAAATTATAAACAATCACTAAGACACATTAATTAAAGTTTCACAAACGTGTGAAAGTTCAAGGATTATATACAGAGAAATAAAGCATAACTAAAATAAAGTATCGATATTCTACTAATTTACTATTACTGATTCATTAGTCTTTATTTTCTGTGATAGATGCTTGAAACTTTAAAATTTTTTATATAAAAATACAGTAAGCTTAGTTAAAAGAAACAAAGAAAAAACACATAACTTGAAAAATGTTCGTTGGAATTTAAAATTAAACATGCAACCTTAATGTTTAGTGAAAATAACATAATTAATATTCTAAATAAATTAAAATTTTTTATTTAGGATAATATATATAAAAATAATATCGGGTCGGATGGGGTACCCAGAAATTTTCCAAAATGATACCTGTAACCAAAACGGTATCCATAGTTCAACGGGTCGGATATACTGGAACTCGATATTTTCGGGTTTGTTACCCTAAATTTTCGGATCAATTTCGGTTCAATTTTTCGGGTTCCCAGGTGCTTTTACTCACTCCTAACATAAATAATATTTTATCAAATATAAACACTCTCCATACATCACACAGAATGAGACTAGTGTATTTTCATTAACCTCCAATGGCTCCACTAATAATTACAATATCTTAGTCGATATTGACAATAATAATATATTATATTATATATTAATTTTAATATTAAAAAAAGAATAATTAATAAAAAATAAAAAATAATAATAGGGAGGAGTATTACATGGAGTGGTCAAGGTAGGCAAAGAAAATCTTGAGAGCACATGGCATCTTTTAGTCAACCAAGACCAAAATTCCCACTTCCTATGTTTTCTCTTCTTTTATTATTTATTTATTTATTTATTTCCTTTTCTAAATACTTTTTTAAATAAATAATTTCATTTTTAATATTATACAAAAATAAAAGATTATAGTGTGAAAGCTATGAATATGAACTAAATGAGTCACATGCAAAGCATCATGATCGAGTGCTATTTGCCGCATATAATGGAAAATGAAATATATATATATTTTTTTTAGGAAAAAAAAAAAGTAACGACTAACGAACACCTGATTGTGTTTTTATAATATATGAATGATAGCGAAAATTATTTATAGTGATTATATAAAATTGTTTAATTTCTCCTATTTAAGGAAATAAAAATCAATCAGTTTTTCTAGAGTGATGTTATAGTCAAAGTAAAAACGTTAATACTATGGTAACTTTATGAAGATTTGTGGTTATTATTTATTACAAGTTAAATCATCGCTCTGCTAATACCAATTTTTTCCCTTGACAATAATGACGTCGTTTTTTTAATGTTTTGAAATTATCGGGCTAAGACAACTTCAATTCCAAGTTCATCAAAAGTATGTGGGACACGATTGGATCAGATCCTATTAATCATGTACAACAATTCTTCATTACCTCCAAGCTCCCCTTGGGTAAACATTGATTCCAAAGGTCAACAGTGTATTTGATATTAGGGACTTTAGGCAATTAGTACGGTGGGATGTGTGTGCAAAATTATTTCGAAGATTTTGAGCAAGCGCCTAGCAAGGGTACTACTGGGTATCATTGGTGAAAACAAGACAACATTCGTGGTTGGGAGGCAGATTCTTGATGGTGCGTTGATTGCTAATGAGGTTGTATATTGGGTGAAAATGAAGGAAAAGGAAGGAGTGTTGTTGAAGCTGGATTTCCACAAAGACTATGACCCTCGTGAATGGTGCGCTGCTTCCCCATTGAAGGTCATGTGCGGTTTAAGACAAAGGTGATCCACAAAGACTATAGTCGCAGAGATGTTCAATCAACTTATGAATCAGATATAGTCAAACTTGGAGACATCAAAGGTCTTGAAATTGGTAGGAGACGAGTACCTTTGACCCGTCTTTGGTTTGCCGATGATACATTGATATTTTGTCCAGTTGATCATGAGATGATCTTACGTATAAAAGAGTTGCTAAGGTTTTTTTAGGCTATGTCTGTTCTACAAATGTACTTTGCAAAATCGAACTCAAGGATATGTGTTAATGGTTAAAACCCTATGGTGATATAATATATTAAGTGGAAACGGCAATGCTATGTTCAGGATTACCCATCATATTATTATAGTTAACACATCCACGAGTAGTTTCAAAATCTCTACCATACCAACCACGCATTGCATGAGAAAGAATTTGTTAATTCCTGTTCTCGTAAACAATGAATTTGTTCATTCTTGTTCTCGTAAACAACTCATTAAGAAAATTTTTTTTGGGAAAGTTGTTTGTTTTTCCTTTTAGAGAGAATGCACTCTCATTAATAATCTAAAAATAAACACTTTCGGTTCATAACTGAGACGGAGGACCATTTCTATAAATAAATTGAGATGGTTTTGGGACATAGAACTTGTGTCTATTGTAGTGAATTTCAGACTGAATAAAACAAACTAAAACTTTAAATTTGAGACAGTGCTCCCATCTCAAATCAATCTCTAATTGAGATAGATTTGCAACGATTTTCCCTTCCTTGATATCTTTAAGTTGATATAGGATGTATCGTCTCAAAATTTTGAATTTAGAGATGGTGGTCTGTCCCCAAACCACACCTAATAGAGAAGGTTTTAAGGCGAGAATCCATCTCAAAATTAGAAACGTCATCCCGGACAAATCCTTACCTAATTCGTCTCCACCTCGTCATTGCGTCATTTCTAATCTGTTTCAAATGAGAGATGGAAATTTTCTACCTCTAAATTTCCCTTTGTAAACAGTTGTATTCTAGTAGTGTATACTTAGTTAAAACTTTGGTGCCTTGTCCCCAAAATGCGGAAATGATACACGACTTGATGGGCTTTCTTTATTGATATATGGTGAGATTTTTATTGTAATCCAATAATTTTTGCAAAAAGTATTAACACGGCTCATATATTCTATTATACTCATAAGTGATATCAACTTTTTATGGTGACAATTCACCAGATGAAAGCATATATTCACTTGATTTGGATATAGAGAATCGAGGTGATAAAATTTATTAAAACATCGAAGGATCTAAGTGATAATTATGAACAAAAAATGTACCTAACTGATAAATGTTGGAACTTCATGACACTTAGGCTATGTTTGGCTGTAGCTGTTAGGGTTTAGTTGTTAGCTGTTAGCTGATAGGTGATGTATTTGGTTAATTAAGATGAAAATGAGAGGCAAAATAATAAATAGAATTCGATTATATAAACATTTGAAAAGCTAAAAACTAAATTATTTAGCTTTTAAAAAGTTGCTTTTCAAAATTAAACGCTATGAAAAATTGCTTGCCAAATATAGCCTTAAGCATATATTCTCTATTTTGAACAGCAAGAAAAAAGCCCTATCGGGCACATATTCCCTATTTAATATCACTTTTTATGGCCTAACTATATTTTTATACATATTAAATATGCAATTAATTGAATGCATAAATTATATTTAATCCTTGTTAAAATGTAATTAGTGAACTTGTATAAATGTAGTCTTCTTGTAAAAAAATAATTTTGGTTGATATGACAATTTGGTATATTACTTAAATATTCTGATATTTTGACCATTTATTTTTTAGATGCTCAAATATTTTAATACATATAATATAATATCTTGAGATTTAAAAATTTTACCACTTAGATATCTTAAAGTTGTAAAATTGTATCAATATGTCAATAGATTTTTGCCATGCTAACATGGAACATGATTTCTATAATATATAAGTATCCTCCGTTAGAATTCGATAATTTTATGCCAAAAAATATAAACATCATTCATAATTTTGTTTGACCCAAAAAAAAAAAATCATAATTCATTATAAATTGTTGAAATTTTTGCTTAAAGCATTAAAATGACTTAGGTATTATCATAATAATAATAATAATGAACCTTAATTAATAGTTTCTATAAAAAAATTGGTCAAATTTTTATAAAAATTTATCAAATTTTAACATAGGTTATCCAGATAATAAAATATTTAAACTTTAAAATAACTTAATATATATATATGAAAACTAACACTCCTAGATAATAACTGACCAGACCAGTTGGACTACATAATTAATAATTTGCTTAACAATTAATAATTTATTGATACCGCCTAGTTGACCTAAAGCACATAAAAAACAGTAAAGTATATCGTTTTAAATATATAATTTACATAATATAAACTGATTAATTTATGAAATTAAAATAAGGTAAAAATTTAATATTGTTTTAATAATTTAATTAAATTTTATTATATTGTTTTAATTGAATTTTATTAGATATATAAATCAAGTGATTTTCTCGTTTTAAAAAAACACTTGTAGAGAGATCCTGAGGTTACAATGACTTTTGCTACCAAGATTGCCGGGTCAAAAGTAAACGGACAACTTTATAAAGGAGAAAAATAATATGTCTAATATATATATATATATATGGTGACGTTCTTATGAGAGGAGGAATGAGACGAATTTTGATCCTCTATTATGATGGATGACCAAGATTTGTTGAACATTAAAAAAAAACACAATTTACGTCTCATACCCTTTCATGGGACAGAAAGGAAGAAGGGGTAGGAGAAAGAATTTTTTTTTTTTAATACTCAATAAATTTTGACCATAAATTGTTACTTTTTTTAATGTTCAGCACAACTTGGCCATCCATTACAATGAAGGGTCAGGATTCGCCCCTTTCACGCTATCACTCTTTTATTAGAATGTCACTATATATATATATATATATATATATATATATATATATATGTTTGTTAACTTATGGAAAAGTGATTATTTAATATTCATATGATGAATCAGGTTAAATTCGATCCATCGTTCAGTTTACATTAGGTTACTTTGCATTTTTTGACATTACGCAATTGTTAAAAATTAAATTATTGACTTTAATTCAATTTTACTGTATAAATAAATAAATTTATATAATAATAAATTTTAAATAATTGAAATGAATGGACTAAATTATCAAATAATATAAAGTATTAAGTAGCATTAACTTGTATATAAAATAACACTGTAAAGAATTCGTCAATGAAAATAGTCAACTAAACAATTACTTGTTGATAAAAAAATAAGCCAATTGGGGGAGGCTCCTTGAAAGTGACGTATAAGGGCCGGTTTGGATTGTTTATTCTGGAAAAATAAGTATTTTTTTTTTTTTGGAAAAAGCATTTTTTAGAATCTGAAGGGTGTTTGGCAAATATTAAAAAATACTTTTTATTAAAAGCAAAAGCTGTTTTTCTACTTATAAGCAGAAGCGGAAATTTGGTGCTTTGATTATAAGTAGAAGCAGAATCAAAAACATAAAATTTTTAGAACAAAAATGCCCTTACTCAAATATTAAAATTACATCATACCCTATCATCTTTCAAAATCCTAACCCTCTACCCAACTAATTTGGTCTTTTTCGGTAATTTGACCAAAAAAAAGCACTTTTCTTAAACACTGGCCAAACACTAATATAAGTACTTTTATAGAAAGTGCTTTTGAAATAAGCAAGCTTTTCACAGCAATCTCAAACGGGCCCTAAATAACTTGACTAGAATAAAATACATCTATAATTAACATATTAAACATGTATATATATTTTCTAGTTTAAAGGGGGGGTGTTATGTATCATAACTAATAATACGATAAAATATGTATTTTTTAATGTTAGTTGTCTAATACATATTCATATTTTCTGGAAATTAAAAAAAAAAAGATCAATTGAGAATAACTATATTTATATCTAAATTCAATATTTATATCCTATATTTTGCTAATTTTTAACTTCAAATTTTGAAATTATCCTGTCTAACGTTTTACTGAATATTATTTTTCTTACTGTCATTATTATGGATAGAACTATGTCGAACAAAAATCAAGTTAACAAAATTATTTCAATTTCCACTCTGCCAATATTCAAAACGAGTTATCATAAACATAAGCATAATATATATAACTGATTTATAATTCAGCGAACATTTGCTAACTATGGTTGAGACGGATCATTTAGCTAAACGAATTTAGTCCAACCATATTCATTTATCTAAGCAAGTCGAACCCAAGCCTTAAAAGACTTAAATTTAATAACACGTGAGTTTACAAGTCAAGATCAATCTAAGTAAAGCAAGATTTTTATAGCATAAATGAGCCAAACTCAACTGAACCATGAGGAGTTGGGTCCAAGCTCAAAAGAACCAAATCTCAAACTCGAGCTCTCTAAATTTTTCAAGCATCGAATAAGCATATTGAGTATGTAGAGTCGTTAGTATAATAAACTCGGACTTAACTTGACTAATTTTCAGTATCTTGACTTCATTATATTGATGTGATGTAAAGGGTCAATTTCATATTAAAAATTTATCTTATTATGACATTTTCAAAGTTGTTGAAGAAACATCTTTAGATGGAGACTACTTTACTACAATAATACTAGAATCATGCAATGCCAAGTCGTTTTCCTATGTGTGCATATGTATATATGACAATAAATCAGTTTAGAGTGTTTACGGTTCAGTTAATTAAAACTAAATTGTTTATGGAATGACAATTTCGTAACACGGGTTATGATGAGGGGAGTGGGGAGCCTATAAATACGGTCTTCTATTGACCTAGTAACTAGTAACAAGTATGACAAAATAGTCTAGATATTGATTTTCTGATGGTCAATTTCGATTGTTCTGAAATCAAGAATTTAATAACTATAGGCTACATACTCCATGCGGCGGACCTGCTTCTCAGGTTGGGGGTCCTCAGAAACAGCCTCTTTTCAGGATAGCCCCCTGAAGGGGGAAGGCTGCGTACATCTACCTTCCCCCCCAGTTCCTGCTTAGGCGGGAGCCCTTAGAGGCACTAGGTTTGTTGTTATTGTTGTTGTTGTTGTAGGCTATATAAACAGGAACACTGCACATTTGTTGATTATTGCCGGGGCCAAGAATCTGGGTGATTTTTCTATTGTTATTGTTAAAATAGTTGTATCAAGAGAATGAATCATATGTACTCTTAATATAGGCTTAAGCTATAATGGGCCTAACTATGACATATCATCTCTTTTGTTCCTTTGAAGGCAATGTCCCTAGCGGATTTAACTGTAAGAAAAAGAAGCATTGCATAAAGAAGTCAGTCTGTGCTTCGTCCCCCGTTCGAGCCTGATAGGAATTGTAGCTCAGAATGTTGGGGTTTATTTTCAGGTGTCCCAACTAATATGATCTTTAACGCTTGTGCCTTGCTTGGGAGTTTATGTCACGAAAGGTATCATCCATTTGGCTTTTTGTGTTTCAGAAGTCGGTATAGGTATGAACTGTAGCTTTCTCGTGTTTTAGAAGTTAATGTGAGTGTAGGTATCTAGGTTTTTTTGGTATGCTGTTGTAACTCAGGAGTTGGTGTGGTGGTAGGCGTCTACATGTTTTAGGATTTGTAGCTATTTTTTGTTTTCGCATCTTTTTTGGGTTTTATACTGAGACTATCTCTCTAATTATTTAAAAAAAAAAGTGCACGGTGTTAGTGAAATCGTGATTAAGGTTTTAAAAGCCAACTTCAAACCTCCATAGTAGATTCATAGCTTGACGTTTGTCTCTCTAATATGGATGCCCTATCCAACATTCATTTTTCAATGTGGGACGGATATACATTACAAAGTAACAATGTATTATGGAAAGATATCTATGAATGCATTGAAGAAGGTTAGGTTTTTTTTTTCGATAATTAGTAAGGGAAACTCGGGAATACAAAAGGGCACATCTATCGGAAAACGAGGCCCAAGCAAGCAACCCAAAATCAAAAAGAAACAACAAAGGTAGTTCTGACGATTACATGATGTTTAAAAAAACTGAAACAGGTTAACAACTAGTTGGAACAACAATTGAGATCTCCTCTAGGTTTGATGCAATCGATATTCTTTGCAATTTCCTCAGCGGAACTAGAAAGATCTTCACTCCAAACCTTAATCTAGAAGCCGATCCTCGTCTTGATGAGAAAGAAGGTTAGTTATTAGTGGAGTAACTTTAAATCCTCTTTTAATAACAAATTTTTTAGGTTAAAAATGTTGCCCCATAATTGAAAATATTTGGAAAAAAAAAAATCCAAAAAAATGTCAGATATTCAAAACCTATCTTTTATTTTTATAAGAGTAAGTGCTATCCCATTAAATATTACATTTGAAACAATAAATTTTATAGTTTTATTATGGAAAGACAAGAATCAGATGTATTTGTTTTAATACATATATAATATCTTTTATCATATTATGTTAAAAACAAATGTACAGTCTTTTATATCATATTATGTTAACTTATATTTATTACAAACAAACTTAATATAACAACTATAGAATGCATTTATATTTATAAATGCGCCAGATCTTTACCTATCAAGATGGTGTTTGATTGTGATATAATATGAACACATGACCTGTTGGTGTATTTTTAAAATGTGTATTAATAAATATGTAAAACATTGTTTGATATATGTATAAGATATGTATGAGATAGTCCCGGTAAGTATTTCAAACATATGAGGGATGTGTGTCGACACATGGGCCATGTGTGTCGACACACAATCCAACAGTACCACTAGAGAATAGGTATGTGTCGACACACATGGCCCGTCTGTCGACACACAGCCTTAAAAAAGCGCACGACAGAATGTTGTGTGTCAACACACAATCATGCAGTGAGATGTGTGTGGACACACAGGTCAGAATTTCTGACGGTTTCGTGCGATTGTTTCCCAAATCAGTGTGGCTCTTTTTGTATATTTTGGAGGGACGTCTCTTCTCTTTTAATGACATACACATTACCCAGATCCCATCTTGAAAGGAATTACACAAAAGAAGAACAACTACAAGTGTTCTTGGGTGAAATCCAAGTGTTTGATTGTTAAACTTAATCAATCTCTCTACATCTTTGTCAATCTCTCCCTTTACACATCTTTACTCTATATTTGGTTGTTGTTATATCCCCTAGGATATTTCGTATACCGAAATAAACTTTAAGGAAAGTGATTACATAGCCTCAATACCTGAGATCTTCTGGCTACCCGTTTGCAAAGATTTTGCAAATATTTGTGAGATTTACACTAACATGACCATTTTGCATGCATAGATCCATCAAAGGAGGTTTAAAGAAAGGAAGAATCTTGAAATAATTATTCTTTTCGGTATCTTTTACAATAGTATCTTAAAGTTTTATCTTTTACAAATGTACATATTGTAATATATATAATTACTTTAAAAAATTTTTAAATTTTAGTAGTTAGATATCCTTAATCAAAATCTGATCAACTTTTGTATAGAAATGCTAATATACAACATGAGTAATGTCATTGTAAAAGCAAAATTATTATTGTCAGAGTCACAGTATTGTTTCCCGTATAATTTTGTAGATATCATTTTTTGTAAGTCATGTCATTACTTTGTCAATAATAATTTTTACCTTGAAAATAACAACTCCCTTTAACATATTTTCAAAATATTTTTGGTAATTTTTGTCAGAATATAATGGTTTTATATCGAAAATATTGATGTGACATATGATTTGATTATATGTACATACTTTTCCAACCTAAATTTTGTTATTCGGGAAAATTTATGCCAATAATTTATATATATTTTTGAATTTATCTCTGTTAGTATTTTCAGAAAAATTTTAAAAATTCTAATATAAAATCACTAGATTCTAGTTGAAGCTTAAAGGTTCTCAAGTAATAAACTATTTAACCTCACGATATGTTTATATATATACATATATATAGCTGTCATTATCAACGTAAAAATTGTTATTATAAGAAAAACGATGTGATTTACAAACAATAAAAGCCAAGGGCAAATTGCAGCGGGGAAATGGGCCCCCGGTGACCCGAGCTTTGAATACCTAATAGTGCTAAATATTTACGCTTAAATTATACAAATTTCCTTCTAATTCTGTGAGGAACCCAATTTGGCCCAACTCATTGTCGTGCCCCATCAGTGGTCGTCTAACTGTACATCACGCTCATCGTCCTTCGACTCTAACAGGCAGCAAGTATGGGCTCATGAACTACGCTTCCGAATTTTTGTTTTGGGGTTGGAGCTGTTGATCAATTGTGATATGAAAATTACGTTATTATTATAGGTAACTAGCCTTTTAGCGGTATTGTGTTTGATATTGATGTATACATTGTGGGTGCCCGCAATGGGTTTTTTTTTTTTTTTGTTTGGATTTGCCATTGGTGAGTGCCACCGATTGTCTTAGCAAATATAACATTGCTCTACAACAACAACAACAACAGACCCAGTGCTTCAAGGGGTCCTGCTTAAGCGGGGTCTGGGAGGGGTGGATGTATGCAGCCTTACCCCCTTTAAAGTGTAACTCTGCCAAGAGGCTGTTTTCAAGGATCCTCAACCCTATAGTGTTAGCAATACGAGAACTTCCCAGGAGGTCACCCGTCCTGGTATTGATCTCGTCCAAGCACGCTTAGCAATTTTAACATTACATTGACAATAATAATTTTAACATATAGTAACATTACCCAAAATATATGAAAAAAAATGGATATTCTTAATAAAGAGACAAATAAAATAGCAGTAAAGGGAAGCATACATTTAAATGGAAACTTAACTAAAATTCGAGAGTGGGGAAATGCAAGCGAAACCGCGTTATGTTTGCCTGCAGACAAATTAATTATTACACTTTTTCATAAATATTATTCCCTATTATTATTATTATTATTATTATTATTATTATTATTATTATCATCATCATTCTGTTTGCCTGCATACATTTAAATGAAACACATAAAATCTACATATGAACATAAGTGGGGTTTCATCTTAAAATCAATTGGTAATAGGTGGAGTAACTCACTACACTTATAAATTGATCTTTTTATCCCCTATCATTCCAATGTGGGATTTAACTACAAGACTCACATGTGGAGTACTCCTCAACACTCTCCCTCACATGTGAGTCTATTTCCAATGCACCCCTCGCCTTCGCTGATCCGACCGGATTCAACACATTGGAGAAGCCCTCGGTGCAACAATTTCAAACGCACCCCTATTTCTGAGGACATGGTGCCAACAAACAAGAGATCGGGATAACCAAACTGCTCTGATACCATGTTAAATCCCGACCCATGGAGTTGGAACACATGAGATACACATATAAGCCCAAGTGAAATTCCATTATAAAACCAATTGGCAATAGGTAGAGTAATCCATTACACTTATAAATTGATCTCTTTACCCCTTTCACTTCAATGTGGGATTTAACTACAAGACTCACATGTGGAGTGCTCTTCAACATTAATAAATCTCCTTTTCATTTTTTCTTTTTTTAAATCTTTCTTGCAAGTAACTCCACTTTAACCCTTGCCCTATGTAATTAGTGCCATCTTATAACATTACCCCCCAAAAAAAACTATAATTTGTATTTAATTTATATTTCTAATTCATATAGCTAATATTGTAATATAAAATTATGGGTTATTTATGTCAAAGGCTTCTGTATTTTGCCAATTATGTTAATTTAGTACTTGTGCTTTTAATTGTGTCAATTCAATTCCTATACAGTTTAAAATATGTCAATATGATTCTTTGGTCAAATTTAAGTTAAGTTAATGATGTAATTTTGATCAACAAAATTATGTTAGACACAAGCGATTTATCAAAAATTCATTTGTTTACTCAATTTAACTCAATCTATGGTCGAATTATTAAAACTTTGATTAAGAACTTAACATAAGTTTTTCTGGAAAGATCAAATTGAGAGATTGTGAATTATATAGGGACTAAATTGAGGCAATTAAAATTACAATGACTAAATTGACACAATAAATAAAGTACAGGGAGCTTTGGCATAAATAACCCTTACATTATTTATTTTCAAAATTAGATGAAAATTATTAGTCTATTTGCACTTGATTATTGTATTTAATACAAAATTATTGATTTAAAATTATTTTTTAAATTGATAATTTAACGTCAAATAAATACATATATAAATTAAAAATCTAAATTAGATATGTACAAAATTACATATTAGTATCTTGAAATTTAGTGTACTAATTTTTTAGTTTACAAACTTTGTAAAATAAGTTTTTAATATAAAAAGTTACATGTATGTAATAAAAAATAGCGATGCGTAAAGGTATAAAACATATCCTAGTTTTATTTTTACAGTATTGTTTGGACCATTTTATTGAATATATATAACTTCTTGAACTAAAAAATTATTTCACAAAATTTGTGGATTAGAAAAATTAATACAGTAAATCTTAGGGTACTAATATGTAATTTACCCTATTTTCAAGTTCTATTATAGTGAATTGTCACTCACCATTGTGATTTACGACCTACTGGATCATCTTCTACTATTAGTTAATTTATATCATTAGATGCTTTTTTAGTACGTTTTAGTGACATTTACATTTGCTCTGAATCATTTTAGTAGTAAAACTATGATACTTTTGAATGAGAATGGCAATGGGTCGGATTTGGGTCGGGTCTACCTCCATCCAAATCCAAACCCAGAAAAAACCCGACCCAACCCGAACCCAAAAAAATCCATTTATTTTATAAAAATTCAACCCCAATCCAAATTCATCAGGTGAACAGATATCCGACCCAAATTCATAAGTCATTTATAACCTAGAAAAATAATAATACTATAATTCTGTTTGTAATATATAAAATAATAATAATGCAATAATTGAACCTTAAAGGTCAATATTTGAGTTAACCATTACATTTTGTTCTTTTTTCCCATATAATATTTATAATTATAGTAAAATAGTATTAGACGATTATTCAAAAAACTCTTAACTAGTAATATTTATACATATATATAATTTTGGGTCGGGTATGGATTGGAGTTGATGTCATCTAAATCCAACCCGACTTAAAATCCATTTATCAATATGCAAATCCAAATTCATTTAAAATGTATTTTTTATATCCAAATGCACCATAAATGAATTGGGTTAGATGGATATCCGATGGATTTGGGTGAAATTGACATCCCTTCTTTTTCTAAATTACTCAATCAAACAGTGTATTTAAAAAATTATAGATTTTATTCAAATAAATAAAATAAAAATAGATAAATTGAAAATATACGAACCAAACGCGTTTATAATTGAAATAACTAATTAAATAATATTATTTTTTACCTTTTTTTTGTTTTTTTTGTTTTCCTATTTTAGTTATCTCTGCTTTGAAGTGAAATTAGTTTTCTGGAGTTGAACTTCGTTTTCCACTCTAAATAAGGAAAGAGTAATGTGAACCTCTCTTACCAACATACAACACAAATGTCAATTATTTTCGTTAATTTATTTTCTATTTTTCACTAATTAACAGTTGACAAAAGTATTTTGTATATCTAAAACTCGATTTAAAAAGAGAAATACAGATTTGACAAGATCCATAAGGATATAGTCCTCGTGTTTTGAAGTTAAAATGGAACTACTAGTTTCGTTATAGAATCTATTACTAAACTCGTCATCACTTGAGATTTTGTTCTTAAATCGACTAAAAACTGCAACGTGTATAGTCCGCTAGTTCATCCATGGCACAATTACAAGTTCTCCTCATCCGATGAATTCTTTTCTAGTTGTTCTTTACATAAGTATCAGAAATTTTAAAAGAGTAAAAACTCCAATAAACAAAGGAGTTCCAATATCCCATTTTGTGGAAAAGGTGTCAGCTAACTCTACTGATAAAGTCTGAAGGTTGGTACCCGAGACCTAGATTCAAACCAGTCTTTATCATGAGGGTGAGGATTTATGGGATTTGGAAAAGGTTGCCTTCGGCGGTAGAGCCACGTACAAGTGAGAATGGGCAATTGCTCACACTGGACTACTTAAATACGTTTAGTTGTGTTGTACAGTTAAAAGTAATATAAGAGATAAGTGCTAATTGCCCACACTGGAATACTAAAATAATCATTCTTATTACAGTTGACCCCACCGACTTCAAGTCCTAACTCCGCCACTGATTGCCCTCCTTGGACAACTCATACTGACTTCGTACACAACAACAACAAACTCAGTACTTCAAGGGCTCCCACATAAACGGGGTCTGGGAGGGCTAGATATACGCAGCCTTACCCTTTCAGGGTGTAACCCTGTCGAGAGGCTGTTTACGATGACCCCCAATCTTATAGGGTCAGCAACACGAGGATTTTTCAAGCAGGCACCTATCCTGATACTACTCTCACTCAACTCGCACTAACTTCGTACCGTATGCAAAAGAAAGTAGCTCGAATAAATTATGTATCTCTTAGTTATGCACATACCCGTCTTATGATATTATCATTAGAATATGAAAAATCAAGATCCCAAATTAAATTAATTTAAATTTACAAACCAATTTAACCCAAGATTATTAACACTGAGATCCAACACTGAAATGTACAGTACAGTAACGGCTGAATTAACGGTGAACCAAACGGAAGACAGAGACCCATGAAAAATGGGAAAGGTCGGTCGGTCCGTCAAGATAACATGCAAACCGGCCCACGCCGTCAAATTTATCCGTCAGCGCTTCACTCGCTCTTCCCCGCGCTTTCAATCATTCACAGCAACCTCTCTTTTCAAGCAACCTTTTTACATTTTATTTACCCGTAATATTATTATTGACAGAGTAAAATTAAAATTATTATAATAAAATTGTAATTTTATGATTATTATCTTTATTATTGTTGTGGTAATAAAAATTCCTTTACTTATAGCTTATATTATTTTTTGAGAAATTATCACTTAGGTACACCATGAGATTTTGTCTATTTATTATCTAAATATCCTAATATTTTAATATATAAAATAAGATATCTGAAATTTTAAATATTTTATCATTTAAGTACTATATGTTAAAATTTGATAAATTTTTGTGAGAATCAATCTAATTTTATAGAAAAAAAAATGTTAATCTAATGCATGATTATAATAACATATACAAGATATGCCAATGCATTTAGCAAAATATTAATTACCAAATTCAGATGTAAGCTGTCTATATATTGTTAAAATTATATATAATATTAGCATTTTTGGTAAAAAATTTATCAAACTCTAATGAATATATTTATTTATTGTCGATCATGTTTTGCTTTATCACTTTTCAATGAAAATTTATCATATTTTGGAAGAAATGTATCTGATTAATAAAATTTAACACTCCATAATATCCCATTATATTTTAAAATATAAGGGTACTTAAATGATAATAGTGAAACTCTATGATATTTAACTGATACTTTTCCTTACTCTTTTAGAAAAATTATATTTTTTTATTATTTTTGCATTAACAATTTTACTTTTATAATGATTTTTTTAAGACTAAAAATTATCAGGATAATAATGTAAAATAGAGAAACTAACAGTAAAAAAATTACTCTGATAATAATAATTTTATTCTGATAATAATGTTATTGCCTTTTTCATCTTTATAGTGATTAGTTTCTTAAAATGATTTTTAAATTTTTAGTTTATTTCCAAATTTAATTTAGAATTAAAAATAGAAAACAAAAAATAAGAAAAAAAATTATTTTAGTAACAAAAAATTCAAGTAAAAATACAATATCAAACAAGCTCTAAGGAAAATTTTAGACTAAGTACACTAACTTATATAAAACTAAAAAATTGAGGAGTCGTTTTGGTATGCAAGAAGTACATGCCGGAGGTAGAAATTTATTGAAAGAACGAATTTTGGCTCTTGTTTAGTTGACAAGAACTGGGCAGAATGTATAAAGTAAAAATTTATAAGTAAGTTCTAATTCATTTGTTTTTAACTAGCCTTACGAATGAAGTTCTATTTCTCATCCGCACAACCAAACATGTTTTAACTGCTTCCTGGGAAATTGACACAGTAGTTGAATTCCCGGGAAATACAAACCTCTCATAGGAATTCAATTCATGTGGTAGCTAAACAAGGCCTTATATATTTACATAACTACTCGTAAGTCTAATAAAGAGTTATTTACACCGTTGGTCCTTCATATTTATAAGTTTGTTTAAATCGGTCTCTTAACTTTTATTTTATTGAAATTGGTCCCTCATCTTTTTAACTTTGTTCAAATTAACCTTTAGGCTATATGCTTCCATGACAACACGTTATTCAAGTTGGGGGTCCTCGGAAACATCATTTCTTCAAGATAGCACCCTAAAGGGGGAAGACTGTGTACATCCACCCCCTCCAGACCCTGCTTTTGCGGGAGCCTTCGTGGCATTGGGACTGTTGATATTGTTGTTGTTGCTTTATAACCTGGTTAAAACTAATCCTTCATATTTTTCAAATTAATCCCTAATCTTTTTTGTTGTTCAAAATGGTCCCTCATGTTTAATTTTATAACAAAATTAGTCCCTAACATGGTGTACCAAATTAGTTAAAAAATAAAAAGATGAGGGACCATATTCGTTATAATATAAAATATTAGGAACTATTTTGAATAAAAGAAAAAAAATTAGAGACTAATTTGAACAAATTTAAAAAGATGAAGGACCAATTCAAATAAAATAAAAGTTAAGGGACAAATTTAAACAAAATTATAAACATAAGGAACCAACGGTGTAAATAACTCGACTAATAAATATCACTTCATAAGTTCAAGTCATACATTAAAAATGTTTCTGAGTATATGAAAATTAAATCCCAATTATGGATTGAATATATATATATTTTTGATCAGAAAAGCCTGAGGGCTAATTTATGTATTACTATCAAACGATAAAGCCCTCAAAACTGAGGGACGGCGAGAAACAAACCAATCGTGAGTACAAAGACAACAGCGATGCAACAAAGCCACATCGTGAGCTACACTATTAGCATTTCGAGGGACCCAAGAAAATGAAAAAAACAAAACGTAGAACATAAAGCTTTAATGTCATCAACGATAGGCGCTATCTCTCATGGGGCCATACCATTGACCTAACCGCCTGGATAACTTCAAGAGAATCCAATTCAAAAACAACCGACGAAAATCCTTGACCCTGAGCCAAGAAGCAAGCCGCTCTCAAAGCACAACATTCAGCAATCAAGGGAGAGGAAGCAAACGCTGATCCACACCATCCATCCACCAACACCCCAAGTGAATTATGAACCACCACAGCTAGGGAGGCTGGGCTATGAACGTTGCACCAACCGGCGTCAACATTTAGCTTGAGAACATCATCACAAGGAGGGCACCATCTAACAGCACGGGTCATCGGAGCCTAGAAGGATGTCATAGAGCACTGCAAAAACAAGGAGGCATCAGCCACTGCATGTTGAACAACCCAAACTGGGTCATTCTTCAATCCCTCTAAGACAAACTTGCATCTAGCCTTCCAAAGCCACCAACAAATAGATATATTTTCAGTCACAAACTCAGCATTCTGTGAGAAAGAGTCCACAAATGTCGTCCACCACGTGGGAAACCCTAGGAATCCAATAAAATCAGGTTCATAACCGACTCTCGAACCAAACCAAACCGCTTTCACTAAGGGACATAAAAATAGGATATGATCAACATTTTCAAGTTGCAATCTACAGTGAGGGCAAGAGGCTGACACAGAGACCCCCCGCTTCATAAGATTGACATTACAGGCCGAGGCACCATTAAGCACTCTCCACAAAAAAAAAACCCGAACTTTAGGGGGGGCGGCGCCCTCCAAATACTATTCAAGATTCTTCGGCCCCAGACACCAGAGGACGATGCCCGTGAATGCATAACATCCACCTTAGTATCCAGGCACCACCTTGCATACCCCTGTTTAACATTAAAACTTTCTTTCTTATTCCATACCCAGATGAGCTTATCAATAGAGTTTGAATTAGATATTGAAATCCCTCTAATAGAGTAAGCTGGAGAGCCGAAGAATAAATTATAGTTTATGGTCCAAGAATATAAAATAAGCAACAAACCAGAAATAATAATACGAAATAATAATTATAAAATACTAATAATTATAACAACAACAACAACAACAACAACAACAATAATAATAATAATAATAATAATAATAATAATAGATATTATAAAAGAGATCTCGAGGAACCAAAATACAAAGATTGAGATCGAAACATAAACAGGAAGCCCACTTCGAATCCCACATGGGATCGAGTGCTGACTCTACTTTTTCCATTAATTTTTTCAATCAAAGGAGTTAATTAATTTAACATTAATTAACTCCTTCAACAAAAATAATATTAAAAATTTACCCCCCTTTTTTTTTTTTTTTTTTTTTTTGTGTGTGCTGCTCCTAAAGCAACCAAAAACGTAGGAAAATAAAAAATAAAAAAAATCCCCCAAAAAAATAATAAACATGATATGATATGATATCATGATCATATAGTATATGTTCACACTGCAAGCACTTAAAAAAAGCAGTGCTTTTTATGTAAAAAAAGAAAATGAAAATAAAATTTGATAGTTTTTCGGGTTGGTAGGTGGGTCGGTCCGTCAGTCGATCAATTAGTTACCGTTCCTCTGGCTCCTTGTCATCGAACGATAACCGTAAAACCCATTTGGAAAGTGACCGGGTCCGAGACCTCCTAAGCAATTGCTGATGGTAACTCCTTTTGTTGGTGTGCGAATCAACGAAATCCTTTATACGTTGCATGGCTAAGTTCAAGGTGTCCTGGCTCATGTTTGCGAAACAAACTCTGAACCAACCCGGTTCTGTACAGTGACATGATGAGCCGGGTGAAATGTTGAGTTTGACCTCGTATAAAATCTTTTTCCAGAGCTCCATTTCCCCTTCAAATGTCTTTTCTCTAAGGAGTCGTCGCATGTCCACCCAACAGAATAGCCCACCGTCGCCGTCAAGGCACCCGATTCCAGCGTCTTTCAAACCGGCGACTAGGTTTTCCCGGCGTTGGCTCAACCGGTGCTGGTTCTCTTTAATATAATTTTCAGTGAATTTTCGGTCAGAGAGTAGACAGGCCAGGAGGTACTGGGTCTGGGACGAGACCAGACCGAATGATGACATTTTTGTAGCGGCCTCCACCACCATGGGGTCATTAGAATAAATGCACCCCACTCGGAATCCAGGAAGGCCCAAGTCCTTTGACAGGCTATACACCATGTGGACACGGGCGCACACATCAGGGTTCCGGGCCCACTTCCTTTCAGACAAAACTTCCATGACGCTGATGAAACCAGGGTGGTGGCCGAAGGCAGTGCCAGCATAGATCTCATCCGCGATGAGGTGGAGGTTCTTGGCAGAAACAAAGGTGAGGAGGTTGCTCAGCTCGTCTCTAGTCAGAGTGGTTCCTAGTGGGTTCGACGGGTTCGTGACTAAGACCCCCTTGACCTTAAGGTCCTGGCTCTTGGCAACTTGGTATGCCTCTTCAAGGGCCGTTTTGGTAATTTTGAACCCATTTGAGCTTGTGCATTTTACCGGAACTATTTCTGCCCCGGTTCTCCATTTCAAGTCCCTATCAAACCTGTAACAATGAAACACCATATTACATTCATATATATGATACGTAAAATTATTAGCTTATCCAAAACAATGACCTTAAATACTTACCCAGGATAGTACGGGGTGGGCACGAGGATGGCCTCGCCCGGGTTAGCAAGGCAAAATATCAGAGTCTCGTTGGCTGAGGTGGCACCGGCAGTGAGGACCAACTTATCTGGGTAAAAACTCACCTTGTCTCCCCTTATTTGTGACATAAATTTTGCCAATGCCTGTAATATCAAAAATGCAGTTTATTAATTCAGTTACAAGTACCACCACTAGTCAAAAAATGTCACTTTATTTTTATTTTTATTTTAATTTTATTTTTTTAGTTTTGGGTTATAATAAGACTTACAGTTTTGAATTCAGGGAGGCCATGATAATCTTGAAAGAGGGCTACTTCTCTAAATATCGAGTGACCATCCCTCTTGAAGCTAGCCGAGTCTGGATTCTCTGCTAACCACGACTCTAAAAGATCGAACGAGAGCTGCTCATAGAAAAACCCAGTTCATTCATTACCACAATGAACATATTGTATATTCAAATTCGATTCAAATTATAATATTAATTGCAAATTTTGTGAGTTCTAGCAAGATATTTTTCTTATAAAATCTTTTGTCCTTTTGTCTAAAGAAATAATTTTATTCAATAAATTTGTAAAAAACTCGTATTTGGTCAATTTCAGTTTGAAACGAGGCATTATTTCATGAGATAACTACAGAAATGTTTTCCCCTCTATAAGCAAAACCAAAACGTTTTCTCTGCTTATAAAAGAACTTTACATACAAGTCTAATAAAAATCTCACATTGGAGTTGTAAAAGAAAAAAGAACTTTCCTAGAGGGCCAGTCCACCAAATGTTAATTGGTTCTGACTGAAACCCACTTAGACTTACACCTTTCTTTGAAGAAAATCTAATTTTCCTTCAACAGAGAAAAGCCCGTTCCACATTCATAGCCGTTGCTATGAAATCAAGCAAAGAAACAACAGAATTGAAACAGAAAATATTTTCAGTCAAAACAAACGAAACCCAGATAAATACCTGATTTTCGGCGAGGCCCATTTGGATAATACCATCAGGGTTATGAACCTCATCAAATGGGTTCTTCTCATACTCTTGCCATCCCAAGAAGTAAGATGAGTCTTGCCCATGTGTATTGCACCCTGCTTTCCTTGATAGCATCATTTTTTTTTTCTTTTTCTATCGACTCGGATTTCAATCAATGTACGTCGTACCTTATATATTTTCTTTTTAGTACCTTATATTTTCTTCGTATTTCTGTACGGTTCGGGACACGTAGAGAGAATTTAGAGAGAGAAAAATTTGAGAGAGAGTGTGAGTTGAGATAGTGCTACTTGAGGTGAAGGAAAGTGGCATTATATAGAGATCATGAGGTGGGGAGTTAAAAAAAAAAAAAAAAAAAAAGAAATGTGAATTTCCACTTCGGAGTGCAGTCACGCGCCTGGGGTCACGCGCCTGCACGCGCAGGACTATAGACACATGTCAAATGGGCGCCCACAGGGTATTTGGGGTCTCTCGAAATTTCTCTCTCCGCCGATGTCTAAAATTGTAATATTTTGGTATTAAAAAGGAATGTTATTTATTATATTAATTTCATTCAATTTAATTTATTAAGTTTGTGTATTTAATTTTTGGCATGTTAATTATGTTACTTTATTTATTGTATAATTTTAATTTAGTTATAACATAAAATTAAGTGCATGTTATTAATAATTGGGTCAATAATGAGTTTGAACAGTTTGTATTTGGTCACTTCAATATCAAAGGACTAAATTGTTAAAAATTATGATGATAACTTAATTTAAATTTCACCATACTAAACTGAAATAAGAAAATTATTACTTAAATAATCTAAAGTTTAACTATTTATTATCTAGATATATTGATATTTTAATATATATTATGGGTTCTCTTCAGGTTAAAACATTATATTACTTAGATATCCTAAAGTTTTCATATATTAATTAAATATTCCTTTTGTCAAAATTTGATTGATTTTTGTTGGAACACGTCAAAATTGAATATGATTTTCCGACAATATACTTGATATTTGCCAAAAAATGTTACCGTGATAAATAATTTTTGCAACATTTAGACAGTTTACATTAACATTTGATTACAATTTTATCACAATTCATTGAACTTTATGAAAACATTTGCATGACTTATATATTATATCGAAATGATGTTATTACAATAATATTTCCTATATATAATTGATTAGATTTTTACAAAAAATCAAATTTTGACATAGGATATCTAAGTGATAAAATATTTAAATTTTAGGGTACTTTATTGTATATATAGAAATATGTTAGAATATTTAGATGATAAATGTTTAAATCCTCTTGAGATCAGATAGTTATAAAAAATAAAAAAGGTAAGTCAAAATCCACGTAGAAGCTACGGAACATATAATAGATAGAAAATGAGATGATTTGAGGAGGTTGATTGAAAATTTTTAGACTTTTATAAGTGGTTTTCTAAAATAATTTTTAAAATTATAATAGTTAAGTAAAAAAATGACATTTTTTAAGGTATTTTTATTATAAAAAAACCCTCTATTTTATCATAGTATTTACAATATTCAGTGCACTAAACTAGTGAAAACTTTTATGTGTGCCTACACTTCACTTGATGATGCATATGCTGCAAAATTCTAAGTGGAGAATGCCCTAGGATCTGCATCTAAAGGGATACCAAGATATTCGATTGGCAGTTGGCTTGAATTACAATGAGTCTCAATCCGAGAATTTTCTACTCCTAATCCAACCAAAACATTTTTGTGAAAATTTATTTTTAGCCCAGAAAGTAATTGGAAACCCCTAAGGACACTTCTGATATTCCGAAGACCTTCCTTATGAGCTTTGCAAAAAATGAGAAGGTCATCTGCATACTGGATATGAGAGAGACTAACGTAAAATGAGTCACGTCTAGAAATTTGGATGCCTGAGAATAAGTCCATTGATTGACCTCGTGATAATGAGGAGTTAAGGACCTCAGCAACTATGATGAAGAGGAAAGGAGAGAGTGGATCGCCTTGTCTTAGGCCTCTTTGCATTTTGAAGGGTTTTGTCGGTGAACCATTTACAAGGATAGAGATCGAGGCTGTAGTGATGCAACTTTTGATCCATTGTCTCCACTTGGATCGAAATCCCATTTGGCTAAGAATGAAGTTAAGAAATTGCCACTCAATAAAGCAGCCTTTTCCGTCTTCTTTTTGATCCAGCTAACAACCTCATTTGCAATAAGAGCACCATCGAGTATTTGTCTTCCTTTTGCAAAGACCATTTGTGATTCACCTATGAGAGTAGGGATGACTTTCCAAAGTCTGTTTGCCAAGCCAAATACGGGTCAAATCAAACTCTCTCCATCACACCCCCATCTATGATAGAAAAAGGACTCTGAAAAGACATATGTTTAGTCCAAAACAGTTCAAAACCAACCAGTTCCATTATCACATCAAGATTGCAATACAAGATCAATCGGGGAAATAAAACACTTTTTTGGTCACCCGCCAGGATTGGTGATTGTGCCCCAAGGGACAAATATCCGAGACTACTCTCCATCTCTAGACAACAACTTGCTACCATAGAGCACATGGATTTTTGGGATGGAATTACTTGGCACGGCATTGTGGGTTGTTTGATTGGGAAGTAGAGCTCAGAACAACGCTCAACGGCAACATTGATGAAGCCACTCTCTCTCCTTTAGCTGATCATGTCTTGACATGGAAGCATGATCCCAAAGGTACTCTCACAGCCAAATCCTTCTACAATGACACAATCGTTGCATTAGGTAGCTCAATCACAGATCAGGTAAGAGGAGTTTGGTGTGGACTCGTTCCCCCCAAAATAGAGTTATTGGTGAGATGCTTTTTTAGAGAGGCTAAACACAAGAGAGAGACCAGTGAGAATCGGGATTCTTGACACTAATGAAGATTTTTGCCCTTTTTGCTCAAATAGAATCAAATCGTGCAGGCATTTGTTTCTTACTTGCAGGTTATTTTGGAATCTTTGGACTGCTATAATGAGATGGTGGGGGATAACAATCATTTGCCAAACAACCTCAAAGATTTATTCCAGTAATGGCAATTTCTATTCCTTAAGGGGTTCAACCAAGAAAGCTTGGATCACGACATTCTTTGCCATCGTCAATGCAACTTGAGAATCAAGGAACAGCTACACTTTCCAAAACTCTACCCCCGATTGGCCACGGATCATTGAGTATGTAAAATTAAGGATTATCACTTGGTTTCAAGCGCTAGTTGATCCTACTGACACAGCCATTCCTCACTGCATGGAGGACCCCCGCAGATTGATTAGCAATTTCATTCTCAAATCAAGACAAAGATTGGCTGCTCCTGACGTCACCTAGACAACCATTTTCTCAGATTGGTCCCTGTTTCAAATTGTCCTTTTCCAGTGCTCCTCAAACTCGCTTTTAGCAGTGGTCCCTGTAGCGGACCATGGGCAAAGCTAGCCGTGCAATGGTTTGCTTTGCCCATGTTATACTTCCAACTTGTGGCTTTTTGGTCTTGAAATATTGTTTTACTTCTTTCTTTTGCTTCATTTATATTGTAGAAACTCTCTCTATTATGTTAAGCTTAATTATAAAAAAAAAATGCTGCAAAATTCTTAGTATATAAATATAACTATCTATTATATTTAATGTTAAGTAATATTTTTCATAATATTTTATGTGAATTAAGCTGGACGCCAAATACTAGCCCAAATTTTTATGGATACGAACCCACAATCCACCTTGTCATGTCTCTCATGATCCATCAAAGTTCATCTCTACCTATTAAAGTTCGGTGATCTCTATGTTGATCAACACGATTGTGCAACTTCCATTGTAGAATCTTCATTTGTACTTCTAGTAGAACTTTGACCGGACTAGTCCATTGCCCTCAAAATACCTCTTTGTTATGATTCCTCCACATGAATCATAAGAGGGTCACAAAGATGCTTCATTAACCTGCTATAAAATCAAATCACTAAGCTCTGCAAACATCCTACGACCAGCAAACTAGCTAACTATTACATGAACATTACTTTATCCACTTGCTGGATTGAGCAAGAGACCAAGATTTCTTGGCAAATATGCATTTGACAATGAGATGGTTTATGCTTTTTATATATGCTAAACAAAGGGGACAATACGTTGCTTATTGCATACAATGATCGAATATGTCAGATTATGAGTAAAATCTGGCTGTATTGGGCCTTGTTAATAAGGTAGAGAATTAGACCAATCCTATTTAGGTCCATGACATACTAGGATTTTAGTACAGTGGCTCTATATATACACAGTAGTTGTGTATGTTACTATTAGGGTTGAGGAAAACTTGAGAGTTGAGATGTCTCATGTAACTTTCAATGAAATAGTGAAATTATCATGCCTCCTTGTGGATGTAGGCTTCGGTTGAACCACATAAATTCCGATTTTCTCACCAATCCACCCAAATTTGTTCTTTGTATTTATATTACGGGTTTGTGTTATGTGAGTGATCATAACAAGTGGTATAAGAACCCAACAGAATAGAATGATTCTAGCAGGTAAAGCATTGTGCATTAGCTGCCAACCTACGACCTTAGTCTTAGTCTATAGATTTAGACTCCAGATCTATTTAAAAGGTCACTTATTCCATTCATGTCACTAAAGATCATGAATGCCCGTGATAAAGTATCAGAATGCCCGTTATAACGTGTGAAATGCGTCAAGGGAGAACTTTAAAGAGTTCACAAGTGTGCCATTCCACATTTCGAATAACGGATTCCGCTTTCAAATTTGAGCCTTTAAAGTTTGCACATTTTAACTAATTTATTTGCCGTCACCCATAAACCTAGCGAATATCTTTCTAAGAAGACCCCTACATACAACTGATCAAAATATGCTTCCAAGTCAAACAATCACGAGATTTAAGGGTATAACTCAAAACGTCTTGAGAGCGAGGTATTCGACAAGATTCGCCTAGTTGTTCACACATTTTTCAGCTAAGTTTGCATAAAAAATCTTTATTTATAACTCTCATTTTTTGTAAGCTAAGGCCACCTGCTTATTGAGGGAGCCCGTGAGCCACTAGGACTATTGTTGTTGTTGTTGTTGCGGCCACCTGCTCTTCATGTTTGTGGATTTTGTCTGGCGATACCATGCAAACTCCTCCAAACTAACCACCTCATTTCTGAGGGGGGAAAAAATCTCTATTAGCCCTTGTTGGAAATATCTTCCCTAATATACATCCAATAACTATTAAACATTTGCATGAATGATATTACATCAATCAGACATGAACAATATAACATCATAACGAGATAAAAAAATATAAAACATGAATTTCATTAAATCATACAATCCAGTATAAATAACAACGACATGTGAAAAACAAATTAAATAGTAAAAGAGTTCAAAAAAAACATATCTTTAGGTTGAGGCACGTGAGAATGCTCTCGTTAGAAAGGAAACGCTCCTTCTGCATGAGTATATCATTCAATTAAATGCACTCCTTTCCCGTGATTCAACAACCTGTCGAACCTCAATTTGTGCAGAAATATAAGGCTCCCGAAAATATCTCCATGATACTAGCCCACTTCCGAATTTTTTTCAACAATATACAATTATCTCCAAGATTTTCTCAAAGTCACAGGCACCAAATCTTCAAATATTCATCACTAAACATTTCTTTAAATTTACTGATTTTAATTTTCAAGATGTACATAAAAATAATAAAATAATTTTTAAATCACAAAATCAAATTATGTTATTTTTCCAACAGCCCTATCAATATCACGACTATTGGACAACGGAATTTGAAAGCAATGCATAATATGAGATGAAATGGTTTTACGGTTTAACTTGAATCAAAACGAGTGGACCTTCCTTAGAAATCACATTGGCCTTTCATGGGATTACTTTATAGTAGACTTTATCGCTAATGGTGCAGAAATCACCCATCATAGGACGACTTCTAGCCCGTGGACATCTAAGGTATCCAATAAAGTTTTACAATAATATTTACTCTAAACAGCCACTAATTCATTATTTTCAAGTACCCTTTCCCAGTTTTGTTATCTTTTAGGAAAGAAAAATCCAACCATGACAATAACCAAATACCTCAAAAAGACTTC
This sequence comes from Simmondsia chinensis, assembly GCA_018398585.1. Lineage (NCBI taxonomy): Eukaryota > Viridiplantae > Streptophyta > Magnoliopsida > Caryophyllales > Simmondsiaceae > Simmondsia > Simmondsia chinensis. The sequence goes on along the minus strand of JAGTTD010000009.1, from coordinate 33,225,617 downwards.
TGTCAAGGCAGATTCTGAAATAGGTAAGATATATGTAGTCTTACTCCTATAGGACGCTATTCTGTAGACATATTGTTTCCGAAGCCATCTTTCAGGGGGGAAAAAATTTGAAAAAATAATAAGAAAATCTTGGCAAGCATAAATTTGTAGGTTTAGCAATATTTTTTTTGACACGAAAAGTTGACGAATTTAAATTAGTAGCTTGTCAATAGTCAAATATAATTATTAGGATAATTAAAAGAAATAAAAAGTAAACTTTAAAATATTTTTATTGAAGTATTTGTTACTCCATGTTTACCTTTTTTTAGCATTTCTTTTATCATCATTATAATTACACTTCAGTTTCAACTTCATTGTCGGTCCATCCTATAACTTTGCATTTTTTACCCTAAAATTCTGTTACTTTATCTGTTATATTAATTTAATCTAATATTTTAATTATTTTAATTATATCAATTGAATTAAGGTTCATTTACTAAGTATTAAGGCACCGGATCTTATTAGAACTCCAAAGTTAAGCGTATTTGGGCGAAAGTAGTACCGTTATGGGTGACCTCCTGGAAAGTTTTCGTGGTTCCAACCCTATAAGGTTAGGGGTCCTCAAAAACAGTCTCTCGGTAGGATTACACTCTGAAGAGGTAAGGTTGGGAACATCCACCCCTCCCAGACCCCGCTTATGTGGGAGCCCTTGAGGTATTGGGTCTATTGTTGTTGTATATCAATTGAATTCATATACAATTGGACTGTGTCATTTAATTCAAGGTGATTAAATTAATGACATAATTTTTAATAACACAATTAGGTTTGATGTGGGTAACCCAATACTCAAGAACCAGATGATACATGTAACTTAAATTGTGACTAAATCAACACAATATTAAAAAGCACGAGTACTAAATTGATATAGTAAGAAAATTACAAAGATCTTTTACATAAACAATCTTAGAATTTTTTCTGCAAGGATTTTTTTTTGAATTGAGAACTTAACTATTTTAAAAGTTTAAGTTAATTAAAGGATATTCTCATGACAATTGGAATTTGACCTTGCAACCTCTCGATCAGCAAAACTCTGATATTGACATATGTGAGATGTACATATGAGCCAAAGTGAGATTACATTTTAAATCAATAGGTATCAGAAGGAGTAGCCAATAAAACTTATGTATTAGTCTCTTTTTTTTTTTATCTGTTATAAGGTGAGATTTATTGCGTACTCACACGTGATATTCTTAACATTTTTGTCGCGCTGGACTTTATTTGATATTTTATTACACTGTCGTGCCCCTTAAATTCTACCATTGGAATATGCACCCTACTTTTTGGATTTGTCTGCCATGATAATGGGTGACAAGAGAGAGGATTAATAGTTGGCAGTTCATATTTTTCGACTTTTTTTTTTATAATTATCGATAGAGCCGAAGTACATAGCGAATCTCGCCACGGCGAGACCTTACCATCTTGTAAACGGAGATGGGTACAAAATTCAGATCAAAACGGGAAAAATCAGACACCAAAGACCAAATGGGACAACATCACACAAACAGAAAAGGACCAGAGGCTAACAGGGCCACAGTTCAATCCAAAGCAGGCACACACACAGCCACACTTTCCGACTAGTTTTAATAGTATGTCAAAAAATTAACTATCTGAAAAACTTAGACTGAGGAAGGAATATCATCAATAATTTGTGCAATACTCGATTGTGTGAATCAAATTTCACAAGTTCTAAACAAAATGAATAGTAATATTGGTAAGGAGTACTATGAACATAGAGTCAATGGGGGAAGGTACGCTTAAACCCGAGACTTCTTGCTGGAGGTTTGAACTCTTGCACTTCTACACCAACCAATCTTGCTCATGGATGAAAATATTTGTACTTTAAAGGAAATTTTCTACAAATGTTTAATTTTTTTGTAGTCTAACAATGACAATTATATCATGTCATCTTAAATTAAATAAAAATTTTCATTATCAAGGTACAAAAATGAAAATAAAAAACGATATCAAATAGTCCCTTAAGTATTGAAAGCACTTTTCAGGACGTAATTTCTCGATGTAGTCTTCCTTTTATTTGTCTTGCAAGCGGCCTAATGCAATGCAGTTCATCTTTCAATGATCCAATAGAAAATAATATGACGTAGAAATCCTGATATTCAAGCATCGTTATTTAAATATTCTGACATTTCAATATATAATGAAGTATTCTAAGGTTTCAAATTTTATTACCTATGTATCCTACACGAGAATTCAATAAATTTTCATTAAAATTCAGTCTATTCTCACCAAAAATTGTTATTATTACAACAAAATATATGTTCTTTGCCACTATGTTTTGCGAAAATCTAGTGCATTGCGAATAAAATTAGCCAAATTATGACTGAAGTAATGTATACATTATCAAGATAATACGCCATGTTTACCATTTACGATAAAAAAAATTAGAATTTGATAAACGACATTCATCCTCTACATCAATAATTTTCATTAACAATCCGTTGCATGTTGACAAAAAGTACCGATAATCAATAAAATTCTTAAACTTTAGAGTATTTCGGTGATAAAACTTTTAAACCTTCACATTTCTCGTCGTATATATTAAAATATTGTAACACCTAAATGATAATAATTAAACCTTAATATACCTAGGCGATAAATTTTCAATATAATATTTAATGTTTATAATAAGATAAAATCAAATTATATACCTCTCCCACTTTTAAGTTTGGTAAAAAGGTGAAAACAAATTTCCAAGGAGAGTCTTTTTGCCCCCCCTAGAAAATGAAGAGAGAGAAAGTGTAACCGACATCAAAATATAAAGAAGGGCCCACTGGGCCCAAGTAAAGATGGGCCTCCCCCCTTGTTCCCTTGCCCCTCTCTCCATGTCTTCCTTTGTCTGCCACTGTCCGTTCCGACGTAGTTTAGCGGTGGAGAACGTTAAGGTCAATACGGCTACTCGAGTTTGATCCTCGTTAAGGACATGTTGCTTCTCATTTATAGGAATCCCCCGCGTCTTACCATTGTGAAAAGAAAAGGAAAATCGTTATCTGCCACTTCTCTCTGTTGGAGGACCTATTTTTTCAAGCTTCTTTTCTGAAAATAATATTATCTAAAATAAATGTTTTTTATGTTTATTTATGCAAAATGTCATTGTATTTTATCTATTGTGTCAATTTAGTTATTATACTTTTAATTGTGTCAATCAAATCCTTGTACAATTGAAATTTTGTCAATTTAATACTGCAGTGAAACTTGAAGTTAAGTTACGAAGTAATTTTTTACAATTTTGTTATGTAAAATGCAAATGACCTAATATAAATGCATTCGCTAACTCAATAAAAATGCAAAATTTTGTCACTGACTCGATGATAATTTACTCTAAAGACTAAATTGACACAAAGTAAATAATCCAAAGACTCAATTGACATGATTAAAAATATAAAGGCTAAATTTACACAATGGGTAAAGTACACAGATATTTCATGTGAATAACCAATTTTTTTTTAATATTTAAAAGTAATTTTCTTTTAAAGAAAAATATTTTTAAATAAAAGTAAAAATTATTCTTTTTACTTTTAAATAAAAACAAAAATAAAGTATTTCTCTTTTAAAATAGAAATAGAAGTAAAAAATAAATTTTTTTCAAACAAAAACACTCCTACTGAAATCACTTTTACAAAAGCTGTTATGTAAAAAATTTTTATGAAAAATAATTTTTTTTTTTGCAAACTTATACTTGATTCGTATCTTTTTCATTATAATTTGAGTTTTACACGATATAAATTTATTGGCTCGTAGAAAAATTAGTCATTTAGGTTCCGTTCTATTTGATGATAAACATTTTTCTTCCGCAATTCGATTCTCCTCTAACTGGCTTTTACCTAAAAATATTTTCTTCTTTATAATTTTTTATTTTTCAATTTAGAAAAATAATTTTATTATATAAATTTGTGTGAGATTCACACTTAATCCATTACAACTCGCACGAGAGTAAGAATGTATATATAATGATGGCAAAAACATTCTTTGCAAAGAAGAAAAATGGCTTCTCTTCATCTTTGAAATAAGATCGAACTCTCCTCCTTGTAAGAAATAATTTTCTTCTTAGGTGCGATCAAACCAAACGAGCCTTTAATAGTATTTCAATACCGATTCGGGTGCATAAAGTAGGTACATGTGACATTTTCTTTTGTTTTAAGTTATTGTTCCCTTGCACTAATTCTCTCTCTCTCTCTCTCTCTCTCTATATATATTGTTTATAATTTTGGATTCTAGGAAAATAAAATTATGTTTTGAAAAGGATTTCCCTCTTTTTTTTATTTTTCAGTTTTTAGCTTTCACTTGAACTAAAAACAATCAAAACCAATAAAATACGGTTTCAAAAATCTAGAATTCTTCATTTTTCAACAATTTAGAATTACAAAAATTTAACCTCGACACAAAAATTAAGCCCACTTTGAGTTAGCGTGCATCCAACTAATACATCTATTTCGAGCATCGCCAATACAATATTCAGAAACTATTACCTTGTTTATTTTGAATATTTCTTTCCACATTACTATTTGACTACCCACGCACTCCATTGAGGGCCCAATTTTAGTTTTTGACTGTTTTATAATACCTTTTTTAATATCTTATGGTCCTAAGTATTTAACTTTTTTTATGCTTAACTAATTCAGCAAGAAATAGGATACATAAAAAGTAATTATTTATTTTATTATTATTTAATTGAAATTTAAAAATGATAAAAATATGATAAGACCTGTATTTATGAATAATCCTAAAACCAAAAAAAGTGAAATACAATAAATAAAATAATCATTAGAAAAAAAGAAAATTACACAAAAAAATAAAAACAATACTCATAAATGAACACCCCTATTTGGGTGATCTTACTTGTTTTGTTTTGTCCCTGCACTTTTGATTTTTCTCAGACTCCGTCTTGATGGGTGCGCCGGTTTTGTACTGAGGTATTCAAATGTCTGACTCATCATTCAGAAGAAATTTTACATACCCTACTAGAGATACTCTTATATTCTTTATTTTATACAACATAACTTTATAGTAACTCCGTGATATTGTTTCTTGTAACTTAATTGAATTCTAGTAAAATATTCAAAACCTATTTTACGCACATAAATTAAATCAACAATTAATCTAAAAGTAACACAATTATGTCTCAAGCTATTAAAAAATAATCTAACTACATTTCCTAATCAAAAAATAACCCATCTTTATTTCCTGACAAAAAAATAATCCAACTCTAACTTTTCTACCAAAAATAACCAAATTCTAAAAATTTGATTTAAAAAAAATGAAATCGTGGCTAAATATGCTATGTGGTATGACGTTTTTAGAGTATATTTTTCTTCTACATATTTTTGGTTTGACAAGGTTATGTGGAAGAAAAATATATTGTCGAAGTGTTATATCACGTGCCACACTCAATCACTAATTCAGTATTTTTTTAAATCAAAATTTTAGAGTTTGGTTATTTTTTAGTGAAAAAGTCAGAGTTGGGTTATTTTTGTTAGAGAATAGAGTTTGATTTTTTTTAGTTAAAGAATAGAATTAAGTTATTTTTTGATATATTAAGATATAATTGAATAATTTTTAAATTAATTGTTATATATATATATATTAAATAATACAATAGTATTTTAGTATTTAAGTCACTGGGTGGTATGACCAAAGATGCCGTATATTATAACGGAAGTCAACGATACGAATCTGAAAAGAATATTTCCCATGCAGTGCCAAACACTTTGAGCTGACTACTCTTATTTAGGGCATAAATTTGGTTAGGCATTCCACATGATCCCCTTTTTATTCTCTCTCTTTCTCTGTCTCTCTCTCTCGCTAAGTTTGGCGAGCAGAAGACGCGGCTACATGAAAGGGGCTAGAAGAGTTTAATATCAATTAGAATGCTTAATTTAAATTAGTAGGTTTCTATTAATTATCTTTGTATTTATCTCTTGTATATTGTAGTCTTTTATTCTAGTAGGATCACACGGATTGCTAAATGAAGCATACGGATTGCGATCTCAACCTTTGATCTTCAATTAGAAGTTTGAGTCTAGTTAAGAAAACTGCTCTATTTAAAGAGAGGGCTAGGTAGGGTTTTGGGCATTCAATTTCTAGATTAATTTTCATAATTTGTTAGTTCTTTCTATTATAGGGTTGTGAGAATTAGAATAGACTCTATTCCTCTTGCTCTTTATTATTTTCGTAATAAGAATTAAGGGAAGGCTGTTGAACCTTCTCGCTCCCTAAATTTTTATTTACGCGCTGCATTAGTTAGTATCAGAGCTCAGAACGACTTCTAAGATGGCCCATGGGCGACAGAGATACACTGCCGTCGGAGATCTATACAAGCATGACTTTCAACAACAGATTGAGGGGAGATTCGAGGACTTGGAAGAGAAATTCCGGCAAATTGAGCTGTGTTTGGTTCATTTGGGAGTGAGTTCCAACCATACACTGATGGCTCCGCCTCGAAATCCACCGGCAGAGGGTGGCGAGGAAAAAACGAATGAGAATATCCACGAGCCGTATCCGGAGGTTGAAAACCATGGGCGGAATGTGTGAGAGTCTCGACTGAATGCTAGAGCTTCTGATTGCTTAGGCGATCAGGGGTGGAAGTCCAGGCTTCGGGAAGAGTTTTCTAAGTTTGAAGGTGATGGTGTCGTAGTGGCGGAAGAGGCTCGGGATGAGCTGGCGTCGCTAGGCGAAAATAAGGTAGCGGGTAATGAGGGTCGCTTGCTATTTGTTGAGCTAATTGGCTTCACGCCTGAGGAAGCATAAGGAGATGAATGGCTTCGATACAACATCTTCCAGACAACATGTTCAATTGGAGAGAGGATATGCCGCCTAGTCATCGATTCTGCGAGCTGTGAGAATGCCATATCTGAGGAAGTCACCCAAAAGCTAGGGTTGGAGACAGAGAAGCATCTGAACCTTTTCAAATTGTCATGGCTCAAGAAAGGAGATCAAGTAACAGTATCTAAATGTTGTCTGGTTAGTTTCTGGAATAGGATGAAGTATCGGGACATAGTGTGGTGCAATGTTGTTTCCATGGATGTGTGTCATGTGCAATTAGGAAGACTTTTGCAATATGATAGAGGTGCTATGCATGACGGGAGAAAGAACATGTATTGCTTTATCTTGAGGGAACAAAGATCATCTTGTTGCCCAAGAAAGATGAGGCGCCACATGCATCAAAGACCGAAGACCCAAAGCCGGAAGATAGAGCCATGTTCGCCAATGCAATTGGCGAGGTAGAGATGGCGTCTACATCGATAGGCGACATCAGGGAAGAACCTGCCTTTGATGAGCCAATCTATCTGGATTTTTCTTCTCCACCCATCTTTGATGAGCCACATATGACGAGTCCATCTATAAAGAGGAGGAAGTGCAAGATGAGGTAGGGAGTCTGTCAAAGGAGATTTGTTCAGAAGGGTTGGCGTATTTCTTATCGCCAACAAGGGGGATTCCATATTAGGTAGATTGGGTTCCAGACATTGTGCTACCAAAATGGCCTCATTGGCGAGTGAGCCTTGTCGAGCATTAGGATATCAAGTGCCAAGTTTGGAAGCTGCTCAGGATATACCTCAGAGAGAACCTGAAGGGCAGATCAGCCACCTTGACTCCAACAAAGGATAGAACTTGGCAAACATGCCTTGGCAGTAAGACCGTCAGTAAGCTCATGCTACGATTCCGAATACCACTCCGAGATTAGATGATTTTCTAGGCCAATTGCAAAAGGTGATGGTCTAGCATATCGTGCTTGAAGGAAGAATTCCACCAGAGTTGAACATCATTTTTGAAATCCAAGAAGCTATCCACGAAGTATATGCATGACTTAGCCGCTGATGCTGTAACGATTAAGGAACTTTATGTGCCATCTTTGGAAGCCGCTGTGAAAGATGGCAAGCATCAAGGAAGTTGGTGCGTATAAGAAGATAGTTGTATCAACAGGAAAGGAAATCAAGACGGAACAGGGAGAGGAGCTGGAGGAGGTACCGAGTACTATGTTGCCGATGGAAAACAACCCACATGGGGTTAAACAAGCATTGGAATATGCCATACTAGATTGGCTTCACAACCAAGTGAGCATTATGAAGTGTGAGGAGCCTAGGAGGGACGAGACCTAGTCAGAGAATGTTAATGGTAGGACAACCAACTGGGTCACCGTATATTATGGGCTTTCCACACCACTGGTGAATGGTCTAGCAGAGACGATGAGGATAATGTTGGGTGTCCTTATCCGACGTTTTGTTTTCGAGAACGTCAAGGGGTGGGAGCAGAAATTGATTGAAGTCGAGCTAGATTATAAATCTAAAATGATAGCGCCGGGTTTGAAATACAACGAGGTTGGTCCATTGAGTGCTTTTGAAAGAGTCTACTACCTACATGGGCAACCTTGACAAGAGAACGACTTCCAGCTTGGAAATACAACAAGGTTGAAGCCTTCAAAAGAGTTTACCGCCTACAACTACCAAGTAGATTGAAGCCTTCAGAGTCATCAACATCAAGCACCTTGCTCTTTACCATGGCAAGAATTGTTAGGATGAAGCATTAAATAATTCGAGGGCAAATTCTCTCCAAACCGGGGAAGTTGATGCAACTCGCGCCGTGGCCAAGAATGACCTACAAGCATCATTGGCAAATTCGAGGGCGAATTTTCTCCAACCAGGAGAGAATGATGCGGCTGCATATTTGCCATGGTGGTTTACGGGTCCAGGCAGGGACGATGCCCCCAAGAGGAAAGCTTAGCGGATTGATCTTGGTAAGTTGGAGTTTGGCGAGACTAGGGCCAAGCGCGCGGGAACATTGCTTAGCTAGAATAACCCACGTGATCCATTTCCGAATTGGAGTACGAATTATCTCCAACGTGGAGAGAATGATGCAGCCTTACCTTCATATTTGGTGGATAGCTTGGCGGGAGACATTTGGCGAGTAGAAGGCGCGGCTGGATGAAAGGGGCTAGAAGAGTTTAATACCGATTAGGATGCTTAGTTTGGATTAGTAGGTTTTTATTAATTATTGTTGTATTTATCTTTTTTATATTTTTAGCCTTTTATTCTTGTAGAATCATATGGATTACTAGATGAAGCACATGGATTATGATTTCAGCCGTTGATCTTAAATTAGGAGTTTGAATCTAATTAGGAAAACTCCTCTATTTAAAGCAGCTAGGGTTTTGGGCATTCAATTTCTAAATTAATTTTCAAAATTTGTTAGTTTTTCTATTCTCGGATTGTAAGAATTAGAATAGACTCTTACAAGACTCTATTTTTCTCTTGTCCTTTATTATTTTCATAATAAGAATTAAGGGAAGGCTGTTGAACCTTCTTGTTTCCTAAACATTAATCTACGCACTGTATCAGATTATTCATAAATATGTATACAACAACAACAACAACAACAATCCCAGTGCCTCGCGGCTCCCACTAAAGTAGAGTCTGAGAGGGGTATATGTACGTAGCCATACCCCTTCCAAGTGGAAAGGAGACTGTTTCCGAGGACCCCCATCCTGAAGTACTGGAGCGCTTGCAAATAAAACTATCAATTTATCTCCAAATGAGTGAAGGAAATAGATATGCAAGCATTTAAGTATGTATGTAAGCCAAGAAAACAGCCGAGTCATCAGAGGATAAACTAATTAGCATATAAGTGCATCACTTGCGGCTATGACTTATTCATAAATATGTATAATATTGAATTATATGTATTATGTATCATATTATACTAACTATGTCGGTATTAGCTTGCTAATATATTCACGATGATTTGATAACAAATTTGGCATGGCGGCAAACTCGACTTGATAAAAAAGGGTTAAGAAATTGGTGAAAAATCAAAATTTTACATTGTCTTCCTTTCATATTAATGCATTTTTCCGAATGCATGTACATATTTTATGTTAAAATTATATTATATTGTGATTTAAATGCAAAACTTATCGATACAAAATTAATTTGTGGGAAAAAGATGTCCATGATTAGTTCCCTCTCTATCTTGCACAAATCAATCAAATTGATTATTGACCATTTACGCAATCAAATTTTTCTGTGGTTTCTATCATTTCCACCAAATGATTTGCAACAAAAGGTAACCTTCATAATTATATATATATATATATATATATATATATATATGTGGTGACGTTCTTATGGGAAGGTGAGAGCGTGAGAGAGGTGAATCTTGACCCTCAATTGTAATGGACGTCCAAGATTTACTGAATATTAAAAAAAATTAATAATTTACGGTCCATACCCCCTTTATGGGTTAGAAAGAAAGAAAAGGTAAGGGAGGGAATTTTTTTTTCAATACTCAACAAATCTTGACCGTAAATTGTTATTTTTCTTTTAGTATCTAACAAATGGTGGCCGTCCATTGCAACGGAAAGCTAGGTTTCGCCCCTCACACTCTCATAAGAATGTCATCATATATATATATATATTCAAAACTTGGGGTCATAAGGTTTGACTTCGATCATGGTGCGCCCATATGTCTTTAGGGACCATGCTTTTTCTTTTATGTTTACTCATTTTTTTCCTTTCCGATCTTTTTTTGATAAGTGAGAGGCAAGGATATATCTTCTCAGAGGTATATAATGAATGTTATGCAAAAATTCCAAAAATATAATAATCGAAAAATGTAGAAATTCTAATGTTCGAAGCCCTGATGTGTACCATGATCAAAGCTAGACATGAGTTATGTCAAGCTTTGTGAATGATCCGTGATAGAGAGGTTATTACAAGTATGAAGCTAGGCGAAGGGCCTTGGATTCGGGATAAGTTGCAAAGGCTAATATGTGAGGATTCTCCATGCAATGATGAAAGAAAAGGTCGAGACATGTCACTAGAGCTTGGAACCATGAATTGACCCTCTTTTTTTATAATAGCGAGAAGACCAGCACTACCAAAAGAGGCGAACCCGTAAGAGCGGAACCCATAACAACCACTACAACAAAAAAGGGTAAATCTCGGCGCTTTTATTTGGAATTCTCGGCGCAAAAAAGCGCCGAGAATTTCATTAGCGGCGCTTAGGACAAGCGCCGAGAAAGAAAACGCCGAAAAATAAAAACGCTGGTATTCTCGGCGCTTATAAGGGCAGAGAACCTCTCGGCGTTTTTTATTGTCGATAATTTTTGAGTTTTTTAAATACCCTATTTTTACTTCTTAGCATGGACATTTTACAAACAGCCTATATTGTCTATTTATTTGTGCATATTTTTCACACACACACATATATATATATATATACAAAATTACTTAATAAAAAAATATCAACTAAACTGATAAATTTTTCATAAGATTCCGAATTCGACAATCAAAATATTACATCATTGTCAATGTACTTTGATAGTTCAATACAAAATTTGAGATTTTTTTTACTCCAAATATCAACATAATTAATCTAATAACCAAAAAAAAAAAATATACAATGCTAACTTAGTCAAGTACATTCTTCACAAATATATCAATTAACCGAATGAGCTTGGCGTGCTTGGAGATGCAAAAAAATTTGAGGGTTCACCGTCACCTGATCCCGATTCATCTCTACCCTGTATAGACAACACAATAATAACATTACTTATATACAAAATATCAATCTACCAGTTTACTATCACATAAATCAATAACAATGAGCACATGAAATCATTTATCGGAACCCGTCAACCCTCAAATGTCCACAATCCCTTTTGGAAGGGAAGTAGGAGTAAAAAGAAGGAGGCCTAGGTTGTGCTGCATCTCATGATTTTCATATCATGTGATTGCCACCTATTTAGCTTGCCCTCCATTCTCATTTCTATCTAGTATGTGCTTGAAGCAAATGAAGAGTCTGCAACATCTTAAGGCGACAATATAGCACATGAGATTCCACTCTCTGCCACATCTTGCAAAGCACAACACACATGATTCAAATTATATCTTGTTGTCTAAAGTTAGGCTATTCCTCATATGGAGAAAAATTGAAAGAGGATTATCAATGAAGATATTAGAGAAAAGATTTAGTAGAAGAAGTGTCAAAACATCCAAAAATCAAACCATCTTTTCAAGCAGCAAGACAAGCATATCTGATCCAAAATTTTGCTTCACATGGTAAATTCATATAGCTTCCCAAAAGTACCAACCCCAATGCCACCTTTTGTCTCAATCATTCACATAATCAATTTCATTATTTACAAAGGATTAGAAAGGCAATTATTTGCATTATAGTGCAAACAAATACAAATTAAATAGATTATCTTACCGGATCAGCAACCGCAGTAATAATTGCTCGACCTTCTGCTATCATTTCATATGATGCTTGGCCAGAAGAAACAGCATCATAGATGGGTAGGAGCCTTCTCATTTGCTGCTTTACATTGGCCAATTCTATTTTCATATTTTGTAATCCAACATAATCACCGGTATGGTCGAGTCCCTTTTTCTTTAGTTCACCCCTGACTCCGTATATATCACTCCTCTTCACGCCAAATCCATAGCCTACCGCTCGATAGCCCGGATTTTCCTGTTCATACATTAGCTCTGCAAATACTTCCTCCTCGATTTCTGATCGAGGTCTGGAAGAAGATCCAAGTCGAGCCTCAACTATTTCTCTAGCTGTATCCTACAAAGAAGAGAAAAAGACATTAAATACATTTAAATTAAAAGAAATGTGAGATAATAATAAAACCCACCAAAAATTCTTGTGAAACCGTGTTCTCAAAAAAGCCACCACTTTTCCTGGTATGAGTTTCCTGGTAAAACTCTATACTGGTGGGCTTCCTCCCTTTATTAATTTCCTACAATCAACACGTCAACATAAGTCTTAACTAATTTAACAGGTAGATAGTAATAATACACTAAACATATACTGAAGTCCTTACAAAACTATCTCTTTTATTGGCATAACTTGTTGAACCAGTCGTGTGAAACTGATTCTGCTTGGCACGTGCTTCTTTGCCGCATTTACTCTTCTCCTGACATTGGAAATCAACATCAATCCAAGAAAAACTTTACATTCATAATCAATATCAATCTGCTTCCCCCTTTTTGACCAATCAAAAATTACTTAAAAAGAAATTGTTTTACCTTGCCTTGTGGAGAAAACCAAAAATGTACCAAAGTTATCCATTGGTCACGATTAATTCCTCGTGGCACTGTTGCAATAACTTCAGCCTCAGTTTTGTTCCCTTGGCAATATTGCGCTTTCAAGCTCGTCTTATAACCCCTCCACATTTTGCCAAGATGCTGTAGTATTGATTTATCAATCAATATATCACTGGGCATTGAAAATTTCCCCTAAAACATAAAATCCAACAATAATGTCACAAAAAGGCAAGGGAATAGTAAGAAGGTATAAAGCAGTAGTTGTACTAGTAAGAGAGCAACCACATTTCAGTGCTATATCCAAATTTCACTCGAACAGTAAAATTTGATAGAAGAACCTATTGCCAATTATACTATTGAATTAAATTAACATAATTAAGAGTATAAAACCTTAATTAATACAATGATAAAGTTCAAAAACTTCAGACGTACATATTATATCATATATATAAAGTAAACTTCAGACATAAATAACACTTACTCAGATAACCTCAATAGCTTCTGCTTTGTATTGGTCATTCATCGTACGCCAATCTCTTACTCCGAGCGGACAAAACTGTCCCCTTTTTGCAACCTCTCCAATAAACCGGATCAACAAATCGCCACCCTTTCTAATTGGTTGGCGTAGGTCATTGAACCGCACAATAATTCTTACACCTTCAGGAAGATGCCATACTTCCTTAACTGCTATCGTCCTTAAGGTACTCAAGTTACCTTGGCCATCTATTAACGATTAAGATATACCATTACTTTTCTAATTGATTGAAAAATTATTACCATAATTAATGCTATAAAATTGAAAACATTTACCAATAAGTTGAAGTAGCTCCCTCTCATCAAATGGCACGTAAGTAGACCAAACACCAGCTTCCGTGACTGGTCCCTCTGCTTCAGATGTTGACGGTCTTGGCCGACTGTCATCACCTCCTTCATTTTCCGGTGTTGCTGTTGAGGACTGCACTGATTTGCCACTTCTAAAAAACCTCCTCATTGTGAATCCACGCTTTTCCAAAAATAAAAGAATTAGTAGATGTATAATAGAACGTACAAAAATAAAATGGGGTTGACTTGTGGAGGGAGGAATATCAACTCTGATACTTTCTCGTAGTAATCCACCAATATCATCTCGACCTATGGCCCTTCCCTCATTATTATTGGTAGATGTTTGACTATTGCATCTCAATTGTTGAACAATATCTTCTTTTCCATGAAAAATCCATTTCTTATACTTTGGCCAAAAACCCTTAAAAAGGTTATGATATTCGACATCTTCTAATGAGAACCATTTGGCTACTTTGCATTTATTACATGGACATCGAGTTTTTCCTTCTACAAGGTTTTCTTTAGCCAACTTAATGAATTCAATGACACCATCAATATAAGCTTGACTAATCCTTGGTTGCGTGATCCAACTCGTATCCATATCTCTAAATATTAAGTAGTGCAATTAAATTACCTAAAAATTAAAAAAAGATAGAGTTCATAAGACAAATATTTAATCAACCAATCAAAATATATACAAATACAAAAACAAATAATTAATGGGACTTAGGAGAAGTTAGAAATTAAAGTAAGATACATGGGTTCCTTATAATCAATTTTAATCCTCTAATGTGAAGGATCCATCTAAACAAGGGATACAGCAATAAAGTTTTATTTTTTCAAATTTAAAAATTATGAAATCGATATCTAATCTCCCTGACATTAACAAATTGAACTCACAAGCGCCACCAACACATAATTTTAAACATCAATCAAACACAGTAAGACAAGAATTTTGTCAAAAGAACAATTTTTTGTATTAATCAATTGAAATGATGAGATGCAACGATAGAATCATTCGAACCATAGCATTAAGGATGCGCATGAAGCAGGGGAAAGTGTGAAACGGCGATAATACAAAACTATAATAAAACTACTTCAAACAACTCAAATGATATAACACTTGTAGAAGAATGAGCAGTCCAATAAAAATAAAAATCGAAACTAGGGCAAGGACATCACATGCTAACAGCAAAGCAAGAGCAACTGTGAAATCGGAAGGTGAGGGTGAGAGACGAATGCTGGCGGCGACGGTGAGAGGCGAACCCGGGCGGCGACGGTGAGAGGAGAACGCCGGAGGCGACGGTGAGAGGCGACGCGGTTGGAAATCGGGTGGTGAGGGTGAGAGACGAACGTGCTTTGTGAGGGTGAGGGTGAGGGTGAGAGACGAGGGTTAGGGTTTGCGGGAGGTGAGGGTGAGAGACGACGGTGAGAGCGCGAGAAATGAGGGTTAGGGTTTGTTCGGGGTATTTATACCCGGCGATAATCTCAGCGCTTGTAAGCTCCGATATTTTTTGCGTCGTTTAAAAACGCCGAGAATTTTCGACGCTTTGTCTCGACGCATTTAAACGCCGAGATTTCTCGACGTTTGTATAAACGCCGATAATTATGCGCCGAGAATTGCTGTTTTTTGTTGTAGTGAACACGCAAGAACATGATGTGTAAAGGAAGAACAAAAATACAAGGAACTCAAAACAACCCCTTAATCCAAAAACAGAGCCTGACTGAGTTGGACAATTACCCAAGATATCGGCAAACCCTAGTTTCACTTTTGATGCCCTCAGTGTTCCTTGCAATTTCATATGGTGAATAAGGAAATGCATCGCGCCAAGTTAGTATTTAGACACCAGTTCTCATTTTAATGCTACAAATGAATTGTTAGGAAAAAAATATAAATTTTTTTGGGAAAAATAAACTCTGGTGCCAACTATTGGGTTCACAGTTCTCAACTATGGTCACAACAATAGGCACCTATTAGAGTACTTAGAGTAGGAGAATCTTCTCTCTACCTAAGCCCCTGGTCGGAGAGTCACGCTTCGTGACACCTCACGTGCGAGAGTTCCCGGAAATAGATTTATCTCAATAAACCCTTTGCCCTAATACCAGTTGTTGGGACGAATTTCAAAAATTCTCCCTAAAGTTTATGCAGCGGAAGGGGTTTAGAATTCATAATTCTAAACCTGGGTTGATCTAATATTCCTAATTTTAAATCTACAGATTTAAATTTATAATTTAAATCTTCAGATCTAAATTCTTAATTTAGATCTACAGGCCTTTTACTCTAATACATTCATAACAATACATAAACTTAAACAGGCATAATAACGAATAATATAAATAAATAGAAAAGTGAAAAGAATAAGGAAAGAAGAACATACCTGGAATTGCTCCAATAATAAAGAATACCCAGAAAATTGAGACCCCGCGATCTTCTACGCAATGACCTCAAACTGCCAGGAAAGTGGGCTCCGAAAAATATTAAAGTGGGAAAGAAAAATTATAATGGAAAATTTTCTCTCCAATTAGATCTCCGAAATAATTTTAGAAACCCAAAATAATTTATTTCAATCGAATGTCAACTCCTTGGAATCGGTACCTCAATTTATATAGGCTACCAGAACGAAAATAAGCAGGAAATTCGATGTGGGACGCCAATATATAAAACAAAACACTGCGTTTCGTTCAATAAATAAGTTAAAACGACGCGTATCATACAAGTCAAGGCCGCGTCCTTAGCCTGTCACTGCGTGCCACATGTCGACCCCTGATTAGCCAATACCCGGGGCACTCGAATCTCCCCATAGGGCTGCCCAGCGCGCGACACTGGGTGGGCCATCCGTGAATGAGTGGATCGCCATTGGGTTGAACGCGATTTGTATATGTATGTGTGTGTGTATATATATATATATATATATATTTTATTTCTCACATGTAAAAATTTATCTAATGAATTTTAATTTTCAAAATTATTTTATTTTGTAATTTGTAATTTTTATTCATCTCATAAATAATGTTTGACAAAATTAATTTACCTATCTTATGGATAAATAATTCATCTTATGAATTCTTTAATATTTTTTCGATGGCAATAAATACAGACGCTTCTGCAAGAACCTCAGGGACAATTTAAATCTAGCTCCAAATGGGTTAAATTAATCATCTCATGAAATAATTTAATTACAATTTAATGGGACTTAATTCCACTAAATAAATCTAACTGCACTCCAGACTTAAACCATTTGTTTGATATCTCCCTAATAGACTGTATTGATGACAACAACCCCTTCACTGGATGTCCATGACAAAAGATAAATATAACCACTACCATTATCTTTCTCATAACTTCTTCATTAGTTACCGACTCGACCTTCACTGAATAATTCATTTATACTTGAACATTTTACATTATAAATTCCAAATATCAAACACTTGTAACACTTTGGCCAAAGTTTCTAAACTATTCAAATATTTGCGAATCAACTGAGGGGACATCTATATCTCATAAGAGACTATAGATTCCCTATTGAGTATCTGATCCTTGTCACACTTCATGCCGCTATCCAGTATACATGGGATTTCAGTCATTCTTTTAGACCTTACTTATAGTATACCAAAGTAACTAACGCTCCAAGCACAAGTCCAGAATACCCTCAAGATTTAGAGTTGCCGTTCATACAGTACAATATAAATCACTCATCTCCGATAGTAGTCTATAAATAAGTAATCCATATGGTCCAACTCAGTATGTCAATCTTATTAAACACACTAACCTAACACTATCTCCATCCACATGCCTAAGACAAGTCATCTAAAGTGTCACGTTATACTCTTAACATACAAGTGGTCCAAACTTATCTTCGACTACAAGTCTTTCAAACAACAATCCATACCATTTATTCCTGGTATATATGTGGCTTAGTCTCATAAACCACTTAGAACAAACATGTAGTAGTCTGAAGACTACACCCATCTCATTGATGTTTCCAAAAAGAAAATCACATGCAGTATAAATGTTCGCTTACACAAATTTAACTAGGAAATAACTGGGACTTCAATCTTATTTATTAATTAAAATAATATATCTATAATAAATCTGAATTTTAGTACACTGTTCCTAACATGGATTCCTCAATTTTATGGAACCGTGAAAATATATCCTGTTTTCTATTCGTATCTTGTCATTTTGTATTTCTTGGGAGAAATTCCTCTTTCAACTTGCAAAAGAAACGGTTATTTATACACCATATATAGTCCATTATGTTAATTTTATAGTTGTAATTTTAATTGTGAGGGATTAGTCCTTCTATAAAGTTATATTATGTAAATTAAGACAGAGTAAAGTTGATGTTAAGTTGACAATAGAGTTTTTAATAATCGGGTCATGAGTGAGTTTTAAAATAGATCAATAATTGCGTTAACCTAGGTTCATATTGGGTCAATTACATCTGCTTATTAATTTAACTTCAATTTTATCATGATACCAAACTGACACAATTAATAAAGAGGGAACCAACATACTGTTATCGGATTCCATTAGAACTTCAAAATTAAGCGTAATTGGACGAGAGCAGTACCAGAATGGGTGACCTCCTCGGAAGTCCTCACCTCAGGTTGGGGGCACTCGGAAACAACCTTTCTTCAGAGCTAATACCTTCAAGGGGGAAGGCTGCGTACATCCGCCCCCTTAAACCGTGCTTAGGTGGGTGCCCTCGGGGTACTTGGTGTTGTTGATTTGTTGCTTACCAAACTGACATAATTAAAAGTAAAAGAAATAAGTTGATTCTGTGGGTAAGATACGTAAACCTTTGACATAAATAACCTTTAAAAAAAAAAGGACTGACCATGCTATTTTTTC
Source organism: Simmondsia chinensis (assembly GCA_018398585.1). Classification (NCBI taxonomy): domain Eukaryota; kingdom Viridiplantae; phylum Streptophyta; class Magnoliopsida; order Caryophyllales; family Simmondsiaceae; genus Simmondsia; species Simmondsia chinensis. Next base: position 33,206,840 of record JAGTTD010000009.1, on the reverse strand, counting down.
AATAATTATAGAGACAACTCTCAGTACAAAATCGACTCATCCGCCAAAGCAGAGCCCAAGGAAGCCCACAAGAGCCCCAAAAAAAAAACAATAAACCCCAAAACTCCTAGACGCTTATCAACATGCCAATGCTCAAAGTACAACGACATAACCCAATAACACGAGGCGTACATCTATACACACACACGAACCTTAAAAACACAGAGTGCTAAATGAAGCACACCTATACCAACTAACGAGAAATGAGCTAATAAATAAATGATACAGGTCAAAGTCAGATTGATGTGAACAAACCAACCCAGAAGTCCATAGTTTATAGATTTACATCTATATATGTGGCAAAGTGTAGTTGTAGTTGGGTATGCAAATTTGTTCTCCAATATATAAAATAAGAAATTTTATACTTCTATATATGGTTTGATTCATCAAAAATAGTTAAGCTAAAACTTATGGGCGCTTACAGGTTGGCTTTGCTATAATAACATAATAAATAATTTAGAAAATATTATGTTAATTAGACAGGAAGATAAATTATGGGTAATTTCTTTAATTAACTCAAACATACAAAACCTTACTTACGAATAAAATCACGGGTTGCTTATATATGATAACGGTAATTGTACTTTATTTATTGTGTCAATTTAGTCATTAGATTTTTAATTGTGTCAATTTAGTCTATGTACAATTCGTATTGTGTCAGTTTGGGCATTAGAGTAAAACTTATGTTAAGCTATTGCTGAAATTTCTAAGGGTTTGGTCATGAGTTGGGTTAAATTGAATCACCGGGTAGATTTGTAGTAGATTACTTACATCTAAAGTGGTTGTGCCATTAAAAATTACGTCAATAACTTAGCTTGAATTTGACCAAAGGACTGAATTGACACAATATAAATTATAGATGGTCTAAACTGATAAAATGAGAAAAATACATAGACTTATAGTTTAAATAATCCTTAAAATCAATTGCTTTACCTTTATTACTTTTGAGAAACTCTTAGGTTCTGTTAGGAACCAACTTTCCCAAAAAAGTTTAAGCTGATGGCTGAAGGCCTGTGATTTGTTTTATATTCTAACATGCCCCCCACAAATGCCTATTGGGCTTAAAGTGTAAATATTGTACAGGCCCACCTTATACCTTATGCATAAATTATACTCTAACAGAATCCTTCCGATATATTAATTGTCGTTAATTATATTTATACTATTCTATCCCTTTTTCAAACGAGAATTATAAAGGAGTTGATTTTATTTTAAGGGAATTTCGTAGAATTTTACTTGAAGATATACATTTTTTAAAAATTATTTTATCCTCTTATAAAACTACTTTTGTCCTAAAATAAACTTTGTATATGTGCATTTTTAAACTACTATTAGTGAAATTCTATTATACATTTTCATAATAATTAATGATTTTTATACAAGGAGTAATAAATTTCACAATAAGAAAATCTCTTATTTTACCTCATCATTTTAAAAGGAAAAAATAACACAAAAATAAATTTAATGTCCTAAGTAACATATTTAGCAGTGAATAAAGAGATTTGAAAAATGACATGCTTAAATGTTTGATTTTAATTACTGTGAGAACTTTTTTATAATTCATCCTTTATAAAAGACTGAACATAATTTCAAACAACCATTTGGAATCCCCAAAATTCGGAGGCCCCAAATTTTTTAGTTATAGTATTTAAAATTTTTATAATTTATTTTATACAAAAGCCTCATTTAAAATTTTCACTTGAGGCTCCAATAATAATAATAATAACAATAATAATAATTATAATAATAATAATTATTATTTTTATGCTTTTAATGTCGGAAGACTTAATTGTAGACACTGAGAATATAATATAATCATGAAAACTATAAAGAAAAGGGTAAATAAAAATATTAAAAAATAAATATAGGCAATAAAAAGAATCAAATGATTAGATTCTATAGTTGGAGATATTATTACAGAAAAAAAGTTTAATAATAATAATTATTGCCTAATTTGGTTAACTACTATAAACCAATCAACCGCCATTAGTTTTCTTAGCTACCTGAATCTTGGATGGGTCCTCATTCTTCAACCAAAAATATTCTTTATACCTTATTTAGATATCTAATTTGTATACTTTATAATGCGTTAATATTAGTTAAGATATTCAAATTATTGGGTTCGATTTAGATTCCAGAATCATATTTGAACGACAAATTAATGAGAAGAAATTAGAAAATAAAACAAGAAAACAGTATTACGTGAAAAATAATCAAATGAGGAAAATACCACAGGCGAATGTATAGAGCTTTTTTACTATAATTTGAAAAGTATTACAGACTGCATAAGCCGCATATACCTTAACTATCGAATACAGATGCAGAAACCTTACAACAATATAAACAGTGCACAAAATAAACGACAACTACAACATATCATAGACATCCACTTCGAAATCGAGACTTAAACTCTATACACAATACAACATATAATAAATTATTTTACTATACACTAACTATTTTTTGTTGCACATATTCAGGATACATATCTAAATTTGGTAAATAATATATTTCTAGAAAATTGTTATTGTCGAGACAACAACAATTATTTTCAGAACTATAATGTGACTTATAAGAAATAAATGGCACAAATTTGCATAAAAAATAAGAGACTCATTTAAATAAAATAAAAATTATCATAATCAACATTTTAAATTTATTAAAATTTTTATTTGAAGATAAATTATGATTAAGGGGAATTTGAGATAAATAAGTTATGCGGTAGTTAAAATGGGTATTTCTTGACGATTCATGATATCTTTTATATATTATTGCTAAGTCTTTCTCTCTTTTAAAACCTATCAAATTTTAAATCTTATAATTCTAAAACAGATATGAAAATTAGCAAATAATTAAAAGAGTAAATTATAGAAAATCCCTATAACTTGTGCTTCAATAACAAAAAAACCCCCTCACTAATAAAACCACACACTAAACCCCCTAACTTTTAAAAATTTTTTACTTTGCCCCCAAATAACTTTTTTTTGACCATTTTGTCCCTCAACAAAAAAAAAATTATATTTTATCTCATCATATTTTTTTCTGAAAATTTTAGAAATACCTTTTATCTTCTGAACTTATACAAAAATATAAAATATTTAATTTTTGTCTAATAATACAAAACCCTTTTCTAAACACAAAATTAAACATTAAGGGCAAAATGGTAAAAAATAAGTTGCATGGGGGTTAAGTGATAAATTTTTAAAAGTAAAGGGGTTTTGTGAGTGCTTTTATTTGTGAGGGAGGTTTTCTATTTTTGAAGCAAAATAAGTCTTTCTCTCCTTTAAAATCTAAGAAATTTTAAATCTTATAATTCTAAAACAGACATGAAAATTAGCAAATAATTAAAAAGGTAAAAATATTAATGTTATTTAATTACATTAAATTAAATATAGCACCAATATATAAAATAAAAAAAGCAAATAAAATTTTTGTTCCGCTCCCTAAAGCCTCCACTTCCCTATGTAAGATTGCAATATATAAAATTAAATGCGGCACCTATTCTATAATTATACTATATAAAGTCACATATTTTAAATATAAACACATGCATGCATTACACAGGATAACATTAGTACTCGTTATTAAAAAAAAGAGATGCAAATTTTGTTACAGACAATCTTGCTATATAGCGAGTTTAATGAGGGTTATTACGACCCTCGACTTATGTGTCGAGTTCAACCCGTACTTTTAGTTTTGTAATTTTTTATGAGTTCAAAATAAGAAGGAAATAAAATATCAGTGAGATTTTGCATATTTAATACTTTGGGTAAGTTTAGAAGATTAGAATAGATAAGATTTGATCTGGGGGGTTTTTTTTCTTTTTTTTTTAATTTGAGTTTGATTTTGAATATTAGTAGGTAAAATTTATAAAATAGGGTTAAAAAGTTTGGTTAAGATGAGAATAAGAGATTTGAGAGTTTCAAATTCTGTGTTCAATTGAAGATTGTAATTTGTACAATAAAAAAGAGAGTTTGATGCTTGACATGATCGTGATTTTTTTCCTTCTAGTTCAAAGAGGGTTACCATATTAATTTTGGTGTTCTTTTTGTGTAATTTTTCACTTCCATTATTTTCTTCTTCTTTTTATTTTTCTTCTTTGTTCCACATTTACAAGACTCCGACGGAGGAGTAAACTCATAGTTTACAGGTGATGGATGGTTTAGTCATCTAGATCCCAGGTTTTATGTTCTTATTTGATAATGACTGCAGATACACGTTTTTCTGTACCCCTGTGGGAAGATTTTATTATTTGATTGGTTTCTTTCTTATGTATACTTGTTAATATCTTATTTTCCAATTTATCTGTGTGATGTCTTGTGTTTGTAGTATAGACTTTCATGTTGGTATGGAAGTATTTTGATGCTCATATCGCTCAAATTGTTACAATCAACTAGATTGTAATCTAATTAGGGCAAGATTGGTGAGTTAGAGTGAGATGAGAAAAGAGTTAGAAGAAGAAGATGAGGAGAGAGAGAGAGATAGATGAGAAAGATTATTTTGGCATTACTTTCAATTGAAAGCATAAGGCCCTATGTTAAATTTCCATCGGGCCTTTAGGCTCAACCCACAGAGTTGGAACACAAGAAATCTACATATAAGCCCAAGTGGGGTTCCATCTTAAAACCAATTAGCCATAGGTGGAGTAACCCACTAGGCTTATAAGGTGATCTTTTATTTCTCTCAACTCCGATGTGGGATTCCACAAGACTCACATGTGGAGTCTTCAACACTCCCCCTCACATGTGAGTCTGTGACAAACGTACCCCTCGCCTTCTCCAATCCAATTGGATCCAACATACTGGAGAGGCCCTTGGCGCATCAAACACAAATGCACATCCTCTTCATGAGGATAATGTGCGACAAACATGAGATCGGGATGAACAACCCGCTCTGATACCATGTTAAATTTCCATCGGGCCTTTAGGCTTAACCCACAGAGTTGGAACACAAGAGATCTACATATAAGCCCAAGTGGGGTTCCATCCTAAAACCAATTGGCCATAGGTGGAGTAACCCACTAGGCTTATAAAGCGATCTCTTATTTCTCTCAACTCCGATGTGGGATTCCACAAGACTCACATGTGGAGTCTTCAACACCCTGTTTATACAAAAACAATCATACTCAATCTGAATACATCGCTTTAATATACTGTATCGATAAGATGCTACGCATCATTACCCCCCCCCCCCCCCCCCCCGAAGAGAGCTTCCTTGTCCTCAAGGAAAGAAAGCGGAATAACGAAGGTGAAGCTCGCAGCAATCCTCCCAAGTGGCGTGCTCAACTCCATGATCTTTCCACTTGAGGAGAATTTCAGTAACAGCTTGATTCCGATGCTTCACCAGGCGATGGTCCAAAACCGCCTCAGGAGTCCATGTATGACCCTATAAGTGAGGAAGAACGCTCAGGTGCCCATCCAAAACCATGCCCACATGTCTTCGCAACTGTGAAACATGAAAAGTAGGATGAATTTTAACATTAGAAGGAAAATCAAGTGTATAAGCAACTTGATCCACACGTGCTATCACACGGTATGGACCGAAATACTTGGCAGCCAACTTGTGATTCTAGTGACGTTGAATCGAAGACTGACAATAAGGCTGTAATTTCAGAAACACCCAATCACCCACGGCAAATTGGTGCTCCAAACGATACCAAATGTTACAATCAACTAGATTGTAACCTAATTAGGGCAAGATTGGTGAGTTAAAGTGAGATGAGAAGAGAGTTAGAAGAAGAAGATGAGGAGAGAGAGAGAGATAGATGAGAAAGATTATTTTGGCGCTCTGAATACATCGCTTTATTATACTATATCGATAAGATGCTACACATCACAAATCAAGACCACATTGTTCGAATATGTTGTTGTATATGTACTACAAGAGTTGGCGTAATGGTGCGCATCTAAATATTTTGGAGTTTGTTGCTATATTTTTTTGGGCCCATTTGGGCTTTCTCGAGCTCTATTTTGATGGATGTACTAATTTTCTATTGAGATTTATCTCTCCAATTATTAAAAAAAAAATGTCGACTAATTTCCAGGAATAATTGCTACAAAATTGAGCACACACCAAGTTATGTAACAATAGTTGCACAATGACACAACAACTAAGAAATGACTCTATTACTAGTAGGGTAGAAACGATCCAAAAGTTCGATGACTACTCATATCCGAAATTGATTACGGCTCGTACGTGTTTGTTATTGGTGCTCGATAGCTCATCGAGCCGAGTTCGAGTAGGTTTGATAAGCTTAACAAGGTGAGTTTCAAACAAAGGGCTGCAAAGCTCGTTGATGTTCGCGAACAATTTGGTAAGGGGATCATTAAGGACTTGATAAGAGCTCACTAAAAGTACTCATTAATAGTAGTTTGATTTTGCTACTAGATAATAATGTATTTTGGTGCCTTAAAATAAGAGTTGGATTTGGGCCAAAGCTCGGGATAGACGTCTTCTTCACTCCCCGGATGATATTGGAAGGAACCTGAGTTGCATCAGAAGTTGGACTAGACTGTGATTGGAGGACCTGACTCCTGCATGCTTGGAATGTGACTTAGAGGTATAATGCTTTACTGAAATTTTGGAGTTTTCTCTTATGCTTGTTTGTTATGTTTAAATTTTGTATTCCTGTTAGATATATGTCTCAATATTCCTCATAAGTCTAAGTAGGGAAGCCGTAAGGAGGCCGATCGATCGGGTGAAGCTCGATCGATTGGGAATGTTACGTAAGTTTGGGACGCCTGCAGTGAGCTCATCGATCGATCGGTGAACTACCGATCGATTGAGACCCCGATCGATCGGGAGCCGCGTTTCCACGCGGGTATATATACGGATGTAGGGTTACGTCAGATTAGTATTCCAATTAAAATTTATTTCCCCAGCTGCGCCGCATCCAACCAAAAAAGAGAGAGTGAGAAAATGAGTGATTGTAATTCTTCTTTTCGATTTAATAATAAAAGCTCCAATCTTTGCCCATGATTTTCTCCCCTTTCGATTATAGAGGAGTTTCCACTTAAATTGCTGTGTTCTTGTGTTTGATTCTCTTTAGTCTATTTTACTTCTTGACTGTTATGGTATTTAATTCGAATTCCATACTTCGGATTTTCGCATTTCCTCACAAATTAGTATCAGAGCCCTTGTTGTTCGAGTTGGTACAATAACGTCGGCAATCAAATCTGAGGCAGAGAAGTTCGGGGGTCAAGGAAGCTTCAGTTTATGGCAAGTTCGTGTCAAAGGACTCTTGACCCAGAACGGCTTGAAGAAAGCACTGGATGGAAAGAGAAGAAACCAGAAAACATGACAGAGGCACAGTGGAAAAAATTGGATGATAAGGCTCTCACGACGATATAGATGTGTTTAACAGATGATATACTGACAGAAGTCTTGGAGATAAAAACTGCCAAGGAGTTGTGGGAGAAGTTGCAAGAGATGTTTTGCCACAAATCGGTCTCCAATAAACTCGCAGTAAAGCGCCGGTTATTCACGTTTCGTATGACGGAAGGTACATCGCTTGAAGACCATTTAGTGAATTTAATTCTATAATTCAAGAATTAAAAGAACTGGATAACACCCCTGAGGACGAAGATCAGGCCATGATATTATTGTGTTCACTCTCTAATACTTATAAAGGCTTTGTAGAAAGCATGATATATGGTGGTAGTCCTACTATTACTGTTGATGAGGTTAAAAGAAACCTAGTAAGTAAAGAGAGAGTTGATAGGGAATTGTCTGACTCTGTGACTGGTAATGGGTTGTTTGTGAGGGTAGGACTGAATCTAGAGGGTCTGAAGGTGGAAAGAAGTCTAGGTCTAAATCTAGATATAAGAACTTGTCGTGTAACTTCTGTCATAAGAAGGGGCACATAAAGAAAAACTGTTATAAGCTTAAGAATAAGCAAAGAGATGATAACAGGAACGACCATAAGTCCGCTGAGGCTAGTATAGTTGAAGATGGGGGAGATGCTAATGTCCTATTAGTAAACGAGTCACGGGCCAAGTCCAGGGATAAGTGGATCATGGATTCAGGTTGTTCTTACCACGTTTGTCCTAATAGAGACTGGTTCACGACTTATAAGTCAATACAAGGTGGAGTAGTCTTGATGGGCAATGATACCGCATGTAAAGTGATGGGTATTGGACAGTTCGTGTGAAGATGTTTGATGGTACTGGTAGGACACTTAGTGACGTGCAACACGTCCCAGATTTGAAAAAGAACCTTATCTCTTTAGGTACCCTTGAGCCCCATGGGTACAAATACACAGTTGAAGGTGGAGTCTTAAGGGTCACTAAAGGTGCATTGATTGTGATGAAGGGTAGAAGGGTAGGAACCTTGTATGAGCCTGCAGGCTCTACCGTGACAAGGTCAGTAGCTGTTTCTACATCTTCCATGACAGATACAGAGATCACTAAGATGTGGCACATGAGATTGGGCCATATGAGTGATAAGGGGCTATCAGAGTTGAGTAAGAGGGGTTTGTTATGTGGTCAGTTAACTGGACTGATGGATTTCTGTGAGCACTGTGTATATGGGAAGTAGAAGAGAGTCAGCTTCAAGTAGGTAGAGCATCAGACTAAAGGAACATTGGACTACATTCATTCTAATTTATGGGGACCGTCCAGAGTTGATTCCAAAGGAGGTTCCAGGTATTTGCTAACATTCATTGATGATTTTTCATGTAAACTTTGGGTCTATTTTCTTAAGCAGAAGAATGAAGTTTATGAAGTCTTCAAGAAGTGGAAGACACTGCTTGAAAAACGGACAGGGAAGCAGATGAAGAGGTTGCAGACAGATAATGGTCTTGAGTTCGTTAAGGGTGATTTCCTCAAATTCTGTGAGGACCAAGGCATTGGCAGACACAGAACTTGTACAGGTCGACCTCAACAGAACGGAGTGGCAAAAATAATGAATAGGACATTACTGGAGAAGGCTCGGTGTATGCTTTCAAATGCAGGATTAAGGAGAGAATGGTGGGCAGAGGCAGTTAACATGGCTTGTTATCTAGTGAACCGATCACCACATTCATCGCTTCAAATGAAGATTCCAGAAGAGGTATGGTCTGGTTCTCCTGCTGATTATTCTTATTTTAAGATATTTGGTTGTACAGCTTATGCTTATATTAATAAATGAAAGCTAGAGCCTAGGGCCAAAAAGTGCATCTTTCTTGGTTATATGTCAGGTGTGAAGGGATATCGTTTATGGGATCCAAAAGCCCATAAATTTCTGACCAGTAGAGATGTGACATTCGATGAGTCCATTCTGGTACATCCGCCACACATGCCCTCCACAGTTCAAGATTCAGTTCAGGCAGAGAAGCTTGATGATAGTCAGATACAGTTTAAAAGTTCATATCAGTAGTAGGTAGTTCAGTTTGAGAGTATGCAGGCGCCTCCAGTACAGGTTTCTAATGAGATTGATGAAATAGAAACAAGTCAGCAGGTCGAACAACATACAATTGCAGGTGGTAGGCAGAAAAGGCAGATTAGGCTGCCACAGAGATATGGGTATGAGGAGATGATAGCCTATGCCCTTACTACAGTTGAAACAGTGGAAGACAGTGAACTGTTTTAATATTTAGAGATTGTATCGAGATCTGACTCCAATAAATGGCTTATGGCCATGCATGAAGAGATGAAGTCTTTGAAGAAGAACCAGACGTGGCTGCTAGTCAAGCCTCAAACAGGAAAAAAAAAAAAAAAGTAATCGGGTGCAAATGGGTCTTCAAACGAAAAGAAGGCATTCCTGGAATGGAAGATGCATGGTACAAGGCTCGTTTAGTAGCTAAAGACTACAGTTAGGTACACGGTGTTGATTTTCAGGATATTTTCTCACCTAATGTTAGACATTAATCCATACGAGCGATACTTGCTTTAGTAGCTATGCATGATTTAGAGCTTGAGCAGTTAGATGTGAAAACTGTATTTTTGCATGGTGAGCTAGAGGAGAGTATTTACATGCATCAGCCTGAGGGTTTTGTTGTAGAAGGAAAAGAAAACCATGTTTGTTTGTTGAAGAGATCTTTATATGGTTTGAGGCAGTCAACTAGGCAGTGGTATAAGAGATTTGATCAGTTTATGACTAGCCATGGGTTCTTCAGGAGCAAGTATGATAGCTTTGTGTATTTCAAGAAGACCAATTCAGGCTCATTTGTATATCTTCTGTAATACTTTGATGACATGTTAATTGCAGCTAAAGACATGATAAATGTTGATGATTTGAAGGCAATGTTAAAAAGCGAGTTCGAGATGAAGGACCTAGGAGCAGCTAAGAAGATTCTAGGCATGGAGATCAGTAGGAACCGAAAAGCTGAAAAGTTGTACTTATCTCAGGAGAAGTACATTGAAAGGTTCTGGATCGATTTCACATGAAGGCTGCTAAGCCAGTTAGCACTCCCTTAGCAGCCCACTTCAGGCTTTTAGCATTGGATTCACCTCAAACAGAGGAGGCTGTCAGGTACATGTCTCGGGTCCCTCATTCTAGTGTTATGGGTAGTATCATGTATGCTATGGTAATGTACTCATCCAAATATCGCGTTTGCTATGAGCAAAGTGAGTAGGTACATGGCGAATCCAGGAAAGGAACATTGGCAAGCTGTTAAATGGATTCTCAAGTACTTACGTGGCACTTCTGATGTTTGTTTGGAATTTGGGAAGAGTAAATGCTGCTTAGTAGGGTATGTTGACTCTGATTATGGTGGAGATCTTGATAAGAGGAAGTACACTTCTGGTTATGTGTTCTATTTGGGAGACAGCACTATCAGTTGGAGAGCTTGTCTACAATCAGTTACTGCACAGTCGACTACCGAGGTTGAGTACATGGCAGTTATAGAAGCATTTAAGGAAGCTGTTTGGTTGAGAGGTTTGATTAGTGAGATCAGTGTTGATCAGGGTACTATTAGAGTTTACTGTGATAGCTAGTCAGCAATTCACCTAGCTAAAGATCAGATGACGCATCATGACAAAACGAAGCACATTGATGTCAAGCATGATTTTTATTAAAGATTTGATTGATAAGCGGAAGGTGGAGTCGAAGAAGATTGGTACTGAAGATAATCCAGCAGCTATGTTTACTAAAGTTTTACCAGGCAGACAATTCGAGCATTGCTCGTATTTAGTTGGAATTACAGTTTCAGTTTGTTAACCCTGGTGTTGGGGTATTATTGGAGAAGGTGGAGATGTTCTATTATTGTTATAAATTTTAAGCCAATGTGGAGATTTATTAGGAATATGTCTCAAAATTCCTTGGAAGTCTAAGTAGGGAAGCCGTGAGGAGGCCGATCAATCGGGTGAAGCTCGATCAATCATGAATGTCATGTAAGTTTGGGACACCTGCAGTGAGCTCACCGATCGATCGGGAGCCACGTTTTTACCCGGGTATATATACGGACGTAGGGTTACATCAGATTATTATTCCAATTAAAATTTCTTTCCCCAACGGTGCCGCATCCAAACAAAAGAGAGAGAGTAAGATAAAAGAAGTGATTGTAATTCTTCTTTTCGATTCAATAATAAAAGCTCCAATCTTCGCCCGTGATTTTCTCCCCTCTTGATTGTAGAGGGGTTTCCACATAAATTGCTATATTTTTGTATTTGATTCTCTTTAGTCTATTTTACTTCTTAATTGTCGTAGTATTTGATTCGAATTCAGTGCTTGAAATTTTCACATTTCCTCACAGTTCCTTATCAACCTTGTTATTGGTTAGCTCAAGCCTCACTTTTATAAGTGTACTTATTTTTGTATCGTGTTTTTGCACTATTTATCAAAATGTGGGAAATGAACATAGTAATAGTAATGGAAGGGCCATCAATAACATATTTTGGCAAGTCAACCATTCTAAAGACTAAAACGCGTACATATGATCAAAAATGGACAAACATTTTCCTGTAATAAAATAATTTGCCGACTAGTTATTACAAAGCATCTTTGTTCTCTTTTTGAACGTCCGTTTTCCGATAGGTGTTCAATGTTTTTTTGTTTGAAATTTTTTGATCCCATTACATATTTGAACTTTTCTTTGATTTTGTTCTTTGAGATCTACTCTATTTATTTAACGATCGGTTTATTTTTGTTTGATTCTTGTGATGAATTTCAACCTCAATCATAAAAAAGAAAACCGAATATTGGAGAAAGCCAAAAGGACTAAATAAATAACTAAAATACGTGATGAAAAATTATTGGATACAAAGTGATTATTTAATGATAAATAATGATAAAAAAAGTGATCATTTAATGATAAAAAACGGCTAGCCCATGTCGATGAAATGAAGAAAACATGTTCAATGTAATACAGATTTAAAATTTTGAACAGTTATTCATCTAGTTAAAAATTTAAAAGTTCATTTGGTTTGACAGAAAACCTCTATTTTATACCTATTAGGTAGTTGCATAAACCGAAACCTTTTCCTGATCATAATCAAGTAGGCCAGAAACACATCTATGTATATGATAAAGCAACATCACACTACAACAAAAAAGGTAGATTCTCAGCGCTTTTTTTTGCAATTCTCGGCACAAAAAAGCGCCGAGAATTTCATTATCTGCGCTTAGGACAAGCGCCGAGAAAGAAAACGCCGAGAAAGAAAAGCTCCGAGAATCTCGGCGCTTATAACCGCCTATATTTTTCGGCGTTTTTTAATGTCGAGATTTTTTGAGTTTTTTAAATACCCTATTTTCACTTCTTAGCATGGACATTTTATAAACAGCTTGTATTACCTATTTATTTGTGCATATTTTCCACACACACACAGACACATATATATATATATATAAAATTACTTAATAAAAAAATATCAACTAAACTGATAAATTTTTCATAAGACTCCAAATTCGACAATCAAAATATTACAACATTGTCAATGTACTTTGATAGTTCAATACAAAATTTGAGATTTTTTTCACTCCAAATATCAACATAATTAATCTAATATCAACCAAAAAAATAAAAATACAATGCTAACTTAGTCAAGTACATTCTTCACAAATATATCAATCAACCGAATGAGCTTGGCGTGCTTGGAGATGCAAAAAAATTTGAGGGCTCGCCGTCACCTGATCCCGATTCATCTCTACCCTGTATAGACAATACAATAATAACATTACTTTATGTACAAAATATCAATCTACCAGTTTACTATCACATAAATCAATAACAATGAGCACATGAAATCATTCATCGAAACCCGTCAACCCTCAAGTGTCCACAATCCCTTTTGGAAGGGAAGTAGGAGTAGATAGAGGGAGGCCTAGGTTGTGCTGTATCTCATGACTTCCATATCATGTGATTGCCACCTATTTAGCTTGCCCTCCATTCTCATTTCTATCTAGTATGTGCTTGAAGCAAATGAAGAGTCTGCGACATCTTAAGGCGATAATATAGCACATGAGATTCCACTCTCTGCCACATCTTGCAAAGCACAACACACATGATTCAAATTATATCTTGTTGTCTAAAGTTAGGCTATTCCTCATATGGGGAAAATTGAAAGAGGATTATCAATGAAGATATTAGAGAAAAGATTTAGTAGAAGAAGTGTCAAAACATCCAAAAACCAAACCATCTTTTCAAGCAGCAAGACAAGCATATCTGATCCAAAATTTTGCTTCACATGGTAAATTCATATAGCTTCCCAAAAGTACCAACCCCAATGCCACCTTTTGTCTCAATCATTCACATAATCAATTTTATTATTTACAAAGGATTAGAAAGGCAATTCTTTGCATTATAGAACAAACAAATACAAATTAAATAGATTATCTTACCGGATCAGCAACCGCAGTAATAATTGCTCGACCTTCTGCTATCATTTCATATGATGCTTGGCCAGAAGAAACAGCATCATAGATGGGTAGGAGCCTTCTCATTTGCTGCTTTACATTGGCTAATTCTATTTTCATATTTTGTAATTCGACATAATCACCGGTACGGTCGGGTCCCTTTTTCTTTAGTTCACCCCTGACTCCGTATATATCACTCCTCTTCACGGCAAATCCATAACCTACCGCTCGATAGCCCGGATTTTCCTGTTCATACATTAACTCGGTAAATACTTCCTCCTCGATTTTTGATCGAGGTCTGGAAGAAGATCCAAGTCGAGCTTCAACTATTTCTCTGGCTGTATCCTACAAAGAAGAGAAAAAGACATTAAATACATTTAAATTAAAAGAAATGTGAGATAATAATAAAACCCACCATAAATTCTTGTGAAACCGTGTTCTCAAAAAAGCCACCACTTTTCCTGGTAAAACTCTATACTGGTGGGCTTCCTCTCTTTGTTAATTTCCTACAATCAACACGTCAACATAAGTCTTAACTAATTTAACAGGTAGATAGTAATAATACACTAAACATATACTGAAATTCTTACAAAACTATCTCTTTTATTCGTATAACTTGTTGAACCAGTCGTGTGAAATTGATTCTGCTTGGCACGTGCTTCTTTGCCGCATTTACTCTTCTCTTGATATTGGAAATCAACATCAATCCAAGAAAAACTTTACATTCATAATCAATATCAATCTGCTTCCCCCTTTTTGACCAATCAAAAATTACTTAAAAAGAAATTGTTTTACCTTGCCTTGTGGAGAAAATAAAAAATGTACCAAAGTTATCCATTGGTCACGATTAACTCCTCGTGGCACTGTTGCAATAACTTCAGCCTCAGTTTTGTTCCCTTGGCAATATTGCGCTTTCAAACTCGTCTTATAACCCCTCCACATTTTGCCAAGATGCTGTAGTATTGATTTATCAATCAATACATCACTGGGCATTGAAAATTTCCCCTAAAACATGAAATCCAACAATAATGTCACAAAAAGGCAAGGGAATAGTAAGAAGGCATAAAGCAGTAGTTGTACTAGTAAGAGAGCAACCACATTTCAGTGCTATATCCACATTTTACTCGAACAGTAAAATTTGATAGAAGAACCTATTGCCAATTATACTATTGAATTAAATTAACACAATTAAGAGTATAAAACCTTAATTAATACAATGATAAAGTTCAAAAACTTCAGACATACATATTATATCATATATATAAAGTAAACTTCAGACATAAATAATACTTACTCGAATAACCTCAATAGCTTCTACTTTGTATTGGTCATTCATCATACGCCAATCTCTTACTCCGAGCGGACAAAACCGTCCCGTTTTTGCAACCTCTCCAATAAACCGGATCAACAAATTGCCACCCCTTCTAATTGGTTGGCGTAGGTCATTGAACCGCACAATAATTCTTACACCTTCAGGAAGATGTCATACTTCCTTAACTGGTATCGTCCTTAAGGTACTCAAGTTACCTTGGCCATCTATTAACGATTAAGATAAACCATTACTTTTCTAATTGATTGAAAAATTATTACCATAATTAATGCTATAAAATTGAAAACATTTACCGATAAGTTGAAGTAGCTCCCTCTCATCAAATGGCACGTCAGTGGACCAAACACCAACTTCCCTCATTGGTCCCTCTGCTTGAGATGTTGACGGTCTTGGCTGACTGTCATCACCTCCTTCATGTTCCGGTGCTGCTGTTGAGGACTGCACTGATTTGCCACTTCTAAAAAACCTCCTCATTATGAATATACGCTTTTCCAAAAACAAAATAATTAGTAGATGTATAATACAATTTACAAAAATAAAATGAGAACCAAATATGTTCCGTAAAACAAATAATCAATAATGAAACAAAGATCATGGACAAAATGAAACAACACGTACAAAAGAAAACTAACATACATGGACTAAATGAAACAACACGTAACATTATTTCACAACTCTAAAAAAACAAAGATCAAATCTCGTCTAGATCATACAAGTCCCTAGGTTTAGTCTTAATGACATGATACCATCCCTTTTGCATCTCATCTTGAATATAGAAAACTTGCTTTGCCTGAGATGAGATGACAAATGGATCATCTTTCAACAATCGACCCATATGCATCAACTTAGAGCAGTTGACACAAGCACCATCATTTCTAAATGTTCTTAAGCCCCTATTTATATCTACCCAATCACAACGAAAAATGACAAATTTATAACTCCCATAATAGTCTAGTTCATATATGTCTGTCAATTTGCCATAGTAAACTTGTCCATCAGCTACGACCATGACCCCAGAATTTTGTGTCCTCATATAGCGTTCATGATCTTCTGTATGAAACTTGTATCCATTAAGGACAAAGCCCTTCATTCTTTTAGCATACTGATTTAGCCTACCAGCTAAAGCCCTTCTCAGTCGGCCTTCTTCGGTAGTTGCATCAATTTTGTGCACCTTAATAGAATAAAAGGTAGTATCAAAATTGATGGTGAATATATAATATCAACTTCAACATCGAATAAAATATACTAACCTGGTTTTGAAGCCACTCAGAAAACTCTTCAACGATCCACTGATTTTCTAATGTTGCATTAGATCGACCTCTATGGAAATATGCTCGTCGTTTTTCACTTAAAAATTCACTATAATAAGAAAATTATTAGTAGGTTGAACAAAAATAGTTAATATTGACAAAGTTGCTTCTATTAACACTTACTCACGAAGTTCCTTGATTTCATCTAGCTGAAGTAGCACATAACGATGCGCTTGTTCCTTACTTCTCATATCAAGGTGAGCAATTTTCTCTTTTCCAATTACACGACCCCCAGAGTTTAACAAGTATTTACCCATACTTGAACTATTATCATCATTTCTTTTAGGTCTATTAAAAATGGTCGTAGCACCTTTTAAGTATCTAGAACAAAATGTAATAGTCTCCTCCATGATGTAGCCTTCAGCAATGGACCCTTTTGGCCGCGCCTGGTTACTTACGTATGCTTTCAAATGGGACAAATACCTTTATTACATAAATATAAATAGCACGTGAGTTCAATTACTGGATGCCAAATATGAGAGATAAAAGTAAATGAAGTATTATCGGCTAACCTTTCAATCGGATACATCCATCTATAGTGAACAGGCCCACCAAGCTTAGCCTCCTCTACTAAATGAATTAGTAGATGAACCATGACTGTGAAAAATGTAGGTAGAAATTCCATCTCCATCTCACAAAGTGTAAGAATAATGTTCGATTGTTGAAGTTCGAGCATATTTGGGTCGAGGGTCGTAGAACACAGGTATTTAAAAAAGGAAGACAAGTCTGAAAGCAACTCAATGACTTATGTGGCATTGGATACTCGTAAAGCTACAGGAAGAATATCTTGCATAAGAACATGGTTGTCATGACTCTTAAGGTTTAAGAGTTTTCTTTGCTTCAACTTCACACATCTAGAAATGTTAGATCCACATCCATCTGGGACCCTAAGTTTCTGTAGAACTCTTAGAAACCGTTCTTTATCATTTGAAGACATATAGTAAGAAGCTGGAGGCATGTACGGATCTCTATTAGGACGAGGTTGTAGCCAAAAATGTGGCTTTATGTTCCTTTCTTCAAAGGCCCTTCTTGCCTTTTCATCATCTCTAGTCTTTCTCTCCATATGTAATAGCGTCCCTAGAACATTATCACACACATTTTTCTCTATGTGCATGACATCTAGATTATGTGGAAGGAGATTGTACTCCCAATATGGCAAGTCAAAAAATATGCTTTTTTTCTTCCAAAGCACTTCCTCATTGTCCACTCTTTCTATTGAACTGTCTATGTGGTGCCTTTCTCTTTTCTTCTTACTAGTCTTTTGGGTTTTTTCGTACTTGTAATGAACTTGTTCTTGTGCTTTCAAGATATCAGTCCCTGATGCCGGAGTAGGAGCACAAGCATACTCCATTGTCCCATCAAACAATTGGCTCTGAGATCGAAAAGGGTGATTATTAGGAAACTATTTACGGTGTCCATTATAGCAAATCTTGCCCCCAAACTTATAAGAATGTGTATGTTCAGTGCAATAAGGACAAGCTGTGTAGCCCTTTTTACTCCAACCAGATAACATAGCATATGCAGGAAAGTCATTGATAGTCCACATTATAGCCCCTTGCATCCTAAAGTTTTGTCCACTATAGGCATCATATGCATCAATACCTTCCCATAACAATTTCAACTCATGCAGCAATGGTTGTAGGTACACATCAATGTCAAGTCCAGGGCCCGATTTCCCAGGAATAATCGAAGAAAGAATGAATAATGATTGCTTCATACATAGCCATGGGGGCAAGTTGTACGGGATCAACACCACTGGCCATGTACTATAAGTAGTATTCATAAGACGGCACGGATTGAAGCCGTCACTAGCAAGACCAAGCCTAACACTACGAGGATCTGAAGAAAACTCCGGATACCGAGCATCAAATGCCCTCCAAGCTAAGCCATCTGCAGGATGCCTTAATTTCCCATCCTTCAAACGGTCTATCTCATGCCATCTCATATCTTCGGGTGTTTTAGATGACATGTATAATCTTTTGAGCCTTGAAATCAAAGAAAAATACCGCATAACCTTAGCGGGCTCTCCTTTCTTGGTTGACATAGTTTCATCACTACAACTGTCATCTTCCTTACCCTTAACTGTCTTCCATCTTGAGGTACCGCATGTATGACAACTCTCTTTTTCAGACATTTTACCCCAATATAACATACAATTATTTGGACAAGCATGAATCTTTTCATATCCAAGACCCAACTCATTGATCATTTTCTGAGCTTCATAATAAGATGATGGAAATACCATAATTTGAGGAAATGCATCAACAAGAAGTCTTAGCAACATCGTGAAGGACTCAGCAGACCAACTATGCATACATTTCAAATGAAACAAGTGCAAAAGAAATGACAATTTGCAGAATGCACTACAGCCTGGATATAGTTCTTCATTAGAAGCTTCCAATATC